>CM057456.1:277382500-278632500 GCA_016271365.2 Neoceratodus forsteri | reverse complement strand
CCCTACCCTGCAGACAGTGACAAGTATCATGGTGTGCCATGGGATCTTTGGGTCTTATGCTCACCCCATTCCACAAGGAAATACACTGAGATATGTGCAATATAGAAGAATGGGGTAAACTTTGGGGCCGAAGACTCCAAGGCACACCTCAATGCCTGTCACTTGCTGCAGGGTGGGGTTGGGGGTGAAATGGCTTGAGCATTACAGCCGACGATCCCAAGTCACACCCCTGATGCCTGTCAGTCTCTAAAGGGTAGGGTGTTACAGTTGGAAACCCCTCATACCCCGGGCATTTGGTGGTGCTTTCACTCCACATTTTTAACATGGGCTTTTTGTGACCCCACCTCATGAACAGTGGCACTATCAGTTCGTTAGCCAAAAGGTGATTTTGCACAGCAACTGCACCGTTTGACCTCACAGGTGTGAAAACACATTTTGGGCAGGACATGAAAATTGAAAACTGTACTGTTCATGATGAGAAGTAAAACAATGGCAATGCTGAAAATCTGGAGTGAAAATATAAAAAATTGGTGAAGTCAGAAGCATGTGTAGAAACTGTGCAGTGCAAACCTGTAGCATAATTATTTTGGGGATTTCTTTTAACCACATTTTCAACAAAGGCATTTTGGGACCTTCCTTCATGAACAGTGGCACTGTGATTTTGTTAATGTGTCCTAAAAACTGATTTCCCACAGCAACCGCACCATTGTGTGCCATAGGTGTGAAAACACATTTCAGGCAGCATGTGAAAAATGTTAGCTATACTGTTCATAAGGAGGTGTGAAAAAATGGCAATGTTGAAAATCTGGAGTGAAAATATTAAAAGTGTCAAAGCTACGAGCGTGCACTACTGTATTGAATTCCATTAAAATTCCATTAAAATCCATTATTTTTCCATTAATATCATGCAAACCCATTAATTTACCCTATTAAATCTTGTTTAATGTGAAATTTGATCTCCCATTAAATTTCCATTTAAGTGTTGCGGTTTCACGGGTGAAAACCATTAATGTAGTCATCCATGACATTAATTAACTATTACTGCCTCCCACTAAATGTTTAACAGGTGTTAAAAGTCCATTAAATTTTGTTTAATGTACAGTTAATGGTGGTTTTAATACCCATTAAAACATAGCAATAAGCTTTTGATAGTCATTAAAACATGATCACCTAGTTTCATTGCATTGAAAACTGTCATTGTTACCATTAATTTATTAATGGCCATTAAATATGCTGCTTACTTTGATTTTAATTGCCATGAAATTGATATGCCTGTCTGCTAGAACAGTAATAGGCATAACATTGGCCGTTAAATGTCTTTGGCTGATTGTTTAATGGGCATTAAAATGAACTGCTTTGCAGCTAATCCATTAATGGGCATTACAATGTGGCTAATTTTATTTTCATAGCCATTAAAAGTAACGTGGTTTTGTGACAACACATTGATGGTCATTTAAAAACCAATGCATTTCCATTGCTTCTCCCATTTGTTATGTTTGTTTCTCCTATGTTAATGGCCATGAATGAACTAATAAGTGCCTTTGCAGTATATATCTGATAATCCTTTGTTCTATAGAGGTTTGAAATTATTTCATCATGCATTCTTATCTGACATGTAATGTAATTATACGTTTGTAATTTGTTTTAATCTATATTCCAATCTTTAAGAAATACTATAGACACTGAAAAGTAGTATAAAAATCTTTATCATAAGTACCAGAGCTGCGAAACCTTGATTGCTCCATCGATTATCAAAAGTATTCCGTAGGTCATTGATTGTTAAATGACTTGCAGTCTTAGTACTTAACATATACAGTTCATGGGCACGATTGTAGAAGAATGGTGCAAGTCATCACCAAAGGTGACTTGCGCCAAACACTGTAGCGACATGGACCCTGCACCCTATTAAGAAGGGGTGGGGTCTCCATGGCTAAGTCCTGTGATTTGCGACATGTAGAAAAGTCGCCAACCTAAGAGTGTACGAGGTCATGTCTGAGTCAAATACCCCCAGTGAGCAAGTGCCCCCAAGCCCCATAAGTGGCAGTGTCCCCTCAGCCCCAGCCCCACACATGGGAATGCCCACAGGGCATCACCCCCCACCTCCCAATCTCCTGAACAGTACATTCCCCATAGGGCTGCCCACACCCCATGCCGGAACCCCCACGCCACTAAAAGCCCCACAGGGCAGCTCTATCCACCCCCACCCATGCCCAGACCTCATAACACAGTGCCACAAATGGTACTGAAATACCACACAACTAACTGTGGTAGTCTAGTGACCCCCGCCACCCAGCAGTGCCAGTCTCCCACAACCCCCGCCCATCCCCAGCCGGTGACTGGCATAGCCACCTCTCACCTCCACAACCAGTGAGTGACCAATGAATACTGCTACATGCCTGTGCCCCATTGTGCATGATCAATGTTGCCTCCTTACATTGACCAAGCACAACGGGACTGGTGCATGTAGTGGTGTGTGGGCTGTCCTGTGTCATATGTGACAGACACTGTGTGTGTGTGTGTGTGTGTGTGTGTGTGAATATGAATTCCTTTTGCTGGAAAAGACAGATGAAAATATGATGCAAGGTAACCAGGCCCCCAGTTCCTAACACATGTTCATCTGAATTTTGTTGTGCAAGAAATACGCAAACAAGTTGACTATTCAACAATGATATTCACAGAGTGTCCCATAGACAGACAGACACACACACACACACAGTGTCAGCCACGTATGACACAAAACAGGCCACACACCACTACATGCACCAGCCCCATTGTGTTTGGTCAATGTAAGGAAGCAACATTGATCATGCACAATGGGGAATAGGCATGTAGCAATGTTTCTGGTGGCCGTGTCATGCGTGCTGCATCGTGTTTTTGTGTGTGTGTGTGTGTGTGTGTGTGTGTGTGTGTGTGTGTCTCTAACTGAGACACTATTTGAATGTCAATAGAAATTGATAAATTACATCACTTAAATGACAATGTCTCAAGAGTGGGTCCTGGCATATTGAAAACATTGATGATTTTTTTGGGGAGCAATATAAAAAACAACTCTGTAGCTATTGGTTGACTCATGTCATGTGAGCACTGATAAATGTACAACACACACTTCTTAACATGCAAAACAGGAACTTAAAACCAAAAAATCAAATCACAACTTTGTACCTGATTTTCATGATTTTGAAAGCTTGTCATACCTGTCAATTGGTGCTTTTAACTGTTGCACCAAATTAAAAAATGATGTTCAACAGAAATTATGGGAAAAAAGTATCAACATAGTTTCATTGGAACAAAATGAGGTGTTCACAACTGCAGCAGCAGCAAGTATTTGCAGTGAGCCTGAATCAACAAATATGTCTTGGTTAAACATGCAATCAGGTTAGAACTGAGTTACGTTTTCGTTTAGGTAACAGCTCAAACAGTTTTACATTTTTACATTTTTAATATTCAATTTGAGCTATCACCATTTAGTAGTTTTAAGATGAGTAGCTGTACAGTATTTGTACGCCTAACATTCCATTTCCTGTTGTAAATGAAAGTCAATGGTTACATACAGCAGAACTCTGCAACAAGTTAATGGAAGTGGCGCCGGCCTGGTGGCTCTTAAGGTTGAGCCACTGGACACAACACCTTGTGCCACGCTGGCGACCCAGGCTTGGGAATGAGCCCAGGTCATCGGGGGTCAGAAGGGGAGGGATGAGAATGAGCATCCGGAGGACTGGTCTCTCCTTCCAGGAAGGGTAAGAGCACAACGCTCAGTCAAGAAGTGACCTCTGGCAGCTGGGGGTAGCTGAAAGTAGCAGTGTGGCATTGAACCTGGGGGTGGAGCTGTGGCAGCATGTTGCCACGACAAGCTGGGCTCCACAGGAGGCTTAAGCAAGTAACCCCCCTCTGATAAGCAAAGGTGCCTCCTCCCTCCCTCCTCCCCAGTCCACACTCCTGGAATCGGGCTCAGCCCCTCCACTGGTCCCCCTCTCCGGCCTGGTGTCTCAACACTGTAGATAGAGTGTCCTGGGTGGGGTGACCCTTCCCCAGAGGGCAGACCAAGGGGATGCCCAGTGCTGGAGAGGAGCTGAAGGTGTAGCCCAGTCACATAAGGAGGTACAGACGGTGGCTGGAGGTCACCGGAGAGAGTTCACGAAGTGGCAGGGATGCACAAATAAAGTTCAAAGAAAAAAAAAAGGTAATGGAAGTGTGGAGAACAAATATTCGCTTTCTGGTTCTCCTTTTAAATAATATAGATTAGACATTATATTACAGTTCCATGACTTTATGTAAAAGCTCCCATACAGTCACGTTCATGGGACAATTTGTAGCTTACAGAACAGAACGTTTGGACATTAATGCATACTATACAAATGCACACTTTTGTGACAAGATGTTTGAAATGTTCAATTTATATGAGAGGATGACAGATTTTATAACAAAAAGCAATGACACCTACAGTGCATATATAAAAAAACTACTGTACCTTATTCATTATTGTTGCAATTTATTTTGTCTGCTGAAATACTGACAATTGATGTGTTGCAAACCCTTCATATCAATCCATTTTGAGAACTTTACAGCATTGTTATATCCTATGACTGAATTAAGTACCATGAGACATTTGTCACTAAAGACACTGAGATGCCATAACAAAGCTGAATTCTGAACAGGTTCAATGTTCTCTGGCAATCATAGGTTACATGCTTATGCTTTAAGAAGATCAATTGTGTTACTGCTGAGGAAATGAAATATTTATTACAGTTTATATGTAACATAGTACTCATACAGACTTAATTATGTGAAACACACAGCAACCACAATGCAATCTTGGGGTTTAAAAAGTTGTAATGTAAACAGCTAAAAAATAAATTAGCGTCATTTTTGTCAGATAATGATCCAGACTCTATATTCAAGTGAACCATGCTGATGGGTACTGGTATGCATTAGTGTTTTCTGTAACAGTAATTAGCTCATCAGAAACCAACTTAATGCTGAATTCAACAGGGTTTGTTTTTTTTTGATATATCTATTTTTTCCTCTCCCACTGCCCCAGAGACACACTATAGGGAGTCACCCATTAAGCCTGCCCCTACCAGTGCCTACCTTCCAATCTTCGGCCCCTCCATCTGGTCTCGGCAAACCCCCTAGATGGGGGTGGGGTCAGGCAGCCCCTGAATCCTTCAAGTCTTGTCAGGGTCCTGGGGTGGCAGGCAGGCACTAGCACATCGGGACCTGGCTCAGCACTCCATCCTCCCGGCTCTGAGGGGTGTTTTTCCCTGTTCTGTAAGGGACGTTGCCAGCCCCTGATGTCAAGGCACAAGTGCCAATGTCCACAACGTCCTTCCCCTAGATGATGCAGCCCTTAGAGGTGATTAGTCTGCAGGCCTCCACCCACGACCAATCAGACCCCAAGGTGCAGATGTGCTGTCATGCCCCCAGCCTCCACCAGAGGTCACCGCACACCCGGATCGAGTTCCCACCCTCCCCTCGGAGAAGGCGAGCCATTGTCAGACACTCAGCCATTCCCCCCCCCCGGCAGACCCCCAGCTCCCCGAGTCCACTCCCAAATCGGGGTTGCTAGTGTGGTGCGAGGTGTGGCATCCAACGTCTCAACCTTCAGCACCACCAGTTCAACAGGCTTTAATTCACTACAATTAATGGGCCATTAAAATTCCTGGGTCGTAATGGCATAATATGTTATTAATGGCACTATTAAAATTCTACAATACCATTAAAATAATAATGGCAATTAAACAATGTAATGGTGACATTATTTATGTACCAATTAATGGGGTATTAAGGGTTTTATTTAATGGGAAAATGCCATTAATTTGCCCATCAACATATAACTATGGCTTAATGGCCATTACTACACACATTCAAAATACAGATTAAATTAATGGCCCTTTCAATGATCAGATTAATGGCACACCTGATGGCCATTAACTTGCATTAATGGCAGGCAAAATTAATGGTTGAATGCCATTAAAAGAGACCATTAAAATAATTTAATGGCAGAAAATATTAATGGCCGACACACCATTAACTTAATGGCCATTAACAACAAGTAATGGGCATTCATTTCATGGCCAGTGACCACTTAACATTGATGGCCATTAAAAATGTAATGGTATGAAACCACATGAAAAAGCATTAAATTTAAGGGGGTTTTAATTCTTTCACATATTCACACTGTTAACTTGGCCATTATTTATGTACCGATTAATGGAAATTTAATGGGGAAATTTAATGGATTCGTACTGAGGTTTTTAATGTCACTTTAATGGCGTTCAGTGCAGTAGTGGTGGGTAGAAACTGCGCAATGCACGCTCATAATGCAGTCATTTTTTTGAATATTTTCACCAGATTAGCAACATGGGATCTTAGGAACCCCACCTCATGAACAGTGGCACTATTATTTTGTTAATCAGTTCCGAAAGTGATTTATTTATTTATTTAAGAGATTTTCCAGTAAGGCATGCTGAGCAGAGTACCGCTCCATTCCAGATGTGCCATGGGGATTGGGGTTACAGTGGAAACATGATACAATCAGAACAAACATACAGTGGAACATGATATAATCAGAACAACATACATAATATGTTTAGAACAGCAGTGGGTAGCATACATAATGTGAATAGAACAAACTGAGGGTAAGCAGATTTTAGTACAGTAGCGTAGGTACAGTTTTTTTATATTTCACAAGGAAACAGATCAACAGTGGAGAACCAGACTTGATGCTATCAGTGGGCAGATTCAGGAGTGAGGGGGGTCTTGGGGGGTTACAGGAGCAGGTGGTAGAGAAGTGCGTTTTGAGAAGGGCATTTAGTTGGGGAGTACTTGTGGAGTGTCTAATATCGGCTGCCAGGGAATTCCATAGTTTGGGCAACCTAAAGCTGAAAGCAGCCTGACCGGACCGGGTGGATCTTTATGGGATGTGCAGGAGCCTGGCGTCGATGTTACGGAGAGCGTAGGATGGTGGGGGTAGGGCAGTTAGGGAGGATGACAGGTAGGAAGGGAGTGACTGTGACCAGAACTTAGCCAAGGTTCTAGCGCAGTGAAGTGATCTTCTGTTGTGTAGAGAGGTGAGGTTCAAGGATTTGTAGAGGACACAGTGGTGGGTGTTGGGAGGGCGGTCCAGCGAAAATTGGCAGAAGGAGTTAAGTAGGGGGTCTAGCCTTGCTAGGGAAGTTTGTGGGGCCACACAGTAGACAATATCACCATAGTCAATAATAGGGAGGATCATTTTTTGGACTGTTTCTTGCCTGGTTGGCAGGGGTATGCAATTTTTGTTCTGGTAGGGCTCCCAACATGGGGTGCAATTTTTTGTGTATAGCATCAACTTGAGCTGAGAAGTCAAGATGTTGATCTAACCAGACACCTAGTTATCGATAAGAGGTGCAGGCCTCTAGCGGGGAGCGGTCCACAGTGTAGAACGTAGGTGGTGCAGTAAGCCGGGTTAGTTTGGGCCGAGCGAAGGTGAGGGAGACTTTTTTTTTTAATTTAGGACTAGTTGGTTTGAGATGAGCCAACGCTGGACTGAGTCGAAATCCTTCTGTAGGCAGGCTGTCACTGCACTAGAGGATGAGCCAGAGGCGAACAACATCGTATCGTCAGCGTACATGTGGATGGCCGTATTTGGGCAGGCTGCAGGCAGGTCGTTGAGAAAAATAGAGAACAATAGTGGGCCGAGAACCGACCCTTGGGGGACTCCGCTGGTGACTGGGAGTGGGGTGGATGTAGCTGAGCCAACGTGGACAGATTGGGACCTGTTGGACAGGTATGAGTGGAACCAGTTATTTGCAGTTGCCGACAGACCAGATTGAGTGAGTTTTGTCAGTAACAAGGGGTGGGAGACGATGTCGAAAGCTTTCGCCAGATCTATAAATATGGCAGCTGTTAATTCCCCTTTGTCCATACCCGTGAGGATGGCATTTGTGAGACGGAGGAGGGAGGTGGTGGTGGAGTGATTTTTCCTGAAGCCGGCCTGGTAAGGGGTGAAGAAAGCTATGGTCTCAAGATAGTGGTGGAGTTGGGAGAGGAAAAGGCGTTCTTGAAGTTTGGCCAGGATGGGGAGCAGGGATATAGGGCGGTAGTTGGATGGTGAGGAGAGGTCCCCTCCTTTGGGAAGGGGAATGACTGTGGCTTGTTTCCATTTGTTGGGGACTGCTCCAAGTTTAAATGACAGGTTGAAAAGCAGGGTCAGCAGGTGAGCTATGGCTGGTGCTGAGAGCAGGAGCATTTTGGAGTCAAGGCCAGAGGGACATTTACCCTTGGCTGGGTTGAGAGACATCAGTAAATTTAGCACCTGCGCTGATGAAACAGGGCGTAGGAAGAAAAAGGCCGTGGAGGGTATGATAGGGGGAGAAGTGGGCGGGGGATGGGGAAGGGAGGATAGAAGGGTTGATGCAGCGGAGGAGAAATAAGAATTAAATTCAGAGGCTACCATGCTAGGATCCATGATGTTTTTCCCTGCAATGTTAATTGAGGGGGTAGGGGGTTGGGCCGGAGGGAAAGAAGGGATTTTATTGACTTCCAGAATTGAGTTGGCCGAGTGAAGTTGTTATTTAAAGCAGTTTTAAAATAATTTGATTTGGCTTGCCGATTGAGCCTTGTGCAAGCATTTCATAGTGACCGGTAGTGTTGCTGGGCCATTTGACTACCTGTGGCCTTGAAAGATTTCCAGGCATGGTCTCTGGCTCATAGTTGTTGCATAAGGTTTGTTGTTACCCAAGGTAAATGGGATCCTCTTACTCAGGATCTCCTGAGTGGAGCATGGTGGTCCCAGATGGTGAGGAAGTTTGTGGAGAAAAATTTCAGGGCATCGTCCATGGAGGTGGCCTTAGGGATGAAAGACCAGTCAATGCTGGTGAGGTCATTTAGGAGCGCTGGCAGATCAAGGGACTTATAAACTCTATTGAGAAGCGTGCGGGTTGGGGGGGGCAATGGGTCTGAAGATTTTGCACACCATGTAAATCATATGGTGGTCACTAAGGGAGTCAGGTAGTAGGCCAGCTTGAATGATCCGATGAGGGTGGATGGTAAGCGCCCAATCCAGGAGTGTGTGTTTGTTGGATTTAAGGTTTAGGAGACTTGGTTCAACTGTTTGCTGGGACAAGTTTAGGGCATTTATTTGGTGCTGAGATTTGGAGGCTCCATTGCCTAGCCAATTTTGATTGAAATCCCCAAGTATGTGAAGTTCACCGCCCTCCGTAAGGGATCTCAGGGTGCTGAGATGGTCAAAGATGCTACCCAGTGGAGTTTCAGGTGGGCAGTAAGACCCTGCTATATAAACTGGGATGGAATGAAGGAGTGGGATTTTGATTAGGAGGGAATCTATAGGTTGTATGGAGGCCGACAGGGTGATTAGGGAAAATTGAAGAGTAGAGGAGATGTACATGGCAGTGCCGCCACCCTTCTTTCTGCCCTGTCTATCCTGGCGGATTAGGGCGAAACCAGGTATAGAGAATTCGACATCCCGGTTGTGTGGTTTTAGCCAGGATTCGGTGATGATTAAAATGTCAGGGCAGAGGGTAAGGACCGTGGTTTGTAAGGCAGCAATTTTGTTTAGGATGCTGCATATGTTTAGGTGGACAATCTTAAGTCCTTTAGGGAGGGGCGTAGCTGTTGTGGGGTGTTGAGCAGCTTTGGATGCAGGTGGTCCTGGATTGCTTTCAATGTCCCCGGCTATAAGGAGAAGGAGAGCCAGGGAGTGTCTTAGTAGGCACAAAGGCTTTGGAGATATCCTGCATCGAGTGGGGTGACTTGGAGTACGTAAGGTAATGATAGGGTCAGTGTGGAGGGGGAGGGGGATATATAGGGCAGGCAAATCCACATGGAAAGAGGGCGGGAGGATAGAGGCCCCCAGGGACCAGTTGTGCCAAGGTGACATGTCATGGTCCACTATTGCTGTGGAGGAGTGGGGGGATGGTAAGGAGACTGTAGGGAGGAGTGGCAATGACACAGGCAGAGTAGGATGGGTTGATGGTGGAAGGGAGGATAAGGTGAGGCAGAGCATAATGATTGTAAGAGTGAAAAACTGCATTGTTTTATATATATATTTTTTTTGTTTAGTTATGTATAACTTTACACAGTAGTAGATAGAAACTTGTTCTGCGATGGCCACTAGTGACTGAAGAGTATAAGGAGCTAATGGAAAAGTGGGCTGATTGGTTTAGCAGCTCACGAGGTTACCACTATATAAGGAAGAGCCCACCAAGGGTGGTGGTGGGGGTGGCGGGGTTAGAGCTCTCTGAGAGCAGCTGTGGTCAGAGATCGCTACCTGTTGGCTTCTGCAGCTCCGTTGTCCGCGGGGGAGGTTCGGTGGCTGTGGGGAGGGCTTGTAGAGCAGCTAGCCCTCGTGACCGCACTGATGGGGACAGAAAAGGCAGCTGTTAAAATACAGGTAGGTAGGTAGGAGGAGCTACAATACTTCTAAGCAGCAGTTTTTCAACAAGATTTACACAAGCAATTAAAATACAGGCTGTAAAATGCAGAGTGAAATTTGGCTTGCTCAGATATAATATTTGCTTAGAAGCAGTAAAGCTCGGTTCCCCAGGTGAAAAAAGCCTGATTTTAGTACAGCTCAAAACCCTAAAAGATTTGGCTCTTTCGAGTCAACAAGGTGCACGGACATAAAGCTTAGAGACCCCTTGGTTAGTTGCAGTGGATTTAACTGTGCAGGCCGTACTGCTCGGTTCCGCTTCCAGCACTGAGCTATTTTCCACTAACCCTTGAAATTAATTTTACACTTCTTTGGGGTTTCAATTTTGGGCAGCTTAGGAAGCAGAGTGCTGATTAGAACAAATGAGCAGCAGCTCCGCTCCTCTGGGAGGGAAATAGCAAAGGCAGAGTCAAAATACACTGAGCTGGGGAAAAATAAAAAAGGCGTCAAGTTTAAATCCTGTGGCGCAGCTCCCTGAGAGCAGCTGTGGTCAGGGATCGCTACCTGCTGGCTTCTGCAGCTCCGTTGTCCATGAAGGAGGTTTGGTGGCTGTGGAGAGGGCTTGTAGAGCAGCTAGCCCTCGCGATCACACTGCCGTTGGCTTCTGCAGCTCCTTTGTCCGCAGGGGAGGTTCAGTGGCTGTGGGGAGGGCTTGTAGAGCAGCTAGCCCTCGTGACTGCACTGCTGCTGGCTTTTGCAGCTCCGCTGTCTGCGGGGGAGGTTCGGTGGCTGTGGGGAGGGCTTGTAGAGCAGCTAGCCCTTGTGACCACACTGCTGCTGGCTTCTGCAGCTCCGTTGTCCTCGGGGGAGGTTCAGTGGCTGTGGGAAGGGCTTGTAGAGCAGCTAGTCCTTGTGACCACACTGCTGCTGGCTTCTGCAGCTCCGTTGTCCACGGGGGAGGTTCGGTGGCTGTGGCGAGGGCTTGTAGAGCAGCTAGCCCTCGCGACTCGCTAGTCCACGCAGTGACCAAAAAAATCACCTTTTGGGACTGAGTAATGAGATGACAGTGCATGTGTTCATGAGGTGGGGTCCCAAGAACCCCGTGTCGAAAATCTGGTACCAAAATTCCCCAAAATGGTTGAGATACCCATATAAGTTGAAACCCCCTGTTGCCTACCATTATAAAGCTTACTGCGTTTTGTTCAGTTCCCAGTCGGCTTTTGAAGAGTTTAGACATGTTCCCGTTCCACAGAAGATCACAGCATCAGCCCTCCAGAGAGGTAAGATGGGAGGAAAAAGAAGTGGGTGCGCAGGGAGGTGGGTAGCGGTTGGGAGGGGCATGGTGGGATGACGAGGTGTTGGGTTTTTACAGGTAAAAAAACAGACTTCTGGGGAAGATTTTCATTTTACAGGTAAAAAATTATTTGAGGCACACTGGGTGGGCCCCAGTGTGCAAACGAGTTTGGGGGGAACATGATGCAGACAGGGACTGGGCACCCCTGTCAGCAAACAAATTGAACTGGGGGGGGGCATTCCAACATGGGGATTGGGCATGCCTGATACCGGCTTTGTGGGGATTGTGTGGCAGGTGGCAGAAGTCGCCATATTTATTGGAATGTTTCACCAGGAAAGGCACGTAACGGAGCCTTGTCATCTGATGCTCCAATGAGGAAACAAGCACCTCATTGGAGCAACAGATTTCTTTCAACTCTGTGGCTCTCTTTGAAACTGTGTTCATCACCAGCATGCTCACTGATTGGCAGCTGAGGGAAACACCCACTATAGTATCCCCTGCATTGGGCACAACACTGGCACACGTCTGAAAGTGATACTACTGCAAGATGTTGCTTGCACATGCGAAAGCCAACATAAAAACAAGACAATGTAGCTAAAAACAGGAGCTAACATTTCTTTGTACAATGAACAGGTAAGTTATGGAATCAACTATCTAGAGATGTAGTAGAGAGTGAGACATTATGCACATGGGCTGGCAGTATAGTCTAGAGGTTAGTGTAATGAGCTTGGTACATACAGCAGACCAAACCTGGGTTTGATTCTCGCAGCCTCCACTTGCATACTGTACAACTCGGAGCAAGTCACTTAAGTACCCAGTGCTCTCAGGTTGCCTTAAAAATAGGCACTTGTGCCTAGTGGGTCTTACCTGGTTGCTAAAGACTAAAAAATGTAAAAAGACTAGACAATTTTCTCTTAGTCATGACATGTATTTGAACCTGCTGATGCGGGGCAGACAGTTAAAATGGGCACATTTCCCTTCTACTATTCATATCCCAGTAAGATAACATCAAACTACAAGCTGAATTGTGTCTAAATATGACATTTTCCAAAGTTTTCCCAGAGGCATTAATAGAAGTTCAACTGTTTTTCATCTAACCCTTCCACTTGACAGACTCCTTGGTCACATTCAAGATGTCATATTGTCACAACTGAATATAGGGAGAACAAACAGAGGCATGTCATTGAAAGTGACAAAGAAAAAACAACTAAAATCATTTAGAAAAGCATTCCATAGAGTTCAGGTAGGGGAGGTTCCTGTATTACTAACTTTTGCAAACACTGAGGAAAGTGGTGGCCCACTAAAAGCTGACCAGAGTCCACAGAGTCTGGCAGCAGGATTTCTTGCAGGGTCCATGGTCCTGAAGTGGGTAAGGCCTCCAGTTAGAAGTGTGTGCCTAACTTTTCAACATAAAGGGACAATGTTTCAGGATCTCAACTGTCCTTCATAGGGAAAATGACAAAATTAGTACACGGGTATATGCTGTGAAAAGATTTAATTGCCAGGCATGGCTGAATTGAGCAACAACTATGTGTGCTACACAGGGCACCACTCACTCAAAGAAGCCCTATACCCCTCCACTTCACCTGAAGAAACTTTGTCAAGGGATGGGATATTTAGCTGTGTCTGGCAATTCAGTCTTTTACTTCATTTACCTGTGTGCTAGTTTTGGGTATACCCCTCTGACAGCGACATTTTGACAGTGACCAACACTACAGCGATTACAATGCCAGGTCACTGTAGTGTTGGTGCTGGACACCAGCACTGTCTTGTACCCCTTCCCCTAATCAGCTCTGACTCAGAGTTGATTTTATTTAGTGGGGAGGGTGTGGGAGGCACAGCCCCCTGCATGGAGAATTTGGGGAGGTGAAGCCTCCTGAAGAAAACTTGTCTTCAACTTAGAAACTGTATGCTGACCACAAATGTGGCCAACATGACGGTTTCGGTGTAGTCATTTAACAGCATTTTTGTCAACCATCGATCATAGATCTGTAGTTTTGTTCTTTTCCCTACAGAGCGCAGCTGATATCTAGAAATGTTGTTTATAGTCTTGGTGTTAGTCGCCCCATTTAACGGCACCACCCTGGGAGTCATCGCAGAGTGACTGCTTGCTTTGGGATCTGTTAAGGTAATGGAACACACTGAGGAGACATCTACAGTCCTTTCATGCTGCTGCTTGATCTTCAGGGGTACCTACCTCCAAATGTTTTGCTCCTTCTTTAGAGGTAATTCCTGTAAGGTCCCCCATACCTGCTTTGGAGGGAGGTTTCTCTAACATGATCTGCAGCAACTCATAATGTAGGAGGAGTCCACAAAAAAGTTTCTGAAGGTCTGTCACTGGCCTGCATATTGCTACTGTTATAGTATATGTTTTTATGTAGAGTTCCAGCATCTCTTATGGTTAATAAGATTACCTTCTTGAGTTCTTTCACATGGTGAATTTTACACAGCTGACCAACAGATGGTGGCAAAGAGTATTAGCTGAATAGCCTAGGCAATATTTATGCAGCTCACTGTTTTCCATAATGAAATGGAAAACTGTGACTCTACTTCAGGAATATAAGCGGAGGGAGACTAATCCTTCAGGGACAAGAGAGGTTAAACAATTAAGCAATAACGCCTGACAGGGTGTGTGTCGTGCTATGATAATGTCACACCTCAGGTAGTTGGGCATGAGGCCACAGGCAGAGTGCATCCAATACCTGAGGTGTGATGTTATCCCAGCACAACACACACCCTGGAGGGCATTATTGCTATTATATACTGGCTTGTTGTAATACAGAATAAAAAAAATAATTTTAAAAATGTTTTTGTTAGTGTGGAAAAATATTCTTGTTTCTTAAGAGAAGATGCTGCTAATGCTAATGCTAATGGAAATGCAATCAGTCAGGAGGTTCACAGTGCAGAGACCAGACCCGTGATGTTGTACTGGGATAATATCATGGGTCCAGTCCCAGATAGTGGTAGGCGAAGTGGCCTCAATTCGCTCCGCGAAGTGATTCGCAGAGCCAAGGCAGATTCGCGGAGTACTCCACAACACGAAGCAGAGTATTTTGCATTATGATGGGTAATGCGAAATCCATTCAAAACAATTACTTCATGTTATGCCACCTTTCCAGACCACTACTCCACCAATCTTAAAGGTGAATTGCATTGAAAACAATGTAATTCACCTTGTTTTTAAGCTCCGAAGGTGAATTTTGCAGTGATTCATGGGATTTCAGGTCACATGGGCTCTATATTGATCTGCACAGCTTCAGTTCAAGGTAGCGTGTGTAGAAAGTTGTATGAGACAGTGTGCTCTGAGAGCTGTCTGTGATTCAAACCTTCTAAAAGCTGTTAAAAAAGTATTTTTGAGTAATTGTTTTTGCTCAAACTTTAGTTCATCGATTGTAGGGAACCCTCCTGTGCTCATATCATCAAGTATTTTTGTTTGCGTGTAGATTTTGAATGTTAATGTACAACACTGAGTCTGTGTAGTAAGAGACAGTGAAAGTGTGCTTTGGGGGAGGGGTGTATCTGTGGTGTAGGTAGATTTAAGTTGGAGAAATAGGGAGTTCTTTGTTTCTTGGTTATATTTTTGTTATAAAACTGACTGCGTTAATGTACACACAGTAATATTGTCAGTAACTGTTGAAATTTATTTGCTGATTGTGTATTGTGTGGATCTGGTGCATCAGTTCATAATTTCAGGTAGTTTACAATACGTAGTATATTACTGAACTTTTCAATTTGCTACCCGTTACTCATAGACAAATTGTGTGTGTGTGTGTGTGGTGCATTACATCAAATAATACACCTTTTATTGTGTCACAGTGCAATTGTAGGCACAGCAGTGTGAACCTGCTATCCACTGCAGCTGCGTGATTTTGTACTTCCATTGTAGTATATTTTCTTTGATTTGCTTCTTGCACTGCTGTAAAAATCTGCAGTCAGTGCCCCCCTCTCCCGGCAAAAGAAATTTTTCTCAAGATTTCATTTTTTATGACTTCAGCGCCACTGGTTAGTTAAGGTGCTGTTTTCAGTTGTGAATTTGCATCTGTATATGTTGCTGAAGCTACAGTTGTTTTTTTGGCTACACATCCAGCATCCCCCCACCCAAAGTGAACTTTCCAAAATCTAAATTTGTTTAGAATATTGTTGTTGATCCTCCCCAAATGCTCACAAAGAGGCGTGCAAGCAAAACTGGTTCTCACCATGGCACTGCTGCCAGTGGTAAGATTGTCCATGTGCGTGGTAGTACGCAGACGCAGAAGTGCATTGCTGATTAGAGATGCAGTGAAATTAAATTCCGCTGGTGAAGTGACCATGAAGTGGCCACTTTGTGTAGTCACTCCACTATGCGGAGTGGCCAATAGGAAAGGCTCACTTCACCTTGCAGTTATTAATTCGTGTTGTCATTCCACCTTAACATGAAGTAAGGTGGAGTGACACCAAAATTGGCAACCTCCCAATGCCCCCGCACACACAGTCACCAGAATTAATGTGCATCCCCAAAATGCTACTGTCCTGTGTCCAGATAACTCCCCAATGCTGATGAAGTGAAATGAGAGCACAACAAGAAACACAAAGTCTCCCAGAATTAATGGCACACTCAGTCATGCACACAGCGGACATGGTCACATCACACACAGACACCAGAATTAATGTGCATACCCAAAATGCTACTGTCTTGTGTCAAGAAAATTCCCCAGTGCTGACGAAGTGAAATGAGAGTGTAACAAGAAATGTAAAGTCTCCCAGAATTAATGACACACTCAGTCATGCACACAGTGGTCACACAGTCACCAGAATTAATTTGCATCCCCAAAATGCTAATGTCTTGTGTCCAGAAAATTCCCCAGTGCTGATGAAATGAAATGAAATGAGAGGGTAACAAAAAAATGCAAAGTCTCCCAGAATTATTGGTGCAGCCATCATGCGTACAGTGGCCACACATAGTCACCAGAATGAATGTGTATCCCCAAAATGTTACTATCTTGTGTCCAGAAAATTCCCCAGTACTGATAAAGTGAAATCAGAGTGTAACAAAAAATACAAAGTCTCTCAGAATTAATGGTGTACTGCAAATGCACGGACAGATTAAGATTATGCTGTGCACTCAAGAGATGCAGACGCAAAGGCACAACAACATCTGACCAGTGCTCACAAGTCACAAATCCAAATCTGGAAAAGAATACCTTTTGCTGGTTGGGGGGGGTAGTGCACGGCAGTAACAGTCCACTACCAGTAAAGATACCACAAAGCAGTATAAAACATTCATGCAGGTGCAGTGGATAGCAGGTTCACACTGCTGCAATTACTCTGGCACAATAAAAGGTGTCTGATTTAATGACGCATCGCACACACACTCACACACACTACAGGTAATGCATAGCAAATTGAAAACCTTTAGCAATATAACCAAATGTTTTAAACAAACTGAAATTATACACTGCTGCATCACAACAATCAGCGAAAAAAAAAGTCAAGAATTACAGAAAATATTACTGTGTGCATTAACACAGTTATACAAGAAAAAATATAACCAAAACAGAAAGACTGCCTTTTTCTCAGAGTTAATCTACCTACACCACAGATACACTCCTCCCCCAAAGCACACTTTGCAGTACACAGACTGACTGTTCTAAATTAACATACAAAATCCACACACAAACAATAAACACTCGATGATATGAGCACAGGAGGGTTTCCTACAATTGATGTACTAAATTTTAAGCAAACAAATGCTCAAAAAGGCTTTTTTAACAGCTTTCAAAGGATTTGAATCGCAGAGCTCTGTGAGGAAGCTGTCTCCATCTTTCACTACACACACACTACACAAAACTGAGGCTGTGCATAACAATCTAGAGCCCATGTGACCTGCAATCCCATGAAGCATTGCAAATTCACCTTGTAGCTCAATAACAAGGAGAAGTGCTACAAAGTACATTGATTGCAACATACTTTGCCTTAAAATTGGTGGAGAAGTGGTTTGGGGAAGGTGGAATAACACAAAGTCATTGGTTTCAGTGGACTTCACGTTTCTCATCATAACGCAAAGTACTCTGCTTCGCATTGCAGAACATTTCGCTGATTCCGTGTTACTCCGCGAATCACTTTGCGCGAATTTCGGCCACTTCACCCACCACTATTGTTGATGTGAGGAAAGGTATTTCTACTGCAATGTTTTTTACAGTCCAATCAGTATCTTCACTCACAGCTGGAGGAGATGATGTTGTCTCAGCCGGTGGTGTTAGTGCAGTTGCTGGTGGTGGTATGAGTATTGCTGCCTCAAGTTTCACTTCTGACCAGTGTACCATGTCCACAAATATAGTAGAGTGTGAAGCAGTGTGAGTGAGTGGCAGTGTAGATGATGCCATACTTCCCAGTAACATCCCAGTAACTGAACATGAGGATTCTGATAATCATGTCAACAATAGCATACAATGTGACATTTCTTCCACCATGATTAAGGTCACGCATTTTCAATGCAGTGATTCACAGTGTGCTGAGAAAATATCAGGTGGTGGTGTTGATGATGATGATGAATATGATGATGACGATGATGTTGCTGTGGTTGCAACATGCAGTCCACATGCCAGCATCCAAGCAGAAGATGTGGATATGGGTGATGTTGATGAATATGACGATGATGGAATTGACCCCAACTGGGAACCAGAAAAAAAGAAATTCAAGGTGGCTGTGTCTGGGTCTGTTTGCATTAATCCCCCCCCCGTAAAAACTTGTGATTTACCAGTTTTAGTTGAAGATGATGATGATGACCCAGTAATAATGATATGTAGTCATGGTAGCACCCCCCCCCACTTCATGGCTTAAAAGAACGGAGTCCAATAAGCAGCATTAGGGACATAACATCTGCTTGTTTGTACATTCAAGTTCACGCTGCATCTCTGTGTCTTGTTACACCTGCCTGCAGCTGATTTTGGAGACGTTGTGTTTTTCTACACTTAAACGAACTGTGCTCCAAGTCTGCGGAGCTGTCTGGCGCTGTTACTTCTATTGCCAGTGTCTCGGTAAGCGAGGGGGCTACCGGGCGGGCGAGTGTGGCTAGACAGCCAATTAGGGGCGGAGACTGCACTTTAAAAGCCCCGTGTGTTGGATTTCATCTCGACTGCTTGTTTGTACATTCAAGTTCATGCTGCATCTCTGTGCCTTGTTACACCTGCCTGCAGCTGATTTTGGAGCTGTCTGGCGCTGTTACTTCTATTGCCGGTGTCTCGGTAAGTGAGGGGGCTACCGGGCGGGCGAGTGTGGCTAGACAGCAAATTGGGGTGGTGACTGCTAATTGACTTCCCTATATATTTGTACCATCTTAGCGGCTGTCCACGGAGCGGCTGTACGCATGAGTGGAAGTACGCAGGAGTGGTGGAGTCACTTTCGGGAGTAAACGGAGGGAGACTACGGGGAGACTGTAACTTGATATTTTGTACTGTGTTAACTTAGAATACTTTTAAGTATAATATTAGGTTATTTACTGATTACTAATCAGTTAATATGTGGGGCTTTCGGATATTGTTCATGTGCTGTGGTATGGGGTTATATTTGTTAGACCATGGTTTTTTATATTGTACTGACCCTGTACTGGTAAATGTTTACGATTATTCATCTACAGACTATACATTTTCAAACTTATTAAGTGTTTCGATTTCCAGTTATTCTTTAACTGTAAGGAATTTGGGTACTCTTAGTAGGAGAAATGTGTATGAAATGGGTTTATTTTGTTCAACATCTAGTGAGAAAACATTGTTTGTTTCCCTGTTGCTAGGTACTATGTGGTGTTTTCTTCTTTTATCTGGTGATGTGGAAACAAACCCTGGGCCATTAATTACAAATGAAGGCAATTATGATAATTATTGGCAAGCCAAAGGTTTGAGAATAACTCATTTGAATGTTAGAAGCTTTATGTCTAAACAAGCTGAAATTGAGGCCTGGCTCACTACTTATGACCCAGATATATTTTGTGTAACTGAAACCTGGTTGAAACCTTCAGTATTAGACAATCTTGTTGCTTTTGAAGGTTATAATGTAATACAGAAAGATAGGACTGGAAAAAAGAAAGGAGGGGGTATAATGGTATATTATAAATCTAAATTACATCTCGTTGAAATGTTTCCTGAATATAAACCTAAATCTGATTTTGAATGGTTGTTATTGGAATTGCAGTTGGGTGGTTGTCAAAAGTTACGACTTTGTGCAGTTTATAATCCCCCAAAAGCTGCTAAGAGAGGGTTGGGTGATATATTAGAGTTTGTAGCAACTATACAGTCAGGTAGTGATCTTTTGATTAGTGGGGATTTTAATGTTCACTGGGATCCTATAAGTGATCCTTCTATTGAGACATTATTGACTAATGTTGGATTGTCTCAGCTTATTGGCTCATTTACTCATATGAATATGAATAGTCAGAATCATACAATTTTGGATTGGGTCCTTGTTAATAAGCAGGTAAACATTTCTGGTGTTGGTGTTTTACCTGATGTAATAAGTGACCATTTGGCCACTTATTGCATATGGAGATCAAAAAGACCTAAATTGCCCCCTAGATTTATCTCCTATCGTAAGTTTGTTAATAAGGTCAGTGGTGATCTTCTTATTGATTTGCAGAATATTGATTGGACTTATCTGGATGCAATACCAGATGTAAATATTGCTGTTGATTATTTTACTTCCACTCTTGTGGGGTTACAAAATAAATATTTTCCTAGAGTGGTTAGGAGAGTTAGAGGCTCCCTTAATAAATGGATTACTGCCCCCTTGTTACATTTAATCAAATTGAGAGATGCTGCTTGGAAATTGGATAAGGTAACGAAGTCTATGTTAGATTTTAATATTTATAGGAAGCTTAGAAATGAATGTAAAATAAAAATTAGGCAAAGTAAATCTAGTTATTTTCAAAAATTGCAAACTTCTAGTTTAAATAATCCGAAAAGGTTTTGGTCTTCCATAAATTCTTTAATTATTCCTTCAAGAAAAGAATCTATTGAGGTTTTTAGTAAGGATGGTCAGGTGATTTCTGATGTGCAGGTTATTTGTGATTCTTTTTTGGACAAATTCTTTGATTTATCTAGGTAACGCAGGCTTTTACTCAGGACCTCTGTATAGATAGACAATCTTGTGTTGTTTCTGAATCTGGTTCTTTTTCCTTTTTACCTATAGAACCATATCAGGTTTATTACCTTTTGGAACACATGCCAATTTGTTCTAGTGCATGTAAACGTGATACTCGGTTCTTAAAATTGATTTCTGAATATATTACTCATCCACTTACTTCTATTTACTGTATAATCTGTCTTTGCTTACTGGATGTTTCCCTGATGTATGGAAGCAGACAGTGAACAAACTCATCTATAAATCAGGTGATAGAATGGATATGGATAATTATCATCCTATTTCTCTCTTGCCATCTTTGGGAAAAATTTTTGAAAGACTTGTGAATGAGCAGTTTACGGCCTACTTACAAGAAAATGGTCTTAGGACTCCTGATCAGCATGGGTTTCGTAAGTATCATGGGACGGGGACGGCCTTGGCCAGGTTCACGAACCACACCAGTGTAGCTATGGATGAGGGTCTGGTCACTGGTGCTGTGTTCGTGGACCTGTCCAAGGCCTTTGATCTTGTAAGTCATCCTTTGCTGATTAGGACGCTTTGAAGATATGGTATGACTGAGATTGCTGTTGATTGGTTTCATAGTTATTTGTCAGATTGTCCACTTAAAGTAGGACTAAATGAAGTTTTTTCAACTAGTAAAATTTTGTCACAGGGGGGTGCCTCAGGGGTCCGTTTTGGGCCCTTTGTTGTTTACGGTATTTGTTGATGTTGTTCCATCTTTATTGAAGGATTCAAATTGCCTGATTTATGCAGATTATATTATTTTGTATAAAAGTTCAGTTTCTGTTGAACTTATAAATAATTCCTTAAATAAGGACTTTGCTATCATATGTGGGTGGTTAAAAGGGAATTGTTTGGCGTTAAATTATTCTAAATCAAAATGTATGTTGTTTGGATCCAGGATTAGATTAAATAAATCTCAGAATTTGTCCATTTCTGATTTGTTGGGTAATGGGTTGGAGCAGGTAAAACAATTTAAATATCTTGGAGTTTTTTTGGATCAACACCTAAAATTTTCTGATCATGTAAAATTTATTTCTCGTCAGATCAATCAGAGACTTGGTGTATTATTCAAGTTTCAATCCCTGTTGACTTTATCAGCAAGACGTGCAATAGCTGAGGTGTCTTAATACCACAGTTGAGTTATAATGCATTTCTTTTTACTAATCTGTCTAATAGAGAGTTATCTCTCCTTACTAATGTGTTTCATGGTATTTGTAGATTTACTTTTAAGTTGTCCTATTCTACTCATCACTGTGAACTGTATAGACTATCTTCCTGGCTTTCTCCCGGGATGGGTTGTCTGTACAGTTTATGTTTATTAACGGATACAGTTCTTCGTCAAGGTACAGATTCTCCGTTATATTCACTTTTACACATTAAAATAAACTCACGGGAACTTCGTTCTGGTCAACAAATTAAGCTAAAGGTTCCAAAAACTAAGTCAAAAATGGGGGATGGTTCGTATACTTACTCTGCTGCTAAAAATTGGAATGAGCTTCCTATTGTTTTATATGAAAATGTTTGTCATCAGACTTTTACAATTAGGTTAAGAAATTATTTTCTTGCTAAACTGCATTGTTGTTGTTTTCGGTAATTATTTTGTATTTATTTATTTTATTTGGAATGTATGTTTGATGTTTGTATTGTATTGTGATGTGAGTTTGTGAATTGTAAACATCTTGACTGTATATGTATGGTGTCTGGGTAGTACATGAAAATGGGCCTTTGGCTCAGTGTACTTACCCGGTAAACAAATGTTTAAAATAAAATAAAAAAAATAAATAAATAAAAATGTTAAAAGTAGAGCATCACAATCCTTTGTTTTGGATTTTCTATGCAAGATGCAAATAATGAGTCAGTTGCAATCTGCTAGGTTTGCCATGCGCGTGTGAGTCGAGGTAAATAGGGGAGTCATCTGGGCACAGGAGGACAACATACACATCTTAAGAATAGGCACTTGGCACTGTGGACCCAGCACAAGATAGCAGCTAATACAACAGTGGGGCGTTCACCCTCATCATCAACCATAACGAGCATGTTGTCCTCTTCCATGACTGTAAAATCCAGTAGGAAATTAAATGTGTGCAGTAGTGATGAAATAACAGCAGAGGATTAATACAGGCATGATGAGGTGGAGGAGCATAATGATTTTGAAATGTGGTCCAGTGGTGGTGAGAGTAGCAGTTTTGGTGGTGGTGGTGTTGAATGCAGTATGTCTAGTGCAAGTGGTACATTAACCCCGGTTGGTAAATGTGGCAAAATAACTTCATTTGTGGGTTTGCCATCATCACCTGTGCAACAGTCTACATCAAACATCCACACTCCACCCCCTGCCATTCACTGAGCAGAACCATTTGTCATCACATCCCGTGTAAAACGTTTAAGTCAGCCCACATTACAGAGTGCTTTTGCACATTAGCTGAAGCACCCACCCAATCATACAGTGTCACATGAACTTAATGCTGCTGTAGCTGAAATGCTGGCAGTTGATCTTTTGCCCTTTTCCTTTGTGGAGAATTCTGGGTTCTGGCAGTTTGCTGCATGTGCCTGTCCAAAATGGGAAGTCCCATCCAGGACATACCTTTTGACCCATGCTGTCCCTGAGTTGTACTGGACTATGTCTGACTCAGTAAGACATGGCCTTCAACATTCCTTCTCTTCATTCATCCATTTACTGTAAGTATGGATATCTGGACAAGTGGCAGAACAGCGGGGAGTTCATATTTGTGTATAACTGCACACTGGTCGCAGGTGCCGGGGGTTGTCTGTGCTATTGGTAGTGTGAATAATCATTGTAGTAAGGTGGAGTGTCATGGTAGCAATCTTCCAGGAATTCAAAAGCATGCAACTATTGTTATGTGCAATGTGACCTGTTCACACACTGGTGAAAATGTGTTGAACATGGTACTGACTGCAGTTGACAAGTGGCTGAACTCCCTGTCCCTAAGAGCTAGGTTCATAGCAAGTGACAATGGATCAAATGTGGTGAAATGCATCACAAATGGTGGCTTTTTTGTGTTCCATGCATGACCCATTGTTTAAATCTTGTGGTGTAGGAGTTTCTGCAGCACCCTGATGTAAAGAAAATGCTGACAGTTGCACGCCATATCTGCTATCACTGTTCACGATCTGCAAAGTTCTGTGACCAACTTCAGAAGTTGCAGATGCAAAACAGCCTCCCTCAGCACCACTTGAAACTGGAAGTTGTCAGCCGGTGGAACTCCACTTACATGGCAGAGAGGTTGCATGAACAATACAAAACCATCTCAGAATATCTTGTGATGCACAGTAGGCATGACAGTTCCAGGACCTCCATGTCTATGACGACTGAACAGTGGCACCTCATGGACTCTGTAATAACAATTTTGTGGCCTTTTGAACGTGCCACACAGGCAGTGAGTGGTGAGTCTGCCTCCATTAGCCAGTCAATTCCACTGCTGTGGGTGCTGAGGCAGACATTGGTGAATGTACAGCAATGTCTTGATGTTGCCAGAAACAGTGCTAGCAGTATGTTGCTGAAACACATGCTGACAGTATTCAACCAGAATCGTCACATTTTGAGCATTCAGCGTAGTGACAACTTTGTCATAGCAACAATGCTGGACCCACGATACAAACATGAAATTGTCTCAGTATTGGAAGGAAGGCTTGAACAGGTAAAAAATGTCAGTGGGCAACTGGTGTGCTTGGGGAAGACAGCTGCAAAGACAAAAACCCACCTGAATGAACACCCGGCTGCTAGTGTACACAGGGCACACTGAGTGTGGCAGAACATACCACGGTGTCCTACAGCAATGTGTGCCCAGTGGCACCCATGGGGGACCAAGGGTGTGCAGCAGGTGAAGATGTGGAACCAAAATGAGGGGAGGCCCCTGCACATGGCATGAAGGTGTTCAGAGATGCATCAACACATGCCGGGTACAGGGACCCTGCTGTGTCCCACAGGCAGGCATGCGGTGCACCACCAAGAAATGGCATACCACGCCCCGCTGCCACTGGATGCAAGCTGCATGCCCTAGCATACACTGTGCAGCCAGGCCACACATCCAGAACCCCCACACCAGCAACCCATGGAATCGGAAGCCCCACTGTGCCCCAGAAAGCAATGTGCGCATGCATGCACACACATCACCCAAGCAAACCTGCAACATGGTATGGTGACACAAGACAGCCTTTAATCCAATGCTACCATGGCTTCTGGTGGCGATAACACAAGTAAACAATGTGCAGCAGCAGCATGGTCATGCAGTGGACCATGTGCATTGCTGCGTAACACCACAAATCCCTAAATGAAACTGACACTGTCATGTGAACGAACAATGCAATACACAATGCCGGGCCACCATATGGGCGGTGGTGTACACCAACATATAAAGGAACCTACATGTGGGTCACTGTACTGTTACCCGAACCAAAGAAAAACATAACCCTGCACAGGTGGTGCTGTAACCCAGACACCAATGTGGCCATACTGTATCGAAACCCCTGACACAGCATGTTGCAGAAACGCCGCGCAACAGTGCATGCTACCCAGGAATTGCATTGTGCAACTGAGTGCCACAGTTGGCACATACCTCTGTGCCAACATGAACCAGGCACTGTTGTCACTGGGAAGACCCCAGTGGCATCCCCAATGTAGGAAGGAAATCAAACAGGGAGTCCCGGGTGGCAACTGGTGGGATGCACCAGTCAGCCAACCTCTGCATGCTGCATGGGTTATCACAGGGTGGTCCACTGGAACCCATTGCTGTACAGGTCCTATGTGAAGCTGGGCATGCCTGCTGTGAGATCCAAGGGGGAAGCAATGTGGAGAGCAGTGGCACCATGCATCGGGGGTTGGGGTGCTGTGTGCAGGCCAGCAGTGGCTGGCATAACACCTGTGGGGCACTGCTGTGCCATGCTGGCACCAGCCAGTGTTTCCTGGGATGTGGGTGGCAGGGTGGTGGGGCAGTGACACTACCCATGTACATAGCATCCTGTAGTAGGGTGTCATGCCTGCGGGGTGCTGGCATAGCCGGGGGATGCATCCGGCAGGGTCAGCCATGCCACTTTGGGTCTCAGTGGCCATTGGCATGGTAGCACACGCACGGTGGAACAGGGTACAGGGGGTTGGGTCTGCGGTGGTGTGTGCCATGGGGGTGGCACCCAGCCATTGTGGTGTGGCTGCAGGGGATGGCTGCTGGCATTTCATGGCCAGTAACTGGACCATCTGTGTGAAGAATCACTGTTTCTGCTCTGCCTCCTGTCTCCGTAACCACTCCTCCAATGCCTCTCCTCCCATGCCCGCTCCCTCTCCAGGTCCATCAGCTCCCTGTGGTGCTCCTGCATCATTCTACATGTTGGTTCCAGCACCGCCCCAAGTATGTCTGCCATCCATGCTGTCTTCGGCTTTCTCTTCCTGAGGTTCACCAGGGGTAACTGGTCACCCTGCCACTTCGCATGGCTGCCTCCTCCCACAGTGGAGCCATCACTGGAGGTTCCTGGCATCACATCCTGCAGGGCCGAGGACACTGGGGAGGCCTCTGCTGCATTGGTGTCCACCAATGTCCCCTCAACAGGGTCTTGCCCTGGAATGGCAGAACACACCTGTCACCATTACACACATGTGGGTACCCCACCCCCACCCCCCACGGCCAGCACCAGCCCCATGCCTCTGTCCCCCACGCACCTGTGTGCCTACGCACACCACAGGTGCCACATGCAAACTCCCTCGAGTGCACCTGTGCCATCACCCATGCCATGCCTATCACCATGTGCCACGTGCCCAGGATACACCTCCACCGGCATGCCATATCCCAGCATACACATTGCACAATGCATGTACCTGTGTTGGGGCAATCCTGCTGCACACTGTCATCATCTTCATTCCCCAGGTGCAGGCATGCATCCTCGGTGGTGTCCCCATCATCCTCCATGTCCAATTCAGGGCTGGCCACCTGTGAGCTCTCCAGAATGAATGCTGGTTCGGTGGTAGGCCATGTTCCAAGTATGGTATTCAATGTGTCATAGAAGGGGCACACCACATGCACACCCCCTGAGCATCTGTTGCTGTCCCTGGTTTTATGGTACCGCACCTTCAATTGCTTTATCTTGTCATGGCATTGCTTTGCCGTCTGCTCCACCCCATTCCCGAACAGGTAGTCTGATACCTTTTGATAGACCTTTGTGTTGCGCCTTGCACTGGCTAGCTCTGTCTGCACCTTCTCCTGGGTCCAGAACTCCACCAGGACTTTTGTGGCCTCATCTGACTAGGTGGCGCCATGATCTGACATGGTCCTACTGGTGGTCAGGGTGGTGTGCAGCTGTGGTCACTGCGTGGCACAGGCCTGTCTACTCTCCACCAGTCACAGGTGGTGCTTGGGAGATGGGATCACTCTGCAGTGGTGCTGGGGTGGTGTGCTCTGGCACTGCTGTCCTCTGGGAGCTGGTCGTGTGTTGTGGCAGCAGTTGGGGTACCCTTCACAACTCTGGCACACAGTGCTGGTGTCTGTTGCTGCCTCCCTATGGCATGTGCCCACTGTTTGTCCTGGACACCAGTGCTCTTCCCGCCTTACAGTTCATGTACTGCTGATGCAGGCTGCACCCCCTACTGGCACACTGTGCCTCTGGGCTACACCTCTCACAGGTGTGTGCACCCCGTGGATCTGGACTCCGTGCCTCTGACATTGTGCAGGCGCTGCCCTGCACCATTTTCACCTCACTGCAGAGGTTCCAGTCCTCGCTTGCCTCTCTGCCTTCTGGGTGCTTCCTTGTTAATTTGCCTCCCATGTGCCCCTCTGTGGTGCACTGCCTGCTGGTCTAGTGGCTGACTGGTGGCTACATGGTTGTGCATTTAGATGGCTGCTGGTAACATTACAGCCCTGCGACCATCTCTGTAACCGTTGTAGAATCCACCTCCTGACAGGTTTCTATAACGGTTGCGAAAATACCTGCTGTAACATTACCAGTGTAAACGCACACCGTTACAGATGCGGTTTACACCCTCTGTAACATTACAGAAGGGTTTTCAGGCTGCAGTGTGGACAGGGCCTAAGTTGTGATTGATCTGCTGATTGCAGTGTGGCAGCTTACTATCTGTGTTAGTAATACAGATACCAGTGGAACAGCCAAGGCTTAAACCTAATGAGTTACTGCTGCAATCAAGTTGTAATAAGTCCTTCATTTCTTTTTTTAGGAAAGTTCCAGATGCTTTGTTGTGTTATAGTTGCCTTATCCAAAGAAGTTCTTCAACATCAGCCCCCCCCCCCCGGGCTAGGGCAGACATGCAACACGCAGAAGTCACTTCAATCGATGACCATCATTACCAACCAGACCCAAGAAGGATGCAGATCAAATCTGTGAAGAAGTAACCAAATAAGAAACCATTAATGAGACCAACCTGCAAATATGCCTCCCCCCAAAAAAATACTTACCTTCATTGACTTGAGAGTTATCCATTTCCAATTTCAATGCAAAAAGTTCTCAGCAAGCACTGGAATGTACACACCAGCAGTATCTGTGACCTATGATACAAAACAATACAATGAGTACATGTCTATATATGTCAACCCCCATCCTGCAAAATGCAAATATATATATATATATATATATATATGTGTGTATATATCAACTCACCAAGGCTACTTTTAGTGTACAGACAAAGGGTACACTTCCATCCGGTTGACATGATCGCTCGCATTTGCGGGAATCGCAGCACATATTGGATCAGTAACAGTTCGCTCACGGTCATCATTTCTGATGGGACTTTGTATGTGGTGTAACACTCCCATTTCACTTCGTTACCACTTGTCAATTTTCTGGACACAAGACAGATGCATTTTGGGGATGCAGAAAAAATCTGGGGACTCTATGTGACCATTGCACACATGAATGACTGCTCAATAAATTCTGAGGGACTTTGCATGTGGTGTAATGCTCCCATTTCACTTTGTCACCACTTATCAATTTTCTGTACACAAGACAGATGCATTTTGTGTGTTATGATTGTGAGCACATAACGTCATACTTAAATTATAAATTAAAGCAGCATTTCAACAATGTGGTGACAATTTTGACCTATCCTTTTGTATGCTATTTTACATTGCCAGCCACTAGTTATCCCCTAACTTGTATGATACCCTTCTTTTCATAATTTGTGTCTACTTTACTACTTTTTCTCATGTCTGAAAAAAAAGGAGCATACCTTTTAATATTGTTCTGACCAGGTTTTTATCACTATTTGCAGTTGTTTTTGAAAAAAAATATTGTTCTGTGAGGTTATAAAATACTGCCTGCTGCATAACTGTTAGTGTTACAACAGAAGTGATATATAACAACTGATGGAGAAAAGCAGTGGAAAATACTGACAAAGACCTGGTACTCACTGTATTAAAAGGAGTGCTACTTTTATTATTTCAGACATGAAAAAAGTAGTAAAGCAGACTCAAATACTAGAAATAATAGTACCATACAAGTCAGGATGTAAGTAAAGTAGCAATGTAAAATAACATTAAAAAGTATAGGTCAAAATTTGCAACAGATTGTTGCACTGCTGCTTTAAAGAGATGCACCAAGTTACATAGTTATTATGGTTTTGCACCCAATATATGGCTGCCTTACCTCCAGGAGAATCTTTCTTGCTCCACATGTCCTTAGTGCAATGCTTTTCTGGCAAAAACACTCATAATTTCATTAACATGGGTCACAGAGGACTTTCCGTGCTGAAGAGCTGCCCAAGTTCTTCCCGCCGCACTCAGCAACGTTATGACATGATGCCAGGGAGAGCGCGGGGGCGTGCTCCATTATACTGAATGGCTGACAGCTTTCTGAATGTTTCTTTATGTTATAATGGTCAGTTTGTGGTGAAACATGGGCACGTCTCCACTAACAAGGCTCATTCAGAAAGCTGCCGGCCATTCAGCATAATGGAGCACACCCCTGCGCTCTCCCTGGCATCACGCCATAACGTTGCTGAGTGTGGCGGGTCAAACTTGGGAAGCTCTTTAGAATGTGAAGTTCTCCGTGACCTGCTTTAACTAAATTATGGGTGTTTTTGCTAGAAAACTATTGCACTATGTAAGGACATGTGAAGCAAGAAAGATTCCCCTGCAAGTAAGGCACCCATATATCGGGTGCAAATAATGCTGTACTTTGGTGAATCTCTTTAATGTCAGTTTCACAAATGAAATATTTATGGAGCCACAGTAATGTTTACTTTATGTTGGGACTCATGATTTGAAGTGTTTCACAAAAAGCATGACTGAGCAGTGCACGTATGTTATGTTAAACTGCATGTGTGCTGTCAGTGTTCTTTCCTGTGTGTGCGTATATTGTCCAGCTTCATGCAAACATATGTATGGTGTGACTTGTTGCAGTATCTCAAGAATAAAGATAACAGAATACATGACGTATATTTTATTTGTACCGGCAGCACCAGCAGAAATAAGTGATATGAAATTTTTAGAGGTATCGGGTCACTGTGCACCTCAGTCACTCACAATGCACACATGACTAAGTGGAGCTCATAGTACAAAAAAGCACATGCTCTCCTAAAAGTTATGTGTGCAGTATGTGACTAAGGTGCACTCTGGCCAGACACCTCTGAAAAAGTATCATATCACTTAGTCAGCTGATGATGATGGTGACAATAAAATATATGTTATTCTGCTCACTATTCTTTCTACCATAAACACTACAACAAGTCAGCAATATATGTTTGCAAGAAGCTGCACAATGTCTGATGCCACACACACACACACACACACACAGAGGAAATAACTCTGACTGCACATATGCAATTTAACACATCATACTTGCACTGCTCACACCAGCTTTTCTACAATCACTCCACAACAGAAAGTAAACATTACTGAGGCACTGGATTATAACAACAGGGCAATAGGAGCATGTACAGTATGACTGTCTATTATTAAACATTTAAAAATAAATCACAAAACACTACAGCAGTGGGGGAGGGGGAGTGTCCAGAAAAAAAAATTTAATGGGGTATTCCATGGAGTTCCAGCAGCAGGTGGAGCATTGACAGTATCTGCAGCTGCTGTTGCTGGATCTGCTCTACCTGCTGCTGCACAGCACCAACCCTCTTGTTGCTTTCCTCAAGGACTGCCCACACCAGTGCAATGTCTGTCTGTGTTGCAGGCACTGTGGCAGAGTCCACTGCAGGGGGAAAGCTAGGTAGTGGTGGTGCTGGTGAGGGTGGTGCTGGTGGCTGTGGTGGCAGTGGTGGTGGAGCAGCTGCTGCTGTTGTCCTCTGCCTGTTGTGGCAGCGAGGCATGACACCCCCAGCACCCTGTGCCACTGCCACAGAAGGGCCAGCAGGTGGAGACCTGGCCTGTTCGGTGGCAGCCTGCCACTCCCCCTTGTGGTGGTTTGTCATGTGTGTGCGCTGGCCACTGGTCCCCAAATGTGTCCCCCGGGAGCCACAGCGCACCTGCACACCACATAAATGACAAACCACAATGGTGCTGTTCCCCGGCACACAGTTAAAAACTGCCAGACTGGGGAGCTGTGGGGGGGGGGACCAGGCACAGCAGGGGCAGATGTACTGCCAGCAGCACCATCATGCACCTGGAGCTCCACCTGCAGCTGTAGAGGTGGTGGAGGGGGTGCTGCTGGAGGCCCTGCAGCTGCTACTGGTAGAGATGATGATGGACTTGGTGGATGTGCCGCCTGTGGCACTGGTGGTGGTGCTGCTGCTTCCAGAGGGGGAGAGGCAACACCAAACAGTCAGGAGCGATCCAACAAAACCTGACCTCCCCCATGCATGCACACTCCCCTCTGCCCATGTCCACAGGCCACAGACTCTCCTCCCGGGTCTATCGTGCACAACAACCCAATAAACTAATTCCCTCTCTGACCGACGCCTCACACAAACAAAGGCTGCTTCACACACATTCACAGTCCCACACACAGTCCCACACACATGCACACACACACGCACACATACAAAACAAAACTTATAAAACAAACAAATCAATAGAAAAAAATGAAAAAAACACACTACAAAAAAAACCTTAAGATTTAGCTTTTAAAAAAGCTGTTTGTTTTTAGGCAAGGAACAAATATACCACCAAACTCTCCTCTACACACAAAATGCTTCCTTCTTCTACTACTGCAAAGGAGAAAGTGAAACTAACTGCTTTTATGACTCACTTCCTTCCTGCCTGGCTAAAGCATGTGACTTACACTACTGTAAGCCATGTGATGTGTGTGGAGCTACCTATATTGTTGTCACTTCACCTTACTTCATGTTTTAGCAGAATGGCAATGTGAAGTCATAATGAAAAGATGAAGTGAGCACTTCTCAATGGTCACTTCACGTAGCGTTGGGCTAACACAAAGTGGCCACTTCGCGGCCACTTCGAAGGCAGATATTAAATTCGCTGCATCTCTAGTCCCAAACTGACCAATCAGAGGCCAGCATTCTTTCTTGCCATTGTATAATTAATAAACAATATGAAAGCACACATGGAAAGTAAACTCAGAGAGTCAGGTTACCTGCTCTGTGACCAGTAGGGGGATTGTACATATGACATGGAGATGAAAAGCTTGGCTCTAAGAGAAGGACAGTGTGGGGGCCACCTGACATTCATGTGATACTCCCACCCCATCAGCAATTCACAGAGTAGCACTAGCATCCCCTAACAAACTCTGGTCAGAGCCAAAATGGCTGCTGTATATTAACCTGACTTAGAAAATGGGCAAAGACCATTCTCTCTTCTGATTGGCTGAGACACTTATTTAGGTGGGCATCTATCAGACAATAGAAGCCCACCAAATAAAAAGCCCCAGGCCAAACCTGCCTGATAGCCAGCAAAATATCCTTGTGCCCAGCACCCTGCTTCCTCATTGGCTGAAGTACTGGGCACAAAATTTCAAACTGCCGCCATCTTTCACCTTCACTTAGCGAAAGAAACCCTTCCTTTACTGTGACCTCTGCTGCCGTCTATTTCCACCGGCTCCACAACAGAGACAACTGCTTGTAGACCGCGATGTGAGTGACCATCCCCCCCAGCACTTGTACACAAAAGTCACAGACTGTGACATGCTGATACTGTCTCACCTCTTCCTAGCTACAGGCAGAAAGAAAACTTTTTTTTTTCCAGGCTTAGTTTTTTTTTCCCTTGGTGCCAGCTTGCCCGATCTGCAGCTCCCTGCCTTCCATCCCCCCAGGTCCTGCTTGTGGTACATTTACAGACCATGTCTCAAGCCTCAAACCATCACAGTATGGTAAAATAAAAATAGTAAGTACACAACTTAGGGACAGGGTCAACAGACTTTTACCATGTAAGTATGGTGCCCCGCAACCTCCCTGCCATACTTCCGGGTCACGCGGTCACCTGGCAACTGTATTAAACAATCAATTAGACGTTTAACTGTTGACATATATTACTGACATCTAGAAGCTGCAGTAGTACATTTTCTGTCTCTCCTACTTAGGGACAGTTAAGAAACTCGATCACTTATTTTGGATGTGATGGGGGGGTAGGAGGACAGAATGGCTCTGTCACCTCTATGTGTATGGGGGGGTAACAGGAGATGGAACAACAGAAAAACTTAAGGACTACTTTATCAAGAAAGTTTTTTTTCTGGTATTTCAATTTGTTTTCAAAGTGCTATCCTTTATAATGTTATTATTTAATTAAAATTGATACACATGTCCATTTTCTAAGCGCAATAATACCCTCCAGGGTGAGCGGTATTGGGCAATACCGCTCACCCTGTTGGGTATTATTACTTGCACAAAGTCTGTTTTTTTTTTTTGAATGCTATAATGTTTTAATTGATATAGTGTACTTTAGCTTTTTTGTGTTGAGAAGTGTGATATGATACTTTTTAAGGGTGCAACCGCAGAGCTGTTTTGTCCAGTATTGCGTTCAGGTATGTGATCTGGACTTGCCTACAGTTAAACTTTTCAGTGAAATGGCTGCAATACTGACACACAGAGTATGCATTTTCATAGGACATGATGAAGGGCAAATGTACAATGCTCTCATTGCTCATTTTACAAACATCTGACTCCACTGAGGGAACCATCCACTGACCACAGGCCCTGCCATAACTGAGAGCTCGTTTTATGCCCTGACGGACTGCACTATGTTGAATCTCTTTGGTAGAATGCATGATATTATGTTTTATAACAATAATACTGGCTGGGCAGCACCAGAGCAAAGCTAAGGTATGGACGCACCTAGGCATGTCCAGGTTTGCGGTGGGGGACCGGTATGGGCTTCCACAGTCAATAGAATGATTTTCAACAATTTTCCTGTTTACATGAGTTACGAATGGGGCTATTATTTTGGGACTGACAAAATTCCATAGAAGAGGATGCCAAACAAGAAAAGGAAGTAAAGTGACAATGCATCACTGAGTTATGAATCAGGATACATCATTTAAACAGGGAAATACTTCTGTTTTTACCCAGTTACACATTTTATTTGTTTTCTGTGTAAAAATATTTCCCTGTTTAAATGATTTGTGAATGGGGGCATCTTCCTCTATGAAATGTTGTTGTCAGTCCCATACTCTCACTCACTGCACAAATACATCATTTTTTTTTTTTTTAATGAGGGAAAGAAAAAAGGGAAAGTAGAACATTAAGGTATTGATTTTCCTAGTGCTTCTAGATCTGGGACAGAGAAGTGATTACCCCTCCCGCCCTGTTCTTGGCAGGTCAGACATCTGTTTTTTTTTTTTGTTTTGTTTTTTGTAAATGAAGGAAACAAGGAAGGGAAAGCAAAACATGTACTTATTATTAGCTTAGTGCTTCTGTACCTGGGACAGAATAGTGGACATCTTACTGCGCAGGACAGTGGTGATACTCCCCACCTCATACTTGACAGGTCAGACTCTGACTGTATTGTGGTCCCTCAAGGCAGTACTTTTGTTTATTGCAATTTGACTGTACTGTACTTTAATTTACCATGGAAAGAGTGGGAGGGAATTTACAGAAACATTCACTCCAACTGTGCATCCTCACTATACTGAAGGAAGCATCAAATGGAAAAAGATGCTGATATTGGGAACCATAGTCCGGATTCCTAATTCCAGATCTTTCACTGTTGAAAACCACATTAGCTCCATTAATGACAGTCCCAGTAGGTATGCAGAGAAGACCTGATTCACAGCAATCAGACACGTTTTTTAAGAGGGCTTTTGGGGCTGACATTCAGGCCACCTGGGGTGAGAGAGTGGAGTTTTGGGGTTGCCAGTTGACCGGAAAGCTGGCACACAAATGTCATGGAGCACTAAATAATAAAACTGAGTAAAGAGCTACAAACAAAAACAAATGGAGAAAGAAATGCACTGAACCTCACTGCCTAAACAAAAGCAGGGGACTGCGGCAAGTGCTGGGTGAGGTTCCTGAAGTGGGACTGCCAAACCCAATTTGGTGCACAAAGGAACAAAGGAGAACAAATTTTGAAAGACACTCTGTTAAGTTTACGGTAAACTATACGCTTCAGTATTGAGATGAACAGCATTTTATGTTCCGTTGTTTTATAACTTTTGCAGCACTGATTACAAAAAGTGCACAGCCAAACAGGATCAGATGCAGTTTGGGTCCACAAACCTAGGCATGAACTATAACAAAAAAATCATTTGATCTAAACTGGCAACATGAGATCGGCAAGAATGATGTAGTGTTGATGGGGTCATGGTCCCATTTATAACAAGCATTTGTCAATGCCGAATGTTGATTGCATTGATCCATTGAGATCGCTCACTGCCCCTGTGTCACTCGCTCGTTATGTTTCTCCCTGTGCCACAGGCTGCTGTTTTGTATTGGGCTTCTGCCTGTGTAGGCATGTTTTTCTGCCCACAAAGAAATCTGCAGCAGTCCTGACATAGGTCCGTTGAGCTCGCTCACTCCCCCTCTCTCACTCACTCATTGTGTTTCTCCCAGCGCTGCAGGCTGCCCTTTTGTACTGGGTTTCTGCCTGCATTGGCACCTTTTTCTGTCCACAAAGAAATCTGTAGCTGTCCCAACAGAGCTCTGTTGAGGTCGCTCACTCTGCCTATCTCACTTGCTCATTCTGTTTCTCCTGGCACTGCAGGCTGCCATTTTGTAGTGGGCTCCTGCCTCTGTTGGCACCTTTTTCTGCCCACTAAGAAATCTGCAGCAGTCCCGACAGAGCTCCATTGAGCTCACTCACTCCCCCTCTGTCACTCACTCATTCCATTTCTATCGGCGCTGCAGGCTGCCCTTTTGTGCTGGGCTCCTGCCTGCATTGCCACCTTCTTCTGGTCACAAAGAAATCTGCAGCAGTCATGATAGAGCTCCATTGAGCTCACTCACTCCCCCTCTCTCAATCATTCGTTCTGTTTCTCCCACCGCTGCAGGCTGCCTTTTTGTACTGGGCCTCTGCGTGCATTGGTGGCTTTTTCTACCCACAAAGACATCTACAGTAGCCCAGACACAGCTCCGTTGAGGTCACTCACTCCCCCTCTCTCACTCGCTCATTCCATTTCTGCCAGTGCTGCAGGTTGGCCTTTTGTAGTGGGCTCCTGCCTGCATTGCCGCCTTTTCCTGCCCACAAAGAAATCTGCAGCAGTCATGATATACCTCCGTTGAGCTCACTCACTCCCCCTCTTTCTCGCGCTTGTTCTGTTTATCCCTGCGCTGCAGGCTGTCCTTTTGTACTGGGCTCCTGCCTGCATTGCCGCCTTCTTCTGGCCACAAAGAAATCTGCAGCAGTCACGATAGAGCTCCGTTGAGCTCACTCACTCACTCCCCATCTCTCACCCGTTCGTTCTGTTTCTCCCACAGCTTCAGGCTGCCGTTTTGTACTGAACCTCTGCGTGCATTGCTGCCTTTTTATGCCCACAGAGAAATCCGCACCAGTCCCACTAGAGCTTCGTTGAACTCACTCACTCACTCCCCCTCCCTCACTCGCTCGTTCTGTGTCTCCCGCCGCTGCAGGCTGCCCTTTTGTACTGGGCCCCTGTGTGCATTGCTGCCTTTTTATGCCCACAAAGAAATCTGCACCAGTCCCAACAGAGCTCCGTTGAGCTCACTCACTCCCCCTCATACACTCGCTCATTCTGTGTCTCCTGCTGCTGCAGGCTGCCCTTTTGTACTGGGTTCATGCCTGTGTTGGTGGCTTTTTCTGCCCACAAAGACATCTACAGCAGTCCCAACACAGCTTCTTTCAGGTCACTCACTCCCCCTCTCTCACTCTCTCATTCCATTTCTGCTGGCGCTGCTGGCTGGCCTTTTGTAGTGGGTTCCTGCCTGTGTTGCCGCCTTTTCCTGCCCACAAAGAAATTTGCAGCAGTCACACTAGACCTCCGTTGAGCTCGGTCACTCCCCCTCTCTCACTCGCTCGTTCTGTTTTTCCCAGCGCTGCAGGCTGCCCTTTTGTACTGGGCTCTGCCTGCTTTGCAGCCGCCTTCTGGCCACAGAAAAATCTGCAGCAGTCACGATAGAGCTCCACTGAGCTCACTCACTCACTCCCCCTCTCTCACTCATTTATTCTGTTTCTCTCACCGCTGCAGGCTGCCCTTTTGTACTGGGTCCCTGCATGCATTGCTGCCTTTTCCTGCCACAAAGAAATCCGCAGCAGTCACGATAGACCTCTGTTGAGCTCGCACACTCCCCCCTCTGACTCTCTCATTCTGTTTCTCCCTGCGCTGCAGGCTGCCCATTTGTACTGGGCTCCTGCCTGGACTGGAACCTTTTCCTGCTCACAAAGAAATCCACCACTGTCCCGACAGAGCTCCATTGAGCTCGCTTACTCCCCCTGTTTCACTCATTCATTCTGTTTCTCCTGGCGCTGCAGGCTGCCCTTTTGTACTGGGCTCCTGCCTCTGTTGGCACATTTTCTGCCCCCAAAGAAATCTGCAGCAGTCCCAACAGAACCCCGTTGGCTTCACTCACTCCCCCTGTCTTACTCACTCATTCCATTTCTGCCAGCACTGCAGGCTGCCCTTCTGTACTGTGCTCCTGTCGGCATTGCCACCCCTTTTCTGCCCACAAAGAAATCCGCAGCAGTCCCGACAGAGCTCAGTTGAGCTCGAGCACTCCCCCCCTCATTCGCTCGATCCTAATCTGTCCTAAACACTGATTTCCGACAGTGACTGCGGTATTCTGCGCCAGAAGTGCAGAAACGCATTTCGGCCAGGATGTGAAAAATGACAGCTGTATTTTTCATAAGGAGGTGTGAACAAATGCTAGTGTTGAAAATCTGGTGTGAAAATATTACTAATTTGCGAACTTACAAGGGTGCATGGAAACTGCATAACACATGCTCATGACACAGTCATTTTATGGAGTTTCATCACAAAATTTTCAACATGTGCATTTTAGTACCTCTGCTCACGAACAGTGTCAGTGTGATTTTCTTAATGTGTCCTGAACACTGATTTCCCTCAACGACCGTGCTACTGTGTGCCAGAAGAGCAAAAACACGTTTCAGACAGGATGTGAAAAATGACAGTTGCACTGTTCATAAGGAGGTGCAGAAGAATGTCAATGCTGAAAATCTGGAGTGAAAATATTATTAATTCTCGGAGTTACGAGCGTGCATGCAAACTGCGCAATGCAAGCTAGTAACACAGTCATTTTATGGAGTATCGTCACCAAATTTTCAACATATGCATTTTAGGACCTCTGCTTATGAACAGTGTCACTGTCATTTTCTTAATCTGTCCCAAGCACAGATTTCCCACAGTGACCACGCTATTCTGTGCTGAAAGTGCGAAAGCACATTTTGGCCAGGATGTGGAAAATGACAGCTGTACTGTTCACAAGGAGGTCTGGAAAAATGCCAGTGTTGGAAATCTGGCATGAAAATATTGCAAATTTGCAAAGTTATGAGCGTGCATAGCAACTGCGCAACGCATGCTTGTAAAACAGTCATTTTTTAGATTTTTCCCACCAAATTTGCAACATAGACTTTTAGAGCCCACCTCATGAACACTGGCACTGTCGTTTTGTTAATCAGTCCCAAAAGGGTATTCCACACAGTGACCGCAAAAATCACCTTTCTTGGCCGAATAACACCATGACAGTGCCAGAATTCATGAGGAGGGGTCCCAAAAACCTCATCTTGAAAATATGGTGCCAAAATTCAAAAAAATGCCTGAGACATGCATCAAAGTTGAAAAAACCCTATTTATTCCATTATACAGCTTGCTGGCATTTCCTCAGTTCCGTTCGGCTTTGAAGAGTGCAGATGTATTCCTAGTCCACCAAAGATGGTTGTGCCAGACTTCGGAGGTAAGTATGGGGTGAGGGTGGTGTGTGGGGAGGTAGGGTGCACTGTGGGTGGGCGCGGGTTGTGGGAGGGTGGCAGGAAGACTGCCGAGGGACCGTTTCCTTTTTCCACAGGGAAATCAAAAACATTGCGGGATCTTTTTTGTTTTCACAGGGGCATATGGTACACTGGGTGGGCTCCCAGCGTGCCAATGGAGTCTTTTTGGGGGGTCAGCTGTAGCCAATAGGGGATTGGGCATCCCTGTCAGCACACAACAAAAGGGGGGTTACATTATGCCGATGGAGATTGGGCACCCCCATCAACACACAACAAAAGCTGACGGGGATTGGGGCCCTGTCGCAAAACAAACATGGTGGGGATGGGTACTGGCGGGGCTTATTGTTTGTGAACACGGCGGCAAGCAGATGCCATGTTCATAAACAGTATCACTATAACAAGGTTCCACTCAGCAATGATGGGTCACTTCCTCATAGCAGCAAATAGCTTACGCTGCAATGATGAGGCGGCCCCTGATTGCAGCAGCTGAAACCTTGCAAGGTTGTGGCACGCTGGCTGAACTAGTGTCAGCAGCAGCATGCCACAGCATTGTGGAAAACGGGCCAAGCCTTTAAAGGCTATGGGACATTGGCCACAACAGTGCCGCACCTACACAACCTGCTTCTGGAAAGCTGCTGCAGAAGGTTTCTTGTGCATGCGTGCAATCAACATAAAAATGTGCATGGTTATTTACAGTCTGCAGGGACAAAAGACATTATAAGCCCTGTGATAGTGACCAACAGTGAACATGACTGAAATAAACATACACACAAAAGCTGTTTGTTTTTCCATGTTTTAGCAATTTTGTTTGACATAGCTGAATAACGTGATTGATGCCAACCATGCACACCCCTTCTTCATGATGCACGCTCTGTAAGATCATACAAATCACATACATTTACAGTAAATCAGCAATGTACAATTAAAAAATTAAAAATAATTACAAAACTACGTGATGGCAGCTGTCAGATGTATACTCTCACTCACTGCACACAGATATATAATGTTTTTTTTTATATTTCCCACCCACCCCCCATTCGGGCCAATTGCCCCCAAGGACCTGCACCTCTCTTGACTCCGCCACTGATCCCGAACGCATATTGCAGCTGCCTCAGGGTAACCCGATGTAACCCTTCAGCGAGTGGGTCCTCCACTTCCGAGGATAAGGAGCCTGGCAGCCTAGGAATTGGCCCTGGGTGCTGCTGCGTTCAGGTCGGCTGTAACGGAGTCCCGAGAAAGAGAAGCAACCTGCAGAAACTTGAAGAATGGTCAGGGGTTTGGCAGTTGAAATTCAATGCAAAGAAGTGCAAGATAATGCATATGGGGCACAAAAACCCTGGCACAATATATCAGTTGGGGGGTGAGGATATAGCATGCACCAAGCAGGAAAGGGATCTTGGGGTTATCATCTCTGATGACCTCATGGTAGGGAAACAGTGTGACAAGGCAGCAGGAAAAGCAAATAGGATGCTGGGATGTATAGGCTGGGGCATCACCAGCAGGAAAAGGGAGGTCATAATTCCGCTATACAATACACTAGTGAGGGCCCCACCTGGAGTACAGTGTACAGTTCTGGAGACCATACCTACGTAAGGACATAGACAGGGTAGAGAAGGTTCAGAGGAGGGCAACAAAGATGGTGCATGGATTGCATCACAAGTCCTATGAAGACAGGTTGAAGGAACTGAACATGTACTCCCTGGAGGAGAGGAGGGAGAGAGGGATATGATAGAGACATACAAGTATCTTACAGGGAGGAACAGGGTGCAGGAAAACACTATTTTAAGTGAAAAGATGTTCCAGGACTAGAGGGCATGGGATGAAGTTGGAGGGAGGATGATTCAGAGGAAACATGAGGAAGAATTTCTTCACAGAATGGGTGGTGGACAAGTGGAACACCCTGCCAGAGGAAGTGGTGGGGGCTGAAACAATCACGGGATTTAAGAATGCATGGGATAAACATAAAGGAATTCTGGAGGTCAGAGGTAAGGGGCAACAGACTTCTAGGAAAACAAACTGAACTTACAAGCTCAAATGGGCAGACTGGGTGGCCATAGGCCCTTATCTGCCGACACTGTCTATGTATCTATGTATCTATGTATCTATGTAAAGCACCAGTCTGGGGCAGCCATCATCCTGGTGGGTGGAGACACCATGTTTCTTATTTCCCTCGTTTTCCCAATTTGCACTGCATCTGTGCTTACCCTGGTCTCCACTGGGGCTGCTACAGAATGTTGCCTTCCCCCAGCCCACCCCAGGAGAGAAAATCAGTCCTCCAGATGCTCAATCCAGCTCCTACCCCTGCTGACCCTCTGGTGCCCGAGTCTGTTCCCAAACCCAGGTTGCTGGTGTGACATGCGGTAAGGTGCCAGTGCCTCAATACTCTGTGCCACAAGGCTGGCCATATGATTTTTTTAATGAGGAAAAGAAAAAAGGAGATGCAAAATATTTAGTATTGCTTTTCTTCGTGTTTCTATATCTGGGACACAGCAGCAGGTATCTCAATGTGCCTGATCGCAATGACCCCCGCCCCATTCTTGGCAGACCAGACTGATGTTTTTTTGTTTGTTTTTTTGTAAATGATGGAAACAAGAAAGGGAAAGCAACACATGCACACAAAAGTCAGGAAGCACAAAATAGTAAAATTGAGTAAAGGCCTACAAACAAAAAGTAATGGAGAATTAAGTGTATTGAACCACACTGCCTAAACACAAGCAGGGGTATGTGGCAAGTTTAGGAGAGGAACCTGAAGTGGGACTGCAGTACTCAATTTGGGCACAAAGGAACAAAGGAGAACCAATTTTAAAAGACACTCTGTTCAGTTTACAGTATATGTTTCAATACTGAAATAAACAGCATTTTATATGCTGTTGTTGTGTGACTTTTGCAGCACTGATTACAATAAGAGCATAGCCAGATAGGGTCAGATGCAGTTGGGGTCCACAAAATTAGGCATGAACTGTAACAATGAATAAATTATTTGATCTAAACTTGGCAACTTGACACTGGCATATACGATGTAATGTTGCAAAGTTAACATCAAAGTGGTTTTCCAGGATCTGAGCAACGTGGTCATGGTCGCATTCACAAAATATATATGGGCAAGCACTTTATTCAGAAATGTATTGTCCACCTTCTCCTGAATAAAAGGTCTTCTGCACTTGCTTGATCTGACTAATAGTAAAATCTTTTACTAATACAGTTTGATCAAGCAAGCGCAGGAACACTTTCATTTGGAAGAAGATGAATGACCGTGGAGGAGGGCTTCATTCTCCTAAAGAAGGGGTGGGGAGAAGGGTCCAGGAGGGCAGTATATTGTGTTTTAAGTGCAAACAAGCTCTGAATGATGGTGGCTGGCCGTAGAGGACAGCTGGTAGTGCTGGTCAGGCTGTTTCTTTTTTTTTTTCCTTTTTTTTAATCTCCAGTCCAAGTGCAGTGAGGTAGGGGTGAGAGAGAAAATAGTGCATTGGGGATGAGGGAGGGAAGGGGAGAAGATGGAAACACATTGTAGTGAATGGGAGGATGCAGACAGATTTTCAGGCAGTTGTGCTTTGATTCCACTCCCTCGTAACAAAAGCTGTGCTGCATTAGGAATTCTGGTAACAGAGCCATTTTTCTGATAGTAATATGTTAGCATAGCATTACGATGCAGTGCAGCTGTATAAAGGAAAACATTTACCTGTACTCTCCAGTGATCAGGTTATGGGATAGGACAACCTGGGAGAAAGGACATTTGACCCACAGACAAAAAAGGGTATAGTAAACACAATTAGCATAGTACATTTATAACTATACTAGAGCCTGAATATTCAGACTGCACCGGGCAGGGGCGCAAGCCTGGACACAGCACAACTGGGCTGCACCAGGACATGGACAAGCTGATATTCAAAGGTGATGCCATTGAATATGGCACTGAAGGTGCATGCACTATGCACACCGTAGTGGCACTGTGCCAGTGCAAGTGGCAGAATGGGAGCAGGGGGATGCACCAGTGCAAATGCAGTTGTGCTAGGTGCATCAACCATGATATTCTGCACTGGGCATGCAAATGAGGCCATTATGCATGCAAAGTGCAAATGGGGCCCGGTGCGCCAATCCCCAGTGACTTGTGCCTGGCGCCCTGCCAGGCTTCAGCCATGGGGACCAACACCCTGCAGTCCCATGGTGGTCTCCCACTTCTGTATGCCCGATCACAGGCATAAGTATAAATAATCCCTGGTGGTCCAGTGGAAACCCTCCCATCACCCGATCGTGGGCATATGTAAAATTAACATCATTCATGGTCCAGTGAAAACCCTCCCCATCACCCAGTCATGGGCATTTGTACATATAACATCGTTGGTGGTCCAGTGGAACCCCCTCATCACCCGATCGCAGGTGGAAATAGTAAGAGAAACCCTGGTGGTCCAGTAGTACCCCCCTCCCCACCTGCCCACTGAGGTCCCCCACCACTGTTTTGTTTTGTGAATGGTTTCCACCAAGAACCTGACAGGGGAATTTATAATCCAGTTATATTTTAGTGCCTATGTGTAAAGAGGGTTGGGAAAAGTAAGTAGTCACCTTTATACAACTTGAGCTGATTAGCATGGAACCACTTGTCAGTGGTCTGTTTTTGATGCTGAACTTTCACCTGATAAACAGCAGGGTTGAGTTTGTTGACAATGGGAAATGGGCCTTCCCATTTGCTGGTATATGAGTGAGCCGGTGGTCTGTATTGGAGAAGCATGACTTGATTTCAATCTTGCCAGTTGACTTGTTTTGCATGCTTATCAAAATGGGTTTTTGCTTGTTGTTGAGACTTACCCATATGATTTGTGACAAACAAATGTGTTCTTATGATGTCATGACAAAGTTTTTCAATGTATTTGACCACAGATACCCTATCTGCAGTAGGGGTATGGAGGTCAATTAACAGGAGCTTTGGTCATCTCATGGCTCTACCAGTCATAATCTCATATGGTGTGCACTGGGTAGCTGTTACAGGCGTGCCCCTGATTGCCATTAAAAGTATTGACAAAAGGGAATCCCAGTCCTTGGGATTGTTATTGATGAATCTGCATAACAGCTGTTTGATTCTTCTGTTTGCTCTTTCTACCTGACTTGAGGACTGAGGATGGTATGGGATATGAAATTTCTGATCTACTCCAAGCATTTGGAGCGTCTCTTTTATCAGCGCAACTGTAAAACTGGTTCCCTAGTCTGAGTCTACCTTAAGGGGTAGGTCCCATCTGGAGAACAATTGATCCACCAGGATCTTGGCAGTTGTCTTTGCCATGTTATTCTTAGTAGGGAATGCCTCAAACCACTTGGAAAACAAATTTGTGGCAAGTCCATACTTGTTCTTGCTGGAGTTGGTCAGAGGGACAATGAAATCAATTTTTATAGCATTCCATGGTCCAGACTGCCTTTGTGGTAGTAGTTTGGTGTTTCTTTTAACCGAGATTGGATTATTCTGGGCACACACTATGCAGTTGTCCACATAGTGCTCCATGTCCTTGGTCATGCCAGCCACCAGATGACTGTTTTAAATCTCTGGATGGTGTTATCTTCCCCCTGGTGCCCACCAATTGGGGTGTCATGAACCATATGGATGAATTTGGTTCATAAGGATTGTGATACTATCCACAGTTTGTGGTCTCTATAGTCCTTCCTATACCAGATCAGTTTTTGATCATGAGATAGGTATATGCTGTCAGAATGTCTTTTGTATGGACTGTCAGATGGTAGTTCCTGTTCAATTCCGTTGTCCAGGTATTTGAACACAATTTTTAGCTCTGGGTCAGATGTCTGTGTGGCAGAAAGGTCCAGTGGTGGTTCTGGTTGTGGTTTCTGCCTGCTGTTGGCAGCTAAGAGGATGGCTGACACAGATACTGGGTGAGTCATTGACCATGTCTTCCCCCCCTTGAGCACCTGCTTTGGCAAGCATGTCCACTTGATTGTTGAATTCATAGTAAGGGTCAGTTTTGCAGTGAGCCTTTACCTTGTGAATGTACAGTTTATGAGTAAACTGTTGTGTCAGTGTGTGCATATACACAAAGAAATCCCTGTATTTGACTGGTGTGCCATCAGAAGATGTAAAATTGCTTTTCTCACAGAATGGTAGAAACTGGGTAAGGGAAGAGCAGACCCAGTTGGAATCTACAAAGATGATAGCATCCTTAGCATCATGGGGCATAACCTGTAGAGCACAGTCTACAGCTGCCAATTCAGTATAACGTGAGGAAATTACGGTACATTTCCTAGCAATGCACATGAAGTCACCATCTGGATAGACTATGAACAAAAAAATCCTGCTACCTGTTCTCTCTCCATATAGGAGGTGGAGCCATCTGTGAAGATGTGATACATGGTGGTATCCTCTAAGATAACCAGTTTAGTTGGTAGAATGGTCCCGGCTCAGGTACGTCAGGAGGCTGGAGTGCAAAATCGTTGGGATTATCTGTGTAGAGTAGGCCATGAGCTAGGATGGATGGCATTTTTGCAGGTAATACTGTAATGTCCCTGTCCTGTAAAAGCAAAGACCAGTGGGTGAGTCTGGTATTAGAAATTTAACCATGTTTCACTTTGTCTGAAAGTAAGACAATGGTTGAGGTGTGCCAGGTATGCAAGACGATATGTGCATACCCAGTGATGTACATGAAATGTTTGATAGCCCAGTAGGTTGCCAAGAGTGTTCTTTTACAGAGACCATAATTTCTCTCTACTGGGGACAGCATCTGAGAAGCATAGGCAATGAGCCTGAAATACCCATTGTACTTTTGTGCCAGCACTGCAGACATGGCCACATCAGATGTGGCAGTCTCCAAATGGAATGGAAGATCTGGGTTAGGACTGATCACTGCTGGAGCTGAGGCTAAGGTCTGCTTGAGCTGTGTTACAGCATCTGTATGATAAAGGCCCCATGCCCATGGGACATCTTTCTTCAGAAGTTCATACACAGGAGGAGCCTTTAAGGCAAAGTCAGCAATAAAATCCCTAGAGTAGTTTACAATTTATTGGAAGCATCTGAGAATTGCCACGCTAGTAGGAAGTGACAGATTTTGCAACCCCTGGATTGTTTTGACAGCTGGGATTCTGCCTTGGTCTGTAATACATAGGCCAAGGAAGCTGACTTCCTTTTCACACAGTTGTTCCTTGGAGGGGTTGCACTTGAGGTCTGCTCTCTTGAGGAGAGAAAGAAGTTTGTCTAGAAGGAGCAAATTATCTTTTTCGTGGTGGTTGCCAGGGGAAAGTCATCCATGTACTGCAGGAGGCACTGGGGTGTGGAGAACCCCTGCAGAGCATTCATCATGTGGAGATGGAAGAGGGAGGGGCTATTGTGAAACCCCTGGGGGAGGTACATCCAGGTGCACTTACATCCATTAAAGGTGAAAGCAAGTTTGTATTGGCTTTCCTGTGCTAATGGGAGTAACCAAAACCCATTAGAAATGTCAAAAGCTGTGAACCACTTTTCATCAGGTGTCAACAGCTTGAGTACATCAGGTGCTGATGCTACTGTTTGTTCGCAGCTAGGAGTAACCTAATTGAGTTTTCTGTAGTCAATTCTGAATTTCCAGACCCCGTTTGGTTTCTTCACTGTCCAAATAGGTGAATTGACAGTAGAGACACAGGTCCTAATCACTCCTTGTTAAAGCAGTGATTGGATGGTTTCCTTAAGTGATGGTAAAGCTTCAGCAGGAAATGGATACTGTTTCTGCCCTACAGGGTCAGGCTCTGTGATTTCAATGGTAGTGTGCATTCTACTACAATTTGGTGGCAAACAAGTCAAGGTGTTGTTGCAGCAAGGGTGCAAGCTTAGAAAACAGGTCATGACTTTTGAACAAAGCCATGATGTCATACTCTGCGTTATGGGAGAAAGCTGCCACCATGTGCAAGTCTGGGATGGTGGCAGTATGACATTCTCCTTTCATCTGAATGAGTAACCTGTTGGCTAAATCCACTACACAGCTGTGTAATATTAAGAAGTCAGTTCCCAGAATGCTGGGGTGGTGATGTAGAACCATGAGGTCAAAAGCAAAATTAGTCCTGATGTGGCCCACCACCACAGCTAGAGGAATAGATCAGTAGTTGTGTAGCTGGGTACTATCTACACCCTGTGCACGGGTCTTCCAGCCAGTAGATCAGTCAGATGAGACTGGGTTCTCATTATGGAGGACAGACATGTCTGCTCTGGTGTCCAGAAACATGATAAGATGGTGGACCCCAACTGTGGCCTTTGCATAAGGCCATCCATTTGTGTCAACAATCAGGTTACCCACAATCTGAACTGGGGCCTGTAATTGTGAATTTGACCATTCAGAATCTGCATTGTCTGCCTGTTCCTGAAACTGAAGGCCTGCATGATCTGCTAGGGCCTCTTGTATGTCTTGCACTGGGTACCAGTGTACTTGTAAGGTCACAGGTACAGAGATGGCCTGTTAAGGGTGGTTACACCTCAAATGTTGCATTGGCCTGGGCAGTAACTGATGCAACCTCTCCTCAGCTGCTCAATGATTCAACAGCCAGGGCTAGTGTAGCTATAGTTCATGCAGCAGTGGTTCCCCTTTCTGCACAAATTTTTTTTAACAGCTTGCAGAGGGTTCTGTTCTCTTTTCTGATTTGTCGATAGCTAGGACCGTTCCAGTATTGGTTTTGGCTATTTTGTTGGGTGTTTTCAATTTTTCTAACTGCCTTTGTCATCCCTATTACTGTTGTTTCTGTAGTTCAGTTCCCCTCCCCCCGTGTGACTGTTTGTCATCAGAAGAGGTAGAAATTTTCTGGTTACTTCCTCCAACCACATAGTGGCTGGGGAAATCTGAGGTAGGTTGGACTGCAGCTACTTTGTTGGATTTGCTGGAAGAGAGGGTACTGGAGATAGACCTGATCAGCCTGTTATGTCTTAGTGATGATAACCTCAAACTTGTCAGTGTCTGGGTAAACATTAAGCTCAACCTTTTCCTGTAAGGCCAGATACACGTTCCAGATGTACAAATCCTTGTACTTAATTTGGTCCATATTGAAGTCCTCATTTGTGAGGGCCTTCCTAGTTTTATATATATATATAATTGCAGAGGGTTCTGTTCTCTTTTCTGATTTGTCGATAGCTAGGACCGTTCCAGTATTGGTTTTGGCTATTTTTTTGGGTGTTTTCAATTTTTCTAACTGCCTTTGTCATCCCTATTACTGTTGTTTCTGTAGTTCAGTCCCCCCCCCCCCGTGTGACTGTTTGTCATCAGAAGAGGTAGAAATTTTCTGGTTACTTCCCTCCAACCACATAGTGGCTGGGGGCATCTGAGGTAGGTTGGACTGCAGCTACTTTGTTGGATTTGCTGGAAGAGAGGGTACAGAGATAGACCTGATCAGCCTGTTATGTCTTAGTGATGATAACCTCAAACTTGTCAGTGTCTGGGTAAACATTAAGCTCAACCTTTTCCCGTAAGGCCAGATACATGTTCCAGATGTACAAATCCTTGTACTTAATTTGGTCCATATTGAAGTCCTCATTTGTGAGGGCCTTCCCAGTTTTATATATATATATATATATATTATGGTAACACGGTAGTGCTACCATAGTTAGGGTTGAGGAGCCATTTCTATGTTAAACCCCAAATTTTGCACCTTAATAACTTTGCAACTGTTTGACGGATTTGCCTGAAATTTGGAATACATGATCAAAGACCCATACGCCTTGGGATCTGCCAAGTTTTGTACCAGTTGGATACACTGCTGCGGAGTTATTAAGCGTGATCTGTGCATGCGTTTACGCTTTTTCTGGAATTTTACTGTCACACCTACAGGTTGCATGGTTTGCATGACTGGCCTGAAATCTTCAGGGAACATGCAGCCAGCATCCCCGATGTGCCTTTCAAAGATTTCGTGAAAAAATATTAAACGGTTCAAAAGTTATTCAAAAAACTATTTCCCATTATAAGTCAATGGGAAAAGTTAACAAAAAGTTCGACAGTGTCGCAAATGCACTTTTTAGTGTCGCAAATGGCCCTGTTAGTGTCACAAATCTGACATTTTGTTTTCAGTTACTGATCAGAAAAATGCTTGCCATTTAAAATTGAGACCCTCTAGCAACCTAATTCTTTTTGTATTCACCTAGTCGGGCCCTGAGGATGCTAGCCATGTCTCTATTTTGGGGTAAAACACCCCAGAAATATGTTTTTCAGATTTCTGGAAAAAGTACTTTCGCAAAGTAGTGTCATACTCATGAAAGTGTTGCAAATTTTTATGAAAAGCTTTCTCAAATCACCACACTACTTTGTTACAACTATGACCATGATCAACAGTAATTTTGGCACTGCTGCAAAAGAATGGTTTGGAGTTTTGGGCTGAAATTTGGAAGGAACGTAGCCGACGTCTCACAGATGTGCCTTTCAGTGTTTTGTTGAAAACATACTGCATGGTGGAAAAGTTACGGTACTCCAAAGTTGATGCTTTTTCCCATAGGATAACATTACGGTGCCTGACGCATTACAGGAATCCTTTGGCGCCCTGCTGCAAAATAACGGTTTGGTATTTTTTCCTGAAATTTGGGGGGAACACAGCCAACAGCCCACAGATGTGCCTTTCCATGGTTTGGTGAAAACATATTATAGGGAGGCAAAGTTATGGCACTCCGAACTTCTCTTTTTTTTCATAGGATAACATTACAGCGTTCACTTGGCTTTGAGGGCCAGTATCTCAGAAGCGGTGAGAGTGATACGGACTTTTGTTGAAAATGCTTAGCCCCTAATGGGACTAGTGCAAAACTAGCCAGGACAGTCGTAAATCATATGACTTTTAAATGTTTTTTCTATGTCATATGGTTCCTGAGATATAACCTATTTAGTATTCCAAGTCCTCATTTTCTGCTCCGATACCCATTATTATGCATACATTCTTTGTACTCAATTTCTCTATGCAGCTTTTGGGGAAAACCAGTCTGTGTGCTGACATTACTGTTACCATTGCCCTTTCCGCTTGCGGTTCCGTACCCGTTTCACTCACTGTTGACGTCTACGCCACCATGTGCGTTATCCTTTGAGTTTGCGTTTCTGTTATTTTTTGCCATTTGTATCTATAGTACTGTTTCTCTTTCTGTTTCACTTTGTGTTACCATGCCCATTGACATTTCCATTTGAAGGCACCATGTTACTATGTGACAACACATCACATGGCAGACCATTCCCGTCTACGCCACTGTGTGCGTTACCCTTTCTGTTCTCATTCGCACTTGCGTTACCATGTGCGCCACTGTTAGTGCTTCTGTTTGCATTGCTGTTCCTGTTACTATGCCACAAGACATCACGCCACTGCATTACATTCACTATTTCTCGTTATCATTCTCAAAAAGAAGGGAAATTAGAGGCAAAAACCTCCATTTAATGCATTAGTTAGGGTTGTTCCACAGTGACAAAAGTGAGGAAATTTGGTGTTAGGGTTGAAAATCCCCCTTGGACCCACCAGCCCACCCCCCCAGCCGGCACTGGGGTCATCAGTCCTAACTCTCACCCCATTCTCCTATACTACTGCTGCTTTACACATGTGATGGGGTGAGAGTTGGGGCTGATGACCCCAATACGCACCCCAATGCCGGTTGGGGGGTGGGCTGAGGGGTCCGGGGGGGGTTTCAACCCTAACACCAAATTTCCTCACTTTTGTTGCTGTGGAACAACCCTAACTAATGCATTAAATGGAGTTTTTTGCTCTCTATATATATATATATATATATATATATTATAGTGGCACGGTAGTGCCACTATAGGTAGGGTTGAGGAGTCATTTACATGTTAAACCCAAAATGTTGCACCTTAATAACTTTGCAACCTTTTGACAGATTTGCCTGAAATTTGGAATACATGATCAAAACCCATTGTACTGGTCGCTTATACGGCTGTGGAGTTATAAAGCATGATCTGCACGTGTGTTTACGCTTTTTTTGAATTCTGCGGTCGCGCCTACAGGTCGCACAGTTTACAGCACCGTCCAGAATCTTCAGGAATGTAGCGGCCAGGGTCCTCATGTGCCTTTCGAAGACTTTGGGAAAAAATATTAAACGGTTCAAAAGTTATTCAAAAAACAGATACCCATTATAAGTCAATGGGAAAAGTTAACAAAAAGTTAGACAGTGTTGCAAATGCAGTTTTTACTTTCGCAAATGACCCTTTTACTGTCACAAATCTGCCATTTTGTTTTCAGTTAGTGATCGGAAAAATGCTTGGCATTTAAATTTGGGACCCACTAGCAACCTAATTCTTTTTGTATTCACCTAGTCGGACCCTGAGGATGCTAGCCATGTCTTTATTTGGGGGTAAACACCCCAGAAATATGTTTTTCACATTTCTAGAAAAAGTACTTTTTCAAAGTACTTTCACACTTGCAACACTGTTGAATTAATTTGTGAAAGCTTTCACAAATTGCGATACTACTTTTCTAGGCTGTAGGAAAATGACAGCAATTCTTTGGCACCCGCTACAAAAGAACGGTTTGGAGTTTTGGGCTGAAATTTGAAGGGAACGCAGCCGACATCCCACAGATGTGCCTTTCAGTGTTTCTTTGAAAAAATATCACACAGCGGCAAAGTTACGGTACTCCAAAGCAAAGTTATGGTACTCCAAAGCTGACGCTTTTTCCCATAGGATAACATTACGGCATACAACACATTGCAGCAATCGTTTGGCACTCTGCTGTAAAATAACGGTTCTGTCTTTTGGGCTGATATTTGCAGGGAAGACAGCCAACATCCCAGAGATGTGCCTTTCAGTAGTTTGGTGAAAAAAATAGTACAGGGAGGCAAAGTTATGGCACTCCGAACTTCTGTTTTTTCCCCATAGGATAACATTACGGCGTTCGCCGCACCTTTCAGGGCCTGTATCTCGGAAACGGTGCGAGATACAGACTTTTCGTCAGAATAATACTTAGTACCCTCATGGGGGCTAAGTATAAAACTAGCCAACAAAGTGATAATTCATATGACTTTTAAATTTATTTTCTATGTCGTATGGTTCCTGAGATATAAGCAATTTCTATTCCAAGTCCTCATTTTCTGTTCTGAGAGTCATTATATTGCATACATTCTTTGTACTCACTGTCTTTCTCTATGCAGCTTTTGGGGAAAACCAGCCTGTGCACTTACATTACTGTTACCATTACCGTTTCTGTTGTGGTTCTGTACGCGTTTACTTGCCCGTTCATCTCGTCACCACGTGTGTTACCTTTGCATTTTCATTTGCGGTTGCGTTTGCATTCTTTTTAACATTTTTGTCTACAGTACTGTTTTTCTTTCTGTTTTGCGTTGCTTCACCATGCACATTACGATTTGCGTTTATGGGCACAATGTTACTATGTGACAAGATGCCGCCGCATTACATTCACTATTTTTCGTTATCTTTCTCAAAAAGAAGGGAAATTAGAGGCAAAAAACTCCATTTAATGCATCAGTTAGGATTGTTCCACAGCGACAAAAGCAAGGAAATTCGATGTTAGGGTTGAAACCCCCTTTGCACCCCTCCAACCCACCCCCCAACTGGAATTGGGGTGCCTGTTGGGGTCATCGGTCCTAACTCTCACCCCATTCTCCTATTCCTCAGCTTCTTTCCACATGTGGTGGGGTGAGAGTTACGGCTGATGACCCCAACGTGCACCCTGATTCTGGTTAGTGGTGTTGAGGGTGCAAAGGGGTTTCAACTTACACATCGAATTTCCTTACTTTTGTCACTGTGGGAACAACCCTAACTGATGCATGAAACTTAGTTTTTTTGCTCTCTAATATATATATATATATATATATATATATACACACACACACATATATATATATATATATATATATATATATATATATAAGACAAAGAACCTCTGTGCTGTAAACACATGAGACAAGGGTTACTTTTAAAGGGCAGTTGGCTGGGAAGTCCAGTTTCAAGAAAATACAAAATCACACATGCTCTCACAATGCCCCCACTGCTTAAAGTTGGACCACAGCATAACATTCTGTGGTGATTTGCATGCAGCCCATGATGCTTTGCATTGTGGGGGCATGTGTGATTTTGTATTTTCTTGAAACTTGGCTTCCCAGCCAAATGCCCTTTGGGGTAACCCTTGCTCAGTGTTTACTACAGAGGTTCTTTGTCTTTAAATGTTTTTTATTTTAATGGGTTCACCACTATATATCCCAGGCACACTGCCTTAGGGGTAGCTGGTCCATTCCACTGGGGTGTTAAACAGATGAGGCATACTGATGAGTCCTGGTAGGATGAAACATGTGTCTATGTCTCTGTTAGCACCCTTGCAAACTGTGTGAGAGGCCTTTCGCACCATGCAATTCTGCTTAAAGTTGGACCAGCATAACATTCTGTGGTGATTTGCATATGCAGCCCATGATGCTTTGCATTGTGGGGCATGTGTGATTTTGTATTATATATATATATATATATATATATATATTCTACACCTGTTGTTTTTGACAGAAGAGAACTTTGGTTTCATAGCAAGAAATAGCAGTCTAGAACTACAGATTTTTTTACTGATAAATCACTTCTATCTCAGCAGGAGTTAGTACCTGCTTGGATTACGTAAACAGATACTTTATTAGAAGAAGGGGGTCTCATTTAAGTAAAAAAAAAAAGAAGAAAGTCACTGTGTGTTTCTTTGAGGAAGGGGGTTGTATCAGCTTAATTTACTGAGTCAGAGCAGAAAGTGAATCTAATTGGGAGTGTGGCTTATCAGCTTAGGAGTACAAAAGCAGCTGTCTCCAATTATAGCTTCCTGCTGTTTTTGACAGAAGAGAACTTTGGTTTCAGAGCAAGAAACAGCAGTCTAGAACTACAGATGTTTTACTAATTGCCCTCCTTCCCACCTAAAGCCAGTTCTACTTTTATAGCCACTGGATTTGACTGACAACAGGAACTTCCTGTTTGGCAGTAGGAAGGGAAGGCTCACTGAGACACATTAGTTTCATAAACCTTGAAGGAACCTAAAAAATAACTCCCCCCCCCGGCTGCTGGAGGTCTGAATCCAGGCATGGAAGAAGGAGACTACTGAAGACTACAGGAAGTTTCTATCCCAAAGCAGGAAGGGCGAGAGTTGTAAAGGTACATAGGCAGTAGGAAAGTAAGTGTAAAAATACATAGAAGGAGGAGACACTAAGCATACAAAGCAACAGGAGAGGGGACACAAAATAAGTCAAGATGGGATTGGTGCAGTGCAATGGCTGTGGGGCAGCAGTGTTCCGGGAGACATTCTGGAGGCTGTGATGCTGCCCTGTTTGCAGGCAACTTTCTGGTCTGAGGGAGGAGGATGCCCATCTCCAGGCTGACCTGGCTAGGATTCATGAAACCTCTTCCCCCACCCAGGGACCACCAGGGCCACTACAGTTACCTCAGAGGTTGCCAAGAAAGAGGAGTGGTTGGAGCAAGGTGGGCTCAGGGAGGGAGAGGGTGGTGGAACAGAGGTGCATCTCTCCAGTTGTACCTCTCCACAATTCATATGTTGTTCTGGCAAAGAGTGGTTCCTCTATGGAGGCACCTGCAGTGGAGACCAAGGAGGATGCTGTGAACCTCCATGAAGAAGACCCACAGGAAGGTGGCATGAGACCCCACATGGGAAGGAAACAACTCCTGGTGGGGGACTCCATCATTGTGGGGGTGGAAGTGGGGGAGGAAGGGGATAGGGAGGTAAGGTGCCTGCCTGGTGCCACGGCTCGGAGGAACAGGAAGCGAATCCTCAGGATCATGGGAGCAGCTGCACGAGGGAGGGAGCTGGATGTTATTGTCCACCTAGGAACACATGACCTGGCTGTGAATGGGATCAGAGTGGAACAAGAGGAGTTTGTGAAGCTGGGGAGGGGTCTTAGACGAGTAGCATGTACAGTAACCTTCTTAGAGGTGCTGTCTGTCTATGGCAATGATGATGCTAGGGTATTCCGCACCATGGTGTTCAATGAATAGTTGAAAAACTGGTGTGGAGCTCAGGGTTTTGGCTTCATTGGGGACGGGGGAGCCACCAGGAGGGATGCAGGCTTTTACTGATGCGATGGTCTGCATCTGTCCAGGGGTGAACCAGGATCCCAGCTGACAGGTTTAAAAGCTTCATTGGCAAGCATTTAAACTAGCCAAGGGGGGAGGCACTGAAAAGGAGCAGGGAAATCCCAGCCTCCCCCCACAAAACACAGTAGTTAGAGAGGTAAACTCCAAGGTAGAGAAGTTAGTAAGGAGCAGAACAGGGATAAATGCAGAAAGAGGAAGTAAGGACAGGGATGGGGTTAAAAGGGTTAAGGCCATAAAACATAAATGGAAGGTGATGAGTACCAATGCCCGCAGGCTGTGCAACAAGCTCCCTGAACTAGTGGCCTTGATGGAAGAGGGATGACTGGATATTGTGGCAGTCACTGAAACATGGTACACAGAGAACCATGACTGGGATATCAACATACCAGGATGCATAATCTACAGGAGGGACAGGGTGGGTAAAAAAGGAAGAGGAGGAGTAGCTCTCTATATAAGGGAAGGGATTAAAGCAACAGAACTAAAGAGTAAACAGGAAGTTGATGAGTCACTATGGGTCACCCTGGAGACAGGAAATGGCACCACAATCCGCATGGGATTTGTGTACAGACTTCCATCTCAGGGGGAGGAAATGGACAAGGAAATGATAGAAGGCATCCTTAAAATGGCAGAAAAAGGGGAGATATTGTTGATGGGGACCTGAATATGCCAGATGTTAACTGGGGTACCTTTGCTGCAGGCACATCCAAGAGCAGGGTCATTCTTAATGCCCTACAGGGGGCATGCCTCAGACAGCTAGTGTTGGAACCCACTCGGGAGGGAGCAATCTTAGACCTGGTACTCTCAAATGGGGAAGGAGAAAGGATCTCAGATTTAGAAGTGAGTAGCCATCTGGGAACAAGTGACCACCAAACAGTGTGGTTCACAATAAACACAGCAATAGAATCAAGACATACAAAAACAAAAGTATTGGACTTTAGGAAGCCTGACTTTGGGAAAATGAGAGAGTGCCTCAGAAAAACACTAGCAAACAGGCAAGAAGGAGGGGTGGAGGAACAATGGGGAATAATCAAAACAGCCATCACAGAGGCAACAAGCCTTTGTGTGAAGCAAATCAACATAACAAAATGAAGGGAAAAAACACTATGGTTCTCAAAAGAGGTGGCAGAGATGGTTAAAGAGAAAAGGATAGCATTCAGGAAATTTAAGGAAACACAGAAGGAGCAGGACAGAGAATTTCATTAGTTAAAGCAGAAGGAAGCAGGGAAGGCAGTCAGAATAGCAAAGGCACAAACTGAGGAAAAGGTAGCCAACTCTGTTAAGAAGGGGGATAAAACCTTTCATAGGTACATTAGGGAGCGAAGAAAGACCAAGGGAGGGATACAGAGACTTAATAAAGGAGAGGGAATGTGGGCAGAGGGTGAAAGTGAAGAAGCAGGGATACTGAATGAATATTTCTGCTCAATGGAAGAGGAGGGGGAAGTACATAAACCAAAAAAAGGAGAAACTCTGAATAGGGGGTCGATACCAGTCCATTCACAGAAGAAAGGGTTTTGCAAGAACTCTTGAAACTGAGGGTAGACAAAGCAATGAGGCCTGATGGGATTCACTCAAGAGTTCTAAAAGAACTAAGAGTAGAACTAGTAACACCACTGACTACTCTCTTTAACAAATCATGGGAGGTTAGAGTGGTACCTGAAGAGTGGAGGAGGGCAAATGTGATTCCACTTCACAGGAGCAGGGCAGTCACAGGAATTACAGACCAGTTAGTTTGACTTCAGTGGTAGTGAAAATGATGGAATCACTTCTGAAGGAAAGAACTGTTGAGTACCTAGTGGTCAGTGGGGCACAGGACCCAAGGCAGCATGGTTTCACAGCAGGAAGGTCATGTCAGATGAACCTAATAGATTTCTTTGACTAGGTGACCAAAGTAGTAGACCAGGGAGGGGCTGTAGATATGGCCTACCTAGATTTTAGCAAGGCATTTGACACAGTCTCACACAAAAGATTAATATACAAGTTAGCCAGCCTTGGAGTGGCTCCCAAGGTGGTAGCCTGGATAAAAAACTGACTGGACAATAGGACACAAAGGGTAATAGTAAACAGAGTCCGCAGTGAAGAAAGGAGGGTAACTAGTGGGGTACCGCATGGTTCGGTACTGGGACTGGTCCTCTAATGTATTTATAAGTGACATTGGAGAGCACCTGGAAGGAAAGATATGTCTCTTTGCAGATGACACAAAGATCTGCTATAGAGTTGATACTGGTTGAATAATTTGTCACATTTACTGTGTTATCAGGCTAATCTCAGCATACTTAACCAGCTGTCTGTACATTACTGTATAATCTGTATCATATTGTTTAATTGCCATTTTTTGTGTTTTTCTACCTTTGTCATGTAATCCCAGGTCGCCCCTGAAAAAGGGACCCCCGGGGCCCAGTGGGCCTACCCGGTCACCAAAATTTAATAAATAAATAAATACACAAGGTGGGGTGGAAAGAATGAAAAGGGCCTTGGCAAGGTTGGAGGAATGGTCAAATATGTGGCAGCTCAGATTCAATGCAAAGAAGTGCAAGGTAATGCATCTGGGAAACAAAAACCCAGGGGAAGAGTACACAATGGGGGGTGAGTTAATAACAACAACAAAAATTGAAAGAGACCTTCTGTAGGAGTAATTATATCAGATGACCTAAAGGTGGGCAAGCAATATGAGAAGGCAGTAAGGAGGGCTGGGGGGATAGTGGGATGCATAGGGAGAGGCATCAACAGTAGAAAACAGGAATTTGTTATTCCTCTCTACAGACAGTTAGTGAGACCCCGTCTGGAATACTGCATGCAATTCTGGAGACCACCATCTCCTCAAAGACATAGACAGAGTGGAGGCTGTTCAGAGGAGGGCAACCAAAATGGTGCAGGGTCTGCACCAGAAGACATATGAGGAGAGACTAATGCAGCTTAATATGTATACCCTTGAGGAAAAGAGGAAGCGGGAGGACATGATAGAAACTTTCAAGTATCTCAAGGGAATTAACAAAGTACAAGAGGGTAGTATATTTCAGAAGAAGAGATGTGCAATAACAAGGGGGCACAATTTGAAGATAGAAGGGGGATGGCTCAGAGGTAATGTTAGAAAGTATTGTTTCATGAAGAGGGTTGTGGATGCATGGAACAGCCTTCCTGAGGAGGTTGTGGAGTCAGGAACAGTGGGAGAATTCAAGAATGCATGGGACAGGCATAAGGCAATTCTAGTGGGGGGGTAGGAGAAAGTAAGCTGTTGATTAATTAGAATCTGCAGCTTATCCATCAGGTAGGGAAATGGGCAGACTAGGTGGGCCAAGTGGTCGTTATCTGCTGTCAAATTCTATATTTCTATATGCCTGTCACAACCATTGGTGGTAAGTGGCTGGGCTCTCCTTTGCACCTTGCTTGACTTTGTAGGACAAATGCGGTTTCATGATTCCCAAGGAGTTTGCACTAACAAGTGCAGCCGAGATTTCATCAAAGGTCAAGTTTTCAGCATTCTGCTCTGTCTCTGAGAGCTTGGCCCAGAGGGTTGGTGTGACTGTTTGTTGCAAGACTTGAACCTGGTACTGGGCTTGGAGAAAGAGCTTCTCACAAAGGGAGCGTACTTTCTCCAAGTGGCAACTGAGATTGTCAGTTAGGCCCACCTGTCCGATACTCTGTGCAATTTGCTGCGCAGAATGAGTGACCTGTAGTAGGTTAGAAGTATGTGTAGTTGCACCCAGCTCAGTCTGTTGCATGGCCCCGTGAAGCAAATCCTCTGCTGCCCCATTGGTGATGGCCCTGTACGTGTTATTCTGACTGACTGATTCTTTAATCATTTTGTCAGTTTGGTCCTGGATGGTCTTCTTTTGATCCTCTGGGAGAGTGATCCTACTGATCATTTCATTAATCATGCCTTGAATCTGACTCCTCGCTCCTAGTAATGGGAGTGAGCAGAGGTGCATTACAGGCACCTGTGTCATGGGGGCTGCCTTCTTGGCATTGTACTTGGCATCCGTCATGTTTGCATAGATGTGGCAATGCAGTGTGCATGCTGATGTCAGCGCCATCTTGTGAATGGCAAGTGGAAATTGCTCCACCATGGGACTGGACTTGCATGTGACATGGCATGCCTCGTCATCAAAGTCAGAGTTGTCATTGCTGGATGACGCAATCTCAATGGGCGTATACTGAAACCCATTCGTGGCCTTAACATGGCCAGCAAGAACCTCCCATTGATGGTACAACTTTGCCATCTTTTGTCTACATTTCTTGTGACAGACTTTTCCAGTGCCCTGCTCAGCATCTCTCTCAACCTCTCTCTGCAACACTCTATATGCAGCACCCAAGTCAACATTTTCCCTAAGCTCTTTATTCAACTCACGTTTGTAATTCTCTTTCAACTCAGCATTCTCATCTCTCAAAGTCTCATTTGTGTCACTCAAAATATCATTCAGATATGCTAGCTGTTTCTCATCACATTTCAACCTTTCACAATCATCTCTTAACAAGCATATCTCTAGCTCAGTGTCTTGAGCTGTACAGTGCAGCAATCTAGAATTAGCAGCACAGAGTGACTGTCTCCTGCGCTAGTTTCCTTTCCTTTTTCTGTAAGTCTGATGGCTGCAAGAACATCTTTTTTTCAGAGATGTATTTTACAATTTAAGGGAGGCCCACCTTGCTGTGAGACATAGAGCCACAACCAAAAGACCTTTAAGGTTGCTTTTCTTGGTTGGTTGTTTGGACTCTAAATAATGGTCAGATATTAGCAGCAAATGTTTTTTTTTTTGTAGATTTGCATCCAGCACGAAATCTGTCCATCCGCAATACTTGCTTGCCTTGGCTCAATATTTGCCTGTCTTTAATGTACATATTGACCCTTTGACACTTTCTTTGAAATCCCTTTTAGCTGAAAAAGATTGACATCTTATCTACATTAGCAAAAATATTTCTAAAGCTGGTGATGTTCTTAATACACTTATTCATGATGGTGATTTAAGCACTGCTCTTTCCAATACTTCGCTAGAATTAACTTTTAAAGCTTTTGTTATTATCCAAGCATCTTTAATTATTTCTTTTCTAATACTAACACTTTGCTGTCTGTGACGTACACTTAGACAACATCACAAACAACTTCAATTCCTTTACAAGGTGCATGCCTCGGGCTTGTAAATGACAGTTTCTGTAGCTCCATCCCACTACTTTTGTGTGGTTGTTGCTTTGACACTTGGCCACCTGGTTATGATTATTGTATGATATTTGTAATATAAAAATATAGTGTTTGATTGTCTCACATAAGACAACATGGGCTTCCATGGGTGCCCCCCCCCTCAGGTTTCAGTGAAGCTACAGGATATGTAAGACCAGAGATACCTGATTAAAGGTCTCCTGTTTTTTTTGTCTTAATTAGAACTGATCCAGTTGTCAGGATATGGGGCTCGTAAAGTTTTATGATTCCTATATGAAGAACATTGATACCAATATAGTGTTAAAAGTTGTAAAACCCTTTGATATGCCTTGGGAACAAGAACCACCCAAGATCAAAGAGAAAATGTTTAATTAAAGAGTCATATTTAGGAAGTGCTATTTCTTCTGATGTGACATTATTTAACATACCTCCTGATAGGACATCATGTTTGTATTTTTTTGATTATAAAAGAAGGAGATAGATGGCTCACAGAAGGGGTGTGGAGACAAAGTTTAAACTAATACTTGTGTCTGAACTGTTTGTCATATTATTTTGGGACTCCGTGTTGTCTGATTTAATTTAAGCACTTCCAGAGGTAATACCTTAGACTGCAAAGGTCTAAATGTATTGTGGTAGGAGTTTTGTTTAGTAATCTTCCCTTGTTCTTTTATGTGATTGTGAGCTCTTTGATATATTGTTCTGTGTTTGCATTTTTCATATTTTTATCATCTTTTGGTAAAGTACCTTTTCTTTGAAAGATGGCCTGGGTGCCTGTCAGTTCATTTTTTGCATGTGACGTATAGCTAGTTAAGTCTGACAATTGTTCGACAGCTTGTTGGTGTTACTGAGCTTGAGTAAAGGTAAGAATATAACTAATGCCTCTTACAGAGTTAAAAGGGTTTATTTTGGAAGCCTGACTTGGTGCCCCGTGCGAAAGATTGCACCGCAATCCCCGAAGAGGGTATGTATCTGAGCCTGTACATTGGGTACGCTAGCATAAGGTTCACAGTTTGAATCTCCCCCAGAACTTGAGACTAAAGGTGATTCAGACCCAAAATCAGACAGGAAGGTTACCCTGTCTGTTACCAGTTCACACTATTGCACTCGGAGGTTGGCACTGTGGGAGCAGAGGGCCTGACCTGCTGAGTGCGTTTGTGACAGTTGCCTTTTCTTTTCAAGGCAACGGGGGGGATGTTATCCATGGTTCAGCACCCCTGATGGTGCCCCCACCTTGTGGACAGCAATCTTTATGTAGGTACATGTACCAACCTTAGGGCAAAGACACTTATCATATAAGCATAAGTGTTAGGATCTGTGTTCTGTAATGCTTCACTGATGTTCAGCTGTAAGAAAAGCTTTTTGACCTGTTTTTACTGTATTTTCATATGTAAGGCAACAAACAGTACCATCTTTAGCACTTGTGCATTATTGCAACTGACTTTGGGGAAGAGTAGTCCCATTGTGCTGTTATCTATGCTAGCTATGCAACTTTTTACACTAGTCTGGACAGTTACTCAGACCACCAGTTTTTGTCCAATTATATTCATTTTATGTATCTTCCTTAGCCATTGCTAGAGCACTTATCAGGGTATAAGACCCCTTGTAACACGTAGCTCTTAGAGAGAAACTGTCTACATTACCTTGCTAAGGAAAACTGGTATTCTCCCAGTGTTTACATTGTATTGGTAGTAAGACAATATTACCAAGCTGTAATAAATTTAATTTATTACATGAGTACCACATGTCTGTTGTATCTTCCTTTTGTATCATTCCACCAAGAACCTGACAGGTGAATTTATAACCCTGTAACAATACATAGGTGTTTTCTCTAATCTCTCACTGTGTTTCTGATTGCTAGCCAGCATTAACTATCTTGTTTGAACAATATAATTTCATTATACAAAGCAGACAGCAGCAAAATCTAGAACTCAGTCTTGAGCTGCATCATTGGCATGCTGTAATGCAAAGAGTTCATCTCCCTGTACTGCACTTGTATAAGCTGATACCTGTTTAAAGCAGCAGTATTTATTAGCGAAAAATGTCATCATACAGTTTTCATCATTAGTATATTTCTGACAAATATATTTCCAACATAATTAGATACATCACTGTTTATTTTTCTTTCTCTAAGATGTTTTTTTAACAGCTTTTATTACCAATGTTATAATTTTATGACTCAAGTCATTAAAGATGGCTGCCACTAGCAATTTAAAAACAAATCACTTCCCTTGAGGCTACTTTCTGACTTTATAGACTGGATTCATACTGTGGAATTATTAACAGGGTGCTGTTGCACATTTCTCTTTTATTTTTTGCAGTATCTATTTATCGCACCCCTGAGTTCTGGTTACCCCCACTCCTTCGGGCTCCACAAGACCCATCCGACTTACCTCTGCCATCCTCGCTCAAGCACTCCTCTTACCTCACATCACAGCTGGTCCCCTGGGATATCCCGGATGTAACCCTTCGGCGGTAGGTCCTCCTCCTCCGAGTGGGGAAGGCACTGGAGGGAGGGAATCCCAGTGCACTCTCATTTAGGCCCAGGGATGCTGCTGAGGTGAAGGAGATTCCCTGGAGGTTCCAGAGGAGTCAGGGGTTAGAAGGCCGTCATCCAGTGGACACCACGCAGATTTTCCAGTTTTCTCTACTTCCCACAGTGCGTCGCTTCAGCCCGTGCCTCCATTCTCCAGTAGGGGCTTCTACTGAGTGATGCCTACTATTCCTCCACTGCAGGAGAGGAGAGTCTTCCTCCAGATGCTCAATCCTCTCTGGCCCCTGCTGACCCCCAGCTCCCTGAGTTCGTTCCTGAACCCGGGTCGCCGGCTTGGGTAGAGGTAAGGCACCAGTGCCTCAACCCTCTACACCACCGGGCTGGTGACTGTTACACATTTGTGATGGTAAAGAACATAACCTCACACCAAAAAGGTTCATTTATTAATAATGGGTGTGGCCAGACAGTTGGAACTTTAACAAGTTTAGAAACCCATATCTCAGTTCAGGGGTGCCATACAATGAAATGACAAAAAACCAAAAAAATTATGTTTCTGCCAGAAATAGATTATTGCTAAAACAAATACACAATGAGATGCCTTTTTTTACTGCGAATAAATACTACTCCTTTAAGACACTCCTTTGAATAGGCTGTAGCGCCAAAATAAACCTATGCATATTTTTAAAGGGAGCATACACCTGGATTTCCCTTTTCTAATTTAACTGGAAATTTAGATGTGTTTCCTTTATGTCAGTATTAGCCCCAGCCTCTGTAGCAGGTGCTGTACTGCAGGTATTTTCTCCTGTCTCTGAGGCAGGTGCTATACTTCAGGTATTAGCTTATGCCTCCAACACAGGTGCTATACCTCTGGTATTATCCCCTGCTTCTGGCACAGGTGCTGTACCTCAGTTATTATCCCCTGCCTCTGGCACAGGCGCTGTACCTCTGGTATTAGCCCCTGCCTCTGGCACAGGTTCTGTTCCTCACGTATTAGCCCCTGCCTCTGGCACAGGTTCTGTACCTCAGGTATTAGCCCCTACCTCTGGCACAGGTGCTGTACTCAGGTATTAGCCCTGCTTCTGACACACATGCTCAAATCAGTCTCAATGGCTATATTATTCAGTGGATGACAGTTTGGCTTGAGAAGAGAATAGAAAGGGTGTGCATAAAGGGTCCTATGTCCCCATAGGTTACAGGCGAGGTACTCCCGGGATCTGTATTGGGGCCTACCCTATTTAATGTATAGATAGCACCAATAATTGGTACTCAAGAACTTGGATGACACCATTTGCTGATGACATTAAATTGGGGGCACTAGTTCTTGACAGACACAGTGCTGACTCCTTTCAGGACAGCATAGATTCTATAGCAAGAACTGCATAGATAAAGAAATTGAGGTTTAACATGAACAAATGCAAGGTCATGCATTTAGGTGAAAAGAATTGTAGATTTAACTGCAAAGTTCAGAAACTTAGGTATCCAAATCACTGATGAACTGACTTTTTCCGAGCACTGCACCCAGGTAACTAAAAAGGGATATGGTATATTAGCATCTGTTGTAAGGAACATTAAGAGTAGAGACACTGAGGTGTTGGTTCCGTTGTATGTGCCCCTGGTGTGTCCTTATCTGGAATATGGTAGGAGTTTTTGGACACTCAGTTGGAAGCAGGATATCAGGAGACTCAAAGGAGTTCAGAGACAGGTAACCAGAATGACCCATAGGATAAGAGATCAACCATATGAGGAGACTGCAGGAAATAGGCATGTACTCACTATGATATAGAATATTTAGAGGCAATAAGTGCCTAGTGTATAAGACCTTTAGAGAAAGTGACCTCTGGGAATGTGTCGGTTTGACTGAAAGATTTAACCAAAGAACTAACAGAGGTCACCAACATCAGCTTAAAGGTGATTTTTATAACACGAATTTAAGGGGTAACTGGTGGTAACATATTGGAATGGGCTGCCAAAATGTGTGGTGTCTTGTAATACAATGAACCAGTTTAAGTATGCACTAGATGAATACTGCTCACAAAACAAATATCAGGTAGCATCATAATGGTGCAGGTCAGAATAAGGCTAACGCTATATGAACCTAATATCTATCTTATGAATCTTATAACATGCTGTATCTTAGGTGTTAATCCCTGCCTCCAGCACAGGTGCTGTACCTCAGGTATTAGCCCTACTTCTGACACACGTGCTGTACTTTAGGTATTAGTCCCTGCCTCCAACACAGATGCTGTACCTCAAGTATTAGCCCTCGTCTCTGAATCAGGTGCTCTACATCAGGTATTAGCCCCTTCTGCCAACACAGGTGCTGTACCTCTGGAATTAGCCCCTGCCTCCAACACAGCTACTGTATCTCAGGTATTAGACCCTGCCTCCGACACAGCTGCTGTAACTCATGTATTAGTCCCTGCCTCTGACAGAGCTGCTGTATCTCAAGCATTAGCTCCTGTCTCTGAGGCAGGTTCTGTTTCTCAAGTATTAGTGTTGATACTAAATTCAAATCATAAGATATCTGTGCTGCTTACCTTTTTCTTTGAAAAATGAAAGCAGATGGGAGCCGTAGTGATACCATCAGTCTGTTGCTCATTCCTGAGAGAGCCACTACTTGGCAATCCAGCTCTCATGCACTGTTCTCCCTGCTATCTTCCTTTCAGCCAGTAGACAGTTAGCAAAGCATTACATACAGCAGCAAGGAGCAATAGTTAGGCACACCACTCAGTCACTGAGAGCTATAAAAGATCATGGGCTGGATTTTCAGATGGCCCCAAATGCTGCAAGCCTCAGGTGTGCCGAACATATGGCGTACGGAGCTATGCATTTTCCTGGCCAGAAATGGGGATTTTTCTGTCCTGTGCACCACTTGCTGCAAGTTAGACCAGCTTTTTCTGTTCTAGCTTAAGGCAATCCTGGGTACCCTTTTTACAAACATTTGGCACACGCTGCTGTAAATTAGGTGAAGTGTCACAACTGCACCCGACCTACCAAAATTGGGCACAGTTGTGGAAAGGTGTTTGATGCAGTGGAGCCAAAAAAGGGTTTGATGCAGGGCTTCACACTTGGTGACTACATGCCTTGTGGCCCCAGGGAGGAGCCCTGTGTCCTTCCTTTAATGTAGGAGTGTGCTTCTTATTACAGTACAGATCAGGGAAACCTAGCGTTGGACAATTTTATTTTTTATTTTTCTTTGTGCACTGAACAGAGCAGAGATTGAGGGTCTCCCTCATACCCCTTTTGAAGCCCAGTTACAGTCATAACTTCCCTGATATGATGGAATATATACGGCTGTGGGTATAATGTTCTAATTCCTTCTCTGTTGTTACCGAATGTTTCTTCTTTATCTATCATGTGACATGCTTTTGTATATTTTTGGTATGCTGAAAACTAATAAAAACTATTAACTGAAAAAAAAATGTACGATTTTGTGTGCGTGCATATGTGTGTGTGTTTGTAGCCCACATGTCTGAGGAACATCTAACTTCTGTACCAGTTTTAGTTTTTATAAATAAAGCCCTCAAGTTGTTCTTATGCCTGGAACGGACATTTCATTATTAAGGTGGTATCATACAAAATGTTCTCAGTTGAATCGCTTCCCCCCCAAAATTGTCCCATCTGACTCAGGGTATCCCTGCTGGTCTGGGTCAGGTATTTTCTTGGGAGTTAGCCTGCATGTGCTTTGGCACATTGAGAAATTCCTGGGTGTAGGCACCAAACACCATTAACTAACATTGATCCTGGTGTCCCTTTCCTGTCGCTTAAAAGCATCAGCCTTTCATAAATCAATTTGTGGGCAGTGTACTGCCGTGGGTATAGAGGTCAGGCTGCGAGCAGGTTTTCTTCCTAAATTGTAATACCATAAGTAATGAAAAACACTTCACATTCATTCCACAGTTCCCAATAGTCTGTGGTTTATGATGGCTTTCCAGGACCAAGTAAGGTAATAAAAAAGTACATGGGTGGCAAGAAACAAAAGATAGATGCAATATAGTTAAAGATATAAACATCAGATTCAGTACAGGTGAAATAAACATTGGGTCATGAGGGAGCATTAGAGTGGTAAATAAAAACAATGTAAGAGTCTTTATAGCAGCAAAATCTTACCAGGTCAGAATAGTGGGGAGAAAACTGCACACAGCAAGACTGTGCTGTGAAGAGCATGAATAGTTTGAGGGTGACAGGGGACAGCGATACGAAACCCAGAAGAAGGAAGTGTATGTATGCAACCCCCCTACAAATGGGGGTTCCCAAAAAGTCTTCCTTGAGCTTATCTAAATGCTCACTACCAGGCTGGTGTCCTGCGTTTTAGCAGTTTAAATGTGATTACCAGAGCTTGTATAGCCTCTGTGTACAGTCTCTTTAACAGCTACCTGACTGCAGTTTAAGTAATCTGATAGGAAGCTCTGTTGAAAGATGTAACTACTTACTGAAAATCATTTAGAGTGATAATGATAATGTAGTTTGTCTAGCCTGCTTTCTTTGTAGCAAGGACTGTTTTGTTTGTCTCCACTATCTTGGTCCTGGACTGCAAATTGGACCAAACAGTACTTGTGGGACCTAAAATGTAGCCGGACTACAGGAGCTGTCTAAATTCAAAATCTGTAGGACCTGTAGTTTGGATTTTTTTGCGCCTTTTTTGCAACTGAAGGGGGAGCTCTTGCTTTGACTGACAGCCAAATCAGCCAACCAAATCTTTTGGATCTTGGGGAAGTCCCGGGCTGCTTGCAGTTTTCAGTTATTTCTTAGCTGGGAAGTGAAATGAGAAGGAGCTGAAGTGATTCTATACAGCAATCCTGAGTGGATTCACATGGGAGAACTCTGAAAAGGCTACTTTTTTGGCTTGCATGTCTTCCAGCTGCTCCTGAGAGGGAGAGAAGAGAATTATTTTGGACTAAATCCAAGTTTGTGTGACTAAAGTAAACTACTGAAGTGGGCTAGGGTCGACCTGAAGAAGACCAAAGATTTTGTTGAATGCGATTGGCCTGTCAGGAGTTCCAGCTACCCCTAAGCTTCCAGTGTGTGCAGAGACTTTGTGATTGTGACCAGGGAGCACTTTGCCTGGTACAGCACAATATCCGTACATGTAAATGTGCTATGAGCTGCTAGTGGGTTGTGAGTTAGTTCCCCACTGTGTGAACTGTGTTGTGCTTGCTGGAAGCTGTATCCAGCCCAAAACGGTCTGCATCAGAATTTGGCTCCATGCGGTCTGGGCTTTGCCAGACTGGCCCAGCCAGACTACCCACTGCACAGAGAAGCCATCGACGAGAGACCTGCCTGGGGATCAGCCCCCTGCTCCACGCTTGAACAGGAACGACACCTCTGTGACCTGTGTGGGCCCTGCTTCTCCCGGCATTTCAGATCAACCACCTGCAGTCTAGATTTTCGTCCAGCCTGTATCCAGTCTTGGGTATCGTGAGTAAATACCAGGGTAGCTCTCTGTAACAACAGCTTACTCTGAGTGTGTCATCTGATTGTCTTGTTGTTTTGTTTCCTTTATGAACTGAGCCCTCTGGCTCTGGATTACAAATATTGTGTACTGTGCATGTTGTTTTTTCCATCACAGGGCCCCAACCAGCTGCAACCCCTGGCAACTCTCCTGGCTAGCCCATCTCTTCTCCACCTGGGTACCTAGAGGTGGACTGTGTGGGGGGGCTAAAAGTGCATGCCTAACTGATTGATATAACCTTTAAGCTAATTAACCTGATTTTGCCCCTCCCTTGTTCAAGTCCCCTGAATAAATCAGATCTAACTTTTTCTGCATGTAATCTGACTGTGGTTCCAGTTTGTGCTCAAAGTACTGTACTGTTGCTATTTGCTGTGCATAACCTTGTTTTACAGGGGGTCCCCAGGGTCGAGCCAGAGGAACCAGCCCTAACAGTGCAAACAGTGTGGGTACCTGTGTGGTGTACCAGGGGTATAGTGGAAGTGATTATTGTACAGTGTCCAGGCCACTAGAGGGGAAAGAGGGGGGTTACAGTGTCCCGGAGGGCTATGCCCAGGCTAGGTTGACCACTACCAACCCTGACCTCTGGGTGAGGGCACCCATTTCAGAACTCAGGCCCCTTAACCTGCTACTAGCCAAGCAGGCAGGGGTAGTAGCCCTTGGGGTAGCGCCACCTAGGGGTTACATCTTGGAGGCTCACTGCTGGGATTAGCATCCCCTGGTGGCCAAATGTGCAAATTGCTGTTAAAAATAAATGGCTACCCCAACAGAACTGGCTGTACACCAGTTGGTGGGGTGGTGTACTGGGCAGGAGATTGACCCCCAAAATGCTATACTTATCATGGATATTCCCCTGGGTACCAATAAGGGTACTGTAGAAAAAGTACTTTCCAAGGTTGAATGTTTACAAAACCCTGTGTTGGTGGGTCGACAGACTAGTCTGCTCGCCCAAAGTTTCATGGCATTAGTAGAGTGTAAGGACCCAGTAGACAGTTCCAAAGTGCCATGGACTATCACCCCTGAAGGAGCCCTCACTGCCTGGAGAGTGATAACTAAAGACAGTAAGGACCCCCTCCCACTATCTGAGACTTTTGAGGAGAAATGTTCTAAGTTGTTGCTGGAGAAAGGAAAAACTGTGGAGGACTTAAAGAAGCTATTCCTGCCACCTGGGGGTGTTCCTCCACCAACACCCCCTCCAGCTCCAGCACACATTATTGCCCCTTCTTTTGTGCCCATGCCAATGCTGGCTCCTATGTCTGTACATGCCATTAGTCACGACTCTTACCGAAGGTTGAGAATCTTCTCTGGCACCCTCCCCACCCCCCAAGGGGAGGATGATTGGGAGACCTTGATAGATTGTGTTGCCCTTGGTACCTGAATGGCAATGCAGAGGCTGAGAAATGGAAAAGGATCATAGAAAGTTTGAGGGGTTCCGCCGAGAGGCCATTAAATTTCTGAGGTCCACAAACCCTGATGCATCTGCCCAGAAGTACCTATCTGTACTCGAATGCAATTTTGGGAGCATTGAATCAGGGGAGAACTTGATGTGAAAATTTCAAGGTACAAAACCATGGCCAGGAGAAAGTTTGTCTGCATATGTTACGCGTCTGGAAAGAGCGCTGCAGAATGCTTACCGAAAAGGTGGGGTAGCCGGCAGTGACTTAAACCATGTGAGGTTGGGACACGTACTGCAACATGCAAAGCATTCTAAATTGCAGCTCCTTCAATTAAGGCCCCCAGATAGCAGGGGTAACCCACTGGACTATTGTGACTTAATAAAAGAACTCCGGGAGGTTGAAGATGAAGAGGGGGATTGTAATTCTAGGGTGAGCACAGTCCAAGTGATCACAGCATTGGAAGGTCCTTCCAAAGTGGGAACCAATGAGGATGTGCCGCCATGGGATGAACTGCTGAGGGAGTTCAGGGAAACAAAAAACAATCTCTTTATGAAGGCCACTTCTGCATATATCGGTATCGACCCTTATCCAATTGCATCTGCTATGGGGATGGGGGTGTCCACCCAGGCATCTCCTGCTGACAGCAGCTCAGAACTCGATGTCTTGACTATGGAAGTAAGAGAATTGATGAGATGTCTCCAAATGCTCACCACACAGCAGACAGAGATGGCACCAAGGTTTTCAGTTGGTAGTACCACCACCCCCCAGCTCCCAGTGTGATGCCTCAGCCACCCCAAATCCCAGAAAATAAATTTTGCAATAATTGTGGGAAGGACAGGCACATGAAGAGAAATGCTGGTCCACAAAAGACCTAGATAAAGTTTTATATAGGCTTCAAGGTGAGCTTCAGAGAACGAATCAGCAGTCGAGGAGTGCCCAAAATGACCACAGTGAGGGTTCAAGAAGTAGTAACTCAAATCCCTATGTGGCTAAATCATCTGTCCAGACCCCTGCTGCTGTCCCTCCAGACTGGTCCAAAATAGTGGGCCCTTCAATGGAGACTATCATGGCTGTGAATGGTATTTCTACTAGGGCTGTGCTGGACAGTGGGTCGCAAGTGACCATTGTATTTAAGGACTGGTATGATAAACACTTATCTGCTATGCTCTTGTAATCCCTGGAAGGCCTACATGTGTGGGGGCTGAGCAACAAGTCTTATCCCTACCTAGGATATGTCAGTTTCTGGTTGTCATTTCCTGCAGCTGTAAGTGGTATAGAGAAGCAAGTTGAGACACTGGCCTTAGTGTGTCCCCCTACTAGACTGTATGATGGGGTTCCCCTCTTAATTGGGACCAACACCCATATGTTTGGGAGACTGGCAGAACTCTGTCACAAGAAACAAGTTTGACGGACTGGGAGGGCCCTAAGAATTCCCGCTCTGATCAAGAGGGCCTATGATTTGCAACAGAACCACAAGGGAGTGGACCAAGATGAACGGTGAGAGTGGTGTGGAAGAAGGATCCCAATTCAATGGTACTGGCCTCTAATGCCCAGTGTACCGTTCAAGGGGAGGTCCGCCTCCACAAAGATGTCAAGAACAAAATACTGATGTTGGATGTGCCAGGCGATGGAAAATTGCCGGAAGGATTATTGGTTAAGCCCAGCATCTTGCCAGCTCGTGCTCATGCCTATGCATGACGAGTGACGGTCCAGATTCATAATGTGTCAGATCAGGAGATCTGGGTGAACAGAGGATGCGCCCTAGCTATGGCACACTGCACAGACACTGCAGAGTTGCCAACAAGCCCTCCCGGCAAGACAGATAGAGTGACTTCCAACTTGTTTGATTTTGGTGACTCCCTGTTGCCAGCTGAATGAAAGACTAGAATTAGCCAGAAACTTGTCCAGAGAGATCAAGTATTTTCATTGAAGGAATGGGACGTGGGATGTGTCCAGGGTGTGGAGCATCACATACGCCTGCATGATGAATGGCCATTTTGAAAGAGGTCTCGATGCCTATCCCCTGCAGACATAGACGATGTGAGAAGACACTTGCAGGAAATGCTCGCGGCTGGTGTGATACAAGAATCCAGAAGCCCACATGCTTCTCCCATTGTGTTTGTGTATAAGAAGAAGAATGGATCTGTGAGAATGTGTGTTTATTATCGGACCCTCAACAGGCGGACCATCCCTGATCAATACACCATGCCCCATATACAAGATGCTCTGGATTGTTTGAATGGGAGCAAATGGTTCTCGGTGTTGGATCTTCGCAGTGGATATTACCGGATTCCAGTGGTGCTGGAGGACTGTGAGAAGACAGCCTTCATCTGTCCTTTTTGGGTCTATGAATTCTTGAGAATGCCACAGGGGATATCGGGCGCCCCAGCCATCTTCCAGCGACTGATGGAATGAGCGGTGGGAGACATGAGTTTGCTGGAGTACCTGGTGTACTTGGACAATGTCATTGTGTTTGGAAGCTCCCTAGAGGAACATGAGAGTCGACTGTTCAAAGTACTAGACCAACTGGAAGATTTCGGCCTCAAGCTGTCCATTGACAAGTGGCAGTTTTTCCAAACCTCTGTGAAGTATGTGGGGTACATAGTGTCTACAGAGGGGATAGAGACTGATCCTAGTAAAGTTGAAGCCTTGACTACTTGGACCCAGCCCCACAATTTGAAAGAACTGCAACATTTCCTGGAATTCTGTGGCTACTACCACTGGTTCATAAAGGACTATTTCAAAGTGATTCGGCCACTCTTGAGTCTTAGCCAGGGTTACCCTCCTACCAATCAAAAATACAAAAAAGGGTCCGTCAAAGAACCAGACAAAGCATATTTTCACCCAGATGAACTTTTTGGGTCCCGCTGGATGCCTGACTGTGAAGCAGCTTTCCACGCAGTCATATACCAGCTCACCCATGCCCCCATCCTCGCTTATGCCTATCCCACCAAACCCTATGTGCTGCATACTGATGTCAGTCTGCAGGGTCTAGGAGCTGTACTGTATCAGGACCATGAGGATGGCCTGAGACCAATGGCATTTGCCAGTAGGAGCTTGACCCCATCAGAGCGAAATTACCCTGTGCACAAGTTGGAGTTCCTTGCATTAAAATGGGCCATTGTCGACCAGTTTCAGGATTACCTCTATGGGGCGAAAATATTGGTGAGGACTGACAATAACCCGTTGACCTATGTACAGACTTCAGCAAAGTTAGACATCACGGGGCACCAGTGGCTTTCTGCATTGTCAGCATACGATTATGCTGTCGAATACAGACTGGGCCTGAATCATATTGCTGACGCCCTATCCCAGAGGCCCATTTCCAAGAGTGACTGGGTCAGGCTGTCTGAACCTGACATCCGAGCATTGTGCCAGAAGTTTGATAGAAATGAACAGATGTCTACGGACACAGCGGACTGCTTAGCAGATTGCTTGGGCCCCTCTGACACCTGCATACAGGCTGCGTATTGCCACTTTTCTGCTCTAGATATTAGTGCACAACCTCAGTTTGACAATGACAGCATACAGTGGGCTCAATCCCGAGATTCTGTGATTCAGCCAGCACTTGACACCATTTGTGCAGGAAAAGATGTGTCTAAGTTGCGTTCCTCTGATCTGTGAACCACTTTATTGTTTAAAGAAGGCCCCAGGTTGAAGCTGCTTAATCAGTTGTTGTACAGAGAGACTGTAGATTGGGGTGGCCAAATAAACAAGCAACAATTGGTCCTGCCCACAGCCTTCAAAGATTTGGTACTGAGGTCCCTCCTTAATCATATGGGCCACCTCGGTATCGACCGAACCCTTGACCTAGTATGATCTCAATTCTACTGGCCCAAGATGGGGGCTGATGTTGAGCACCATGTAAGGACTTGTAGTCCCTGCCTGCAGAGAAAAGCCCTGCCTCAGATGACTGCCCCCCTTGTCAACATTACTACCAGCTCCCCAATGGAACTAGTTTGCATAGACATCTTGAGTTTAGAGCCTGATCAGCGAAACATTGGCAATGTGTTAGTGGTTATGGATCATTTCATATGTTATGCACAAGCTTTTCCCACCAAAGATCAAAAAGCATCTACCATGGCCAAGGTGTTAGTGGAAAATTTCTTTGCCAACTATGGTGACTATGACAACCCACCTCTCCCTCTATGCTGAAACAGCTTTTAGAGAGGTGTCTGTCCTCGGGTATTCACTGCCACCAGCCGGACTTTCCTTCCGGCACCTCTTTCAAGTGTACAAACTTGAATAATTAAACGTGCAAGTGCACAAATTAAAGTCTGGTAGTGTGTCTCTCTTGGGTGACGGATGCTACACAGAGTTTACCTCAGCCAGTGGAAACCAAATATTACTTTAGAAAAATGACATCACAGTCACAACTGTTGAGCAAATAAACAGCTTTTTACTTACCAGAAAGTGCATTGAGCATGTACAGGATATATATTTACAACGCAAGAGAATAACACTCATACAGGAAAAGTAAACAAATGCTTTTTAAACAACAAATGGCAAAAGAAAAAGGCTTTTACTGACATATGCTATCACTAAACTTACCCTTCCCTGTCCTTACAAGAGACACTGGACTCTGTTCTAACTGGCAGCTCCCATGGACATAGCTACAAGGGTAGGCTCCAAACTTATGTTTCCTCTCCCAGCTTCCAAAGCAAAAGAGAATACTTCATTGTCTTTCAGCCTCTTATATATTCTCCTGGGAATAGGTAATGTTTATTCCCCCCTTTGAATGCACCAACCATCTAACATGTATGTATTTAATTGTCCCAATCAGACTGAACATCTATCAGTGACCAATTATATTCCATTTTAACCTTCAGTTTATATTTGAATGACCCAATTCATTCAAACTAGCCTGTGTATGTGTCTGCAGGTCTGTGTATGTGGAGATGTCCACTCGAGATTTATGACCCAGCTCTTATCTTGCAGCTAGGAATTCCACAAGCTGGATGATGCTGCTGGACAGAGGATTTTAGCCAGAGTGTATTTTTTCAAACTGCTGAAAAAATAAGGCACCTACAGAATCCAAACCATTAACTCTTTCCTTCCCATTTCTGTCACATCTCCCCCCCCCAGATAATGAAGGTATGTCCCTTGGGCCACCTCGAGTGACACAGCCATCCATGCAATTACTGGGAAGTGCCCAAAAGTATCTAGCCAGGCCATTAGCCCTATCTAGATAGCCCATCCACATTTTGTTTGCCACTGCGATGCTGGATGGTCATGTTTTATGCCTGCAGTACCAAACTTCAATGTAGTAGTTTGCCATTTTGCCCACTTGACCTATGAAGCCAAATCAGGGGGATTATGATCTGTGACCACAGTAAATTCTCTCCCATATAGGTAAGGCTACAGCTTCTGAAGGGACCACACTATTTCTAAGCATTCCTTCTCAGTTGTGGAGTATGCTTCCTCTCTGAGCAAAAGCCTCCAGCTGAAGTACACAACTGGGTGCTCCTCCCCATGGGTAACTTGGCTCAGCACAGCCCCAGATCATGATCTGAGGCATCCATGGACCATAAACTTTACAAACTATAATTTAGGATTATCAATCGACTAGACCTAAGGCCTCTTTAGCTCCTGGGCGACCTCACAGCCTTCTGACCACTTCTGTATCTGTCTTTCCCTTCTTGGTTAGGTCTGTCAGGGGCTTAGCCAGATTGCTATATCGGGGAACAAACCTTCAGTAGTACCCTGCTGTCCCTAGAAATGCTCTGACCTGTTTCTTTGTGGTAGGAGTAGGCCAGGCCAGGATGGCATAAACCTTGGCATGCTCCGGGCAGATGTGTCCACTACCCACCCGGTGCCCAAGGTAGGACACTTTTGCCATACCTATCTGGCACTTTTCTGCCTTGACTGTCAGACCTGCATTTTTTAACCTGTGGAACACATCACGTACATTCCTGATGTACTCATCCCAGGTCTGGCTGTATATGGCTATATCATCCATATAAGCCAATGCAAACTCACCTACCCCAGACAGAATGCGATCCACAAGCCGTTGAAAGGTTGCTGGTGCATTCTTCATTCCAAATGGCATTACCATAAATTTGTATAAACCAAATGGATTAACCAGAGCTGATCTTTCCCTGGCTGCAGGTGTCAGAGGTACCTGCAAATAGCCCTTTGTTAGGTCTATTGTGGTCAAATACTTGGCTCCCCCCAGTCGCTCCAGGGTCTCATCTGTTCTGGGCATGGGATAGGCATCAGACTCCATGCAGCTATTAAGCCTCCAGTAGTCAATTCAGAATCATGTGGTGCCATCCCTTTTGGAGATCAGTATCACGGGTGATGTTCAGGGGCTACTAGATTCCTGGATTACTCCAAGTTTCAGCATCTCCTTGAGCTCCTCTTTCACAGTGTGCTTAATGTGCTCAGGTAACCTGTGGGGGACTGTTTCAGGGGAACCAGGGTCCCTGTATCCACATGGTGCTCTGCCATAGTGGTGTACCCTGGTTTCCCTGTGAACATGTCCTCAAATTCTCTCAGCACACCCCTAATTTCTTGCACCTGGGCTGGTGTCAGCTGTTCCGAGAGGGTGAGTTGTCCACAGAGGATGCAACCATAGCCTCCCAAGCAGATCCACCAAGTGGATCTATCTCAGTTTCCTCCTCTGGGGCACTGCATACAGTGAGGACCATTTCCTCACTGTCATGGTAGGGCTTTAGCATGTTAACATGATACACCTTTCACCAGCATCTCCTGTCCGGTAGCTCTATCATGTAATTGACATCACTAACCTTTTGGACAATCGAGAATGGTCCCTCCCATGCTGCCTGTAATTTATTCTGTCGGACAGGGATGAGTGCCATCACTCGCTGTCCCACCTCATATTCTCTGACTTTGGCCCCACGGTCATACCAGACTTTCTGCCACTTTTGTGCAGTGGCCAGGTGCTCCAAAGCAAACCCCATGAGACTCCTGAAGGTGGGTGCAGAAGTTCAGGACATACTCCTAACAGACTCTCCCTTGGGAAACACGGTCACCCATTCATCCCGAATCAAATCAAGGGCCCCCACCCTATGACCAAACAGGAGCTTGAAGGTGAGAGCCATATGAACTTCTATGGGACTTCCATATACAGAAATAGGAAGGAGGCAAATATTTGTCCCAGTCCCTCTTATGCTGGTCAGCAAAAGTCCAGCATGTCTTGAGGTTAGATTAAGTAATCGCTCCACCAGACCATTGGCTTGGGGATGAGGTTACCCAGACTGCTTTACCCCACGCTTCTCCCTTACAAACTTCTCATTACCCCTGACATGAAACTGGCACCCCAGTCTGACAGTATCTCCTGGGGAAAGTCCACCCAGCTAAATATTCCCAACAGTGCATCTGCCACTGGTTCTGCCTCAGAGGATGTTAGGGCCACTGCCTCTGGGTATCTTGTGCATAGTCAACAACTACCAGGATATACCACTTGCCAGTGTGACTTGGGGTGCTCAATAGCCCCACTATGTCCACAGCTACCCTCTTAAAGGGTTCATCAATAATGGGCGAGGGCACCAAGCTGCTGGCCTTGTCCTATTTTCCCCACCTGCTGGCACTGTGGACAAGTCCTGCAATAATTTGCCACATCCTTGCCAATACTAGGTCAGAAGAAATTGTCGAGTTAGATGCTTTTGTGCCACCAAGTGCCTGAAAAGCGATATCATGGGCAAGGGCAAAAGCTGCTGATGGTAGAACATAGGGACTGCCAACTGCTGGAGTACCTCACCATCTAGACCCTTCCTCCTCCCACATTCTCTGTACAATAGCCCATTGTCCCAGTAAATGGACTCTTTACCCCCGAGGATCTACAGCTCACAGGCTACTTCCCTCAGGTTTTTCAAGAATGAATCAGTTCACTGTGCAGCACTCAGCTGCCTCATCTGACCCTTCTCGGGTACCCTTCAAAGGAAGTCCTGTAGGCTCCTCTATTTCTGACTGGGTTCTGGGCTGCTGCTTCTGGAACAGCCCCTACCTATGCTAGATCTTTCTTAGCTGCACAGGGTGTGAAACAGATTCACCAAATCACCCTTCACCCTCAGAAGCTTGCCCTGTGCCTGACTATGAGTTACAACACCACCGTTTTCCTAGGATCAAATACTTCCCAATCACCTATTTATGGGTGAGTCCTCTACAACCCACCTCCTTTTCTCCATGGCCCCCTTCCCAGATCAGGAAGACTCTAGCCATTGGTAATTGGACTGAAAGCCTGTGAATGCCTGGACTCTGGAGTATTTCCCAGGCACCATCAACTCTCGCCGGATGAGATCCTGCCTTACCAGGAGATGTCAGCACCTGTCATAGTCCCTGTGTTACTATTCCATTAACTGTAATGGAATACAGATTCTCATCAGAGAAGGAGTTCTTCAGACAGACACACCATACAAATACACAGGTGCTCTTTAGATCACCCCTCCTCATACTTCTGCCCCTTAACCAGTTTCTGAGGCAGCTGTATCTCAAGTGTCCCAGCAGTTGCAAATATGACATTTCTTGGGTCCTATTTTGTGGAGTCCTCTTAGAACCAGGGAGTTCTACTTTGGAGGCTCAGGTGCAGGCTGGTTTCCTTTGGAGCTGCCCCATGGGACCCCCTTATAACCATGTGCTGCCCTCTCATCATAAGACTTGTGCTGTGTGTATGGCCGGCTAGACGGATACAAGTCAGCACTTCCTGCCACCACTGCTGAAAGCGCGTATGTCTGTCTAGCAGCCAGCACACACATGTCTCAAATTTTCAACTTTGAGAATTTGTTCTCTTAATACATCTTTAATCGAGCTCCACAGTGGTTGCTGGCACCTCCATCCACCTATCAAGGTAAAATGCGCAGGTGAACCTGCGGTTCTGCATAACTATCTTCTGGGCTCTTCTTTAACTCCTAAATTTCCTTCTATAAGCCTCAGGAGTTAATTCAAATGTTTCAACAATACTGTTTAACTTTATCATAATCAGCATAGTCTTCATTACTCATTTTACGCAAATGCATGCAAAGCTCTCCCATAAGTAAGATGTGTGAGATAAGTTGACCAGGAAGCCTTAGTCAATTTAATTAGCATATACTCTCTCAAATGACCTTTAAAATAAATCAGGTCATCTCCCTCTTCCAGCTGAAGACAATTTAGAATTAATTTTGGCTTCATGAGTCAAACTCACGCCACCGTACTCTCCTGATTTGCTGACTGCGAAGGATCATCTCCTTCTCGTGCTGTCATTTCTTCTCTCTTTCTTCATGTTCTTTCTCTCTGTCTTCATTCTTTCTCAGTCTGATCTCTTTTCTTCCAGTTTTTTCCTCTGCTTCTGATCTTTTGAGTCTCTACTTCCCATCGTTTGTTTCTGCGTCAACCTTCTTGCTTCTGCTTCAGCATCCCAGTCTTTTCACCTCCAGTGCCTTCTCTTGCAGCAACAGCTGCAGTTGAAGTGCCTCAAGCTGGTTTGGGGGTCTGTTACATCAGTTCCTGACTCACCCCCCAGAGACTGTCTGCTTCAGATCATGTGCCAAGAGGGCAGCTATGAGGTCTGTCTTTTTCTTCTGTTTTAGACCTTCAAACTGAATCCCCTTTCCCTGGCACCTTTCACAAAGCTGTGGCACAGTAAGTGAGTCATACTCCATGGAGCTCATTCTCTACTGCTGCACTATACTGTGCTAACTAGAAACAAATAAAACTGTTGTACAAATGTATTCTCTTATATATCCTGTTTTGCAACGCTAAAGTAACTATTACACTGGCAAACTCTGTATCTCAGTGTGCTATGCAGTCCACTATCATCACCCCACCACTGTCAACCAGTATGTGACAACCCACCACTCCCTCTGTGCTGAAAAAGCTTTTAGAGAGGTGCCTGTCCTTGGGTATTCGCTGCCACCAGCTGGACTTTCCTTCCGGCACCTCTTTCAAGTGTACAAACTTGAATAATTAAATGTGCAAGTGCACAAATAGAAGTCTGGTAGTGTGTCTCTCTCAGGTGATGGATGCTACACAGAGTTTACCTCAGCCAGTGGAAACCAAATATTACTTTAGAAAAATGACATCACAGTCATAACTGTTGAGCAAATAAACAGCTTTTTACTTAACATAAAGTACATTGAGCATGTCCAGGATATATATTTACAACACAAGAGAATAACACTCATACAGGAAAAGTAAACAAATGCTTTTTAAACAACAAATGGCAAAAGAAAAAGGCTTTACTGAAATATACTATCACTAAACTTATCTTCCTGTCCTTACCAGGACACTGGACCTATCTCTGACTCGCAGCTCCACAGACATAGCTACAAGGTAGGCTCCAAACTTATGTTTCCTCTCCCAGCTTCCAAAGCAAAAGAGGACTCTTCATTGTCTTTCAGCCTCTTATATATTCTTCTGGGAATAGGTAATGCCTATTCCCCCTTTGAATGCACCAACCATCTAACATGTATGCGTTTAATTGTCCCAATCAGACTGAACACCTATCAGTGACCAATTATATTCCATTTTAACCTTCAGTTAATATTTGAATGACCCAATCCATTCAAACTAGCCTGTGTATGTGTCTGCAGGTCTGTGTGTGTGGAGATGTCCACTCAAGATGTATGACCCAGTTTTTATCTAGCAGTTAGGAATTCCACAATCTGGATGCTGCTGGACAGAGGATTTTAGCCTGTGTGTATTTTTTCCAAACTGCTGAAAAAATAAGGCACCTACAGAATCCAAACCATTAACTCTTTCCTTCCCATTTCTGTCACAGTGCCCCCCAGTGAATTCACTCTGATCAGGGATGGGACTTTGAGAGTCAGCTAATCAAAGAAATGCTCTCTCTCTATGGGGGGTGCAAAAGTCAAGAACCACCCCTTATCACCCGCAAGGGGATCCTCAACCAGACTGCTTTAACTGCACCCTGCTAGACATGCTAGGCACCCTCCACCCCAAAGATAAGCATAAATGGAGCCAGCAGATTAGCACCTTGGTACATGCATACAATTGCATAAAGAATGATGCTACTGGGTTCTCTCCCTACTGCCTCATATTCAGGACGGAGGCCCGGCTGCCTGTTGATATCTGTTGTGGGGTTTTTCCTGATGGGGTCCAAGCCAAAGATTACCTGCAATATGTACAAAAACTGAAAGCTCAATTGAACCATGCCTATCAACTGGCCCAGACAATGGCCACCAAAAGAAATCTAGCCAACAAAGAGAGACATGATAGAAAAGTGAAGGCTCAAGACCATAGGCCTGGAGACCGTGTGTTGTTGCAAACTTTAGGATTGCATGGTAAACACAAAATTGCTGATCGACGGCACCATCTTCCCCATGTCATAGTTGGAGGGTGCCCAGAGAATAACTCCAAAGCTGGCAAGACCATGCACTGTAACCACTTGCTACCTATAGGTCAAGTTATAATTGAGGCTGAACCCACCGAGATTGATTCCCCTGGACTCATGCTCCTGCAAGAAAGAAACATAGTCAGCCTGCCCCCATGGTTGCCAATTTAAGACTTCCCCCACAGCAGGCCCAGAATGATAGTGACTGTCAGTCTAACTTGAATGACAATGAGTGTGATAATGCCTATTACTCCTCATATGAACTGAGTCAGTTGTTTCGTGGAAATCCTATGTTGAATTATGGGAATGAAGCTGGGCTTTCTGGACTGCCTAACCCCCCGGAATCATCCTTGGAGCCAATGCTCCCTGAAGGTGAAGTGCAAAGTATCACGTCTGAGGATGCTGAGTCTTTGTGTATCGTGGAACTGTATGATTTACCTGAAGGAGAGGCTGATGGTATGAGTCTTTCTGGTGACATGTCAGAACTTGAGGAACACTATGAGAGTGCTGACAACCCTCCTGCAGTGCCAGAGTGTCTTCAAAATGAACCAAGTGTTGTAGAAACAGATACTACAGAGCAAGGGGCTGACAGTGCTCCCAGCTTGGACATTCCCCTTCATGCAGAGGCACCCCTCACAAGTGATGAAAGCTCCAAGATCACTGCTGAAAGTATAGAGACTGTGGTTGTTCAGCCCAGAAAGACTTGCTGAGCTGTCAAGCCAGTGGTGCACTTCAGTTATGATTCCCCCGGGAGGCCAGTGGATTTGCCTCTCAATGTAGTCCACAAAGGTGTTTATGTCTCTCAGAGCTCACTGCCCAAATTGAGCTTGACGGCCCATTCCAGGTTACTTGTTCTGCCTCTCACCATGGTGCCCCTGCCCCATCCGGCCCCAAGTTAGCTGATAGGGAAGGGCCCCCTCTTGCATTGCTTAGAGTACAAGAAGTTATTACATGATTCTGTACAGTAATGTTCAATTTACCTGTGTTAAATATGCATAATGTATTGTCAGAATGGAAATGAAATAGTGCAGTACATTGAAATGTATAGTAAAGTGACAAGTTATGCCAACTGATGAATCAGATAGTACTTGTATAGCATGCTAATGGTATAAATATCTTACATTTTCAATGTTATGATGGTACAGACTTGATGCAGACGCCAAGTTTTCCTAGGCAGGGAAGGGTGTAACCCCCCTACAAATAGGGGTTCCCAAAAAGTCTTTCTTGAGCTTGTCTAAATGCTCACTGCCAGACTGGTGTCCTGCGTTTTAGCAGTTTAAATGTGATTACCAGAGCTTGTATAGCCTCTGTGTACTGTCTCTTTAAGAGCTGCCTGATTGCAGCTTAAGTAATCTGAGATGGAGCTCTGTTGAAAGATGTAACTATTTACTGGAAATCATTTACAGTGATAATGATAATGTAGTTTGTCTAACCTGCATTCTTTGTAGCAAGGACTGTTTTGTTTGTCTCCACTATCTTGGTCCTGGACTGCAAATTGGACCAAACAGTACTTGTGGGACCTAAAATGTAGCCGGACTACAGGAGCTGTCTGAGTTCAAAATCTGTAGGAACTGTAGTTTGGAGATTTTTGCACCTTTTTTGCAACTGAAGGGGGAGTTCTTGCTTTGACTGACAGCCAAATCAGACAACCAAATCTTTTGGCTCTTAGGGAAGTCCCGGGCTGCTTGCAGTTTTCAGTTATTTCTGAGCTGGGAAGTGAAATGAGAAGGAGCTGAAGTGATTATGAGCAGCAATCCTGAGTGGATTCACATGGGAGAACTCTGAAAAGACTAAGTTTTTGGCTTGCATGTCTGCCAGCTGCTCCTGAGAGGGAGAGAAGAGAATTATTTTGGACTAAATCCAAGTTTATGTGACTAAAGTAAACTACTGAAGTGGGTCAGGCTCAACCTGAAGAAGACCAAAGATTTTGCTGAATGCGATCAGCCTGTCAGGAGTTCAGCTACCTCTAAGCTCCCGGTGTGTGCAGAGACTTTGCAGTTGTGACCGGGGAGTGCGTTGCCTGGTACAGTAGAATATCCATACATGTAAATGTGCTATGAGCTGCTAGAGGGTTGTAAGTTAGTTGTCCACTGTGTGAACTGTGTTGTGCTTGCTGGAAGCTGTATCCAGCCCAAAATGGACTGCATCAGAATTTGGCTCCATGAGGTCTGGGCTTTGCCAGACTGGCCCAGCCAGACTACCCACTGCACAGAGAAGCCATCGATGAGATATCTGCCTGGGGATCAGCCCCCTACTCCATGCTTGAACAGGAATGATTGACACCTCTGCGACTCGTGTGGGTCCTGCTTCTCCCGGCATTCCAGATTAACCACTGCAGTCTCGATTTTCGTCCAGCCGGTGTCCAGTCTTGGGTATCGTGAGTAAATACCAGGGTAGCTCTCTGCAACAACAGCTTAATCTGAGTGTGTCATCTGATTGTCTTGCTGTTTCATTTCCTTTATGAACTGAGCCCTCTGGCTCCGGATTACAAATATTGTATACTGTGCATGTTTTGTTTTCCATCACAGGGCCCCAACCAGCTGCAATGCCAACCAACCCTGGGCATCAGTCCTGGCTAGTCCATCTCTTCTCCACCTGGGTACCCAGAGGTGTGACTGTGTGGGGGACTCAAAGCGCATGCATAACTGCTTGATTGATATAACCTTTAAGCTAATTAACCTGATTTTGCCCCTTCCTTGTTCAAGTCCCCTGAATAAATCAGATCTAACTTTTTCGGCATGTAATCTGACTGTGGTTCCTGTTTGTGCTCAAAGTATTGTACTGTTGCTAGTTGCTGTGCATAACCTTGTTTTACAGGGAGTCCCCAGGGTTGAGCCAGAGGAACCAGCCCTGGTGGTAAGTGAAAACAGTATAGGTACTTGTGTGGTGTACCAGAGGTATTGTGAAAGTGAGTATTGTACAGTGTTAAGGCCATTAGAGGGGAAAAGGGGGTTACAGTGTCCTGGAAGGCTGGGCCCAGGTTAGCTTGACCACTACCAACCCTGATCTCTGGGAGGAGGCACCCATTTCAGAACTTAGACAATCAGATGACACACTCAGATTAAGCTGTTGTTGCAGGGAGCTACCCTGGTATTTACTCACGATACCCAAGACTGGACACAGGCTGGACAAAAATTGACACTGCAGATGGTTGATCTGGAATGCCAGGAGAAGCAAGGCCCACACGAGTCGCGGAGGTGTCATTCCTGTTCAAGTGTAGAGCAGGGTCTGATCCCCAGGCAGGTGTCTCTTTGATGGCTTCTCTGTGCAGTGGGTAGTCTGGCTGGGCCAGTCTGGCAAGGCCCAGACCACATGGAGACAAATTCGGATGCAGTCCGTTTTGGGCTGGATACAGCTTCCAGCAAGCACAACACAGTTCACACAGTGGGGAACTAACTCACAACCCACTAGCAGCTCATAGCACATTTACATGTAAGGGAATTCTACTGCACCAGGCAAAGCGCTCCCCGGTCACAATCGCAAAGTCTTTGCACACACTGGGAGCTTAGGGGTAGCTGGAACTCCTGACAGGCCGATTGCAATCAGCAAAAATCTTCAATCTTCTTCAGGTTGAGCCTGGCCCACTTCAGTAGCTTACTTTAGTCACACAAACTTGGATTTAGTCCTAAATAATTCTCTTCTCTCCCTCTCAGGAGCAACAGACAGACATGCGGGCCAAAAACTCAGTCTTTTCAGAGTTCTCCCATGCGAATTCACTCAGGATTGCTGCTTAGAATCACTTCAGCTCCTTGCTCTTCAGTTTCCAGCTTAGAGCTAACTGAAAACTGCAAGCAGCTTGGGACTTCCCCAAGATCCAAAAGGTTTGGTTGGCTGATTTGGCTGTCTGTCAAGGCAAGAGCTCCCCCTTCAGTTTCAAAAAAGGTGCAAAAAGTTCAAAACTACAATTCCTACAGATTTTGACTTCAGACAGCTCTTGTAGTCTGGCTATATTTTAAGTCCCACCAGTACTGTTTAGTCCAATTTGAGGTCTGGGGCCGAGACAGTGGAGACAAACAAAACAGGTCTTGCTACAAAGAAAGCAGGTTAGACAAACTACACTATCATTATCACTTTAAATGATTTTCAGCAAATAGTTACATCTTTCAACAAAGTCCCTCTAAGATTACAAGAGCTGCAATCAGGCAGCTCTTAAACAGACAGTACGCAGAGGCTATACAGGCTCTGGTAATCACATTTAAACTGCTAAAATGCAGGACACCAGCCTGGCAGTGAGCATTTAGGCAAGCTCAAGGAAGACTTTTTGGGAACCCCCATTTGTAGGGGGGTTACATCCAAAATTGATTAGTCTGGGTAGGCAATATGCCATAGATGGGTCTTCAAGGTCTTCTTAAAACTCTCCACAGTTGTACACTCACATAACTGATGAGGTAGAGAATTCCATAGAGTCAGGGCCACATACATAAAAGCATGGGCCCCTGAGGTTTTAAGATGTACCCTAGGAATCTCTAACAACCCCTCATCAGCTGAGTGGAGTGGTCATCTAGGGCAGTAAGGCAGGAGGAGCTCTTGCAGATAGTCTGGGCCCCATCCATGCAGGGCATTAAAGGTCAGAAGCCTGATCTTGAAGGTGATCTGCCTCTGAATCGGCAGCCAGTGCAATTCATGCAGGACTGGTGTGATGTGACTCAAACGAGGAGTCCCCATCAACAATAGTGCTGCAGCGTTCTGCACTAGCTGCAGGCAGCAGATATCCAACCCTGGTAGGTGCTTAATTCTGGCAATGTTCCTGAGATGGCAAAATGAAGACTTGCTGACTGCCAGCACCTGTGAATGAAGTGTCAGCCCATCGTCAAGGACCACTCCCAGGTTTCGCACCCATTGAGAGGAAGGCAGCTGGACACCTCGAAGACAAAGTCCAGAGGGTTGTCCAGCCACCAATTCCTCTGTCCAGTGACCCAGATCCACCATCATCACCTCTTGTCTTTCTAGAGTTCAGTTTCAACCAACTGGATTTCATCCAGTCCTGGATTTCTGTGATGCAGTACTATCCTGGTCGGGTGCAAAAAGACAGGTACAGCTGGGTATCACCAGCAAAGCAGTGAAACCTCAGCCCATACCATCTTACAATGTCTCAGAGAGGCAGTATATACACCGTGAACAACATGGGGGACAACAACAACCCTGAAGGATCCCACATCGCAGAGAGAATGGGCTGGAGGAAAAAATCCCTAACACCACCCTTTGAGATCTGCCAATGATGAAAGATTGAAACTATCTGATAACTGTACTAGACAGGCCACAGATGAACCTCAGGCACCCTAGAAACACCCCATGGTCCTCTGTATCAAAAGCTGAAGAGAGATCAAAGAAGTACCAAGATGGAGTGGCACTTCTGATCCCTCTCCATTAGGAGATCAATGAGCACCCAAACCAGAGCTGTCTCAGTACTATGCCTCTTATGAAAACCAGACTGGAGAGGTTTGTAGATACAGTGGGCGGTAAGGTGGTTCTCCAGTTGTAGCGCCACAACTTTCTCAATTACCTTCCCTACAAAGGGAAGATTTGAGATGGGTCTGTAGTTAGCGAAGCAGCTTGGGTTCAGAGCAGCTTTTTTCAGGAGTGGTGTCACCACCACCTCCTTCAAGGAGCTACAAAACTTACCTGACTCTAAGGAGTGCCAAATTATCTTTGCAAGGACAGGGCCAATGATGTCAGAGCACCCTACTATCAGGGGAGTTGGACCCAGATCCAAACTACAGCACATTGGGTGCATACCCTGGGCAATCCACATGATAGCCACAATTTACAGCTGGTTGAAAGAACTCCAGGAAAACTGAGGAGAAGTGACTGAGCACCAACCACCATCAACTCCTGTAGAGTGAGCCAACAGGACCTCAGCCCAGATGCTGGCCACCTTATCTGCAAAGAAGCGAGCAAGCTCATCACACTCAATTTGTGAAAAGACTCTTCGAACATCCAGACGGATTGGGTTGCACAGCCTGTCCACAGCTCAAAAGAGCTGAGCCAGTTGATTCTGAGCAGCAGCAATCTCCCCAGACAAGAACTCTGCCTTCTTATGGGTGATTGCTGATTGATAAATTTGACAATGTTCCATCAATTTAAGGTGGTCAGCATCCAGGGAGGATCTCTGCCAGCAATGCTCTAACCTTTGTCCTACTCGTCGCAACTCCCTCAAGATCCCATCAAACAGTGGGTTCATTTGGATGCATTTGTCCCTTTTTAAGGTCCCTGGGCTAAAACCCTTCTTAGGTTAAAACTGTTATTTCCTTCAGGGATCCTATACAGCCATTGGCTGGGAGTACCCCCAGAGGGAGGAGCTCGTTTGGGCCATGTAGAAGAGCGCAGGGTAAAGGAGTCAGTCTGAAGGCAGGAGCAGGGGAGATTTCCCACTTCTGAGTGTCAGCTAGTTCTTGGTGTGTGGACCTAAAAGAGACCTACAGACGATGTGGTTGCTGTTGTGAATGAGACCCCCTGGAAGGGTTCCCATCTGGGAAGAGGAGTGGGAGAGTTGCCTTCCTCTAGCCATCCTGGGGATTAAACCTGAGGAGAGGAGAAAGGGGACTTCATGTCCATGGTGGAGAGTAACACCCACATTTGAGCCTCAGGGAGTAATGGAGGCATAGAGTCTGATTCTGCAGCTAGGCATTGGGAGCATTGACGAGGATGACTGCCGAGGTCCATGCTGTCTGCATCAGGAGGAGTAAAGTAGCACCACTGGGACTATAGAAGACGTGGATTCATTTGCAGTAAGGGGGTTGTGGTCACCTTGAGCATGGGACTGCAATCCTGAAATGAGAGTTGAACCTGTAAGTGTGTAGATTGTCAGTGAGAGCCTGCCAAATAGAGAGTGTAGCCAGCAGAAAGAGAAGCTGGGTTTGAACCTGCCAGTGGAGAGTTAAAGCTGCCCGAATGGTTATAGTGTAAACTGCTGGAGGGATCAATGATATGCTGAATGTTGCAATGGTAATTGTGTGGATCACCTTTGCTGAACAGGGAAATTGGATTCATGGACTCGAGGACAATGCATGGACATTGACAACCTCGGTCAAGTACCTTATTCAGTGGGATAGGTTGATACCCCTGTAAGAAAAAGCTAAATGGAGCAAATCAAGTTCTTTGTTAAAGGATCCTTTTACTGTTATCAATTTCCCTTTGGATTTTAATGGCTTGCATGTTTTTTGTGTCACTAATCCAGTGTGCCTTACACCCCAGCAGCCTGTGAAGGAAGCCTGCACCCCAGTCCTGAAGAACAAACATAATTCAGCTTTACAGTTGCCATTGTGGTTGCCCTCTCATTGGAGGTTCTACCATCATATCTCTAGACACTGGGGAGGGGGGCTACACCACTTAGTTGACCTCCTGAGCCTGAGGTGACCCCCGGGGCTCCACTCTCTGCGACAGGGTTGCATAAGGCCCTGTACCATTCATTATGCAGAAAGAGTTAACTGCAAATATCTGTCCTGTCCTCCCCTTTTCTGTCTCTTATCTGTCTAGTTGCACAACCAAATATTCACATAAGACTTAGGAACTGATCACTTTGATGACCTCACGACTCTCTCCCTCTTGCTATCTCTCTGCCTTCTCTTACTGTTTCTGTTTTTTCTTCCCCCTTGCATACCTGCAGTTATAAAGATATATGTCAATCTTTGTGTGAAACTGTAAATGATACTCGGATCCCTTGGTTTGAACTGTATATAATTACACAAAACAGAGCTACAGAGAAAAGGAGTTAGCAGAACTTGGATATGGAACAAATTAGAATGCCCAAACAAGGTCAAAAACAAAACAGGATCCTTTATTCCACTAAAGTGATCTTGCACAACTAGATGTTAAATTCTTACACTTCTCATCACATATTGCAGCCATCAGTCTATTTTCTGTCACACTGTCACCAAAAGATGAACATTTCATTTCAATCTGGGTTGGCTTCTGTCCTGGTGGGTACTTTTACTATCAGACACTGACCCCGGTAAAGGCAACCACCACATCTCGGAGTTCACAACCCCAGCCAACACAAGTAAGGACTCCTCAGGCATCTGCTAGCCCATATTTTCTATTTACTGGACACTTGGCAAACTTCACAGTTCCATTACTGACACTGTACGGCACTACTCTGTTCTGTGAGGGACTTCTAAATACACTCTGTCTTCACACAGTCTATTCCTTTACTTTATTTATTTATTTATATCATGGAATTACATGCCTTTGAGTCAGAGACTCATTTACAAAGGCTCCATGTCAAAATAAATTAACAGCAAACAGTTCAAATACAGCCCTTGCTTGAATTAAGACATAATTTATTATTTTTTTATTTTATTGATGTATCAGAATTACAAACCTTTGCATCAAAGGCTCATTTCCAAAGGCTCCTCAGCAAGAGACAATACAGTGCAACAGTACAGTGAAACAGGTTACATACAGAGTAGTGATAAGAGCATAGTGGAAATAAACAGCAGGGATGTCCTATACAATGGCATAGCTAATTCAGTACACATTACATCAAACAACAACACAAAAAAATACAAATAATGAACTATACCAGGTAGGCACAGAATAGTTATATGGGCAATTAATATGTACAAGGCATATACTAGGCCATCATATTTAGTAACAGTGAGAGAAGTAGTGGACTAATCACAGTTACATAAGCGGGAGGCAAAAAGATGTTGCCGGAGGGCAGTCTTAAGGGGCTCAATCTGCTTTTCCAAATGACACGAGGAGGGGAGTTAAGCCAATTGGGAGCTCTGTAACAGAAGGACCCCGGGACAGGGATGTTCTGACTCTGGGCACCAGAAGTTAGGTCTTTGAGGCACTATGAGTGGAGTCAGTTGAGATGGCAGGGCTAGAGTGGGGAAAAGGCCAAGAGGGGTTAGGCCAGTGACAATTTTCTGAGCAAAGAGGCAGATTTGATAATGCTGCCTTTTATCAAAGGAGAGTATGTTAGCCAGGGAGTAGAGAGTGCAGGTGTAGGTGAGCCTATCAATCCCGGACATTAATCAACAGACCTTGTTCAGGGAGAGTTTGACCCTGTTGAGAGCAGTGTTGTCAGAGGCTCCATAGACCAAGAGTCCATAGTCCGCAAGCAAGAGGACTGAGGAGTTGATGGCTAGCTTTAGAGCTTTGGGGGAGACAGGTCCCATGATGATATAATAGGCCTATGTGAGAGTTGACCGTAGAGCAAAGGGTGCTTATATGGTCATGGAAAGAGAGAGTGGTATCAAAGACTATACCTAGGTATTTGTAGATATTAACTTGCTCTAAGGGGAGGAGGGAGCTGGACTGGACCGTAAGGGGGAAGTTTTTGCATCTATTCTGGTTGTGTGCAAAGAGCATGGTCTTAGTTTTTTTCAGACTGAGCATGAGTCTGTGGTCCAGGAACCAGCACTCTGCCTGGGACAAAAAAGTACTGTAGCATATGTCGGAGGTGGGGTGTCAGGGTGGGAGGTGAAGAAGACAGCATCATCCACGTAAAGGAGGATTTTTTCAGTACAGGATTTAGGAAGTGTGTTTAGGTACAGACTAAACAGTAGTGGTCCAAGGACTGAGCCCTGAGGGACTCCAGAGAGGACCTGGAGTGGGTCAGAGAGGGTGTTGTTGATTTTCACACATTGAGAGCTGGATGTGAGGTAATTGTTGAGCCAAGATATGGTGTTCAGACCAAAGTCCACCTTCGATAGGGTGGTTAAGAGGAGCGGGTGACACACAGTGTCGAAGGCCTTTGTTAGGTCTATAAAAACAGCTCCAGCAGGATGTCCATCATCAAGACCTGAGCGTATGAAGGAGGAGGACTCAAAGAGGGCAGTGGTGGTGCTAAATACCTTACAGAAGCCATGTTGTTCCACACAGAGGAGGTTATGGGTGGTTAGATATTTAGTAATCTGGTCAGAAACAATCTTTTCCAATGCTTTGGAGAATGGGGGGAGGATAGATATAGGTCTGAATTTCCCAGGGGAGGTGCAGACACCACCTTAGTGTATTGGGGTAATAACAGCATATTTCCAGACTTGGGGGAACTGTCCAATGCAGAGGGAGTGGTTTAGAAGGTCTGTGAGAGGGGTGAGAACAGCATCCAGTACTAGACGCAGGAGCTTGGGGTCAAGTGAGTTACTGCTGTGAGAAGTGATATTTAGGGGCCTTGAGTAGATACAGTTTAGCTTTAGAGGGAGATAGTGTCCTGAAGTGGAGGGGAAGGTACTTGAGGAGGGTTGGGGGAGGGGACGGGGTCAAAAAAGCTTGGGGGGAGGATTGCACTGAGGTCCAAGAAAGCTTTGTTAAGGCTGTTGGCTATACATTGTGGGTCAGTGGTGATGGAGCCATCAATAATGAGTTGGGATGGAGGCGGAGATGCAGATTTGCCATTAAGTTCCTTAAGGTTGTCCCAAAATCAGTGGGCAGAACCCCAGGAGGAGGAGGTGAGGGTCTTCCTGTAATGGCCAGCCTTTGCTTTTCAAATTGCCCAGGTACACTTGTTGCATGCAGCTCTGTAAGTTAGCCTGTCAGTTGGAGACCCAGAGACAAGGGCCCTGTGCCAGAGGTTATCCCTATGTCTCAGATGAGTGAGGAGAGAGGGGGTGATCCAGGGATAGTCATGCTTCTTCACAGCCCATTTGGAGATAGGTGCATAGGTGTCGCAGACTGAATTAAATTAGTTGATGAAGTAATTTAGGGCTGAGTCAATGGTGGAGGCAGTTTTAATGGGGGGGCCAGTCCCAATGGGCAAGATGCTCCCAGAGCTGATTCAAATTGTGGGGGTGCATGCGACTCTTGTATATGAATTTGGGCTCTGGCTTAGGCATCTTGCAGGACCATGAGAAGAGGATCGGGGAATGGTCACTAAGGGCATTTGGCAGGACAATGGTGTCTGAGATTTTGTGAAGTCTGTTAGAGAATACAGCATCAATAAGGGTGGCAGTATCATTTGTTGTGTGGTAGTGTGTGGGAGAGGTAACTAGTTGAGTGAAGTCAAGGGCAAAAAAGGCATATTTGGCCTGAGATGAGGAGCTGGCAAGCTAGTTAATCTTATGATCACCCATTAAAATTTGTTCCATATTAGCTGGTTGGTTGGAGAGTGCTCAATGAGGGAATGTATGGTGAGATTCTGGTGGCAAGGAGGGATGTATGCTGTGGTAGTGATGATGAGGGGGGGCCTTTGAGATGCCTGGAGTGATTTTTAGCAAGATTGCTTGGGCTCCATGCTTCAGTTTGGACTGGGGGAAGGCATGGCCTAGAATGGAGTCACAGAGGTAGATGGCACAGCCACCACCACACTTCCCAACTCTGTCCCCTCTGAAGAGTGTGTATCCAGGTAAGGAGATAAAGGAATCTGTGGTGGACTTGGAGAGCCAGGTTTCAACTAAAGCCAGACTATCAGGATGGTGCTGTGCTACCCAGCTCTGAAGGTCAGTAAACTTTTTTAGGATACTGCATATGTTAATGGAGGCAAGACAGAGCCCAGCCATAGGCAGGGAGAGGGAGGAGGTTGCAGTAGTTGGTCCAGGGTTGGGATGGGATGGGATGGTCATTGCCACATAGTAGGAAGAGTAGTTAGAGTATCCTAAGGAGAGCCAGGCCCTGCCTATGGTCAGTGGCATATGTGACCAGGGAGGAGGAGGTAGGCAGGGAGACAGGAATGGGGAGGAATCTGAGGACAGATAGGGTGTGAAAGAGAGGGGGGCCAGTGGTACCCAGAGTATGGGGGGGCCACAGTGGCTTCTGAGGCAGTGTTGTTGAAGGCTTGATGGGTGCGAAGGAGAAGCCTATGGAGAGGCAAAGGGCAGTTTGTCCCAGGAAGAAGGAGGGTGGGAGTATTGTAGGGCCCATGGATGGTGTTTGTTGAAATGCTGCAGAGAGTGTGATGGGTGAGGAGGTGCCTGGGGCAAGGGGGATCCAGAAGGGGAGTGAGGCATGGGTGGGCCCTACTGCTCAGCTGGCTAAGAGGATGGTGGGATGAATTGTAATGGGGCACTCAGAGAGAGGATTAACAGAGGTAGCAGCATAGTGAAGAGGGCAAAAAGAGTCACTGAATTAGGCAGTTTGGATGTGGGGAATTGGATTTTGGTGGTGGTGTTAGCAGCCTCTAGTTGCAGGTTCTGATAACCTGCAGATGGAGAAGCAGACTGATTGGTTCAGCAGTCACATGACTACCACTATAAATACAGAAGACCAGCAAGGGTGGTGGTAGGGGGTGGTGGGGTAGCCTACGGACAGTGTCAGCGGGGTAATCAGTCCTTTTTGTCATACCTGCTTGCTTTAGGGGAATGTCGGCTCGTGAGGCGACAGCTCCAGGCATTGCGGGGGAGGGCAGAACCAGGAAAGCTCTCATGACCCCCGATGTGTGGAGGAGCTGTAAGAAGAACAGAGAGGGAGACAAACGTTAAGAGCAGGTAAAGGAGGGCTGGCCTAATGGTGGAGGGAGGTGCCAACAGTGCAGGCTGCTGACTAGTCAAACAGTTCCAGGATCTAAATTAAAATAATGTTCTCCACAAAACTTTAAATGGTCAAACTTAAATTAACTCAAGTGAGCAAACAGTCACAGTAAAAGCAACACAGCAACTACACTATAAAACAGATGCTGAGCTGAGAGTTAATTACACTAAAAAACAGATGCTGAGCTGCGAGTTAATTTCAATGCTGGCCAGTCAGGCGCAGGGAGTAATGTCAGCTTAAATCAAATGCTACCTTTTTTTTTTTTTAGTCTTAACTCCTAAATTAGCCACCACAGCTCATTAAGGAAACATTTTGGACAGGCAAAGATGGCAATTTGTAGCATGAGTAGCAGCAGAGAGAACTATCTGTACTTCTCCGATGACTCTGATCCCCTTAAAGTTATAATTTTTAGATGGTGCCAAAACTTCCACTTGTCTCAGCGGCAGTCCTTTCTGTTGTACCTGCTTGGTTTAGGGGAAAGACAGATGGCGAGGTGAGAGCCCCAGGTGTTGCGGGGGAGGGCAGAACAGGGAAGCTCTCATGACCCCCAATATGTGGAGGAGCTGCTTGCTTGCTTTAGGGGAAAGATGGCTGGTGAGGTGAGAGCTCCAGGAATTGCAGAGGAGGGCAGAACTGGGAAGCCCTCATGACCCCCAATGTGTGGAGGAACTGCTTGCTTTAGGGGAAGACGGCTGGTGAGTCGAGAGATCCAGGCATTGCTGGGGAAGACAGAATACAGAAGCTCTCATGAGCCCCGATGTGTGGAGGAGCTGTAGGAACACATTAATGTAAGAATGAAACATAGCAAGCAAAATAACAGTGTAACATTTGAGGAAATTAAAGAACAGGGCAGTGAAAGTGCTAACGCCAATAATTTGCCTGAGGAAATAAAGTGGCCAGCAAAAGGAATAAGACAACAAGGAAGTAAGGTAGAATAGGAGGGGTGACAGACAGCAGTACGCTTCTCTCAGACGTTCTCCTCTTTTAAAACAAGGACACTTTGCCCACCTGGGTATAATGTCTGGTGCATACTGGCACTACACAGACCTTTTAGGAGCAACCCATCTCACACTTTAAACTCGGAGGTAAATTAACAGGAATTTTTCAACTTGAAAGTCACTGTTCCTCTCTTGGGGGGCGGGGAGGGCACTGCTGAGTACCAAACCAGTCACTTTAACTATAAAATAGAGTGAACGTCACCACATATCCTTTGCCAACAACAGAACTCCACTGAACCACTTTCTCTCAGACAGACCTCTATTTCTTTCTTCAAATGTCCTTTATCTTCTGCTGGAGAGAAGGCACCCCCTTTCAAGGCTCTATTCTATGGTAGTTGCCATGAATGAGTACTTTTTCTTGATGCCAGGCTCCACGGAGGAACTTTCAGGACAGTGGGAGTTGACACCGTATGCCAGGAACTAGCCTCTCACCTGGTGTCACTAGTCCCTTCCCTCCAGCACAGAAGACTGAATCCTCCCCTTTGGAATGCAAGGTCAGACCACATGACCCAGTCCTCCAATGGCATAGAAACTGGCAAAACCTAGAGGTCAATAGACAGTCTTAAAGATACATATCTCCTGAGGGGGGTGCACTTATAAACAGAAGAGCAGTAGCACAGAAGGGGGAGCAACATGCCCTGGGCAATGGCAAGCCTGCTTTGTGGAGCTGTGAGGTCCTTGTGCCAGGAACAGACCCCCAGTTTCTGGTTCATGTGTCAAACTGAGAGTTTGATATGGGCTGAAAAGGTCAGGAAAGAGTCTAGGATGACTCCCAGGTATTTTAAGGTAGTCACTTTCTCAAGGAGAATGCCATAGAGGAACAGGATGTGTAGCAGGTTAGTGTTGGCTGTCCATCTGGCTAGTCTGGGTTTCGACCCAAACTGCATGGCTTTGGTCTTCCTGGCATTAACTAGGAGACTGCCTCAAGGAACCACCAGTGGGTGGCACCAAATGCCCAGTGACGACAGAAAATGTTTCGGTTGAGGTCTTTGCGCTGTGGAACAGGATAAGATCATCAGAGTACAGCAACACAGAAAAAGGAGACCAAAAGTCCATCAAGTCCATGGAAGAACAATGGAGAAACATCAAAACTGCCATCATGGAGGCAACAAGCCTTTGTGTGAAACAAATAAAGAAAACAAAGCGGAATAAAAAAACACTATGGTTCTCAAAAGAGGTGTCAGGGAAGGTTAAGGAGAAAAAAGCTGCATTCAAAAAGTATAAGGAATCACAGATGGAGCACGACAGGGAACTGTATCAATTAAAGCAGAAAGAAGTGGGGAAGGCAGTCAGAAAAGCAAAGGCCCAAACCGAGGAAAAGATAGCCAACTCAGTTAAGAAGGGGATAAAACCTTTTATAGGTACATTAGGGAGCATAGAAAGGTTAAGGGTTAATAAAGGAGAGGGGAGGTGGGCAGAGGGAGACAGTGAAAAGGCAGAGATACTGAATGAATACTTTTGCTCAGTATTCACAAAAGAAGAAGAGGAGGAGTTACCTAAACCAAACAGTAGAAGCACTCTGGATAGTGGGGTTGACACCAGTCCATTTACAGAAGAAAGAGTACTGAAAGAACTCCTAAAACTTAAGGTGGATAAAGCAATGGGGCCTGACGGGATTCACCCTAGAATCCTAAAAGAGCTAAGGGAGGACCTAGTGACACCACTAACCACACTTTTTAACAAATTATGGGAAGGTGGAGTGGTACCTGAGGACTGTAGGAGGGCAGATGTGATTCCCCTTCACAAAAGTGGGAGCAAGGCAGAAGCAGAAAACTACAGACCTGTTAGTTTGACCTCAGTGGTGGGGAAAATGATGGAATCACTTCTGAAAGAAAGAATTGTTGAGTACCTAGAGGCCAGTGGGGCACAGGACCCAAAGTAGCATGGATTCACAGCAGGAAGGCCATGTCAGACGAATCTAATTGATTTCTTTGACTGGTGACCAAAGTAATAGACTAGGGAGGGGCTGTGGATATGGCCTGCCTAGACTTTAGCAAGGCATTTGACACAGTCCCGCACAAAAGATTAATAATCAAGTTAGCCAGCCTGGGAGTGGGTCCCAGGGTGGTAGCCTGGGAGTCAAACTGGCTGCACAACAGGACACAGAAGGTAATAGTGAATGGAACAAATTCTGAAGAAAGGGAGCTACTAGTGGAGTACCTCAGGGCTCAGTACTTGGTCCAGTCCTCTTTAACGTCTTTATAGGTGACATTGCAGAGGGTCTGGAAGGAAAGGTATGTCTCTTTGCAGATGACATAAAGATCTGTAACAGAGTTGATACACAAGGGGGGGGTAGAAAGGATGAGAAGGGACTTGACAAGGTTGGAGGAATGGTCAGACATATGGCAACTTAGATTCAATGCAAAGAAGTGCAAAGTAATGCACCTGGGAAATAAAAATCCAGCAGAAGAGTGCACAATAGCAGAGGAGGTACTAACGACATCAGTAATGGAAAGGGATCTGGGTGTAGGCATATCAGATGACCTAAAGGTGGGTAAGCAATGAGAGAAGTCAGTAAGGAGAGCCAGGGGGATACTGAGATGCATAGGGAGGGGCATCACAAGTACAAAAAGGGAAGTGGTTATCCCTCTATACAGACAGTTGGTGAGACCCCATCTGGAGTACTGCGTGCAGTTTTGGAGACCTCATCTATGCAAGGACATAGACAGGATGGAAGCAGTCCAGAGGAGGGCAACTAAAATGGTGCAGGGTCTACATCAGAAACCATATGAAGAGAGACTGAGAGAGCTTAATATGTATACCCTTGATGAAAGGAGGGATGGGGACATGATAGAAACTTTTAAGTACCTCAAGGGAATCAACAAAGTCCAGGAGGGTAGCATCTTTCAGAAAAAGAGATGTGTAAGAACAAGGGGGCACAATTTAAAGTTAGAGGGGGGATGGCTCAGGGGTAATGTGAGAAAATTATTTTTCACGGAGAGAGTGGTGGACACATGGAACCACCTTCCTAGAGAGGTTGTGGGGTCTAAAACAGTGGTGGAATTCAAACATGCTTGTGACAGACATAAGGCAATTATAGAGGGGGGTTGCAGGAAGTAGGCTGTTGGTTAACTAGAATCCGCAGCTTATCCAATAGGTAGGAAAATGGGCAGACTGAGTGGGCCAAGCGGTCCTTATCTGCCATCAAAGTCTATGCTTCTATGTAAGTCTGACGTTGAGTTCTCAAGACCCTAAGAGATCTGCATCTAGTACTTTCCTTGGGGAGTGAACAAATGAACAGGGAGAAAAGGATAGGCTCAGGTATTGAGCCCTGGGGAACCCCAGTTTGGACCCCCAGTGTGTTGGAGGTGCCCCCTCTCCCCACCATGCAGACCACCTGGGTTCTCCTAGAAAGGTAATAAACCGGGACACAGTTGTGGTGGAGAACCCAATATGGTGCCGCTTTTCTGTTAGGATACTGTGGTCTACCAGATCAAAGGCCCCAGTAAAATCTACAAAGATGGCTCCTATTAGTGTCCCTTTATCCATGCCTGTGAAAACATGAATAGTGAAGCACGCTAAGGTGGTGGTGGTGGTGCTGTGTTCTTTCCTGTAGCTGTGCTGCTGGGGAAAGTGAAGGCTGTGTTTAGACACATGCTCAGTGACTTGCTGGAAAACAACCTTTTCAAGGATTTTGCCTAGGTGAGAGAGGATGGAGATGAGGTGGTAGATGTCAATGAGGCTAGGGTTGCCAGGATTGAATATGGGGACCACTGTGGCTTGCTTTCAAAGGAAGGGTGTTAAAAAGAATATAATGGAGATGTTAAATATGGTGGTCAGGGGTTTGGTGATAATATTAGCGATTAATTTGAGAAACCTCAGGCAAAGGCCATCACTGCTGCCATTGCCTTGGCTGGGGAGGGCCTTGAACAGTTTACAGATTTCTTGCAGGGAGCTGACCTTGAAGGAAAAGGGTGGAAAGCTCGGGCTAGCAGCAGCCTGGCAGTTAAGACTGCTGGATAATATTAATAAACTATTATGCAATGGGTACCAAATGAACTGCAAAATCCTGCACTTTGATTGGCTGACTGGCACCTTTCCAGCGTTATAAATCCTCCAGTACACCAACTGGAAAAGGTGCTAATCAGCCCCTTCACCAAGATTAGTAGAACCCCCAAAAGTAGAACAAAAAAGCCACCATCTCAGTCCCAAGGTGGGTACCAGTGAACTTCTAGTGTTCATAGACTTCAACCTAAACTGTCTGGGTGGCAACGCCAAGGTATACGAACCCCTACTGTCAGGCATTGCCCATGGCCAGCTTATCTCTGAACCAACCATACTTTCTTCCTCTGGGAAAAAGGTTCCCTTATTGGCTGGATGCTGAGCAATAGGCTGGACCATATCACTGCTTCTGGCCTCTTCACAGACTGCATCTCGGACCACTCCCCCACCTACTGTGTTTGGAAAGTCCTCACTCCTAGGGTCACCTCAAAAGTCTTTCAGATAAGGGGCTACTCAAAATTTAACACAAATGAATTCCTTGCTGACCTCTGCCAGACCGACTTGTCCCAGGTCACTGCCATCAGTGACCACACTGCTGCCCTTGACTGCTTTCTATCCCTATTTGCCTCCCCTTCAGGATAGACATACCCCTTACATAACAAGCATTTGTCAATGCTGAATGTTGTCTTGCTGGCATTGGCATTGGTAGCACTGGAGTTAGAGATGCATAATAGGAATGGCAGTGAAGAATGGAAGTGATGCCAACCCCACCCCCACCCTGTAGAGACCGACAGGCATTGGGGTGTGTCTTTGGGACATCAGCTATAATGCTCATGCCATTGCACCTCACCCTACCTTGTAGACACTGACAAGTGTCATGGTGTGCTTTGGGATCTTTGGGTGTTATACTTATCCCATTCCATAAGGAAATACGCTGAGGTGGGTGCAGTATAGGAGAATGGGGTGAACTGTGTGGCCGAACAGTGCAAGGCACACCACGATGCCTGTCACTGGCTGCAGGGTGGGGGTGGGGTTGGAATGGTGTGAGCATTACAGTCGATGATCCCAAGTCACACCCCTGATGTCTGTCAGTCTCTACAGGATGGGGTGCTACAGTTGGGAACCCTAACACCATAGGCGTGTGTTGGTATTTTCACTCCAAATTTCCAACATGGGCTTTTTGTGAGCCCACCTCATGAAAAGCAGCACAATTAGTTTGTTAGCTGAAAGATTGTTTTGCACAGCAGCTATGCCATTTGATGACACAGGGATGAAAACACATTTTGGGCAGGATGTGGAAAATGACAACTGTATTGTTCATGAGGAGGCATAAAAAATGGCAACGTTGAAAATCTAGAGTGAAAATATGAAAAATTGGTGAAGTCACGAGCATGCATAGAAACTGCGCAATACACATCCATAACCCAATTATTTTGGGGAGTTTGTTAGGCACATTTTCAACATAGGCATTTTGGGACCTCCCCTCATGAACAGTAGTGCTGCGGTTTTGTTAATCTGTCCCAATGGTTGATTTCCCACAGCGACCACACCATTGTGTGCCACAGGTGAAGAAACACATTTTGGACAGGCTATGAAAAATGACAGCTGTACTGTTCATAAGGTGGTGTGAAAAAATGCCAGTGTTGAAAATCTGGCATGGAAATATTGCAAATTTGTGAAGTTACAAGGGTGCGTGGAAACTGCACAATGCACGCTTGTAACACAGTAATTTTATGAACTTTCGGCACCAAATTTTCAACATAGGCATTGTCGTACCTCTGCTCATGAACAGTGTCACCATCATTTCCTCAAACTGTCCTGAAAACTGATTTCACAGAGCAACCACGCTATTTTGCGCTGGACGTGTGAAAACACATTTAGGCCAGGATATGTAAAATGATAGCTGCTCTGTTCATTGGGAGGTGTGGAAAAATGCCAATTATGAAAATCTGGAGTGAAAATATTACAAATGCACGAAGTTACGAGTGTGCATGGAAACAGCGCAGTGCATGCTCATAAAGCAGCCATTTTGGAGATTTGTTTGCACCAAATTTGCAACATAGGCTTTTTGAGAGCCACTCTCATGAACAGTGGCACTGTCGTTTTGTTATTCGGTCCCAAAAGATGATTCTGCACAGTGACCATGAAATCAATCACCTTTTGGGATTAAATAACACCATGACAATGACTGAATTCATGAGAAGGTGTCCCAATAACCCCATGTTGAAAATTTGGTACAAAAATTCCAAAAAATGTCCGAGATATGCACCAAAGTTGAAAAAAACCCTATTTATGCCATTATACAGCTTACCGGCATTTCTTCAGTTCGTGGTCGGCTTTGAAGAGTGCAGACGTGTTCCCGGTCCACCAAAGATCATTTATTGGACTCCAGAGGTAGGTATGGGGGTGGGGAGGCAGGGTGCACAGACAGTGGGCGTGGGCTTGGGAGGGGCAGGGAGATGGCGAGGACTGTTTTTTTCACAGGTTAAAAAAAATCAATGGACTGTTTTTATTTTCAGGATCTGGCATACTGGGGTGGGCCCCAGGATGCCACCTAAGTGTTTTTGGAGGGATGCTTTAGCCAACAAGGGTTGGGCACCCTGTTGGCACACAAGGAAAGTGGGGGCAAGAGCTGAGGGGACTGGGCACCCTCGGCATATAACAAATGGGGGTGCTTTATGCCGATGGGAGTGGGCTCCCCTATTTAACTGTCCCATTGGGGGCAGGGCATGCCGACAGGATTAGGCACCCCAGAATGGGCATTATGGCTGGCAGTGTGCGCCATGTTTTTTTTTTCTGTCTCACCAGGTTAAGCACGTCAGGAGGTCTGCTGCGTGTGATGAGCTTTGCTCACATTGCAGTGGACCTTTTCTTAGATGTGCTCACCCACATGGTGTGCCGGCAGCATGCAGGCTGATTGGGGAATGAGGGACACACCTACTAATGTGTGCCCTGCATTCGGCCAACAATGACCGCACCTCCAAATGTGCTACTACCCCAATATGTTGGCTGCTAATGCACGGGCCAACATAAAAAGGAGAGTGAGGAACACTATCACTAAATGATTGCATGGTGGCCTGTTTGCCCTTATGAAACTTAGGGATAAATGTTGGTACAAATTCATGGTCTCCAGTGAAAATTCAGACTTAGCTGAATACAGGCAGCTCAGGAACTCCTGTAAGAGGGCTATCCGATCGCTAAGAGTGAATTCTGTAAATCCTCCCTTGAAGCGTCAGCCAAAAACCCAAGAAATTTCTGGCACACCATCAAACACACAGTAAGCGGTCCTGCCTGCCTCCAGGTCTACGACATGCAAATTGAAGGAGTCAGCTGTAACAATGACCTTACTATAGCCAATGCCTTCAATACCCAGTTCTCTGACCTGTCTGCCTTCATCTCCTTATCCTGTCCCTAATGAGCTGGGTCCCTCAGGCCACGCCATGCCCTCTCATCCCCCCATTCTACTTTAAGGATGTCTCCTGCAGTGAGACATGGAAGCTGCTAGCTGGATTCTCCCCACACAATGGAGTCAGGCATGACAATCTTGAGCCCAAATTGCTCTGCATGGGGGCCCCCTTTTTGGCCCAGTCTATCTCCCACATTATCAATTCCTCTCTCATATCTGGTTCTATCCCTGATATATGGAAGGTGGCTCATGTAATCCCAGTCCTCAAATGTGGTGATCCCAAAATCCTTGAAAACTATCGCCCCATAGCGATCCTGTCTGCTGTGAACAAGCTGCTCGAAAAGGTGGTGGCCTCCCAGCTCTCTCTCTTCGTCCACACCCATGGTCTTCTCTCCCCAGCGCAGCATGGGTTCCGCAGAGGTCACAGCACTTCCACTGCCCTTGCTCGGGTCACCTTTGACATCAGAACTGCAACTGACCAAGGCAAACTTACTGGAGCTATCTTCATAGACCTGTCTAAGGCCTTTGATCTGATTGATCACACTCTCCTGGGCTCTGCCCTTTGGTCCCTGGACCTTTCCCCTCCAGTCCTAGCCTGGTTTGCCAATTACCTTTTGGGTAGACAGTAGTACACCAAGTTCCAAAAAGCCCTCTTCGGGCTTACACCGGTTAAATGTGGTGTGCCTCAAGGGTCTGTCCATGGTCCTCTACTGTTCTCCCTCTTCATCAACCAACTCCCCTCAATCCTTGCCTCTGAGCATGCCACCCTGTATGCCAATGACCTTGTGCTCCTAACTAGTTCACAGGACATCAACGTCATCAACCTCAGACTCAACTCTGATTTTGACTGCATTCAATCCTGGCTTAAGGCCCATAAGCTTGTCATCAACCTCCAGAAGATGCAGGCCATGCTATTCAGTTCCTCTGCCAAGACAAGAGTGTGCCCTGCCTCTCTCAAAGTCGTTGGAGCAAATGGTACCCCCCGTGCAAGTGGTCGACTCTTTCAAGTACCTTGGGGTAACCCTTGATCCTCAACTTGACCTCTATCTGCACATACGCAACTCATGTAAGGCCACAAACTGTAAGTTGGGTCTGGCCTACAGAGCCAAAAGTTGCCTCACCCCTACTGCCCGACTTGCCCTTGCAAAAGGTGTTCTACTCCCCACGCTTAGCTACTGTATGGGCTCACCTCCTTCCTGAACGATACAAAAACCTGGCTTGCAAAATGGGATACAGCATACAACAACGTATGCCGCTTCGCCGTGTCAGCCCCCCTCCTCACTCACCTCTGTCAACCCTACTCAAGGCTCAGGTGGCTCTCCCCCGACAACAACCAAACTTTTGTCATGGGAAACTTCATAGACAACATTGTCAGAACATCCATCCCACCAGCACTTGCCGATCTGCTTAAGACTGTCCCCCCGGTCTACCAGCTGAAGTCCAGTGACTCCCAGGTCATCAAGGTACCCAAAACTCATTCCCTTGCAGGGGATCATACCTTCGCTGTCCTCGCTCCCAGAGCATGGAACCTACTCCCTGTCCACGTAAGATCTGCCCCCTCACACAACAGATTCAGGTCCTCCCTCTGGGGCTACTTCAAGCTTGCATCCTCCTGCCCTTGTTCCTAGTTGCCCCATCCTGAATGATGGTCCCAGAGCACATTGATGAACCTTGCGTCACAATTGGCTATATGCGGTTCTGCACATGTCTAGGGTATACTTTATATCTGTCCTGCTGATATATGTTGCTTTCTTGACTGTTTCTTGCTGTTGCTCTGCTGCGACGCCGTATATGCTTCCTTGTTATTACTGCCTGTGCCTGACTGTACCTTGATGATTGCTGTTGCCTGACTCTGTATTGTTGTTGATTGTACCTTGTAAATCTCCCAGATTGCACCTGAAAATAGGCACTTGACTGTCTAGCATGCTTACCTGGTTAAGAAAAGCTAAATAATAAAAAAAATAATAATCTTACATCACCACTAAATGCTCAACTCCTGCCCCCCTACAACTCTCAAAGTAAAGAAAAAGTCATTCAAGTTCGACCCGCTTCCACCACATTCACTTCTGTGAAACATTTGTTTCTCAGTGCCACTCAGTCCACACATTCCATAATGGCTTCTGAAACCGTGTACTCCTTCTGCCTTTATGGTGCTGCTGCTCCTCTGCTGAAGTGATGAACGATTGTTGTAGAGAGGAAAAATGCAACTGACATGGGCCAGGGAAGAACGGGGGGAAGGGTGATAGTGTGCAGAAAAGACTCTCTCTGGGTGGCTCACAGTACTACAGGAAGGAGCGGCGAGATGTCCACAATTGGTCGACTCTTGGAGTGGCTCATGGAAGTCCAGAAAGGAGTGCTGAGATTCCCACAGTGGCAGCGTGTGACCTTAATGTTAGGCAGCAATGTGTGTTGCAACACGTTCCTGTCACAGCCCTCATCCAGGAAAATACAGGTTTTTTTCCCTTACAATTGCATTGCTTCCTACAAATACATTATTGTTGTGTTGCCTTTCCCTTCTCCCCCGCTCTTAGATGACACCAGCTAAATGATACTCTGACTGAAGACCAGACTATTTAATCTATGGAGGAAAGATATTTTAATAAAAATCAATAAAAACTAAGTCATAAAATTACATGACTCTCATAATTTCTAAAAAATAAAGATAAACATTGTATAATAGCGATATATCACTCCAGGGTGTGGGTATATGGGGAGATTTACCACTTCTGGTTTAGTTAAGTCACTCGACCTGCAGCCTCACGACAGACCCACACCAGGCATGGTAAATCCTCCCATATACCCACACCCTGTTGTGGTATACTGCTTAAACATTCATTACTCATGCAGCTCTAAGTGATTGGGAGGAGGAAACTGCATGGTGGCCATGTCCTTTTTTAAGGCTGTGGGCGGAGCCTACAGCCATCTTGCTGAAGCTCAGATGGAAAATAGGATACCATGGAATACACAAATTAGTACTTCTCAGCGTATTCTTCTGCAACACCTGCAAATCACTACCAAGCTATATAAAATACTCCCTTCTCTTTACTGGGTTTCTGGAACTCAACCTGTCAAGTGCTTTTAACATAAATAACAATATACTGTAGCAACTAAGATTCCTGCCCCTTTACATGTGTTTTGCAAGCCTGATAATCTTTACTGTCACAGGAAGTGTCAAATACTTCTAGCACAAATAACATCTGATCATTTAGTCCCCGTCCACACTACACCGCTCAGACCCCGTAACGGATAGAAACCATTACAACCGGGGAGCGTTGCAGTCTGTCCACACTGCCATGGTGTCCGTTACGGGACTGGCACCGCCGGTCCACACTTAGGGAGCCAGGTGACCATTACCATGGCACCCGATCCCACAATGCAGATCACGCTGCACTAGGAGAACAGTGCCATGCATCCAAAGTACGCCCAGTAACGTTACCGTGGTGTAACCGGTTTCATAACCGATGTTGAAACCACCTCATATATGGTTTCAACAATGGTTACAAAAATGCCTTCTGTAACATTACAGGTGTAAACGCAAACCATTGAGGTAACGGTTTGGGCACTCTGTAACATTACAGAGGGGAAGTGTGGACAGGGCCTACGATAAAGAATCCAACATTCTTGTTGGTCTAAGAATGTGTTTCTTTGAATCTGCTATGCTGCATGTTAAGGTAAGGTTGCCAGTTTTGGGAGGCAACGGTGTATTTGTTCTCAACTGAAAATAAGGATAATGTTGCATTTTCTTACAGAGATACTGGGCACTAATGAAAGTGAGGATTTTTATTTTTAGTTATTTTATGCATTTGCATCTGACTGTTGCTCTATTTGAAATCAACACAAGTCCCTCTAATCAGCTTACATCTGACTGCTGGAGTTGTTCTGTATAAAACATTTTTTTATTGCAGCCTATGTTTGTCTGTAGGGGGAAGTGTAGTGAGGATGTATTTATTTCTGGTGAAAGGCTAGAGACTAACAGTAACACCCTCTCTTTAGCTACAGGGACAGAGATGGTGCAGGATGTTACAGTGCAGGCTTCCCCACAGTGTGATGTATATTGTTGGTGAAAGGTGAGAGACTAACAACTCTGAAGACTGAAGCATTCTGTTTACCCAGAAGGACAGATATTATGCATGTCTATTCAAATTTGTGATAAACAGAAACCAATGTTCACTGTATGTAGAATATATTTTATTTACTTTGTATTTTCTCCCATGTATTGCATTGTACAACTTGCACATCTCAGTCATCCTACCTGATTATCATAATTTAAATAAAATCAATACGCACATGCATAACTAAATAAATAAAGTGTGCCCCCTGTGTGATGTATTTAATGCTTGTAAAAAGTAAGGGACTGGTCACTTTACAGCACTAAAGATTGAATCTCCCTGTTTGTTGGGCCATGAACAGAGCAGGTACAGTGCAGATTTAATCACTCTGTGAAGTATTTTATTCTGGTGAAAGATGAGGGACTACCAACACTGGAGACTGAAGCCCTCTGTTTACCCACCTAGACAGGTGCCATGCAGGTTTGCCTACTGTGTAATGCATTTAATGTTGCTGAAAGGCAAAGGACTGACAGCACTTGAGGCTGAAGCCCCCTTTTGGTTTGTAAGGCCATGAACAGGGCAGGTACAGCTTGTTTAGTATTGCAATGTGACTTGCTATCTTTGGAGACTAATAATTTACTGACATGACTTCCAACAGATACAGCATCTAACTGCAGAGCAGCTTCAAGTTACATTCTTAGTCATCATAGAAGCATAGAAATTGTCAGCAGATGAGGACCACTAAGCCCATCCAGTCTGCCTGTAGGCCCTATACATTGTGTATGGCTACTGACCCTATGTGATCAATGGCTTTTCATCACTCCCTCCCAAGGTAATCTTGTGCCTGTCCCAGGCATGCTTAAACCCTTCCACTGTGCTTTCCCCCACTACCTCCTGTGGCAGACTATTCCAAGTGTCAACTACCCTCTCTGCGTTGAAAAGCTTCCTCACAATACCTCTTAATCTACCCACCTCCAATTTCATATTGTGCCACCTTGTTCTAGTACTTTTTCTACATTGGAAAAGGTCACCCACCTGCACCTTGTTTATACCCTTGAGGTACAGTACTTGAAAGTTGCAACCATGTTCCTCCTCTCCTCTCCTCCAGTGAGTACATATTGAGTTTCCGGAGTCTCTCATCATATGTTTCGTGGTGTAAACCCCGCACCACCTTTGCCACCCTTCTCTAGATAATCTCCACCTTGTTTATGTCCTTAGGCAGGTGTTGCCTCCAGAACTGCACACAGTACTCCAGGTGAGGCCTTACCAATGTTTTATACAATGGCATAACCACCTCCCACCTCCTGCTAGTGATACCCCTGCCTACGCACCACAGCATGCACTGGCCCTCCCATCTGCCTTTGCGTACTGCTTTGATACCTTAAGGTCATCAGAGATGATAACCCCCTAGGTCTCTTTCCTCCTTGGTGACAGTCAGCTCCTCCCCACCAACGTGCAGCTCTTCCCAGGGTTCCCTCTACCCAGGTACATTATTTTGCACTTTTTTACATTGAACCTCAGTTGCCACATATCTGACCATCTTTCAAGCTTCTCCAGGTCCCTCTTCATTTTCCACAGCTCTTGGCTTCACTGAGCCCCAGGAGATCACGAGGGCTCTCCACCAAATCCCATCCCAGCAGCAGCACCACCACCCAAGTAAGGTATGACCTTGCACCGTGGACATCTCTGTGAATTTGATTTTTGGCGCCAAGCTCAATTTGAAACAGGACTGCTGCTGTAAATAATACCCGTCGGCATAGGACTGAAGATAGTCTTTCTTACATTGTTTTTTTACATAATATCCTCTGTGTTGGCAAGTGCCCTATGTTTGCTTTAAGGTGCCTTAAGGTATTGTGTAGAGTTATTGTATGCCTTTCAAACCATCAAGGTTGCCTTTTCTGGGAACTCTTCTGGGGTAACTTTAATTTAAACAAAAGCAGATCAGGAAAGCACATCTTTTTTTGCTACAAAAGCAGCTCTGGACACCACATCTTTAACATATTATTTCCATCCCAACATCTTTTAATTAATTTTTACATAGACTAAATACTGCTACACAAATGGTTCTCTGTATTTTATTTTTTGTACCCGCTATTTAAGCTCCGGGCCAGCCCACCATAACTACACTGCTTCTATTTTAAATGAATCCAGGTACAAGCTCTGTGACCAGTCCACCAAAACTGCACTGCCACAGATAAATCTATTCTTATTTTTAGTTAAATGACTAGTTAATAGAAATGAAAACCCTTTCTCTGGTTAGAAGGGGAATTTTTGCAGAAGCAGCTGCAGTGTTTGTCCACAGCAGTCTCACCCCATAGAGGACAATGTATGGTCCTCTATCGTTAACCTGTCAGTTAACAGTCGAGAGGTTGCCAGGGCGTTTAAGTCGCCATGGCAACCTCCCGAGACAGTGTTAAAATTGACGATAGAGGACCATACATTATTTTTATAGTGTATGGTCCCACTATCAAAAGTTAAACGGCTTATGTTTTTTAAAAAGTCACCGCTGCAGCCCTTCAGTCCTTCCCCATCGGTTTCCCTTCAGTAGGTTCCCCGTTGAAAAAAAAGCACGCACATCCGCAGACCACTCGCTGTTGTTAACCTATCGATGTGATGTAGGATCGATAGGTCAACAACATATCTACGTCACATCTATAGGTTAACAACCTTAGGAAATTATGATTTCCTAAGGTTAATAGTGTTCTAACATACATTATATGTTCTTAATCCAGCCCCCTGTCTGCATATAAATTCTTACCTCTCCCGACATTGCTCTTCCCCTGAATCCCATCCCAGGAGCATGTAATAGTTCTGAATTCCACTAGTTCCTAGACTCTGGTGGAGGGATGACTTTACTATCTTCTTCTTGACCATCTACATCAGTCTTTTTCTCGTTCTACATATCTCTTTCCTATTCCCTACATCCATCCCTCACCAACACCATTCCCCGCTAGCATCATGTTCAGGTCCAGCATGCCAGCTGGCAACAAAAACAATTAAAGTGCTTATATGGCATTTCATGCCTGGGTTTCAATAAAGTGCATCTGTGCCTTTAAATATACTTTGAATAATGAAGTAAAGTGCAATAAAGCATTTAAATATGTTTTTTATGAAATGACATACAGTGATTATTGTGTGATTAAAGTGCTGCAGTGCCAATAGAAACTATGTAGTAAAATGCAGCATAATAAATAAATATGTGAGGGGTTTAAAAACAAGCTGCTGAGCTGCCAAAAAGGTATTGTAGGGCTTTTAAGTAAAGCCAAAATTATAGGAGTGAAACAGAGTGGCATGTATGAATATAGTTATTTAATTTAGCTACCACACTGTTGTATAGTGTTTAAATACATCCTGCATCGAAGCAGGATTCATGGTTAAACCGGGCGGCATTTCTTTACTTTCAGCCACCGCTCGCTATGTAACAGATTCCCCCCCCCCCCATTGACTTTGTTAACATTTATTCATGTTTCCTGGCTGCTGGCAAAGTAATACATAGCTTCGGTGCAAGGGACAATGGTGTTCCTAAAAACCTCAATGAAATGTACAGGGGCTGACCAGAGGGTTTTTCAGTCCCACAGCAGAGCGACAAGTGTATGTCTTTTTCTTGCAGGCTACTGCTCTGCTGCAACCTAAAAAGTCCTAGAAATGTAAAGAGACAGGAATATCCCTGTGCAGGAATGTCTATGAAGCAGTATGCAGTTTAAGGGTAGCAACCCTCAGAATAAAATAGAGGACTGCAAGAGAAATACCGTGCCACTGTTAAGTGCACAAAAGAGATCCTACCTAAGGTAATGTTTGCAGGTAGTAAGCTCCTGGAAACTTAAAAGCAGAAATGCTTGTACAGCAGGTTAGAGGAGTCAGTGGCTAAGGAAGCATTTTGACCATTTCAGCCGGCCGCTCCTTGTACTGCATGAAACAATTTTTCCTAGCTTCTTCTATAGCTGACAGTAGGAATAAATGCACTGCCAGTTAAGAGGAGAGCATTTGAATAAATAAGCAGCCCCGATACAAATATCTGTAGCTAATTCATAAAAGAGTACCTGTACATAGTCCTTGGTACTGGTAAGACAGAAGGGCTCCTGTAAAACTGAAACTGCTGTTAAAGAAAGGTGTTTTCTTTTCTCTCTGGGGCAATCCATTTTCCAGGTCCTACCAGTTCCCCTAGGCAGATCTCTGTCCATCTGTGATGTCAGAAAACTGTGTTGTATAGGGAGATCAGCGCCCTCTCTGGTCTAGTTTTATAGGACCATGCTGTCAATCAAATATAAATGGGAGGAGCTTAGAGCTCATTTGGGACCAATTTAATATGGAAAAGCTTCCAAGGGGATCTAAAACTGTCAGTGTGCATATATACAATGCCATTTATTATGTTGGCGTGTTTGTGCAGCCAACATCTTGCAGCAGTGGAGATTTGAAGGCGTGGTCGCTGTTGGGCGAATGCAGGGCACGCACCAGTAGGTGCATCCCACATTCCCCAATCAGCCAGCTGCAGGGGCCAACACCCTGCCTAGCTAATGAGGTGATGACATCTGAGAAAAGGTCTGCTGCAATGAGAGCAAAGCTCTCATGCAGCGTGACCACAACACGCCTCCCCCTATGTGCAGGCAACATGGTGGCAGTGACTACCACTGTTACCTATCAACATCCTGTTTATTGTGTGCCAATGGGGGTGCCCAATCCCCTTCAGCATCATGTAACCCCACTCCTTTTTTAATTGCTGAGGGGGTGCCCAATCTCCCTCAGCATCATGCGCCCCCCCCAACAGTTTTTCTTTGCCAACGGGGGTGCCCAGTCCCTGGTGGCATGTATCCCTCCCTCCCCTTGAATTTTGCCAATGGGAGAGCCCACTCTTCATTGGCATAATGTGGCCCCCCATCCATTTTTTGCTTGCCGAGGGGGTGCCCAATCCCCCTCAGCTCCTGCGGCTCCCTCCCTTTCCTTGTTGCTGACAGGGGTGCCCATTCCCCCATCGGCTAAAGCACCCACCAACCCACCCGCACTCAGGTGGCACACTAGGAGCCTACCCCAGCATGCCAAAGTACCTATTAACAATGTAAACAGTCCCACGATGTCTTTCATTTTCCTTTTCTCTGTAAAGAAGGAAACGGTCCCTCGGCAGTCTCCCTGGCCCCCTTCCACAACCTGCACCCACCCACTGTGCATCCTGCCTCCCCACACACCCCCATTCCATACTTACCTCCGTAGTCCGGCGTGTCGATCTTTGGTGGACCAGGAGCATGTCTGCACTCTTCAAAGCCGACCGCAAACTGAGGAAATGCCAGTAAGCTGTATAATGGAATGAATAGGGTTTTTTCAACTTTACTGCATAACTCAGGCATGTTTTGGAATTCTTGCACCAAATTTTCAACATGGGGTTTTTGGGACCCCTCCTCATGAATTCTATCACTGTCATGGCGTTAATCAGCCTCGAAAGGTGATGTCACAGTCACTGCGCAGAATCACCTTTCAGGACTGATTAACAAAATGACAGTGCCAGTGTTCATAAGGTGGCCTCTCAAAAAGCCTATGTTGCAAATTTGGTGGAAAAAAAATCCAAAAAATGACTGTTTCATGAGCGTGCATTGTGCAGTTGCTACTCAGGCTCGTAACTTCACGAATTTGCAATATTTTCATGCCAAATTTTTAACACTGTCATTTTTGTACACCTTCTTGTGAACAGTACAGCTGTCATTTTCCACATCCTGCCTGAAACATGTTTCCGCACTTCCGGCGCACAATAGCGTGGTCACTGTGGGAAATCAGTGTTCGGACCAGATTATGAAAATGACAGTGACACAGTTCATGAGCAGAGGTCCTAAAATGCCTATGTTGAAAATTTGGTGATGATACTCCATAAAATGACTGTGTTATGAGCATGCGTTGGCAGATTGCACACACGCTTGTAACGTCATGCATTTGTAATATTTTCACTCTGGATTTTCACCATTGGCATTTTTCCACACCTCTTGATGAACAATACAGATGTCATTTCACATATCCTGCCCAAAATGTGTTTTCACACTTCCGGTGCAGAATAGCACGGTTGCTGTGTGAAATCACTTTTTGGGGCAGCTTGAGGAAATAACAGTGACACTGTACATGAGCAGAGGTGCTAAAATGCCTATGTTGAAAATTTGATGCCGAACACCCATAAAATGACTGTGTTACAAGCGTACATTGCACATTTCCCATGCACCCTTGTAACTTCGCAAATTTGCTATATTTACATACCACATTTTCAACACTAGCACTTTTTTACACCTCCTTATGAACTGTACAGCTGTCATTTTTCACATCCTGCCCAAAATGTTTTTCCACACACTGCACTACCAAAGCCAATGTCAGCGTGACAACATTCGGCATTGACAAATGCTTGTTATAATAGTACTGGGCTTGGGTCCTCCCACCTGTTTGATGTTGTTAGTCAGTAGGAAATTGTCTGTATAGGTTAATGACCAGGTCAGGTGACCCTTGCCTCTCCTATATAAACCCTGCTAAAGAGAGCCTTAGCAGACGAGCCTTGGGTGTGGAGTGAGAAGGTCCACAGTGCAGGTAGAAAAGAGTGATACAGAAGGAAAAAGATCAGCGTTGTTATTGATCTGAGACTATATTCCAAGAAACCACTGATGTCAAGTGGTCGTTTTGACTGCAATTTCTTTTGTTGTTCAATTATTTATTTTTCTATTTGTAAATAAATGCCACATATCTGTGTGTTTGAAATCCTGACACATTGCCTTGTCTGATCATTTCCCACACCCTGTGACAGAGCACCCAAGTAAGCTTCTGGCTTCACTGAGCCGCTGGAGGTCACAAAGGTTCCCGAGGCTGCTGACCTGCAAATCCCATCCCTGGATCAACAAAGTAAGGTACGGCCTTTTACCACGGACGTCTCTGTGGATTTGATTTTTGGTGCCAAGCTCAATTAGAAACAGGATTGTTGCTGTAAATAATATATCTGTCGGCACAGGACTGAAGATCGTCTTTCTTACATTGTTCTTTTACATAATATCCTCTGTGTTTGCAAGTGCCCTATGTTTGCTTTAAGGTGACTTAAGGTACTGTCTAGAGTTATTGTGTGCCTTTCAACCCATGAAGGCTGCCTTAAGCAGCTCTGGGGACTCATCTGGGGTAACTTTAAAAATGTTAAATAAATCATAGAAACATAGAATCCGTTGGCAGATAAAGACCATACAGGCCACCTAGTCTGCCCATTTCCCTACGTGGTTTGGCAATCCTTACTCTTATCTGCGTTGCCTTTCCACCGCTCCACTGCACAGCAGGGTGCCTTTATGCTTATCCCATGCACTTTTGAATCCCTGTACTGTTTTCACTTTCACCACCTCTGCTGGTAGGCTGTTCCATGGATCCACCACCCTCTCTGTGAAACAATACTTCATAGCATTCCCCCTAAGCCTCCCTCCTCCCAGCCTCATGTTATGTCCCCTTGTCCTTGTGCACTTTCTTCTCTGAAATATGCTTCCTCCTGTACCCTGTTTATTCCTCTAAGGTATTTGAAAGTCTATCATATCCCCTCTCTCCCTTCTCTCCTCCAGTGAATAGCTATTTAGTTCCTCGAGTCTTTCCTCATAAGGTTTGTGGTGCAGTCCATGTATCATTTTTGTTGCTCTTCTCTGGACTGCTTCCATTCTGTCTATGTCCCTTCTGAGATGCGGCCTCCAGAACTGGACACAGTATTCCAGATGAGGCCTCACCAGTGATCGATACAGTGGCTTCACCACTTCACTCCTCCTACTGGTTATGCCCCTTCCTATGCCCCCCAGCATTCTGTTTGCCTTCCCCACTGCTTTTTTGCATTGTTTGGCTGACTTCCGGTCATCGAGTATGATAACCCCTAGGTCTCTCTCCTGACTTGTGGTGGCTAGAACCTGCCCCCCCATCCTGTATTCCTCTCTTTGGTTTCTGTGTCCCAGGTGCATTATCTTGCACTTCTTAATGTTGAAACCCAACTGCCAAACCCTTGACTATTCCTCAAGTAGTCTTAGGTTGTTTCTCATTTTATCTAGCCCTTCCTGTGTGTCGACTCTGTTATAGATCTTGGTGTCATCTGTGAACAAACATACTTTCTCCTCCAGTCCCTCTGTAATGTCACTTACTAAGACATTGAATAGAGCTGAAATCTAGGTACGAGCTCCATTACCAGGCCGCTAGAACTGCATTGCCACATATAAATAAATTATTTTTTTTAGTTAACAGACTAGTTAATGAAATGAAAACCTTTTCTCCAGTTAGCAGGGATTTTTTTGGAGAAGCAGCTGCACTGTTTAAAACCTCTTCTCCGGTTAGCAGAGAATTGTTTTTGCAGAAGCAGCTGCAGTGTTTAAAATTTTTTCTCCGGTTAGTATGGAATTGTTTTTGCAGTAGCAGTTGCAGTGTTTGTCAACAGCAGTCCCACCCCATGTTCTTAATCCAGCCCCCTGTCTGCATATAAATTCTTACATCTCCCGTTTTTATGTTCCACAGCTCCTGGCTTCACTGAGCCCCTGGAGTTCGCGAGGACTCTCGATGCTGCTCTCCCCTGAATACCATCCCAGGAGTACCCAAGTAGGGTATGGCCTTGCACCGTGGACGTCTCTGTGGATTTGGTTTTTGGTGCGAAGCTTAATTTGAAACAGGACTGCTGCTGTAAATAACATCTGTCAGCATAGGACTGAAGGTAGTCTTTCTTACATTGCTTTTTACATAATATCCTCTGTGTTGGCAAGTGCCCTATGTTTGCTTTAAGGTGCCTTAAGGTATTGTCTGGAGTTATTTTATGCCTTTCAAACCATCAAGGTTGCCTTAAGCAGCTCTAGGGACTCATCTGGGGTAACTTTAATTTAAACAAAAGCAGCTCGGGAAACCACATCCTTTTTTGATACCAAAGCAGCTCAGGACACCACATCTTTAACTTATTATTTCCATTCCAATATATTTTAATTGAGTTTCCCATAGACTAAATACTGCTCCACAAATGCTTCTCTGTATTTTATTTTTTGTACCTGCTGTTTGAGCTCCAGGACCAGCCTGCCAAAACTACACTGCTTCTGTTTTAAATAAATCCAGGTATCAGCTCCGTGACCAACCCGCCAAAACTGCACTGCCAGAGACAAATACATTCTTATTTTTAGTTAACTGACTAGTTAATAGAAATGAAAACCGCTTCTGCGGTTAGCAGGGAATTGTTTTTGCAGAAGCAGCTGCAATGTTTGTCCACAGCTGTCCCACCCCATGTTTTTAATCCAGCTCCCTGTCTGCATATAAATTTTTATCTCTCCCGGTTTTATGTTCCACAGCTCCTGGCTTCACTGAGCCCCTGGAGGTCGCGAGGGCTGTCGACGCTGCTCTCCCCTGAATCCCATCCCAGGAGCACCCAAGTAAGGTATGGCCTTGCACCGCGGCTGTCTCTGTGGATTTGCCCTGCTGACGCTCTGCATCAGCTACCCCACCACCCTTATTGAACCATTCACTATATAGTAATGGTCACATGGTGAAAATAAATTTATCAGCCCTTTTTCCTCTCTGTAGCTTATCACTTTCCCACACTAGTGACTATTACTAAATCCCGCACTAGCTACCTACCACTGTCTGCACTACCATGCTACTACTCTCCCTTGCTCTATTAGCCCCATACTATTCCTTGAGTCTCTTTAATAATACTCTCTGCTGTGATCCTCTTTTTTTCTGGTGTAGTGACAAAAACTTCTAGCTGCAAGCTTTTGTTTACACCAAGCTATGGCAGTAGGTGCACTGCCACTGTTAACTACCTGGCTTGTGCTCTCACTACTTGTGAGTCTCACAACAGTTCACTGTTCCACGTGTAATGCCAATATTACTGGCACGCTGGATGACTTTACCTTCTCTAACCTACTTGTGACACAGTATAAGCACTATGAAGCATCTCCATTACTACTGCCAAAGTATTTCCTAATACTGGCTGCTGACTATGCCAAAACACGTAGCTGGCTATCTATGCTGCTGGTACCCACTTCTCTCCTGCGAAAGCTATGATATCTGCTGCTTCTAGTCTTACTACAGTCAGGGGACATTGAGACAAACCCAGGCCACCATCCCCTCACACAGCCCATACCATGGGCTGGCTCAATAGAAAGGGCATCTGCATTGCTCAGCTAAATATTAGAAGTCTTCTCTGCAACTTTGCTGAACTAGAGACTTGGATCAACACCCATAATCCTGATGTTCTGTGTCTGTCACAAACCTGGCTAAAAGCCCTGCACCCATGACTTGTCATGCCATGTTCCCAACTATACGCTTCTAAGAGCTAATAGGACATCAGGTACAAGGGGAGGTGGAGTTGCACTGTACTTTAAAAACCATCTGAATATATCCCTTGTGCCACATTCAGTAAACTCCACCTGTGAATTCCTACATGTCCTCATCCATCTTGATGCTAAGAAACTGCACGCTATATGTGCCGACAACCCACCAAAGGGTGGTCTATCAGGCTGCAGAGATGTACTCCAACACACTACGTTGGTTACTGGCCAAAATGAAGTGATAATTCTCGGTGACCTAAACCTTAACTGACAGGGAAAAATAAAAACTCCATAGTATCCCTAGTGCATAGCTACAGTATGCACCAGATGGTAACTGATACTACCGGGGGGCTCAGAACCAGGCCGCCAGAATGCTGATTGATTGATTGAATTCTCACAAATCGCCCTGGAAATATTACTGCCTCGGGTCTTCTACCTGATTCAATTAGTGACCACTCCCCTGTTTTCTGCATCTGGGGGTCCTCGGTCAAGGCCCCATCACCACACTGTATCACCGTTCGTGACTTCGCCAATCTTCATCATGCAAGTTTCCTAGCAGACTTGTCTGCCATAAACTGGGCCCCTGTCTTCCATGCCCACAACATTGAGACTGCCCTTGATCTCTTTAGCTCAACTTTCCTGTCCCTCCAGGACAGTCACATACCTAAACGTATTAGGTGAGTTCAGGTTAAGCATAACAGGTGGTTATGCAAGGATCTTTTTTCCTCCTTGTGATCATGTGACAAGGGCTGGAGGCACTTTAAAAACTCAGGTCATCAAGCTGACTAGGACACTTACAGAGTACAGTGAAATTTGTGTAAAAACTAATCCAGCAAGCAAAGAGCTCGTACTGTCAATGCCTACCGAACAAAGCTGCTGGTGACCCCAAGAAATTATGGGCTCACGTTAAATTCTTCCTGGGGACTAACAAATATCACCATAATAATGACGTGGTCCTTGATGGAGTCCATTGCAATGACTCTAAAACTATTGCAAACTCTTTTAACAACCTCATTGCTCACCTATCTTAATACATGGCCTCCTTTCCATCAAATCAAAGCTCACCACTTTTCTCTGGAACAAATGCATCACAACACCCACCCTTATATTTTAAGGGTATATCCAAGGGTTTAGCCCTAAAACGTCTCAGAAACATCTCAGATAACACCAGTATTGGCTCTGATTGCCTTGAACATAATCTGTTGAAGCTAGCCGCTCCTCTCATTGCTGCCCCCCTAGCCAAAATCTTTACCATGTCTCTCTGCCATAGACATGAGTGAGATGTCTGGAAAATTATCAAAGTCACCTCTATTTTCAAGAAGGGGACAAAAAGGACATTGCCAATTGTAGGCCTATAGCCATTCTATCAGTGTTGAATAAGATCCTTGAGAGAAAAGTAGCCACCCAGGTCATGGAGTATCTCTTTAAACATGATCTGTTATTGACCACTCAGCATGGTTTCTAAACAGGTCATGGAGTATCTCTTTAAACATGATCTGTTATTGACCACTTAGCATGGTTTTCAAAAAGGTCATGGCACTCCCACTGCACTGCTAAAACTCACAAATGACATCCAACTGCAATGAATCAAGGACTTATGACTGGGGCAGTGTTTATAGACCTCTCCAAGGCTTTTGATCTGGTGGATCACCCTCTCCTGCTAGCCTGCCTTTCATCTCATGGTTTCTCTTCACAATCCATCAAATGGTTCCACAGCTACCTAACTGACAGATACCAACAGGTCAAATTTAATGCTGCCACATCTGACCCAGCTCCCATAAATGTTGGTGTTCTGCAGGAGTCCATTTTGGGGCTTCTTCTCTTCTCAGTCTTTATAAACAGCATATCCCACAACTCACCATCATGCCAGACAATTCTGTATGCTGGTGAGCTTGCACTGTATACCTCATCAGCAGATATACTAGCCATAAACAGTTGCCTTATCTCTGTGTTAATCTCTATTCAAGACTGGATCCATAAACACAGGCTTGTTTTAAATGTAAACAAAACACAGGGTATGCTCTTTGGGTCCATCACTAAACTCAACTTAAACCACAGCCTCTATGATGTTTCCTGTGCTGATGGCTCATCCCTCATGACAGTTACCTCTTTTAGGTATCCAGGTGTCCTACTTGACGACGCTCTCAGCTTTGATGAGCACATTACAGTCATGTGCAAGGCAGTAAACATGAAACTTGGTGTCACCTACAGGACCAGTCGAATGCTTACTCCCTCAGCCAGGCTGCCCATAGCTAGGGGCATCCTCCTTTCATTTCTGGCGTACGGTGCAGTTACTTATTATAAATATCTCAAAAAGCACACTAAGAAAATGGGACACCACATACAATAACATTTGCTGCTATGCCTCTGCCTCCCCTTGACTAAAGCACCACTGCTTGCTGTACGCTGACCTTAACTGGCCCTCCCCATCAGTCCATAGACATATTGTCTTGGGTCTCTGCTCGAAAACATCATTAGATCCAACCTACCCTCCTCCCTGGCTTCCATGTCGGTGCCACAGTCCTCCTTCCATGGCCTTCATTGTAATGAACTTTTACTTCTTTGCACCTTGAGGTGTGAAACACAGAAAGGAGCCCTTGTTTTCTCTACCATGGCACCAAAATACTGGAACTCCCTACCAGTTGAAGTTCACTCTGCACCCACTTATGCTGCCTTCAAAAGATTGCATTATACCTGTCTCATCAATCACATCCAATGTACTTGCTTTAACCCCCCCTTAGGTCACCCACCACCCCTCTTGCTATTCTTGCACTCTCTTAATCTGCAGCTATCATCCACTATGGCACTTATTGTTAGACTGTAATGTTTAAACTCCACTACCGCCATATGAATTGTTGCGTATTACTGCCTACATGTATTTGATTTGAATGTGCTCATTACCTGATTGTACTTGCTCATAAGTTTTTGTGTACATGCTTTTTCTCTTGTTACCTGCAATACTGTCTTCCTTTATGCTACCTGTCACATTTGTATTCCCTCATCTACTGTATATGACAAGTGTCTCATTGTTTGTAACCTCCCGTGTCGCACCTGAAAATAATTGCTTTGTGGCTACGGCACCTACCCAGTTAACAAAAATGAAATAAAATAATTTTCTGCACCCCTTGGGGAGTATCCACCCTGTTGCAGATCTTGGTGTCATCTGCAAACAAGCAGACCTTTCCTTCTAGCCCCTCTACAATGTCATTAATGAAGACATTGAACAGGATTGATCCCAGTACAGATCCCTGCAATACCCCGCTGGTCCCACCCTCTCCCCAGATTGTACCCCATTTACCACCACCCTCTGTAACCTGTCTGTTAACCCATTCCTAACCCAGTTCACTACCTTGTCTCCCATACCCAGCCCACCCATCTTGTTAACCAGCCTTCTATGTGGGATGATGTTTAACGTTTTGCTGAAATCTGTGTAGGCGATGTCTACTGCCCCTCCCTGATTTGCTTCCCTAGTCACCCAATTAAAAAATCTGTCATATTCATTTTGACATGACCTTCCTGCTGGATTCCAGGTGTGCCGTTATCCTTTCTTTCAGCAGTATCTCTATGATCTTTCCCACTACTAAGGTGAGGCTGACTAGCCTGTAGTTCCCCACCTCCTTCCTACTGCTGCTTTTGTGCAATGGGACTACATCTGCCCTCTTCCAGTCCTCTGGAACCAAACCCGTGTTGAGTGACTCCATGAGCAGGTCCACCAGAGGTGCTGCTAGTTCCCTTTGCAGCTTCCTTAATATACTCGGGTGAACGTCGTCTCTCTCTCAATGTATATATGTGTAGTAATGATTTACAATACTTCATAGAAACATAGAAGTTGATGGCAGATAAGGACCGCAAGGCCCATCCATTCCACCCATTTTTTTCTACCTTATGAATGTGCCACCAGCCTTTACTCTATCAATGGCCTATCTATTCATACTCATATGTATTGCTCCCTTATGCCTATCCCATGCCTGTTTGTAGCCCTGCACTGTATTCATATCCATCACTTCCTGAGGTAGGCTGTTCCATGCATCCAACACCCTTTCTGTGAAAAAGAACTTCCTTATATTACCCCTTAATCGGCCTTCCTCTAATCTCACGCTATGTCCTCTTGTCCTGCTATTTTTCTTATATTGAAACATATTAAACTCTTTCACCTTGTTAATGCCCTTAAGATGCTTGGATGTTTCGATCATATCACCTCTCTCCCTCCTTTGCTCTAGGGTATACATATTGAGCTCCGTTATTCTGTCCTCATATGTTTTCTGATGCAGTCCCTGCACCATTTTGGTTTCCCCTTCTCTGGACTGCCTCCAATTTGTTAATATCCTTGTGAAGGTGCGGCCTCCAGTACTGCATTCATTACCTCAGATGTGACCTAACCAGTGTCTTGTAAAGAGGGATTATTAACTCCTTCTTACAACTTGTGATACCCCTACTAATACACCCTGACATCTCCCTAGCCTTACCTACTGCATGGATGATTTCTGGTCATCTGTGATGATGATGATGCCCAAGTCTCTTTCTTCCCTTATGATTGCCAGCAACTTCCCTCCCAACCTATAGGTGGCTTCAGGGTTTCTCTTCCCTATGTGCATGACCTTGCACTTTTTTGCATTAAACCCCAGTTGTTACTCTTCCAACCATTTTGACAGTTTATCCAGAACGCTTCTCATTCTGCCCACCCCATCTGGATCATCTACTCTGTTGCAGATCTTGGTGGCATCTGCAAACAGACAAATCTTACCTTCCAGTCCATCTGCAAGGTCACTGATGAAGATATTGAAGAGGACTGGCCCCAGGACTGATCCCTGAGGTATCCCACTTGTGACTTGCATCTCTTCTGACTGTATACCTTTTACCACCACTCTCTGTTTTCTGCCCGCCAACCAGTTTGCCACTCAGTTGACCAACTTCAGACCCACCCCAAGCTCACCCAGCTTATTAATCAATCTTCTATGTGGAACAGTATCAAAAGTTTTGCTGAAGTCAAGGTAGGCGACATCAACTGCACCCCCTTGGTCCACCACTCTGATTACCCAGTCAAAGAAATCAATGAGATTAGTTTGACAGGACCTTCCTGTTTTAGACCCATGCTGTCTTGGATTCTGTGCTCCTATGGATTCCAGGTGTTGCACTATTCTTTCCTTAAGGAGCGCCTTCATAATTTTGCCCACTACTTAGGTAAAACTGACTGGTCTGTAAATACCTGCCTCCTCCCTGCTACCCTCTTGTGGAGCGGGATCACATGAGCCTTCTGGGACCTCTCCTGTGCTCAGAGACTCACTAAACAGTTTTGATAATGGCTCTGCTAGTTCCACCTTGCTCCTTTAGTACCCTTGGTTGTATACCTTTCAGTCCCATTGCCTTGTCCACCCTGAGCTTAGCGAGCTCTTGTAGGACCCTTTCTTTTGTGAAGGGACTTGTGCATACCTCCCTTCCCCCCTGTTGTGTCCATAGTACTGAGTTGTGGGCCCTGTCCCACCTTCTCCTCAGTAAATACTGAGCAGAAGTATCTATTTAGAATAGATTCTTTTCCTTGGTCCTCCTCCACACACTCCCCCTTACCCCCTTTGATCTTAGCAATACCCCCTCTGGACTTTCTCCTTTCATTAATGTATCTATAGAAAGTCTTGTCCCTTTCTTTTACTGTTTGTGCTGGTGTTTCCTCAGTTTGGGACGTTGCCTGTCTTACTGCCTTCCCTGCTTCCCTTAGGGAAGTTTGGATGCCTCCCTATCTTCATCCCACTGCATTCCCTTATATTTCCTGAAGGCCTGTCTTTTGGCTCTGACCTTTTCTGCTACTGTTTTTGAAAAACAAAGTGGTTTCCTCCTTCTTTTGCTCTTACTTTTCTCCCTAGCCCAATGGGATGTTGCTTCAAGTATTGCATCCTTAATGATTGCCCACTTTGCCTGTACCCCCTCACCTGTATTTCTTCTTGCCAGGGCTTGCTCAACTTTGTTGGCCATCTTAGCAAAGTCAGCTCCTCTGATGTCCCATATTTTTGCATTGGAATGGGATGACTTAGTTCTAGTGGACAAATTGAACCATACCACGTGATGGTCACTGGCCCCAAGGTGACCTTCTACCTGGAGTTCTGTGATCCTTTCCCCACTGGTCATTACTAGATCTAGGATAGCCCTGTCTCTTGTGGGTTGTTGTACCAGTTGTTTGAGGCCTTCCCCCAGTAGGGAATCCACTGGTATTGATCAATCTGTATCTGGCATGTTGAAGTCTCCCATTATCAGAACCTCCCCTTTAGCTGTCATGTTTTGTATATCTTCTAACAGTAATGTGTCTATGTCCTCTCCCTGGTCTGGTGGCCTGTAGACCACCCTAGTTCATATGGCTGTCCCATTTCCTGTTTCCAGGGTGACCCACAGTTCTTCTGTCTCCTTATGTGTATTCTGAATTTCTGTAACTTTGATATTTTCATTGACATAAAGGGCTAACTCCCCCCCCCCCCTTTTTGCACCTTGGTGTCTTCTGAACAGTACATAGCTGGGTACTGAAGTCTCCCAAGTGTGGTTACTGGTGAACCATGTCTCGCTAATGGCTACTATGTCCAGTTTAGCCTCTGTCATTGCTGCCTGCAGGTCTGAGATCTTGTTTCCTGGACTGTGGGCATTTGTGTACATAATTTTCCAATGGCGAGATTTCTGGGCATTAGCTGTTGGGTGAGGTCCAGCTTTTCCCCTGCGCGTCGTATGGGGAGTTGAACCTTTTTCCTTACCTGGTGATGCAAATGAACTACAAACGTCCTGTTTGATCGCTAGCTTAGGGTGGAGGTGTGTTCTTCCCATTCGATGTATCAGGTGCTGCACCCCTCTCCCCATTGGCTCATTTAAATATTCATAGATACATAGATACATAGACAGTGTCGGCAGATAAGGGCCTATGGCCCACCCAGTCTGCCCATTTGACCTTGTAAGTTCAGTTTGTTTTCCTAGAAGTCTGTTGCCCCTTACCCCTGACCTCCAGAATTCCTTTATGCCTATCCCATGCATTCTTAAATCCCATGATTGTTTCAGCCCCCACCACTTCCTCTGGCAGGTGTTCCACTTGTCCACCACCCATTCTGTGAAGAAATTCTTCCTTATGTTTCCTCTGAATCGTCCTCCTCCAACTTCATCCATGCCCTCTTGTCCTGGAACATCTTTTCACTTAAAATAGTGTTTTCCTGCCTGTTCCTCCCTGTAAGATACTTGTATGTCTCTATCATATCCCTCTCTCCTCCTCTCCTCCAGGGGTACATGTTCATTTCCTTCAACCCTGTCTTCATAGGACTTGTGATGCAATCCATGCACCATCTTTATTGCCCTCCTCTGAACCTTCTCTACCCTGTCTATGTCCTTATGTAGGTATGGTCTCCAGAACTGTACACTGTACTCCAGGTGGGCCTCACTAGTGTCTTGCATGGCGGAATTATGACCTCCCTTTTCCTGCTGGTGATGCCCCTGCCTATACATCCCAGCATCCTATTTGCTTTACCTGCTGCCTTGTCACTGTTTCCCTACCTTGAGGTCATCAGAGATGACAACCCCAAGATCCCTTTCCTGCTTGGTGCATGCTATTCCTCACCCCCAACTGATATATTGTGCCAGGGTTTTGTGCCCATATGCATTATCTTGCACTTCTTTGCATTGAATTTCAACTGCAAACTCCTGACCATTCTTCAAGTTTCTGCAGGTCGCTTCTCATTCTGTCTACACCCTCTGGTGTGTCTACTCTGTTACAAAGCTTTGTGTCATCAGCGAACAGTGAAATTCTGCCTTCTAGGTCCCTGCATGTCACTGATGAAGATTTTGAATAGGACGGTCCCAGCACTGATCCTGTGGTACCCACTGGTCACTCTTCCCTCTGTGGGTGACAGCCATTTACCACCACCCTCTGTGTCCTGCCACCCAGCCAGTTACCTACCCACCACACTACTGTCCTGCCTACACCCATATTCCCCAGTTTGTGTAATAGTCTTCTATGTGGCACAGTGTCAAAGGCCTTGCTGAAGTCCAGATAGGCCATGTCCACTGCCCTCCCTGATCCATCTCCCTAGTCACCCAGTCAAAAATTCAATGAGGTTGGTCTGACATGCTCCCCTGGTGAAACCATGCTGCTTTGGGTCCTGTAGTCCATTGACAACCAGATGTTCCACCAATCTCTCCTTCAGTAGTGCTTCCATGATCTTCCCACTACAGGTGAGGCTGACTGGTCTGTAGTTCCCTGCTTCCTCTTTGTTCCCACTTTTGTATAAAGGGGACTACATCTGCTGTCCTCAGTCTTTGGGTACCTCCCTATTTCCAGTGATCGGCTAAACAGGATAGCAGAGGTTCGCCACCACCTTTCTTAGTTCTTTAAGGACCCTGGGGTGCACCCATCTGGTCCCATTGCTTTATCAACTCTTATTACTTCCAGTTCCTTCAGGACCCTTTCTCGTGTAAAGGGACTTGTGTCCATTTCTGCACCATTCTCACCCCTTGTACTCCCATCAGACCCATTACCTTCCTCTTCCTCAGTAAAGACTGAGTAGAAATACCTGTTCAATATGTCAGCTTTACTGTTGTCATCCTCCACGCGGCCCCCATCCTCCCCCTTCAGTCTCACTATCCCTCCCTTTGTCTTTCTTTTTTCACTTATGTACTTGTAAAAGGTTTTGTCCCCTCTACCCACTGATTTTGCAATGTGTTCTTCTGTCTGAGCTTTGGTTTCCCTTACTGACCTCCCTGCCTCCCTTTGCTTCTCCTGGTACTTCTCCCTATCCCTTCTGCTGTGTCTTTTTGTATTGCCTGAATGCAATCTTTTTGGCTTTCACTTTCTTTGCTACCTCTTTGGAAAACCATAATGGTCTCCTCTTCCTTTTCCTCTTGCTAACCTGCTTAATGCATAATTCTGTTGTTCTTGTAATCCCCATTTTAAATACTGCCCACTGTTCCTCAACCCCTGATTCCTGCCCCATTCCCCTTAATGCCTCTTTCAAGTATCTCCCATTTTCCCAAAGTCTGCCCCCCTAAAATCCAGGATACGTGTTTTTGTGTGGTTTGGTTCTGCTCTTTCTGTGATTTCAAATCACAATGACTGGTGGTCACTGTTTCTCAGGTGCTCCCCCACTGTTACCCCCATCACACTGTCCCTGTTTGTGAGCACAAGGTCCAATATTGCCTTCTGCCGAGTTGGTTCCATGGCCAGTTACTTGAGGAAGGCACCCTGAAGGAGTCCAGGATAAATCTGCTCCTAGTTGATGCTGCTGCTGGGATGCTCAGTCCATGTCTGGAATATTGAGTCTCCAACCAGTACTACCTCACCCTTGTCTGCCATCCTTTGGATGGCTAGCATCAACTCTATCTATTTCTTCCTCCTGGGCTGGTGGTCTATAGACCACACCTGTCCGGATAGCTGTCCCCATTTTCCTTTCCAGCTTAACCCACAGTATCTCTCCTCCATTTTGTTCCTCCTGGATCTCTGTGGCCCTTATGTCATTTTTCACATACAGTGCCACTCCCTCCTCCTCCCTTCCTGCCTGCTCTGTCTCTTCTGAATATGTTGTAGCCAGGTATGGCCATCTCCCAGTCATGGTTATCATTACACCAGGTTTCAGTGATGGCCACAATGTCCAGGTCTGACTGTACCATGACAGCCTCCAGATCTTCCATCTTGTTGCTAAGGCTCCTGGCATTTGCACACATGGCTTTCCCTGATTTGACCTCCCTAGACTGTTTCACTGTTCTACTCCAGACCCTTCCTTCTGCAAAGATGTCAAACTTCTGCTCCAATGCACTGACTGCCTCCTTAGTCAGATACAGTCCATCGAATTTAAAGAACTTTTGCTCCCAAAACTGTTGCCAGTTACCTTCAAATGTGTGTCCTTTTTCCTGGCACCAGCCCTTGAGCCATATGTTTAGCTCACCTATCTCCCCTTCTCTGACCTTCTGTCTGTCTGCCCCCTCTCCTAGATAGGCAGGATCTCAGAGAAGGAGATGCCAAATGAAATGGATGACAGATTGTCTCCCAGCCTGGTCAGGTGTTCCTTTGTCTCCACAACTGATCAGCTGGAGAGATGGTTAGTCCCCATGTGTACCAGGACATCAATGTTTTCCCCTGCTCCCAGTACAATTTTAGTGATGCAGTCAGTGTTTCTCCATGCCGATGTACCTGGGAGACATCTGACCATTATCCCCGGCTTGAGGCAGGTATCAACTACCTGAATTGTAGAGTCTGCTATGATCAGAAGTGTTTTGGATTTCCTTTTTGCTTTTTTATTTGTTTTGGTCCCTGTTTTGGGTGAGTTTTGTTGTGCTAGCTCCTGTGCTGCAGTGTCCTGCTCTGCAGTATCCTCTGCCCCTTTGTTTGATTTTGGAGATAGAGGCAGATACCTGTTTGTAGTTTTTATATAGTTTGTGGAGGTGATATGTTGGAGAGCATTGAGTGATGGGGCACCTAATTTGTCCCTCCTAACCACCTGCCAACCTCCTGGACCAACTATCCTCTGCAGTTGAGGTACCACAGTTGGATGATGGGGAAATGGCAGGCGGTTCTTATAATATATTTCCTCCTGAATATGCAATTTGAGGTGTGCAATCTCTGCCCATGCTGCCTGGAGCTGAATCTTTAGATCTCCAATGGTCCAGCATGTAGGACAGCATCCTAAATACTGTATAACTGCCCTTTTGAATAGTGTCCTGCAATGCCTGCAGTTAATAATATCCATTCTATTTGAGCTGTTGAGTTTATAACCTGGTCTGAATAATTAGATGGAGGAAAATTAAAGCAAAAGTTAGATTTTTTTTTTTTATAACTTGTCATAACAAGTTAAATTACTTGTGCCCCTGTAAATGAGGTCACTGTGTGGATACCCGCTGAGCCTCCCCTTCCTGCTTTGCTACAGGAAATGTCATGATTGTGCTCTTCTGTAAAAGGAGTGTAGCATGGGGTGGTTGGGGATGGGGTGGGAGGCGGGCCCTTCCCCTGCCAAAAATGAAGAACCACAGATGAAAAACAACAAGGAGGTAAGAGTAGAAACAATCAACCAACAACAAATGCAGTAGCCCTGAAGGCTTAGCCTAATGATAAATAAAATTGTAAACCCTGTAAGCACCACCTGTAACAACTTCTCATAAGATATATGCTGCAAAAAACACTTTGCTACAGGGAAAAATAAAGCAGTAACAGAAGATATACCTTGCAAAAAAACAATTTGAATCAGAGAAGATTGCAGCAGCTTTTGCCAGTAAAACCAGTCTTCCACCTCAAAAACACCAACTACAAAAACACCCCCTTCCCTACAAGCCTTATTCTATCTGGTCCCGGCTGAGCACTCCATGAGAAGTGTTACAAGACATGCTCTAGCAGTACTTTCTGAAGAACTGGCTTGGGGAGGCAAGACTTTGTATTAAGGGTCCCCACCTGGCTAAATGAGCTCCCCCAGGCTACTACTAGCCTTACTCGCCTTGGCCAATTCAAATCTGAAATTTAGAAGTCCATCTCCCCTTCAGTAAAATGTTGCTGTAAAGAACACCCCAGCCATTTCTAGCCCTTTTGGTGCCTCCTGACACAGTATGGTTTTGCTGTATTGACCCGTGGCTCCTAGGAATTTCCCGCTAATCCCCACCTACCCACCCCTTGGTCTCCCATTCCTCCCACCCCCTTGCCCACTAAGCCCACATGACCCTCCATACTCCCCACCTCCACACCCACTTAGCCTCCCTGACCCATAAGCTATCACTCACCATTGTGCTTTCACCCTCACCCTTCTAGCCTATAGCCTACTCTCCCTTAATGGCTGTACTTGTCGGTGGTCACATTAATTAGCTCTATAGCTGCATTCTGGGAATTTTCATACTTGGTACATAGTTGGAATCTGCACGTTATTCACCTAATCTGTTATGGGACTATTTTCCTCTGCAATGTGTAATTAAGTGATGGCTTCTGCAACATATTCTGTCTCTCCCCACCCTTCTACTTGTAATGCTGTTTAGCCTTTTTAATGATGTGTAACTGACGATGACTTTTAGCTGCTTCTGTTTTTCTCCACTGTCTACGTACTTGATGTTCCCCCACCCTCTGTTTGATGAGGATCCTTTGTAAAAGAGATTTTAGCTCAAAGGTTATAATTCTGATTTTATAATAAATAAATAAATAAATAAAACCTGACCTTTTAACCCTTACTTCTGTTGGAAGTTACCAAGACTTTGTTAGCTCCACCCCCAGTTACACTCCTAATTCCCTGGAAGAGCTGTGGGAGGAAAGCAACTAGCTCCTTTAGTGTGAGGAGGACACTGCAGCACCTTTGAGACCAAACAGAAAACCTTTCAGCAAAAAAAAATAGAATAGAATAGTACCAAACAATTATTTTGCTTAGCTTAATGATAGATAAAAAAGTCACAATAATGTAAGCACCGCCTGTAACAATTTCACAGAAGATATACCCCACAAAAAAAAATACTTTGCTACAGAGAAAAATAAAGCAGTAACAGAAGATATATCTTGCAAAAAACAATTTGAATCAGAGAAGATTACAGCAGTAACCAGTAAGCAAAAACAGTATCAAATCTTGTGAGCACAAAAGAAAATAAAAACACACAGCAAATCTGCCTAGCAAAAAGAAGCCTTAATTTTTTTCCTTGCTCCGATAATGTTGTTTCTTGCTCTGTCATTACAAGCAAACCTAGAAGAAAAGAGCTTAGGTGAAGCTAGGTGCCTTTGCCAGCAAACCTAATCTTCCACCTCAAGAGTTGATTTATGTTAACCCTTTCAGGACCTATCTAATTAGTGGCATTGGATCTCGCATGGTTTTATATTTGTAGGACGTAATGTTTTTAGGGGTTTTCAGAGGTTGCAAGGGGCATCGAAGGGGATTACAAGGAAATCATAATGATGACAGCTGCAGTATTTCCAGACTGAACAAAGCATTTCCCTGCAGGGCATCCTCCTTTTTCCCATTGTTTTCCATGTAAAACTGGGACAAAACTCATGCACATTTTCCTGTATGCTGAAATAAATACATGTACACAACTGATTTCATTGTGCCTGTCAGTAACATCACTATAACATTATGTGTTTTTTATTTATTTTAAATGGTAAAACTGACCTGCAACATATCACAGAGGCTCTGGAAAAATGTTGGAATCTCTCAAGCTTTGCTGTCAAGGTTCAAATGACTCCACAACTTTTTGATGGTATTATGTATAGAATAATGGCTGGGTAGGGGGTTATAATGAGATTTTATACCCCGAGGGGTAGGATGCCACAGAAACCCTGAGAGTGAAGGGGGAGTGTATTACTTGGGTTTTACACACCTGTACCCAGCCTTTATTTTATATAATACTGGGAAGTATTTTCTTACCAGAGCAACTATATAAAATAAAGTTATTTCTATGGAGCCGCGGACTGGTTGGGTTTCAGTGCAGTCCATAGCTCCTGATAGAAACAACTTTTCATCTTTTTTTCATAGCCAGCTTATGTTAAAAAAAGTTGCCCAGTAAATAACTTACTCCCACTATGCAGGGCTGAGGAATGGCGGCAGGCACCAAGTGAAGGAGGGGTGGTTGTGCATGCCTAGTACAAGAGAAATCTGGCACGTGTTTGCTGTTATAACCCACAGGTTATAACAATGAATTATATAGAGAATAATGGCTATGTGAGTGTGCGTTATGGTTTTTTTTTAAACACTCGAGTTGTGTGATGACCCTGTAAACCTCGAGAGTGAAGCTCTCGAAGGTTACCTGGTCATCACACAATGAGGGTGTGTAGAAAGAAAAAACATACTGCACACTTGGCATAGTCAATATTTTTTATAATTTGCTGGTGCAAAGAATTTAGATGAGAGCAGAATGGAAAACAAGAGACATACTGGGACAGCATTTCCATTTTCGTCCAAGAGGTTCCTTCTTGTCTGGGTCATGGAGGTGCTGGTTCCAGTGCTAATCAGTGAGGAAACAAAAAAAATACAGGGAGAACAAACGGGAGCTGACGTTGAGTCAAAAGATAGTGACACTCGCTGGGATTGTTGAATGCTCCGTGGCTCTAATGGCGGTTGAACTGCACCTGTGAGCTGGAGACATCTGAGTGCCAGTAAGAATCCAGAACTAGCACAGAATGTCAGCAGAACACTGTACTAGCCTGGCTGCCCAGTTATTACACATTTGAAAAAGGAACTTGAGACAGTCAGTAAAGGAGGTCACCAGAAATGATAACTGAGTTCCTGTATGGCATAAAATGGTCCCCAGTTATTATAGCCCTGTTACAATGTACTGACACAGGATAGCCTGGCTGAAATGCAGCATCTCATATTCAGTGGGGTCATATTTTTATCTATTTTGGCAACATACTGACACAGGATAGCTTTGCTGAGATGCAGTATCTCATTTTGAAGGGGGTCCTAATTTTACCCCTTTTTACAATGCACTGATACAGGTTAGCCTGGCTGAGATGCAGTATCTCATTTTCAGTGGTGTCTTATTTTTACCCATGTTTGCATCTGTGTGCAATGTACTGACACAGGACAACTTTGACAGCTACCTTCTACAACATGGCAGTGCTGACTTAAACTGTGCATATGTGAGTATTGAGCATAGATAGTCACATCAGCACTTTCATATTACACACAGCTGACTAGGAGGTAAACTGTGCATGTGCCAGTATCACATAAGCGCAGTTCTGTAATCACTGCAGTATTTGTTACATCTGACTCTGGTGCAGTGAGAGCACTGCATATTCTTTTCAACCCTCTTGCCACTCCTAAAAGCTCTCCACAGCCATATCAGCTCAGACCAGAATTTGTTTTTTTACAATTGTTTTTTACCCAGGATCATCAGAGAAGCCAGTCATATATTAGGCTGTGGTAGGAAACATTTTACAAGTAGAACGAGGGATGTTAGAGCCCTACTTTACAGAGCTTTTTGGGGGCCTCTGTTTGAGTATTACTGCTAATTTTTGGTGCCTCATTTAAGGAAAGATACTGATTGCACAAACAGGTTTCAAAGACAAGCAACTAAGGCCCCATCCACACTACACTGCTCAGACCCCGTAACGGACAGAAACCATTACAGCTGGGGAGTGGTACAGTATGTCCACACTGCAGCGGTGACCGGTATGATACTAGTACTGCCAGTCCACACCTCAGGAACTGGGTAACCATTACTGCGGTGCCCAATCCCACAATGCAGCTTGCGCTGTGCTACGGGCCCTGCAAGGGACCATTACCACCTGTCCACACTACCGCCGGTAACGTTACCGAGGCGGGACCAGTTTCATAACCGTTGTTGAAACCACCTCATATGTGGTTTCAACAACGGTTACGAAAATGCCTTCTGTAACGTTACAGGTGTAAACGCAAACCGTTGCGGTCATGGTTCGGGCACTCTGTAACATTACAGAGGCGTAGTGTGGACAGGGCCTTAGATGATAGGAGGGCAAGTCAGATGAGGAGAATAGATCTGAGCATTGGGGAACGCTGTACAGAGGATGGAATCCCCTCAACAGAATTCCATCATAGAAGCAATTTCACATCCAAAATACTTTTTGGAATTTTTTGATACATTCTGTGAAATTACAAAAGACACTTAAAGTGTGTACTAATTTTCCACAGCTGATGTAAACCATGATTAGTTTTCCGCAATCTGTAGAACTGTAATCTGCTGTTTATGTAGACTATAAATTACTTGCTCTTAGTTGAAATAAAAAGGTACAAACCACTTTTGGAATTTTGGAAACACACGCATGTCAGAATTCTGTGCAATTAGACAGGAGTTCTAAAATTCCATGAGATTCCATTGGAAGTGGAATATGAAGATGCTGCAGTGCTTGGACATGGGGTACATTTGGTTTGGAAACCAGAGGGTTAGAGGAGACCTGATACAAATGTGAAGGTTATCAAGAGATAATGAGGATAATGAAACAGGATCTACAACCGATCATCAACAAAAATTTTGTCAAACGACTGGACAGCAAAACCGTCATGTTGACCACTTTTTACGGTTGGCATAGGGTTTCAGTCCAGCACCAACACTACAGTGACTTGATGCTATAGTCGCTGTAGTGTCAGTCGATGTCAAAGTTTTGACATTGGAGGTGTATACCAATGAAACACATCAGAGCTTAGAATTGGAATTTAAAAGTGGGAAGCTATAGGAAAAGAACATTGTCTACAGATGTTAGACATAGGGGTGACAATTTAGGAGGGACTGCAGACAATATTTTTAAACCTGGAGGACAATAGGATGGTGGAATGAGCTCACAGAAGCCATGGTATAAGCAGGAGGTTTCAGGAATTTAATTAAAGACTCCACATTTTGTAACTATCTATAGTCCACAAGCCTACATTTGGTGCACTATCCTAACAGACAATTGGCACGATTTGGAAACAGAGCACAAATTAAATGCTGTTACAGTACCAGTACTCTGCCAAAGATTATCTATTGCGGGGGTAGCACATTAGGAGATGAGCTGGTCCACAGTCAGCATAGCTGTTGCAAAAAAATTATTGGCAGGTAATTTTTGGTATGGGACTTGCTCCATCTGTTCCTATGTTGTTACAAGGTAAGACATTAAACATCCTGTAACTGGTGAAATCCTTACAGTTAATGAATTTATCACTTGAAGAAACACTATTGTTATTCATCTGGCAGTTTGTGTTTACAGTGCTTTTTACGACACATTTGAAAAATGTCTAGAACATTTTAAATTCAGATCAGTGAGAATCTCCACAGTTTAGAAAAGAAATCAACTTTGCTAGCAGACTGTAACAGAATCCCTGTTCCCTGTAAGGTTTACTCCCCAACTAATATATATATATATAGATAGATATATATATATATATAGGCAACCCCCCCCACACCTTTTCTCTCACACACTGTCCTATCCTCTTCATCTTTTTTTCTGTCCTTTTCCTTTTTTTTTTATGTCAGGGTGGCCAACCTGACATATCTCATTGCTTATTTTACTTTCCCTTTTCTTAAACCCCCCTTATGGTGCCCCAGATAGCACTGGTTGCAGTGTAAAGCAATCTCCCTAGTGGGAGCTATGTCCAAACATGAGTAGTGCTTTACTTTTAAATAGTTAAAACACTACTGAGCATACCTCTCAACCTTTTGTCCCCCAAAAGTGGAACATTGCCTCTCAAAATGTGGAACATATGAGTAATATGTGGAACACTTAATCAAATCTTTACCTAGGAAGCTCAGAACACTGTTAAAATGTTTGCATTTATGTTCAGAAAGTCTGTTATTAATTGAATAATACATTTTTTGCATCATTTACTATAGATTTTTGCTTTAAAATGTTAATACTGAATGTGGAACAAGTCCTCACAATGTGGAACAGGGAGCTTTTGTGAAGTAAAATGAGGAACGTTCCTCGTAATGTGGTACAGTTGAGAGGTATGCTACTGAGTTCCCTGGAGTGCCCCCAGTTTAACACTAGTGCCCAGAGCAAAAGAGTAGTGTCTAGATAAAGAAGAAAACATGCATGTACAAAGAAAACAGCCCAGAGATGGTGTAACCAGGCTGTTAAATAAAGAAATAGCTAAAGGTTGGAAATGGGCTTAGGAAAGTCCCAAATGAAATGATTTTCTGATGGCTGCACATTTCGGCCGTTGGAGCAATAAAGAAACTGCTGTGTAGTGGCAGGGCTGCCAAAGGGGAGCCTAATCAAGCCCCTGCAAAGTTAAGTAACATGGCAGCATTTTTAAACAAAATGAGGGCTAAAATGGCTCTAAGGTTATTACAAGTACAAATGGTAATTACTGAAATAAAGATGCAGGTCTCCTGAGCTGGCAGAAGAAGGGAGATGAGGAGCACGCCCTCTATCTCCTTTTCTCCTTGCCAACACAGAGACGCCTGAAAAACAGAAACAGCAATGATGCTGTAATTACCTGTGGGTTTCCCTGCAGTTCCTGCTATAGGGCTGGCTGCCCACAAAATGGCTGGTTTTAAAGGTGCAGCCTCCAGTGACATCAGAATAAGGGAGGGGCTTGCTTCCAAATGAGTCCCTATTAAGCCTAAAAGAGCTATTATTGATCCCTACCTGTAGGTGTTTTTAAACTAAAGCCTATTATCAGGTAAAGGATTATAGGGACTTGGAAATGAATGAAATAAAATGTATTTATTCTATAAAATAAAAGAATAAAAGCCTAATTGTTCCCTTGATGTTGGTCACCTGGCCATGATGTCATCAGCCATAAGGCTATAAAAACTCACCACTAGGGGGAAGTTTAGAGAGAGGTAGGCCAGTGAGCTGCTGGTCTTGTAGGAGGAAGGTGTGTTTGTTTTCACACCAGTGAATTGGTTTAAGAAAGTGGTAAAATTAAGAGAGAAGTGACTAGGGAAGAGTTATCTTCAGAGTTTGTTTATTTTGGTGTGCTGACAAACATCTTGTTTTTTTTATTTCTATAAATATTGATTTTATTTGATTTTGAATAAAAAATCACAAATGCATTTGTGGGTTTATTTTATGCATCATACTTCCTGCGTAAGTGTCTGTTATTCCCATACTGTAACACTGGTGTTAGAAGTGGGATTCTAGTGGCGTTGAGACTGCTTGGGAGGCACCATTAGTGGGTACTGGATCTAGTACCCAGCAGATGCAAGAGAAGCAGGGGAAGGTCATTCACTTGACAAGGGCAATGGCTGAGAAGACAGGTGTGCAACCTGGACCTGGCTTAGATTGCAGCATGAAGCCAAAGGTGAGGAAGACTGAAGAGGATGTCTGAGGAGAAGGAAGAGCAGAACACAAAGAAGATGGAAGCACTGGAGGATACCAGCAAGCTCCTGAGATGGCTGTGCATCCGACAGCAGGAGATGGATCGACAGCAGCAGAAGGATAGATGGCAGTGACATGAGGATTGGTAGTGACAGGAGAAGGATCGGCAATGACAGGAGGTGAAGTGGACAGACACTATTAAGGCAATCCAGGCCTTAATACCAGGGCAACCTGATAATATGGTACCTAAAGACATTAGGCTAACAAAATTAACTGACTATGATGACATAGAGGTGTACCTTACTGCGTTCGAGCGTATTGCTCTCGCAAGTACATGGCCGCGGGATCAGTGGGTAATAAGACTTGTACCATATCTTTCTGAGCATGCCCAGCTGGTCTATAGTCAGCTAATCAGACCAGATGCCATAGTATATGAACGGGTTAAGGAAGAAATATTGTGTCGTTATGACATTAATACCGAAACATACCGGCAGTGCTTTCAGTCTCAGAAGATGTCTTATACCGATGCCCCAAGAGAGACTTTTGCTAAGTTGAAAGACTATTGTAATAAGTGGTTACAACTGGCAACAGAAACTGTGGACCAAATTCTGGAGGCTATTGTGATTGAGCAGTTTGTACAGATTCTACCCCAGGATGTACAAGTGTGGGTGAGGGAGTACAAGCCAGAGACTGCAGTGAAAACCATCCGGCATGCTGAGGACTACCTTGCGGCTAGGCCTTCCAGATCCAGAGGACAGAATGTGGCACCCAGACCTACAGAGCTTGTAAGATCTTTCAATTTTATGCCGCAGAGACAGGCTAATTATCTAAGAAGAGACAGAGGGGGAAGGGTACCCTATTCTGAGATTATATGCCACGGATGTCTGGAAAAGGGCATATTGTTAGGAATTGTCCCAACAAAAGATCAGAAGCTACCAATTTAGCTTTGGCCAATACTGAATATGTCACCACTGTAGGGATTGGACAGCATCAGACTTTGAGCCTGCTGCATTCAGGCAGTGAACAGACATTGATGAGAGCAAGTTTTCTGCCTACTACTGAATATACCCAGGCTGATACAACTGTAATATGTGTCCATGTTGATGTTGATCAATACCACACTGCCTGGGTTGAAGTGACTGTTAACAACCAGCAGCATTGCATGGATGTGGGATTGGTACCAAAAGTACCTGTACCAGTAATCACAGGGCAAGACTTTCCCCATTTTCCTACCCTAATGAGTACCCAGCATGCTACCAATGAACTTGTGACTGTTACCACCCGGTCCCAAGCTAAACAGGCCCAATTACCCCAGTTGTTTCCCTTTGAGGAGGACTGGTTTGACAGCCCAGGAAAAACCAAGAAGACCAGGAAACAAAGAAGAAGAGAAAAAAGGTTATGACTGGAAACTAAACAGGCTGGTAGCTCTGAGGTTGCACCAGGTCTGATCAGCTGTGATTTAAAAAAGGAACAGTTGGCTGATGTATCCTTAAAACCTTTTTTCCACAGGTCCAGGAAAAAGTAAAAGAAGGACTGCATCATTTTGTGTTGAAAAATGGGTTATTATACTGTAACTGTGTTAATCCAGTAACTCAGGTTTGTGTAGAACAACTTATTGTTCCTACTGAATACAAGGGAAAACTGATGCAATTAGCACATGACCTACCCATGGCAGGCCACGAGGGAAGGGATAGAACACATGGGCACATAATCTATAGATTTTTCTGGCCTGGCATTCATAAGGATGTAGCAGCTTATTGCCAAGGATGTCCCCAATGCCAATTGGTTGGCCAAGGTGGGGAAAGCAGATAAGCACCCCTGCAACCTATTCCATATGTTATCACTCCCTTTGAGCACATTGCAATGGACATAGTTGGGCCCCTGACAACCAGCTCAAAAGGCAATAGGTTTATTTTGGTTGTCTGTGATTACGCCATCAGATACCCTGAGGCAATACTCTTACGTACTGCAAAGGCTCCTCGGATAGCCAAGGAATTGACCACATTTTTAGTAGGATGGGTATCCCTCAGGAGATCCTAACTGGCAGAGGAAGTAACTTTACTTCCAAATTGCTAAAGGAATTGTACAAGCTTCTGGGTGTATCTGCAGTACGAACCTCCCTCTATCATACCCAAATGGATGGCCTCATAGAACGTTTCAAAAGGACCTTGAAGACTATGTTAAAAAAGTATGTGCAGGAGGAAGGGCATGATTGGGACAGATTACTTCCCTACCTTCTTTTTGCATATAGGGAGGTACCCTAGGCTACAACAGGTTTTTCTCCATTCACGCCATTGTATGGTAGGAATCCCAGTGGCCCCCTAGATGTTGTGAAAGAGTATTGGGAGGAAGGTAAAAAATGTGGATCATGCTAACATACTGGACTACTTAACTTCTTTAAGACAAAAGTTGGTAAGGTTTGTCACCATGGCACATCAGAATGTGTCCAGTAACCAGGCAGAGCAGAAAATGTGGTACGATGTAGGACTGAAGGAGAAATGTTTTAACCCAGGAGAGCAAGTACTGTTACGTTTACCATCAACAGAAAACAAACTGTTGATGAAATGGCAGGGTCCCTTTAAGGTAACATGCCAAACAGGGGTGTTACATTTTGAGATTGAGATGCCAGGGAGGCGGCCCCAGAAAAAGGTTTATCATACCAACTTTCTATGTAGGTGGGTAGAAAACCAGCCCCCATCCTACTCTGTTTATTCACCCTGAACAGGTGCACACTGAGTTGGACGTTGCTTATGAACGATTAGATCCTTCTCAAGAGAAACAGAATGTACAGATCAATCCTGAGTTAGACCCTGAACAGAGCAAAGAGGTATATGAGTTGCTACAGTACTACCAGCACACCTTCACAAATATACCAGGTTGAGCAAAAGGGGTGGTACATAACAAAAATCATACAGTCAGAACTCATACATCAAAAAATCATATAGGTTGCCTGAAAGGATGAGGTCAGAGGTTATAGATGAGGTACAAAAAATGGAACATCTGGGAGTGGTAGCACCTTCACAGAGTGCCTGGTCTTCACCCATGGTTATGGTCCCAAAAAAGGAAGGCAGTCTAAGGCTATGTATAGATTTTAGGAAAATCAATGCTATCTCATCCTTTGATGGGTACCCCATGCCCAGAATCGATGATTTGCTAGATAAAATAGAAACAGCCAGATACATCAGCACACTAGACTTGATGAAAGGGTATTGGCAAATAACCTTGGCATTAGGTGAACAGGAAATGACTGCCATTTGCACTCCCATTGGTCTTTATAAGTTTACAACAATGCCATTCAGTCTTCATGGTGCCCCTGCCACATTTCAGAGGTACATGGACCACATTCTTAGACAATACACACAGTATAGTGCTGCATATTTGGATGATGTTGTTATCTTTAGTCCAGACTGGCAAACCCATTTGACAAACCTAAGTGGAGTCATACAAGCCATTACTGATGCAGGACTGACCATTAACCCAGCAAAACGTGCCCTAGCAAACACTGAAACAAAGTTTCTAGGGTTTGTAATAGGACATGGGTCAGTAAAACCAAAACAGAGTAAGGTAGAGGCTGTTGCAAATAGCCCTGTTCCCACCACCAAAAAGCATGTTCATTTCTTCTTGGGTTTAGTTGGGTACTACAGGAGATTTATCCCTGATTTTTCAACCGTAGTGACCCCTTTGACTGAACTCACTAAAAACAAATTTTCTAATAAGGTTAAATGGACCACTGAGTGTGAGAAAACCTTACAGAACATAAAGGCTGTTTTATGTTCTGCCCCAGTCCTTAGGAGTCCAAATTTCCAGGTGCCCTTTGAGGTGCATACAGATACACCAGACACAGGGATAGGGGCTGTTTTGTCCCAGACTGACAAAAAGGAAGAGCATCTTGTGATCTATATCAGCAGAAAACTTCATGAGCGAGAACGGAAATACTCGACCACCGAGAAGGAGTGTCTCGTCATGAAGTGGACCATTGAGTCCTTATGCTATTACCTGTGGGGCACTGAATTTACCATCTTGACAGACCATAATCTATTGTGCTGGTTAAACCAGATGAAGGAGAAGAACGCACGGATTATGCAATGGTACCTTGCTCTACAGACATATAGGTTTACAGTTAATCACAGAGCAGGTGCCCAGCACAAAAATGACAATTTTATTTGTCTAGATTTGGAGCTGATAACCAGATATTGAAGTGAAAAGTAAATTGAACTATGCAACAAAATGATGATAGTTTTTGTCATGTGTCATGAATAAATACAGAACTCCAGGGAATAGAATGGTATGGTAGCTACTGTCGGTATCTAGATACTGATATACCATTACTGTATTTGTAGGGGTCCCTGAGGGGAACTCCTGGAGTGGGTGGGCAGAAGTTCCAACCCTTCAAGGGTAGAAGGGTTTAAGTCAACAGTTGTTGCCTTCTTGTGTGGGGAGGAGTGTAACAGGGTCCCTGTTCCCTGTAAGGTTTATTCCCCAACTAATATAAATAGGTGACCCCTCCCCCTTTTTCTCTCACACTCTCCTATCCTCTTAATCTTTTCTTCTGTCATTTTCCTTTTTTTTCATGTCAGGGTGGCCAACCTGATATATCTCATTGTTTACTTTGCTACCCCTTTTCTCAAACCCCCTTATGGTGCCCCAGATAGCACTGGTTGCAGTGTAAAGCAATCTCCCTAGTGGGAGCTATGTCCAAACATGAGTAGTGCTTTACTTTTAAATAGTTAAAACACGCCTGAGTTCCCTTGAGTGCCCCCAGTTTAACACTAGTGCCCAGAGCAAAAGAGTAGTGTCTAGATAAAGAAGAAAACATGCATGTACAAAGAAAACAGCCCAGAGATGGTGTAACCAGGCTGTTAAATAAAGAAATAGCTAAAGGTTGGAAATGGGCTTAGGAAAGTCCCAAATGAAATGTTTTTCTGATGGCTGCACATTTCGGCCGTTGGAGCAATAAAAGGAAATTGCTGTGTAGTGGCAGGGGCTGCCAAAGGAGCCTAGTAAAGAGCCCCTGCAAGGGTTAAGTAACATGGCAGCATTTTTTAAACAAAATGAGGGCTAAAATGGCTCTAAGGTTATTACAAGTACAAATGGTAATTACTGAAATAAAGATACAGGTCTCCTGAGCTGGCAGAAGAAGGGAGATGAGGAGCGCGCCCTCTATCTCCCATTCTCCTTGCCAACACAGAGACGCCTGAAAAACAGAAACAGCAATGATGCTGTAATTACCTGTGGGTTTCCCTGCAGTTCCTGCTATAGGGCTGGCTGCCCACAAAATGGCTGGTTTTAAAGGTGCAGCCTCCAGTGACATCAGAACAAGGGAGGCGCTTGCTTCCCAAATGAGTCCCAATTAAGCCTGAAAGAGCTATTATTGATCCCTACCTGTAGATGTTTTTAAACTAAAGCCTATTATCAGGTAAAGGATTATAGTGACTTGGAAATGAATAAAATAAAATGTATTTATTCTATAAAATAAAAGAATAAAAGCCTAATTGTTCACTTGATGTTGGTCACCTGGCCATGATGTCATCAGCCATAAGGCTATAAAAACTCACCACTAGGGGGAAGTTTAGAGAAAGGCAGGCTAGTGAGCTGCTGGTCTTGTAGGAGGAAGGTGTGTTTGTTTTCACACCAGTGAATTGGTTTAAGAAAGTGGTAAAATTAAGAGAGAAGTGACTAGGGAAGTGTCATCTTCAGAGTTTTGTTTATTTTGGTGTGCTGGGTAACACCTTGTGTTTTTTATTTCTGTAAATATGGGTTTTATTTGATTTTGAATAAAAAAATCATAAATGCATTTGTGCGTTTATATTATGCATCATACCTCCTGCCTAAGTGTCTGTTATCCCCACACCATAACACAGACCACATTCATAAGGTGGGGATTGCTCCCAAATTCAAATTCCAGGCCAAAGAACACATTACAATAGGTGTGTATGGAGGTGATATTAATAACAGATTGCTCAGACACGAATTAGTTGGGCAGTATACATTTGGATGCAATAAGCCTACTGGTCTTTTACGAACATTTTCAGCTTGTGTAAATAATCTGTCCTTGTGCAATTTGTATTTCTGTGCAATGCAACAATCAATCAAGCATTCAATCATTCAATCAATCAATTGATCAATTAATCAAGATTGTTGTTATATCACACTCTGATATAAATGCTGTAGTAATTGGTGCACCTGCAGATTTAATGTGCTTTTTCCATTCTCTCCACTCCTCCCTCCACTTTGTGATATTATCAGTCCTCTCCCCTGTCCCTGCTCCTTGTGTCTGACCCTGCCACCCCACCCGTTATTGTATTTCCCTTTACCCTCCCTTGTTTTTGTCTTTTTGTGGCGCATTTTTTTTCTTTTGATTGCCTGCTGTTTGACAGCTTTAAAATGTACATATTTATTCACTTTTTGATCCTATTTTGCACTTGTTGGCACTAGAATCACAATTGAACCCTATCAGTTTAATTCCTGCTCACTTTAAAGAGCATTTGGATTGGTTGTCAGTGGAAAGCACTGGTGAGGTGTGAAAACATTTGGCACCGTGTGGGGGAGTTCCAGCATTTGCTGTATGTTCTGTACCTTTTTTAAAGTATTTGTGTACCATATGCTCAACTGAGCAGTGGTACTGTTGTCCTGCTGAATGTGTAGCTGAGCTGTTTTGTCTTAGTGTTAAAGGGACCATTTACACTGTTGCATTTTGCACTGGATCAGACTGAGCATTCGAGTTGCCCCAGTGCACAAGCAGCCGTGTGGACAATTACCTGATCACAGTAAGTAATTCACTGAGCTGCTTGAGGAGCCACTTCAAACTTGGGAACGAGGGTCAGAGCAAACGGTATAAACAGCCATGGAGAAGGGCTCGGCCACTCACTCCAGTGTAGCTCTACTGCCTCCTAGCATCCTTCTCTAAGGAGCACTGACTACCCCCGACTCACAGCCCCTGTCCAGCATGTCTTGCATCGGTGCTGGGGGGGGGGGCCTTGTAAATGCAAAAAAAATTAGCCTCTGGAGCTCAGGGTAGTAGTGACCCAGACTACAGCAGGACCAAAAGTGGCAGTATAAACATGGCTTCAGTTTCTGCTTGTACTCCAGTTTGTCCTTTTATAGCCACTTAGTTGCCCACTTTGAAAAAAATGAACAAACTTGCAGTACTGAGGACTTCCATTCACCTCCCAGTTTCCCGCATGTCCTAAATCTACTTGCAGCAATAGGTTTTGACAGGCACATGAGGGAGATTATTCTTTAAAAATATATTACCACCTGTGCGGGTTGAGATTTTTATTATGCTTGTGAAATTGAGCAAAACTGCCGATTTCTTATTTGCACAATTTTTGTGAAATTGCCTAAAAACTGGCATCATTTTTCCAGTTTTTTTAAAGCACCATTTTTCTGCAACTTGCAAATTTTCAAAAATGTAAGTGCTTAAAAATGCACACTTTCAGCAAAAAGCACCATTTTTGCCCACACAGTACATTTTTAAAAATGAGTCTATTTAAAAATGAATTATTTCAACCAAAATTTGCTATTTAAAACATACTGTTCTTGTTCATGACATTGCACAAAATGAGGCAAAGTCACAGCATCAAGAAAAGTGTGCAAAACAGATTTTCTTTTTTTCATCCAGCACTAAATTATTACAGAGAAGTAGGTTATGGTCTTGATGTGGGCACATGGCAACTTACATCTGATATTCTTTTTTATTTATTTATCGCATTTCATACATTATATGCCAAACATTTTTTTTCTCTTCTCCCTGGATGGCCCTCCTTTGGGTGGTTGCCTCAGCCCTGTCACCCTGATGTCCACCAGGACTTGCCTCCAGTCGTCTTCCCCCAGGGCTTGCCCCCCCCCAGTGGGGTCAGTAGAGTTCCCCATTCCTTGCCAAGGTCCAGATCCATTTCAGGCTGATGAGCCCAGCTTGTCAGGTGCAGGACCTACAAGAATCCACTGGCATCCTACGACTGGCATTCTCTGTGTTCTCTCCCCTGGGAGGTATGTCATACCAGGACATCACGGCACATGCCACATGTGACATGTATTGATGTCTGTCACACCTCCTGAACTTTTGGTCTGGGCTGCTTTTCCCCAGCTTCCATTATGGGCCTGGCAAGCACTGGGCTCTGCTAACCCCCTCCTCCCCCCCAGAAAAGGAGAAAAACTTTATGGGCACTCTATCATCCTCCCCCGCGGTCAGCCCTCCAATAGCTCAGATTCACTTTTGAACCCAGGCCGTTAGCATTGCAAGCAGTAGTGCTACTCCAGCACCGACGGTCCAGCTACATGCCATGCAATTTTTGGAAAAGGCACAATTAAATACACTCTCACTTTGTACAAAAACAGGAGATGATGAACACCTTTTCAGTGTGGTACATCTTCTGAAGGGTACCTCCTAAATCATTTAGAGAGCAATATAATTATTAAAGCAAAATGGAGCACCATACAGCCAATGCTCTCAAGTTAGTTGCCATGTATAATTAAAGAACATCTGACAAGGATTATAACTGATCTTTACTGTAAATATAATTAGATAAACTGTATCTCAAAGAATTTCTTAGGTGCTCCATGTGGGTCCTAATGTAACAAGTAACAGTGCATTAACAAAGGGAAGTGGTAACGCATAATAAAATATTTCACCCGGGATCATATCTCTTTCTGAACAGTTTCTACCATGTAATGTAGGACTGCTATAGTATTTCACCCTGATTAACTGTATGATTGCAATGGTGTGGATGGTATGAAACTGTGCCCTAATGCTCAGCTCTGAAAGTGTGGGTCCTAGATTACTGCACTACAAGGGGATTCTTCAGGCTTCCTGTAACATGTTAGTCTGGATTAGAGGTGCAGCGAATTTAAAATTCACTGGTGAAGTTGTAGCGAAGTGGCTGACTTCGACGCTTGGAGTAATTCAAGAATTTCACCTGTTTTAGCCCGATTTTGCCAAGGCAAAATTTCACATGTGGAAGGCGAAATTTTGCATGTAGAAAAGCAAAATTTTGCTTTGAAAGGTGAAAGTTCACCTGTAAAAACTGAATTTTGCTTTGAAAACTGAAATTTTGCCTTGCAAGGCAAAATTTCAAGGCAACATTTTGCATTTCGCTATGCAAAATGGGTGGAATTTGCAGATTACTTTGCATAGTGAGTTTTTGTCACTTCGTCCACCTCTAGTCTGGATTCTGATCTAGCCTGGCATCAGGACCAAGCCCATCATCCGACAAGTCTCTGTGCAGCCTTTGGACATGGGACCCTGATTCCTCCATGCTGGATATAGCTGCAGTACACCAAGTTTTACAGATAATCATAAAAACTCACCTTCCCTCACAGACGTAGAGATAGTATCTCCCCCTCTGCCATGCTCAAAAAGTGAACAAATGATACAATCACTTTAGGCGGGGATGGTTATTTTGTTCACATATTCTCCCTTTTTCTCCTATACATGAAACAAGAAAACTGATTCTGTTAACAATCCAAAAGTAGAACTTCTTTTTTTTAAAACATAATATTGAACTTAAGGTCAAGCGACCACCATAGTTAATCTTCATAACTTCATTTGAACTGACACTTACAAACGTTTAAGTGTTTAACCCAGCGTTAATCCCCCTCTCCCCCCACTGACACCGGAAACATCTGATATTTTTAATGGTCTTGTGTTAAGAGTAGATTGTCAGATACGTAGACAATGATATGACAATGACAGCAGAAAAATGATCTTGTCCAATCCAGTCTTTCCAGCCTACCTAACTAGTCTGCCTTGCCCTAGTGGCAACCCTTCCCTTTGTTACTGTCTCCTCTATTTAACTAAACCCTGCCTATCCCATCCCTGCCTGAAGCTGCTGAGTTATTTGTCCTCTACCACTTCCTCTGACAGCTTATTCCACTTGTCCACCTCCCTTTCCATTAAGAAGTACTTGTGGACATCCTTTTGAATCCCCTCCTCTTCCAGCTTTAGAGAGTTCCTTCTCATCAATGTGCTTGAACTCAAGGAGGAGAGCGTTCCTTGGTGTCCACTAGTCCTAGTGCCGATCTTTAATGTACCCTGTTTGTCACTTCCATCACCTCTGAAAACTACCAATTCACTACCACCTTTTACGTTCTACCACTCTGTCAACTCATTACCCAATTTACCATTTTTTCCTCCTACCCCAAGGTCCCTAATCTGTCTGACCAGCTTCCTGTGGGGGTGAGCCAAAGGCTTTGCTAAAGTTTAGGTATACTATATCAGTTGCCTACCCTTTGTCTACTGCTGTAGTTACCCAGTTAAAGAACTCAACCAGATTCATCTGGCAAGACCTTCCCCTTGTGAAACATTCACATACAACTAAGCAAAATCAGTCTGATATAACCTACTATACCACAGTAAACAGTAAGTAAATCAAAATGTTTTTTCCCACAAAGTGCATGTCAGGACCAACACCATGCTTAATTGTGGGGTCCTTTGTGCTGACTGTTCTAGAGCAGGAGCCAGGTGTATTTATCTATGTGTCTCGGTCTGAAAGATTTGATGACTGTTTCTCATGTAAAGAAAATGTGTAGAATTCAGATTTACAACTCTTATTCATCCAAAGTTGTACGTTTTCTTGGAAAATGCACGTTCTTAAAAGTAACTAAAAGTTTTACATTTATATAATAGACTCGGTTTACTTATTTAATTTATCTAATTTATATAATAGACTCAGTTTACTTAGTTAGTAATGTAATTTATTTAATGTTTCAGATACGGCTAGCAAGACTTCTCACAAACCGCAGAGGTGATGCATCCTACACACTGATCCAGGAGTTAGTACAGGTCATGGAGACCAGCTACCTTTTGATGATGCTTATTGGGTGAAAGTGGTTATTGCAAAGGAAAGGCGTTGTAGTCAAACACTGTCAAAGTACCACATGGTGTGTCTTGAATTGCCTGAATGTTACTCCAGCAGCCATGGGTATCATTATATTTGCTACAAGAACTTCACTGCATATAAGAGTTCTGGTAAACTTGCAGCTGATGAAACTTTAAAAAAAGACATTGTAAAGAGTTATCCCACAAAATTGCTTCGCTCTCAAGTTCATACTGCTCTATTTCAATCTGCAGCATCTACATCAGGCATATTCCCAAATGACTGTATATTTTGCAACTCATACAAGAAAAGGAATCCTAAGGGGTGAAAGGAGACTTTTGAATACCCTACAACATGTGTAATTTATGGGGCAGCAGACAGCATTAAAAATGCAATAAAAGAAATGGACGATCAACAAATGGATATGATGGTAGGCAGTATTGATCTCATAGCCAAAGAAGTGAAGTACCACAACAACTGTATGAACAAGTATGTAAAAAAGGCAGAACGAATAAAGGACACAGGTACAAAATGTGAATACATTCAGTTGAGGAACAGTCACCAGGTTGCCTTTTCCAAACTTGTTAAATGTGTGCAGTGCATCATTGTTAATGGAATGAAACATAAACTTTAATGGCATATAAGGACCACTTGGCCCACCTAGTCTGCCCATTTCCCTACTTACAGGATAAGCTGCAGATCCTAGTTAACCAACAGCCTATTTCTTCCTACCCCCCCACAAGAATTGCCTTATGTCTGTCCCATGCATTCTTGAATTCTTCCACAGTTTTAGACCCCACAACCTACTCAGGAAGGCTGTTCCATGTGTTCACCACCCTCTCTGTGAAAAAATACTTCCTCACATTGCCCCTGAGCCATCTCCCCTCCCCATCTTCAAATTGTGTCCCCTTGTTCTTGCACATCTCTTTTTCTGAAAGATGCTACCCTCTTGGACCTTGTTGATTCCACTGAGGTACTTAAAAGTTTCTATCATGTCCCCCTCCCTCCTTTCCTCAAGGGTATATATTAAACTCCTTTAGTCTCTCCTCGCATGGCTTCTCTTGCAGACCCTGCACCATTTTAGCTGCCCTCCTCTAGACTGCCTCCATCCTGTCTATATCCTTGCAGAGATGGGGTCTCCAGAACTGGACGCAGTACTCCAGATGGGATCTCACCAACTGTCTGTACAGAGGGATAATAACTTCCTGTCTTCTGCTGGTGGTGCCTCTCCCTATACATCCCAGTATCCCCCCAGCCCTCCCTACTGCATTCTCACATTGCTTGCCAACTTTAAGGTCATCTGATATGATTACCCCCACGTCCCTTTCCATCTTTATGTTGATTGCGGTCATGCGCAAGAAACATATTGCGGCAGCTTTCTCCAGAAGCAGGATGTGGAGGTACAGCACTGTTGTGGCCAATGCCCCCACAGCCTTTAAAGGCTTGGCCCACTTCTCCCAATGCCGTGGCAGGCTGCTGCTGACACTAGTTCAGCCAGCATGCCACAACCTTGTAAAAATTTAGCTGCTGCAATCAGGGGTTGCCTCGTCATTGCAGCATCAGCCATTCGCTGCAATGAGGGAGCGACCTGTCATTGCAGGGTGGAACCTTGAAACACTGATATTGTTTGTGAACATGGCGGCATCTTGCTGCCATGTTCACAAACAATATTAAACATCCCCTGCTGAGGGGGTTCCCAGTCCCCCTCTGCAGCATGTGCCCCCCCACTGTGTTTGTTTGCCGACGGGGGCCCCAATCCTCATCGGCGTCAGTGGCCCAAGGTTTATGTTGCAGACAGGGAGCCCACTCCTGCTCGGCATTGTAACCCCCGGGGCTTTGTTGTCTGCCAACGGTGGTGCCCAATCCCTGTTGGCATAATGTAACCCCTTTGTTGTGTGTCAACAGGGGTGCCTAATCCCCATCACTACTGCTGCCCCTCAAAAAAAGACTACGATGGCATGCTGGGAGCCCACTCCAGCATGCCACAAGCCCCTGTAAAATCAAAAGCGGTCTCGCCATGGTTTTTTTTTTTTGAACCTGTAAAAAAGGAAACAATCCCTTGGTGATTTCCCTGCACCCCTCCCACAACCCGTGCCCACCCACTGTGCACCCTGCCTCCCCACACCCCCCTCACCCGATACATACCTCCGGAGTCCAGCGTGATGATCTTTGGTGGACCGGGAACATGTCTGCACTCTTCAAAGCTGACCGCAAACTGAGGAAATGCCGGTAAGCTTTATAATGGAATAAACAGGGTTTTTTCAACTTTGATGCATATCTCAGACATTTTTTGGAATTTTGGTACCATGAGGTGGGCTCTCAGAAAGCCTATTCTACAAATTTGGTGGGAAAAAATCCCAAATATGACTGTTTTACGAGCGTGCGTCATGCAGTTGCTATGTACGCTTGTAACTTTGTGAATTTTCAATATTTTCATGCCAGGCTTTCAACATTGCCATTTTTCAGACCTCTTTGTGAACAGTACAGCTGTTATTTTTCACATCCTGGCCAAAATGTGTTTTTGCTCTTCCAGCGCAGAATAGCGTGTTAGGTGTGGGAAATCAGTGTTCAGGACAGATTAAGAAAATGGCAGTGGCACTGTTCATGAGCAGAGGTTCTAATATGCCTATATTGAAAATTTGATGACGATACTCCATAAAATGACTGTGTTACGAGTGTGCGTTCCGCAGTTTGCACGCACGCTCGTAACTTCACGAAGTAATAATATTTTCACTCCAGATTTTCAACATTGCCATTCTTCTGCACCTCCTTATGAACAGTATAGCTGTCATTTTTCACATCCTGGGCAAAATATGTTTTCACAGTTCCGGCGCAGAATAGCATGGTCGCTGTGGGAAATCCATGTTCAGGACACATTATGAAAATGATAGTGACACTGTTCATTAGCAGAGGTCCTAAAATGCCTATGTTGAAAATTTGGTGATGAAAGTCCATAAAATGAGTATGTTACGAATCTGCATTGCACAGTTTCCACGCATGCTCGTACCTTCTCAACTTTGAAATATTTTCACTCCAGATTTTCAGCATTGCCATTTTGCCACACCTCCTTACGAACAGTGCAGCTGTCATTTTTCACATCCTGGCTGAAATGTGTTTTCGCTCTTCTGGCACACAATAGCGCGGTCACTGTGGGAAATCAGTGTTCGGGACATATTAAGAAAATCACACTGACACTGTTCATGAGTAGAGGTCCTAAAATGCCTATGTTGAAAATTTTGTGATGAAACTCCATAAAATGCTGTTATGAGCGTGTGTTGTGCAGGTTCCACGCACCCTTGTAAGTTTGCAAATTAGTAATATTTTCAAGCCAGATTTTCAACACTGGCATTTGTTCACAGCTCCTTATGAACAGTACAGCTGTCATTTTTCACATCCTGGCCAAAATGTGTTTCCGCACTTCCGTTGCAGAATACCACAGTCACTGTCAGAAATCAGTGTTTGGGACAGGTTAGGATCGAATGACTGGGGGGGGGGGAGTGACCGAGCTCAACTGAGCTCTGTCGGGACTGCTGCAGATTTCTTTGTGGGCAGGAAAAGGTGACAATACAGGCAGGAGCCCAGTACAAAAGGGCAGCCTGCAGCACCGGGAGACACAGAACGAGTGAATGAGGGAGTGAGTGAGGCTCAACAGAGCTCTGTTGGGACTGCTGCAGATTTCTTTGTGGGCAGGAAAAGGTAGCAGTGCATGTATGGGCTGAGTACAAAAGGGCAGCCTGCAGCGGTGGGAGAAACAGAACGAGTGAGTGAGAGAGGGTGAGTGAGCGAGCTCAACGAAGCTGTATTGTGACTGCTGCAGATTTCTTTGTGGGCAAAATAGGGTGGCAATGCAGGCAGGAGCCCAGTACAGAAGAGCAGCCTGCAGCGCAGGCAGAAACAGAATGAGCCACCTGAGAAGTACTGGGATTCATTTTTTCCTCAGAAAGAAACAGAATGGACAATGTTATGGCATAACTGTCATAAATATATTACTTAGAATAGACTGCGGGTTACTCAATTCTATATACTACACTCCACAAAAATTATATAAATATGGACTTACTGAGTCGCCCACTTGTTCTCGTTGCCACCAGGCGGAGAGCACTCTGTATCATATATTTTGGACCTGCCCCAAGGCCTCTACACTTTGGGAGGATATCCAGCAAAAGACAGACCCCTTGTTAGGGCTATCGGATAGTTTTACCCCTGAAGTGTGCCTTCTAGGAGATTATGCCACGATTCCAGTGACCATCAGGCGGTATCATATAGCTTAGATATCCCTATCTGTTAAGTAGATTTTTCTCCACCATTGGAAAGACAGTGTGGATATCTCATATTCTGAATGGTTGAAAGAGTTACTTGTCAACCTCAGAACAGAAAAGATAGTGGCTAGTCTCAATAATAGAATGGATAGATATAAAAGGATATGGGAACCTCTTCACATGCTGTTTACTATCTAATATATAATGTTAAGATGTTAGGGACAGAGTCGGTGGATTATAAGGATGGAGTAGACTGTGCTGAAATGAGAGGGAGGGGTTTATAAGGGGGTGGGGATGGGGGGTTAGGGCTGGGATAGGGAGGGGACAGTTCTAATGTATATAGGATTGTACTGTCATTGATTCATTGTATGATACAGATGGTGTATACTGGTTCTGTTCTCTGTAGTCTAAAAGCAATAAACTTTGATTAAAAAAAAAAGAAACGGAATGAGTGAGTGAGATGGGGGAGTGAGTGAGGCAAACGAGCTCTGTCAGGACTGCTGCAGATTACTTTGTGGGCAGAAAAAGAAGCCAACAGAGGCAGGAGCCCAGTACCAAAGGGCAGCCTGCAGCGCCAGGAGAAACACAATGTGCGAGTGAGGCAGGAGGAGTGAGCAACCTCAACCGAGCGCTGTCAGGACAGCTGTGGATTTCTTTGTGGGCAGGAAAAGGTACCAATGCAGGCAGGAGCCCAGTACAAAAGGCCAGCCTGCAGCACTGGGAGAAACAGAACGAGCGAGTGAGAGAGGGGGAGTGAGAGAGCTCAACAGAGGTCTATCATGACTGCTGCGGATTTCTTTGTGGGCAGAAAAAGGCCGTAACGTAGGCAGGAGCCCTGTACAAAAGGCCAGCCTGCAGCCCCAGCAGAAACTGAATGAGCGAGTGAGAGAGGGGGAGTAAGCAACCTCAATGGAGCTGTGTAGGGACTGCTGCACATGTCTTTGTGGGCAGACAAAGCCACCAATGCAGGCAGGAACCCAGTACAAAAGGGCAGCCTACAGCGCTGGGAGAAACAGAAAGAGCAAGTGAGAGAGGGGGAGTGAGAGAGCTCAATGGAGGTCTATCGTGACTGCTGCGGATTTCTTTGTGGCCAGAAAAAGGCCGCAACGCAGGCAGGAGCCCAGTACAAAAGGCCAGCCTACAGCCCCAGCAGAAACTGAATGAGCGAGTGAGAGAGGAGGAGTGAGCAACCTCAATGGAGCTGTGTAAGGACTGCAGCACATGATTTGTGGGCAGACAAAGCCACCAATGCAGGCAGGAACCCAGTACAAAAGAACAGCCTGCAGCAGCAGGAGACACAGAACGAGTGAGTGAAGGAAGGGGAATGAGTGAGCTCAACGGAGATCTGTTGGGACTGCTGCAGATTTCTTTGTGGGCAGAAAAAGGCAGCAATGCACGCAGAGGCCCACTACAAAAGGGCAGCCTGCAGTGGTTGGAGAAACAGAATGAACAAGTGAGAGAGGGGTGGTGAGTGAGTGAGCTCATTGGAGCTTTATCATGACTGCTGCAGCTTTCTTTGTGGCCAGAAAAAGGCAGCAATGCAGGCAGGAGCCCAGTACAAAAGGGCAGCCTGCAGTGCTGATAGAAATGGAATGAGCGAGTGAGAGAGGGGGAGTGAGCAAGCTCAACGGAGCTCTGTCAGGACTGCTGCAGATTTCTGTGTGGGCAGAAAAAGGCACCAACAGAGGCAGGAGACCACTACAAAATGGCAGCCTGCAGCACCAGGAGAAACAGAATGAGCGAGTGAGACAGGCAGAGTGAGTGACCTCAACAGAGCTCTGTCGGGACAGATGCAGATTTCTTTGTGGGCAGAAAAAGGTGCCAACGTAGGCAGAAGCCCAGTACAAAAGGACAGCCTGCAGCACCGGGAGAAACACAACGAGCGAGTGAGAAAGGGGGAGTGAACGAGCTCAACAGACCTGTATCATGACAGCTGTGAATTGCTTTGTGGGCAGAAAAAGGCAGCAACACAGGCAGAAGCCCAGTACAAAAGGCCAGACTGCAGCACCGGCAGAAATGGAACGAGCAAGAGAGGGGGAGCGAGCTAGTGCAACGGACCTGTGTCAAGACTGCTGCAGATTTCTTTGTGGGCAGAAAAAGTCACCAACAGAGTCAGCAGCCCAGTACAAAAGGGCAACTTTCAGTGCCAGCAGAAACAGAATGAGGGAGTGAGAGAGGGGGAGTGACCTACCTCAACAGAGCTCTGTCAGGACAGCTGCAGATTTCTTTGTGGGCAGAAAAACATGCCAATGCAGGCAGGAGCCATGTACAAAAGAGCAGCTTGCTGCACTGGGAGAAACAGAATGAGTGAGTGACACGGGGCCGTAAGCTAGCTCAACGGACCAACGCAATCAACATTCGGCATTGACAAATGCTTGTTGTTGTTACTACCCCCCATTGTGTAATCTTCCCCTTGCTTTTTGTTTCCCAGGTGCATTATTTTGCAATTCTTTGCATTGAATCCAAGCTGCCATAATTCTGACCATTCCTCCAACCTTGCCAAGTCCCTTCTCATCCTTTCCACGCCTCCTTGTGTATCAACCCTGTTACAGATCTTTGTATCATCTGCAAAGAGGCATACTTTTCTTTCCAGTCTCTCTGCAATGTCACTTATAAAGACATCAAAAAGGACTGGACCCAGTACTGAACCCTGTGGTACCCCACTAGTAACCCCCCATTCTTCAGAGTGGACTCCGTTTATAGTTACCTTCTGTGTCCTGTTGTCCAGTCATTGTTTTACTCAGACTACTACCCTGGGACCCACACCCAGGTTGGTTAATTTGTTTATTAATCTTTTGTATGGGACTGTGTCAAATGCCTTGCTAAAGTCTAGGTAGGCCATGTCCATAGCCCCTTCCTGGTCCACTACTTTGGTCACCCAGTCAAAGAAATCAATTAGATTCATCTGACATGACCTTCCCACTGCGAACCCATGCTGCCTTGGGTACTGTGCCCCACTGGCCTCTAGGTACTCAACAATTCTTTCCTTCAGAAGTGATTCCAGCACTTTCCTACCATAGATGTCGAACTGACAGGTCTGTAGTTTCCTGCCTCTGTCTTGCTCCCACTTTTGTGAAGGGGAATCACAACCACCTTCCTCCAGTCCTCAGGTACCACACCATCCTCTCATGATTTGTTAAAAAGGGTAGTCAATGGTGTCACCAGTTCTCCCCTTAATTCTTTTAGAATTCTGGGGTGAATCCCATCAGGCCCCATTGCTTTGTCCACCTTCAGTTTCAGGAGTTCTTTCAGAACCCTTTCTTCTGTGAAAGGACTGGGATTGACCTCCTTCTCCAGAGTGCTTCTGTTAACTGAATGATATACCTCCCCCTCCTCCTCTTTTGTGAATACTGAGCAGAAATATTTGTTCACTATCCCTGCTTTTTCACTGTCCCTCTCTGCCCACCCATCGTTCATTCTATTCAGCCTCACTATCCCTCCCTTTGTCTTTCTACACTCCCTGATGTACCTATAAAAGGTTTTATCCCCCTTCTTAACTGATTGCAAGAATCATTGCTATCTCTACACAAATGGTACATGAGCATTCATATGGAGTGTAGTGGGCATGAAACAAATTACAACCCACAGAGCTTGCAGTCAAAACTGGCAGATCACTTCAAAGATGGTATCATATTTGATACCAAAAGTAGAAAAGTGGGTACAATCATAAGGTCTGCTAAGAAATAGGCTGACTGGAGGGAAGCACAAGCAGCTCTACACATAATAGTACAGTTGTTTGAACTCCTAAAGATACAGCCTCATAATAAAACCAATGTTAAAACTGAAGACTTAGTAGAAGAAAATGTAAAACTGCCACCCGTTCTTCCGACATTCCTATGTACTGTACTCATGGGTTCATCAGAAGTGGGCAGTGAATGACAGGAGAGGGTAGTTCAATCTATTGCAGATGACATAGTGTTTGCAATGTCAAGGAGAATAATCAAACCACAAAAACACCTCTTGTTGAGCATGGGTATTAAATTCATGACAAGCAGTAAGAAAGTTTTAACTACGTTGAACAGGTTTGGTCACTGTGTCAGCTACCATGTTGTGGAGGAACTCAAAATTGCAGCCACAACCAATATAATGGAGAAGAATATGGCTACACCAGATGGATTGCTCATACAGCCAGGTTTAGCGATTGCTTTGGCTTGACAATTATGATGAGATGACAGAGACACTTGATGGTCATGATATTTTGCAAGACACTGTGGGTATGGCATACCAAAACATACCATCCAGTATTGAGGGGTCAGCTGTACCAAAGAAAGGTCTGAAGAAGCTATGACAAGAACACACACACGGATGACCAAGCACCAGCAAGAAATTAAACATGCACAATGGGAAACAAAAACAGATAAGCAAAGACCAGAAGTTGATGCCCATGACCAGGAAGGACCATCTTTAACATCAAAGAGCAAATGGTGCAGAACATCAAAGACAAAGGCTGAAGATTTTGATGAAGACTATTTGCCAAGTGTAAAGAAGCACATATTACAGTCAGTAGCACAACAGGAACAAGACACTGTACCCAGGCACATTTAAATGTCTCAGAGGAAAAGAGCTCTAGATATTGATGAGAAAGGCATTCGACCATATACATCTGGAAAACTAAAAACAAGACAGTTTCAATATATGGTGACAGAAAGTGCTAAACCAAAAAACCTCATGCAAGTTAAGAGAAGGGGCATTGCCTGGATGATATCTTATGCAAGTGTAGATGCTACTTCAATGTGGCATGGATGGAATGCCCTTGTTTCTGTAGATGACCTGCCACAGCAGCTCATATCATACATGGACCCTACAGGAAAGCCTCCTACAAGACATGATGTAGTGCAGTGTCAGTGGCTCAGTAGGTAGCACACTCGCCTCTGAGGCCGGGAGATCAGAGGGCTGTGGGTTCAGTTCCCACTTCTGGCACTTGGGTTAATATCCCAGTACTGACGCTGTAGTGCAGCATGAGAGGGGTGCTGCACTTCTGAGGTGCCGTCTTTCAGATGAGATGTTAAACCGAGGTGTCATCTGCCTGGATTGGTGGTAGTTCAGGTGGATGTTAAAGATCCCGTGGCACTTATCGAAAAGAGTAGGGGAATTCCCAAATTCCCCTCATTCACTAAAAATACCACCAACAGCTTAATCTAATTCAAGGTCAGTTGGCATTCATCTGTATCCCCCTTCCCCGGGTCGTGCCTGAAAATAGGCAGGATTTGTCTAGTGCACTTACCCGGTCAACAAAAACTAAATAAAATAAATGAATACTGCTATCAAGGTTATGGATGAATGCCAGGAGGACTATATGCCTATTACTTATGACTCGGCCATAGCAAAACCTGTGCTACAAATTCAGTCCACAAAGTCCCAGGAATATGACAAACCTTTCATATGTTTTAGACCATTCCATATAAAATTAGCATATTTCAAAGGTCTTGGATACCTCCTGAATGGTTCTGGTGGAGACCACATTCTTGTTGAAAGTGGTGTATTGGCATTGGGATCCTCAATCAGGCAAAGAAGGTCCACCCGATGCTATCAGTGGCATTCAGAATAAAACATTTGCAGAGCTTTATACAGTATAAAGGTTTGTCAGACTTTCCAATCTCAGAGCCTCTGCAGCAGCTACTTAATGACCCATCACCTTCCTCAAAAGTGGACCTAGAGAATACAACTGAGTTCAAGACATTCATGGTAGCATATGAAACTTTCTCAGATTCCACACACCATGGTGAGCATGGTGCAACTGCCCAATTTTGGCTGCAATACTGCAGTTTGGTAGAGTTGTCCCAACTCTTCTGCTGTTCCATCAGGACAAATGACTTGACTCGCTTTGTATATAGCTTGATGAAGATGATACCTCTTTACTTCACAACTGGGCACCACAACTATGCCAAGTGGATGACCCTGTACCATATAAATTTGCTAAACATGGATGAGTCCCACCCTGGACTAAGGAAAACATTTGAGAATGGAGACTTAACCATCGCAAGATCAAAGAGAGGGTTTAACAGAAATGATGTAGACTTAACCTTGGAACAGACAATTAATGCTGATGCTGGATCAAGACTAACCAGGATTTCTTCTTTGACACAGAACATCAACGCAAGGAAGAGGTGGAACATTCTGCAGTCAGCTTGAAATAACATTTTTGGAAGTCTTATGGAAAAAGTTGGTCTTGTCAGCCATGAAGAAGCCAGCCAAGAACTGAAGAGTTTTAGAGTTAAACAAGATTTGAAGGATCTAAACAAACTGTTGAACACAATAGGCTCCTCCATGAATCCATTCTGGGATGTGTTTGAGGACAGCAATCTTTATTCAATAGGTAGTGGAAAAGCAGTATCACAAGAGGTAGCTAACAAAGTGTTACAGGTTACTGAGATAGGTACTTGGATGTATAATGTGTTTAGAGAAAAATGCATTACCAAAGACAGTAGGTTCGAAGAACCCATCAAAAGATACAAGTTGAAGAACTCTGCACATGATGCAATGAAGGTGAAGATTAAGAACAAAGACAAGAAAATTGTCTAGTTAAAAGGAACTCGAGACTTCTTTGGATGTTTGCTATATCTATCTGTGACTTCAACTGTTGAACTTATGATGGTGATTGCCTACCTGCTAACCCCGGTACCCCCCTCCTTAGGAAACGTTGGTGGATCAATGAACACAGCAATGAAGTCAACACTGCTGAAGAAACTTGAGACCAGAGTCCAAAGTATCCACCCCAATGCTATAAATGCCATTGTGGTTGATGCCATGTTCTTGATCAGAAGTCTTACAAACCTGCCACCAACATTCCACGGTATGACAAAAAACATCCAGTCTCTTGTTTGCTGTACTTCCGCAAATGAAGTCCACCTTGTCAGTGACTGTTACAAGTCACCATCGATCAAAGGTCTTGAACAAGAGAAGAGAGGAAAGCATAGCATTGCTCCACCCTCCTATCTCATAACTGGTCCTGACCAAAGCCGATCAAGAGACTTTGCAGGATCCCTGTCTTCCTCTTCACTCAAGATGGCACTACTAGGTTTTCTGTAAATCTAAAAAGAAAGCAGCTCCAACTCCTGTTGTGCCAGTGTTAGAGACAACAAGACAGCAGAAAAAACACAGCACCAACACTACTCACAAATATGTGGGACAGAGTAAAATACAGTGGTGCCATGCAAGGTGATAACAGCTCCCAAACACACAAACTGTCCAACCGGTTTTGTGCTGAAGCACCTCCTCAGGGACTAATGCGATAATCACAGTCAAACATTTAAATAGAAAAAAACCTTTAAAGTGACAGTACAACACTTATGCCACTAATATATAAAATTGTGATAAATAAATTTAGTATTATAATAATACACCACTCATACACCATGGACAAGTAAAACTATTTTAGTATGAGAGCAATGACCTAAAGTGCAAAATAAATGTCCATAATCTAAATTTAAAAATGATAAATGGACTTATTGCTATCAAAGTACTGCAATACTATTACAAGTAATTTTTACTTCTAACAGGTGAAAGAAAGTTGAGATTGCAGGTACATTATGTATATACCAGGGCTGCTGAAGTAAATTCAACCTGAAAAGGAGGAACACATGGCAGAGGTAAACAATACATGTTATTGTCTAAAATATTTCATTGTCTGAAACATTTAGACATTAAAAAATATGCAACATCAAAAGTATCATTTAATCCTGGGTGTTCTAAAGCACCCAGAGTGTAAATCCAAAATGATTCTCTACAAAGAATTCTATTCTCCAAGTCACCACCTCTTGGGCCTGTACTGACTCTTTCTTTCCCACAAAATGAAAATTTATGTTCAGTACCATCATGACACTGTTGCAAATGTTGTGCCAAGGCATTTTTCTCATTGTGACATCTAATATCACTCAATTTAACAAACTTTTAGTCTAAGTGCACATGAAGTTTTGCCCACATAAAATGCATGGCAAGTACAGGTAGCCAAATATACCACCCCTGTAGTTGACAGTTAATAAACTGTCTCACTCCAAACTGTTTTTTAGTATTAACAGATGTAAAGTTCTTTTTCCGATCTATGACATTACAAAATTTACGATGACCACAATTAAAACAGCCTTGTGGTGGTGGGGGTATCCAATTTATATACGATCTAGTCACTGGTTGGTATGAATGTCCCAACATATCAGAGATATTCCTCCCTCTTCTATTCACCATTCTTGGACTAGATTTTGCTTTGTTTTTTAATGAGGCATCAGTGCTCAATATAGACCAATGTTTCTCTATAATGTTTTTAATTTCTACTGAATTCTTGCCAAAAGTTGTAATAAAGTAACAATGTTCTGTATCTACTGTTGTTCTGGTTTTATATTCCAACAGTTCACCCCTTGGCATATCCTGAACTGCATTCATTGATTTATGTAATGCATCAATAGCATACCCCCTATCATTAAACCTGTCTGCCATGTCCATCATGCATGTCTCAAAATCACCAAATTCACTGCAACTACATCTTGCCCTCATGAATTGTGACTTAGGGATGTTTCTGATGGTGTGGCGGGGATGACAACTAGAAGCATGCAAAACTGAATTTTTATCCGTAGATTTAGGAAAAATAGTGGTACCAATAGTACCATCCTGTAGTTTTATAATATTCAGATCTAAAAAATGTATCTGACTAGAATCCACCTGTATTGAAAATCTTAAATGTGGATTCGATGAATGTAAATATTCCACAAATCTTTCCAATTCATCATTAGTTCCCCGCCACACCATCAGAACATCATCAATAAAATGTCTCCAAAGATCAATTTTGTGGTAAAAGGGGTTCTTAACTTGATCATAGATCACCTTCTTTTCCCACTGCCCCAAATAAAGGTTAGCATAGTTAGGGGCAAATGTGGACCCCATGGCTGTTCCCTTAATTTGGAGATAGTATTTCCCTTGAAAGCTGCAAACATTAAATTTCAAAACAAATTCAGAAAGCTGGACTGAAAAAGCCTTTTCACCCTCATCCAGATTAGTGGACAAATCCAACCAAGCACGCATAGCCTCTAGTCCCTCTTGATGGGGAATATTTATATACAAGGACTCAATGTCCATTGATACTAATAGCCAAGACTACTCAATTTGTAAGTCCCCCAGGATGCCCAGTGTTTGTGTGGTATCCCTCAAAAAAGAAGGTAATGAACCCACTATATCTCTTATGTGGGCATCCACATATTGGGAAAATGGCTCAATAAGCGAGCCAATACCAGAAACAATGGGTCTTCCTGGGGGACTTTGCAAGTTTTTGTGGACTTTTGGCAAAATGTACGCGGTAGTCCTTACTGGATAGGGTACTGTAAGAAAATCAAGGGAATTTTTAGAGATCATACCATCATAAAATGCCTAGAGAAGAAAAGCATCAATGTGTTTCTTAAAGTCCAGAGTAGGATCTTTTTCCCAGTAGCTGATAAAAAGTGCCATTATCCAATTGACGTTGTACCTCCTGTATATAATCCTCAGTATTAAGAAGCACAACAGCTCCCCCGTTGTCCACTGACTTGATTGTGATCAGAGAATTATTTTCCAATTCAGTCAGTGCTTGCTTCTCATCAATACTCAAATTACAAAAATCAGATCTGTTACGTTCTTCAAATAAGATGTCAATGTCATTTAGGCATGCGGTTTCAAAAACCATAATAGCAGCCGAAGGTGGCAGATTAAAGGTAGGTGGACATTTGAAATGCTGTAATTGTCCTTCCCTATTTTGTGTTAGAGTCTGTACTGTTTCAGTAACCTGTTCCTGTTCAGATATACAGTCAGCACAATGTTTATTAAAAAAAGACTTAATGCTCAATTTACGGATACATTTTTTAATATCCAAAAACGTGCTGAACTTAGAGGTATAACAAGTTGGGATAAGTTTAAGTCCTTTGCTCAATACAGCAATCTGATTCTCAGTAAGTTGAATGTCCGATAAATTCATGACATTTGTGACATTTGTCTCCCTCTGAATTTCTGTTGTTGTGTTCTCTGTATCACCGGCTGTTGTAGCTTGCCTCCAGTGACTTTGGGTCTTACGTCTCCTTCTACCACCTCTCCATGTTGTAGAATTGATTCGAATTGTACCAGTCATTCCGAGTGGTGCAGTTGGCTGTTGTACTCCGCACCGCCATCCTCTAAAGGGTCCTCAGAGGATTCTGATGTAGAGTGAAAAGTACTATTGCTGTTACTAGTACACAAAATCAATTTATTATGTTGTTGCTGACTCTTGGCTGCACCTCTATTGTTACTACGCTTACCCCTTCTGGAAAACTCAGACCCCTTCCATGTGAAAACTCGATTCAGGGCGTAATCTTGTCAGTCTTGTTCAAATTTCTTGATCTTGATAGCTTTGATTTGAATATCCTGTTTTGTTATAGCCTGTCATAATTTCTTTTCAAGTTCCAAGAAATCCAGCTCAGCTCTATAACTGACAAAAACAGACTTTTTCTCTTTCAATAAGGGTTCAATCTGAGTCTTTTGAGAATGATAGTCCCATATAATGCAGTCCTGGAAAAGCATTGATGCGGTCTGCATTTGATTAACCCAATCTTCTTTGAAACTTAATCGGTCCATGCCATAACCAGGCCATTTTATAACCCTGAGACCCCTCGGAACTCGAGTCACCTGCACATATCCCTCTAAACTGGTAAGATTCCAATAGAGACATCTTGCTTTTAAAGCTAGTTTTTTCAATTCATAATATGCGGTGAAAATGCTGGCTACTGGTTCACTAGTTGGATTCTCTCCTACATCCATGTTGGATTTTGGTCGAATTATGGCATTATCAGGATCTGAACTTAGAAATGGGTTAGGTGTCTCGATGCCCGAAAAAAGAAACTTACTAAATGTGTGGGAGCCATCGCCACCTGCAAGTAAGTCCTCTATATTAAAGGACATGACTGGAAAACTGCAATAAGACTGTATAAACTTATTTGTAAAAACGGTCACAGTATTTTCCCGTGCCAAAACCAGGAAGTAGAACTGAGCCTGCTTGTATCAACAACCAGTAAATCTAAAAAGAAGAAAGCGGTTCCAGCTCCTGTTGTGTCAGTGTTAGAGACAACAAGACAGCAGAAAAAACACAGCACCAACACTTCTGCAGTGTAAACTAAATTTTACTCACAGATATGCAGGACAGAGTAAAATACAGTGGCGCCATGCAAGGTGACAAGAGCTTCCAAACACACAAACTGTCTGACAGGTTTCACGCTGAAGCGCCTCCCCGGGGACTAATGTTATAATCACAATCAAACATTTCAACAGAAAAAAATATTTTAAAGTGACAGTACAACACTTATGCCACTAATATATGCAATTGTAATAAATAATTTTAGTATAGTAATACACCACCCATACAAAATGAGCAATTAAAACAATTTTAGTATGAGAGCAATGACCTGAAGTGCAAAATAAATGTCCATAATCTAAATTTAGGTTTTCTAGCTAGAATATGGAATTCTGATGTGTACTGTGAAGTTCTAGGTGATAAAAAGCTCATGTATGCAATAGGAGAAACCTGTTACTCATATGAAGTGAAAGCTGGACATATGTTCAGACTAGAGTGGAAGGCCCTATAAAGCAAACACATAGAAGCAGACACAAGAATCATGCAACACATACACTACATTTGTAGTCAAAATGAGGGTGAAGATATGCATGTAGTGTCAGGGCAGATGATACTGATATTCTGGTCATTCTGCTGTATTATGCAAGAATAAACAGTAATCTCAAATTGCACATGGACATTGACTATTCAGGGAATAACACAAAGATTCATAGATGTATCCTGCTTGTCAGCAGAGTTAGGCAGACCTGTGTTTGCTGCTCTGTCAGATCTCCATGCACTAACAGGGTGCAACTATTCACCAGTGTTCAAAGGCAAGGGGACAGTGTGACTTCTAACAGTTATGGAAAAGAATACAGAGTGCACACAGGCATTTGGTAAACTGGGATGTTTACACTTGTCTAAAGAAACTAAGGATATAATTAAGAGCTTTGTGTGTACCTTATATGGACAGAAAATAATGTGTGTCAACACAGCAGACTATAGTATGTTCAATGTCAAGTATCGACCCAGTGACAAAGACGTACCCTTAGGAAAGATCAAAGCAGCAGATGCATACTCACTGCCACCATACAAATCAATTCTGACACAACACATCTGCTGTGCATATTACATTTCATTGTTATGGAAAAACACAGACAGACCAGAAATGACACTGCTGAAGCCAGAGGACAATGGCTGGACCTATGAGGATGGCAAATACAAGCCAACGTGGTTCACTTGTAAAGTTGTACCACCTGCCTTAAGTGAACAATTGAACGAATATAACAACAATCCAAATGAAGATGACGACAGTGACTGTGATGTCAATATTGATGAGACAGATTTGCTTAACATGCCAGATAATGAAGACAGTGAACAAGAATACTGATTGTTGTATTTAGGTTCCTAAAACGTCAAAAAAAGTTGATTGTTTCAAGTTAAATATAGAATAAAATAATAACGTTAGCATTAAGCTTTTGATACACATGTTGCTGTTTGTTACAATGTCGATAGTATATCAATAAAAGATTATAGAATTGAAATTAAAGAAGGAACCATTAATTAAAATATACACAAGTTTCACTGACAGTTCATTTTTACATTGCAGAAGTCAGGGCCGGATTAAGGGGGGGACAAATGGGGCAAATGTCCCAGGCCCCCTACCATAGACTGGCCCCTCCCCCGCCATGGACTGTCCCAGTAGCTGGAAGCGAGAGAAAGTTGTTGTTTTTTTAATCATGCATGCCACCAGCTGTTGTGAGTCAAATTTCTTCCCCTCTCGATAGGCCCCAGCTAGTAGCAGCTTGTCGCGCATTTGCGCGATAAAATGCCTGAAAGGCAAGAAAAGGACTGGAGAGGCATTTTAATGCTGTGGTAGCACATGAGTCAAGTCCGGATTAACACAGTGTGAGTCGCTGGTCTGGAAGGGGCATATTGAAACCCCCCTTCAACAGATAGGCCCCCCGCCCAGCAGCTAGAGAGGTTGTGGATGTGGACATGGCCATGGCCTGGGAGTTGGGTCATTCGGGACGCTGGGAGTGGGATCACCGAGCGCTGACCGTCCAACTGGCACAACTTGTCTTAGCCTGCACCTGCACAAAAAAACAACAACAAAAAAAAAACAACTTCCGGACCCCCGTGAGCTGAGCTCTGTGACGTGGAGTCCAGGATTTGGTACGAGACTGTCTCAGTCTATTTTCAGCCAGGCAGCAGACAGCGGCAGTACTCCAGATAGATCCCCCCACCCCCCGCTGACCCTAACAAACAGCAGCCTTGCCTGCAATTTAAAATGGAGAAGAAAGATTGAGATTTGTCAGGGGGCCCCTGACAAATCTCAATCTTTCTTCTCTGGCCAAGGATATATGTGTGCAAGACAAGTTCAACCACACGGAAACAGTTCCATATGCCCGACACCTAAACAGTGCATGCAAGTTCCTTACACTGTCTTGGCTCACCTCAGCTCAACTAGGGCTCACCCTAAAGCTCCCTCCCTCTTCCCGCGTCACTCGCTCTCCCGTCCTCTGGACTGACTTGTTGCTTCTTGCTCCTTCGTTCTTACCCGCTTTGCAGCCAGAGCCAGGATCATTGTAGTCGATGGGCTTGCCTCACTGAGCTCCTCGTCCGTTCTGCTCCAGGTAGCTGGGTGGTAGTCATTAAAGCAGAGTTCGAGTCCCAACTCCCAGCGGAGCGAGCAACGATGCTAAACTGTACATGCTGCTGCTGCTGCACTTACAAAACTGAGTGTCTGAGTTACAAACTGAGCGCCAAGCAGCAGCAGGCAGCTTCAGTGCAGAAAGTGGCTTAGAAAGCCACCAATCAGAGTCCAACAAGTGTAACCAGTCCAATTAGTGTAGGGGAGGCAGACCACGGTTGTGGTTGTGATTGGTTCAGTTAGGAGAACCAATCACAAGTCTGCACTGATGTAAATATGCGGCGGGAAAAATAAACAAAGGAAACACTTGGCTACTTTGCCCTATAAATTGGGGCTTTAAATCCCTATTTAGTCAGGTATCAGAGCTGTAATCACCTGACCTGACTACCTTTGGAGGAGAAGAAGTTTACTGAAGAAAGCGTAAGAAGACAGTCTAGAAGGGCATCATCCATCATCTGGATCTCCGTCCCGACCAGCCCTACTCCACCAGCTGACAGAGAGAACCAGGACATCGGACACTTTTTGTGCCAGAGACCGCCAGTGGGCAACTCTGTTCCGGAACTTGGAGGAGATTGTCATCCTAACCATCATTCTTCAATTTCAGCAGCACACTATTTGAAGTAAGCTCATGCTGGTGGTGTTTATTTATTTATTGATTTTTGTTTTTGGGGGGGGTGGTATAGTATAAATTACAACTGTAGTAGTCTCTTGCCCGGTGGCACTGAGGGTTGAGGCGCTGGACGCCACACCTTGCTCCACGCCGGTGACCCGGGTTCAGGAGTGGACTCGGGTCATTTTGGGGTCAGCAGGGGCAGAGAGGGATGGAGCATCCATGGGACTGGTCTCCCTCTTCGGGGTGGGGGGATACCAGTTGTCAGTGCACTATCAGCTCCTAGCAGAGGCTGGGGGCGGTAGACCAGCAACAAGTACTGGGAAGCTCAGATGGGGCATGGCGCCGGGAAGAGCGCATGCGGACGTGTGCGCATTCCTTCCCTGGGCACCATTGCATGCTGCACTCACAAGGGGTAAGCAGAACAAGGGAAACGGCTTGGCGACTGGTCGTGGCAGCTTGATGGCCATCCTACGAGGGAACCTGGCTCTGGGGGACATCGATGAACACTGGATCCTGAACTAGGCAGAGTTAGGGGCGCTCCACCACCCTGCTGCAGAGTGTAATCCGCAGAGGTATAAGGCGAGGGCCACTAAGGGGAGCTAGGGGACTCTGGACAGTGGAAGAATAACAGGATGCGCAGAAGACTGGGGCAGACCGGGAGCCAGGTAGGGAAAAAGGATGATTAAAAAAAAAAAAAACAACTGTAGTAATCTGTAAATGAATACCTTCATGAAAACTGACACTGACTGTGTAGTACGGGGGGGGGGCATATGTTAAACAGGATCATCCAATTATTGCATCTGTATTAAAATAAATACATATTCCACAAAAACAGCTTGCTTCTAGTTGTGCCCATGCTTCAATTATGTATTGGAAGATCTGGTTAACATGTGCCCCCAACCTATGCAGTGTTCATCTCCATAAAAGTATTTTCTGTGTTGTAACTTTAAATACTAATTTGGCCACATGACACAGCCGGTTCTGATCTTATGAATGGTCTCAGAGCTTGTAGGTCAGAGGGAGCAAAACTAAATTTCGTGCCTGTCACTGTGCACATTTACTTCTGTGCTTATTATTCTGGAAGTGCTGGCACTGTCTGACTATGGTACATTGGAACTGATAAGTACTGTACAAAGCTGTTTTACCCCCATCATGCTTATAGTTCCAGTGTACCATGATTCAGTTGAACTGGCTTCAGCTGTAATGTTTTTAAGAACATTTCACTGAAGTCTGTGCGCCACTGCAGAAGAACATTTGGTTTGCTTTCAGATTGTGTCAGATAAGTACATTATTGTATTTTATTTTAAACTAAATGATTGGTCCTAGCAATCTGCTTGTTCTAAGAAGCTAACATGCACTATACATGTTAATGGTAGACATAAAGAATTGTGTGTACAACAATCTGTGTTTATTTGTAGCCATAGCATTGGTACATTGGAACTGCACACCTCGCTCTGTACGAGTACATACAGTAAGTAGTTACTTAGTTACTGTCTTTGGAGTAGGATGCATATGCATGCATCATAGTAAAGCACTGTTTTATTTTTTTTTCTTAAAATAAGCTTATAATTGTTTGAGCCCAAATCAGAGGGAGGGGAAGGGTGACAATGCAAGAACTGCCTAAACTGGTAATTTTCTTGGTTACAATATAAGCTGTATGTATGCGTGGTACAGAGCCAAAGGTGTGCAGTTTTAATATTCCATGATAAAGTAACCTATACAGTTCTGCTGCAAAAATTTAAGCCCCTTCGCACTGTCCACAGCAGTTCCCAGTCCGTTTTTTCTAGTTATTTCAAAACTGCTATAACAACCAGTTAATATTGCCATGGAATATAATTACTCTCCATATGGTGGTTGTTACAGTTAATAAACTAAAACTATAATAAACAATATGCTTGGAAAACGTTGTGCAAAATAAAAAAATTTGGTATGAAAAGTTGGTCATTTTATATGGCCACCCGAGTTGTGAGTGTCTCAGGCCCCCCTAAGGCTTGATCTGGCCTTGGCAGAAGTGCATTTTCCAAGAAAACATTCAACTCTGAGCAATTAAGAGTTGTAAATCTGGATTCTACACACTTTTTTACATAAGAAACAGTCATCAAACCTCTTGGACCTAGACACATAGATAAATGCACCTGGCTCCTGGACTATTTCCCTTTAAGTATCTCTTCCAACTCTCTGTCTGCCTCTGCCTCTGAATCTGGCCCGCTGTCCTGTAGACCACCCTGATCCAGATTTGTTTCGCCTTTCCTGTAACTGCTAATACCCACAGGGTTTCCAATTCCCCTGACCCCCCCACCACCAGCTATTTATTTCTGTTGCTTCAATGTTCAGTCCCCTCCTTAACATGTAGCACTACTATATTGAACTACCAGTCCTCTTCTGCCCTTTGGCCTGTTCTTTCTGAATAGCAAGTAGCCTGGTGTGGTCATATCCCAGTCATGGCTCAAGGTTGCCCAATCTCTGTTACCACCACTGGGTCATGGACTCCTCTTGACCAGTGCCTGAAGTTCCAGCATTTTGTTGCCCAAATTCCTTGCCTGTAGATCACCCTGATCTGGATTTGTTTTACACTTCCCTGTTGCTGCTGCTGTCCATAGGGTTTCCAATTTACCCAAACCCTCAAAGCTATTTTTGTTGCTTTAATCCCTTCCTTATTATACAGTGATAACTCTCCTGTCCTGCCCTATGCCTTGTCCATTATAAATAGCATGTAGCCAGATGTGGAATCATGAGCAGAAGAAGGGAAGTGATATTGTCACTTTACAAGGCACTTGTCTGCCCCCACATGGAATACTGTGTTCGGTTTTGGAGACCACATCTCAGAAAGGACATAGATAGGATAGAAACAGTGTAGCGGGCACTGGGTTAGAATAGCAACAACCACAATGCCGTTGGCAACAATAGTGCAGCAATAATGTCATCAGTTTTATTTTTGCTGGGGAGCTCTGCCCTGCACCCCACCCCCGGACAGAAGGATTCTCACTCTGAGGGGGGAACACATCACTGGGAAAGTTAAAATATGTGGGGCCATTGAATACTCTTTCCATGGCCCCATGTAAAAGAAACAAAGTCCCAAGTGCACAAAAATGTTGGAGACCAGGATTAGAACCCTGATCTCCACTGCCACTGGTCGAGTAGCTCTATGCCCTAGCCTTCCACACCAAGGCAGCAGCTCAGCCAGTCTCCTGGATCCTGGTGCTCTTGTTTGTGGTGAGCACCATGGACAGTGACCTGGGGAGCACTTACTGAAAGTGCTGTAGAAACATAGAAACATAGAAGTTGATGGCAGATAAGGACTGCAAGGCCCATCCAATCTGCCCATTTATTTTTCTACCTTAAAAATGTGCCATCGGCCTTTGCTCTGTCAATGGCCTATCTATTCATACTCATCTGTATTGCTCCTTTATGCCTATCCCATGCCTGTTTGAAGCCCTGCACTGTATTCATATCCACCAATTCCTGAGGCAGGCCTTTCCTTGCATCCACCACCCTTTCTGTGAAAAATAACTTCCTCGCATTACCCCTTAATCGGCCTCCCTCTAATCTCATGCTGTGTCCTCTTTTCCTGCTATTTTTCTTATATTGAAACATGTTAGACTTTTTTACCTTGTTAATGCCCTTAAGGTGTTTGAATGTTTCGATCATATCACCTCTCTTCCTCCTTTGCTCTAGGGTATACATATTGAGCTCCTTTAATCTGTCCCCATATGTTTTCTGATGCAGTTCCTGCACCATTTTGGTTGCCCTTCTCTGGACTGCCTCAAATTGGTTAATGTCTTTGTGAAGGTGTGGCCTCCAGTACTGCACACAGTACTCCAGATGAGGCCTAACCAGTGTCTTGTAAAGAGGGATTATTACTGTAGATCCCCTCTCACTGTCTGTGCTAGTGCTACATGAACTAGCACTCTGTAGACTGGCACTATTCATGTAGCATTATTCTAACCAGGTACCGTGCAAGGTAGGGTGACAAAAATGATACCAGGGTTACACCACATGACATATGAAAATAGGTTGAGGGAATTAAACATGTACTCCCTAGAACAGAGGAGGGAGAGGGGAGACATGATAGAGACCCTCAAGTACATTAAGGGTATAAGTAGGGTGCAGACACAGGAGCTATACTATGTCAAGGCAGGTAGTACAACAAGGAGGCATGATATAAGACTGAAAGGGGGGAAAATTCAGGACCAATACTATGGAGTTCTTCTTCACTGAGAGGGTGGAGGATGCCTGGAACAGCCTACCTCCTGTGGCTGTAAGCACAAAAATGGCTAATGAGTTCAAGAGAGCTTAGGACATGCACAAAGTTATCATTCACCATGGGGGCAAATGAGGAGGGGGTAGGAAGTATTTACTTGGGCAGACTAGATGGACCTTGCGGTCCCCTTCTGCCATTATCTTCTATGTTTCTATGTTAGTCTGGCATGGTCTTGTCCCACTCATGGTTAGAGGTTGCCTGCATCTCTCTTACTGCCACCAAGCCATGCCCTCCGCTGTAACTGGTTTTTGAACTTCCGGCATTTTATTGCCGACAGCAGACTACTTCCATTGGCACACAAAATTTTCCAACATTTCCAATTTCCTTAAGTTTACAAGATCCTTCTGTATTTATCAGTGGGTGTGGGGGGGGGGACAGGAAGACCCTCCTCCCGTTTGTGACATTTTGTGTGTGACTTGCTACTCTGACTCCCCTCTTACTAGTTTAAACCAGCTATATGCTCTGCCCACTTTTCTCCCCTGTCCTTCTCATTGGGGTACAAGCCATGCCTTTTGACCAGCCTCCAACTCCTCCAAGTTGGGCCCTAATCATAGATACTTAGATACATAGATACATAGACGGTGTCAGCAGATAAGGGCCTATGGCCCACCCAGTCTGCCCATTTGAGCTTGTAAGTTCAGTTTATGTTTTCCTAGAAGTCTGTAGCCCCTTACCCCTGACCTCCAGAATTCCTTTATGTCTATCCCATGCATTCTTAAATCCTGTGATTGTTTCAGCCCCCACCACTTCTTCTGGCAGGGTGTTCCACTTGTCCACCACCCGTTCTGTGAAGAAATTCTTCCTCATGTTTCCTATGAATCATCCTCCATCCAACTTCATCCCATGCTCTCTAGTCCTGGAACATCTTTTTCGCTTAAAAATAGTGTATTCCTGCACCCTGTTCCTCCCTGTAAGATGCTTGTATGTCTCTATCATATCCCCTCTCTCCCTCCTCTCCTCCAGGGAGTACATGTTCAGTTCCTTCAACCTGTCTTCATAGGACTTGTGATGCAATCCATGCACCATCTTTGTTGCCCTCCTCTGAACCTTCTCTACCCTGTCTATGTCCTTACGTGGTATGGTCTCCAGAACTGTACACTGTACTCAGGTGGGGCCTCACTAGTGTCTTGTATAGTGGAATTATGACCTCCTTTTTCCTGCTGGTGATGCCCTGCCTATACATCCCAGCATCCTATTTGCTTTACCTGCTGCCTTGTCACACTGTTTCCCTACCTTGAGGTCATCAGAGATGATAACCCCAAGATCCCTTTCCTGCTTGGTGCATGCTATATCCTCACCCCCAACTGATATATTGTGCCAAGGTTTTGTGCCCATATGCATTATCTTGCACTTCCTTGCATTGAATTTCAACTGCCAAATCCTGACCATTCTTCGTTTCTGCAGGTCCCTTCTCATTCTGTCTACACCCTCTGGTGTGTCTACTCTGTTACAGAGCTTTGTGTCATCAGTGAACAGTGAAATTCTGCCTTCCAGGTCCTGCGCAATGTCACTGATGAAGATGTTGAATAGGACCGTCCCAGCACTGATCCCTGTGGTACCCCACTGGTCACTCTTCCCTCTGTGGGGTGACAGCCATTTACCACCACCCCTGTGTCCTGCCACCCAGCCAGTTACCTACCCACCACACTACTGTCCTGCCCACACCCATATTCCCCAGTTTGTGTAATAGTCTTCCATGTGGCACAGTGTCAAAGGCCTTGCTGAAGTCCAGATAGGCCATGTCCACTGCCCTCCCCTGATCCACCTCCCTAGTCACCCAGTCAAAAAATTCAATGAGGTTGGTCTAACATGACCTCTCCCTGGTGAAACCATGCTGCCTTGGGTCCTGTAGTCCATTGACAACCAGATGTTCCACCAGTCTCTCCTTCAGTAGTGCTTCCATGATCTTCCCCACTACCGAAGTGAGGCTGACTGATCTGTAGTTCCTTGTTTCCTCTTTGTTCCCACTTTTGTATAAGGGGACTATATCTGCTGTCCTCCAGTCTTTGGGTACCTCCCCTGTTTCCAGTGATCAGCTAAACAGGATAGCCAGAGGTTCAGCCACCACCTCTCTTAGTTCTTTAAGGACCCTGGGGTGCACCCCATCTGGCCCCATTGCTTTATCAACTCTTATTACTTCCAGTTCCTTCAGGACCCTTTCTCATGTAAAGGGACTTGTGTCCATTTCTGCACCATTCTCACCCCTTGTACTCCCTTCAGACCCATTACCCTCCTCTTTCTCAGTAAAGACTGAGCAGAAATACCTGTTCAATATGTCAGTTTTACTGTTGTCATCCTCCACGTGGCACCCATCCTCCCCCTTCAGTCTCACTATCCCTTCCTTTGTCTTTCTTTTTTCACTTATGTACTGTACCTGTAAAAGGTTTTGTCCCCTCTACCCACTGATTTTGCAATGTGTTCTTCTGTCTGAGCTTTGGCTTCCCTTACTGACCTCCCTGCCTCCCTTTGCTTCTCCTGGTGCTTCTCCCTATCCCCTTCTGCCTGTGTCTTTTTGTATTGCCTGAATGCAATCTTTTTGGCTTTCACTTTCTTTGCTACCTCTTTGGAAAACCATAATGGTCTCCTCTTCCTTTTCCTCTTGCTAACCTGCTTAATGCAAAATTCTGTTGTTCTTGTAATCCCCATTTTAAATACTGCCCACTGTTCCTCAACCCCTGATTCCTGTCCCATTCCCCTTAATGCCTCTTTCAAGTATCTCCCCATTTTCCCAAAGTCTGCCCCCCAAAATCCAGGATCGTGTTTTGTGTGGTTTGGTTCTGCTCTTTCTGTGATTTCAAACCACAATGACTGGTGGTCACTGTTTCCCAGGTGCTCCCCCACTGTTACCCCCATCACACTGTCCCTGTTTGTGAGCACAAGGTCCAGTATTGCCTTCTGCCAAGTTGGTTCCATGACCAGTTGCTTGAGGAAAGCACCCTGAAGGGAGTCCAGGATAAATCTGCTCCTAGTTGATGCTGCTGCTGGGATGCTCCAGTCCATGTCTGGAATATTGAAGTCTCCAACCAGTACTACCTCACCCTTGTCTGCCATCCTTTGGATGGCTAGCATCAGCTCCCTATCTGTTTATTCCTCCTGGGCTGGTGGTCTATAGACCACACCTGTGTGGATGGCTGTCCCCATTTTCCTTTCCAGCTTAACCCACAGTATCGCCCCCATTTTGTTCCTCCTGGATCTCTGTGGCCCTTATGTAATTTTTCACATATAGTGCCACTCCTCCTCCCTTCCTGCCTGCTCTGTCTCTTCTGAATATGTTGTAGCCAGGTATGGCCATCTCCCAGTCGTGGTTATCATTACACCAAGTTTCAGTGATGGCCACAATGTCCAGCCTGACTGCACCATGACAGCCTCAGATCTTCCATCTTGTTGCTAAGGCTCCTGGCATTTGCACACATGGCTTTCCATGATTTGACCTCCCAGACTGTTTCACTGTTCTACTCAGCCCCTTCCTTGGTTGTCCTTCATCCCTGGTTCTCCTTGCTGTCTGCCCTTCTGCTGAATTTTGCCCCTTTTCTGTCTATCCACCTCTTGGGCACTAATCTCCATCTTTTGCACACTGCTTTGCAGAGATAGCCACTCCTCTGGTTCACTGGTTCCACTGCTAGCTGTGGGGGGTGAGCAAGTAGGTACCCTTCTTGCTGGCCTGCCACCCCCCTTTGCTAGTTTAAATGCTCGTCAATGTAGCATTTAAACTTATCATTGATTGCTTGGATTCCCCTCCAGGGTGGATGCAGGCCGTCAGGCTTGAACAAACCTCCATCCCTCCAGGTGGGTCCCCAGTCACCAATGAATCCAAACCCTTCCTCACAGCACCAGTTCTTCAATCATGAGTTAAAGTTCCTGGTGCATGCACTCCTGTGCTCTTCCTTGCCTCTTGCAGGAAGTACTTCTGAGAAAGTGACAGAAGTAGCTACTTGCTTGAGACCCCTCCCCAGTTTCCTAAACTCTTCCTGAACTTCCTTTGGCTCCCCATTTGCCAGGTCATTAGTACCTAGGTGGATAATGACATCCAGCTCACCCTTCCGTCTTGCCTTCCCAGTGATCCCCAGGATCTTCCTTCCATCCTTCCATGCCATGGCACCTGGTAGGCACCTTGCCTCCCTGTCCTCCCCCTCCTGTGTTCCTATCTGGATCCCTCTTATGATAGAGTCCCCCACCAGGATTCACTTCCTCCTCCTCTGGGGTCCACTGCTTTCCCTGCTGAGGTCACCTCCTTGGCTAACCTCCACATCCTTTCCTTCCACTTCTCTGGGTACCTCTATTTGGTTGTCCTCGTTTGCCAGTGTGGCATATGAGTTCTTGAGTGGAATAGAATCTGGGATGTGCCTCTGCCTGACCACTCTAACCCTCCCTGAGCCCACTGTCATCCAAGTGCTCCTCGTTCTTGGCATCCTTTGAGGTAGTTGCATTGGACTGGGTGGTCTCTGGATAGGGGTGATGGTACTCCTGACCCAGTTTACTTCTGCTCTGAGTCTGGCTACCTCATCCCACAGTCCAGAGAGATGCATGCAGATAGGGCAGCACCTCAGTGTCCAGAAGGTCTGCCTGAATATGGCTGCCCCACAGCCACTGCATTGCACCGCTTCCCACATTATACTGCAATTATACTGCTATTCCACTACTTGTCTGCTACTGTAGCTCTCCTAGTTTCCTTTTTATTAATTTACTGTCCTAAAAATCCTGCCACTGATCCTCAGATAATTTTCTTTAAAAAAAAGAAAAGAAACCAATAAATAAATAAATGAGTCAAAACACTTGTCGTGCTGAGGGTGGGTTTCTTCCCCCTTATGCCCCTCCTACTTCACACCCCTTACTATACCCTGTGTTTAGCTCCTGTCAATCAGATTTAACAGGGCATATAATTAAGAGTTGGGGGAAGGGGGGGCAAAATTTCAGCAATTAAAGACAGCACAGAATTACACCACCACTACGTTTTAAATTTTCAACAGCCCAAAAATAATTCTAAGTAAAGACAACAAAGAAAGTACAGTGTCACTAAAAGCCCACAATCTAAGTTTAAAAGAAAAATAGCAATTACCAATTACTCTAAAGCACTGAATTGGATATGTTTCCTTCCTTCCCGTTCTGGCTTCTTCTCCCTGAGGAACTGAAACCCCTCCTCTCTGAACCACCCCTTTAGTCATCCATTGAACTGGAACATGTGAAACTGTTCTCATTGGTTCAGGTATGAACATGGTAACACCTTGGAGAAGGTTGTCGCTTCCGCTCTCTCCTTTGCTATGTTTCCCAGAGCACAGAATTCTGCCTTCATCTGTTCCATGCTCCACTTGCTTAGATCATTCATGCCTACATGCACAATCAGATCTGACCTTTCCACCTCCTCTTCCATGAGTTCCATAACCCTGGCAATAAGTCTGTCTGGTGTCACCACAAGATAATAGTAGAACTCCTCTTTATCATTGGGGGTGAGACCCATTTCCCTTCCAGTGCTCCTAACTACTGAGTTCCCCTATGTGTACCTTCCTCTTGCCCCCTTTGGGGCTTGACCTTCCCCCTAGTTTGCTGTCCAGAGAGACTGTCTGCTAGGCATGCTACACACTCATCTCTCCTGGAGAGAGATTGGGACACCTTTGATTGCAACAGGGTGAACCTATGGCACAGCACTTGTTCCTCAGACTTTGACTTCCCTCTCCCCTTCTTCCCTTCTCTTCCCACTTCCCACTACTGTCCAGCCACCTTCATGGGCCTGAGATGGTCCAAGAGATGACTGTGGCAGAAGCACCCTATGTGGCCTTTTGGTTTCAGTTCTCAAGTTGCAGATTTCAGCCCTTGCAGCTTCCAGACCCACCCTCATGTCCTGGAAACTTCTACAGCTGAGACAGTGGCCAAACTCCCAAAACACACTGTTCTTTGACATTGTCCCATACCCCCTACACTTCCCCCACATTGCACCTAAGTGCCCCCCCGCACCGTGTTTTGCTGTAGTGAAGTGAGTGTTGTACTATAAGGCAATCCTAATTAGAAAGCCCCTAGTATATACTTGCACTGTTTACAAGTATAAATTTGCAACATAAGGTATTATCCCAGTTAGGGTGTCTCTGGAATTTCCTTAATACTCTACATGTTTGTTGTATCTTGTAAGAGCTTTTTGTGGTCATTGTGGTCTTCCTGTGGATGGTCTTCAAATGCTCTTGTGAGATGCTCCACTCCTGCACTGTGCAAAAATGGGGTAAAAAAAAATGGGATAAATTAAGGGAAGGTGTAGTGAAGGCAGCAAACCTCTGTGTAAAGGAAGTGAGCAAAACCAGAAGGGAAAAGAGACCACTGTGGTTCTTGAGGAAGGTGACTTTGAAGGTAAAGACTAAAAGGGGGGCATTGAGATCACGTGATGCAGGGTTCCTGGTAGCAGCGCTGAAATGGATCTCCGACACGTAGCTTCTCTACTGCCTAAATCTTTAAGTTAACAACCGAGGGAGACCCGGACTAAAGCTACACCAGGTGAACCCCTGAGTTATAATGTTCGCCCAGCACTAAAAATCAGTTTTGCGGTTGGCTGCATTTACCGCGATGGAGGCTGAAATGAAACAGGCCTTGCCCAGGCACACTCCACCAGCCGCACCAGAAAAAATCCCAAAGAAACAACAGGTGGAAGGGGCAGCTGCTGGAAAGTCAACTCCTCCAACCTCTATCACGACTCCTCTAATGGAGGACCATTTCCTACAAGAAATGCTGCCCTTTAGAGAAACCCTATCTGACATCTTGACGGTATTGAAGTCCCTCCGTAGTGATCTGAATGGCCTTACGAGGAGGGTGGGAGATATAGAGGCCCGCACGGTTTCTATAGAGAAGTGGAGAGAGAAAACAGAGCCCGAGATAGTGCATCTATGCCAGCAAATCCACAAGTTGCAGCTCAAAACTGAAGATTTGGAGGGCAGGAGCCGACGGAATGATATCCTGATCCTCGGGCTACCGGAATCGGATGAGGGTGCCAATACTGTTTCTTTTCTGCAGAAGTTTTTACAGAAGATAGTAGGCCCTTCCCCTCTCAACTCCATCTACCAAATTGAAAGAGCGCATCACTCCCTCAGGCCATGACCTCCACCAGGAGCCCCCCCCAGGCCAGTCATAGTGAAGTTCTTGAGTTTTGTGGAAAAGCAGCATGTTCTCACCAAAGTTAAAGAGCTTCAGAAAATTATGTGGGACAGTGCTACCCTCAGGATAACATAGGACTTGCCTTGGGAGACCCATCAGAAGCGGGTCGCTTTTCACGCCACCGTCAAGAGACTAATTGCTGCCGGTATCCCCTTTCGAATGCTGTACCCAGCTAAGCTCTATGTGTCAGTGCAAGGTTCCTGGCTTACTTATGATACGCCTGAGCAAGCAGCTTCAGATCTTTCCACAAAACTGCCTAACCTGTTTAAAGAAGGCTGAACACCTAAACTGGAACTGTTTTTGTTTCCTGTAGTTAAAGATATGGTTTGCAATTGGTTTAAGTACCTTTTGAACGTAGTAGGTCTCTGTGCCTTGTCAGGTCTGTATGGGAGGATTCCAATGAATATTGTACTATCAGGCTGGGTCAGTGTAACATCCTACTTAGGGGGACCCTGGTGATACCTTGATCCACAGTAGGAACCTTTCTTTGAAGGGGGGCAGTTTCCTAGCAGGACAACAGGCAGGGATCGTTGTGGGTACCCTCATTTTCTTTCCCCCAGTCAATTCGGGGGTAAGGATAATCGCATGTCTCAGGTCAGTCCCTCCTGCTATAATTCACGGGTTTAATGCGGAGATTCCAATTTTTTGGTAACGAGCAATGTTATGGGTGGTATCACCAGGGATTGAAGCAGTCCGGGCTAGTTGTACTCATGCCTTATTCGGCTATGCTGATCCCGAGGTGACCTGCTATTTATGTTTGAGTAGCTTCTACTCTGAGTTATATTCCCATTTAATAGCATCCATTTTGGGGCTGTAGATGTCCTTACAAGGTCAGGGTGGGTTCAATTAAATGACTGCACTGGTTGTACTTTTTACCTTTTAGGGACACTTTAGCTAAGGCTAGTCAGGGCATTTCTATAGACTGGCTCTGGTTCGTCTGGGTCTTCCTAATCTCAAGTGATGTCCATTACCTTTACAGGGTGCAGACACAATGAGTTGGGGGGGCTGGGTGCGGGGCTCCGGATTAGAGCAACCTGGGGCAAGCTGCATAGCATACTGGTTCAGGGGCGTGATGGCGCTTTGATCTTTTTTTACTTAATTTCCTTTTGTCTTAAAGGCCCTTTGGATCAGAGGTTAACTGCAGCTTCTTGTGAGCTGTGAGGGGCAGCAATCCATTTTTTGGTTCTTATACGTATCATAGACAAAATAATCACCATCTGGGTTTGGCCAATCACTAAGAAGCTATCTTGGTACAGGTTTGTTCAGATTTGGGGTGAGAGGCCTAATGTAAATAGTTATGGGGGTCTACTAAAGGGGGAGGAGGGAGGAGTTTTATTGGTATCCAGGGATTTGATACTCTTGCTAAGAGCCTTAGTTATTACTCGAATAGAGGACTTAAAGGTATACATAATACTGGATAGTGTATTTTATATTGTTATGTTGGGTTTGCTTGTTTCTAACAATGTTATGGGGAGGGATGGGGGAGGGGGGCTGGAGTGTGCCTTAAGGGATTGGTCTATGACATGCTGAGAATTTTATGGTTGATACCAGGGACGTCATGCAACCAGAAATTTTGGAGGGGCACGAAATCAAAATTTCTCTAGAGGGGTCTGGGGGCATGCACCCCGGGAACATTTTGAAAAATTTAGGTCAAATGGTGCATTTTGGTGACTTATAGAAGGCCAAGAAGCTTTTCCTTAACATGTTAAATGCTGTCACAATGATACTTTTTTTTCTTTGTTCAGTCTGTGACAGTGACCTCTTGTATTTTCAAAGCAATTTTGTAAAAACTGAACTGAAATGGTGCATTTTGGTGGCTTTTACCATATAGTGAATCAGCTCGCTATTTACAGTCCATTCCTAACTAATTAATTACCTGCTAAAAGCCAGAAATGCACCATGTGAATAGTCAAATTATTACAGTCCTCTACTATAAATGTTTTGTATGAAAAATAATGACAGGTCATCTGTTCTTGCTGATGATTTGTTTACTGTGTAATTTTTTCCATCTGTTACTTGTGTATATGCAATAGGGATGACGATAAACAGAGTATGATGAATCCATTTATTTGAGTAACTGTGTGTATAAATTCCATTTATACACACAGTTATTACATCACGTTCCACCACTCGTGAGGTTACTTGAGGTCAATGGCAACTTCACAAGATAACCGCTTTGTCACATAAGCACCCCCTGCATACCCCTTATTCATGCAATAGGCATGGCAGGGTATTAAATAGCTTGTATAGCATAGCATAATGCTATTCAGTATCAGAGGGTGGTGCTATCCATTTTCTGAGCTGTATAGCACTAGACTGCTAAACATTTTTTATGTTTTTTATTCAAGTTTACAAATACAAAACACATTAAAAACAAAACAATTTTCATTTTGCTAACCAGTCTGTGCCATATACTATGCATTTTTGTAGCTGATTAGCACTTTCACCTGTGAAACTGCTAATTAATGTTTTTGGATTATTTAATACCCTACATGGACACAAACCTCATTTAATAAATCCATTTATCTGCACAACCATTGAATAAATCAAATTTATAAACTCAGTTGTGATTTAATCACCATTTATCCACACGTTATTTATGTCATTATCATTTATCTGCATAGTAGTGATGCCACGTATTCCCGTATTCAAATGCAAATAACTTTAAAATGAAGAATGATAGCATAATACTGTGAGAACGAAAGGTGTTCAGCAGAAAGGTATTTACAAAATGAGTGGTGTTTCATTTATAGTTACCTTTAGTTTTTTTTTAAATTATCAAAAATAGCAGAAAATTCAGTTTTGTTCTACTTTTGCAAGAAACGAATGTAAATAACTTTAAAACAAAAAATGACAGCATGGTACTTTGAGCACACAAGTTGTTCAACACAAAACTATCTACAAAATGAGGGAGTAATCATTTAAGCAATATTATATGACAGGAGTTGGGTAATCTCACGCCTGGGTGGTTGGGCACAAGGCATCAGGCTGAGTGCATCCAACATCCCAGAAGTGAGGTTATCCCAGCACAACCCACACCCTGGAGTGTATTATTGCTATTATACAGTGGCTCATTATACAAAATAAAAAAAAGTTTAAAAATGTTTTTAGTAGATTTTTAGTTATGCAGTGTATCTTTGTTTATTAAGAAAAGGGGGGAAAGGTGCTGCTCATCTATGACAGTGTTGTGCTGGGATAACCTCACTGTGCTAGGGACACACTGACCAATCAGAGTCCAGGAAATTTCTCTTCCATTTTACAATTAACAGCAACCACTGTGCTAGTTGGAAAGTTGACAAAAAGTCACACAACCTATAATTCAAAAAACATCAAAAGCAAATGTCCCTGCAGGGTCAGAAAGCATCCCATATTGTATAAAGGAAATATACAATGGTGGGCTGTCAGATAAATTATTTATCTGTACAAGTGCTGTTTGACCTCGGAAGTCTGGACCATACCTCTCATCTTATCATGTCAGCACTTGTCTTTAATTTGCAAGCCAACTGTCTGAATGTGTAGCACATTCTTAGTCAATATACAAATAGTAGGTTTCCTATGCTTAGTGTCAAAGTATGTTTCAATAAAAGTTACATTTTTATTATGAAACTGCAAACAACCCAGAAAAACTGTAAACAGGCATGACAGAGACCATGATGAGCAATGCAAGGCAGAAATAAATGTAGATGGGAATAATCCATCACATTTGGGCTGGCAGTATAGCCTAGAGGTTAGAGGAATGAGGTGTGAATGAGCGTGATACATCCAGCAGACCAGACCTGAGTTTGATTCTCACAACCTCCACTTGCATACTGTGTGACTCTTAGCAAGTCACTTAACCACCCAGTGCTCCCAGGTCACCCCTGAAAACAGACACTTGTGCTTAGTGGGCCTTACCCAGTTACCAAAGACTAAAATAAAAAATAAATAAATAAACATCAGTACCACCTCCCTACCAACAGACCCTCCAAATGAAGTACTGCAAACAGAGCAAGCCAGCTTGCAATACACTGTACTTAGTATTGCTAACAAAAGTAAAACTCTCAGAACAGCATAATAAAGAATCATACTAATTAATATTACTTGTAAAACTCCTACTGCCGGGGGATAACCCACTCCAAGTCACAAGTCACACATCCTGCAGGCTCTCAAACCAGAGCAAGCCTGATAACAACAAATTAATGCATTTACTAATAACCCTCCAACACTGACAAATGACAAGGGTGGTATTCATGGTAACACCACACCCAGATGAGTGACCTCCTCTTGCAAACCCTCCAAACAGAAACAAACGAATGACAATAAAATACAACACAGACTGACAACCCAGGGGTGGGAGTGGATGAAATAACCTACCCCAGACAATAATCACACCCCTAACATTTGAACAAGAGCCAACTTTTCTTTTTTTGGGGAGGGAGGGGGCTTATCTCTGCAAACAAGCAGAAGTCACTTGAACTATAGTGAAAGCTAACAATTTAAGGGGGTGAGGTGTTGCGCTGCCCCTCTGAGTCGGAACCAATACACGCACACTTGACCTCTTGCAAAGTGCATCCACAGCCTGCCCAATAACAATGAATAAATTATTATAGTCTACTACTAATAATAATAAAACAAACAAACCCACCCACATGTTTAACCCTTACCCTACTAAACTTCTGCTGCTGCATGAAAATCTGCCCCACTTTGATTGGCTTGTCCATGGTGGCAGATAGTCAGCTCCTCTGCCTCCATCTCAGCACCACAGGGCATCCCCAGTGGATCAAGCTGTGGTGAATGTGGCACAGTTCACTCCTACTGCTCCAGCTGAGTACGGGATTCTTTTATTCCCAAAAACCAAACTTTTACAGCTTTCTGTTGGTGTCTGGGGTGGTCCAATGGTCGTGTCCTTCTGTGTCCCCTACACTGAACCCAGGAGAACTCTTATCACTAATATTCCTCTGATTCTCTTGTTCCCAGACCCCACAACTGCTCAGCTCATGGCATAAACCACTGTCTTTTTGCAGATGCTGGAGACAGGTCTGCATTGGTCACTTCCACTAAGTATGTTGCTTTGTTCGGGGGGATATCCATTACTCCTGTTGCTCTGGGTCCCAGCACTGTGGCACCTGCCACTTTCCCAGTGGGACTGCACAGTCCAATGACACCCCAACACCATGTCCAAGTATCCCAGGTGTATGGTGCTACCCCAACACACCCTGCCTCATGCCTAAGTATCTGTGGCATTCAGAGGCAGCCCCTCCAACTCCCCGTCCCCATCCAAGTATCCCTGCTGGCCACTGATAGCGACAACTCTCATCATTTCACCCCCAGACACACACACACACACACACACTCCTTGACTGGCCACTAAGTGGGAGCTTTGTGTAAATCACTTTTATGGCATGGTGATATGGAGAGCCTCTTTGTGCCCCTGAAGTCCATCACCCCCTACAGCCACTGTATATTGGCCCCATATGCCTACAGAAGCTTCTGAAGATAATTGTGTGGGTTGCAGTTGTTACAGTCAGTGAGAACCCTGGATTCCTGTTGATCATTCTATATTATCTTTAATAAGGAGACATGCCAAGAAAGAAAAGTCAAAATCCAGCATGGCAGAGTTACAAAAAAAATGGCATAGTTTTGTGTTCCATGAGCATTTCTGCCTATACTCCAAAGCTAAAAACTGAATTCCCCAAATCAAATTCAGGTTTCTTTTTACCTGGTTAAGTTACAATTTGTCTCTGAGTTTTCAGGGAAAAGGAATGAAAGCTAACCAAAGGAGAGACACTAGCATGTCTGATGTTCAGGTGATGGATGTGAATAGTTTCATTTCCTTTCCTTTCCTTTCCTGTCTTAGATGCTTCAGAAAGGAAATGAAACAAAACTCTACTCACATGTCCATCACCTGAGAAAAGGAAAAACAAAACCTGAAAGTCAGAAGAGGAGGGGGGAGCGGATCGGCAATATGGAGAAGAGGTACCTGCACAAAAAAATTGGGGGTGGAGAACACATTCCAGGTGGACACCACTCCTCAGCCTTCCAAACACAGAAATCCTTGTCTGTGGGCCGACACTGGCTCATCAAGTAGTTGATGGACACTGGACACAGCTCGGAAGAATTAGGCTTGTTATCTCACCCACTCTGCCCCATCCTCCTGTCACATACAATGTCCTCCAAGAACAGAGCCCTTTTACAAGCCAACCCAGACTGATGAATTAAGACATTTGGACTCACCCGCCTCCTACTGCTGCTGGTACTGCTAGTACTCCTCTCCTGGGAAGTAGCGGTGGCACATACACACCCACAGTCGATCTCACTCAATAACGTGGCCCGCCACAGGTGAATGTTTACCCTTCTTGGTTGCAGTTTTGCTTAGTTTTTCTCATACCGGTCTTTTCCTCAGTCTGTCCTCTTTGAGTGCACAGAGTAAGATGGTGCCTGAAAATCCACACTTTGATGCATGGCGGCGTCAACAGATCCCCGCCCCCACCACTTATGACTTCAAAAAAGTTAATATTGTTTTAGACCTTGTGATTTTCTGGAAAATAAAATGCATTTACGGGTATTTTATACTAGTTTTGAGCAATGATATTGGGGGGGGCACATGCCCCCTCGGGCCCTATGGGCATGACGCCACTGGTTGATACCTAGAGTTGATAAAGATGGCTAACAGTCTTATTAAAATAGTCACGTGGAATGTTAGAGGAGCAAGAGATACTTCAAAATGGTATCAGATACTCAAGCATTGTGCCCTTCTGAATGCAGATATTATTCTGCTTCAAGAAACTCACTTGGCATGTGTGGAATTGCTTTGCTAACACAGACAAGGAATATCTCAAGTTTTTGCAGCAGGGAGCTCATCTTCATGTCGAGGGGTGGCCATATTGATTGAAAGGAATATCTCCTTTCAAGTAGATACAACCATCACTGACCCCCTGGGGAGATATGTTCTAATTAAGGGTATCCTAAACAACAGCATGGTGATTTTAGGTTTGATATATGGTCCGGTGGGAGGGGATCCAGATTTCTTCATGGATTTAGCTAACAAAATAGCAACATTCCTACCCTCCCCCTTGATTTTAGGGCAGGATTGGAACATCCCCCCACCCAGAATCTGGATAGGACTTATAGGCCGCTGAAACCACCTTCGCCTTTGCAGAATGCATTGAAAGACTTAACAACTTTGTTGGGGCTGTGTGATCCATGGCGAACCTTAAATCCCTCACACCAGTTATACACATTTTATTCAAATGTTCATCAGTCCTGGTCAAGATTAGATTACTTCCTAATTAGCTGTTCTCTCATGCCCAGTGTTGGCCAGGCCGGCATAGAACCCATAATGATATCTGACCACTCAGTAACCTGGTTAGTTCTCTCTCTGGACTCTCATACCCGGACAGAAACAATCTGGAGACTGAATACCCAGTTGTTAAAAGATAACTCCATTGTTTCTCGGATTAAAGCACTCATTGCCACTTTTATGGAGCATAACAGAGACTGAGTTTCAAGAGGTGACCTCTTATGGTGTTCCCTGAAGTATTACCTTCGGGAAGAATTTATCAAGATTGCTGCCAGAAGGAAAAGGCGTAGGGATTTTAAAGCCCTATCTTTATTAACCATGATTAAAGAGAAAGAAAACTCATTATCCTCCACTACATCCTCGGGTACCCTAGAAGAGTTGTTAGGGTTATGTAATGAATATGCAGAATTAATAAGAGAAAAAGTGGAATATGCCCTTTTAAAGACCAAAGCTAAATATATAGACCAGGGCAAAAAAGCTGGGAAGCTACTTGCCTTACGTCTGCGTCAATTAGAGAGCTCCCGCTTAATCCCTTCCATACGGGCCTCTGATGGCTCTACTATTAAAACTGAACCTTGAGAGATTGTGCAGATCTTTGAAACCTTTTACAAGACACTATATGGGAAATGCCTTTCCAGTATACCATTTCAAGATATAGAAGCATATTTAGAGTCTCTGGACCTTCCTGTGCTGGATGACATATGCCAGTCTTCTTTAGTTTCACCAATATCTACCACCGAAATTGAAATGGCTATTAATAGTTTTGCTCTAGACAAGGTGCTGGGACCTGACGGATTCCCCTCCAATTTTTACAAAACATTTTCTAAAGAGCTAGCCCTCCTCCTGCTTAATTTATATAGTTACATGTTCAAGGCTAGACCCGTCCCTTATGGAGGCAACAATTATTCTTTTACTCATACCAGATAAGACCCAACTAGACCCAGCTAGTTATTGGCCAATTTCTCTCCTAAATTGTGACATTAAAATCTTGGCTAAAGTGCTTTCGCTTCAGGTAAAGGCACTTTGGATCCAGCTCCTAAGCCTGGAGCAAGTTGGGTTCGTATCAGGACGTTCCTCAGCTGACCACCATAGGGCACTCACACATATATTCCAAGTGGCCCAGTCTTCCCAGTCCCCAGTAGCCTTAATCTCTTTAGATGCTGAAAAAGCTTTTGATAGGGTGTACTGGGAGTTTTTATAGTTAACCCTGGAAAAAATGGGCTTTCCCCCTCATTTCATTGCAATGATACAGTCACTCTATGCTTCCCCATCGGCTAAGATTTACTGCAATGGGGTCTTCTCTGTCAGATTCCCCTAATATACAGGCACCAGGCAAGGTTGTCCTCTCTCACCCTTTCTTTTTAATCTCTATTTGGAACCCCTACTTCGACATATTAAACAGTCCCTTCAAATTAAGGGTATCCCTATTCATAATGAGACTCTCAAATTCTAGGTATATGGTGATGATATTCTTCTCCATTTGGTGCAGCCGGCATCCTCGTTAGAACACATCTTAGAAGTCATTAATCAATATGGCAGGTTATCCAACTATAAATTAAATATCTCCAAAACCAAAATTTTTCCTCTGAATCGCTACACTTTGAACTCGGAATTTGGGCACCTGAGTTTTAAATGGTCCTCCCAGGTAATCAGGTACCTAGGTATTTATTTAACTAGAGATTCCAGTACCACCCAGAAACTTAATCTAGATGATCTAGTTGGAGTCACCCAACAGGATCTCCTGAGATGGCAGAACCTACCACTTTCCTTATGGGCTCGGATAAGTATAATTAAGATGAATATTCTTCTCTGTCTCTTTTGCCCCCTAAATCTGTTCAATTTATGGCTTCCGATATCCTTTTTCAAACTTCTACACTCCATGATTTCAAAATTCATCTGGTTAGGCAAACACCCTCGTTGTGCCTTCTACAAACTTGGTGTGCCTAAGGCACTAGGCGGTCTTTGCCTTCCTAATTTCCTTTTGTACTACTGGGTGAGTCATTTAACCAAGCTGGGGAAATGGCTCTCTCAGAGAGATGTGGATTACATTCCCATTTGGCTCCAGATAGAGAATGACCTTTTAAGGTCTAACGACATTAATCTCTCTACTGTTTTTTATCTGACAAAACCATCACTGCCGGAGGCGTTACAAGACTCGGTAATTATTACTTCCCTCAGAGTGCTATCTCAGTGCTGCTCATACTTTAAGATACCCCTTAAATATGACATGGGCCAACCAGTTCTGCTAAATCCCAATATTAGAATTGGGGGCCCATGCCTTCCATGTCAATGGCTACAGGAGGCATGAGTGGAAGACCTATTTTCTCTGGATAACCTTCTCTCTTCATCTAAAATCCTCGCTAAATTTGACATCCCGAGGTTGAAGATTTTTAAAGTGTTCCAACTAAGACACTTTATAGGTACCTTTTTTGGTGTTAAGTCTAGGTCATCATTGGTCAGACCCCTAATGACTCAAGTAAGTGAATGCTCCCTAAAGCCACACTGTGTTTCCATGGTATATACCCTTCTCCTGACCACTACTTGTTCTAACCCTCTCCCCGGTTCTTCAATCTGGAGGGCCTTACTTCCGGACTTGAACCTTGATTGGGCTTGGATCTGGAAGGATCTCTATATACCAGTCCCAAGATAGACTTAGACTCACCCAATATCACATACTGAATAATATGTATTATACTCCCCTGAGATTGGCTAAATTGGGCAGGATACCGGATTCTACTTGCACTAGATGTGGCAGAGCAGAAGGGAACATGGTGCACATATTCTGGTACTGTGAAAAAGTATCCCCAGTCTGGCAAGAAATTAGAGCTAACTTGGATCCCTGGTTAGGGCTGGAAGACTTCTTCACGATTGAGGTATGTCTTCTAGGACAATAGTCTAGGTATCCAAGTCAAGGAGCGTAGATTCCCCATGGCCCTAATAGCCATTATTGTCAAAAAGCTGGTTCTTAAACATTGGATGGATCAGTTAACATTTTCTTATAGTGAATGGTTAAGGGATATGTCTAGTTTTTTCAGAACTGAACGATTGATTGCAGGTTTTCGTAATAACATGGCAAGTTTTGACAAAAAATGGGGCAAGTTGTATGCATTATATTTAAAGTAAGTAGGTCATAACTCAGCTGCTCAGGTATTTTACTTAAGAGATGAGGAGGTCTCTTCTCCTCTTTCTAATAACAAACTAAAGCATACTCCAGAGGGGTGGAAGGGAGGGAGGAGGGGGGCTAGGAGGGGCGGAGCTTGGGAGGGGGGATTTATTTAGCTGGTTTCTGTATAGCTTTAATATTTGTTTGCCACTGTTGTGTATCATGTGTATATTTTGCCTTGTACAAGTGTAATTTCCTTTTCTTGTCAAAATTAATAAACATTTTGAATTTCAAAAAAAATAAAAGTGTGGCACTCAGGAAGTACAATAAGAGATCCAGAGGGCAGAGGATAGGAAGACTTACCAGGTAAAGCAGTGGGAAGCAAGGAAGGTAGTGAGGGGTGCATAGGTACAAACAGAGGAAAGGATAGCTAAAGGCATAGCTAACGGGGACAAGAATTTCTTCAGGTACGAAGGCAAGGAGGAAGACAAGGGGAGGGATTGTAAGGATAAGAAGGGCAGAGGAAGACTGCACAGAGGAGGATTAGGAAAAACCATATATCAGGAACAGGTACTTCTGCTCTGTCTTCACAGTGGAAGAAGAGGGGTATGGACCACATAGAAGCAGTAGGAACACTGGGGGAAGGAAGTGGCTAGAAGTCCATTCACAAAGGAAAGAATCCTGAGAGAAATTGCATATCTGAATGGTGACAAGGCTATGGGGCCATGAAGGATACATCTAAGGGTGCTGAGGCAGCTCAGTGAGGTACTGGCTGTACCTCTAACAGCACTATTCAACACAACTCACTGGAAACAGGAGTGGTTCCAGAGGACTGGATGAGGGTAGATGTAATCCCGCTTCATAAAACTGGCAGAAGGGAGGAGATTAGCAACTACAGGTCAGTCAGTCTAATAGCAGTGGTGGAAAAGTTAATGGAGACACTAGTAAAAGAAAGGCTAGTGGAGTGTCTTAAATCCAGTGGGTTACAAGACCCGAGGCAGCATAAATTCATAGGAGTGGGGGAGGTCATGTCAGAAAAACCTGGTCAATTTCTTCAATTGGGTGACCAGGGAAATTGATCAAGGTGGGGCAGTGGATGTGGCTTACTTACACTAAAGCAAAACTTTCAACAGCGTACCACATAGGAGACTTAGAAAGGAACCTGTGCAGTTTGGGGGTGGGACATAAGGTAGTAAACTGGGTATGGAACTGGTTGATGGATAGGTGGCAGAGTGCATAGTAAATGGCACTCACTTTAATGGTAGGGTAGAGTTACCAGCAGGGTATTTCAGGGCTTAGTACTTGGACAAGCCCTCTTCAATATCTTCATATGTGATATTGCAGAAGAGCTGGAAGGGAAAGTTCTTCTTTTTGCAGATTACCCCAAAATGTGCAATAGGGTAGATACTCCAGAGGGGGTCGAGAGAATGAGCAGAGACATGGGAAAACTCCCAAGAGTGGTTGCAGGTATGGCAGCTGGGTTTTAATGCAAAAAAAGTGCAAAATCATGCACCTAGGACACAGAAACCCAGGGGCAGTGAATAAAATATGGGAAGAGGTATCGATGGTCACTAAACAGGAAAGGGACCTTGGGGTTATCAAAGCTGATGACCTCAGGGTGGTGGGGCAGTGCAACAAGGCAGTAGACAGGAACAACAGAATGCTGGGGTGCATAGGGAAGGGAATCACTAATAGAAGAAAAGAGGTGGTGCTACCACTGTAATGATCATTGGTGGGAACCCATTTGGAGCATTGTGTCCATTTCTGAGGATCACATCTCAGGAAGGACATAGACAGTATAGAGGCTATCCAGAGAAGGGTAAAAAATGGTGCTGGGGCTGCATCAGAAGCCCTATGAGGAGAGACTGAGGGTTCTCAATATGTACACCCTGGAAGAGAGTAGGAAGTGGGACATGATAGAGACCTATGAGTACCCCACAGTGGTAAATAATGTACAGGAGGGGAGTATTTTTTTAGAATAGAAGATGAAAGGGAACATGGGGTAGCATGAAATTAAGCTGGAAGGGGAGATTTAGTAGAGATGTGAGGAAGTACTTCTTCAGTGAAAGAGTGGTGGACACCTGAAACAAACCTCCAGTGGAGGTGGTTAGGGCAAAAACAGTGGTGGGCTTCAAGCATGCATAGGATAGGCACAAAACAATCTTTGTATGAGAATGGGGCGGGATATAGCCAGGGATCAGGTAGGGTCAGATGCAACAGTATAGGGCAGGGACAAAATGGGCAGACTGGGAGGGCCAAGCAGTTCTTATCTGTCAACAAATTCTATGTTTTTATGCCATTCACTCAGTGGGACACTTGGGCGGACTCATCTTTAAGCTCCATTCAGTTCAACTAAAATTCAGGTGAGATAAAACACAAAAACATAGAAATTGAAGGCAGATAAGGACAGCTAGACCCATCCACTCTACCCATAGGCCCTATACATTGTATGTGGCCACTGACCTTATGTGATCAATCACTCCCTCCCCTCTCAAGCTTCCCTTGTGCCTGTCCCAAACATGCTTAAACCCCTCCACTGTGCTTGCCTCCACTACCTCCTGTGGCAGGCTATTCCATGTGTCAACTACCCTTTCTGTGTAGAAAAATGTCCTCACATTACCTCTTAATCTACCCCCTTCCAATTTCATATTGTGCCCCCTTGTTCTAATACTTTTTCTACATTGGAAAAGCTCCCCTGCCTGTACCTTGTTTGTGCCCTTGAGGTACTTGAAAGTTTCAATTATGTCCCCCTGCTGTCTCCTGTACTCCAGTGAGTACATATTGAGGTCCCTTAGTCTCTCCTCATATGTTTGGTATGGCTGTGCGAAGACCTTTTCTCGACTATTCGGTATTCGGGTCCCAGGTATTCGGTATTCGTTATTCGTTATTCTGCCAGAAAGGTGTTTTTTTAAGGAAACTTTAAAAAAGCACTTTAACAACACCATTAATCACCCATTAAACCTGGTGTAGCATATATACCTCAATGATACTTCAACCACCAATGCAGAGCTCTCATTAATGCAACACAAGCTACATGTGGCACACTTTATCCACTACACCACACATATAGCACTCCAAAAACTATATCAAGCATTGCATTGGGTCAGCACTGGAGGGTGTTCTTGGTCACAGACATGGTAGCCCATGACATGGGCATTGGCGATTGAGTGCTTGCAATAATGGCAACTCAATCCTGGTGCATGTTGAAGGGGCTACTGCTGAGGAAGGGTGACCGGATGGGGGAGGTGGGTGCATATAGCGACAGAACATCACTATATGTGTATGTGTGTGGGGGGGGTCCAGCGTGATGGAAAGGAGGGAGGGTTGGCCTGGTGTGGTTGGTGTGGGGCTGCCAAGCTGGCCCCATAGCATGGTTGGTGGTTGTCAGTCTAAAGGTGCAAGGGTTCCAGGTTCAGGTCTGGGCACACCTACATTTTAGTGTGCGCGGACCCAATTTCTTTTTCTCCAGATTTTGCACCCCCCTGACATGCACCCCCCTGGAGTTAAGAATTCTTTAGCAGGGGGTGTGGGGCAATGCGAGGGGCACAGTCCACTACATGAACAATCAAAATTTAAGTCCCTGGCACTGTTTTCCTGTGCGTTGTGGGTGTACATCACTGAAATAGATTTTCGGTGATATATACTTGCCCTGCCACCAATCACGATTGCGCTTTCATGGTTATCACATAAATCCACAGACACGGGGTAGACGGTGCTTTGGCTATGGGCATAAAAATAGTGGTAACAGTGGCTGCCATAGTGGTGACAGCTGAGAGGGTGGCTGCTGCATGAATGGCACCGGTGGTGGTGGGAAGCACACTGACTGTAGATGTAGCAGCCATAGTGTTAGCAGTGGGAACACTGGTGGAGGTGTCTGCTGCTTTCTGCACAAAGCATGTATGCACTAATGCCCTCCTACTACTGCACAAAAGGATGTGACAGTGAATGTATAGATGGAACAGGTGGTGACACCAGTAGTAGTAATAGTTCTGCCGTTGGTATTAGTAGTAGTAGTACTATTCCTAATGCTACAAGAACTAAAAGGCTTGCTTGGGGAGAAAAATATTTGAGACCATCTAATAAAGAGACCCCTGTCTGTCATCATCCATGTAGTCTATCTCACCACCTTCTCTGGAATTATATTATGTATCAATAGTATACAGTGAAGCAAGACAAGATGCAATTCAGTACTTTGCAGTAAATGCTGTCACAAAATATTGGATGATTAGAGATTAACTGCCATTGAATTACGCTGCTCCTTGCAGAATACTGCAGCACTTTGCAATAATTTTGCAGGCATGGAAAATAATTGAGACTGGTGATGCCACACTGGTAACCGGAATATTTCAGGCATGGGAAATACTTGAGATGGGTGATGCCATACTGGTAACTAGAATATTTCAGTCATGTGAAATACTGGAGACTAGAGATGCCATACTGATAACTAGAATATTTCAGTCATGTGACATACTGGAGACTGGAAATGCCATACTGGTAACTGGAATATTTCAAGCATGTAATATACTTGAGAATGGTGATACCATACAGGTAACCAGAACATTTCAATCATGTGAAATACTTGAGACATGTGATGATATACTGGTAACTGGAATATTTCAGTCATGTGAAATACTTGAGACAAGTGATACTGTACTTGTAACCGTAATATTTTAGTCATGTGAAATACTTGAGACAGGTGATACCATACTCATAACCATAATATTTCAGTCATGTGAAATACTTGAGACTGGAGAAGCCACACTGTTAACTGCCATATTTCAGGCATGGGAAAAACTGAGACTGGAGATGCCACACTAACTGCCATATTTTATGCACTTGAAATACTGAGACTGGAGATGCCACACTTGTAACTGCCATATTTCAGGCATGGGAAACATTGAGACTGGAGATGCCACACTTGTAACTGCCATATTTCAGGCATGGGAAACACTGAGACTGGAGATACCACGCTTGTAACTGCCATATTTCAGGCATGGGAAACATTGAGACTGGAGATGCCACACTTGTAACTGCCATATTTCAGGCATGAGAAGCACTGAGACTGGAGATGCCACACTTGTAACTGCTATATTTCAGGCATGGGAAACATTGAGACTGGTGATGCACACTTGTAACTGCCATATTTCAGACATGGGAAACATTGAGACTGGAGTTGCCACACTGGTTACTGGCACCTGGAAAGCTGTTAAAGGGATCGATGGAATATGGGCACGAGCAACACAAGGGATGAGAGATGTAGCAACAACAGTTGAGGATTTTGTATTAGGAACAGCAATCAATAGGTGGGTGGCACTTTTAGGCACTGGGAACTGTAGGGCATGCTCGTTCAAAAGAATACACCATGACAGTGGAAGTAATAAAGGAAAAGGGTGCTGGTCACAGATTTGTGTTAGTATGACTTTGAATATGAATGTTAACGTGCTTACTTGCTAACAGAACAATGCTGGTTAACACAGAATGGCTTGTGTATGGGTCAATGCTACAACACACAAATGTTGTATCCAGTACAAGACCATTATTTAATGCAGTTGTTAGTGCCCATATGTGTACCCAAGGTGAGGTAGATTTATTTTTATAAACACAAGTTGTTCCACATGTGCTGGGTCAAGTGAGAATCATTGAGATTCCACCACATCCCCAGCAGTGCTGAACATTCGGTCAGACGGTGCGCTGGTAGGGGGGCAACAGATGTATTTAAGGGCCAACTGTGCCAAGTGCGGAGATGCTTTCATCCTTTTGATCCAGTACTCCACTGGATTTATGGAGAATGACTCCAGAGGCTCATTGAAATAACTGTTCAGCAGATTGGGTGCCGACTGTGGCTGCTGTTCTGTTCTCTTCCGCTGCTCAGCCTGTAGTGATGAGCTGAGTTCAGTCCAACAGTCACCCTCCTTCTCAAGGTTTTCCATACTGCTTTCAGTTTGTGATTCTGAGACTGGCTCATCAATAGGGTTACCTGCTGGTTTCATTGACCCAAGGATGCAGAAACTATGTTCTGAGCACATCTGCTTCTGAATGTCTGTAACCCTGTGAGTGGGCATTATAAGATGTAATACTTCACATTTGAAACGTGGATCCAACATAGTGGCAAATATGTGCTTTTTATTGGAACAGAGATCAGAAAATCTAACTTCTAGTTCTGTTGTGAGGTTTTCCACAAGGGATATCACTGTTCTTGGTGTCTGGTTTGGATCTTTCTCAGCATTTTCACTGAATCTCCTCATGGCTTTTTTCAGGATCTGTACAGCAGGAATTACCTTACTTAGCAGTGCAGAATCAGAGCTAAAATCACTAGTGCTCCTTTCAAATGGGGCTAAAAGCTTTACCAAGCCCTCAGTCACAGCCCAGTTCTGACGTCTGAGCGCTCCCCCATATCAGTTTCCATGCTCATCCCATGAAGGGCCCGCTTTTACTCCAGAAGCCCTTGCAGCATGTAGTAGGTGGAATTCCACTGGGTCAGTACATCCTGGATGAGATGATGCTGCGGCATTTGAAGATGCTCTTGTAGCTGATGCAGATGGTTTGTGGCTTTCACAGAGTGATGAAAGTGGCTGCATATGCTTCTGGCTACTTTGACTGTGTGCTCTGCCTCTGCTGTGTTTGCCAAAGCCTTTGTCACCACCAAATTTAGTGTATGAGCAAAACAGTGTATCCCATCAAAACTGCCATCTCTAATTGCTTTTATCATACTTGTGGCATTGTCTGTGACCACAAACCCTACCTACAAATTGTTGCCATCAATCCATGGGCTCAACATCTCTTGCAGCAATTACAGTATGTTTATAGCCCGGTGATCCTTTTCCATAACACTGACATTTAGCAAAGCAGACCTGCAGGGAGAAGGGGAAGAGACAGAACCAACACCAGTACCATCATCACCACCAGTGACTATCACATCTGCAACACACCAGTGTGCTGTCAGTGACATATATGCATGATTTGAATTCATGCCAGTCCATGTGTCAGTTGTGCAGTGGAAAACTCCACCAACAGCTTGTGCTAGTAGTCTGGCAACTTCTTTTCTCAAATCATGGTAAATGTTGGGTACCACAGTACGTGAAAATGTGGTCCGTGATGGTATATTATACCTGGGGTGCAAATGCTGTAGCAGCCTATAGAAACCTATGCTTTCCACAATCGAAAATGGCTGCAGATCCAAGGCCATTATCTCACCAATTAGATTGGTGATCTGCTGTGCTGTAGGGTGTGATGCCTGGTATTTGGTGCAGGCATGGAAGAATTGCATGATGGGTGTAGTCAAAGCAGTACCACATCGCATTGATTTTGACTTTGAACCCATGGTGGAGGGTGTTACAATAATAGATGATTGAGCAGAATAAGGCAGAATGGGTGATGCTCCTGTATGGGGATGCGCTATAAGTGGTGTAGGGGGAGTTGAGGGCACACTGTCTGGCTCAGTAATAGAATCACTAATAATACTTTGAGCATCTACTGGACCAGTACCAGAAGAGGGTCTGACAGGCACATGTTGTGGAGGGGTAGGAACAGCTGTGGATCATTGAAGTGCACTGGGATGTTTCATTCGGAGATGGTTCATCATTGATGATGTTGTGAGATTTGAAAGGTTTTTACCACGACTTATAGTACAGTCACACACACAGCATACTGCCTTTGTTGGATCATCTTTTACAACACTAAAGTACATCCACACCACACTTTTCCTTGCACTGACAGTGGAAGTACAAGCCCCAATAGGGCAACCATGGGCATGTTTTGCCCCTTTCGCCTTATCAGACCTGGGTGCAGTGGATGCAGTTGTTCTACCCCTTTCTTTCTCCACAACAGATGTAGTTGTAAAACTACTTTGTGTATCAGATGGAGTTGAACTTGACACAACTCTTTGAAAGGACAGGGTGGACTGTTTGTTTTTTTTAAGAGGAGGAGGAGGGTGACCCTGACCGGCCTGCTTGCCACGTCAAGAAGTACTGCATTTTTTGGCAGCTGTACATTCACACTTCTCACACAGATATGCCGCATATTCAACCTCATGACCAAATTTGCTCGGGTGGGTATCACTGTCAGATGATGCACTTAGCAAGTCTTGACGCTCTATTAAATATTCAGAACCAGATGAATGCTCTTCTTCGGAATCCTCCACATCAGCAAAAGAAAATTTGGTGAGAGGAAACTTGCAAGGCTGAGCAACAGTACATTTTGGCAACACAATTGGTGCAGTCATTGTAACAGTCTCATCGTCAGTACTAATCACAGTACCTATGGTCATGGGCACAGTTGGCAAGGTAGTAGCACTGTCGACAGTAGTCCTGGTGCCAGAATTACAATCAGGAGTTACAGTCGAAGAAATTGGCATCATATTACAGCTAGTTGTAATACTGGCAGCAGTAGTCATGGTGACAGCAGAACACTCAGGACTACTAATGGCAGCAAGGGTTGTGGTGACAGTGGCTGTGCAAGGAGCACAAATAACAGTGCGCACTGTTAGGGCAGTGGTGGTGTCAACAGTACAGAAAGGATTTGCTCTGGTTGCTGAAATCATGGCACTGGTGGTGGTGGGGAGGAGCACACTGATAGGCGATATTGCCTCTATGGGGGCAGTTATGTGAATAGTACTACCACTGGTAGTGGGGGTGGGTTCTTGTTCTTACATAACTGGAGGATGTCAGCTGTAAAGCCCTCCTACTTTTATAAAATGATGGTGCTACAAATGCAGTGCTAGTAATAGTAGTGGCAGCAGCTGAAGTTATAATAGTACTCGTATAACCCCCAATCTTGCTGACACCAGAACCTGAAGGCTTATCAGGGGAGAAAACTATTTTAGAGCAGCGAATACGAACAGACCTTCTCTCACACTGTTCCTCACCACTTATGACTAGTGATTAAGATGACTTGCTTGGGCTGGACCATGCACATTTACGGGATTGATGAGACATGGTCCGTAACTTACTGTGTATATTATTTGTGATTAGTGTCTTTGTTTATGTTGGTGCTTCTTGCAGAAAACAACAATAGCAACACCGCATATGTAGCAGCTCATAAAGTCAAGCTGATACTAGAAAGAGATGGAGTCAGCAAACGTCTTACTTGTACGGTGTCAGTTGTGCAGTCATACAGTACAACAAGTCAAGCTTTGAAGGTACACCAAACAACTTACAATACACAGAACCCAGTAAGTCATGCCTGACACACACAGAAATACTAAAGCAGTTCACAGAAAATGTACGTGTACACACGCACAGTAGTGCACACAGAGGGGGCAAAGACACACAAAAAAGGAAAAACTCACATGCACAGGAGGCCACTCAGGTGCAGTGAACTGTGGAGAAAGGAGTCACCTACGACACCCTCCTTACTCAGTTGTACAGGGAACTGAGCGAAGAACCAGACTACAGTCAGCAACAATTCAATGGGCCAAGCCTGAACCAGTGAGAAAAAAATAGGCTGCTTTATATATCACAAAAAAAATGCATGCAGACAACTGTGTATGCACTTGTAGGACACAGATTACAAAAACAACAATACAATGCAACACAGATGATGTATGCGCCATGGTAAGCTGCAACGCAGATAAGAGGGAGTCAGATGACAATCATACCTCACTTATGCAGGGAACCAAGCCTGGAACTTGATTACAGCAAAATACCAATTTTCTTCACAAAAGAAATAGAAAATACCACAGGGGCTGTATGTGGATTTGGAACAAAAAGCTAAGCATGCACAGCAGTGGGGATGGGGCAGTCAGCAAAAGCTTGAGCCACTCACTGTTACTGAGCCCAGTAACAGTTACTCACTACATGCAAAAGCCAAACTGGACTTTGTTGACAAAAAAAAATCCTTATAAGAACTAATTGGTTCTTAAGCAAAAAAATCAAACCACACTGCTTCAGCTGAGCTGTGAAACTGTAAGCAGTGGGGGAAGGGAGTCAGCATGCAGCAGCGCACACACACACATTCACTCACACACAGACTCTCCTTTTCCTTGAAACTGAGCCCAGTTTCAAGGATGAAAAACAAAACTGCAGTCAGATGCATTCACAGGGTGATCAGATGTAACAACTGGATCACACACAAAACATTTTTTAAACAGTTATAAAAGTTACAAGTGGTAAACTAAACAGAGCTAGCTGTCTGCGAAACAACTGTCTCCTCTCATCTACACACTCCGAGTGAGGAGATCACATGGTGTTCCTGGCTCTGAGCTCCAAAAACAGCCTCTGATTGGCCAGCGAAGCTCTGTGAGATTTTGAAATCTCACTCATGGAATGGTATGTCCCGAATAGTGAGCTATTCAGAATGTCCATCTGAATATTCGGCAAGCCTACTATTCGTGGTATTCGGGAAATACTATTTGGACCATGCACAGCCCTAATGTTTGGTGCTGTAAGCCCTGCACCATCTTTGTTGCTCTTCTCTGGATAGTCTCCACCTTATCTATGTCCTTGCGCAGGTGTGGCCTCCAGAACTGCATGCAGTACTCCAGGTGAAGCCTTACCAATGTTTTGTACAATGGCATCACCACCTCCAGCCTCCTGCTAGTGATACCCCTGCCTATGCACCCCATCATGTCACTGGCCCTCCCTGCCACCTTTGTACACTGCTCTGATACCTTAAGGTCATCAGAGATGATGACTCCTAGGTCCCTTTCCTCTTTGGTGAGAGTCAGCTCCTCCACCCCAGCCTGTAGCTCTCTCCAGGGTTCCCTCTACCCAGGTGCATTATTTTGCACTTCTTTACATTGAACCTCAGTTGCCACATCACTGACCATCTTTCAAGCTTCTCCAGGTCCCTCTTCATTTTCTGCACCCCTTCTGGAGTATCCACCCTGTTGCAGATCTTGGTGTCATCTGCAAACATGCAGACCTTTCCTTCCAGCCTCTCTGCAATGTCACTAAATAAGACATTGAACAGGACTGGTCCTAGTACTGATCCCTGTGGTACACCACTGGTCACCCCCCTCTTCCCATATTGTACCCCATTTACCATCACCCTATGACTCCTGTTTGTTAACCAGTTCCTAACCCAGTTCACCACCTTGTCTCCCATACCCAGACTACCCATCTTGTTAACCAGCCTTCTATGTGGTATGGTGTCAAAGGCTTTGCTGAAATCCAGGTAGGCAAAGTCTACTGCCCCTCCCTGATTAAGTTCCCTAGTCACCCAATCAAAAAAAAATGATTGGATTCATTTGGCATGACCGTCCTGCTGTGAATCCATGTTGCCTCAGATCCTGAGCACCACTAGTTTCCAAATGTGCCACTGTCCTTTCTTTCATCAGTGTCTCCATGATCTTTCCCACCACTGAGGTGAGGCTAACTGGCCGGTAGTTCCCCACCTCCTCCCTACTGCAATTTTTCTGCAGTGGGACTACATTTGCCCTCTTCCAGTCCTCAGGAATGACACCCGTGTTGAGTGACTCTGTGAACAGGGCCGCCAGAGGCACTGCTAGTTCCCTTCGCAGCTCCTTTACTATCCCCAGGTGGATGCCGTCTGGCCCCATGGCCCACCTTCAGCTTTGTGAGTTCTTCCAGAACTCTCTCTACTGTGAATGCACTGGTGTTCACCTCTCCCCCACCCCATTGCCTCTGCAACCCAACTATGGTCCTTGACCCACCCCCTCCTTGGTGAGTACTGAGCAGAAGTATTTGTTCAGTATTTCTGCCTGGTCCAGATCCCCCTTCTTACACTCTCCCTCCTCCCCTTTGAGTCTCGCAATCCCCCCCCACAGTTTTTTCTTCTTTCACTGATGTACCTATAAAATGCCTTATCCCCTTTGTTTCCAGACTGTGCTAAGCTCTCTTCTGTCTGCACCTTCACCCTCCTAACAGCCTTCCCTGCTTCCCTTAGATATTCAAGGTACACCTCCTGTCTTCCTCCCTTTGGATCCCCTTATATTTCCTGAAACTCATCCTTTTAGTCCTAACTTTGTCCCTCACCTCTTTGGAAAATCATAGTGGTTTTCTTCTTCTTTTCCCTTTGGCCACTATCCTAATGCATTGGTTTGTTATATCCACTATGGCTTCTTTCAGTTTCTCCCATTGTTCTTCCACCCCCCCACTACCTCTCCCTTCCCTAGGACTGCTTGTATACATCTAGCCATTTCAGTGAAATCTGCCGTCCTGAAATCTAATACTCTTGCCCTTGTATGGTTTGATTGAGTCCATGTCACCATGCTTAACCACACCATGTGGTGGTCACTGGACCCCAGCTGCCCTTCCACCTGTATTTCTTTTACTCTGTACCCATCGGTCCATACCAGGTCCAGAATTTACTTGTCCCTGGTTGGCTCATGCACCAGCTGCCTGAATCCAACCCCCTGCAGGGATTCTAGGATGGCAGTGTTTCTGGCTGAAACAGCCATCTGGGTGGCCCAATCCATGTCCAGCATATTGAAATCCCCCTGTAGCAGGATTTCACCCTTAGCTGCCATGTCATGTATGTTCTCCACTAGTTCTCTGTCTACTTCCTCACTCTGTGCTGGAGGTCTGTAGATTACCCCTGTACATATTGCTGTTCCATTCTCTGGCTCCAGGGTGACCCACATTACCTCGACCTCTCCCTGTCTTCCCTGAACTTCTGTAGCCTTTATACCATCTTTGATGTACAAGGCCACTCTCTCACCCTTTTTACCCTCCCTGTGCCTTTTGAACAATGAATAGCCTGATACATTGACTTCACAGCCATGATCTGCAGAGTACCATGTTTATTATTGCTGCTATGTCAAGGTCTGCATCTGCCAACAAGGCCTCCAGGTCTGAAACCTTATTTCCTAGGCTACAGGCATTCATTAGCATGGCGTTCCATGTTTTACAGTCTTCCCTCCATCTGCTCTTGTTCTCCCCCTCCAGCATCTTCACCCCACCCCGGTTTCCTTTCCTATGTGCTCTTGCCCCCCTCATATCACTCATTATACATTCTGCAACTCCCTGCCCCTCCCTGCCTGCTTTCACTGTTCTCATAGTTAACTTATGTTCCTGCATGTTCCCATGGGGGGGTCCTAAGCCTCCTAACCCTCCTGGCTCTCCCCCTTGGCCAGATTAAATGCTCACAGCTGAACCATTTAAACTTCTCACAAAGGACCAAGGTTACCTTCTCAGACAAATGCAGGCCATCCTCCATATATAAGTCTACATCTGCCCAGGAAGACCCCAGTCCCCTATGAAGCCAAAACCCTCTCTTCCACACCAATCCTTCAATCAGGAGTTGAAGCTATGGATGTGAAGTGCCCTAGCTTCCCCTGTGCCCTGGACAGGTAGCACCTCTGAGAATGAGACAAAGAATGTTATCTGTTTCAGGATCCCCCAGCTTCCTGAAATCATCTTGGACTCTGGCTAACTCCACACTTCTCCTGGCCAGGTCATTGGTCCCAGGGTGAACAATGACATCCAGCTGCTCCCTCCTAACTATTGCCGTAGCTATTATATGGATTCATTTATCATCCCTCCATGCAGTGCTTCCTGGGAGGCACTTGACCTCCCTTTCTCCACTACTAGGTGACCCTAACTCCACTCCCTGGACAACAGAGTCCCGCACTAGGAAAAGGTTCCCCCTCCTCCGGGGTTCCCTGCTTCCCTCCCCTGGGGCTCCATCCTGAAGGACCCTCCCATCCTCCCTGGTCCCAGCCTTGGGTTCCTGAGTGAGGCTTTCCTGTTCTTCCAAAACAGTGTAGGAGTTACTAAGTGGGACCAGTTGGGGGATGTGCTTACAACCCCCCCCCCTCACCCTCCTTGAGCCCACTGTAGTTCAATCACTCCTCTTCCCTGGCATCCTTTGAGATAAAGGTTCTGGACACGATTGCCTCGGGTGGGGTGGATGCCATTTTCAGCTTGGCCAACTCTGCTCGGAGACAGGCAACCTCCTTCCTCTGCCCGGAGAGATGCCTGCAGATAGGGCAGCATCGCAGCCTCCAGAATGTCTCCCTGAAGACCGCTGCTCCACAAACACTGCACTGCACCATTCCCATCATGTCTGATTCCCTCCTCAATCAACTGCCTGCTTAAGATGGCTATTTGATATCCCCCAAATATGTGTTTTATTTCTGTTGTGTTCTGTTATGCTTCCTCTCTTTGCTACTTCTTGTATGGATGCAGGATGTTGCAAGGCCTTGTAGGACCCACCCAATAAATGTAGTGCAAGCCCTGGGGTGGGAGTGTGGGAATACACCACAAGCTGTGTCCAAAAAACAATCAGTCAAGGAGTCCTCTGGCAGTGACACCTCACTCCACTCACAAACATGTCTGTTGAATCCCTCAGTCCTCTCCAAACTAAATGGAAAAGCACTCAAATGGCAGTTAAGAACAGACCTCAAATACAATTTCAAACACACAGAAATGGCAGCTAAGAAAATACCTCAAATACACTTACAAACACAGTCACCAAGTCACCCACCAACTAGAGTCTCTCCCTCCTCCTTCTTCTCAATTAACTGAAGATTCAACTGAGATGGCAGTTAAAACCTCACATTCAAATTACACTAATCCCTGTAATATGGTGCCTGCACTTAAGGCCAGACAGTCTACTTTTAAACACACAATCACAAACCTGTCTGCTAGAATCCCTCATCCCTGCCTAAACTAAATGAAATATCCTTGTTTCAGTGGTGTACTGCTCTTCCCAACATATTTAGTTTTGTTTTTATTTGTAATTTTTGACAAAGAAAGGCACACTAAGCTATCATAGCTCGTTTCCAGGTGTGTCCTGGGGGGTAGGTTGCATTGACCTGTTTAATTGACAGGGTGAATGTTGGTGATGACATTGGGGAAACACCCCTGTTCTTCTTCAATAAGTGCCATGGGATCTTTTACTTCCACCTGGACAGTGACCAGAGATAAGCAAAAGGGACCTTGGTTTAACAGCTCAACTGAAAGATGGCACCTGACAAGTGCAGCAACACCCTCATACTGCACTATGGTGGCAGTTATGGGTATTACCCCAAGTACAAGGTGTGGGGCTAGAACCCACAGCCTTTTGATTTTCTGGCCCCAGAGGTGAGTGCGCTACCTACTGAGCCATTGAAACTGTAACTATTTTGTGGAGTGAAGCTACAAAAGGTTAAGTGACATGATGACACAGTAACCCTCATGACTCCTTAGGGTTACAACCTTTGGATGAGGAGAAAACTATGCAATAAACCACACTCCAAACTCCTTCCTTAGCACCAGCCCTTTGTGACTGAAGCATATTCATCACTCCTCCATCGCAGCCACTTGCAATGCCTGAGAAAACTTTAGTCAAGCAGTAAAATACTGAGTTGAAAAGGTCAGGCTGATTTACTGCTTATGGTCTTAATAGCAGTACTGCACACCTTCCAGATGGACTGGTATTACAAGTAAATGCCTGTATGACATCTGAACTTGTTTGTAATCTGGACATGCAGCAAAAACATTATGGAGGGTTTCACAAAAGGGATGTGCCCAGCACATCTGAGTTGTGCCAGAGCATCCCAGACTTGCGCCCAATCGCCATTATGTAAGGGCAGTGATGTGCCGACACATCACAGATGCACTGCACACCACCCATAATGTTGTGTGGCGCATCAGGAGGGGTTTGCAGGGGGCATGCCCATGCATATGGGGTGCAGCCCTATTCACAACCCACTTTGGGGGCGCATCTCCAGAGCAAGTCTGAAGATGTGCCTCCAAAAGATAAGTCTATCAACAGTAGACGTAAGTGGGTGGCTGCCCACAGGTAGGCTGCCATACTGCAGATAGCAGCATGGCAGCCTGCCTACCCTGGTAGTCCAGTATACCCCCCTCCCTGTCTGTATCCCTGTAGATATAAAATAGTCCCCCCAAGATGCTCAGGCAGTCCGGTGTTCCCCCCTTCCCTGTAGGTATCCCTGTATTGGACACAACAGTGCCAAACTTCCCTGGTAGTGATGTGTAACCCCCACACCCTGCCCAGACCTGATCGCAGGGACATACAGAAGGCCATAGTAACTCTGGTGGTCCAGTGGACCCCCAACCCTTCACCCACTGAGACACCCCTCCCCACCCTGCTTCCCCCATCCCAGCAAGTTCCAAAGGTCATAGGGCAGCACAAACTACCTGCAGAGTGCCATGGCTGCCAGCCGACTGTGTGGCTTTGTGACTGACCTGAATGATAGGTCAGTCACAAAGTCATGAATGGAAGCTTGCAGTACACACTGCAAGCCCATTAGTCGACAGGTGCTTCCAATGGGCTTACAGGTGTACTGTAAGCTGTCTTTCACTGACAGCACAGTTGGCGGGCAGCTGTGGCAGTTTACAGGTGGGTTGTATTGCCCGCCGACCTTCAGCACTTGCTGGGACGGGGGAAGTGGGGTGGGGATGGGGTGTCTGAGTAGGTGGGGAGTCCAATGAACCACCAGGGTTACTACGGCCTTCTGTATGTCAGTGCAATCGGAATGGAGCAGGGTGGGGGGGTTACACATCACTACCCGGGAAGTTTGGCACTGTTGTGTCCAGTACTAGGGATATGGGCAGGGAGGGTGGGGACACTGAACTACTAGGGAGTCTTGGGGTGTGTGTCTTTGTGAATGGGGATACGGGCAGGGGGTACCACTGGACTACCAGGGGGTCTTTGTTTGATGTACTACATTTACGGGGACACAGGCAGGGAAGGGGGACTGCCAAGGCTCCTTGGGGGGCTATTCTATATCTACGGGGATATGGGAGGGGAGGCCTCTGGTCTGTCAATGGTTTGTGATCAGGTCTACTACTCACATCCTCTGCAGAGAGCCCAGCGCATTCAGCTGAATGCATCCCTGCAAGCTTCATGCAAATTGGGCCAGAATGACATGCAAATGGCCCTATTGCACCTTGCTTGCTTAATGTCCCCATTTGCATGTCTGGGGCTGTGAATACCAACATTGGGTGCAGCGCATCTGGATATGCACTTGCACATCAGTTTCGCAGCCTGACCAGGGGGTTGCACCGGTGCTTTTCGGGTTTGGCACAACTGTGGTATTCAGAGAGTATATGTGCAGGAAACATCTTCTGATGCATCTTCTGTGAATACCACAGTTTGGGCAAAGCGCATCTCATTTGTGCCAGAGCAGTTGAGATACACTGTGCACAACTGCTTTGTGAATCCCCCCGACAGAATCTGTTTTAAGAGTATGTGGCCACTCGGTGCAAACAGGAGACCCAGCTGAACCTTCCTGTCACAGAGGACCAGTGGGCTGACTCTTGGTGGCAGGCCCACCAGACCTGTGTGGATGGCCAATCCCATGTCATACAAAATAAGATCCTCTGCCTCTGCTATCACACACACACCAGCAGCCCTGCATGACATGAATTGACTCCTGAATGCTCATTCCTGGAAATGTAGAGCCAGGAGGGCACTTTCAACAAATATTCTCTCTAGGATCAGTAGGACACTTAGCAAATATTCTCTGATTTTGTATATGTAACAGCCCCTGAACTCACCTTGGCTGTTTCCGGAGCCCTCAGGTCTACACTGCACAAACCTCTGAGGGGAGTCAGCCTGGGTTCTGAAGTGGAGATGGTGGTGCGGTGTCTCCACCTGGGGTAATAGCAGAGAATACCTGTGAAAAAATCACAGGCTACCATCCCCCAGTAAACATACAATAGCTGCCCCCAAAACCCTCCTCCACACAATAATAACTCCACCCTCCGACAATGATTCACAGTGCCAGAATATAACATTAACAATTAACAGTATTTATTTTGGGGAAAGGGGAGAAAAGGAAGGAAAACAGCACAGCAACAAGCTGAAACAATTTTACCCCACACAATCCCCACTGCCCAACTAAGAGTGCACCCGGCCTCACAATGGTAGCTGCCCCAAATGTCCCTAGAGTCCCTTTGGTGGGTGCCACATCATGGTGTAGATGTCACTGGGGATCTGTCGTTGGGAAAGAAATAACTTTAAACAGTAGAAACAATGATACTTCTGGTCCAGATGCAGTTTTCTGGCAGAGTTCTGCCCAGGACCTGACCCCCTAATTTCAACCTTGCCAGCTAACTAAAGACAGACTCCCCAAAGCCACAGCTTGGGAGTACTTACTGTTCAGCAGTTAAAGGGAGGTTCATCAAACTGGCTTTGACTGTACCATCATGGGGGTAACAGGCTGGTGGTGCACCACCGCAGCAAAGAGTAGCTTGAAAGGATACTGGTCATCACATGCCTGGCCTTGCCAACTTCACCTCTGAGGCCTTTGTGGACAGTGTTCATCAGGCAAGCCTCTCATCATCTTCTTCTTCTGCTGATCTTCTTCTTCTTAGGTATAGGGACAGGGCAGACATTGTCCCCTAGGCCCCTTGGTTGCACTGCCTTTTTAAGCACAATTAGCAACTGGGCTTTGGCTCAGTCTCTAACCCCAGCACTCTAACTTCACTTCTCTGCACACAGCAGTGACTGGTTTACAGGCACAGTCTCTAGACTCAACACACTCAGTATCTCAGCTTGCAGCAGATGCAATTTCTAAATCCACCCCACCATGGTGAGAAATACAGTGACTCAGGCTCTACTCGCTGGTACAGAACTAATTTCCAGTCTACATGCTTACAGCCTCTACTTTTACATTGCCATACCAGTCTTTATCATTCTATTTGGCTACACAGTTCCAACTGCCTTTCTCACTGCATCTAGCTCCAAAATCTCTCTTCCTCTCACTTAACGCAACAGTTGAAATTTTGCAAGGACTCTAGCTACTGGTCTTTCTCTGGGGATGAGCAGGCCATTGGGTCCTGAGTGCAGTTAGATGTACTGGGAAGCCCACAGCAGTCACTCCTGCACTCCTGGCACTCTGAAGTCCCCAAAATGAATCCCCTATTTGGTGAACAAGCAGTCCCTTTTATTACTTTTTTCATGCCCTCTGCTGATTGGCTTTTCTGATCCTGGGCTTTTCCCATGCCCTTTCACACATTACCCAGCAGCCCTCATGATCCACAGTCCCATGGTGGATGCCATGTTTGATTCCATGTTGTCCCAAAACAAAGCAGTTCTTATTTTTATTATTTAAGCCCCCCCCCCCATGCCGAGAGGTGTTGTTATATTTATCCTCTGCCTGCCCTGGTGCTGGGGATATTAATAAAATATGGCTGTAGCCGAAAACACTCCTTTGGAGTCACAACTCCTTTAAAGTTTTATCCCCAGTGGCTGTGCACGCTCAAATGCATGCCGACCTCCATTTTGTTTATTCAGCGTGCGGCCAACCCAGTTCTTTTGCATCCTGGACTGACCAAAAGATACCCCACACTCCCTGGGGTGCTGAATCACAAACTGGACCTCATCCCCTCTTGGAACATGGGCCAAGGAACCAGAAAATTGGCAGCTGCAGCCGCTGAACACACACACGGGGCACCAAGGTCTGTAGCCCACCAGGGACTACTATATGGGATGCTAGAGGGGCAGTGCTGGGGCCGTAGCCCTACAGATATGCCCATTTTGGGGAGGCTTACATCCAGATATATACAACATCTGGATGCAGGTATTGCAAGCATGCTCCAATATTCTTTACACCCCCCTCACCTTACTCTTCCCACCTCTGGCTCCTGGGACTCCCATCCCAAGGGTTTCCAATGTCATACCCCTGTCTGAGTTGCTTGATCACCACTTTAGTGGAGACAGAATGGTTGTTATCACAGAAGTGAAGAACCATGGAAATTCTGACCCTGCATACCTGGGTCAATGCCCTAGGCAAACTAGCCAACTACAAGAGACTTTCACAGCTGTCCAGAGGAAGCATGGATAAATACCGATGGGTCTAGAGCTCCTATGTGACCTCCTCCTTTTGCCATATTTCCAGACAATAGCCAATGAGGTTGGGCATGAGTCCACAGCTTAGGAACAAGCCCCCATAAATCAGAATCAGTCATGCTATGGTGGTGTCAGGCAATCTGGTCTCAGAACCCTGGGAATAGTCCCCCCAACCCCACATGTAGAGGAGCTTTCAGATCAATCCCATTCTCTCTCCTCCAGTCTTGCCTTTCCATATCCCCATTGAGGATCTGATTAGAGGTACAAGTGCACCACATCCTCCTGATTCCACCAAATCAATTATTATAAGCAGGCTCTTCTGTGCCCCTTTATCCTATACCCCCAGTTTGTCTCCCTTCTCCTAGGGTTTATAGAACCCCCATGTATTTCAAGAAGGTACCCTGAGGGGCTCATGGTACAAAAGAAGTCCACATTCTTTTTCTAGAGTTTTGGTCACTAACCTTAAAAACATTGACAATGCTGGCAGAAAAAGACCATTGATCCATCCAGTCTGCCCAGTTTTACCCTACTGTACCCCATGACCTATTGTCTAGTCAGAGTATTTGCCCTTTCCCTAGTGGTATCTGCCTGAGTAAATATTAAGCCTTTTACTTGGTTCCAACCATGCTTTAAATCATTAATGGATTTTGCCCCACTACCTTTGCTATAGGCTATTTCACTGCTCAACCGCTCTCTGTAAAATGAAACTTTCTCTTGTCCATCCTGAATCTCCCTAACCCCACCAAACGTCCGTTTATAACCCCATGTTTTCAATTGACCATTCCTACAAAATATATCCTTGCAGTCTACCTTGTTCTTTCCCTTCAGGAGCTTGAACATCTCTATCATATTGCTTCTCTTCCTTCTGGTCCCAGCGAGTACATTTTCAGAGCCTTAAGCCGATCCTCATTAGATCTGCCTTGTTGTCCCTGAATCATTTTGGTTGCCCTACACTGCACCGTATCCAACCTGTCCCTGTCTTTCCTTAAGTGGGACTGCAGAACTGGGCTAAGTACTCCAGATGTGTCCTCACCAGTAAAAATCTAGATTTAGTAGTTGCTGTGTTGGTCCTTGCAAGAATAGATCCAGAAGTAAATGATTTTTATCATTTGCTTCTGGATCTCACCAGTAAAAGAAATGGACTTTTCCTGGAGACAACTTGTCTTCCCCTACATCAGGTCAAGTGTTGTGTCCCTGCAACTTTCCACATAACTCAGTCAAAAATGCTCAAATTAATGGGGTATTGACTTCTATCTGTATGATCTCTAATGGTGCATGTGTATAGTATTGTTGCCTGTTCATTTGTGTCATTGCAATGATGGCAGAAAAAGACCAGTAGTCCATCCAGTCTGACCGAGTTCCCTGTAAGTCCTAGAACCTATTGTTCTTCCAGGGTACTAACGCTCTCTGACCTCTCTCCCTTCTCTTCCTTGATCCTGTCGCTCTGAGCAACCACTGCACCCTTCATTCTATCCCAGCACTTCTTGAAAACCCTAACTGTTTTCACAACCACCACTTTGGCTGACAGACTATTCCATGGTTTCACCACCCTTTCTTTAAAGCAATACTTCCTCATGTCTCTCCTGAAACTCCCTCCTGTTGTTTTTCACTCATATCCATGAGACCTCAAGCTAGTGTTCATGTTAAATAGTTCCCCGCAGTTCACTTAGTTCTTTTAAGAAACTTGAAGGTTTCAGTTATATCTCCTCTCTCCCTACTGGTCTCCAGTGTGTACATGTTCCATGCCTTGAGGTGCTCTTCACAGGATCTTCTCCTCTGACAGTGATTAGAGAGCTTTCTTTATGACACAACCTCACTAGCTCATTTCTACCAAATGGCTCTCTGATCACACCCATTTTTGCTGACAGGCATTACACTACCATTTATCCTGTGATTCTCATTGGCAGGTTGCCCCCCCCCCTTCACTAAGGTCTTTACCACTGATCCAAATGACTTTGCTTTCTCAAATATGCTTATACTCCCCAAAAAACTCCATGATATCACACCATTGCTTATCCCTCATCGCTATCTCTACCATGTAGCTTACACTTTTAAGAAGTGCCTTCTCTGCTACTCTATCCTGCCTTCCCCAATCATCCATCGCAAACTATCGTATCTCCTCCTTCTTGCTCTAATACTTGCAGGAGATATTGAACTTAACCCTGGTCCACCTGCTCACCTCTCCTGCTCAGATGCAGTGTGGAAAGACACAAAGGTACTTTGCATTGTTCACCTGAACATTAGGAGCCTCCTCCGTAACCTAGCTGAACTTAAAGCATGGGTCATACTGTATCACCTGGATATCATTTGCCTGTCCAAAACTTGACTTAAACCCTCTACCACTGACTCTGCCTGCTCGTTACCTATAACCCCCCCTCTAAGTGACACTGCTGGCCTTGAGGAGCTCCTCCCACATGTTGACTTAGCTGTTGGAAGAAATGAAGTCCTAATTCTAGGGGACCTAACCCTAAATTGGATTGGCAAGGCAAACAAATCACTTCACACCATGGTACAAGGCCACAACCTTCACCAGTTAATCGCCTACCCTACCAGGATCATGCCTCCCCCCAGGTGCAGCACCTTAATTGACTGTGCACTGACAAATCACATTGATTGTATAGTCCCCTCAGGTGCCCTTGCTGATGCAGTTAGTGACCACTCTCCAATATATTGTATCTGGCACTCAATTGGTCAATTCTCCTCTCCCCCAAAACTCATCACTTTCTGTAACCTAGCCAGCCTTGACCAAGCCCAGTTTCTGAACGATCTATCCATAATTGACTGGACTTGCGTCTACTCTGCCACTAATGCTCAGACAGCCCTTGACCACTTCCTAACCCTGTTTGTATCTCTACAGGATATTCATGCACCCTGCATCACATGTCGTGTATGTGGAACACAAACCAAATGGCTAAAAAAAGACCTACTTGCTCAGATCCAGGCTAGGGACAAAAGCTGGTGATGTTTCTCAAGGCCTCTGGTTCTGTCTGACTACAATGACTACAGAAAGTGGAGAAACTCTTGCAAAAGGAACATTCTGTTTAGCTAAGAGCTCATTCTGCAAGGATCTATTAATAAATGCTGCAGGTGATTCCATGAGATTCTGGTCTCATATAAAAATACTCCTCAGAACCAAACACACCAGAAATACAAACAGTATGATCCTAAATGGTGTGCACTGCAATAATCCAACCACCATTGCAAACTCCTTTAATCTCCACTTCTTGGATTTATCCAAATACTCGTCTCTTTTCCCCTGGTGCAGCCCCCCCCCCCATGGACAATGAGCCACTGCACAACCACCCACCTTTTAGATTTTCAACCATTACCAGACTGGAAGTCCAAAAGACGCTAAAAGCCATCCCTGATAGCATTGGTACTGGCTCTGATGGTCTTGAACCCAAGTTCCTGAAACTCACTGCCCCCTTTATTGCCTCACCCTTAGTTCAAATCTTTAACTTGTCACTAGGCCACAGCTATGTCCCTATTATCTGGAAGATAGTGAGAGTTACTCCAATATTTAAAAAAGGGGACCCCAAGGAAACTGCCAACCTTTGGCCTACAGCCATTTTCTCCATTCTTAGCAAAATACTTAAAAAACTAGTTGCCAAGCAAACCACCTCTTTTCTGCAGGACCACAACCTCCTCTCTGTCTCCCAGCATGGCTTCTGCAAAGACCACAGCACTACTACAGCCCTCCTGAAATTCACAAATGATATCTATTCTGCAATGGATAAAGGTCTCCTGACTGGTGCAATCTTCATCGACCTAACCAAAGCATTTGACCTGATTAACCACTCCTCTCCTCACCAAACTCCATTCTCTTGGCTTCTTTACAGATGCTGTAGCCTGGTTTTATAGCTACTTGTCAAACAGGAAACAGGCTGTGTACTACAATTCTGTCCTTTCTGATCCCTCCACCATACATATTGGTGTTCCACAAGGATCTGTCCTGGGACCCCTACTTTTTCCATCTTTGTTAATGATCTCCCTTGCTCTCCAGATTGTTCATCACTGCTGTACACAAAAGACCTAGTTCTTTATTCCAGTGCTGGGAACATCTCAGACATAAATCACTTTCTCCTCAGACTTCCTCCACATTAAGTCCTGGATGATTGAAAACAACCTTGTTCTGTAACATGGGCAAACACACTCCAGCATTTTGGCAACCCATGCAAGACTCAAAACAAACTTGCACCCACTCAATATCTTATGCACTGATGGCTCACCATTGGCCAACATTAACTCTTTCAAATACCTCGACATTTTGCATGACAAATCTCTGGACTTTGGTCAAGACATTACTGCTACCTATAAGTCCATAAATGCCAAGCTTGGAAGTGCATACTGGACCAGTTATGCCCTCACCCCATCAGCTAGACTTGCTACTGCTCAAGGCATTCTGCTCCCAGCACTAGCCTATGTCACAGTCACCTACCTAGGAGCATCAAAAACTACTCTTCACAAGTGGGATACCACCTATAACAGTATCTGCCATTATGCCTCCATTATCCCCTCATTACAAGCATCACTGCCAAGTTTATGCTGATCTAAAATGGCTTTCCCCTACTGCCTATCGGCTCAAGTCCCTTGGCTCTCTCATTGATGGTATTGCCAGATCAGGTCTCCCTCAATCCCTTGCCTGCCTGCAAGGCACTCAAACCATCTCCTATGGGCTTAGATCCACTGACCTAGCTTCCATCCACATTCTAAGATGTAAAACCGCCATGGGTGCACAGGCTTTCGTGTGCAGCACCTAAATATTGGAACTCCTTCCCCAAGGCATTCATTTTGCTCTGAACCATGTCTGTTTTAAGAGGCTACACCACAGTCATCTACTTGCCTCAACCTCTGCACATGCTTTGCCACCTTAGACCCTCCAGCCTCTAACTCCTGGCCGCTATGTCTCTACCTACTGCTGCCCTTCTCTCATCCATCTTTCCTCTCAACCTGGCTTCCTGTCGGCCCAGTGGTGCTGAGGGTTGAGGCACTGGATGCCACACCTTGCGCCATGCCAGTGACCTGGGTTCGGGAACAGACTCAGGCTGTTGGGAGTCGGCAGGAGAGGGAAGAGATTGAGCATCCGGAGGACTGTTCTCCTCCGGGAGGGCTCTAGGGGCTGTAAGGTCGCACAAGCGCCACCTCTGGCGGTGGCAGAAGGAAGCCAAGATTTAAGTGTCACCACACATAAGGCTAGGGGTAGAGCTGTGGCAGGTGTTGGCATTCATGCCAGGATGCCATAGCATGACCAAACTCTGGGGGAAACAGAAAAATGGAACCCCCCCTGGAGGATAGCTGAAGGCATCACCACCTGCACCACACTCCCAATGCTGGGCACCTCACTTTCCCCGTGGCCGACACTCCGACTGGCACTCTAAACTATAGATAGGGTGCCCTGGGGGGATAGGACAGCCCTTCCTCATGGGGGCTTAGATCCGGGTGTGTTGCTAGTCGGAGTGAGGGGAAGAGTTGCAGTTGTCACAGCGGGAGTTAGAGAGCAGGTTAGGTGGATGCTGGAGAGAGTTCCTTCAGTAGGGGTGTAGAGATAAAGTAAAAAAAAAATGGCTTCCTGTCTTCTTTCTTTCTAGCTGTGCCCTTGCCTTTTCCTAGGTTCTCACCCCCTTCCCTTCTCTCTCTTAATTTCCTACTTCTCCCTCCTCTATATCCATGCCTTTCTGGTCGACAGTATAGCACATATACCCTGGTCTCGATCATAGATCTTTTCTCTAAACTAGCACTAGCACACCTGTTCCCGGTCCACTGAAGATCATCGTGCCAGAGTCCGGAGGTAAGTATGGGGTGGGGGGTGTGGGGAGGTAGGGTGCGCAGTGGGTGGCGCGGTGGGGGCAGAGACAGCGAGGGACCATTTTTCTGTTTCCAGAGTTTTTTGTTTTTTAAACAAAGGAGGAGACGACGTGAGATGTTTGCCACGCTTGGAGTAGGCTCCCAGCATGGCACAAGGACAGCTGTTTGGGGCATGGAGCTGACGGGATTAGCACCCCCCCGGCAACAGCATCTGTTGCCATGCTGGGGTGGGCTCCCAGCATGGCACCCTGTACTCTCGGGGGACAGTGGAGCCGACAGGGATTGGCCACCCGTCAGCTATACATGTGGCACGCTGGGAGTGGGCACCCAGTGTCATGTAGAACTCTGTTTGGGGAGCAGCGCCCGACGGGGATTGGGCACCCTTCACAGCTACAGTGTGGGGAGGCCAAGCATGCAGTATGCGGCGTGTGTGTGTGTGGGAGGGCACTCATGAGCAGACGATATCTTATCGCTGCTCACGGAAGCGTAGCTCCCTCTTTCAACTGTATGCCACTGCATTTTGACTGCTGTCATAGGCAGCTCCAGCAGCACTGGAGAATCCGCGCCGCACCTGCAAACACCCTGACTGAATTGGAAGAGAGCTACCACACCCGAAACTTGATGATGACACTATGTTTCTTGAACATGCATGCAAGCAAACAGAAAAAGCAGTAAGGAGTTATGTTCCAGGAAGATCTGAAATCAAGCACAGACTGAATCCAAAAGCCCCTTAGATAAAGGCTTAAAATATCATGCACTGTTCTTTAGTGTAACACAACAGGGGTATAAAATCTTCGTCCAATATACTGTCAGCGTTTCACAGCACAAACTTGCGTCCTCAGGATGACAGATTCTGGTGAAAATACCACTAACATCTTAGTGTGATTGATTCACAGTGGAGTAAGTTTCCCCAAAGGTTAAAAAGAGAAAAGTTCTCGTGATCCACTCTTCAAATTGATATAGGTTCTAAACATCACAAGGAAAACTCAAAAGAATCCAGTCTCAGAATATAAAGCTTTCTTGCATGGCTCTCACTTACACTGAGGTTTCAGTGGATTTTATACCCTATTGTGTGTGAATAAAGAACATAATGTGATATTTAAACATTTAGCTGAGTAGGATCTTGGTCTCTGTCTGTATTAGGTTAAATGACTTGCTCATGGTCAAACAGAGTAGGTTGCAGTAGTGGGATTTGAATCTGGGTCTTCCATGTCTAAGACTGTGTTTTAGCCACTAGCCTACATTGTCTCCTGAAAAATTATCTCTGCCCCAGCACTGTAAGTTGCACAGTTGGGAAGGTGGGATCCAGAGGCATCAATCATTGTTTGCCCCATCCTCCTTTTCCTGATTCTTTTACCTGAACCACTTACTTGAGGTTGAAAATGCTTGTCTGCCAGGAATCCCTATACCACAAGTGCTGCACTCCTCAGACCAGGCCAAGGTACTGGTGAAAGGCTTCCACCTGCATTCAAAAGATCAAAACACACCAGCACTCCAAAGCAAGGAGTTTGTTTAGGAACTCCAATGAAGGGCTTCACACATTGATTATTTTGCAAAAATTCAAATGTTTATTGGAGAAAATTCCCCTTGCATAGACCAATGAAATTTAAATGCAACACAGGTCCTTGTTACTAACAGCCCTGGCGCTTCGCCAAGTCAGGCTTCGTCAGGGAGCGGGTTGTTGGTGTTAGACCTCCCCTTACATAGTAGTCACTGTATAACATCACAACCTATGTCATAAGTACTCATTAACATTTTTCAATACATCAAGTTTTAACATGTTTTTCCATAAGGCTACTTCTTGTCTATAGGGGATTCTATAAACATTGATTTAAAATAAATGTCAACATCAAAACTGAATAACTAAATTAACTAAAGACTGAATTTTACGTAGCTACATAAATGTGCTCCCTATTAATTTCTCAACAATGCTTCAAAACAATTACTGTAAATCCATTGCTTTAAGGCTAGAATTGCCACTTATTATATATGCACATATAATGTATGGTGCGCCCTTATTATCACTAAAAAGCAGCAAAATTATTTCTTGATAATCCCATCGCTATGACGTAAATGGTTATAAACCTCTCTTGAGTCGTCAAGAGCGATGGGATTACAATGATCCCATCTGCGCATTCGTTGTACCTGTGATTCACAAGACCAACGGCTTTCTCCAAAACCAACGCAGTGGCCAGAAAATTTCCACAGAACATCCGCTGGTGGGCTAAAAGTAAGCCATATTAGTTTGTTTTGCCAGTTTATGGGGACCATACACTATAAAATATAATGTATGGTCCCTCTATCGTTAACCGGTTTGGTTAACTGTCTCGAGGTTGCCATGGTGACGTAAACCTCTCGAGTTTCGCTCTCGAGGTTTACATGTTCACCCTGGCAACCTCTCGATGGTTAACAAACTGGTTAACGATAGAAGACCATACATTATCCTCTTTGTAATCCTGAGTTACATCATATTAGCCAGAACATTTTACAGATCACCATCATGCATCTACATAGGACAAAATGTGTTTTTTGTAAGGTTTAAAGCAAAACATTTTTATATTTCTAGAGTCCTTTCTTTGGATACATTTTTAAATTCACGTTTTAATTGTTTTAAATCATGCCCATGATATTGCATGTGTTTCTTACAAAATTGTATGAAGATATGGGAGCAGTTCCACACAGCTATACCATTACAGCTGATTATTTGTGGTATGCAGACTTCCCGCACTTTCCAAAGCTTGTGCACTGTGAAAATAAGCATGGAAATGTAAAGTAGTTTTCAAAGATGGACACTATATTTGATGTAGTAAAACTTTTTCTTTCGAGTGTTGGGTCTGTGCCCAGAATACAGGTTACAATCAAACTTAAATTTTCAATCTAGAGCATGTATTTGCTGGGGAGGTCTTAGACTGATGAAAGAAGTGGTGGGAGGGGAGTTTTGGTTTGAAAACAACTGTTGGTTTTCATTCACAAATAAGGTTTAAAGTCCAATTTTGATTTAAGCTCTCTGGTGTTAATGCTTACAGTGAAAAATTCAAAATGTTTCCCTTTGTTCTAGTCTATTCAACCTAGTGCCTCCTCTATTACCAATTCTAACATGTTCAAGTCCTGCAAAGCAGAGGCATTTTGGATCACAATTATGAGTTTCAGCAAAATGAATTGCAACTAGACTATCTTGCTGAAGATTTTTAATGTCACTGATGTGCTCTTGAATTCGTATCTTTAATGGACGGGCAGTTGTGCCCACATACAGTTTGTAGCACTCACACCACAGTGCATATACGGCATATGATGTCACACAAGAGATACATTGCTGTATATATATAATCCTAGCTTTAACTTGTGACATGAAAGTTTTTCCTTGTTAACAGTGTGGGTATACATTACAATCCCCACACTTAAACATTCCTTTAGGTTTAATCGGTAACCATGTCATGCCAATATTTTCTTGTTTTTTTTTAAATTGACTGCTTACTAATTCATCCCTTAAGTTCCTCCTCATTTGAATGACACTTTGGTTTCTGACCAATATGAGGTGCCAATACCTGTTCACTTAACAAGATAGGTCAATACTTGTTTACTATGTTTCCAAATTGTCCTGCTGTTGAGTTGTATTTTGTAACAAAATTAACTTGTTGTTGGTCTTCATTCAGTTGTCGTACAGCTGGTGTTAGTAAACTTTTTCTATGTAATGTCAATACCTTCTCCATTGCTTTTTGTGATATCTGTGAAGTATACCTCCTTTCTAAAAATCTTGTTTTTAAATCATTTGCCTAACCCAAGAAGGTTTCTATAGTGCTACAGTTCCTTCTTAGGTGTAAAACTGTGAATAGGGATTGAATCTTATAGGATCTTGGGTGACAGCAAGTAGCAAATTATTAGTTGCTGTTTCTTTCCTAAATGTTTTAGTTATGAGGCCCCTGCTGGTGTTAGAAACACAGAAACATAGAAGTTGACAGCAGATAAGGACTGCAAGGCCCATCCAGTCTGCCCTTTTTTTCTACCTTATGAATGTGCCATAGACCTTTACTATGTTAATGGCCTATCTAGTCATACTCATCTGTATTGCTTCTTATGCCTATCCCATGCCTATTTGAAGCCCTGCACTGTATTCTTATCCACCACTTCCTGAGGTAGGTCGCTCCATGCATCTACCACCTTTCTGTGAAAAGAACTTCCTCCATTACCTCTTAATCGGCCTCCTCTAATCTCACGCCAGCCTCTTGTCCTGCTACTTTTTATATTGAAAATGTTACACTCTTTCACCTTGTTAATGCCCTTAAGATATTTGAATGTTTCGATCATATCACCTCTCTCCTCCTTTGCTCTAGGGTATACATATTGAGCTCCCTTAATCTGTCCTCACATGTTTTCTAATACAGTTCCGGCTCCATTTTGGTTGCCCTTCTCTGGACTGCCTCCATTTTGCTAATCTCCTTGTGCAGATACTGCCTCCAGTACTGCATGCAGTACTCCAGATAGGGCAATAACCAGTGTCTTGTAAAGAGGGATTATTACTTCCCTCTTACGACTTGTGATACCCCTACTAATACACTCCAACATCCCTCTAGCCTTACCTACTGCTTTACTAGTCTGCCTGGATGATTTCAGGTCATCTGTGATGATGATGCTTTAGTCTCTTTCTTCCCTTGTGATTGCCAGCAACTCCCCTCCCAGTCTATAGGTGGCTTCAGGGTTTCTCTTCCCTATGTGCATGAGCTTGCACTTCTTTGCGTTAAACCCCATTTGCCACTCTTCAAACCATTTTGCCAGTTTATCCAGATCTCTTCTCATTCTGCCCACCCAATTTGGATCATCTAGTCTATTGTAGATCTTGGTGTCATCTGCAAACAGACAAACCTTACCTTCCAGTCCATCTGCAATGTCACTGATGAAAATACTGAAGAGGACTGGCCGCAGGATTGATCCCTGAGGTACTCCACTTGTGACTTGCATCTCTTCTGACTGTATACCATTTACCACCACTCTCTGTTTTCTGCCCACCAACCAGTTTGCCACCCAGTTGACCAACTTCTGACCCACCCTGAGCCTACCCAGCTTATTAATCAATCTTCTTTGTGGAATAGTATCGAAAGCTTTGCTGAAGTCAAGGTAGGCGACATTAGCTGCACCCCTTGGTCTTCCACTCTGGTTACCCAGTCAAAGAAATCTATGAGATTAGTTTGACAGGACCTTCCTTTTGTAAACCCATGCTGTCTTGGATCCTGTGCTCCTATGGATTCCAGGTGTTGAACTATCCTTTCCTTAAGGAGTGCCTCCATAATCTTGCCCACTACTGAGGTAAGACTGACTGGTCTGTAGCTCCCTGCCTCCTCCCTGCTACCACTCTTGTGGAGTGGGATCACATGAGCCCTTCTCCAGTCTTCTGGAACCTCTCCTGTGCTCAGAGACCCACTAAACAGTTCTGATAATAGCTCTGCTAGTTCTACCTTTAGCTCCTTTAGTATCCTGGGATATATGCCATCAGGTCCTATTGTCTTGTCCACCCTGAGCTTAGTGAGCTCTTGTAGGACTCTTTCTTTTGTGTAGGGATTTGTGCACCTCCTCCCCTCTGTGTCTATGGTGCTGAGCTGTGGGTCTCCTGCCCTACCTTCTCCTTAGTAAATACTGAGCAGAAGTATCTATTTAGGATCAATGCTTTTCCTTGGTCTCCTCCACACAATCCCTCTTATCCCTTTGATCTTAGTAATACCTCTCTGGACTGTCTCCTTTCACTAATGTATCTATAGAAAGTATTGTCCCTTCTTTACTGTTCATGCTAGTGCTTCATCACTTTGGGCCTTTGCCTGCCTTACTGCCCTCCTGCTTCCATTAGGGAAGTTTGGTATGCCTTCCTATCTTACGTCCACTGCATTCCTTTATATTTCCTGAAGGCCAACCTTTTGACTCTGATCTTTTCTGCTACTGTTTTTGAGAACCAAATTGGTTTCCTCCTTCTTTTACTCTTGCCTTTCTCCCTAACACAATGGGATGTTGCTTCAAGTATTGCATCTTTAATGCTTGCCCACTTTGCCTATGCCACCACCTGTATTTCTTCTTGCCAGGACTAGCTTTACTCTGAAGTCCCATATTTTTGTGTTGGAATAAGATGATTTAGTTTTAGTGGCCAAATTGAGCCATACCACAGGATGGTCACCGGCCCCCAGGTGACCTTCTACCTGGAGATCTGTGATCCTTTCCTTGTTAGTCAGTACTAGATCTAGGATAGCCCTGTCTCTTGTGGGTTGTTGTACCAGTTGTTTGAGGCCCTGCCCCTGCAGGGAATCCACCATGTGTCTAGTTCTGTCAGATGGTTCCTGCTGGTATTGACAAATCTGTATCTGGCATGTTGAAGTATCCCGTTATCAGAACCTCCCCTTTAGCTGTCATGTTTTGTATACCTTCTGGAAGTAATGTGTCTATGCCCCCCCTTCCCCGGTCTGGAGGCCTGTAGACAACCCCAGTTCGTATGACTGTCCCATTTCCTGTTTCCAGAGTGACCCACAGTTCTTCTGGCTCCTTATGTGTATTCTGAATTTTTGTAGCTTTGATATTTTCATTGATATAAAGGGCTACTCTGCTTAATGTTATGTCCAATAATTCAATGTCATTCTTATTACATTTGTGTGTAAAATATAAGTTCCTATTGTTCAAATTTAACCATTTCATGAACTGTTCTACTTAATTTTCATTCTCTGTCTATACGCTAAATAATATCATTGATAAATGTGACCATTTTTCTATCTTATCATGAAAGCCCTAAAATAAATTATGAGGAAGGGGCCACTGCTGCCCCCATGGCCATCCCACATTTCTGTAAATAAAAATCAGAATCAAATTCAGTACCCCCTACAGGAGTATTTGCCCACTAACCTGATTCTAGAGGGACTGGATTTCATACTGCATCACAGCTACTTTGAGTTTGATTCTGATTTGTATTTACATTTATTTATTCACCACAACTTAACTGCAGATTAAATACAGCTTACAACAAAGTAGGTTTGTCACACTAGCCCCCTACTCCACCCATCACTGCTCCTTATATAATATGATTGGGTGCCCCCCCAGCCCATAGGGCTCATCTATTTGGATTGCTCATATTGAAAACCCTACATGAAATCCCCAAATCTCGGCTATTCAAACCCCTAACCATCAAACAAAGTTCTTGCCTACTAAGATTTTCTTCTGGATGCTTTCTAGATTGCCCAAAGTTATCTACTGTCATGGAGCAGAGATCTTTTTTTGGAGCAGCTCCTAAGTTTTGGAACGGTCTCCCAGAGGACCTTCATGCCATTGATCCCCCCACCTTGAAAAGCACCTCAGAAATGCACTTATGACTAAGGGCCATGCAACTGGTAAACAGTTAACTCTAATCAAGTTTTAGAAATTGATGACCTCTTTGTTTAGCTCTGTTAACTTGGCTGGTGTATTAGACTCAAATTTGAATGTTGTGATGTATGCTAATGCCAATTGACTATGAATCAGTTTTAACTGTATTGTTAATTATTGGAAATTCTTCTGTGATTGTCAATATTTTTTTTTGTAATCTCTAAATTGTGGTATCTGTATTATTCTATGTACCATCTATATGGCCCAGGTCGAGCCTGAAAATGGTCCCTGGGACCAGTGGAGTTATCTGGTTAACAAATGCATAAATAAATAAATATATAAATAAAATACTGTGTGACTCCGAGTAAGAAAAACACAAGACCCAGATATACCAGGGTCATTGGCCTTGAGTACTGGAGCCTTCTTCTGGTTTCTCCTCATAGGTCACTAGCATGCTAGTGGTGTAAGAGGAACATGCATGATGGCATATTTTCTGTGTGTCCAGCTGATAAGCTCCCTTCCCAGCCTGCCCATTGCTGTGCTGCCACCCATGGTTACCTAGGTGGCAACCCTGCAGTGCAGGCAGCAACCCTCTCTCCCTAGAGGAAGTGTGTGTCCTCTGGAATACTTGATCCTCCACCCTGGGCCAGTCCTGGGTATTTCAGGCTGGATACCAAATGCAGGTCACCAGTAGCACAAGTGTTAGCTCTACCACTGCGTTGATGGGCCACTGCACGCAAGCGTTTGATCCTAACCTGCTGGTCTCCATTGACACCTGTCCCCCACATTCAAGACATGAACCCACATCTCTAGAATTGCAAGCAGTCCCTGTCACCGACAATGCCACACCATCAGACCAGCTTGATACCGTATGTGTTTAATGTCTGAAGCCAAGTCTATCATGGAAGTGGTGTTCCACAGCTGAGGCTTTATGTACTTGTTAATAACTTGATGGGGTGTCCTGCTGATGTACCACTGAGGATTTCTCATGGTAAACACAGTTATGGAAAATGATGCATAAGTATAAGGATCGACATCCAATTAGACATGTGATGAGTAGAATGGTCACATGTTTGGCAGCTGGTTTCAATGTTAAAAAGTGCAAAATCATGCATTTGGGGCACAGAAACCCTGGGGCTACATACCAATTGACAGGGGGTACTGGCAACCACCAAACAGGAGAGGGACCTGGGTTAATCATTTCTGATGACCTGAAGCTAGCCAAGTAGAGTGAAAAGACAGTGGGAAGGCTAGTAGCGTGCTGGGATGCATAGGGAGGGGTATCACCAATAGGAAGAAGGAGTTGGTGTTGTCCCTGTACAGGTCACTGGTCAGACCACACCTCAAGTACTATGTCTGGTACTGGAGGCCCACCTCCAGTAGGATAGGAATAGGGTGGAGGTGGTACAGAGGCGGCAACCAAAATGGTGCAGGGACTGCATCAAAAGGCCCACAAGGAGAGACTAACAGAACTAAATATGTACTCGCTGGAGGAAAGAAGGGAAAAGGGGCGTATGATATAAACATTCAAATACATAACAGGTATTAATAAGGTACAGGAAGGGAGCATTTTCTGCAGAAAGACAGAGTCAAGGACAAGGGGTCACGCTATGAAGCTGGAGGGGAGAGGTTCAGAGGGGATGAGGAAATATTTTTTCACAGAGAGGGTGATGGAAATCTGGAACAGCCTCCCAGTTGGGGTGGTAGGTTCCAAAACAGTTGCAGGATTCAAGCATGCAAGGGACAGACACAAGGGGACCTTAGAAGGAACACAAGGATGGGAATGACTGGATATTGTACAATGGCTGCAGGGCACAGTAATCAGGGAAAATGGGCAGACTGGATGGGGCAAAGGGGTCTTTATCTGCTGACAACTTCTATGTTTCTATAAGTAGCTGTGGTGAGCCAGAGCAGAAGAGTCAAGCACTATATAGAGTAACCAAAACTGCACTTAGTGATGTCCGAGTCACATAGCGCATTGCACACATCTTGTGACACCCAGCATGACTCCCATGTCACCTACACTGAGGAGCACTTTAGGCATTGGGATATAATACAGTAGCTCTGCATTTACCTGCAGGCACTATTTTGTTCTGTACATCAGACTTTTTAAAAGGGACCTTTGTGAAGTTGACAGAAAAACAAAACTGATTTATGGATGTAATAAATGTCATGTCTTCTGAGCATCTGCTGGTGGGAAAATAAAATCCCCTTTAGCGGAGGAGATGACTTGGCATTATATCATGCCTTTCTATAACTTGTGTTACAAAATGCCGTATAATATAGCTTCCTAGGAACCACAGAGGGCTGTCTTTTATGGTGTGAGAGGCACAGTGCATGAGATTTTGGCAAGAAGATCTAAGGCTAAGCTTGAGGCATTCTGACTGCCCAAACTCCATGTGAGAGATCTCTAAAAGGGATTACTAATGTATTATAATCACTTGAGCTAACTAGGGGAAAAGGAGCATTTACCAACAGTGGCTGTATAGTTTGAAAGCCCAAGAAAAGTTGTTCTAAAAAGGTATTGGGCTCACCAGTGGCTGAAAATACTAAGATATACAGATTGCCAAGTCTTTCCAATATTAATACTACACAGCAGCCATTTGTAGAACATTGTCACCAGTGTCGTCCATGCCCATGGGGCCGAGGGGGCATGTGCCCCCAAATACTGAGTAGCATATTCACATAATTTGATTCTGTGCATACACTTTTTAAGGTCCTGGGGTCCTAAAAACAAAGTAGTGTTTTTCATGCTTTTTATCGAGAGGCAAGTTCAGAATCAACTGTGAGTGAGCATGCTGCATGACGAGAAACGGAATAAAAGACGCCTGAATGGGACATCGGTTTTTAAAACAGCTACTGTCTACTATGTTGTTGCTGACTGGATTCGGTGTTTTGCTCCTTGAGGCTCGAAGACAGAGCAAGCCAGACAAGACAGTGACAACAGACAGTTGATTGGTGGTAAATCCTGCAAACCAGCAGCAGCCAATCACAGTGCTGGCAGTTACCACCAATCAACTGTCTACAGGTGGCATGGTAGCTGAAGCGCGAGCAATAGATCCCCACTAGAGGCGACGAGGCGTCAACTTTACTAGCTTCCGTCACCAAAGTCACAGATGACGAGAGGCAGAGGCAGTGATTGTCAGTCACTCAGTATTCAGTAAAAAAATAGACAGAATTCAGTCGGTCTGGCCTGATGTGTTCAACTTTCAAACTAGGCTTGGAAATCTGGATAGGCGGTAAGTAATTAAAGTAACCCTAGGCTACTGGTACACCCGCTGATGCCTCTGATCCAATTATAGCCACAGCTACATCAACACAGAATGCAAGTGAAAATGGGATCTGGTTAAAATAGCTCAACCAAAACTGCGGGTTTAATATTAGTGCCCAAAGTAGCTTAGTGTTAAATAGCCTGTCAGTAAATAGCGCTACATTTATAGCGCCAGTCATTACCAGCAGCGTGTCCTCCAAACAGCTCATGTAGCCATGACATGGGAGAGGTTCTTATATCTTATCAGAGTCATCCTGACATATAGATGTGGGCAAGGTTTATAAAGATGCTTATTATAATACCCCTGAAGACAGCCGGAGATTTGGGGCTTACAGTACAATAGAGAGAGAGAACAAGGCTCTACTATTGAGAGTAGTTAGTTGTGAATGGGGAGAAAGGCAGCCCGCCACAACCACACACACACACACCTTTTTGCTGGTCACTCACTGGTTTCTAATATAACTGTGCCGAGGCGCTGCGAGCATATGGTGGAAGTCCAGCCAGACAGCTCAACGTGCAGCCGCCAGGTCCGGGCACCATAGATGACAGAAGGATCGGGGTACTGAAGCACCTAACAAGTGCCAGCCTGCTGCCGTCAGTGCATGTGGACAGGAGAAAGGGACAGAAAGGAACTCAACAGCAGCCGCCGACGCGCAATGCACCAGCAGCAGCCTAATAAATAAGCAATAAATTAAACTCATTGTAGCAGCAGCAGCTCCCCGTGATCTGACAGGCAGTGCAACCCGAGTTAAATCATCAGCTACAGGGGACAGAAAAGGAGAAACTCAGGCTGCTTCACAAGCTCTTCTAAGGGTGCACAAGTTACAACCCACTCTCAAGTAAGTAGATCATTTAATTAATAAATTAGTGTTCATTCCCTGTGCAGCGGTAGCAGCAGCGAGTGGTGACTGGGGCTCCTGGTCATTGCATCAAGGTTTGCTGGGCACTGCTGCACCACCCGAGACCTCGGAGCACCTTGGAGCGCAGCCGTGAGACCTGAAGCCGCCACCTTCCACTCCTTTCATGCCGACTATTTAAGCACATACTATTACTTGTTGGGGTGGTGTGGTGTTTCGTGGGACATTAATTTAGCATCAGCAAGAAAACACTTTGTGGAACTGGTAGTATGAGTGCTTGCAGAAGGCATCTCAACTTATGCGGTCCCGCTGAGATTTGTAAGGGACTTTCACTTAGGTTTCGAGCTTGCCTTTTCAACTGTCATGCAGAGCTGCTCGTTCAGCTGTTTGTTCATTCTAGCTGCACTTTGGCTCGCAGGTTCCTGCAGCCTTCAGGTTGGTTGGGTTACATCTCGGACTCGGGGGTACTCAGGTCAGGTATGCAAGCATTTAGCAGATCGCAAATCAGATGCACGGCACACCACTTATGCAAAAGGTAATCTGAAACTGACCATAATAGGTGGTTCTAAGGTGCCCTGAACTGAAAGCAGAAAACTAATTCCTTACTTTCAATGAGAAGATTACTTTAAAAAGAAAATAAAGTTTAGTGAGTAATTTAATTAAAATAAATCTTAACAAAAAAAAAAATGGGACTTGTTTGTAACTATCTAAGAGACAATGCCTTTGGAGTGTGTAAATGGCAAATTACCCTGGTCAGAAAGCTGTGTTACAATGAAAGGTCCTAAATCAGGCTTCTAGAAAGTTATTTAAAGGTGAAAATCCTAAAAGGTATTAAAAGAGCAACCAAATTGAGTTGGGGGTTCCAACACACCAAACCTCTATGCATCCCCAAAGCAGAGATATTCCTGTACAATTAGTATTAGCCATAATGTACTCGGTCCATCGAGACATCTGCCCTTTCTAATAGCCAGTTTGTTTCTGGCTACTTTCTGTCCACATGTATGTACAATTGCCATACTCTGCTTGGGAAGCTTGCTGGATTACACTGCTAGAGTTACCAGAGCATAGGCAGTTATAATTTCTTGAGATGAATTGTGATTGCTATTCTAATCTAGCTATTCAGCAGCAGCCTTATTAACATGTATGCTTGTGTAGCCTGTGAACTTGTAATTGACTGTCATTTGGGTTGGTCTTTAGGTTAGTCAGCTCTTATTGAGCTAGTCGACTGAGTGATCTGTAAGGCAGACAAATAAAATTATGTTAAAAATTAAGTAACTTTGAAATACAGCTACTGACTGAAGGATAAAGGCTGTTCTGTTCTGTACGCTATTGTGCTACACAGCTAATTTTAACGCTATATAGAGGGCTTGTGATATTTTGTGCACGCTAATTGTGCTTGCGCTATTGACGATACGCAGTTTTGACACTAAACCAGTGAAAATACACGGTTTCTTTGGTTTTGGCTCAAAACACACACAGACTGCAATATAGAAAAGTAGAATAAATGGTTTAAAACAAGATGTTAAACCATTTATTCTACTTCACAAGGATGGCCCACCTTTTCTGTTGCTTCATGTGGAGCTCATCGACTCAAAGCTGCTCCTCCTCACTCCCACTGTGCTCCAGAAGTCGGACTCGATCGGCTTGTTGCACCAGATGGAGAGAACCTCCCGGTCTGGGAAAGGAACCCCATCCTCAGCTTCTTGCCCCTGCTGCTCTCTCCTCCTTCTGATGCAGCAGCAGCAGCGGTGCACAGATGCTCTACACTTAGCTGCATGATCATGGGTGCTGCTTGTTGCAGTCCTGTCCTGGCAGTGTCACCCCACAAAGTGCCCGCTCACCTGCTTTTAGCAACACATAAAATTGGGACATACTTTGAGGGGAAAAAAATACTTTTTTTCCTTATCGTCCCACCTCTTCGTCATTTACTTTACCCCCATCAAGCAAAGTCAATCGATCCATCTCCATGCTTACGTACCTGAACAATAACAAAAAAAAGTGTGTTATCCCCTCATCCGCAAAAGTTATCTCTGTGCTGCCTCCTGGTAGCTGGTCAGCTGTTTCATTCTGTCCTGGTCCTCAGTCGAACTCGTTATTCCTTCTCACCCCCTCTCACACTTTGCTTCACAAAGTTCACGACATGCCTTCGAGGCCCCCCCAGGTTTGTGTGCTTTCACAGGAAAAGGTGCAAAAAGGGATTTTCCACCTGATCACCTTGTATGTGCAACTTGGCATCCTTGTCAGCCTGAATTAGGGCACCGGGCGGGGACGCCAGATTCGGATCAGTTTGCTTGCAATCAAAGCAGTCCAACACACTCAAGATAGACAACAGAGCTACAGAATGGGAGGCTTTTCATTTTTTAGTAAAATGTTTTTATAGTCTTCATTCTGCTCTCCGTTTTATGTCAGTCCTCTTACTGCTCATGTTTGCTTCCATTTACATGTTGACATAACTTTTGGGGGCTGGGGCCCATGACTGAAATTTGCCCTGACCCTGAGGCAACAGTGTCTGGTGCATCCTGATTTGCCTTAAAGGGGGAGGAGAAGGGGTACCGCAGCATGCTTTCCCAGATTGTTTTATACCAGTGACTATACTGTTCTTTTTGCACATTACTTTTGATGTATTCTGTGCCTATGTATGTAACCCTCCCCATGCCATGTCCAGGTTCACATCCCTGCCTGGTGACTGTACAGGGCCCACCTGGTTGAGGGGGTTGAGTTAGTCCTTTCTTCTGTAGTAGGGGGTTCATCCCAGAACAAATAATAAATAGCACCATGCCCCCACCCAGAAGGAACAGTGGACCAGATGTGTGCAGTACCACCCTTGGGATGCACAATCTACCCACCTCCTTACACTGGACTGGCTTATCCTCTGGGGACCTCTAAAACACCTGTTACTGTAAGCCCCCTCCCAGCCCACGGTGTCTAGGGGTATGCCAGATGGTAACTTCAGGGGAGGGGGGCATTTGCAGCCAGGAAACATAGTCCAAGAAAATAAGTAAGCTGGTTACCTGGTTCAGCTTCACAGCGGTGGACACGGGAGCTTACTTACATACTTCTCCTTACGATGGGGTCTTGCTGCAGGAGTAAAGCTTTGTTATGACTAAAACAGAATGCAGTTATTTGATTCAAATCACTGTCCATGTGAAATCAAAAGTGCAAAAGACTTAATTTAATAAGAACAATTGATTAAATCTGCTCCATGGAGCATGGGGTACAAAATCAACGGTGGGCAACTTTTCTAGGCACAGCGCCTAACACCCAGTCTGCAGTAATCTTCGGTTTCAACAGTTGTTTTCTGCAGCGCTCCACCTCAGAACTGTGGAGGCTGTAGAATCCTAGCAGCAGCACTTTATGGTGGGCCGAAAAAGGCCACACAAGACAAGACTCCCCTTGAAACGTTTCCTTATATCTGCCTAAACCTGGCCGCCCCATTTCTCAATGACGAGGTTTCAATTCTGGAGTTCTTCAAACTGTGGTAGTCTGCTTTCAGCAAAGGTCCATACAAGCAATGGCCAAATCCTCTTCACCAATGCCAGTGCAGAGCTCTGAGCATCCCAGGGTATCTTAGCCACAGCAGGGACCTGGCAATTACAGAGACACAGAGCACTTTCCCCCTCATCGGTTGCATAAGTTCCCCTGAGTGCTTCCTGGCCAGACTGCAGTGCCACAACGGAAAGGGAAGACAGGCTGCCACCACTACCTTCCCCATAGTGCAGGTTGCCATGTCCACACTTCCCCAATGGCTTGGCTGCCCAGGACTCCTCTGGCACTCACCCACAGATGAGGGTGTCCAAACCACTCCTGCACCACCCCACCTTGGTGCTGAAGATCATGAGGTGGGCACCTGGTTACACTCCCTGGGCTCCAGCTCCCCCAGTGCTGCAGGCGGTCCCTTTCTTTAGCCCCAGAATGATTATGGTTACCCAACCACCCACCCACACTACTGCTGATTTTCAAGGGCAGGGGGACCGGGGTGGCAAGTGGCCAACCTTGGCCCTGAACCTCAATCCACATGGCTGAAAACAGGCTGTGCTTCTCCAAACGCTTTTCTCTTTACATCCCCCGCAATTTGGTACCAAAACATCCATTTTAAGTCTTCTGACCTGAGGCCGCACCTGCCTGCAGGCAGACGCCCAGCTCCCCAAAAGCTGTATAGAGAAAGGCAGTGAGTAGAAAGAATGTATGCAAAATAATGACCCTCGGAACACAAAAATCAGTAGTTTTAATAGTAAATTGCTTATATCTCAGTAACCGTACGACATAGAAAAAAATAACTGTAGAGCACTGCTTGCAACCATTGAGTCTGTGATGCAAACTCTTGCAAAAATTCAGGAAGATGGCTCTTTTGATAGAGAGACTGCTAGCACAGCCATGGCCCTCAGTAGGTCAATAGACTTTCATTTCTGCTTCTATTTGATATCATTTGACAAGATTTTGTCCATTACAAATGTAGCCTCAAAATATCTTCAGTCTATTGAATTAGACATATCTGTGGCAGCTGAGATGATTGAAGACTGCAAAGCTGAGCTACTGTCATTGAGGACTGATGAAAGTTTTGAGCAGATATGGCTTGAAACGGAGATAGTAGCATCCAAAATAGATGTAGAATACGTTGAGCCACGATTAGAAAGGTGTCCAGAAAGTCGACGTAATGGCAAAATGAATCAAATTCATCTGGAAAAGATAAACTCCGATATGAGTTCTACTTTGCAACCCTAGATCTTTGTATACAGGGAATAACTGACAGATTTAGCTCTGAAACACTTCCATTGCTAAAACATGTTAGTTGCCTAACAAATCCTTCTACTGAAAAGCTTGATGACCTGAAACAGTTAGTAACATATTATGCAGGAGACATAGATGCACATTTGGTAGAACAGGAGTATAAACTCCTGATTCATAGACTATCTAGAGAAACAACACCACCAGTTACAGTAGTTGATGTGTATCGATTTATATGTGATTGTAACTTGCAAGATGTATACTGTCAAATAGAAACACTCTACAGACTGGTTCTCACTCTCCCTGTAACATCATGCAGTAATGAAAGAAGCTTCTCTGCTTTGAAATTTATTAAAAATCGCTTAAGAACAACAATGGGACAAGAACGTCTTAATGACCTTATGGTTATTGCTGTGGAAGCTGAGAGATCTCAGTCTGTTCAGCTTGACAAAATCAGAGATTATTTCTGGAACTTGACCGATAGACGGTAGGTCACACAGTTGACCACAACTTAAGACAGATGCAAGCACAAGACTGGCTAGTTAACACTGAACTAAGGGACTGATAGTGGGCAGATCATGACACAGTAGTGTGACATGAGGTATTAGCCAGCAGTAACATCATTTTAAAATACTACCCCAAAAGTTACAAATATTATTTCAAACGACAGGAAGTCTTGCTGTATTGTGACTCCTACTTCTGTATGTGAAATGTGTGTACTATGTAGCTAAGTCCGGGTTGCCCCAGAAAAGGGGGCCTTCGGGCTCAGTGGGCATACCCGGTTATAAAAATGTAATATATATGCCACAAAGCAAGCTGCATTCTTACTATTTGCATTTAGACCCAGCACTTGAACTGCTCCAGAGAGGAAAGGGTTAACTTTATCCAAGACCATAGAACGTTGTGCTCAAACTCTGATTTAAAACCTCTACCTCTAGTCCTTGTCAGTGCAACCATCAGATTCTTTATCTCCTAACTGATGTTGCATTGGATATTTCTCCTACTCGCTGTGACGGTTTTGGTAAAATCAATTGGTTAAATCAACCGTTTTTCTTTATTTTCAGTATCAAATCTCTGTCTATGGTGCAGGTAGTGTAACTATGCAGATAGTGGTAGATTTAGTGTAGAAATGGCTTTTTCAGTTCCCATCGGTCAGCACGGTTGGGAACTGAAATACATTTGATTCTTTTGCTTATTTGTTTTTTTCCCTAATTCTCTTGTGGGTCCCAGTTACGATACTTTCTCTATGCTTTCTCTCCTTTTCCTGTAATATTCAGAATTCTGACCAAGATCAGGTATCAGCCATGCACTAGTACTCTGGTGGCATCCGATTTGGGCCAGACAACCTTGGTATCCTCTGCTTATGTCTCTAGCAGTTTCTCTCTCTTGTTTCTGCCCAGCAGACATTACCTCCTGACCACCTCTTGGGGAAGAATTTGGTATCCCAGCCTTCAATCTCTCAGGCTCAATGCCTGGCTCTTGAAGAGTTAGAGTATGCAGATCTGAATCTCTCACAGGGAGTGATGGATATCCTTATGGTTTATAGGAAACCTTTCACTCAAAAACTTACAATACTAAATGGAAAAAATTCACTATCTGGTGTTGTCAGAAACATGCACAGCCAAATTCAGCGAGTATTTCCACAGCAGTGGACTATCTGGTTCACCTTAATGGGTTACGATAGCCTGCTGCCCTCAAGGCTCACTTACCAGCTGTGTCTGTTTTTCTGTCTGCAGGGAGCAATCTTCCTTGCATCTCATCCTGTTTTCATTACGGTTTTCTTAGGTCTGTTTAAATTTACCCCCCCTTCCTTTATAGGAATGATTGTACTCAGTTATTCCTTAGTTATGGTGAAATAGGTAATGGTAGGCCTGCCACTAAAATATCTATTGCCAGGTTGATTCTCCTGTATCCACTTCTGCTGTTTAAAACTAGGCAAACAGTCACCCTCAGGCCTGAAGGTACACTCAAGTAGGGGTACAGCTGCTTCCTTCACAGCTGCCAGGGATCTTCCCTTGGTGGAAATTTGCAAAGCAGCCACCTGGAAAATGGTACATACATTTACCAAGCATTACTCCATAGATACCCATGTGAAGCTAGGTTTGACACAGCAGCACTGCAGAGATTGTTCCAAAAGTAAGGTTCTGTTATCCCCTGCTCCAGGGGGGTACTGCTTGGTAGTCTGCATATGGTCCAAATACAGCAAGACCTCAAGTTGTTTTAAGAAAAAATTACTCCCCATAGTAATGTTGTTTGTTCTAATGTAGCCTTGCTCAATTCTGACTTCCCTCACTGCCTCCCCTCTCATAACCTAGTCTTTTGGGTTGTGGGTTTGCAGGTGCAGTGTTGCATCCCAGAGGTGCACCTTGTACCTTTCAGGTGACTTTTTTCTTTCTGAAGTGAGTTATTGTCATTGTATAGATATTTTCACTATCCACAAATATTTTTTATTGTGTTCTCTACTTCAGTCTTTTTACCCAAGCATTGTTGCCTATATGCAGTATTAACACAATTTCTACAGCTGTCAGTATTGCTCATAAGAATCTGATGGTTACGCTTGACGTGTGTCAGAGACAGAGGTTTGAAAACCATGTTCTAGCTCAATGCTCTATGCTCTTGTATACAGTTAACCCTTTACTCTCCGAAGAAGTTCAAGTTCTGCGGCTAATTGCATATAGACATAATGCAGCTTGTTTTGTGGCATACCTTTCATATGCATTGCAGTAACAACACACTGTTTTAAAAAGTGTATATGAGATGGTGCACCAACTTAAGCTGTACAGTATTTCATGAATTCATATAGGCAGGCCAATAAAGTTTGCAATGTATCATACAGTACCTGCAGTGCAAAGCAGCAGTACTAATCAGTGCAGTACTTTCATATGCTATATATGAATATGAATGTGCATCACCATGCTCTCTACAATTACCATAAAACATTTCTCATTTAATGTTCAGACCCCTGAGTTCAAGGTGCATCACACACACTGAATGTATCTGCCATGTCCTACCAAATAATCCTCATCTGCTGCAGCTAGTACATATTGAGGTATTTTAATGAATCTGTGCTCATGGTATCAGCCACTGAAACCCCTTTAACGTGTACTCACCATTCTGTGCAGTGAGTGCTCCCACCCTATCAAAGTCGTTACAATGATGCAGCCTACAAAATCCCACACAGTACTCTGTATGAGGCTTCATCAGAGTTCATACAAAACTAAATCAGTATCTCTTAATATCTACTAGTGATACCACTGCCTCTTTGCACAACAGTATGCCACACACCTCCCTGCAACTTTATCACTCTGTGTAGATACAATGCAGGTCCCTTTCACATCACCTTCTCCAGTCTGCCTGGAGTATCCACACTGTTGCAGATGTTGGTTTCATTTGCAAACAAGTAGACCTTTCTCGTCAGCCATTCAACAATGTCAAGTAATGAAGACATTAAACAGAATGGGCAGAAGTATTGGTCCCTGGGGATCACACACACACACACACACACACACACACACACACACACACAGCTACGCGCACAGACACACACGCACGCATCTTACTGCCACCCTCTGCATCCAGGCAGCCACTTCCTACACCAGTTCATCACATTGTGCAACATGTCCACACTACTGCTCTTGTTGAGTAACCATTTGCAGTATGTGAGACAGTGTTAAAAGCCTTGTTTTTACCATGTTTATACTGTTGCCATACTTGACTCACCTGTTAATCAGTTATAAGATGACTGATTATTGTAACTAATGTAAAACAATAAAAATATCAAGCTGTAATTGTAACTACCTGTCCTACTTCAAAAACTTCTGTTTTCAATTTGTATCTGTGTTATAGTATGGTAGAATGTTGATACAGAAATCCACAACTACAATGGAGTTGTTATGCTGCAGTAGCTATGTCATCACTGCTGTTATGCTGCACAACATACCAGGGCACGAGTCTACAGAAGGGGCAGGGAGGGTGAAAGAGGAAGTGAGTAGCTCTACAAATAAGGAAAGGGATCAAAACTACAAGAACTGAAGCGGTCACGCCAGACCTAATCTAATTAATTTCTTTGACTGGGTGACCACAGTAATAGACCAGGGAGGGCAGTGGATATGGCCTACCTAGACTTTAGCAAGGCATTTGACACAGTCCCACATAAAAGACTAATAATCAAGTTAGCCAGCCTGGAACTGGGCTCCAAGGTGGTAGCTTGGGTAGCAAACTGGCTGCACAACAGGACACAGAAGGTAATAGTGAATGGAACGCATTCTGAATAAAGAGGGGTTACTAGTGGAGTACAAGACTCAGTACTGGATCCAGCCCTCTTTATCATCTTTATAGGTGGCATTGCAGAGGGTCTGGAGGGAAAGGTATGCCTCTTTGCAGACGACACAAAGATCTGTAACAGAGCTGATACACAAGGGGGGTAGAAAGGATGAGAAGGGACTTGGCAAGGTTGGATGTATGGTCAGACATATGGCAACTTAGATTCAATGCAAAGAAGTGCAAATTAATGCACCTGGGAAACAAAAACCCAGAAGAAGAGTACACAATAGCAGGGGAGGTACTAACAACAACAAAAATGGAAAGGGCTTGGGGTTAGTCATATCAGATGACTTAAAGGTGAGTGCGATGTGAGAAGTCAGTAGGAGAGCCAGAGGATACTGGGATGCATAGGAAGGCATCACAAGTAGAAAAGGAAGTGGTTATCCCTCTGTACAGACAGTTGGTGAGACCCCATCTGACTACTGTGTGCAGTTTTGGACACCCCATCTGCAAGGACATAGACAGGATGGAAGCCTTCCAGAGGAGGGCAACTCAAATGGTGCAGGGTCTGCATCAGAAACCATATGAAAAGAGACTGAGAGAGCTTAATATGTATACCCTTGATAAAAGGAGTGATGTGGGGACATAATATAAACTTTTAAGTACCTTAACGGAATCAACAAAATCCAGGAGGGTAGCATCTTTCAGAAAAGATGTGTAAGAACAAGGGGGCACAATTTAAAAATGGGGGGGGCGGATCAGGGGTAATGTGAGGAATTTTTTTTTTTAACGGAGAGAGTGGTGGATGCATGACACTGCCTTCCTGGGGAGGTTGTTGGGTCTAAAACAGTGGGGGAATTAAAACATACATGGGACAGACATGAGGCAATTGTAGTGGGGGGTTGCAGGAAGTAGGCTGTTGGTTAACTAGAATCTGCAGCTTATCCAATAGGAATGGAAATGGGCAGACTGGGTGGGCCAAGTGGTCCTTATCTGCCGTCAAAGTCTATGTTTCTATGTCAGTACTTCAGCATAACAACTTGGAATGCTGCCACATATTTGATTTCCTCAATCCAGTTAAGCTGGAAATTGCTGTGTTTTTTTTTTTAATAAACTTGAACTTGCAGAAACATCTGCAGCACACTGTGTCAGTTAAACAAAGAAAATGTTTAACATTTATTTTCTGTTGTCTTCTCCAGCTAGTTTTGCATGATTTTCTGTGCTGTGACTGCCCATACATTATAAAAGATTGTGTATGAACAGTCATACACCAACAAGGAAATTATGGTATCTTGAAGTTCCCTGAAACAGAGTACCTCTTGTTGCGACTTGAGGTCACCTGTTACCAGGGAAACCTCTCGATAAAGAATATTGTTATGTATGAATGCTCATACACAATCTATTATTATTATTATTTATTTGTTTCCTTACTTACATTACTATGACTGTAGTTCTATACTGTTAAACTTTTTATTGTTAAAATCTACCCTTCCCATGGTTGAACCTGGAAGCACTGTGCTTTTTCCAAAGTACATAATTTAACATAAATAAAAAATAAATAAAACAGATGGCTTGTCATTATTATTCTAATCCAACATTTCTAGTTTACTACAATGAAATGAACATCGAAATGGTGAATTCCTGTCATGTAGAAGTTAATGGATCAGCTACAAGTAGACTAAGTGGTTATGTGATTAATATATAGGAAACTGAACTTGTGCATTTTGTGAGTCTTTCATGATAAAAGATTTGCAACATGCACAAGTTCTTATTAATTTTAAAAAATGAATACAAAAGGTGACACTATTAGTAGAACAAACAAGGTACAAAAACAACTGATCATTCATCTAACCAATATCAGTATTATGGCACTTGGCTGGTTGGGGAACAGCTTTCTCTACTACTAAAAGTCACCAAATGCACCATTTGGCCTCAGTTTTTCGTGGTTTTCGGGGGCATGCCCCTGACCCCCTAGAGAGGTTGAGATTTTGTGCCCTCCATAATTTTTGACTGCATGACACCTCTGTTGTCACTCATTGATGCCATAACATTAGTCTGCACTGGGGAAGATATCAGTGATACCTCATTAAGGCCATGGCATAGCCCTTATAATCTCCTCACCCAAATCCTCTGAAGCACATCAACACTGCTCCACCACTTCCAATTGCTTGTAACCATGCTGCTACCTGTGGGCAGTAACCTTGATACAAAATCAATAAAGAGCACAGAAGGCAGAGAAATAAGAACTATTTAAACTTTTATTTAGCAAGGCAAGGCCCCGACAGCATGACAAAGTCCCCCAGTATTTTATGCCTCGCTCACTGGCAGTTTATTTATTAGCTTTTGGTAACCGGGTAAGTGCACTAGGCAACAGACCTGCCTATTTTCAGGCACGACCTGGGAGAGCACAGGACATTGGTTACAATATGCAGAAATGCACAGACATAATATAGGTGTACAGGAGCAAAACAAGATATACATTGGGTAGCACAGTAATAGTTACATAAGGGTACATTTTAGGCATAGATCATAATAAGGATGTAAAATAAAGCAATTAGGGTAACCATAAGACAGCTGAGGACAGTAAAGACATCAAGGTTCATAGCCACCTAGACAAACGTATTGCATGGGAGAACATTAGTGTAGTACTCAGGGTCAGACCCGACACCTGCAGTGGGACAAAGCAAATTAAGAGCATTTGCGTTGGCCAGAGGCTAGGAGGTGGGTGAACAGCGAGTTTTTGAATTCTCGATGGGAGGCTGAAGTTTTCACCATAAGGGTGAGTGAGTTCCAGAATTTGGGAGCAAAATGGGCAAATGCCTGTTCACCCAGTTTTGTCATGCAAGGTCTAGTGGAGAGCATGGGGACAGAGGAAGACCTGAGGGTACGGGTGTGTGAGGCAGGAGTCAGGAGGTTGGCAAGATAGACAGGGCAGGGAGGTCTAGACAGGGAGTTGATAAAGCAGCCCAGGGAGTAGGCTTGAATATCCTTAGGTGACAGCCAATTTAAGCCAGTGTAAAGGAGACAATGATGGGTAAGATGTGGGGCAGTTAAGGTGAATCTACAGATGTTGTTGTAGACAGTGTCCCATTTGTGGAGTGTAGCAGAGTTTTCAGCAAAGAGGAGGGGCAGAGCATATTGGAGCTGGGGTAAGAGAATACCTCTCGCAACAGAAAGTCTAGTGGAAGGAGTGAGGGAGTGGCGCACGCGATAAGCTCCACCAATTTTAGCATTGATGGCACGGCACACCATATTGACATGTTGAGACAGGTTAAGTGTGGGATCCAAAGTGACCCCAAGGTACTTGAAGGACTCAGTGCTTGAGATGAGGGAGCCATCAAGGCATTGAACCCGGAGCCTGTTCGCAGGGGCAGACAGTTTCTTAGAGGATCCAAATAGCATAGCACAGATTTTTTCTAAGTTCAGGACTTGGTGGTTGCTAGAGAGCCAGGTCTGCAGGAATTGGAAGTCATTAGTGAGAGTGGAGTTGATGGCAGCAACCGATTTTGACCCAGAGTAGAGAACAAGGTCATCTGCATACATAAGAGTGCAGCTATGCCAGGACATGCTGGGAATATCATTTAGGAAGAGGGAGAAGAGTAGAGGTCCAAGAGTGGATCCCTGGGGAACTCCATGGGAGATGTTTAGGGGGAAGGAAAGGGCCTTGTGAAATGCTACCTCCTGAGTCCGATTGTCAAGATAGCTATGGAACCAGGAGAGGGCTTGGTCAGATGCTCCAATGGATTGGAGCTTCTTTAGCATGAGAGGATGGTGTACCATGTCAAAGGCTTTAGACAGGTCGATAAAGATGGCCCCAGTGAGTAGGCCATGGTCCATATTATTTCTGATGTCATTTGTAAGTTGTGTAAGTGCAGAGGTGGTACTGTGACTGGGCCGGAAACCATGTTGGCAATGGGTTTGAAGATTAAACATGTCAAGTGAGCAGCAAGCTGGCGTGTGGACTATTTTTTCAAGCAGCTTACTGAAAGTGGCAGAAGAGATAGAGCGGTAGTTGGACATGAGTTTGACATCGCCCTTTTTGTGTATAGGGACGGTTCTGGCAGTTTTCCAGGTGGATGGGACAGTAGAAGTATGAATCAAGTGGTTAAAAAGTCAGGTGATAGGTCTGGTCAGCAAAGGTGCATACTGCTTAAGTATGCAAGGATGGATGCCCTCAGGCCCTTGACCCCCGCGTGTTGGAAGGGAGTTAAGTAGCTTGCGAACTTCAAGGTATGTGGTTGGAGCCAGAACGAAGAGGAGAGGGTGGTAGGGGTGAGGGAGGAAAGAGGGACAGTCAAGTAGTGGGCTAGTTAGAGTAGCGACTGGTGGAGAAAGAAAAAGGGCATTGAAGGAGTTGGCAATGGTGTCATGGTTGGTGCAGTGAACACCTTGAATGTTCATGTCAGCTGGATTCTGTTGCTTGTCGTTGCCAAGAATGTCCTTAATTTTGGACCAGTACCCGTACGGATTTGTAGAGGATGTTATTAGTAGGTTCCTATAGTAGGTGCTTTTGGCAATATGAATTTGTCTTTTGCAGTTGTTACGTAATGCACGATAGTCTTCAAAGTCTGCACGGAGATGGGAGATCTTCCACCTGGACCAAAGTTTGTCCCTAGATTTGAGAAGTTGAAGCAGGGGGCGTGTTAGCCACTTGGTTACTTTCCCTGCCATCCTACGTGTGGTGACCGGGATGTGAAGGTTTTGAAGAGAGAGGAGGACGGAGTTGAAATATTCTGTGGTTATGTTAATGTCCCCTGTTTGGTAGAGAGGGGACCAGTCAACCTGGTTAAGGTCAGTTAAGAAGTCCTCATGACTTAGGCGGGAGAGATTAGGAAAGGTTACAGTTTTAGCAGGGAGGGGAGGGATGACAGTCTTCCAGACACAGTAGATGGGATAGCGGTCACTAATTGTGTCAGGTAGCACCAGCTGAGGCAACATATTCCGTCCTGTTAGTAAGTATCCAGTCAAGGAGGCGGCACAGTTGCTCCCCCACGTGAGACCCTTTGTGGTTCATGTATGAGTTGGGATAGATTTGCCTTGCTAGCTAAGGAGGATAGGTTAGCTGAGTTTTTCTCGGACCAGTCAAGGTTAAAATCACCAAGGCAGATAATGTCATTCTTGCCTGTAACTGAAGGCAGAAACCCTAGGAGTTCAGTGATGCCTTGTGTAGCATTTTTGGGGGATATAAGTACAAAAATATGGAGTTTCTTTACACCCCAAGAAGCAGTAGGAGTATAAGATTTCACAGTTTGGTAGGAGGGGGTCCTGCAGAAGGGTAATGTTTAGGTGAGTTTTGAAGTAGAGGGCAAGGCCACCTCCCCTTTTAGTGCCAGGACGGTCGATACGAAGCATGTTGTATCCAGGAAAGTGGCACTGAGAGTCAGGCACTGTGGGCTTAAGCCAGGTTTCTGTGATGGCGAGGACATCTGGGACGTTAGTATAGATCCAAGCCTGGAGGTCAGGGAGGTTGGCCATAAGGCCCCTAGCATTCAGGTGGGTGAAAGTTAGTCCATCAGTTTTAGGGAGAGTGGTGGCCGGGGGGGGGGAGCAAGGTTATGACGGGATGCAGAGATGGACCAGGGTTTATCTCAATGTCGCCGGATAGTATAAGAGATAGGGTTAGTAACCATAGCGGGGTGATGAGGTACGCCCTGATAGAGATGCAGGGTGGCAGCGTCAGATGAAGGTGAAGGTATCTGACTATTGGGCTAATACGCTTGCTGATTAGAGCAGAGGGGGGTAGAGGTAGTGGAGTGGTAGTAGCAAGCATGTTGGAGTAGTAGAAGTCAAACTGAGTATAAGTATTGGCAGAAGCTGTTGATGTGTTCAAGCAGTAAAGCTCAAAGAGGATAGGAAGGCAAAGTATTCCCATGAGGAGGCTAGGAGGGGAGGAGGGGACATTTTTGACTAGAGAAAGGAGTGAGGTAGAGAGGAAAGAGACAGCAGAGGGCTCCTTTACTATAAATCACCAAGTGAAAACAGCTACTAGAGAGCAGTAAATGTGACAAGTGAGGTATTGGGAGCAAATTGTTGAACTTAATCAGGCCTCTAGTGGCAAAACAATATAAGGAGCTAATGGAGAAATTACCTGTGTGTCTCGGTGCAGTGACTCTAAGCTTTTAAATACAGTTACAGACAAATACAAATAGTTTTAGCTGGTTCATTTTAAAGTTTCAAAATCAGGCACAAAAGTAACAGTTCTGCTTCGTTTGAGCCTGGGCAGCAACCTCGAGAGTGCTACTCTGGCCGGGATTCATGCGCTGAACAGGGAGCTTGTGGCCGTTTCAGAGAAAAGGCGCCGATGGCTGACGGCAGTGGCAGCAGCCTGGATCAAGGTAGAAATTACCTTGATGTGTCTCTGGTTCGGGGCTTCTGCGGGCGAGGGCTTCAGGGCAGGCCCTCGTGACCTCCGGGTCTCCTCGGGAGGGTGGTCTGGTGTGTCTCGGTTCAGGGTTTCTGCAGGCAGGGAGGGCTTCAGGGCAGGCCCTCATGACCTCTGGTCTCCCTCGGGGAGGGTGGTCTCTGGTGTGTCTCAGGTTGGGGCTTCTGCGGGCAGGGAGGGCTTCAGGGCAGGCCCTCGCGACCTCCGGTCTCCTCGGGAGGGGTGGTCTCTGGGTGTGTCTCAGGTTCGGGGCCGCGGCAGGGGAGGCTTCAGGGCAGGCCCCTCGACCTCCGGTCTCCTTGGGGAGGAGGGTGGTCTCTCATGGAGAATGGAGGTCGGGAGCAATGATCTGCTGCCGACTGGGACATGTCTGCACTCTTCAAAGCTGACCGGCCAGCGTGAATATTTCCAGGTAAGCCTAATAATAGGAATCAATGGGGGTTCAACTTAGGTTGATATATCAACTATTTTTAGGATTTTGCCTTAATTTTCAAATACTGTTTTAACCACCTCCTGAACACAGTCACTGTTATTGTTACTCGGTCCCAAAGGTGATTTCACAGTCGCTGCATGGAATCATCTTTGGGACCACTTAATGAAATGACAGTACCACTGTTCATGGGGTTCCAAAAGCCCATGTTGAAAATCTGGTGAAAAATTTAAAAAAATGACTGCACTATGAGTGTGCGGTGCACAGTTTCTACACACGCTCCTAACTTTGTTAGTTTTTAATATTTTCACTCCAGATTTTCAACATTGCCATTATTTCACACCTCCTTATGAACAGTTTAGCTGTCACTTTTCATATCCTGCCTGAAACATGTTTTCGCACCTATGGCGCACAATGGCATGGTGGCTCTGGGAAATCACCTTTAGGGATAAGTGAATGAAGTGACAGTGGCCCTTTTACTGAGGTGGGGTCATGAGAATGCTACATTGAAAATTTGGTGTGAAAATATTAACAAACAACAAAGTTACGAGCATGCACTTAAATTAACAAATGCAGGCTCGTACCTTTGGTACTTTTCAATATTTTGACCCCAAATTTTCATCATAGCCATTTCTTCACTGCACCTCATGAATGTGACAGCTGCCATTTTCCAGATCCTGGGCATCCCGAAAGATGATTTTGCAGCCACTGCGTTAATGTGCCTTTCAAACAGGAGTTGAAATTGTACTTTCCTTTCTTTGTGAGGTAGCATAATAAGACAACTATGTTGAAAATGTGGTGTAAAAATATTAAAAAACAATGAAGTTATGAACCTGTGTTGATATTTGCCCCACGGCTCATAACCCCCCATGGCACACTGTGAACTTTCGGCATTGCTAAATGCTTGTTTTAAACTGCATTTGGTTTTCCTATGTAGAATGCTTTACAAGAACATGTGGCTGACCTTAGGAGATTTACTGGCACACGGCCGCTTTAAGGACAACCAGAAAGAAACATGGTTAAAAAGCCTATAGGCTGTTTCAAATGCAGAGATGTGTAACATGCCTCACATCACACAAACTAAACACTTTACCTCAGCTAATATAGAAAAGTCTTTGATATCAGGTAGTGTATTAGTTGTGACTCAGCAGGAGTCATCTGCTTAGCCATGTGATCTTGTAAAGCACTCTACTTGGGAAAAACCAGCGCAGTTTAAAAATAAGAGTAGCAAACCAGGCCAGGTGGTGCTGAAGGTTGAGGCGCCGGACACCACACCTTGCACCACACCGGTGACCCATGTTCGGGAACAAGCACAGGTCGCCGGGGATTGGTGGGGATGAGGAAAAATCATACATCCCTTGTACTGCTCACTTTCCTTGGGGAGGGGGGGTTAGCACTCACCGGTGCAGTAGCAGCCCCTGGTGGTGATGGGGGGATTACACTGCCTGGCCGGCAGATGCGGGATTGGGGCTGCGGCAGACACCTTGCACGGGAGTGTGCACACGTCAAGCAGGGTGTCATTGCACATCCAAGCCCAGAGGCAACACAAAAAAGAAACCTGGCTGTGGATAGGCGAAGGCGCCCACCATGTCAGTCCACACTCCCACTGTTGAACCTGCCTGCAGGAGCTCCCTCTGACTCCAATGCATTGGATTATTAAATAGAGTGCCAGGGCAGGTGGCTTACTCCCAGGGGCTCAGAGTTGGGTGATTCATCAGGTCGAAGTGCCTGTAAGGTAGGTTTCAGACTGGGAGGTACAGACCGGCACGGGGTAGCTGGAGAGAGTTCCACAGCCAGGGAGCATAAAGAAAGTGTACAAAAAAAAAAAAACAAGAGTAGAAACCATTAGAACTATCCAGAAGTGAGATATCTCCTATGCAACAGCACTAAATGTTACCAAAACCACAAAGGACATACCCCACAGTTTTGAATTTACTGTGATTGACAAGGTGTCTAGAAATCCAAGAGGTTCATAGGTTTCATAGGTGAATACTGAGCAGATTAAACTTCCATCTATTGTGCGCATCATTTATTCTAAAATTTGCCAAGTTTATATAACCTATACAAACTATGTTTAAAGGATACCATGAAAGGAGGGGGTGATGTTGACAATTTGTTGCGGCTAAGAGAGAATTTTTGAATTATACCTCTCAAAGCCACCAAAGAACTAGATCTTAATATCCACTTGGACATACATCCATATCTTAGGAAGAAAAAAATACTGATCCTATGACTTAAGGTGGCAATGAGTTTATGTCTCAGTATTACTGCTCTTATACTGGTGCATGTTTGGTTCCCTTAGAGGGAGGTCTCTGAACCCCATCTATTTTTTTGTCCATTACTAAGATCTAGAATATGTAAGAAATGTTATGGTTTTCATATAGTATATAGCAATGGACATGGTCCCTGTAATTATTGAAAATAACTTATGATTACCTAAAATAAGTATTGTATCTATTGTCTCTGTCCTGATTGTCCTTCCTTCCTCTTAATCCCTATTTCCCTCCCTTGTTTTCCACTCACCCTCACCCTGCCCAAACCCCTTCCACCCTCCTCAGCCCCTCTTTTCCCTATTCCCCCACTGTTCTTATGTCTCCTTATATCCCTGTGTGCCCTTTTCCCTCCCCCTCTCCTTCCTCGCTCCCATTCTTTCCCTTCCATTATTTTAATTGTACAAAATTTGTATTTATTAGGGATGACATATATGGTAGATGCACCTTATTTCATCACTTTAAACTTAGTATTTTCAATTGTTTTAAAAGATTTCTGATTAAAAATGATTATATTAACCTTTAAATCATAAAGCATCACTGAGTGTCACAGGTGTGTCATAGTATCTCATGTCTTGTTTCAGCCTATATTATCTCTGCTGTAATAACATGTATTCCCTAGCCTTTGAGAAAGGACTGTTCATCTAAAACATGTCAGGCAGGATGATGTCCGCTATGTGGTAAATAAATCTTATTAAGTTTTTGATAAATTTTTCGTGGCATCCCTTTATAGGTTGTGTATGCTGAGACCTATTGCCTATGGTTTTATAAAGGTCTTACAGTGCCACTTTCCTGCGTGCAGTCTCCCAGTTCTGACCCTTCTTTACCACTCTTAGATTGCTTTATTACTTTTTTACATCTGAAATAATTAAACGTAACTTTCCATTGATATGACTAGGACCAGGTTTCAATTAGTATTTTATGTACCTATTTTCCTATAAGGTCAGGGGGCGCTGTCTGCTGCATGTTAATTCATTATAGTTACATGAAAAATAATATGTAACAACAGGTGTTGAAAAATAACAGAGAATACAGATGAAAACCTGGACAGAGCCATATTGAAATTTGCATTTCTTTTATTATTTCAAATGTACAAAAAATACTAAAGCAGACAGGGAAAAAAAGGGGTTCGTACAAGGCAGGAGATACATTTTTTTTATTTTTTTATTTATAAGTATGTAGGATACACCTGTAAGCTAGGAGCTCTTTCAATGGGTTCCACATCAAAGGAAAAAAAAACAAATACAGGAGGATGGATAAGAATTGAATTAGACTAGATATAAAAACTTAAGAATCATAAAGACAGGTACTTAGTATCTTTCACAATTAGTGCAGATAAGTAAAACAACTAATGGAATTGTACAATGTATGCCATGGACTCAGACATTGGAAGGCAGGGGATGTGCAGCCCATAAGGCCAAGTCTGACAGGCTTTAGATAAGGAGGAAGAAAGGAGAGATAGAACCTTAACAGGGCAAGGGGTGACCGAGTGAACAGGTTGCATTGGTGGCCAAGGAACAGGGGGCCAGATTTTCAAAGCCCCGACGCAAGCTGCCACAATGGCAGCTTGCACCGAGTGCAGTGCACCCCGGACCCTGCACCCAAATTTCAATTCTACAGGGTCCCAGCACCAAAGTCCAGTGGCTTGCGGCAAAGGGGGTGCTGCGCCACACGTATGGTGCACCCAACCAGAATGCCGCAATGGCAGTGAGAGTCCGCAGCAGGTCATGCCCATCTCAGCACTCCCACCCCCCTCCCATACCCCTATCCGGCGACCGGCACAGCCCTCCACACACTACTTCAGCCGGCCGCCAAATGAACTGTCAGTGCATGTACTGTACACTGTATACAGTACATGCAATGATGGTTAATTCGGCAGCTGGCCGTGGTTGCATGTCGAGGGCTGTGCTGGTCACCATATCGGGGTATGGGAGGGGGTTGGAGTGCTAAGATGGGCACTACCTGGGGAGGGTTGGAAATATGCACGGACATTGGTGTTGGGGATCATGACAGGGGTGAGGGGGGACCACTGGACCACCAGGGATCGCCCATCAGGGATGGATCAGGGTGGGCCACACAGTGGCACATACCGGATAACCCCCCAGGAGCTGTCTAAAAACCGTTAGACCAGCCCCTTGCTGGTCTAAGGGTACTTGGAACTTTGTTCCTGGGGGTGTCTTTAAAAATCCAGATCTGAGGGCTGCAGCAGTCTGGGTCTGCCACAAGCCCTCTAGCGCCATGCCGCAGTCACTTTCGTGGTGCAAGGCTGGTGCTAACACACTTAGTGCAGGCAGCCTGCTGGGTGATGCAGGCTGCCTTTGAAATTACACTTGGTGCAGCCTTGGCTCAAGGTGTTTCATGCTGGTCCTGTTTGACGGAAGCACCTTATGGCTAATCTAAGGCCTTTGAAAATACGGCCCATAGTGTGTGAAGGCGGAGAGGATGCAATGGGAGGGGGAGAAAACAAGGAAGCGGTGGGAAGTGAGGGAGAGAGAGATGAAGATCAGACAGAAAGACAAGTGAAGTGTGCTGGGGAGGGGAGTATACTGGGTACTGGGAACACAGGTAAGGGGCAATCAGTAACAGTTAGTTTTTCATGTTTTAGTATTCCATTCCAGCATGTACAGCATATCTTGTTAGCCTATCTAAAATGTATGTTTCAAAAGCATTACCTCTTGTCAGTCCCCAGTTAATCTCAGAGGGCATTGGTTTACAACATCATAGTGCCCAACATGACAACAGGCAATGAAGTCACAAATAGCAACTATGAGGTGAGAAGTGGAGAGTCAGATCAACTTTGGAAGTCTCATTATAAAATGGGCAAAAAAAAACCAATCCTGGGTTCTGAATGGACAGTACTGACCTTTAACAGTGACGTTATCCAAGCACAGCACCACTCCTATTCAAAAAGCAACTAAAGAGGTACTTAAAAATGTATTTTTTTCATATTGTTTCTTTTTTTTTTTTTTACCAAGCAAGCCATTTTATAACTGCAGTAATGCACTCCAGGGCATGTGTCATGCGGATAGCTTCACTGCTGGGGTGTTGGACACACTCAGCCTGTCACCTCATGCCCAACCACCCCGAGGTGTGATATTATCTTAGCACGACACATGCCCTGTCATGCATTATTGGATAAGTGACATAACTACTGCATTGTATGCAATATTTCATAGATCAGCAACAGGAAAGTAACACAAAAAACCCACTAACAAACAATAACTAGAAGACAATATAGTTAAAATATAGCTGATATAAATCTATACAGTGAAAACATACTGTAGCTGATGTAAATCTAGTGGTTGTAAGGGAAGAGAGCTACTTTTTAAAGAACATAAGAATCAGGGCAAATAGGAAAACCCATTAATGACTTGTACTGAAATAATACCTACTCAACTAAAAAAAAAACACAATCCAGAGGCATTGTAGTGAATTTCAGATACTAGCTGGCCACCCCTAAGTGGGATGAGTACAGTAAATGGTGAAACCTGCCAGAACAATGCATGAAGATTCCTCACTGAGTGCAGTCACATGGCATGAATGGGAACTGGAAAGACAGAGACCTCTGTCCACCAACTCTCCCTCAAAATTCCAATGAATAGCATCTTAGTTCATAAGACCACTCCTACAGATCCTCCCTCCTTACTTCCTACCCTATTTACTCTGGTGTCACTTGGCTTTATATGTGCATGTGTTTGCATGTACCTTCTTATCTCTCTCCAGCTTCATGAGAGAAACTCACTTGGCCTTTTCACGCTGCACTTCATTTTATTTCAGCTTGGAGAAGACACTGATTCCAGCATGTTAACCTGTGATTCGGTGATGATCACAGGGACCAGTCGGGGCCTGGGACTGAAGATGGTGCAGGAGCTGGTGTCGGGGAGACATGGTCCTGAAGTAGTGATCGCTGCTGCTCGGGACCCAGACAGTGCAAAGGTGAGCAGTTCCATAGCAGTGATGGTTTAACACTGGGATGGGAAGAATGTCTGTTTGTCAGATCAGGACCCCCCACACACACACACACACACACTGGTCTACCTTGACTCAAGTCTGGAAATCAGAGTCTTGTGTGACTTGATTCTTATTGGGCCCTGTCCCGTCTATTGACCAGGTTCAGCTCTGCCAGTTATCTGGTTTTGATCTGAGCCAGATAATGTAAGTGATTTTGAAGCATTATTCTTGTTAGAAATTAGTAGGGAAAAAAATCATCATGTAACACACACCTCATAGTGTGTTATTGTGCTTATAAAATGGGCTTTCCAAGTAAATCTAAAAAAAAGAAAAGGAGGAAAGAGAATGTCCAATAATTTATAAAAAGGAGCTTTTTAATACTGCTGCTGGGAAAAATAGTTCCTGTAACACTGTATTGTGGTGTGTTTCAGATTGGGTTGGTGGCCAGTAGAGGGCACTCCTCCCTACAAAACATAATGTAGAGGCTAGGTCCCCCCCCCACACACACACACATTTAAAATGTTTTAATGTTTGTGACATTTTTAAAGTAAATATTTTTGGAAGGGTGCCCCTTTTTGGCTGCTGTAGTTCAGATATTTCTGCTTCTTGGCATGTCTGGGAGTCACCGTGGGAAGTATGTCAGGATTGCGTTTTTCAAAAAGTGAAAACATTCGACCTATATAGAAAGTATTTTTTTATATTTTACTGGGTATTTTTTTTCCAATTTCATTTACAGTTTTTTTTTACACTTAGTTTGTGGATTGTGATGTGGTGGCATGTCTGAGCAAGATGTCCTGGCAGGGCCTCCATAGACAGTGGTTTTCTGACTCGTGGTTTTCAGTAACTGTCATTGAGGAAAAGAAATGAGTAGAGAGTAATGGGTTCGATAGTTCTGAGGAGAAACTTGGGGTTGATACAGGTGGTGTTTGAGGGCAAGAGGAAATAGGGAGAATCACGAATAGGTGTGGAGATGGAAAGATGCATGTGTACTGCTAGGATTTGAAGAGTGGGACTGAGATCTGCTGCTACTGTGTAGATATTGTCATGGGTTTCTCGGTGCTGTTTGAAAATGCTGTGAATGAGAGTAATACACTGGCGGCCAGGGCAGATGAGCAGTGAAAAATAAACAAGCATTTGTCAATGCCGAATGTTGTCGCACTGGCATTGGTAGTGGGAGTGGCGTAGCTAGAGATGCATAGTGCTGTGATTTTGTGAATGTGTCTCAAAAGGTGATTTTGCACAGCGAGCATGCCATTGTGAGCCACAGCTGCGGAAACACATTTTGGGCAGGCTGTGAAAAATGGCAGCTGGACTGTTGATAAGGAGATGTGCACAAATGGCAGTGGTGAAAATGTGGCATGAAAATATTGCAGATTGACGAGGTTACAAAGGTGCATGGAAACTGTGCAAAGCATGCTTGCAACACAGTCATTGTATGGAGTTTCGGCACCAAATTTTCAACATAGGCATTTTAGGACCTCTGCTCATGAATAGTGTCACTGTCATTTCCTCAAACTGTCCCAAAAACTGATTTCGCACAGCGGCCGTGCAATTCTGTGCCGGACGTGCGAAAACACATTTCAGGCAGCTGCAGTGTTCATAAGGAGGTATGGAAAAATGCCAATGATGAACAGCTACAGTGAAAGTATACAAATTATAAAGTCATGAGCGTGTGCAAACTGTGCAACACACGCCTAAAACACTCATTTTATTGACTTTCGTTCCCAAATTTTCAACATAGGCATTTTAGGGCATCTGCTAATGAACAGTGTCACTGTCATTTTCATCATGTATCTCGAACATGGACTTTCCACAGCGACCATGCTATTCTGCGCTGGAACTGCGAAAACAGATTTTGGTCAGGCTGTGAAAAATGACAGCTGTACTGTTCATTAGGAGGTGTAGAACAATGGCACTGTAGAAAATCTGGAGTGAGAATATTAGAAATTTGCGAACATACAAGCGTGTGTGCAAACTGCACAACACATGCTCATAACACAGTCATTTTATGGAGTATTGTCACCAAATTTTCAACACAGGCATTTTAGGACCTCTGCTCATGTCATTTTCGTAATGTGTCCCGAACACTGATTTCACACAGCGACCACACTATTCTGCGGCGGAAGTTCGAAAACATATTTTGGCCAGGATGTGAAAAATGTCAGCTGTACAGTTCACAAGAAGGTGTGGTAAAATGCCAATGCTGAGAATCTAGCATGAAAATAGTGTGAATGCGCTAACGTACGAACATGCGTTGTGCAGTTGCTACATACACTCGTAAAACAGTCACTTTATGGAGTATTGTCGCCAAATTTTCAATACAGGCATTATAGGATCTCTGCTCATGAACAGTATCACTGTCATTTTCATAATGTGTCCCAAAAACTGATTTCGCACCATGACCGCGCTATTCTGCGCCAGAAGTGCGAAAACAATTTCAGCCAGGATGTGAAAAATGACAGCTGCATAGTTCACAAGAAAGTGTGGTAAAAAGCCAATGTTGAGAATCTGGCATGAAAATATTGCGAATTTGCTAACTTACGAGCATGCGTTGCGCAGTTGCTACGCATGCTCGAAAAACAGTCATGTTATGGATTTTTCCCACCAAATTTGCAGCATCAGGTTTTTGAGAGCCTCCCTCATTAACAGTGGCACTGTCATTTCCTTACATGATCCCAAAAGTTGATTCCATGCAGTGATTGCGAAATCACCTTATGGGACCGAATAACGCCATGACAGTGTAAGAATTCATGAGAAGGGGTCCCAAAAACCCCATGTTGAAAATTTGGGGCCAAAATTCGCAAAAATGCCTGAGATATGTACTAAAGTTGAAAAAAACCCTATCTATCCCATTATACAGCTTACCAGCATTTCCTCAGTTCGCGGTTGGCTTTAAAGAGTGAAGACATGTTCCCGGTCCACCGATGATCATCACGCTGAGCTCCTGAGGTAAGTATGATGGGGGGTGGGGAGGCATGGTGCACAGTGGGTGGGTGTGGGTGGGGAGGGGGCATTGGACTACGCTGGGACTGTTTTCCTTTTACAGGTTCAAAAGGAAAGAAAGAACCCATTGTGGGACAGGTTTTTTTTCCAGGGGATTTGGCATGCTGGGGTGGGCTCCCAGCGTGCCACCTAACTGTTTGGGGGGGTGTCTGTAGCTGGGGGATTGGGCACCCTTGTCAGCAAACAACATGAGGGTGCAGAATTTATGCCGAAGGGGATTGGGCACCCCCGTCGGCACACAAAGAAGGGGGCACAGAGCCGGGGGATTGGGCACCCTCGCATTAAACAATTAGGGGGTTATTTCTGCCGATGGGGAGTGCACCTTCGCTGGCACACAAGGAAAGGGGGCTGGGTAAGAGCCGAGGTGATTGGGCATCCCCGGCATTAAACAATTTGGGGGGTGCTTTATGCCGACGGGGAGTGAGCTCCCCCATCAGCACATTCACAGGGGGCAGGGGCAGCCAACAGGGGGATTGGGCACCCCTGAGGTCGGCAGTTCTACAGTCAGTGTCCTGCCATGTACAAAATGGCGGCAAGCACAGCAAGAAAAGGACCGCTGCATCTGATGAGCTTTGCTCGGATTGCAGCAGACCTTTTCTTAGATGTGCTCACCCCATTATGTATGCATGGTGTGGCGCTGGCATGCAGGCTGATTGGGGAATGCGGGATGCACCTACTGGTGTGTGCCCTGCATTCGCCCAACAGCGACTGCACCTCTAAAGCTGCACTGTCCCACGATGTTGGCTGCGCAAGTGCACCAACATAAAACAGGTACGAAGTCTTATTAATTAAACTAAATGCAGCTTTGCACTTTGTGGGGGGATGGAGTCGCAAGTAAGGAGGATGGCTGTTTGTCCACAATGGAGGAGAGTCAGCAGACAGCTTGGCAGAATTTTTTCCGAACTGCTATGGATGGATCTCTGACTGCACTGTGTCTTGTTTGGCGTAACAAGTACCAGTTGGCATATATATCAACTGATAAGGACACGGCTACTGGTACCTGTTAGCCAATCAGGATGCAGGCTCTTCTTGCCCGCTTTATAAATACAAATAAATAGCATACATAGAAAATAGCAACAGCATACGACAGTCCATGTAACAAGTAACAATTGTCCAGGTGTCAGGGCAGAGTTGTGTGCAGAGTCTATAAACAAGAGAGGCTAATGACATTTCTCTTTTCAAAAAAGCTTATTTTTCAGCTTTTTTTCCATAGAGTTGTTTACTTTCCACGTCCTTTGGCCAACCACTATCATGCCAGCCACCCCAGCCCCATCACCCCAACTTCTTCCAGGGTTTACCTCTTCATACTCTGGTATTGCCTGATTCACCAGATGCCGAGCCTTCGGGCAGCTAGAGTCATCCTCACTGCCTTGGAGGAGTGTTTTCCTCCACCATTTTCTCCTTTGTCCCCCAAGGTCGGTGTGGCATTGGTGAATGTGACATAAAGATGCTGCACATTCTCAAATGCACGCGCTCGGCTCTCAGAGAAGCAGCCACATGCTGCTGTACTCCTAGCCTCCACTAGATGACAGCCAAGCAGTGGCATATGCTGTCCTCCCTCCCTGAAGGAGGAGAGCATCTCTGGACTCTCAATCCTTCTTTGCCTGGCTGGTCACGCTGGCTCCCCCAAGTGACTCTGCTCCATTCCCCGAACCTGGGTCACTGGTGGGGCAGGTGGTGAGGTAATCATTGCCTCAGTCACTGCACCACTGGGACAGCTGTTTTACAGGTTTTAACTTTTAATAAAGCCCAACTTTAAAAAAACAAAAACATAAACCATCTATGCTATTCACAACTCACTCCCCCCAAAAATCCCCACACAGAATGAGAACAACAGTCTGCTGCACTCTGCAACACTTTCAGCCGCCAGCAAACGAACCTCTGCAGCTTGCAAAGTGCTGCTAGGAGAGGTGCTAATTGGGTAATGATGATGCCCTTCTGAAATCCGACCTAAGATTTGCTTACATTTGCAACTGGCTGCTGCTCAAATTTCAGTCCAGTCTGCCACACCTGATCACATGCCTGATATTATGTGCAAAATTATTTTACATTTTATTTTTCTTTATTTTACAAGGAAAGATGGACTGTGCCTCAAAGCCCATTTACATCAATTTATGCACTGTAATAGAGATCTTATGCTTGTGAAAGACTGAACAGTCTAAATATGTACTGTAACCACAACAATGACAGCACTTTTGTCCACCGACCTGGAAGTGAGCTGATCTGTCAGTTTCTAATTACAGTCACTGACAATGCAGCAAGTGTGGTACGCCACCCTATATTAGTGAATAGGGAACACTGGACATAAGGTACTCATGCCCCTCTTCCAGGACCTTTTCTGGTGCTTGTCCAGCCCTATCCTCCACTAGTGGACCATAGCTGACTGTGCATCATTTGCTTTTCCTATCATGTAAGGGTGCTTGGGAGAATGGCCATCCTTGCCCAAAGCACACACACAAGATCTGGTGACAGGCAGAAGACTTCATGATGTGGGTCTGAACATACAGTGTTGTCATTCAAACAGGAGTTATTTTTTCCTTCCTGCAGTTTTGCCTCCCCCACTCTCTGGCACAAGCAGCCTTGTTGACATGCAGCTTTCCTGCGGCCAGAAGGTGGTCTTCAAGGGCACAGCTGCAGGAGTTATCTGCCACAGAAACAGGCTGTCAACCCAGAGGATGCACTGCCAGTTGTAGCACTCTTTGATCTCCAGCTGCCTGGTTGCCAGCGCAGTGGGTTCACTTCCAGTCCTGGGTTACCATCGCGCGGCAGGTTGTGCTAGAATGGTTCACCCATGCCATTAGAGACGTGCATTTTGCCAACACCGATTACAGTGCAGGTAAAATGCTGCCTGGCATTACAGCACCAGGCATTTCATCTTCCAGAAGTTACAGCACCAAAGCACCATCCTGGGAAATGATCGCTTTTATGGGAGGCTTTACACCACCTAAACTAAATATAACCTTCCCTTAGGGGGGCATGCCCAGGAGGGGTAGAAACTGGGTGGGTGCAGAGGGTGACAAGAGTGAGGGGTGATTTAAAATCAAGATCGCTTCGCTACCTCTCACCCTTGTTGCGACACTGTACTGGGCGTGCAGCAAATTGTCGCTAAGCGCTTAATGGGCAACTGGCTAGAACTGGCCAATCAGGTGATGTCATTTTAGGATTCTGGTAAAAACTGCAAAACACTCTTGCTTTACATTCCTGGTTTATAAATGCTGTAAGAACCCCTTAATGCCATTACAGCCTTAATATGTACATTTGAGGCTATTGTATTCCTTATGTACTCATGTATAGCCTGCGTGGTTTATAAACATCCCCAAGACCCCTCAATGCATTACAGCTTAGGGCTCAATCCACAGAGGGATATGTATCTGCAGAAGGGTGCCTAGGCAGGTCTGGGATGCACAGAGGACCTGTGCTGTAAATTGGAAGACACTGCAACTCTTGAGACTGGGACAGTAGGTCATGATTGGAAGTCTTAATAAGTAAGAACTAGAGACTCGGTTGGTCCCATAAAGCAACAGTACTGTACTTACTAGTTAGCAAAAAAATTTCAGTATATAGTTTCTTTTAGCATAAATGTATTCCTGACACCCTTTGAATCATCAGTGTACAGTATTTTTATTTTTCTCAGTTATGTTTAAAACAGCATTTTTTATGTTTTAACTGATGACAAGTGTCAGTAAAGATGGTTGCCACTGCCAGTTTTAAAATCTCTTCAGTCGAGGTTACTTTGACTTTAAAAGCATATGTGCACTGTGACTGTATTATCAGGATACTGCTAACCCATGTTTTGGATGGTAATAGCAGAGCATTGCACCAAGATATTTAATGTATTCACAGGAGGCATGGCAGGCACGTGGAGAACATTTAAAAGCTTCAGAACCACATACTTCAGTTCAGGAATGAAGTAAAATGAGATAAATACATATTTAAAAAGGAGACAGAAAGAAATATATTAATGTTTTTGCCAGAAATACATTAGTGCTTCAAAATGATATTCTGAAATTGTTTTCTGGTAACACATGCTGCTGTATGCAAAAAAAAAAAATACATTTTGGGGTGCATTTACAGAACAGTACTTAAATGTTCATGAGATGAGTTTCCCATAAATGACAAAAATGGTCAAGTTATGAACAAAAGCATAAAAAGTGTGAGAAAAAACTAATGTAAGTCTAAAAATATTTCGGACTAGCAGGAGTTTCTGTACCTTTTTAGGTTTTGCCTCCAGGTTGAGAGAAAGTGATAAACTGACACTGAACTGGCTGAAAGATAGGCAGCAGAGGGCGGTGGTAAATGGAGTCGCTTGGGGATGTGTGACCAGTGGTGCATCACAGGGACTGGTACTGGATCATGTCCTCTTCGATGTCTTCATAGGTGACATTTCTGAGGAACTGGAGGGGAAGGTGTGTCTTTTTGTAGATGACACAAATATCTGCAACAGGGTGGACACCCAGAAAGGGGTGTAGCAAATGCAAATGGATCTGAGGAAACTAGATGAGTGGTCAAGGGTGTAGCAGCTGGATTTCAATGCTAAAAAGTGCAAAGTTATGCACCAGTGGAGGGGAAACCTGGGGTCTGTGTATAATATTGGGAGAGGAACTTACAGTCACTAAGCATGACAGGGACCTTGGGGTAATGTCTGATGATCTCAAGGTGGCAGGGCAGTGTGACAAAGCAATAGGCAAGGTTAGTGGGATGCTGGATTGCATAGGGAGGGGGATTTCTAGCAGGAGACGGGAGGTAATGTTGCCACTCTATCGATTGCCAGTGAGACCCTACCTAGTGTACTTTGTCCAGTTCTGGAGGCTGCACCTCTGCAAGGATTTGACAGGGTAGAAGCAGTCTGGAGGAGGGCTACCAAAATGGTGTGGAGGTTGCATGAGAAAGCAAATGAAGAGAGACTGTGGGAGCTCAACATGTACCCCCTGGAGGAGAGGAGAGGAGAGCAAGAGGGGACATGACTGAGACATAAACGTTACTTCACAGAAATGAACAAGGGGCAAGAGGGAAGTCTCTTTCAGCGAAGGAGGCATACCAAAACACAGGGCATGCACTGAAGTTTGGGAGGTATGTTTAAGAGGTATGTGAGGAAATACTTTTTCACAGAAAGGGTTGTGGGTGCCTGGAACAGTCAGCCAGAAGACATGATGGAGGCGAAAACAGTAAGGAGCTTCAAACATTTGTGGGATAGGTACATGGGCATAATAGGTAGAGGTAAGTAAGGAGGGAGGGAGGGACACCTGTGATTAAACAGAGTCCAGGGTATAGTAATACACAAGGAAAACAAGGCAGACTAAATGGTCATACAGGTCGTTTTCTGATGACAAAGCCTATGTTTCTATGTTACTATGTATGTCAGCCCAATCCCACCCCAGTTATTCCAGAGATGTTAATGGGCAAAGTTTTTTTCTTATTGCATACATAACTGCTAGTGTCTTGTAAACAGTAAAAGTAGTCAGACTAGGTGTTGCAAAAGTTATCATTTGAATGTTATGTTTTTGCACTGTGGGTATGAGAATACCGTTCTGATGATTTAAAAACAAATTGCTGAATGAAAAACTAATTTTTTTTTAACAAACTAAGTATCAAAGAATCATCCTTGGGTCAACTCTAACAAACCTGTATGTTTAAATTTTCTAGTGCCAATCATTTTTTGCTATCAGTGAGCAAGAAAAAAAATCTTAATTTGTGGGGATTTTATATGGTCTCAACCTTCTAAAACTTTAACCACTAAACCAGTCATTGCCAAATTTATAGAATCTTGAGATCCTTGCCCCATCTTGGTGCTAGTCTAATTTCAGGTGACTCGCTCTAAGGACAGTTGAGTTATTAATGCAGCAGTGTATGATAGCGGTGGAAATTTTGTCCTATACTTTTTTAATCTGTTTTAAATTGTCTCATCCGCTAGCTTGTGCAATTCCATTCTTTCCCATTTGGAGATTGTCTTAGCACTTTGTTTCACATTTAAAATAATAAAGGGTGCTCTTTAAATATGTCTCAGACCAGGTTTTCATCAGTATTCAAAGTTGTTTTGCACACCTGTTGTCCCATAAAGTCAGGGAGCAGTGTCTTCTGCATTCTAGTTCATTATGGTCACAAGACAATAGACCTTAAACAATGGATGTTCAAAAACAACAGGGAATACTGATGAAAACCTGGCTGTAGCCATATTAAAAAGAGCTCTCCTTTTATTATTTTAATTGTAGAGCAAAGTAGCAAAGCAGACTCGAAATGTGGAAAGATGGATATCATACAAGTCAAGAGATAGGTGGCAATCTAAAATAAAATACAAAAGAATGGGTGAGCATTTTCACCACTGTCATGCACTGCTGCTTTAATGTGCAGTAATCACTGTTTAACATTAAACTCCCAAATAAACCTTGATATACCGGTGCTACCTATATAATTAGTGCATTAACTAGAAAAGGACAATCATGAGAGGTAGGGGGCAGTGTAGGCTTTGAATCATTAAGGCACTGCAGGGTTTGGTTACCTTCAACTCGAGGAGTGTACAGCACTCAGCTTTGCCTCATGCCTCATGATCCTCCTAGGTTAAGATGAACTGAGAGCCCCTGGTCATGCTTGAATGCTTAAAAACCTACACTGTCCACTGTGTCCCATGTTAGTGCTTGCCAAGTACAGCAATGCACCCATTATGTGACGTAAAATGGCATATACTGTACGTGAATTCCAGGTTAGGCCTATACTGTGTTACTCTTTTTTTATGCTAAAAGTTACATGAAGAAATACTTTTTGACAAGTATTAAAAGAAATGCATTGCAGTGAACATGTTATAAAAACACACTACATTATGTTTTTGTAGAGATAATGCTAATAAAATCACATGCACTGTTTGCACAATATTTAATTTATTCCTTCATTTAAACATTGGTAACCGGGAAAGGCACACCGAGTTTTGTCTCATTTACAGATGTGACCCAGGAAAAGGGAAAAAAACAAAATGGGAACAATAAACAAAATGAGAGTATCAAAATAAATGAACATCTAGTACATACAATCAGAGTGCATATTCAGGGCGCAGATCTCAAGTACAATTACACAATGGCAAGAAAAATTCTGTTCTCTGATTGGTCAGTGTATGCCTGGACAGTGATGATATTAAGCTATAACATCACTGTATTGATAAGATCAGGCACACAACTGACTGGACAACAGTGAAAAATCCCTCCCTGTCCATGCAAGCCACCGAGAAGCCGACAGTCCCTGAAGCTGTCACAGGTTAGACCACCTCACCCCCCCAACCAAACACATGTTCTCTGCCTGCCTCGCTCCTTCAGTCAATCAAACAAAACCAACAAGATTTAAACAAAAAAATGGCAGCTGTCCATTTTCAACTTCACTGTAGCTGCCTCTGAGTATGAAACTCACAAGCATGGCCGTTTCAACAAAACTGAAACACTGGAATTACGCTTTAAACCCTTGCCAACTTCTCACCAACCCCACAATTTGATGCTTTTCCCCAAAAACAGTTGTGCTAAAATAAAAAGATGAGTAACTTACAGCTTGTGCTAATGAGCAGTTACGGAGCTGAGTGGAAACGGAAGTAACCGCTTGACTTCAATGTTTTCTTTTTCGCTGTTCATGGCTAACAAAATTAAAGAAATTAATATGTTCAGCTGTTATCAGAACAAGAAGAAGCAGCACAGTGATAAATGTAATACCAAAACTAAAAGATACCACATGATGACTGTGTGTGTGTGGGGGATGACCATGCACAAGAAAGGCATGTATTAGCAGCAGCACCACCTAGTGGATTACTTTTTCTTGTATTTGTAAAATATGCATGTCATACAAAAAAACAACACAAATGTTTACTTTTTTATTATTATTTTAAAGCGAGCCATTGTATAATAGCAATAAGACACTCCAGGAGTGTTATTGTTGATTCGATCACTCCTGGTGGTGGAAGCACTCGGCTTGCCTCATGCTTCAACCCACCCCAGGAGTGACATTATTAGACATTATAAAATGGGTAAAAAACCTGGATCCTGATTGGCTAACAGGTACCAGTAGCCATGTCCTTATCAGCTAATATATATGCCAACTGGTACTTGTTATGCCAAGCAAGACACAGTACAGCTAAAGATCAATACGTGCCAGTTTTCAAACAGCATTTCATCCACTAGTACTGTACCCCGTTAGCCCCTCGCCACCCGCCTGCCAGCTCTGTCAGAACCAGTAGCGTAGCAAATTTCCAGAGGGCCTGGGTGCAGGCAATGTTACAGGGCCCCTTCCAGTTTTGAATGCACATCAAATTATGATTTGGGCCCCTCAAAACTCATGGGCCCCGGTGCCACTGCACCTCCTGCACCCTTGCAGCTACGTCCCTGGTCAAAACCACAAAGTCGTTGTCCACTTTGTCAACTAATACACATTAAAAACACCAACCTGTGCTGCACAAAACAGTTTTAGTGCAGAAAAGTTAATCGGGAGACATGCCACCTCCTCTCCTTCACTATCACTGCGACATGGCTGGCACCCATAGCTCCACATAAAAAAATAAAAGCAGGGCTGCTGTCAGTTACTGCTGATTCATAGACGGGGCACCAGGGACACACGCGATGCTACCTATGCAACTTGGCTCCTTTCTAGCACTGGTGTTGGCATGCCAGTGACGGCTATCAGCCCCGCGACTCAGCCCCAGCTGGCAGATACTGAATTCTAAGCGGTAGTGGACATGTGCACCTCTCACTAACTAACGGTACTGGAGCCACTATAGATAGCACAGCCTAAATTGTTACCGCAAGCAGCCTCACCCACAAAACTAGAACAACGAGGTTGAACGATGGCTTTATCTGCCAGTTGAAGTACAGGACTGGAGTGGGTGGAACCGATTGCATTTGCCATGGGAGGTGTAGCAGAAGAATGGGTTTAGTGATTGCCAGCTGTGTCACTCTTTGATTTGGTAGTCAGAAACCCTTTGCATTATGAACATAGCCTGTGCTTCCTATCGAAAAATCAACAAATTTTCAGGCTCAGCATGTATCTAGCTGGGCAACAGGGTGGGAGTTGGGGGATCTGAAACAGTTTACAAATGTCAGCAAAAGCATATTTTAACCCCAGTACTACCTTACCAGAGGCCTCTAGTGGTCACAAACAGAAATGCACTGTATTATGCTAAAGTGCAAAAATACAGAAACTGTTTTTACTCTTATAACCAAAAACTCCTTTCCCCCCATTTTATTTATATTTTGACACTTCTTTTTTCTACATGAGGGACCCATTTTATAAGCACAATAACACACTCCGAGGTGTGGGTTATCTCCTGATAAGAGCACGCCTAGGTGCGTTGTTAGGCACAAGGTGCTTGCGCTGAGTGCCTTATGCACCTGGGCGTGCTCTTATCAGAAGATAACCCACACCTCATTGTGTGTATTGCTTGAATAACACACATCCTGTCATGCCTTATTACTTAAATGAGCAATAATAAGAGAACGTTACAATATAATGAACAACTAATATTCAGCCAGAGTACAAATTCAGGAGTGCAATTCAGAAATCCAACTGCGTCGAATACAAGTGATGTAGGCAAGAACAGAAGATGAAAGAGGGATCAGAATGCCAGAATTGCTGGAGCTAAGGTGGGGAGAGGCAAACTGCCTTGAGTGCCTCTAAAGCTGTTAAAGAGATACCAGTTTTCTCTTAGAGCACTGATGTAGTGTCCTGTGCACCTAGTGAATGTGTCTTCTGTTTCGTTATTTATCTGTCTCTGTTGTTCACATTTCTTTATTACAGATTTATTAAACTGTCTTTCTTTTCTTTTTAAGGATCTGCAAGCTCTAGCTTCTGAACACACACAAGTTAAAATTATAAAACTTGGTAAGTAAAAATAATGGTATTTATTTTTGTTGATTGGAAGTGGAGGGCTAAAACAATACTGCCTATTTTCAGCCTCGTTATGAGGTGGTGGGTGAGGTATAGACATAACCCAACTGAAATGGAACCAAATTAAGCTGTTGGTGGTATTTTAGTGAATTGGGGGGTAGTTTGCCTAGGACACCAGAAAAAATGCCTTTATTCTGTTCAAGAAGATCTTTACCTCCACCGGGAACCTCTGTTTAAGATTTCATCCAAAGGACAGTAGACCCCGATGGTACAGCATTCCCTTAGTACTGTACTCATGTGCCAGCATTTTTTATGGTACAAGCCCATTCCTGGGTGGGACTAGAACCCAGAACCTTCTAACACTAACACTTTTAAGGGCATCGATGCATTTGCTAACACTCAGGAAACACAGAGGATATGCAACAAGGCAATATTGGATACATTTTTATCCATACAAGTTTTAGTGATCTTGCATAACCTCATGAGTGTCCAAGCAAAGCACAGCCACCGTAAAGTGTCTCTGGGCTCACCACAATGTGTATTGATAAGGAAATGTATCCAATCACTGTCCTTTCTTATATTCAATTCATGCAATGAACAGCAGTTTGTTTTTAGGTATCATTTGACTGATTTCAGGATATGTACTTGTAAGTCCACCTCCCAAGTCTAGGGGTATACTGATGGCACTATTCCTTTTCAGACAGGGAGGGACTCACAAACACCAAAGTTCTTACTTGACCTCCCTAGCCTGAAGCTGACCTCTGAGGTATCACTGCCATACAGCAGGACTAGCAGAGTTGCTGAGTAGGAGGTTAAAGAACTTGAATGCAGAACAAAGTCAAATGTCCAAACAGGAGCTACAAACAAACAGGATCCTTTATTCCTGCTCATGTGAGCTCACAGAAACTGATGGGAAAACCTCTTGTTACTCCAATTTATACCCCTTAGCTGGCGCAGTCTCTTTTAATTGTATCTTTTCACTGAGGGCGAATAGCCCCACTGACATGATACTGGCCCCAGTGGAGGCACCTAGACGCTCGGAGTCCACCACCCCAGCAGCACAGGTGGAACTCCCTGGATGGCTTCTGTCCCATTTTTCCTAGTCCACTTAAACTCGGCAGATTTCACTGTTCCACTGCTAATGGCTGTGCAGAGCTACTGGATCCTGTTACAGACTTTGGAATAAACTTTGGCTTCCAACAGAGTCTATTCATGTACATTCCTCACAGATTTAGACTTTTAAAACTATCATGTTTCACCCACAGGGCATCTGTCTGGTGCCAGCTGGCGATATCCAGACCTTTCAGGGACATACCAGCCCACGGTAGCAATCTGATGTAAATTCCCACTTTCTGATAGGAATTTCAAAACTTCAGTCACTTGTCCACTCTTGGGGAGGGAGAGCACCAATAGATGCCAGACCAAGTCATTCTATTTAAGAAATACATTGAACATCACCTCAGTTTCTTTGCCCACATTTCTTTTCTGGGCCCATTATATCTCAGACAGACCTCATCTGTGAAACTTCTTTTTCTCCTGCTGGAGAGGTGGCACCCCCCTTTCAAAGCCCTGATTCAATGGCAGCCACCACAGACAAGCACTATTCTGGATGCCAGGCTCTACAGAGCAGCTACAGAATAGTGGGAGCTGGTACTGTGTGCGAGGTGCAGGTCTCCCACCCAGCTCCAGCTCACCGGTCTCAGCCCTTCAACTCAGACCACTGACTTCTCCTCCCCCTTTGAATGCCAAGCCAGACCAGCTGACCTAGTCCTTCAAGGGCATTGAAAACTGGCACAGCCTAGAGGTCACTGGAACTCTTAAAGGTACAGTCACATAGCACCTGAGGGGCTATATTATTGATGATTTGAAACAAAGTCCATAGAATTGTTTTGTTGATTTGTCAGTGCCGCGCTGTTGTTTAGTTGTTTACTCTGTGCATGAGAATGATGAAAATTTTGATCAATACTTTATTATTCTGTTTTAGATTGCCTCATATCTCCTGACTTGTACGATACCCTTCTTTGCCCAATCTGAGTCTGCTTTAGTACTTTTCCACATATGAAATAATAAAAGGAGCACATTTAATATGGCTCACCCCATTTTTTCATCAGTCTTGTCAGTCATTTTTGAACATTTATGTCCCATAAGATCAGGGAACACTGCCTACTGCATGATAGTTCATTCATTTCAGTCACAGCAGAAATTATTTTTAAACAACTGATGAACCAAAACAGCTGAGAATACTGATGAAAACCTGATCTGAGCCATGTTAAGAGAAGTGCTCCGTCTATTATTTCAAATGTGAAAAAAGTACTAAAGCAGACTCAGATTGGGGAAAGAAGGGTATCATATAAGTCAGGAGGTAAGAAGCAATCTAAAACAGAATAAAAAAATATAGGTCAAAATTTTCAGTGCTGTCATGCACTGCTGCTTTAGTGGTAGAGATCTAGTGCCTTCTGTTTGGTCCATCTAATGCTAGAATCTGACTGTGATCTGACAGCTGCTTCGGGAAGGAATGACATGTGGATGTGTGGATAAATCTACACTGAGACAATAAACTGGAATGTATAACCTGGCCCATAAAAGTATCTATCCTGCCTTTTATTCTCTGACATGCATTGTATGAAGTTCTATACATAGCCCTGCTTGCAAATGGACACTACAAAAATCCTGAAATCCAGCACAAGTAGGCGCTATGAGTATCAAACTTCTTGGGCAGGCATGCTGGCAAGGCTTACCAGAACTGAAACGCCTTCAGCGAGGTTTTAACATCTCATCCTGTATAGTCTGAGAATGATAAACTGCAGACACATGTTTTGTCCTGTTAGGGCTCCTAAGTGTAATGCACTAATTTGTTTCAGCCAAGTACCAAGTCAGACCCCAGGGCATCAGGTATCTTGAGCACTCAGAGGTAACATGCCAAAGAGGCTGGATGGGGAATTATCCAGTCCACACATTGAATAATTGGGCTGTGTGGTGCATTATCCAGTCCAGGCATTGGATAATTAGGCTGGATGGTGCATTATCCAGCCCAGGCACTGGATAATTAGTTTAGATCATGCATGTTCTAGTTCAGGCATTGGATAAGTAGGTTGGACAGTGTATGTTCCTATACAAGCACTAGATAAGTGGGTTGGATGGCGCATCATCCAGTCCAGGCACTGGATAAGTGGGTTGGGTGGTGCATTATCCGGTCCAGGCATTGGATAAGTGGGTTGGATGGTGCATTATCCAGTCCAGGCACTGGATAATTAGTTTAGATCATGCATGTTCTATTTCAGGCATTGGATAAGTAGGTTGGATGGTGTATGTTCCTATACAAGCACTAGATAAGTGGTTTGGATGGTGCATCATCCAGTCCAGGCACTGGATAAGTGGGCTGGGTGGTGCATTATCCAGTCCAGGCATTAGATAATTGAGCATCCTTCAGTCCAGGCATTCAATAATTAGGTTGAATATTGAATTTTTCAGCCCAGATATCCAATAATTAGGATGAATGGTACATTATCCAATCCAGCCTTTGGATAATTGGTTGATGGTGAATTATCCAGTCCAGATGTTTGATAATTAGGGTGGATGGTGCATTATCCAGTCCAGCCATCCAGTAATAAGGATAGATGGTTCATTATGCAGCCAGGCATCAAATAAATAGGTGTTACACTGAATAATCCAATCTCATCAGTCATATATCTGATCAGATATCATGGCTAGATAATGGATTATCATACAAGAATCATGCCCCTGGATCACCAAGTGGTCTTTGATTTGGAAGTCGCTTACGATGCTGTCAACCTGAGTTTGCAACCCAAACCAGCAGGAGACTGGAGAGGCATCTGCATAGATACTCCCAGTCTCTGTGGGGGAGGTGGACGCTTGTTGTCCCTTCTGTCTCTGCCACCTGGTGTCCCCAGTGAAAGAATGTCAGCTAGCCATTGTAAAGCAGGGAGGAAGGATGGAAGCTGACTTGTACTGCCATGTCCATGCATGTGCACTGTCAGAGCCTTGTTGCCAGTGTCCTGGGAGGTGTCAGAAAACCTAGAGGAAAAACAGTGCTTGCTACCTAATGATGGCACCATTGCCTTTGTGTCATGTACAGTACTAGAATGTGAAGTCCAAGGGGAATGCCTCTTAAGATCATGCAGCGGACAAGCAGTGGAGGCTACTGTTGTTTTTAGGGTTCTAGGGCTGGGATTTCAAGGGCACTGGACCTGATGTGGAGGGAAGGTCATACTGTGAGATGAAATAAAAATTAATAAAAGAAAAATAAGAAAATGGTGATAAAGTTTAGTATCCAATCATTCCCTTGGATAATCTGAGATATTTTAATCACCTCATGACAGCAGCTGATAACCTAGTTTAAAGTGATCTTGGGCCGGCCATTAGTGCAGCAGTAGTGTTATCCCTTGTGACACATTGGCAGCCCAGTTTTGGAAATGACACTGGGTCAACAACAGCTGGCCTGGGGAGGAGCAATGTGCAACCTATAGGACAGTCTCCTCTTTTGAGGAGAGAGGGTAGCACATTTCACTGTGATGCTACCACCTGGGTGATCACAGGTGGTGGTGGTGCAAGAAGAAGCCACAGTGGATGGGAAGACACTTCCTGATGGTAGTGTGAGTTCAGTGAGTGTGTGTGTATATGTGTGTGTGCATGTGTACGTGTGTGTGTGTGTGTGTGTGTGTGTGTGCGCCACTGACATCTGAGCTCAGAAGACATCCAGGGTAACCAAGGAGGAAAAGTGAAAGACACTGCCCAGCGGCAGCAGACTGATGCAGCAATCCTCCTCAGGCCACACACTGCTTACCCACATCCAACTGAACATGACATCCAAAGGGGCTAGGGGGATCAGCCACAGATGGGAGCAGGTCGTGAAAAGGGGAGGAAAACAAATGTTTTTTCATTACCATAAATTACGCTTTCCTCTTGGGAATATCTTTGTTGGAAAGAAAACTTCCACAAAAGCAATATTTCACTTTCTTGATCATCTCCTACATTGAGTACACTATGGGGCTCAGATTAGCTAGTCCAACAATCAACAAACAACTGCTGGAAAATGAAGTACCCACAGCTTAGCAGCACTCCCCTTCTGATTGTACACTAATCCATTCCATTGCCACTGTTAGTGAAGGTGCAATGTACTTTTTCACAAATGTTTGGCAGAAGCCAACCCACTGGAGGAGCGGTTGTGTTTCTGCCCCCCCCCATGCTACCGACCCAGTTTCAGGAGTGGACACGGGTCACTTGATGGGCCAGCAGGGTGAGGAAAGCTTGAGTGCACCATGGCAGCTGTCCTTCCTCAGGGAAGGGGTCATCAGCTACTATTGCAGGGACTACCACCTGGCAGAGGCGGGCAGCAGTGCAGCGGGAGTGCAGGCAAGCAGGAGGTAGGGCTGGAGCATGACATGCTGGTGCACACATCCTGATGCCCCAGTCCAGGGGAGCAAATGGAGGAAAACAGATGCTGGGCTAGCACCTCTTGCAGACTTTTGCACAACTGACATGGCTGGTCACCCACCCAATGGGCTCTGTGCAAGTGGTGATAACCATTAAGCACATGAGAAGGGCAGCCACAGTGCTGGGGGGGGGGTGTTGTCGGCCAAACTCGGGGGATGGGGTACTGAATGAAAAAATTTTTTTGTCAGAGCCTAGAACTGTTTCTATCTCCCAGTCCTCCATCCAAGTGCCATTTACACTGCTGGTGCAAACTCTAACCTGGCAACACTACCTCAGGGAAGGTCAGTCTCCCTTCACACTGTGCACCCCATGCCCCAGCATCTCGGAACTCCTAGTTTATTATTTCAGGATAATGATGAATTGTTCCAGAGAAATGCTCCTGGGCCAGCCTGGTATGGTTCTTCCATTATTCATATAACACTGGCAGAAAAATGGAAGCCAAGTAGTATAATGAAACCTTCACAGGAAGGATCCAAGTATCTTAAAAATCCTTCCCTCTTTACAATACTTAGTGCACTGACTGCAGCTGTGTACCAGGTGATGCACTGACAATACGAGTGATTCCCCAAGGCTGAACTGATGATATTTTTCAGGGTGCCGCCTTGCTCTCTGAGACCATGGGAGGACATTAAAGATCTAGCAGAACCACAAATAGCAGACTGGAAAATGTTACAGATTTTAAGAAGTAGTCAGCTGTAGCTTTTTATTTCTGAAGTTTTTTTTTTTTGTTTGCTCGTTAGAAGGAGTACAATAAGACAGTAGTATGTTGGGTGTCTGGAATAGCTCTCTGCCTCACTGAGGTCATATATATTATATTCGTAGGTAAAAACAAAACACTGTGGCTCAAGACAGCTGAGAAAGCTGAGTCCGCTACAACAAATTAGTAGCATAAAGAATGTTCATACATCTGATTGAACATTCAATTGTTTTATTTTTCGAAACATAGTAATGCTTTTGAGTACACAGTGGTAGCAACCCCCAGTCTGTCAATATCGCATCAGACGCTTTGTTTGCGACGCCCCGGCAAAGTGTCTGATTGCGACGTGAAACGTTAATGGTTTTTGGGGTTTTGCTACCCCTTTTGTGTACCTTCAAAGCAGTTGCTGCTACTGTGTTTTTTTAAAAATAAAAAGCAGTTTTAGTGTGTCCTAATTTTGAGGACTGTTCTTCGTGGATAACTGTAGAGCCCACGTTTTCTTTATTGCTTGTAATAGTTATATTCCTTCCCTACATCAGCAGTCCTGTGACTTCATTGACAATGACATCACAATTCACAGGCGACAGACCTGGCAGCTATGGAGTGGCTTTTCCTAAACAGCTGTGATGTCAGTCAGTGAGGTCACAGTGCTGATGATGTAGTGGGGGGCGGGAATAGTAAGTGAGTAAGTAAGTAATACTTTATTTCTATTGTGGTGCCAAATCCCAGAAGCTCTGGGCACCATTACAATCAAAGGCAGGGTTCGGACAATACAAACAGTGAGCAATACAGCTAGATATGTCAGCTGCCAGGCAGAGTGCTGTCCCACACAGCACACCTACTAACATCAGGTAAACAATCTTCTCATTAACCAAAGGGAAAAGAAAAAGTACCTCAGATATAAAAGGTAATGGTTGACTGCTTTTAAACATTAATATTAGTTTTAGGCAGTACACTAGCTCTTTAATAAGCATAGCACTTTGCAAATAAGTGTTTTGATAAGTGGACATCTGACTGTCTGCTACAGATGCGAGGATATTCTCATGGAATACTTACAAAAGAGTCAGGTGCTTGTCTAGGAGACATCGCACTGCATTTATTGATTTTTGTTGACCAGGTGCTTCCACTGAGACTAGAAGTCCCTTTTTCAGAGGCGACCCAGGGGGGAAGGGATACAGATGAATACCAACTGACCTTGAACCAGATTAAACTGTTGGTGGTATTTCTAGTGAATGGAGGAAATTTGGCCAGGGCACCGGGCACATTCTCTTTCCGAAAAGTGCCATGGGATCTTTAACATCCACCTGAACTACCACCAGAACAGGCAGATGGGACCTCGGTTTAATGTCTCATCCGAAAGACGGCACCTCAGAAGTGCAGCACCCCCCTCATGCTGCACTACAGTGTCAGTGTTGGGATATTAACCCCAGTGCCTGATATGGGGATAGAACCCACAGCCTTCTGATCTCCTGGCCTCAGAGGTGAGTGTGCTAACTGCTGAGCCAGTGATACTGACACTGATTTTGAAAAAGCTTAAGCACTTGTCTACCAGTGGAAATCTGGATCACAAGGCATGATAGTCAGAAGGACTGAAATAGCTGACTGTTTGAACATTTTCCTTTACACATCTTCGTGAGAGTTTTACAATATTTTATAAGGTGGCTCAAAAGGCTAGATGGTCAAATGTTGAAGTTTAGAGAACAGCTGGGTTCTGATGCTTGTGGCACATGGGTGTTTTTTCAAAGCAGTTTCTCACTTGAAGAACGGGGTTGGATGAGGCTGTGTGGAATGTTGAAATTTCAATGGAACAGAATTCTGGGAATCTCAGAAAATTCTGCAGAATTCTTTCAAAAACAAAATTCTCACATTTTGCATGCCAAAGTGTTTTCACAGATTAATAATCCTCCATTTGCATGAACTGCGGATTCTTTTTCTGCAATCTGCCAAAAATTATTCTACAGATTACTTGAACAGTGAGGTTCAGGTAGCGGTCAGACAAAAGAAGGCAGCCTACAAAAAATATAAAACAACAAGAGGGGATAGGGATAAGGAAATGTACCATCTTGCATCTAGAAAAGTCACCCGGATGGTGAGGGGGGGCAAAGTCCAGTAAAGAGCAGCGGCTGGCACAGGGGATACATGGAGGGAAAAGGGTTTCTTCCGGTACATTGGGGAGCGGAGAAAAACTAAGGGCCATCTCAGCAGATTGAGATTAGAAGGAGGGTAGGTGGAAGAGGTGAGGGACCAGGCAGAAGTATTTAACGAGTACTTCGCCTCTGTGTTCACTAGGGAGGGGGATGGGATATCTACAAAGCAAGGCACGATGGGGATAGAAGCGGCAGTGAGTGGGATCTGGGGAGCAACAGAAATGGAGCAAGATGGAGGGAGAGGTACCCCAAGGGTGTCACATCAGGATAAGGATAAAAAGGCCAGTAAGGTGGAGGGGATGGGTGATGCTATCTCCACCGAAGGGCGTGGTTAGCCCTCAAGGCCCTAAAGAAAGACAAATCTCCTGGGCCGGATGGCATTCATCCGAGAGTACTATGGGAATTGGCGGACATACTGGCTGCACCCCTGGCGGAGCTCTTCAACAGGTCACTTGAGACAGGGAGGGTACCTAGGGATTGGCGAGAGGCACATGTGGTGCCAATCCATAAAAGGGGGTCGAGGGAAATACCAGGTAACTATAGACCCATCAGTTTGACTCGGTGGTGGGAAATTAATGGAAAGTATACTAAAGGAACGATTGGGGTGTACTTGGAGGAGGTGGGAGGTCTGGATAGTTGGCAACATATGGGTTTGTGCCAGGTAGATCATGTCAAACCAATCTTGTGGAGTTCTACTAATGGGTAACATCAGAACTGGACTGGGGAAAGTCTGTGGATGTATTTTTCTTGGACTTCAGCAAGGCGTTTGACTCTGTCCCCCACAATGGTCTTGTGGAGAAACTGATGGGTTTGGGAGCAGGCCCTTTGATGGTCAGATGGATTGAAAACTGGCTAGCTGGATGCACCCAGAGAGTAGTGGTCGGTGGGGAGCTCTTGAACCTTAGAGAGGTTGGTAGTGGGGTACCACAGGGCTCGGTCCTGGGTCCGATCCAGTTTAATGCATACATATCAGACATCAGGGAGGGTACAGGGTGTGAAATGAGTCTCTTCACTGATGACTTCAAGATGGGAGCAGTAGTTGAGGGAAAAGAGGGGAGGTTGGCCCTGCAAGGGGACCTGGACACCCTGGAAAACTGGGCTCACACATGGAAATTAAATTTCAATACCACCAAGTGCAAGGTGTTACATCTTGTGCAGGGAAACCCTAAACACAGGTACACCCTGGGAGGGGAGGCGCTGGAGGCCTCAAAAGGGGAAAAAGACATAGGGGTCATGGTGGATGCATGTATGAATAACTCTGAGCAGTGCAGGAGAGCGGCTAGCAAGGCAAACAGGATGTTGGGATGCATCAGTGGGGGATCACCTCTAGGAGCAAGGAAGTGATTCTGCCGCTGTACAATGGACTGGTTAGACCACACCTTGAGTACTGTGTACAGTACTGGAGACCACACTTGAAGAGGGACATACAGCTCCTGGAGAGGGTACAGAGGAGGCAACTAAGATGATACGAAGACTAGGGATTTGACGATGAGGACAGACTTGAGGAGCTCTGCCTGTTTTCATTGGAGGAGGAGAGACAGGGGAACATGATTGAGGTCTTCAAGTACCTCAAGGGAATAAATAGGGTAAATATGGAGGGGATCTTTAGACTAAAGCAGGAAGGTATCACCAGAGGGCATGGTTTGAAGTTGGAAGGTGGAAGGGTGAGGGGGGAAAAGAGGAGGAGGTTTTTCACTGAGAGGGTGGTGAGCACTTGGAATGCACTGCCTGGTGAGCTGGTTCAGAGATCCACAGTGGAGGGCTTCAAGAGAGGGTGGGACAGAAACAGAAAGTGGATGTATCAGATGATGGCCTGTCCCAGGGGGTTGGGATGGATGATAGGGTTTCTGGAACACAAGGGGGGGCCTTGGCACCCAACTAGGGATCTGAGGTTCGAGCAGACTCGATGGGCCTAATCTGCTGGCAATTAGTATGTTAGTATCTAGAAAACTATTCAACAGTTTACATACAAGTGCTTTTGGAATTTCACAGAATCTAAAATGAAAGTTCAATGCAAGAAGTGCAAGATAATGCATATGGGGCACAAAAACCCTGGCACAATATATCAGTTGGGGTGAGGATATAGCATGCACCAAACAGGAAAGGGATCTTGGGGTTATCATCTCTGATGACCTCAAGGTAGGGAAACAGTGTGACAAGGCAGCAGGTAAAGCAAATAGGATGCTGGGATGTATAGGCAGGGCATCACCAGCAGGAAAAGGGAGGTCATAATTCCGCTATACAAGACACTACTGAGGCCCCACCTGGAGTACAGTGTACAGTTCTGGAGACCATACCACGTAAGGACATAGACAGGTAGAGAAGGTTCAGAGGAGGGCAACAAAGATAGTGCATGGATTGCATCACTAGTCCTATGAAGACAGGTTGAAGGAACTGAAAATGTACTCCTGGAGGAGAGGAGGAGAGAGGGATATGATAGAGACGTACAAGTATCTCACAGGAGGAACAGAGTGCAGGAATACACTATTTTTAAGTGAAAAGATGTACTATGACTAGAGGGCATGGGATGAAGTTGGAGGAGGACGATTCAGAGGAAACATGAGGAAGATTGGTCAATTCTCCTCTCCCCAAAACTCATCACTTTCTTAACCTAGCCAGCCTTGACCAAGCCCAGTTTCTGAACGATCTATCCATAATTGACTGGACTTGCGCCTACTCTGCCACTAATGCTCAGACAGCCCTTGACCACTTCCTAACCCTGTTTGTATCTCTACAGGATATTCATGCACCCTGCATCACATGTCGTGTATGTGGAACACAAACCAAATGGCTAAAAAAAGACCTACTTGCTCAGATCCAGGCTAGGGACAAAAGCTGGTGGTGTTTCAAGGCCTCTGGTCTTCTGTCTGACTACAATGACTACAGAAAGTGGAGAAACTCTTGCAAAAGGAACATTCGTTTAGCTAAGAGCTCATTCTGCAAGGATCTATTAATAAATGCTGCAGGTGATTCCATGAGATTCTGGTCTCATATAAAAATACTCCTCAGAACCAAACACACCAGAAATACAAACAGTATGATCCTAAATGGTGTGCACTGCAATAATCCAACCACCATTGCAAACTCCTTTAATCTCCACTTCTTGGATTTATCCAAATACTGCCTCTCTTTCCCCTGGTGCAGCCCCCCATGGACAATGAGCCACTGCACAACCACCCACCTTTAGATTTTCAACCATTACCAGACTGGAAGTCCAAAGACGCTAAAAGCCATCCCTGATAGCATTGGTACTGGCTCTGATGGTCTTGAACCCAAGTTCCTGAAACTCACTGCCCCTTTATTGCCTCACCCTTAGTTCAAATCTTTAACTTGTCACTAGGGCCACAGCTATGTCCCTATTATCTGGAAGATAGTGAGAGTTACTCCAATATTTAAAAAAGGGGACCCCAAGGAAACTGCCAACCTTTGGCCTACAGCCATTTTCTCCATTCTTAGCAAAATACTTAAAAAACTAGTTGCCAAGCAAACCACCTCTTTTCTGCAGGACCACAACCTCCTCTCTGTCTCCCAGCATGGCTTCTGCAAAGACCACAGCACTACTACAGCCCTCCTGAAATTCACAAATGATATCTATTCTGCAATGGATAAAGGTCTCCTGACTGGTGCAATCTTCATCGACCTAACCAAAGCATTTGACCTGATTAACCACTCCCTTCTCCTCACCAAACTCCATTCTCTTGGCTTCTTTACAGATGCTGTAGCCTGGTTTTATAGCTACTTGTCAAACAGGAAACAGGCTGTGTACTACAATTCTGTCCTTTCTGATCCCTCCACCATACATATTGGTGTTCCACAAGGATCTGTCCTGGGACCCCTACTTTTTTCCATCTTTGTTAATGATCTCCCCTTGCTCTCTCCAGATTGTTCATCACTGCTGTACACAAAAGACCTAGTTCTTTATTCCAGTGCTGGGAACATCTCAGACATAAATCACTTTCTCCTCAGACTTCCTCCACATTAAGTCCTGGATGATTGAAAACAACCTTGTTCTGTAACATGGGCAAACACACTCCGTGCATTTTGGCAACCCATGCAAGACTCAAAACAAACTTGCACCCACTCAATATCTTATGCACTGATGGCTCACCATTGGCCAACATTAACTCTTTCAAATACCTCGACATTTTGCATGACAAATCTCTGGACTTTGGTCAAGACATTACTGCTACCTATAAGTCCATAAATGCCAAGCTTGGAAGTGCATACTGGACCAGTTATGCCCTCACCCCATCAGCTAGACTTGCTACTGCTCAAGGCATTCTGCTCCCAGCACTAGCCTATGTCACAGTCACCTACCTGGAGCATCAAAACTACTCTTCACAAGTGGGATACCACCTATAACAGTATCTGCCATTATGCTCCATTATCCCTCATTACAAGCATCACTGCCAAGTTTATGCTGATCTAAAATGGCTTTCCCCTACTGCCTATCGGCTCAAGTCCCTTGGCTCTCTCATTGATGGTATTGCCAGATCAGGTCTCCCTCAATCCCTTGCCTGCCTGCAAGGCACTCAAACCATCTCCTATGGGCTTAGATCCACTGACCTAGCTTCCATCCACATTCTAAGATGTAAAACCGCCATGGGTGCACAGGCTTTCTCGTGTGCAGCACCTAAATATTGGAACTCCCTTCCCCAAGGCATTCATTTTGCTCTGAACCATGTCTGTTTTAAGAGGCTACACCACAGTCATCTACTTGCCTCAACCCTCTGCACATGCTTTCGCCCACCTTAGACCCTCCAGCCTCTAACTCCTGGCCGCTATGTCTCTACCTACTGCTGCCCTTCTCTCATCCATCTTTCCTCTCAACCTGGCTTCCTGTCGGCCCAGTGGTGCTGAGGGTTGAGGCACTGGATGCCACACCTTGCGCCATGCCAGTGACCTGGGTTCGGGAACAGACTCAGGCTGTTGGGAGTCGGCAGGAGAGGGAAGAGATTGAGCATCCGGAGGACTGTTCTCTCTTCCCGGGGAGGGCTCTAGGGGCTGTGTCGCACAAGCGCGACCTCTGGCGGTGGCAGAAGGAAGCCAAGATTTATGTCACCACACATAGCGAGGGGTAGAGCTGTGGCAGGTGTTGGCATTCATGCCAGGATGCCATAGCATGACCAAACTCTGGGGGAAACAGAAAAATGGAACCCCCCCTGGAGGATAGCTGAAGGCATCACCACCTGCACCACACTCCCAATGCTGGGCACCTCACTTTCCCCGTGGCCGACACTCCGACTGGCACTCTAAACTATAGATAGGGTGCCCTGGGGAGATAGGACAGCCCTTCCTCATGGGGGCTTAGATCCGGGTGTGTTGCTAGTCGGAGTGAGGGGAAGAGTTGCAGTTGTCACAGCGGGAGTTAGAGAGCAGGTTAGGTGGATGCTGGAGAGAGTTCCTTCAGTAGGGGTGTAGAGATAAAGTAAAAAAAAAATGGCTTCCTGTCTTCTTTCTTTCTAGCTGTGCCCTTGCCTTTTCCTAGGTTCTCACCCCCTCCCCTTCTCTCTCTTAATTTCCTACTTCTCCCTCCTCTATATCCATGCCTTCTGGTCGACAGTATAGCACATATACCCTGGTCTCGATCATAGATCTTTTCTCTAAACTAGCACTAGCACACCTGTTCCGGTCCACTGAGATCATCGTGCCAGAGTCCGGAGGTAAGTATGGGGTGGGGGGTGGGGAGGTAGGGTAAGGCGCAGTGGGTGGCGCAGGTGGGGGCAGAGACAGCGAGGGACCATTTTTCTGTTTCCAGAGTTTTTTGGTTTTTTTTAAACAAAGGAGGAGACGACGTGAGATGTTTGCCACGCTTGGAGTAGGCTCCCAGCATGGCACAAGGACAGCTGTTTGGGGCATGGAGCTGACGGGATTAGCACCCCCCCGGCAACAGCATCTGTTGCCATGCTGGGGTGGGCTCCCAGCATGGCACCCTGTACTCTCGGGGGACAGTGGAGCCGACAGGGATTGGCCACCCCGTCAGCTATACATGTGGCACGCTGGGAGTGGGCACCCAGCGTCATGTAGAACTCTGTTTGGGAGCAGCACAGCCGACGGGGATTGGGCAACTTCACAGCTATACAGTGTGGGGGGAGGCCAAGCATGCAGTATGCGTGCGTGTGTGTGTGTGGGAGGGGCACTCATGAGCAGACGATATCTTATCGCTGCTCACTGAAGCGTAGCTCCCTCTTTCAACTGTATGCCACTGCATTTTGGACTGCTGTCATAGGCAGCTCCAGCAGGCACTGGAGAACTGCGGCCGCACCTGCAAACACCCTGACTGAATTGGAAGAGAGCTACCACACCTCCGAAAACTTGGATGATGACACTATGTTTCTTGAACATGCATGCAAGCAAACAGAAAAAGCAGTAAGGAGTTATGTTCCAGGAAGATCTGAAATCAAGCACAGACTGAATCCAAAAGCCCCTTAGATAAAGGCTTAAAATATCATGCACTGTTCTTTAGTGTAACACAACAGGGGTATAAAATCTTCGTCAATATACTGTCAGCGCTTTCACAGCACAAACTTGCGTCCCTCAGGATGACAGATTCTGGTGAAAATACCACTAACATCTTAGTGTGATTGATTCACAGTGGAGTAAGTTTCCCCAAAGGTTAAAAAGAGAAAAGTTCTCGTGATCCACTCTTCAAATTGATATAGGTTCTAAACATCACAAGGAAAACTCAAAAGAATCCAGTCTCAGAATATAAAGCTTTCTTGCATGGCTCTCACTTACACTGAGGTTTCAGTGGATTTTATACCCTATTGTGTGTGAATAAAGAACATAATGTGATATTTAAACATTTAGCTGAGTAGGATCTTGGTCTCTGTCTGTATTAGGTTAAATGACTTGCTCATGGTCAAACAGAGTAGGTTGCAGTAGTGGGATTTGAATCTGGGTCTTCCATGTCTAAGACTGTGTTTTAGCCACTAGCCTACATTGTCTCCTGAAAAATTATCTCTGCCCCAGCACTGTAAGTTGCACAGTTGGGAAGGTGGGATCCAGAGGCATCAATCATTGTTTGCCCCATCCTCCTTTTCCTGATTCTTTTACCTGAACCACTTACTTGAGGTTGAAAATGCTTGTCTGCCAGGAATCCCTATACCACAAGTGCTGCACTCCTCAGACCAGGCCAAGGTACTGGTGAAAGGCTTCCACCTGCATTCAAAAGATCAAAACACACCAGCACTCCAAAGCAAGGAGTTTGTTTAGGAACTCCAATGAAGGGCTTCACACATTGATTATTTTGCAAAAATTCAAATGTTTATTGGAGAAAATTCCCCTTGCATAGACCAATGAAATTTAAATGCAACACAGGTCCTTGTTACTAACAGCCTGGCCCTCCAAGTCAGGCTTCGATCAGGAGCGGGTTGTTGGTGTTAGACCTCCTTACATAGTAGTCACTGTATAACATCACAACCTATGTCATAAGTACTCATTAACATTTTTCAATACATCAAGTTTTAACATGTTTTTCCATAAGGCTACTTCTTGTCTATAGGGGATTCTATAAACATTGATTTAAAATAAATGTCAACATCAAAACTGAATAACTAAATTAACTAAAGACTGAATTTTACGTAGCTACATAAATGTGCTCCCTATTAATTTCTCAACAATGCTTCAAAACAATTACTGTAAATCCATTGCTTTAAGGCTAGAATTGCCACTTATTATATATGCACATATAATGTATGGTGCGCCCTTATTATCACTAAAAAGCAGCAAAATTATTTCTTGATAATCCCATCGCTATAGCGTAAATGGTTATAAACCTCTTGAAATCGTCAGGAAGCATTAGGATTCTAAATAGATCCCATCTGCGCATTAAATTGTACCTGTGATCTACGCTACAAGGCTTTCTCCAAACCAACGCAGTGGCCAAAAATGATCCCAGAACATCGCGGTGGGGCTAAAAGTAAGCCATATTAGTTTGTTTTGCCCAGTTTATGGGGACCATACACTATAAAATACCAATGTATGGTCCCTCTATCGTTAACCGGTTTGGTTAACTATCTACCGAGAGTTGCCATGGTGACGTAAACCTCTCGAGTTTCGCCTCGAGGTTTACATGTTCACCCTGGCAACCTCTCATGGTTAACAAACTGGTTAGCGATAGAAGACCATACATTATCCTCTTTGTAATCCTGAGTTACATCATATTAGCCAGAACATTTTACAGATCACCATCATGCATCTACATAGGACAAAATGTGTTTTTGTAAGGTTTAAAGCAAAACATTTTTATATTTCTAGAGTCCTTTCTTTGGATACATTTTTAAATTCACGTTTTAATTGTTTTAAATCATGCCCATGATATTGCATGTGTTTCTTACAAAATTGTATGAAGATATGGGAGCAGTTCCACACAGCTATACCATTACAGCTGATTATTTGTGGTATGCAGACTTCCCCGCACTTTCCAAAGCTTGTGCACTGTGAAAATAAGCATGGAAATGTAAAGTAGTTTTCAAAGATGGACACTATATTTGATGTAGTAAAACTTTTTCTTTCGAGTGTTGGGTCTGTGCCCAGAATACAGGTTACAATCAAACTTAAATTTTCAATCTAGAGCATGTATTTGCTGGGAGGTCTTAGACTGGATGAAAGAAGTGGTGGGAGGGGAGTTTTGGTTTGAAAACAACTGTTGGTTTTCATTCACAAATAAGGTTTAAAGTCCAATTCTTGATTTAAGCTCTCTGGTGTTAATGCTTACAGTGAAAAAATTCAAAATGTTTCCCTTTGTTCTAGTCTATTCAACCTAGTGCCTCCTCTATTACCAATTCTAACATGTTCAAGTCCTGCAAAGCAGAGGCATTTTGGATCACAATTATGAGTTTCAGCAAAATGAATTGCAACTAGACTATCTTGCTGAAGATTTTTAATGTCACTGATGTGCTCTTGAATTCGTATCTTTAATGGACGGGCAGTTGTGCCCACATACAGTTTGTAGCACTCACACCACAGTGCATATACGGCATATGATGTCACACAAGAGATACATTGCTGTATATATATAATCCTAGCTTTAACTTGTGACATGAAAGTTTTTCCTTGTTAACAGTGTGGGTATACATTACAATCCCCACACTTAAACATTCCTTTAGGTTTAATCGGTAACCATGTCATGCCAATATTTTCTTGTTTTTTTTTTAAATTGACTGCTTACTAATTCATCCCTTAAGTTCCCTCCTCATTTGAATGACACTCTTGGTTTCTGACCAATATGAGGTGCCAATACCTGTTCACTTAACAAGATAGGTCAATACTTGTTTACTATGTTTCCAAATTGTCCTGCTGTTGAGTTGTATTTTGTAACAAAATTAACTTGTTGTTGGTCTTCATTCAGTTGTCGTACAGCTGGTGTTAGTAAACTTTTTCTATGTAATGTCAATACCTTCTCCATTGCTTTTTGTGATATCTGTGAAGTATACCTCCTTTCTAAAAATCTTGTTTTTAAATCATTTGCCTAACCCAAGAAGGTTTCTATAGTGCTACAGTTCCTTCTTAGGTGTAAAAACTGTGAATAGGGGATTGAATCTTATAAGGATCTTGGGTGACAGCAAGTAGCAAATTATTAGTTGCTGTTTCTTTCCTAAATGTTTTAGTTATGAGGCCCCCTGCTGGTGTTAGAAACACAGAAACATAGAAGTTGACAGCAGATAAGGACTGCAAGGCCCATCCAGTCTGCCCGTTTTTTTCTACCTTATGAATGTGCCATAGACCTTTACTATGTTAATGGCCTATCTAGTCATACTCATCTGTATTGCTCCCTTATGCCTATCCCATGCCTATTTGAAGCCCTGCACTGTATTCTTATCCACCACTTCCTGAGGTAGGCCGTTCCATGCATCTACCACCCTTTCTGTGAAAAAGAACTTCCTCACATTACCTCTTAATCGGCCTCCCTCTAATCTCACGCTGTGCCTCTTGTCCTGCTACTTTTTTATATTGAAAAATGTTACACTCTTTCACCTTGTTAATGCCCTTAAGATATTTGAATGTTTCGATCATATCACCTCTCTCCCTCCTTTGCTCTAGGGTATACATATTGAGCTCCCTTAATCTGTCCTCACATGTTTTCTAATACAGTTCCGGCTCCATTTTGGTTGCCCTTCTCTGGACTGCCTCCATTTTGCTAATCTCCTTGTGCAGATACTGCCTCCAGTACTGCATGCAGTACTCCAGATAGGGCAATAACCAGTGTCTTGTAAAGAGGGATTATTACTTCCTCTTACGACTTGTGATACACCTTACTAATACACTCCAACATCCCTCTAGCCTTACCTACTGCTTTACTAGTCTGCCTGGATGATTTCAGGTCATCTGTGATGATGATGCTTTAGTCTCTTTCTTCCTTGTGATTGCCAGCAACTCCTCCCAGTCTATAAGGTGGCTTCAGGGTTTCTCTTCCCTATGTGCATGAGCTTGCACTTCTATGCTTAAACCCCATTTGCCACTCTTCAAACCATTTTGCCAGTTTATCCAGATCTCTTCTCATTCTGCCCACCCAATTTGGATCATCTAGTCTATTGTAGATCTTGGTGTCATCTGCAAACAGACAAACCTTACCTTCCAGTCCATCTGCAATGTCACTGATGAAAATACTGAAGAGGACTGGCCGCAGGATTGATCCCTGAGGTACTCCACTTGTGACTTGCATCTCTTCTGACTGTATACCATTTACCACCACTCTCTGTTTTCTGCCCACCAACCAGTTTGCCACCCAGTTGACCAACTTCTGACCCACCCTGAGCCTACCCAGCTTATTAATCAATCTTCTTTGTGGAATAGTATCGAAGCTTTGCTGAAGTCAAGGTAGGCGACATTAGCTCTACACCCTTGGTCTTCCACTCTGGTTACCCAGTCAAAGAAATCTATGAGATTAGTTTGACAGGACCTTCCTTTTGTAAACCCATGCTGTCTTGGATCCTGTGCTCCTATGGATTCCAGGTGTTGAACTATCCTTTCCTTAAGGAGTGCCTCCATAATCTTGCCCACTACTGAGGTAAGACTGACTGGTCTGTAGCTCCCTGCCTCCTCCCTGCTACCACTCTTGTGGAGTGGGATCACATGAGCCCTTCTCCAGTCTTCTGGAACCTCTCCTGTGCTCAGAGACCCACTAAACAGTTCTGATAATAGCTCTGCTAGTTCTACCTTTAGCTCCTTTAGTATCCTGGGATATATGCCATCAGGTCCTATTGTCTTGTCCACCCTGAGCTTAGTGAGCTCTTGTAGGACTCTTTCTTTTGTGTAGGGATTTGTGCACACCTCCCTCCCCTCTGTGTCTATGGTGCTGAGCTGTGGGCCCTGCCCTACCTTCTCCTTAGTAAATACTGAGCAGAAGTATCTATTTAGGATCAATGCTTTTCCTTGGTCCTCCTCCACACAATCCCTCTTATCCCCTTTGATCTTAGTAATACCCTCTCTGGACTGTCTCCTTTCACTAATGTATCTATAGAAAGTATTGTCCCCTTCTTTTACTGTTCATGCTAGTGCTTCATCACTTTGGGCCTTTGCCTGCCTTACTGCCCTCCCTGCTTCCATTAGGGAAGTTTGGTATGCCTTCCTATCTTCGTCCCGCTGCATTCCTTTATATTTCCTGAAGGCCAACCTTTTGACTCTGATCTTTTCTGCTACTGTTTTTGAGAACCAAATTGGTTTCCTCCTTCTTTTACTCTTGCCTTTCTCCCTAACACAATGGGATGTTGCTTCAAGTATTGCATCTTTAATGCTTGCCCACTTTGCCTATGCCACCTCACCTGTATTTCTTCTTGCCAGGACTAGCTTTACTCTGAAGTCCCATATTTTTGTGTTGGAATAAGATGATTTAGTTTTAGTGGCCAAATTGAGCCATACCACAGGATGGTCACCGGCCCCCAGGTGACCTTCTACCTGGAGATCTGTGATCCTTTCCTTGTTAGTCAGTACTAGATCTAGGATAGCCCTGTCTCTTGTGGGTTGTTGTACCAGTTGTTTGAGGCCCTGCCCTGCAGGAATCCACCATGTGTCTAGTTCTGTCAGATGGTTCCTGCTGGTATTGACAAATCTGTATCTGGCATGTTGAAGTATCCCGTTATCAGAACCTCCCTTTAGCTGTCATGTTTTGTATACCTTCTGGAAGTAATGTGTCTATGCCCCCCTTCCCCCGGTCTGGAGGCCTGTAGACAACCCCAGTTCGTATGACTGTCCCATTTCCTGTTTCCAGAGTGACCCACAGTTCTTCTGGCTCCTTATGTGTATTCTGAATTTTTGTAGCTTTGATATTTTCATTGATATAAAGGGCTACTCTGCTTAATGTTATGTCCAATAATTCAATGTCATTCTTATTACATTTGTGTGTAAAATATAAGTTCCTATTGTTCAAATTTAACCATTTCATGAACTGTTCTACTTAATTTTCATTCTCTGTCTATACGCAAATAATATCATTGATAAAATGTGACCATTTTTCTATCTTATCATGAAAGCCCTAAAAATAAATTGGCGTAGGAAGGGGCCACTGCTGCCCCCATGGCCATCCCACATTTCTGTAAATAAAAATCAGAATCAAATTCAGTACCCCCTACAGGAGTATTTGCCCACTAACCTGATTCTAGAGGGACTGGATTTCATACTGCATCACAGCTACTTTGAGTTTGATTCTGATTTGTATTTACATTTATTTATTCACCACAACTTAACTGCAGATTAAATACAGCTTACAACAAAGTAGGTTTGTCACACTAGCCCCTACTCCACCCATCACTGCTCCTTATATAATATGATTGGTGCCCCCAGCCCATAGGGCTCATCTATTGGATTGCTCATATTGAAAACCCTACATGAAATCCCCCAAATCTAGGCTATTCAAACCCCTAACCATCAAACAAAGTTCTTGCCTACTAAGATTTTCTTCTGGATGCTTTCTAGATTGCCCAAAGTTATCTACTGTCATGGAGCAGAGATCTTTTTGGAGCAGCTCCTAAGTTTTGGAACGGTCTCCCAGAGGACCTTCATGCCATTGATCCCCCCACCTTCGAAAAGCACCTCAGAAATGCACTTATGACTAAGGCGTCATGCAACTGGTAAACAGTTAACTCTAATCAAGTTTTAGAAATTGATGACCTCTTTGTTTAGCTCTGTTAACTTGGCTGGTGTATTAGACTCAAATTTGAATGTTGTGATGTATGCTAATGCCAATTGACTATGAATCAGTTTTAACTGTATTGTTAATTATTGGAAATTCCCTTCTGTGATTGTCAATATTTTTTTTTTTGTAATCTCTAAATGTGTGGTATCTGTATTATTCTATGTACCATCTATATGGCCCAGGTCGAGCCTGAAAATGGTCCCTGGGACCAGTGGAGTTATCTGGTTAACAAATGCATAAATAAATAAATATATAAATAAAATACTGTGTGACTCCGAGTAAGAAAAACACAAGACCCAGATATACCAGGGTCATTGGCCTTGAGTACTGGAGCCTTCTTCTGGTTTCTCCTCATAGGTCACTAGCATGCTAGTGGTGTAAGAGGAACATGCATGATGGCATATTTTCTGTGTGTCCAGCTGATAAGCTCCCTTCCCAGCCTGCCCATTGCTGTGCTGCCACCCATGGTTACCTAGGTGGCAACCCTGCAGTGCAGGCAGCAACCCTCTCTCCCTAGAGGAAGTGTGTGTCCTCTGGAATACTTGATCCTCCACCCCTGGGCCAGTCCTGGGTATTTCAGGCTGGATACCAAATGCAGGTCACCAGTAGCACAAGTGTTAGCTCTACCACTGCGTTGATGGGCCACTGCACGTGCGTGCTTGATCCTAACCTGCTGGTCTCCATTGACACCTGTCCCCCACATTCAAGACATGAACCCACATCTCTAGAATTGCAAGCAGTCCCTGTCACCGACAATGCCACACCATCAGACCAGCTTGATACCGTATGTGTTTAATGTCTGAAGCCAAGTCTATCATGGAAGTGGTGTTCCTACAGCTGAGGCTTTATGTACTTGTTAATAACTTGATGGGGTGTCCTGCTGATGTACCACTGAGGATTTCTCATGGTAAACACAGTTATGGAAAATGATGCATAAGTATAAGGATCGACATCCAATTAGACATGTGATGAGTAGAATGGTCACATGTTTGGCAGCTGGGTTTCAATGTTAAAAAGTGCAAAAATCATGCATTTGGGGCACAGAAACCCTGGGGCTACATACCAATTGACAGGGGGGGTACTGGCAACCACCAAACAGGAGAGGGACCTGGGTTAATCATTTCTGATGACCTGAAGCTAGCCAAGTAGAGTGAAAAGACAGTGGGAAGGCTAGTAGCGTGCTGGGATGCATAGGGAGGGGTATCACCAATAGGAAGAAGGAGTTGGTGTTGTCCCTGTACAGGTCACTGGTCAGACCACACCTCAAGTACTATGTCTGGTACTGGAGGCCCCACCTCCAGTAGGATAGGAATAGGGTGGAGGTGGTACAGAGGCGGGCAACCAAAATGGTGCAGGGACTGCATCAAAAGGCCCACAAGGAGAGACTAACAGAACTAAATATGTACTCGCTGGAGGAAAGAAGGGAAAAGGGGCGTATGATATAAACATTCAAATACATAACAGGTATTAATAAGGTACAGGAAGGGAGCATTTTCTGCAGAAAGACAGAGTCAAGGACAAGGGGTCACGCTATGAAGCTGGAGGGGAGAGGTTCAGAGGGGATGAGGAAATATTTTTTCACAGAGAGGGTGATGGAAATCTGGAACAGCCTCCCAGTGGGGGTGGTAGGTTCCAAAACAGTTGCAGGATTCAAGCATGCAAGGGACAGATACAAGGGGACCTTAGAAGGAACACAAGGGATGGGAATGACTGGATATTGTACAATGGCTGCAGGGCACAGTAATCAGGGAAAATGGGCAGACTGGATGGGGCAAAGGGTCTTTATCTGCTGACAACTTCTATGTTTCTATAAGTAGCTGTGGTGAGCCAGAGCAGAAGAGTCAAGCACTATATAGAGTAACAAAACTGCACTTAGTGATGTCCGAGTCACATAGCGCATTGCACATCTTGTGACACCCAGCATGACTCCATGTCACCTACACTGAGGAGCACTTTAGGCATTGGGATATAATACAGTAGCTCTGCATTTACCTGCAGGCACTATTTTGTTCTGTACATCAGACTTTTTAAAAGGGACCTTTGTGAAGTTGACAGAAAAACAAAACTGATTTATGGATGTAATAAATGTCATGTCTTCTGAGCATCTGCTGGTGGGAAAATAAAATCCCCTTTAGCGGAGGAGATGACTTGGCATTATATCATGCCTTTCTATAACTTGTGTTACAAAATGCCGTATAATATAGCTTCCTAGGAACCACAGAGGGCTGTCTTTTATGGTGTGAGAGGCACAGTGCATGAGATTTTGGCAAGAAGATCTAAGGCTAAGCTGAGGCATTCTGACTGCCCAAACTCCATGTGAGAGATCTCTAAAAGGGATTACTAATGTATTATAATCACTTGAGCTAACTAGGGGGAAAAGGAGCATTTACCAACAGTGGCTGTATAGTTTGAAAGCCCAAGAAAAGTTGTTCTAAAAAAGGTATTGGGCTCACCAGTGGCTGAAAATACTAAGATATACAGATTGCCAAGTCTTTCCAATATTAATACTACACAGCAGCCATTTGTAGAACATTGTCACTCAGTGTCGTCATGCCCATGGGGCCCGAGGGGGCATGTGCCCCCCCAAATACTGAGTAGCATATTCACATAATTTGATTCTGTGCATACACTTTTTTAAGGTCCTGGGGTCCTAAAAACAAAAGTAGTGTTTTTCATGCTTTTTATCGGGGGGGGGGCAAGTTCAGAATCAACTGTGAGTGAGTGCGTCGTGCGACGAGAAACGGGAATAAAAGACGTCTGAATGGGACATCGGTTTTTAAAACAGCTACTGTCTACTATGTTGTTGCTGACTGGATTCGGTGTTTTGCTCCTTGAGGCTCGAAGACAGAGCAAGCCAGACAAGACAGTGACAACAGACAGTTGATTGGTGGTAAATCCTGCAAACCAGCAGCAGCCAATCACAGTGCTGGCAGTTACCACCAATCAACTGTCTACAGGTGGCATGGTAGCTGAGCGCGAGCAATAGATCCCCACTAGAGCGACAGGCGTCAACTTTACTAGCTTCCGTCACCAAAGTCACAGATGACGAGAGGCAGAGGCAGTGATTGTCAGTCACTCAGTATTCAGTAAAAAAATAGACAGAATTCAGTCGGTCTGGCCTGATGTGTTCAACTTTCAAACTAGGCTTGGAAATCTGGATAGGCGGTAAGTAATTAAAGTAACCCTAGGCTACTGGTACACCCGCTGATGCCTCTGATCCAATTATAGCCACAGCTACATCAACACAGAATGCAAGTGAAAATGGGATCTGGTTAAAATAGCTCAACCAAAACTGCGGGTTTAATATTAGCGCCGTCAAAGTAGCTTAGTGTTAAATAGCCTGTCAGTAAATAGCGCTTACATTTATAGCGCCAGTCATTACCAGCAGCGTGTCCTCCAAACAGCTCATGTAGCCATGACATGGGAGAGGTTCTTATATCTTATCAGAGTCATCCTGACATATAGATGTGGGCAAGGTTTATAAAGATGCTTATTATAATACCCCTGAAGACAGCCGGGAGATTTGGGGCTTACAGTACAATAGAGAGAGAGAACAAGGCTCTACTATTGAGAGTAGTTAGTTGTGAATGGGGAGAAAGGCAGCCCGCCACAACCACACACACACACCCCTTTTTGCTGGTCACTCACTGGTTTCTAATATAACTGTGCCGAGGCGCTGCGAGCATATGGTGGAAGTCCAGCCAGACAGCTCAACGTGCAGCCGCCAGGTCCGGGCACCATAGATGACAGAAGGATCGGGGTACTGAAGCACCTAACAAGTGCCAGCCTGCTGCCGTCAGTGCATGTGGACAGGAGAAAGGGACAGAAAGGAACCAACAGCAGCCGCCGACGCGGCAATGCACTCAGCAGCAGCCTAATAAATAAGCAATAAATTAAACTCATTGTAGCAGCAGCAGCTCCCGCATCTGACAGGCAGTGCAACCCGAGTTAAATCATCAGCTACAGGGGGACAGAAAAGGAGAAACTCAGGCTGCTTCACAAGCTCTTCTAAGGGTGCACAAGTTACAACCCACTCTCAAGTAAGTAGATCATTTAATTAATAAATTAGTGTTCATTCCCTGTGCAGCGGTAGCAGCAGCCGCAGCGGGTGACTGGGGCTCCTTGGTCATTGCATCAAGGTTTGCTGGGCACTGCTGCACCACCCGAGACCTCGGAGCACCTTGGAGCGCAGCCGTGAGACCTGAAGCCGCCACCTTCCACTCCTTTCATGCCGACTATTTAAGCACATACTATTACTTGTTGGGGTGGTGTGGTGTTTCGTGGGACATTAATTTAGCATCAGCAAGAAAACACTTTGTGGAACTGGTAGTATGAGTGCTTGCAGAAGGCATCTCAACTTATGCGGTCCCGCTGCGATTTGTAAGGGACTTTCACTTAGGTTTCCGAGCTTGCCTTTTCAACTGTCATGCAGAGCTGCTCCGTTCAGCTGTTTGTTCATTCTAGCTGCACTTTGGCTCCGCAGGTTCCTGCAGCCTTCAGGTTGGTTGGGTTACATCTCGGACTCGGGGGTACTCAGGTCAGGTATGCAAGCATTTAGCAGATCGCAAATCAGATGCACGGCACACCACTTATGCAAAAGGTAATCTGAAACTGACCATAATAGGTGGTTCTAAGGTGCCCTGAACTGAAAGCAGAAAACTAATTCCTTACTTTCAATGAGAAGATTACTTTAAAAAGAAAATAAAGTTTAGTGAGTAATTTAATTAAAATAAATCTTAACAAAAAAAAAAAATGGGACTTGTTTGTAACTATCTAAGAGACAATGCCTTTTGGAGTGTGTAAAATGGCAAATTACCCTGGTCAGAAAGCTGTGTTACAATGAAAGGTCCTAAATCAGGCTTCTAGAAAGTTATTTAAAGGTGAAAATCCTAAAAAGGTATTAAAAGAGCAACCAAATTGAGTTGGGGGGTTCCAACACACCAAACCCTCTATGCATCCCCAAAGCAGAGATATTCCTGTACAATTAGTATTAGCCATAATGTACTCGGTCCATCGAGACATCTGCCCCTTTCTAATAGCCAGTTTGTTTCTGGCTACTTTCTGTCCACATGTATGTACAATTGCCATACTCTGCTTGGGAAGCTTGCTGGATTACACTGCTAGAGTTACCAGAGCATAGGCAGTTATAATTTCTTGAGATGAATTGTGATTGCTATTCCGAATCTAGCTATTCAGCAGCAGCCTTATTAACATGTATGCTTGTGTAGCCTGTGAACTTGTAATTGACTGTCATTTGGGTTGGTCTTTAGGGTTAGTCAGCTCTTATTGGAGCTAGTCGACTGAGTGATCTGTAAGGCAGACAAATAAAATTATGTTAAAAAATTAAGTAACTTTGAAATACAGCTACTGACTGAAGGATAAAGGCTGTTCTGTTCTGTACGCTATTGTGCTACACAGCTAATTTTAACGCGCTATATAGAGGGCTTGTGATATTTTGTGCACGCTAATTGTGCTTGCGCTATTGACGATACGCAGTTTTGACACTAAACCAGTGAAAATACACGGTTTCTTTGGTTTTGGTCTAAACACACACACAGACTGCAATAATAGAACAAAAGTAGAATAAATGGTTTAAAAACAAGATGTTAAACCATTTATTCTACTTCACAAGGATGGCCCACCTTTTCTGTTGCTTCATGTGGAGCTCATCGACTCAAAGCTGCTCCTCCTCACTCCCACTGTGCTCCAGAAGTCGGACTCGATCGAAGCTTGTTGCACCAGATGGAGAGAACCTCCCCGGTCTGGGAAAGGAACCCCATCCTCAGCTTCTTGCCCCCCTGCTCTTCTCCCTCCTTCTTGGCGGCAGCAGCAGCAGCGGTGCACAGATGCTCTACACTTAGCTGCATGATCATGGGGGTGCCGTTGTTTGCAGTCCTGTCCTGGCAGTGTCACCCCCCCACAAAGTGCCCGCTCACCTGCTTTTAGCAACACATAAAATTGGGACATACTTTGAGGGGAAAAAAATACTTTTTTTTCCTTATCGTGCCACCTCTTCGTCATTTACTTTACCCCCATCAAGCAAAGTCAATCGATCCATCTCCATGCTTACGTACCTGAACAATAACAAAAAAAAGTGTGTTATCCCCTCATCCGCAAAAGTTATCTCTGTGCTGCCTCCTGGTAGCTGGTCAGCTGTTTCATTCTGTCCTGGTCCTCAGTCGAACTCGTTATTCCTTCTCACCCCCTCTCACACTTTGCTTCACAAAGTTCACGACATGCCTTCGAGGCCCCCCCAGGTTTGTGTGCTTTCACAGGAAAAGGTGCAAAAAGGGATTTTCCACCTGATCACCTTGTATGTGCAACTTGGCATCCTTGTCAGCCTGAATTAGGGCACGGGGAGGACGCCAGATTCGGATCAGTTTGCTTGCAATCAAAGCAGTCCAACACACTCAAGATAGACAACAGAGCTACAGAATGGGAGGCTTTCATTTTAGTAAAATGTTTTTATAGTCTTCATTCTGCTCTCCGTTTTATGTCAGTCCTCTTACTGCTCATGTTTGCTTCCATTTACATGTTGACATAACTTTTGGGGGCTGGGGCCCATGACTGAAATTTGCCCTGACCCTGAGGCAACAGTGTCTGGTGCATCCTGATTTGCCTTAAAGGGGGAGGAGAAGGGGTACCGCAGCATGCTTTCCCAGATTGTTTTTATACCAGTGACTATACTGTTCTTTTTGCACATTACTTTTTGATGTATTCTGTGCCTATGTATGTAACCCTCCCCATGCCATGTCCAGGTTCACATCCCTGCCTGGTGACTGTACAGGGCCCACCTGGTTGAGGGGGTTGAGTTAGTCCTTTCTTCTGTAGTAGGGGGTTCATCCCAGAACAAATAATAAATAGCACCATGCCCCCACCCAGAAGGAACAGTGGACCAGATGTGTGCAGTACCACCCTTGGGATGCACAATCTACCCACCTCCTTACACTGGACTGGCTTATCCTCTGGGGACCTCTAAAACACCTGTTACTGTAAGCCCCTCCCAGCCCACGGTGTTCAGGGGTATGCCAGATGGTAACTTCAGGGAGGGGCATTTGCAGCCAGGAAACATAGTCCAAGAAAATAAGTAAGCTGGTTACCTGGTTCAGCTTCACAGCGTGGACACGGGAGCTTACTTACATACTTCTCCTTACGATGGGGTCTTGCTGCAGGAGTAAAGCTTTGTTATGACTAAAACAGAATGCAGTTATTTGATTCAAATCACTGTCCATGTGAAATCAAAAGTGCAAAAGACTTAATTTAATAAGAACAATTAAATCTGCTCCATGGAGCATGGGGTACAAAATCAACGGTGGGCAACTTTTCTAGGCACAGCGCCTAACACCCAGTCTGCAGTAATCTTCGGTTTCAACAGTTGTTTTCTGCAGCGCTCCACCTCAGAACTGTGGAGGCTGTAGAATCCTAGCAGCAGCACTTTATGGTGGGCCGAAAAAGGCCACACAAGACAAGACTCCCCTTGAAACGTTTCCTTATATCTGCCTAAACCTGGCCGCCCCATTTCTCAATGACGAGGTTTCAATTCTGGAGTTCTTCAAACTGTGGTAGTCTGCTTTCAAGCAAAGGTCCATACAAGCAATGGCCAAATCCCTCTTCACCAATGCCAGTGCAGAGCTCTGAGCATCCCAGGGTATCTTAGCCACAGCAGGGACCTGGCAATTACAGAGACACAGAGCACTTTCCCCCTCATCGGTTGCATAAGTTCCCCTGAGTGCTTCCTGGCCAGACTGCAGTGCCACAACGGAAAGGGAAGACAGGCTGCCACCACTACCTTCCCCATAGTGCAGGTTGCCATGTCCACACTTCCCCAATGGCTTGGCTGCCCAGGACTCCTCTGGCACTCACCCACAGATGAGGGTGTCCAAACCACTCCTGCACCACCCCACCTTGGTGCTGAAGATCATGAGGTGGGCACCTGGTTACACTCCCTGGGCTCCAGCTCCCCCAGTGCTGCAGGCGGTCCCTTTCTTTAGCCCCAGAATGATTATGGTTACCCAACCACCCACCCACACTACTGCTGATTTTCAAGGGCAGGGGGACCGGGGTGGCAAGTGGCCAACCTTGGCCCTGAACCTCAATCCACATGGCTGAAAACAGGCTGTGCTTCTCCAAACGCTTTTCTCTTTACATCCCCCGCAATTTGGTACCAAAACATCCATTTTAAGTCTTCTGACCTGAGGCCGCACCTGCCTGCAGCAGGCACAGCCCCAAAAGCTGTATAGAGAAAGGCAGTGAGTAGAAAGAATGTATGCAAAATAATGACCCTCGGAACACAAAAATCAGTAGTTTTAATAGTAAATTGCTTATATCTCAGTAACCGTACGACATAGAAAAAATAACTGTAGAGCACTGCTTGCAACCATTGAGTCTGTGATGCAAACTCTTGCAAAATTCAGGAAGATGGCTCTTTGATAGAGAGACTGCTAGCACAGCCATGGCCCTCAGTAGGTCAATAGACTTTCATTTCTGCTTCTATTTGATATCATTTGACAAGATTTTGTCCATTACAAATGTAGCCTCAAAATATCTTCAGTCTATTGAATTAGACATATCTGTGGCAGCTGAGATGATTGAAGACTGCAAAGCTGAGCTACTGTCATTGAGGACTGATGAAAGTTTTGAGCAGATATGGCTTGAAACGGAGATAGTAGCATCCAAAATAGATGTAGAATACGTTGAGCCACGTATTAGAAAGGTGTCCAGAAAAGTCGACGTAATGTGGCAAAATGAATCAAATTCATCTGGAAAAGATAAACTCCGATATGAGTTCTACTTTGCAACCCTAGATCTTTGTATACAGGGAATAACTGACAGATTTAGCTCTGAAACACTTCCATTGCTAAAACATGTTAGTTGCCTAACAAATCCTTCTACTGAAAAGCTTGATGACCTGAAACAGTTAGTAACATATTATTCAGGAGACATAGATGCACATTTGGTAGAACAGGAGTATAAACTCCTGATTCATAGACTATCTAGAGAAACAACACCACCAGTTACAGTAGTTGATGTGTATCGATTTATATGTGATTGTAACTTGCAAGATGTATACTGTCAAATAGAAACACTCTACAGACTGGTTCTCACTCTCCCTGTAACATCATGCAGTAATGAAAGAAGCTTCTCTGCTTTGAAATTTATTAAAAATCGTTTAAGAACAACAATGGGACAAGAACGTCTTAATGACCTTATGGTTATTGCTGTGGAAGCTGAGAGATCTCAGTCTGTTCAGCTTGACAAAATCAGAGATTATTTCTGGAACTTGACCGATAGACGGTAGGTCACACAGTTGACCACAACTTAAGACAGATGCAAGCACAAGACTGGCTAGTTAACACTGAACTAAGGGACTGACAGTGGGCAGATCATGACACAGTAGTGTGACATGAGGTGTTAGCCAGCAGTAACATCATTTTAAAATACTACCCCAAAAGTTACAAATATTATTTCAAACGACAGGAAGTCTTGCTGTATTGTGACTCCTACTTCTGTATGTGAAATGTGTGTACTATGTAGCTAAGTCCGGGTTGCCCCAGAAAAGGGGGCCTTCGGGCTCAGTGGGCATACCCGGTTATAAAAATGTAATATATATGCCACAAAGCAAGCTGCATTCTTACTATTTGCATTTAGACCCAGCACTTGAACTGCTCCAGAGAGGAAAGGGTTAACTTTATCCAAGACCATAGAACGTTGTGCTCAAACTCTGATTTAAAACCTCTACCTCTAGTCCTTGTCAGTGCAACCATCAGATTCTTTACTCCGCCTAACTGATGTTGCATTGGATATTTCTCCTACTCGCCTGTACGGTTTTGGTAAAAATCAATTGGTTAAATCAACCGTTTTTCTTTATTTTCAGTATCAAATCTCTGTCTATGGTGCAGGTAGTGTAACTATGCAGATAGTGGTAGATTTAGTGTAGAAATGGCTTTTTCAGTTCCCATCGGTCAGCACGGTTGGGAACTGAAATACATTTGATTCTTTTGCTTATTTGTTTTTTCCTAATTCTCTTGTGGGTCCCAGTTACGATACTTTCTCTATGCTTTCTCTCCTTTTCCTGTAATATTCAGAATTCTGACCAAGATCAGGTATCAGCCATGCACTAGTACTCTGGTGGCATCCGATTTGGGCCAGACAACCTTGGTATCCTCTGCTTATGTCTCTAGCAGTTTCTCTCTCTTGTTTCTGCCCAGCAGACATTACCTCCTGACCACCTCTTGGGGAAGAATTTGGTATCCCAGCCTTCAATCTCTCAGGCTCAATGCCTGGCTCTTGAAGAGTTAGAGTATGCAGATCTGAATCTCTCACAGGGAGTGATGGATATCCTTATGGTTTATAGGAAACCTTTCACTCGAAAAACTTACAATACTAAATGGAAAAAAATTCACTATCTGGTGTTGTCAGAAACATGCACAGCCAAATTCAGCGAGTATTTCCACAGCAGTGGACTATCTGGTTCACCTTAATGGGTTACGATAGGCCTGCTGCCCTCAAGGCTCACTTACCAGCTGTGTCTGTTTTTCTGTCTGCAGGGGAGCAATCTTCCCTTGCATCTCATCCTGTTTTCATTACGGTTTTCTTAGGTCTGTTTAAATTTACCCCCCCTCCCTTTATAGGAATGATTGTACTCAGTTATTCCTTAGTTATGGTGAAATAGGTAATGGTAGGCCTGCCACTAAAATATCTATTGCCAGGTTGATTCTCCTGTATCCACTTCTGCTGTTTAAAACTAGGCAAACAGTCACCCTCAGGCCTGAAGGTACACTCAAGTAGGGGTACAGCTGCTTCCTTCACAGCTGCCAGGGATCTTCCCTTGGTGGAAATTTCAAAGCAGCCACCTGGAAAATGGTACATACATTTACCAAGCATTACTCCATAGATACCCATGTAAGCTAGGTTTGACACAGCAGCACTGCAGAGATTGTTCCAAAAGTAAGGTTCTGTTATCCCCTGCTCCAGGGGTACTGTATGGTAGTCTGCATATGGTCCAAATACAGCAAGACCTCAAGTTGTTTTAAGAAAAATTACTCCCCATAGTAATGTTGTTTGTTCTAATGTAGCCTTGCTCAATTCTGACTTCCCTCACTGCCTCCCCTCTCATAACCTAGTCTTTTGGGTTGTGGGTTTGCAGGTGCAGTGTTGCATCCCAGAGGTGCACCTTGTACCTTTCAGGTGACTTTTTTCTTTCTGAAGTGAGTTATTGTCATTGTATAGATATTTTCACTATCCACAAATATTTTTTATTGTGTTCTCTACTTCAGTCTTTTTTACCCAAGCATTGTTGCCTATGGCGTACAGATTTAACACAATTTCTACAGCTGTCAGTATTGCTCATAAGAATCTGATGGTTACGCTGACGTGTGTCAGAGACAGAGGTTTGAAAACCATGTTCTAGCTCAATGCTCTATGCTCTTGTATACAGTTAACCCTTTACTCTCCGAAGAAGTTCAAGTTCTGCGGCTAATTGCATATAGACATAATGCAGCTTGTTTTGTGGCATACCTTTCATATGCATTGCAGTAACAACACACTGTTTTAAAAAGTGTATATGAGATGGTGCACCAACTTAAGCTGTACAGTATTTCATGAATTCATATAGGCAGGCCAATAAAGTTTGCAATGTATCATACAGTACCTGCAGTGCAAAGCAGCAGTACTAATCAGTGCAGTACTTTCATATGCTATATATGAATATGAATGTGCATCACCATGCTTCTCTACAATTACCATAAAACATTTCTCATTTAATGTTCAGACCCCCTGAGTTCAAGGTGCATCACACACACTGAATGTATCTGCCATGTCCTACCAAATAATCCCTCATCTGCTGCAGCGAGTACATATTGAGGTATTTTAATGAATCTGTGCTCATGGTATCAGCCACTGAAACCCCTTTAACGTGTACTCACCATTCTGTGCAGTGAGTGCTCCACCCTATCAAAGTCGTTACAATGATGCAGCCTACAAAATCCCACACAGTACTCTGTATGAGGCTTCATCAGAGTTCATACAATAACTAAATCAGTATCTCTTAATATCTACTAGTGATACCACTGCCTCTTTGCACAACAGTATGCCACACACCCTCCCTGCAACTTTATCACTCTGTGTAGATACAATGCAGGTCCCTTTCACATCACCTTCTCCAGTCTGCCTGGAGTATCCACACTGTTGCAGATGTTGGTTTCATTTGCAAACAAGTAGACCTTTCTCGTCAGCCATTCAACAATGTCAAGTAATGAAGACATTAAACAGAATGGGCAGAAGTATTGGTCCCTGGGGATCACACACACACACACACACACACACACACACACACACACACCGCACGTGCACAAGACAGACACCTACCATATCGCATCTTACTGCCACCCCTCTGCATCCAGGCAGCCACTTCCTCACACCAGTTCATCACTTGTGCAACATGTCCACACTACTGCTCTTGTTGAGTAACCATTTGCAGTATGTGAGACAGTGTTAAAAGCCTTGTTTTACCATGTTTATACTGTTGCCATACTTGACTCACCTGTTAATCAGTTATAAGATGACTGATTATTGTAACTAATGTAAAACAATAAAAATATCAAGCTGTAATTGTAACTACCTGTCCTACTTCAAAAACTTCTGTTTTCAATTTGTATCTGTGTTATAGTATGGTAGAATGTTGATACAGAAATCCACAACTACAATGGAGTTGTTATGCTGCAGTAGCTATGTCATCACTGCTGTTATGCTGCACAACATACCAGGGTACGCAGTCTACAGAAGGGGCAGGGAGGGTGAAAGAGGAAGTGGAGTAGCTCTACAAATAAGGAAAGGGATCAAAACTACAGAACTGAAGCGGTCACGTCAGACGAATCTAATTAATTTCTTTGACTGGGTGACCACAGTAATAGACCAGGGAGGGGCAGTGGATATGGCCTACCTAGACTTTAGCAAGGCATTTGACACAGTCCCACATAAAAGACTAATAATCAAGTTAGCCAGCCTGGAACTGGGCTCCAAGGTGGTAGCTTGGGTAGCAAACTGGCTGCACAACAGGACACAGAAGGTAATAGTGAATGGAACGCATTCTGAATAAAGAGGGGTTACTAGTGGAGTACAAGACTCAGTACTGGATCCAGCCCTCTTTATCATCTTTATAGGTGGCATTGCAGAGGGTCTGGAGGGAAAGGTATGCCTCTTTGCAGACGACACAAAGATCTGTAACAGAGCTGATACACAAGGGGGGTAGAAAGGATGAGAAGGGACTTGGCAAGGTTGGATGTATGGTCAGACATATGGCAACTTAGATTCAATGTAAAGAAGTGCAAATTAATGCACCTGGGAAACAAAAACCCAGAAGAAGAGTACACAATAGCAGGGGAGGTACTAACAACAACAAAAATGGAAAGGGGCTTGGGGTTAGTCATATCAGATGACTTAAAGGTGAGTAAGCGATGTGAGAAGTCAGTAAGGAGAGCCAGAGGGATACTGGGATGCATAGGAAGGGGCATCACAAGTAGAAAAGGGAAGTGGTTATCCCTCTGTACAGACAGTTGGTGAGACCCCATCTGGACTACTGTGTGCAGTTTTGGACACCCCATCTCCGCAAGGACATAGACAGGATGGAAGCCTTCCAGAGGAGGGCAACTAAAATGGTGCAGGGTCTGCATCAGAAACCATATGAAAAGAGACTGAGAGAGCTTAATATGTATACCCTTGATAAAAGGAGTGATGTGGGGACATAATATAAACTTTTAAGTACCTTAACGGAATCAACAAAATCCAGGAGGGTAGCATCTTTCAGAAAAGATGTGTAAGAACAAGGGCACAATTTAAAAATGGGGGCGGATCAGGGTAATGTGAGGAATTTTTTTTAACGGAGAGAGTGGTGGATGCATGACACTGCCTTCCTGGGAGGTTGTTGGGTCTAAAACAGTGGGGAATTAAACATACATGGGACAGACATGAGGCAATTGTAGTGGGGGGTTGCAGGAAGTAGGCTGTTGGTTAACTAGAATCTGCAGCTTATCCAATAGGAATGGAAATGGGCAGACTGGGTGGGCCAAGTGGTCCTTATCTGCCGTCAAAGTCTATGTTTCTATGTCAGTACTTCAGCATAACAACTTGGAATGCTGCCACATATTTGATTTCCTCAATCCAGTTAAGCTGGAAATTGCTGTGTTTTTTTTTTTAATAAACTTGAACTTGCAGAAACATCTGCAGCACACTGTGTCAGTTAAACAAAGAAAATGTTTAACATTTATTTTCTCTGTTGTCTTCTCCAGCTAGTTTTGCATGATTTTCTGTGCTGTGACTGCCCATACACTATAAAAGATTGTGTATGAACAGTCATACACCAACAAGGAAATTATGGTATCTTGAAGTTCCCTTGGAAACAGAGTACCTCTCAAGTTGCGCACTTGAGGTCACCTGTTACCAGGGAAACCTCTCGATACAAGAATATTGTTATGTATGAATGCTCATACACAATCTATATTATTATTATTATTTATTTGTTTCCTTACTTACATTACTATGACTGTAGTTCTATACTGTTAAACTTTTTATTGTTAAAATCTACCCTTCCCATGGTTGAACCTGGAAGCACTGTGCTTTTTCCAAAGTACATAATTTAACATAAATAAAAAATAAATAAAACAGATGGCTTGTCATTATTATTCTAATCCAACATTTCTAGTTTACTACAATGAAATGAACATCGAAATGGTGAATTCCTGTCATGTAGAAGTTAATGGATCAGCTACAAGTAGACTAAGTGGTTATGTGATTAATATATGGTAAAACTGAACTTGTGCATTTTGTGAGTCTTTCATGATAAAAGATTTGCAACATGCACAAGTTCTTATTAATTCTTAAAAAAAATGAATACAAAAGGTGACACTATTAGTAGAACAAACAAGGTACAAAAACAACTGATCATTCATCTAACCAATATCAGTATTATGGCACTTGGCTGGTTGGGGAACAGCTTTCTCTACTACTAAAAGTCACCAAAATGCACCATTTGGCCTCAGTTTTTCAAAATTTTTCCCGGGGGGCATGCCCCCTGACCCCCCTAGAGAGGTTGAGATTTTGTGCCCCTCCATAATTTTTGACTGCATGACACCTCTGTTGTCACTCATTGATGCCATAACATTAGTCTGCACTGGGGGGAAGATATCAGTGATACCTCATTAAGGCCATGGCATAGCCCTTATAATCTCCTCACCCAAATCCTCTGAAGCACATCAACACTGCTCCACCACTTCCAATTGCTTGTAACCATGCTGCTACCTGTGGGCAGTAACCTTGATACAAAATCAATAAAGAGCACAGAAGGCAGAGAAATAAGAACTATTTAAACTTTTATTTAGCAAGGCAAGGCCCCGACAGCATGACAAAGTCCCCCAGTATTTTATGCCTCGCTCACTGGCAGTTTATTTATTAGCTTTTGGTAACCGGGTAAGTGCACTAGGCAACAGACCTGCCTATTTTCAGGCACGACCCGGGAGAGCACAGGACATTGGTTACAATATGCAGAAATGCACAGACATAATATAGGTGTACAGGAGCAAAACAAGATATACATTGGGTAGCACAGTAATAGTTACATAAGGGTACATTTTAGGCATAGATCATAATAAGGATGTAAAATAAAGCAATTAGGGTAACCATAAGACAGCTGAGGACAGTAAAGACATCAAGGTTCATAGCCACCTAGACAAACGTATTGCATGGGAGAACATTAGTGTAGTACTCAGGGTCAGACCCGACACCCTGCAGTGGGACAAAGCAAATTAAGAGCATTTGCGTTGGCCAGAGGCTAGGAGGTGGGTGAACAGCGAGTTTTTGAATTCTCGATGGGAGGCTGAAGTTTTCACCATAAGGGTGAGTGAGTTCCAGAATTTGGGAGCAAAATGGGCAAATGCCTGTTCACCCAGTTTTGTCATGCAAGGTCTAGTGGAGAGCATGGGGACAGAGGAAGACCTGAGTGCAGGGTGTGTGAGGCAGGAGTCAGGAGGTTGGCAAGATAGACAGGGCAGGGAGGTCTAGACAGGGAGTTGATAAAGCAGCCCAGGGAGTAGGCTTGAATATCCTTAGGTGACAGCCAATTTAAGCCAGTGTAAAGGAGACAATGATGGGTAAGATGTGGGGCAGTTAAGGTGAATCTACAGATGTTGTTGTAGACAGTGTCCCATTTGTGGAGTGTAGCAGAGTTTTCAGCAAAGAGGAGGGGCAGAGCATATTGGAGCTGGGGTAAGAGAATACCTCCTCGCAACAGAAAGTCTAGTGGAAGGAGTGAGGGAGTGATGACTGATAAGCTCCACCAATTTTAGCATTGATGGCACGGCACACCATATTGACATGTTGAGACAGGTTAAGTGTGGGATCCAAAGTGACCCCAAGGTACTTGAAGGACTCAGTGCTTGAGATGAGGGAGCCATCAAGGCATTGAACCCGGAGCCTGTTCGCAGGGGCAGACAGTTTCTTAGAGGATCCAAATAGCATAGCACAGATTTTTTCTAAGTTCAGGACTTGGTGGTTGCTAGAGAGCCAGGTCTGCAGGAATTGGAAGTCATTAGTGAGAGTGGAGTTGATGGCAGCAACCGATTTTGACCCAGAGTAGAGAACAAGGTCATCTGCATACATAAGAGTGCAGCTATGCCAGGACATGCTGGGAATATCATTTAGGAAGAGGGAGAAGAGTAGAGGTCCAAGAGGGATCCTGGGAACTCCATGGGAGATGTTTAGGGGAAGGAAAGGGCCTTGTGAAATGCTACCTCCTGAGTCCGATTGTCAAGATAGCTATGGAACCAGGAGAGGGCTTGGTCAGATGCTCCAATGGATTGGAGCTTCTTTAGCATGAGAGGATGGTGTACCATGTCAAAGGCTTTAGACAGGTCGATAAAGATGGCCCCAGTGAGTAGGCCATGGTCCATATTATTTCTGATGTCATTTGTAAGTTGTGTAAGTGCAGAGGTGGTACTGTGACCGGGCCGGAAACCATGTTGGCACGGGGTTTGAAGATTAAACATGTCAAGGTGAGCAGCAAGCTGGCGGTGGACTATTTTTCAAGCAGCTTACTGAAAGTGGGCAGAAGAGATATAGGGCGGTAGTTGGACATGAGTTTGACATCGCCCTTTTTGTGTATAGGGACGGTTCTGGCAGTTTTCCAGGTGGATGGGACAGTAGAAGTATGAATCAAGTGGTTAAAAAGTCAGGTGATAGGTCTGGTCAGCAAAGGTGCATACTGCTTAAGTATGCAAGGATGGATGCCCTCAGGCCCTTGACCCCCGCGTGTTGGAAGGGAGTTAAGTAGCTTGCGAACTTCAAGGTATGTGGTTGGAGCCAGAACGAAAGGGAGGGGTGGTAGGGGTGAGGGAGGAGAAGAGGGACAGTCAAGTAGTGGGCTAGTTAGAGTAGCGACTGGTGGAGAAGAAAAAAGGGCATTGAAGGAGTTGGCAATGGTGTCATGGTTGGTGCAGTGAACACCTTGAATGTTCATGTCAGCTGGATTCTGTTGCTTGTCGTTGCCAAGAATGTCCTTAATTTTGGACCAGTACCTGCGCGGATTTGTAGAGGATGTTATTAGTAGGTTCCTATAGTAGGTGCTTTTGGCAATATGAATTTGTCTTTTGCAGTTGTTACGTAATGCACGATAGTCTTCAAAGTCTGCACGGAGATGGGAGATCTTCCACCTGGACCAAAGTTTGTCCCTAGATTTGAGAAGTTGAAGCAGGGGGCGTGTTAGCCACTTGGTTACTTTCCCTGCCATCCTACGTGTGGTGACCGGGATGTGAAGGTTTGAAGAGAGAGGAGGACGGAGTTGAAATATTCTGTGGTTATGTTAATGTCCCTGTTTGGTAGAGAGGGACCAGTCAACCTGGTTAAGGTCAGTTAAGAAGTCCTCATGACTTAGGCGGGAGAGATTAGGAAAGGTTACAGTTTTAGCAGGGAGGGGAGGGATGACAGTCTTCCAGACACAGTAGATGGGATAGCGGTCACTAATTGTGTCAGGTAGCACACCAGCTGAGGCAACATATTCCGTCCTGTTAGTAAGTATCCAGTCAAGGAGGGCGGCACAGTTGCCCCCACGTGAGACCCTTGTGGGTTCATGTATGAGCTGGGATAGATTTGCCTTGCTAGCTAAGGAGGATAGGTTAGCTGAGTTTTTCTCGGACCAGTCAAGGTTAAAATCACCAAGGCAGATAATGTCATTCTTGCCTGTAACTGAAGGCAGAAACCCTAGGAGTTCAGTGATGCCTTGTGTAGCATTTTTTGGGGGGATATAAGTACAAAAAATATGGAGTTTCTTTACACCCCCAAGAAGCAGTAGGGAGTATAAGATTTCACAGTTTGGTAGGAGGGGGTCCTGCAGAAGGGTAATGTTTAGGTGAGTTTTGAAGTAGAGGGCAAGGCCACCTCCCCTTTTAGTGCCAGGACAGTCGATACGAAGCATGTTGTATCCAGGAAAGTGGCACTGAGAGTCAGGCACTGTGGGCTTAAGCCAGGTTTCTGTGATGGCGAGGACATCTGGGACGTTAGTATAGATCCAAGCCTGGAGGTCAGGGAGGTTGGCCATAAGGCTCCTAGCATTCAGGTGGGTGAAAGTTAGTCCATCAGTTTTAGGGAGAGTGGTGGCCGGGGGGGCAAGGTTATGACGGGATGCAGAGATGGACCAGGGTTGATCTCAATGTCGCCGGATAGTATAAGAGATAGGGTTAGTAACCATAGCGGGTGATGAGTGCGCCTGATAGAGATGCGGGTGGCAGCGTCAGATGAAGGTGAGGTATCTGACTATTGGGCTAATACGCTTGCTGATGAGAGCAGAGGGGGGTAGAGGTAGTGGAGTGGTAGTAGCAAGCATGTTGGAGTAGTAGAAGTCAAACTGAGTATAAGTATTGGCAGAAGCTGTTGATGTGTTCAAGCAGTAAAGCTCAAAGAGGATAGGAAGGCAAAGTATTCCCATGAGGAGCGCTAGGAGGGGAGGAGGGGACATTTTTGACTAGAGAAAGGAGTGAGGTAGAGAGGAAAGAGACAGCAGAGGGCTCCTTTAATATAAATCACCAAGTGAAAACAGCTACTAGAGAGCAGTAAAATGTGACAAGTGAGGTATTGGGAGCAAATTGTTGGAACTTAATCAGGCTCCCTCTAGTGGCAAAACAATATAAGGAGCTAATGGAGAAATTACCTGGTGTGTCTCGGGTGCAGTGACTCTAAGCTTTTAAATACAGTTACAGACAAATACAAATAGTTTTAGCTGGTTCATTTTAAAAGTTTCAAAATCAGGCACAAAAGTAACAGTTCTGCTCCGTTTGAGCCTGGGCAGCAACTCGAGGTGCTACTCTGGCCGGGATTCATGCGCTGAACAGGGGAGCTTGTGGCCGTTTCAGAAAAGGCGCCAGATGGCCAACGGTGGTGGCAGCAGCCTGGATCAAGGTAGAAATTACCTGATGTGTCTCTGGTTCGGGGCTTCTGCGGGCAGGGAGGGCTTCAGGGCAGGCCCTCGTGACCTCCGGTCTCCTCGGGGAAGGGGGTGGTCTCTGGTGTGTCTCGGGTTCGGGGTTTCTGCAGGCAGGGAGGGCTTCAGGGCAGGCCCTCATGACCTCTGGTCTCCTCGGGGGAGGGGGGTGGTCTCTGGTGTGTCTCAGGTTCGGGGCTTCTGCGGGCAGGGAGGGCTTCAGGGCAGGCCCTCGCGACCTCCGGTCTCCTCGGGAAGGGGGGTGGTCTCTGGTGTGTCTCAGGTTCGGGGCTTCTGCGGGCAGGGAGGGCTTCAGGGCAGGCCCTCGCGACCTCCGGTCTCCTTGGGGGAGGAGGGTGGTCTCTTCGGGAGAATGGAGGTCGGGAGCAATGATCTGCTGCCGACTGGGACATGTCTGCACTCTTCAAAGCTGACCGGCGACGTGAATATTTCCAGGTAAGCCTAATAATAGGAATCAATGGGGGTTCAACTTAGGTTGATATATCAACTATTTTTAGAATGTGTCCTAAATTTTCAACATGGGGTTTGGAACCACCTCCTGAACACAGTCACTGTTATTGTTACTCGGTCCCAAAGGTGATTTCACAGTCGCTGCATGGAATCATCTTTTGGGACCACTTAATGAAATGACAGTACCACTGTTCATGGGGGGGGGGGGGTTCCAAAAAGCCCATGTTGAAAATCTGGTGAAAAAATTCTAAAAAATGACTGCACTATGAGTGTGCGGTGCACAGTTTCTACACACGCTCCTAACTTTGCCAGTTTTTAATATTTTCACTCCAGATTTTCAACATTGCCATTATTTCACACCTCCTTATGAACAGTTTAGCTGTCACTTTTCATATCCTGCCTGAAACATGTTTTCGCACCTATGGCGCACAATGGCATGGTGGCTCTGGGAAATCACCTTTAGGGATAAGTGAATGAAGTGACAGTGGCCCTTTTACTGAGGTGGGGTCATGAGAATGCTACATTGAAAATTTGGTGTGAAAATATTAACAAACAACAAAGTTACGAGCATGCACTTAAATTAACAAATGCAGGCTCGTACCTTTGGTACTTTTCAATATTTTGACCCCAAATTTTCATCATAGCCATTTCTTCACTGCACCTCATGAATGTGACAGCTGCCATTTTCCAGATCCTGGGCATCCCGAAAGATGATTTTGCAGCCACTGCGTTAATGTGCCTTTCAAACAGGAGTTGAAATTGTACTTTTCCTTTCTTTGTGAGGTAGCATAATAAGACAACTATGTTGAAAATGTGGTGTAAAAATATTAAAAAACAATGAAGTTATGAACCTGTGTTGATATTTGCCAACACCGGCTCATAACCCCCCATGGCACACTGTGAACTTTCGGCATTGCTAAATGCTTGTTTTTAAACTGCATTTGGTTTTCCCTATGTAGAATGCTTTACAAGAACATGTGGCTGACCTTAGGAGATTTACTGGCACACGGCCGCTTTAAGGACAACCAGAAAGAAACATGGTTAAAAAGCCTATAGGCTGTTTCAAATGCAGGAGATGTGTAACATGCCCTCACATCACACAAACTAAACACTTTACCTCAGCTAATATAGAAAAAGTCTTTGATATCAGGTAGTGTATTAGTTGTGACTCAGCAGGAGTCATCTGCTTAGCCATGTGATCTTGTAAAGCACTCTACTTGGGAAAAACCAGCGCAGTTTAAAAATAAGAGTAGCAAACCAGGCCAGGTGGTGCTGAAGGTTGAGGCGCCGGACACCACACCTTGCACCACACCGGTGACCCATGTTCGGGAACAAGCACAGGTCGCGAGGATTGGTGGGGATGAGGAAAAATCATACATCCCTTGTACTGCTCACTTTCCTTGGGAGGGGTTAGCACTCACCGGTGCAGTAGCAGCCCTGGTGGTGATGGGGATTACACTGCCTGGCCGCAGATGCGGGATTGGGGCTGCGGCAGACACCTTGCACGGGAGTGTGCACGTCAAGCAGGGTGTCATTGCACATCCAAGCCCAGAGGCAACACAAAAAAGAAACCTGGCTGTGGATAGGCGAAGGCGCCCACCATGTCAGTCCACACTCCCACTGTTGAACCTGCCTGCAGGAGCCTCCCCCTCTGACTCCAATGCATTGGATTATTAAATAGAGTGCCAGGGCAGGTGGCCTTACCCCAGGGGGCTCAGAGTTGGGTGATTCATCAGGTCGAAGTGCCTGTAAGGTAGGTTTCAGACTGGGAGGTACAGACCGGCACGGGGGTAGCTGGAGAGAGTTCCACAGCCAGGGAGCATAAAGAAAGTGTACAAAAAAAAAAAAAAAAACAAGAGTAGTAGAAACCATTAGAACTATCCAGAAGTGAGATATCTCCTATGCAACAGCACTAAATGTTACCAAAACCACAAAGGACATACCCCACAGTTTTGAATTTACTGTGATTGACAAGGTGTCTAGAAATCCAAGAGGTTCATAGGTTTCATAGGTGAATACTGAGCAGATTAAACTTCCATCTATTGTGCGCATCATTTATTCTAAAATTTGCCAAGTTTATATAACCTATACAAACTATGTTTAAAGGATACCATGAAAGGAGGGGGTGATGTTGACAATTTGTTGCGGCTAAGAGAGAATTTTTGAATTATACCTCTCAAAGCCACCAAAGAACTAGATCTTAATATCCACTTGGACATACATCCATATCTTAGGAAGAAAAAAATACTGATCCTATGACTTAAGGTGGCAATGAGTTTATGTCTCAGTATTACTGCTCTTATACTGGTGCATGTTTGGTTCCCTTAGAGGGAGGTCTCTGAACCCCATCTATTTCTTTTGTCCATTACTAAGATCTAGAATATGTAAGAAATGTTATGGTTTTCATATAGTATATAGCAATGGACATGGTCCCTGTAATTATTGAAAATAACTTATGATTACCTAAAATAAGTATTGTATCTATTGTCTCTGTCCTGATTGTCCTTCCCCTTCCCTCTTAATCCCTATTTCCCTCCCCTTGTTTTCCACTCACCCCTCACCCCTGCCCAAACCCCCTTCCACCCTCCTCAGCCCCCTCTTTTTCCCCTATTCCCCCACTGTTCTTATGTCTCCTTATATCCCTGTGTGCCCTTTTCCTCCCCCTCCTTCCTCGCTCCCATTCTTTCCTTCCATTATTTTAATTGTACAAAATTTGTATTTATTAGGGATGACATATATGGTAGATGCACCTTATTTCATCACTTTAAACTTAGTATTTTCAATTGTTTTAAAAGATTTCTGATTAAAAATGATTATATTAACCTTTAAATCATAAAGCATCACTGAGTGTCACAGGTGTGTCATAGTATCTCATGTCTTGTTTCAGCCTATATTATCTCTGCTGTAATAACATGTATTCCCTAGCCTTTGAGAAAGGACTGTTCATCTAAAACATGTCAGGCAGGATGATGTCCGTCATGTGGTAAATAAATCTTATTAAGTTTTTGATAAATTTTTCGTGGCATCCCTTTATAGGTTGTGTATGCTGAGACCTATTGCCTATGGTTTTATGTGCGGTCTTACAGTGCCACTTTCCTTGCGTGCAGTCTCCCAGTTCTGACCCTTCTTTACCACTCTTAGATTGCTTTATTACTTTTTTACATCTGAAATAATTAAACGTAACTTTCCATTGATATGACTAGGACCAGGTTTCAATTAGTATTTTATGTACCTATTTTCCTATAAGGTCAGGGGGCGCTGTCTGCTGCATGTTAATTCATTATAGTTACATGAAAAATAATATGTAACAACAGGTGTTGAAAAATAACAGAGAATACAGATGAAAACCTGGACAGAGCCATATTGAAATTTGCATTTCTTTTATTATTTCAAATGTACAAAAATACTAAAGCAGACAGGGAAAAAAGGGTTTACTAAGGCAGGAGATACATTTTTTATTTTTTATTTATAAGTATGTAGGATACACCTGTAAGCTAGAGCTCTTTCAATGGGTTCCACATCAAAGGAAAAAACAAATACAGGAGGATGGATAAGAATTGAATTAGACTAGATATAAAAACTTAAGAATCATAAAGACAGGTACTTAGTATCTTTCACAATTAGTGCAGATAAGTAAAACAACTAATGAATTGTACAATGTATGCCATGGACTCAGACATTGGAAGGCAGGGATGTGCAGCCCATAAGGCCAAGTCTGACAGGCTTTAGATAAGGAGGAAGAAAGGAGAGATAGAACCTTAACAGGGCAAGGGTGACCGAGTAGACAGGTTGCATTGGTGGCCAAGGAACAGGGGCCAGATTTTCAAAGCCCAGCATGCAAGCTGCCACAATGGCAGCTTGCACGAGTGCAGTGCACCCTGGACCCTGCACCCAAATTTCAATTCTACAGGGTCCCAGCACCAAAGTCCAGTGGCTTGCGGCAAGGGGTGCTCGCCCACACGTATGGTGCACCCACCCAGAATGCCGTCAATGGCAGTGAGACTCCAGTGTACATGCCTATCTCAGCACTTCACCTCTCCCATACTTCTATCCGCGAGCGCACAGCCCTCCACACACTACTTCAGCCGCCGCCAAATGAACTGCCGAGTGCATGTACTGTACACTGTATACAGTACATGCAATGATACATCCGCAGCTGGCCGTGGTTGCATGTCGAGGGCTGTGCTGGTCACCATATCGGGGTATGGGAGGGGGTGGGAGTGCTAAGATGGGCACTACCTGGGGAGGGTTGGAAATATGCACGGACATTGGTGTTGGGGATCATGACAGGGGTGAGGGGGGACCACTGGACCACCAGGGATCGCCCATCAGGGATGGATCAGGGTGGGCCACACAGTGGCACATACCGGATAACCCCCCAGGAGCTGTCTAAAAACCGTTAGACCAGCCCCTTGCTGGTCTAAGGGTACTGGAACTTTGTTCCTGGGGTGTCTTTAAAATCCAGATCTGAGGGCTGCAGCAGTCTGGGTCTGCCACAAGCCTCTGAGCGCCATGTCAGCAGCCACTGTGGTGCAAGGCTGGGAAAGTGTCACATTGGTGCAGGCAGCCTGCTGGGTGATGCAGGCTGCCTTTTGAAATTACACTTGGTGCAGCCTTGGCTCAAGGTGTTTCATGCTGGTCTGTTGACGGAAGCACCTTATGGCTAATCTAGGCCTTGAAAATACGCCCATGTGTGTGAAGGCGGAGGATGCAATGGGAGGAGAAAACAAGGAAGCGGTGGGAAGTGAGGGAGAGAGATGAAGATCAGACAGAAAGACAAGTGAAGTGTGCTGGGAGGGGTATACTGGGTACTGGGAACACAGGTAAGGGGCAATCAGTAACAGTTAGTTTTTCATGTTTTAGTATTCCATTCCAGCATGTACAGCATATCTTGTTAGCCTATCTAAAATGTATGTTTCAAAAGCATTACCTCTTGTCAGTCCCAGTTAATCTCAGAGGGCATTGGTTTACAACATCATAGTGCCCAACATGACAACAGGCAATGAAGTCACAAATAGCAACTATGAGGTGAGAAGTGGAGAGTCAGATCAACTTTGGAAGTCTCATTATAAAATGGGCAAAAAAAAACCAATCCTGGGTTCTGAATGGACAGTACTGACCTTTAACAGTGACGTTATCCAAGCACAGCACCACTCCTATTCAAAAAGCAACTAAAGAGGTACTTAAAAATGTATTTTTTTCATATTGTTTCTTTTTTTTTTTTTTACCAAGCAAGCCATTTTATAACTGCAGTAATGCACTCCAGGGCATGTGTCATGCGGATAGCTTCACTGCTGGGGTGTTGGACACACTCAGCCTGTCACCTCATGCCCAACCACCCCGAGGTGTGATATTATCTTAGCACGACACATGCCCTGTCATGCATTATTGATAAGTGATATAACTACTGCATTGTATGCAATATTTCATAGATCAGCAACAGGAAAGTAACACAAAAACCCACTAACAAACAATAACTAGAAGACAATATAGTTAAAATATAGCTGATATAAATCTATACAGTGAAAACATACTGTAGCTGATGTAAATCTAGTGGTTGTAAGGGAAGAGAGCTACTTTTTAAAGAACATAAGAATCAGGGCAAATAGGAAAACCCATTAATGACTTGTACTGAAATAATACCTACTCAACTAAAAAAAAAACACAATCCAGAGGCATTGTAGTGAATTTCAGATACTAGCTGGCCACCCCTAAGTGGGATGAGTACAGTAAATGGTGAAACCTGCCAGAACAATGCATGAAGATTCCTCACTGAGTGCAGTCACATGGCATGAATGGGAACTGGAAAGACAGAGACCTCTGTCCTACCAACTCTCCCTCAAAATTCCAATGAATAGCATCTTAGTTCATAAGACCACTCCTACAGATCCTCCCTCCTTACTTCCTACCCTATTTACTCTGGTGTCACTTGGCTTTATATGTGCATGTGTTTGCATGTACCTTCTTATCTCTCTCCAGCTTCATGAGAGAAACTCACTTGGCCTTTTCACGCTGCACTTCATTTTATTTCAGCTTGGAGAAGACACTGATTCCAGCATGTTAACCTGTGATTCGGTGATGATCACAGGGACCAGTCGGGGCCTGGGACTGAAGATGGTGCAGGAGCTGGTGTCGGGAGACATGGTCCTGAAGTAGTGATCGCTGCTGCTCGGGACCCAGACAGTGCAAAGGTGAGCAGTTCCATAGCAGTGATGGTTTAACACTGGGATGGGAAGAATGTCTGTTTGTCAGATCAGGACCCCCACACACACACACACACACACTGGTCTACCTTGACTCAAGTCTGGAAATCAGAGTCTGTGTGACTTGATTCTTATTGGGCCCTGTCCCGTCTTATTGACCAGGTTCAGCTCTGCCAGTTATCTGGTTTTGATCTGAGCCAGATAATGTAAGTGATTTTGAAGCATTATTCTTGTTAGAAATTAGTAGGAAAAAATCATCATGTAACACACCTCATAGTGTGTTATTGTGCTTATAAAATGGGCTTTCAAGTAAATCTAAAAAAGAAAAGGAGGAAGAGAATGTCCAATAATTTATAAAAGGAGCTTTTTAATACTGCTGCTGGGAAAAATAGTTCCTGTGACACTGTATTGTGGTGTGTTTCAGATTGGGTTGAGTGCCAGTAGAGAGCACTCCTCCCTACAAAACATAATGTAGAGCTAGGTCCCCCCCACACACACACACATTTAAAATGTTTTAATGTTTGTGACATTTTTAAATAAATATTTTGGAAGGGTGCCCCTTTTTGGCTGCTGTAGTTCAGATATTTCTGCTTCTTGGCATGTCTGGGAGTCACCGTGGGAAGTATGTCAGGATTGTGTTTTTCAAAAAGTGAAAACATTCGCCCTATATAGAAAGTATTTTTTTATATTTTACTGGGTATTTTTTTTTCCCAATTTCATTTACAGTTTTTTTTTACACTTAGTTTGTGACTTTGTGATGTGGTGGCATGTCTGGGAGCAAGCATGTCCTGCGGCGGCCTCCATAGACAGTGGTTTTCTGACTCGTGGTTTTCAGTAACTGTCATTGAGGAAAAGAAATGAGTAGAGAGTAATGGGTTCGATAGTTCTGAGGAGAAACTTGGGGGTTGATACAGGTGGTGTTTGAGGGGCAAGAGGAAATAGGGGGAGAATCACGAATAGGTGTGGAGATGGGAAAGATGCATGTGTACTGGCTAGGATTTGAAGAGTGGGACTGAGATCTGCTGCTACTGTGTAGATATTGTCATGGGTTTCTCGGTGCTGTTTGAAAATGCTGTGAATGAGAGTAATACACTGGCGGCCAGGGGCAGATGAGCAGTGAAAAAATAAACAAGCATTTGTCAATGCCGAATGTTGTAGCACTGGCATTGGTAGTGGAGTGTAGCTAGAGATGCATAGTGCTGTGATTTTGTGAATGTGTCTCAAAGGTGATTTTGCACAGCGAGCATGCCATTGTGAGCCACAGCCGCGAAACACATTTTGGGCAGGCTGGAAAATGGCAGCTGGACTGTTGATAAGGAGATGTGCACAAATGGCAGTGGTGAAAATGTGGCATGAAAATATTGCAGATTGACAAGTTACAAAGGTGCATGGAAACTGTGCAAAGCATGCTTGCAACACAGTCATTGTATGGAGTTTCGGCACCAAATTTTCAACATAGGCATTTTAGGACCTCTGCTCATGAATAGTGTCACTGTCATTTCCTCAAACTGTCCCAAAAACTGATTTCGCACAGCGGCCGTGCAATTCTGTGCCGGACGTGCGAAAACACATTTCAGGCAGCTGCAGTGTTCATAAGGAGGTATGGAAAAATGCCAATGATGAACAGCTACAGTGAAAGTATTACAAATTCATAAAGTCATGAGCGTGCGTGCAAACTGTGCAACACACGCTCATAAAACACTCATTTTATTGACTTTCGTTCCCAAATTTTCAACATAGGCATTTTAGGGCATCTGCTAATGAACAGTGTCACTGTCATTTTCATCATGTATCTCGAACATGGACTTTCCACAGCGACCATGCTATTCTGCGCTGGAACTGCGAAAACAGATTTTGGTCAGGCTGTGAAAAATGACAGCTGTACTGTTCATTAGGAGGTGTAGAACAATGGCACTGTAGAAAATCTGGAGTGAGAATATTAGAAATTTGCGAACATATGCGTGTGTGCAAACTGCACAACGCACGCTCGTAACACAGTCATTTTATGGAGTATTGTCACCAAATTTTCTTCAACAGGCATTTTAGGACCTCTGCTCATGTCATTTTCGTAATGTGTCCCTGAACACTGATTTCACACAGCCACCACACTATTCTGCGCGGAAGTTCGAAAACATATTTTGGCCAGGATGTGAAAAATGTCAGCTGTACAGTTCACAAGAAGGTGTGTAAAATGCCAATGCTGAGAATCTAGCATGAAAATAGTGGAATGCGCTAACGCATTTAACATGCGCCAGCAGTTGCTACATACACCGTAAAACAGTCACTTTATGGAGTATTGTCGCCAAATTTTCAATACAGGCATTATAGGATCTCTGCTCATGAACAGTATCACTGTCATTTTCTATACTGTGTCTAAAAACTGATTTCAAGACTAAGGACCGCTGCTTATTCTGCGCCAGAAGTGCGAAACAATTTCAGCCAGGATGTGAAAATGACAGCTGCATAGTTCACAAGAAAGTGTGGTAAAAAGCCAATGTTGAGAATCTGGCATGAAAATATGCCAATTGCTAACTTGAGCATGCGTTAACGCGGTTACTACGCATGCTACATAAACAGTCATGTTATGGATTTTCCACCAAATTGCAGCATCAGGTTTTGAGAGCCTCCCTCATTAACAGTGGCACTGTCATTTCCTTACACGGTCCCAAAAGGTGATTCCATGCAGTGACTGCGAAATCACCTTTTGGGACCGAATAACGCCATGACAGTGCAAGAATTCATGAGAAGGGGTCCCAAAACCCCATGTTGAAAATTTGGGGCCAAAATTCGCAAAAATGCCTGAGATATGTACTAAAGTTGAAAAAACCCTATCTATCCCATTATACAGCTTACCAGCATTTCCTCAGTTCGCGGTCGGCTTTGAAGAGTGCAGACATGTTCCCGGTCCACCGATGATCATCACGCTGAGCTCCTGAGGTAAGTATGATGGGGGGGTGGGGAGGCATGGTGCACAGTGGGTGGGTGTGGGTGGGGGAGGGGGCATATGGACTACATGGGACTGTTTTTCCTTTTACAGGTTCAAAAGGAAAGAAAGAACCCATGCTTGGGACAGGTTTTTTCCAGGGGATTTGGCATGCTGGGTGGGCTCCCAGCGTGCCACCTAACTGTTGGGGGGTGTCTGTAGCTGGGGGATTGGGCACCCTTGTCAGCAAACAACATGAGGTGCAGAATTTATGCGAAGGATTGGGCACCCGTCGGCACACAAAGAAGGGGGCACAGAGCCGGGGGATTGGGCACCCTGGCATTAAACAATTAGGGGGTTATTTCTGCCGATGGGGAGTGCACTCCCCGCTGGCACACAAGGAAAGGGGGCTGGGTAAGAGCCGAGTGTGATTGGGCATCCCCTCGGCATTAAACAATTTGGGGGGTGCTTTATGCCGACGGGGAGTGAGCTCCCCCATCAGCACATTCACAGGGGGCAGGGGCAGCCAACAGGGGGATTGGGCACCCCTGAGGTCGGCAGTTCTACAGTCAGTGTCCTGCCATGTACAAAATGGCGGCAAGCACAGCAAGAAAAGGACCGCTGCATCTGATGAGCTTTGCTCGGATTGCAGCAGACCTTTTCTTAGATGTGCTCACCCCATTATGTATGCATGGTGTGGCGCTGGCATGCAGGCTGATTGGGGAATGCGGGATGCACCTACTGGTGTGTGCCCTGCATTCGCCCAACAGCGACTGCACCTCTAAAGCTGCACTGTCCCACGATGTTGGCTGCGCAAGTGCACCAACATAAAAACAGGTACGAAGTCTTATTAATTAAACTAAAATGCAGCTTTGCACTTTGTGGGGGGGGGATGGAGTCGCAAGTAAGGAGGATGGCTGTTTGTCCACAATGGAGGAGAGCGGTCAACGAGACAGCTTGGCAGAATTTTTTTTCCGAACTGCTATGGATGGATCTCTGACTGCACTGTGTCTTGTTTGGCGTAACAAGTACCAGTTGGCATATATATCAACTGATAAGGACACGGCTACTGGTACCTGTTAGCCAATCAGGATGCAGGCTCTCTCTTGCCCGTTTTATAAATACAAATAAATAGCATACATAGAAAATAGCAACAGCATACGACAGTCCATGTAACAAGTAACAATTGTCCAGGTGTCAGGGCAGAGTTGTGTGCAGAGTCTATAAACAAGAGAGGCTAATGACATTTCTCTTTTCAAAAAAGCTTATTTTTCAGCTTTTTTTCCATAGAGTTGTTTACTTTCCACGTCCTTTGGCCAACCACTATCATGCCAGCCACCCCAGCCCCATCACCCCAACTTCTTCCAGGGTTTACCTCTTCATACTCTGGTATTGCCTGATTCACCAGATGCCGAGCCTTGGCAGCTAGAGTCATCCTCACTGCCTTGGAGGAGTGTTTTCCTCCACCATTTTCTCCTTTGTCCCCCAAGGTCGGTGTGGCATTGGTGAATGTGACATAAAGATGCTGCACATTCTCAAATGCACGCGCTCGGCTCTCAGAGAAGCAGCCACATGCTGCTGTACCTCCTAGCCTCCACTAGATGACAGCCAAGCAGTGGCATATGCTGTCCTCCCTCCCTGAAGGAGGAGAGCATCTCTGGACTCTCAATCCTTCTTTGCCTGGCTGGTCACGCTGGCTCCCCCAAGTGACTCTGCTCCATTCCCCGAACCTGGGTCACTGGTGGGGCAGGTGGTGAGGTAATCATTGCCTCAGTCACTGCACCACTGGGACAGCTGTTTTACAGGTTTTAACTTTTAATAAAGCCCAACTTTAAAAAACCAAAAACATAAACCATCTATGCTATTCACAACTCACTCCCCCCAAAAATCCCCACACAGAATGAGAACAACAGTCTGCTGCACTCTGCAACACTTTCAGCCCGCCAGCAAACGAACCTCTGCAGCTTGCAAAGTGCTGCTAGGAGAGGTGCTAATTGGGTAATGATGATGCCCTTCTGAAATCCGACCTAAGATTTGCTTCACATTTGCACCGCTGCTGCTCAAATTTCAGTCCAGTCTGCCACACCTGATCACATGCCTGATATTATGTGCAAAATTATTTTACATTTTATTTTTCTTTATTTTACAAGGAAAGATGGACTGTGCCTCAAAGCCCATTTACATCAATTTATGCACTGTAATAGAGATCTTATGCTTGTGAAAGACTGAACAGTCTAAATATGTACTGTAACCACAACAATGACAGCACTTTTGTCCACGACCTGGAAGTGAGCTGATCTGTCAGTTTCTAATTACAGTCACTGACAATGCAGCAAGTGTGGTGGTACGCCACCCTATATTAGTGAATAGGGAACACTGGACATAAGGTACTCATGCCCCTCTTTCCAGGACCTTTTCTGGTGCTTGTCCAGCCCTATCCTCCACTAGTGGACCATAGCTGACTGTGCATCATTTGCTTTTCCTATCATGTAAGGGTGCTTGGGAGAATGGCCATCCTTGCCCAAAGCACACACACAAGATCTGGTGACAGGCAGAAGACTTCATGATGTGGGTCTGAACATACAGTGTTGTCATTCAAACAGGAGTTATTTTTTTCCTTCCTGCAGTTTTGCCTTCCCCCCACTCTCTGGCACAAGCAGCCTTGTTGACATGCAGCTTTCCCTGCGGCCAGAAGGTGGCTCTTCAAGGGCACAGCTGCAGGAGTTATTGCTGCCACAGAAACAGGCTGTCAACCCAGAGGATGCACTGCCAGTTGTAGCACTCTTTGATCTCCAGCTGCCTGGTTGCCAGCGCAGTGGGCTCACTTCCAGTCCTGGGTTACCATCGCGGCAGCAGGTTGTGCTAGAATGGTTCACCCATGCCACAGAGACGTGCATTTTGCCAACACCGATTACAGTGCAGGCAAAATGCTGCCTGGCATTACAGCACCAGGCATTTCATCTTCCAGAAGTTACAGCACCAAAGCACCATCCTGGGAAATGATCGCTTTTTATGGGAGGCTTTACACCACCTAAACTAAATATAACCTTCCCTTAGGGTGGGCATGCCCAGGAGGGGGTAGAAACTGGGTGGGTGCAGAGGGTGACAAGAGTGAGGGGTGATTTAAAATCAAGATCGCCCCCGTCACTCTCACCCTTGTTGCGACACTGTAATTGCGGCAGCAAAATTAAGTCGCTGCGCTAATGGGCAACTGGCTAGAACTGGCCAATCAGGTGATGTCATTTTAGGATTCTGGTAAAAAAAACTGCAAAACACTCTTGCTTTACATTCCTGGTTTATAAATGCTGTAAGAACCCCTTAATGCCATTACAGCCTTAATATGTACATTTGAGGCTATTGTATTCCTTATGTACTCATGTATAGCCTGCGTGGTTTATAAACATCCCCAAGACCCCTCAATGCATTACAGCTTAGGGCTCAATCCACAGAGGGATATGTATCTGCAGAAGGGTGCCTAGGCAGGTCTGGGATGCACAGAGGACCTGTGCTGTAAATTGGAAGACACTGCAACTCTTGAGACTGGGACAGTAGGTCATGATTGGAAGTCTTAATAAGTAAGAACTAGAGACTCGGTTGGTCCCATAAAGCAACAGTACTGTACTTACTAGTTAGCAAAAAAATTTCAGTATATAGTTTCTTTTAGCATAAATGTATTCCTGACACCCTTTGAATCATCAGTGTACAGTATTTTTTATTTTTCTCAGTTATGTTTAAAACAGCATTTTTTTATGTTTTAACTGATGACAAGTGTCAGTAAAGATGGTTGCCACTGCCAGTTTTTAAAAATCTCTTCAGTCGAGGTTACTTTGACTTTAAAAAGCATATGTGCACTGTGACTGTATTATCAGGATACTGCTAACCCATGTTTTGGATGGTAAATAGCAGAGCATTGCACCAAGATATTTAATGTATTCACAGGAGGCATGGCAGGCACGTGGAGAACATTTAAAAGCTTCAGAACCACATACTTCAGTTCAGGAATGAAGTAAAATGAGATAAATACATATTTAAAAAGGAGACAGAAAGAAATATATTAATGTTTTTGCCAGAAATACATTAGTGCTTCAAAATGATATTCTGAAATTGTTTTCTGGTAACACATGCTGCTGTATGCAAAAAAAAAAATACATTTTGGGGTGCATTTACAGAACAGTACTTAAATGTTCATGAGATGAGTTTCCATAAATGACAAAAATGGTCAGTTATGAACAAAAGCATAAAAGTGTGAAAAAAACTAATGTAAGTCTAAAAATATTTCGGACTAGCAGGAGTTTCTGTACCTTTTAGGTTTTGCCCCAGGTTGGAGAAAGTGATAAACTGGACACTGAACTGGCTGAAAGATAGGCAGCAGAGGGCGGTGGTAAATGGAGTCGCTTGGGGGATGCAAGTGTGACCAGTGGTGCATCACAGGGACTGGTACTGGATCATGTCCTCTTCGATGTCTTCATAGGTGACATTTCTGAGGAACTGGAGGGGAAGGTGTGTCTTTTTGTAGATGACACAAATATCTGCAACAGGGTGGACACCCAGAAAGGGGTGTAGCAAATGCAAATGGATCTGAGGAAACTAGATGAGTGGTCAAGGGTGTAGCAGCTGGATTTCAATGCTAAAAAGTGCAAAGTTATGCACCAGTGGAGGGGAAACCTGGGGTCTGTGTATAATATTGGGAGAGGAACTTACAGTCACTAAGCATGACAGGGACCTTGGGGGTAATGTCTGATGATCTCAAGGTGGCAGGGCAGTGTGACAAAGCAATAGGCAAGGTTAGTGGGATGCTGGATTGCATAGGGAGGGGGATTTCTAGCAGGAGACGGGAGGTAATGTTGCCACTCTATCGATTGCCAGTGAGACCCTACCTAGTGTACTTTGTCCAGTTCTGGAGGCTGCACCTCTGCAAGGATTTGACAGGGTAGAAGCAGTCTGGAGGAGGGCTACCAAAATGGTGTGGAGGTTGCATGAGAAAGCAAATGAAGAGAGACTGTGGGAGCTCAACATGTACCCCCTGGAGGAGAGGAGAGGAGAGCAAGAGGGGACATGACTGAGACATAAACGTTACTTCACAGAAATGAACAAGGGGCAAGAGGGAAGTCTCTTTCAGCGAAGGAGGCATACCAAAACACAGGGGCATGCACTGAAGTTTGGGAGGTATGTTTAAGAGGTATGTGAGGAAATACTTTTTCACAGAAAGGGTTGTGGGTGCCTGGAACAGTCAGCCAGAAGACATGATGGAGGCGAAAACAGTAAGGAGCTTCAAACATTTGTGGGATAGGTACATGGGCATAATAGGTAGAGGTAAGTAAGGAGGGAGGGAGGGACACCTGTGATTAAACAGAGTCCAGGGTATAGTAATACACAAGGAAAACAAGGCAGACTAAATGGTCATACAGGTCGTTTCTGATGACAAAGCCTATGTTTCTATGTTACTATGTATGTCAGCCCAATCCACCCCAGTTATTCCAGAGATGTTAATGGGCAAAGTTTTTTCTTATTGCATACATAACTGCTAGTGTCTTGTAAACAGTAAAAGTAGTCAGACTAGGTGTTGCAAAAGTTATCATTTGAATGTTATGTTTTTGCACTGTGGGTATGAGAATACCGTTCTGATGATTTAAAACAAATTGCTGAATGAAAACTAATTTTTTTAACAAACTAAGTATCAAAGAATCATCCTTGGGTCAACTCTAACAAACCTGTATGTTTAAATTTTCTAGTGCCAATCATTTTTTGCTATCAGTGAGCAAGAAAAAAAATCTTAATTTGTGGGGATTTTATATGGTCTCAACCTTCTAAAACTTTAACCACTAAACCAGTCATTGCCAAATTTATAGAATCTTGAGATCCTTGCCCCATCTTGGTGCTAGTCTAATTTCAGGTGACTCGCTCTAAGGACAGTTGAGTTATTAATGCAGCAGTGTATGATAGCGGTGGAAATTTTGTCCTATACTTTTTTAATCTGTTTTAAATTGTCTCATCCGCTAGCTTGTGCAATTCCATTCTTTCCCCATTTGGAGATTGTCTTAGCACTTTGTTTTCACATTTAAAATAATAAAAGGGGTGCTCCTTTAAATATGTCTCAGACCAGGTTTTCATCAGTATTCAAAGTTGTTTTTGCACACCTGTTGTCCCATAAAGTCAGGGAGCAGTGTCTTCTGCATTCTAGTTCATTATGGTCACAAGACAATAGACCTTAAACAATGGATGTTCAAAAACAACAGGGAATACTGATGAAAACCTGGCTGTAGCCATATTAAAAAGAGCTCTCCTTTTATTATTTTAATTGTAGAGCAAAGTAGCAAAGCAGACTCGAAATGTGGAAAGATGGATATCATACAAGTCAAGAGATAGGTGGCAATCTAAAATAAAATACAAAAGAATGGGTGAGCATTTTCACCACTGTCATGCACTGCTGCTTTAATGTGCAGTAATCACTGTTTAACATTAAACTCCCAAATAAACCTTGATATACCGGTGCTACCTATATAATTAGTGCATTAACTAGAAAAGGACAATCATGAGAGGTAGGGGGCAGTGTAGGCTTTGAATCATTAAGGCACTGCAGGTTTGGTTACCTTCAACTCGAGGAGTGTACAGCACTCAGCTTGCCTCATGCCTCATGATCCTCCTAGGTTAAGATGAACTGAGAGCCCCTGGTCATGCTTGAATGCTTAAAAACCACACTGTCCACTGTGTCCCATGTTAGTGCTTGCCAAGTACAGCAATGCACCCATTATGTGACGTGAAAATGGCATATACTGTAATGAATTCCAGGTTAGGCCTATACTGTGTTACTCTTTTTTATGCTAAAAGTTACATGAAGAAATACTTTTTGACAAGTATTAAAAGAAATGCATTGCAGTGAACATGTTATAAAAACACACTACATTATGTTTTTGTAGAGATAATGCTAATAAAATCACATGCACTGTTTGCACAATATTTAATTTATTCCTTCATTTAAACATTGGTAACCGGGAAAGGCACACCGAGTTTTGTCTCATTTACAGATGTGACCCAGGAAAAGGGAAAAAAACAAAATGGGAACAATAAACAAAATGAGAGTATCAAAATAAATGAACATCTAGTACATACAATCAGAGTGCATATTCAGGAGCGCAGATCTCAAGTACAATTACACAATGGCAAGAAAAAATTCTGTTCTCTGATTGGTCAGTGTATGCCTCGGACAGTGATGATATTAAGCTATAACATCACTGTATTGATAAGATCAGGCACACAACTGACTGGACAACAGTGAAAAATCCTTCCCTGTCCATGCAAGCCACCGAGAAGCCGACAGTCCCTGAAGCTGTCACAGGTTAGACCACCTCACCCCCCCAACCAAACACATGTTCTCTGCCTGCCTCGCTCCTTCAGTCAATCAAACAAAACCAACAAGATTTAAACAAAAAAATGGCAGCTGTCCATTTTCAACTTCACTGTAGCTGCCTCTGAGTATGAAACCGCGCGCGCATGGCCGTTTCAACAAAACTGAAACACTGGCAATTACGTTTTAAACCCTTGCCAACTTCTCACCAACCCCACAATTTGATGCTTTTCCCCAAAAAAAACAGTTGTGCTAAAATAAAAAAGATGAGTAACTTACAGCTTGTGCTAATGAGCAGTTACGGAGCTGAGTGGGAAACCGGAAGTAACCGCTTGGCTTCAATGTTTTCTTTTTCGCTGTTCATGGCTAACAAAATTAAAGAAATTAACATGTTCAGCTGTTATCAGAACAAGAAGAAGCAGCACAGTGATAAAATGTAATACCAAAACTAAAAGATACCACATGATGACTGTGTGTGTGTGTGGGGGGGGGGGATGACCATGCACAAGAAAGGCATGTATTAGCAGCAGCACCACCTAGTGGATTACTTTTTCTTGTATTTGTAAAATATGCATGTCATACAAAAAAAACAACACAAATGTTTACTTTTTATTATTATTTTAAAGCGAGCCATTGTATAATAGCAATAAGACACTCCAGGGAGTGTGTTATTGTCTAATTACGTCACTCCTGGGGTGGTGGAAGCACTCGGCTTTTGCCTCATGCTTCAACCCACCCCAGGAGTGACATTATTAGACATTATAAAATGGGTAAAAAAAAACCTGGATCCTGATTGGCTAACAGGTACCAGTAGCCATGTCCTTATCAGCTAATATATATGCCAACTGGTACTTGTTATGCCAAGCAAGACACAGTACAGCTAAAGATCAATACGTGCCAGTTTTCAAACAGCATTTCATCCACTAGTACTGTACTCCCGTTGCGCCCCCTCGCTCACCCGCCTGCCAGCTCTGTCAGAACCAGTAGCGTAGCAAATTTCCAGAGGGCCTGGGTGCAAGGCAATGTTACAGGGCCCCTTCCCAGTTTTGAATGCACATCAAATTATGATTTGGGCCCCTCAAAACTCATGGGCCCCGGTGCCACTGCACCTCCTGCACCCTTGCAGCTACGTCCCTGGTCAAAACCACAAAGTCGTTGTCCACTTTGTCAACTAATACACATTAAAACACCAACCTGTGCTGCACAAAACAGTTTTAGTGCAGAAAAGTTAATCGGGAGACATGCCACCTCCTCCTTCACTATCACTGCGACATGGCTGGCACCCATAGCTCCACATAAAAAAATAAAAGCAGGGCTGCTGTCAGTTACTGCTGATTCATAGACGGGGCACCAGGGACACACGCGATGCTACCTATGCAACTTGGCTCCTTTCTAGCACTGGTGTTGGCATGCCAGTGACGGCTATCAGCCCCGCGACTCAGCCCCAGCTGGCAGATACGTAATTTCCAAGCGTAGTGGACATGTGCACTCTCTCACTAACTAACGGTACTGGAGCCACTATAGATAGCACAGCCTAAATTGTTACCCGGCAAGCAGCCTCACCCACAAAACTAGAACAACGAGGTTGAACGATGGCTTTATCTGCCAGTTGAAGTACAGGACTGGAGTGGGTGGAACCGATTGCATTTGCCATGGGAGGTGTAGCAGAAGAATGGGTTTAGTGATTGCCAGCTGTGTCACTCTTTGATTTGGTAGTCAGAAACCCTTTGCATTATGAACATAGCCTGTGCTTCCTATCGAAAAATCAACAAATTTTCAGGCTCAGCATGTATCTAGCTGGGCAACAGGGTGGGAGTTGGGGGATCTGAAACAGTTTACAAATGTCAGCAAAAGCATATTTTAACCCCAGTACTACCTTACCAGAGGCCTCTAGTGGTCACAAACAGAAATGCACTGTATTATGCTAAAGTGCAAAAATACAGAAACTGTTTTTACTCTTATAACCAAAAACTCCTTTCCCCATTTTATTTATATTTTGACACTTCTTTTTTCCATGAGGGACCCATTTTATAAAGCACAATAACACACTTGAGTGTGGGTTATCTCCCTGATAAGACCGCCTAGGTGCTGTTGTTAGGCACAAGGTGCTTGCGCTGGAGTGCCTTATGCACCTGGGCGTTTCATCAGAAGATAACCCACACCTCATTGTGTGTATTGTTTGAATAACACACATCCAGTCATGCCTTATTACTTAAATGAGCAATAATAAGAGAACGTTACAATATAATGAACAACTAATATTCAGCCAGAGTACAAATTCAGGAGTGCAATTCAGAACCAACTGCTCGAATACAAGTGATGTAGGCAAGAACAGAAGATGAAAGAGGGATCAGAATGCCAGAATTGCTGGAGCTAAGGTGGGAGAGGCAAACTGCCTTGAGTGCCTCTAAAGCTGTTAAAGAGATACCAGTTTTCTCTTAGAGCACTGATGTAGTGTCCTGTGCACCTAGTGAATGTGTCTTCTGTTTCGTTATTTATCTGTCTCTGTTGTTCACATTTCTTTATTACAGATTTATTAAACTGTCTTTCTTTTCTTTTAGGATCTGCAAGCTCTAGCTTCTGAACACACACAAGTTAAAATTATAAAACTTGGTAAGTAAAAATAATGGTATTTATTTTTGTTGATTGAAGTGGAGGCTAAAACAATACTGCCTATTTTCAGCCTCGTTATGAGGTGGTGGGTGAGATAGACATAACCCAACTGAAATGGAACCAAATTAAGCTGTTGGTGGTATTTTAGTGAATTGGGGGTAGTTTGCCTAGGACACCAGAAAAAATGCCTTTATTCTGTTCAAGAAGATCTTTACCTCCACAGAACCTCTGTTTAAGATTTCATCAAAGGACAGTAGACCCCGATGGTACAGCATTCCCTTAGTACTGTACTCATGTGCCAGCATTTTTTATGGTACAAGCCCATTCCTGGGTGGGACTAGAACCCAGAACCTTCTAACACTAACACTTTTAAGGGCATCGATGCATTTGCTAACACTCAGGAAACACAGAGGATATGCAACAAGGCAATATTGGATACATTTTTTATCCATACAAGTTTTAGTGATCTTGCATAACCTCATGAGTGTCCAAGCAAAGCACAGCCACCGGTAAAGTGTCTCTGGGCTCACCACAATGTGTATTGATAAGGAAATGTATCCAATCACTGTCCTTTCTTACATATTCAATTCATGCAATGAACAGCAGTTTGTTTTTTAGGTATCATTTGACTGATTTCAGGATATGTACTTGTAAGTCCACCTCCCAAGTCTAGGGGTATACTGATGGCACTATTCCTTTTCAGACAGGGAGGGGACTCACACAAACACCAAAGTTCTTACTTGACCTCCCTAGCCTGAAGCTGACCTCTGAGGTATCACTGCCATACAGCAGGACTAGCAGAGTTGCTGAGTAGGAGGTTAAAGAACTTGAATGCAGAACAAAGTCAAATGTCCAAACAGGAGCTACAAAACAAACAGGATCCTTTATTCCTGCTCATGTGAGCTCACAGAAACTGATGGGAAAACCTCTTGTTACTCCAATTTATACCCCTTAGCTGGCGCAGTCTCTTTTAATTGTATCTTTTCACTGAGGGGCGAATAGCCCCACTGACATGATACTGGCCCCAGTGGAGGCACCTAGACGCTCTCGGAGTCCACCACCCCAGCAGCACAGGTGGGAACTCCCTGGATGGCTTCTGTCCCATTTTTCCTAGTCCACTTAAACTCGGCAGATTTCACTGTTCCACTGCTAATGGCTGTGCAGAGCTACTGGATCCTGTTACAGACTTTGGAATAAACTTTGGCTTCCAACAGAGTCTATTCATGTACACGTTCCTCACAGATTTAGACTTTTAAAACTATCATGTTTCACCCACAGGGGCATCTGTCTGGTGCCAGCTGGCGATATCCAGACCTTTCAGGGACATACCAGCCCACGGTAGCAATCTGATGTAAATTCCCACTTTCTGATAGGAATTTCAAAACTTCAGTCACTTGTCCACTCTTGGGGAGGGAGAGCACCAATAGATGCCAGACCAAGTCATTCTATTTAAGAAATACATTGAACATCACCTCAGTTTCTTTGCCCACATTTCTTTTCTGGGCCCATTATATCTCAGACAGACCTCATCTGTGAAACTTCTTTTTCTCCTGCTGGAGAGGTGGCACCCCCCTTTCAAAGCCCTGATTCAATGGCAGCCACCACAGACAAGCACTATTCTGGATGCCAGGCTCTACAGAGCAGCTACAGAATAGTGGGAGCTGGTACTGTGTGCGAGGTGCAGGTCTCCCACCCAGCTCCAGCTCACCGGTCTCAGCCCTTCAACTCAGACCACTGACTTCTCCTCCCCCTTTGAATGCCAAGCCAGACCAGCTGACCTAGTCCTTCAAGGGCATTGAAAACTGGCACAGCCTAGAGGTCACTGGAACTCTTAAAGGTACAGTACATAGCACCTGAGGGGGCTACATATTATTGATGATTTGAAACAAAGTCCATAGAATTGTTTTGTTGATTTGTCAGTGCCGCGCTGTTGTTTAGTTGTTTACTCTGTGCATGAGAATGATGAAAATTTTGATCAATACTTTATTATTCTGTTTTAGATTGCCTCATATCTCCTGACTTGTACGATACCCTTCTTTGCCCAATCTGAGTCTGCTTTAGTACTTTTCCACATATGAAATAATAAAAGGAGCACATTAATATGGCTCACCCCATTTTTCATCAGTCTTGTCAGTCATTTTTGAACATTTATGTCCCATAAGATCAGGGAACACTGCCTACTGCATGATAGTTCATTCATTTCAGTCACAGCAGAAATTATTTTTAAACAACTGATGAACCAAAACAGCTGAGAATACTGATGAAAACCTGATCTGAGCCATGTTAAGAGAAGTGCTCCGTCTATTATTTCAAATGTGAAAAAAGTACTAAAGCAGACTCAGATTGGGGAAAGAAGGGTATCATATAAGTCAGGAGGTAAGAAGCAATCTAAAACAGAATAAAAAAATATAGGTCAAAATTTTCAGTGCTGTCATGCACTGCTGCTTTAGTGGTAGAGATCTAGTGCCTTCTGTTTGGTCCATCTAATGCTAGAATCTGACTGTGATCTGACAGCTGCTTCGGGGAAGGGAATGACATGTGGAGTGTGTGGATAAATCTACACTGAGACAATAAACTGGAATGTATAACCTGGCCCATAAAGTATCTATCCTGCCTTTTATTCTCTGACATGCATTGTATGAAGTTCTATACATAGCCCTGCTTGCAAATGGACACTACAAAAATCCTGAAATCCAGCACAAGTTAGGCGCTATGAGTATCAAACTTCTTGGGCAGGCATGCTGGCAAGGCTTTACCAGAACTGAAACGCCTTCTAGCCAGGTTTTAACATCTCATCCTGTATAGTCTGAGAATGATAAACTGCAGACACATGTTTTGTCCTGTTAGGGCTCCTAAGTGTAATGCACTAATTTGTTTCAGCCAAGTACCAAGTCAGACCCCAGGGCATCAGGTATCTTGAGCACTCAGAGGTAACATGCCAAAGAGGCTGGATGGGGAATTATCCAGTCCACACATTGAATAATTGGGCTGTGTGGTGCATTATCCAGTCCAGGCATTGGATAATTAGGCTGGATGGTGCATTATCCAGCCCAGGCACTGGATAATTAGTTTAGATCATGCATGTTCTAGTTCAGGCATTGGATAAGTAGGTTGGACAGTGTATGTTCCTATACAAGCACTAGATAAGTGGGTTGGATGGCGCATCATCCAGTCCAGGCACTGGATAAGTGGGTTGGGTGGTGCATTATCCGGTCCAGGCATTGGATAAGTGGGTTGGATGGTGCATTATCCAGTCCAGGCACTGGATAATTAGTTTAGATCATGCATGTTCTATTTCAGGCATTGGATAAGTAGGTTGGATGGTGTATGTTCCTATACAAGCACTAGATAAGTGGTTTGGATGGTGCATCATCCAGTCCAGGCACTGGATAAGTGGGCTGGGTGGTGCATTATCCAGTCAGGCATTAGATAATTGAGCATCCTTCAGTCCAGGCATTCAATAATTAGGTTGAATATTGAATTTTTCAGCCCAGATATCCAATAATTAGGATGAATGGTACATTATCCAATCCAGCCTTTGGATAATTGGTTGATGGTGAATTATCCAGTCCAGATGTTTGATAATTAGGGTGGATGGTGCATTATCCAGTCCAGCCATCCAGTAATAAGGATAGATGGTTCATTATGCAGCCAGGCATCAAATAAATAGGTGTTACACTGAATAATCCAATCTCATCAGTCATATATCTGATCAGATATCATGGCTAGATAATGGATTATCATACAAGAATCATGCCCTGGATCACCAAGTGGTCTTTGATTTGGAAGTAAACTACGATGCTGTCAACCTGAGTTTGCAACCCAAACCAGCAGGAGACTGGAGAGGCATCTGCATAGATACTCCCAGTCTCTGTGGGGGAGGTGGACGCTTGTTGTCCCTTCTGTCTCTGCCACCTGGTGTCCCCAGTGAAAGAATGTCAGCTAGCCATTGTAAAGCAGGGAGGAAGGATGGAAGCTGACTTGTACTGCCATGTCCATGCATGTGCACTGTCAGAGCCTTGTTGCCAGTGTCCTGGGAGGTGTCAGAAAACCTAGAGGAAAAACAGTGCTTGCTACCTAATGATGGCACCATTGCCTTTGTGTCATGTACAGTACTAGAATGTGAAGTCCAAGGGGGAATGCCTCTTAAGATCATGCAGCGGGACAAGCAGTGGAGGCTACTGTTGTTTTTAAGGGGTTGCTAGGGCTGGGATTTCAAGGGGCACTGGACCTGATGTGGAGGGAAGGTCATACTGTGAGATGAAATAAAAATTAATAAAAGAAAAATAAGAAAATGGTGATAAAGTTTAGTATCCAATCATTCCCTTGGATAATCTGAGATATTTTAATCACCTCATGACAGCAGCTGATAACCTAGTTTAAAGTGATCTTGGGCCGGCCATTAGTGCAGCAGTAGTGTTATCCCTTGTGACACATTGGCAGCCCAGTTTTGGAAATGACACTGGGTCAACAACAGCTGGCCTGGGGAGGAGCAATGTGCAACCTATAGGACAGTCTCCTCTTTTGAGGAGAGAGGGTAGCACATTTCACTGTGATGCTACCACCTGGGTGATCACAGGTGGTGGTGGTGCAAGAAGAAGCCACAGTGGATGGGAAGACACTTCCTGATGGTAGTGTGAGTTCAGTGAGTGTGTGTGTATATGTGTGTGTGCATGTGTACGTGTGTGTGTGTGTGTGTGTGTGTGTGCCACTGACATCTGAGCTCAGAAGACATCCAGGGTAACCAAGGAGGAAAAGTGAAAGACACTGCCCAGCGGCAGCAGACTGATGCAGCAATCCTCCTCAGGCCACACACTGCTTACCCACATCCAACTGAACATGACATCCAAAGGGGCTAGGGGGATCAGCCACAGATGGGAGCAGGTCGTGAAAAGGGGAGGAAAACAAATGTTTTTTTCATTACCATAAATTACGCTTTCCCTTCTCTTGGGAATATCTTTGTTGGAAAGAAAACTTCCACAAAAGCAATATTTCACTTTCTTGATCATCTCCTACATTGAGTACACTATGGGGCTCAGATTAGCTAGTCCAACAATCAACAAACAACTGCTGGAAAATGAAGTACCCACAGCTTAGCAGCACTCCCCTTCTGATTGTACACTAATCCATTCCATTGCCACTGTTAGTGAAGGTGCAATGTACTTTTTCACAAATGTTTGGCAGAAGCCAACCCACTGGAGGAGCGGTTGTGTTTCTGCCCCCCCCCATGCTACCGACCCAGTTTCAGGAGTGGACACGGGTCACTTGATGGGCCAGCAGGGTGAGGGAAAGCTTGAGCACCATGGCAGCTGTCCTCAGGGAGGGGTCATCAGCTACTATTGCAGGGACTACCACCTGGCAGAGGCGGGCAGCAGTGCAGCGGGAGTGCAGGCAAGCAGGAGGTAGGGCTGGAGCATGACATGCTGGTGCACACATCCTGATGCCCCAGTCCAGGGGAGCAAATGGAGGAAAACAGATGCTGGGCTAGCACCTCTTGCAGACTTTTGCACAACTGACATGGCTGGTCACCCACCCAATGGGCTCTGTGCAAGTGGTGGATAACCATTAAGCACATGAGAAGGGCAGCCACAGTGCTGGGGGGGGGGTGTTGTCGGCCAAACTCGGGGGATGGGGTACTGAATGAAAAAATTTTTTTGTCAGAGCCTAGAACTGTTTCTATCTCCCAGTCCTCCATCCAAGTGCCATTTACACTGCTGGTGCAAACTCTAACCTGGCAACACTACCTCAGGGAAGGTCAGTCTCCTTCACACTGTGCACCCCATGCCCCAGCATCTGGAACTCTCAGTTTATTATTTCAGGATAATGATGAATGTTCCAGAGAAATGCTCCTGGGCCAGCCTGGTATGGTTCTTCCATTATTCATATAACACTGGCAGAAAAATGGAAGCCAAGTAGTATAATGAAACCTTCACAGGAAGGATCCAAGTATCTTAAAAATCCTTCCCTCTTTACAATACTTAGTGCACTGACTGCAGCTGTGTACCAGGTGATGCACTGACAATACGAGTGATTCCCCAAGGCTGAACTGATGATATTTTTTCAGGGGTGCCGCCCTTGCTCTGAGACCATGGGAGGACATTAAAGATCTAGCAGAACCACAAATAGCAGACTGGAAAATGTTACAGATTTTAAGAAGTAGTCAGCTGTAGCTTTTTATTTCTGAAGTTTTTTTTTTTTGTTTGCTCGTTAGAAGGAGTACAATAAGACAGTAGTATGTTGGGTGTCTGGAATAGCTCTCTGCCTCACTGAGGTCATATATAGTTATATTCCTCAGGTAAAAAACAAACACTGTGGCTCAAGACAGCTGAGAAAGCTGGAGCTCCGCTACAACAAATCCAGTAAAGGCAATAAAGAAAACGCAGGCTCTACAGTTATCCACGAAGAACAGTCCACAAAATTAGGACACACTAAAATTGCTTTTATTTTTAAAACACAGTAAAACAGCCTGTTGAAGGTACACAGTAGCAAACCCCCAAACTATCAATGTTCATCGCATCAGACGCTTTGTTTGAGACGCCCTCGGCAAAGTGTCTGATTGCGACGTGAAACGTTAATGGTTTTTGGGGTTTTGCTACCCCTTTGTGTACCTTCAAAGCAGTTGCTGCTACTGTGTTTTTTAAAATAAAAGCAGTTTTAGTGTGTCCTAATTTTGAGGACTGTTCTTCTCGTGGATAACTGTAGAGCCCACGCTTTTCTTTATTGCTTGTAATAGTTATATTCTCCCTACATCAGCAGTCCTGGTGACTTCATTGACAATGACATCACAATTCACAGGCGACAGACCTGGCAGCTATGGAGTGGCTTTTCCTAAACAGCTGTGATGTCAGTCAGTGAGGTCACAGTGCTGATGATGTAGTGGGGCGGAAGTAAGTGAGAGTAAGTAATACTTATTTCTATTGTGGTGCCAAATCCCAGAAGCTCTGGGCACCATTACAATCAAAGGCAGGGTTGGACAATACAAACAGTGAGCAATACAGCTAGATATGTCAGCTGCCAGGCAGAGTGCTGTCCCACACAGCACACCTACTAACATCAGGTAAACAATCTTCTCATTAACCAAAGGGAAAAGAAAAAGTACCTCAGATATAAAAGGTAATGGTTGACTGCTTTTAAACATTAATATTAGTTTTAGGCAGTACACTAGCTCTTTAATAAGCATAGCACTTTGCAAATAAGTGTTTTGATAAGTGGACATCTGACTGTCTGCTACAGATGCGAGGATATTCTCATGGAATACTTACAAAAGAGTCAGGTGCTTGTCTAGGGAGACATCGCACTGCATTTATTGATTTTTGTTGACCAGGTAAGCCCACTGAGACTAGAAGTCCCTTTTTCAGAGGCGACCCAGGGGGGAGGGGATACAGATGAATACCAACTGACCTTGAACCAGATTAAACTGTTGGTGGTATTTCTAGTGAATGGAGGAAATTTGGCCAGGGCACCGGGCACATTCTCTTTCCGAAAAGTGCCATGGGATCTTTAACATCCACCTGAACTACCACCAGAACAGGCAGATGGGACCTCGGTTTAATGTCTCATCCGAAAGACGGCACCTCAGAAGTGCAGCACCCCCCTCATGCTGCACTACAGTGTCAGTGTTGGGATATTAACCCCAGTGCCTGATATGGGGATAGAACCCACAGCCTTCTGATCTCCTGGCCTCAGAGGTGAGTGTGCTAACTGCTGAGCCAGTGATACTGACACTGATTTTGAAAAAGCTTAAGCACTTGTCTACCAGTGGAAATCTTGGATCACAAGGCATGATAGTCAGAAGGACTGAAATAGCTGACTGTTTGAACATTTTCCTTTACACATCTTCGTGAGAGTTTTTACAATATTTTATAAGGGGTGGCTCAAAAGGCTAGATGGTCAAATGTTGAAGTTTAGAGAACAGCTGGGTTCTGATGCTTGTGGCACATGGGTGTTTTTTCAAAGCAGTTTCTCACTTGAAGAACGGGGTTGGATGAGGCTGTGTGGAATGTTGAAATTTCAATGGAACAGAATTCTGGGAATCTCAGAAAATTCTGCAGAATTCTTTCAAAAACAAAATTCTCACATTTTGCATGCCAAAGTGTTTTCTGAATTAATAATCCTCCATTTGCATGAACTGCGGATTCTTTTCTGCAATCTGCCAAAATTATTCTACAGATTACTTGAACAGTGAGGTTCAGGTAGCGTCAGACAAAAGAAGGCAGCCTACAAAAAATATAAAACAACAAGAGGGGATAGGGATAAGGAAATGTACCATCTTGCATCTAGAAAAGTCACCCGGATGGTGAGGGGGGGCAAAGTCCAGTAAAGAGCAGCGGCTGGCACAGGGGATACATGGAGGGAAAAGGGTTTCTTCCGGTACATTGGGGAGCGGAGAAAAACTAAGGGCCATCTCAGCAGATTGAGATTAGAAGGAGGGTAGGTGGAAGAGGTGAGGGACCAGGCAGAAGTATTTAACGAGTTACCTCTGTGTTCACTAGGGAGGGGGATGGGATATCTACAAAGCAAGGCACGATGGGGATAGAAGCGGCAGTGAGTGGGATCTGGGGAGCAACAGAAATGGAGCAAGAGGGAGGGAGAGGTACCCCAGGGGTGTCACATCAGGATAAGGATAAAAAGGCCAGTAAGGTGGAGGGGATGGGTGATGCTATCTCCACCGAAAGGGCGTGGTTAGCCCTCAAGGCCCTAAAGAAAGACAAATCTCCTGGGCCGGATGGCATTCATCCGAGAGTACTATGGGAATTGGCGGACATACTGGCTGCACCCCTGGCGGAGCTCTTCAACAGGTCACTTGAGACAGGGAGGGTACCTAGGGATTGGCGAGAGGCACATGTGGTGCCAATCCATAAAAGGGGGTCGAGGGAAATACCAGGTAACTATAGACCCATCAGTTTGACCTCGGTGGTGGGAAAATTAATGGAAAGTATACTAAAGGAACGATTGGGGGTGTACTTGGAGGAGGTGGGAGGTCTGGATAGTTGGCAACATGGGTTTGTGCCAGGTAGATCATGTCAAACCAATCTTGTGGAGTTCTACTAATGGGTAACATCAGAACTGGACTGGGGAAAGTCTGTGGATGTATTTTTCTTGGACTTCAGCAAGGCGTTTGACTCTGTCCCCCACAATGGTCTTGTGGAGAAACTGATGGGTTTGGGAGCAGGCCCTTTGATGGTCAGATGGATTGAAAACTGGCTAGCTGGATGCACCCAGAGAGTAGTGGTCGGTGGGGAGCTCTTGAACCTTAGAGAGGTTGGTAGTGGGGTACCACAGGGCTCGGTCCTGGTCCGATCCAGTTTAATGCATACATATCAGACATCAGGGAGGGTACAGGGTGTGAAATGAGTCTCTTCACTGATGACTTCAAGATGGGAGCAGTAGTTGAGGGAAAAGAGGGGAGGTTGGCCCTGCAAGGGGACCTGGACACCCTGGAAAACTGGGCTCACACATGGAAATTAAATTTCAATACCACCAAGTGCAAGGTGTTACATCTTGTGCAGGGAAACCCTAAACACAGGTACACCCTGGGAGGGGAGGCGCTGGAGGCCTCAAAGGGGGAAAAAGACATAGGGGTCATGGTGGATGCATGTATGAATAACTCTGAGCAGTGCAGGAGAGCGGCTAGCAAGGCAAACAGGATGTTGGGATGCATCAGAAGGGGGATCACCTCTAGGAGCAAGGAAGTGATTCTGCCGGCTGTACAATGGACTGGTTAGACCACACCTTGAGTACTGTGTACAGTACTGGAGACCACACTTGAAGAGGGACATACAGCTCCTGGAGAGGGTACAGAGGAGGCAACTAAGATGATACGAAGACTAGGGATTTGACGATGAGGACAGACTTGAGGAGCTCTGCCTGTTTTCATTGGAGGAGAGGAGACAGGGGAACATGATTGAGGTCTTCAAGTACCTCAAGGGAATAAATAGGGTAAATATGGAGGGATCTTTAGACTAAAGCAGGAAGGTATCACCAGAGGGCATGGTTTGAAGTTGGAAGGTGGAAGGGTGAGGGGGGAAAAGAGGAGGAGGTTTTTCACTGAGAGGGTGGTGAGCACTTGGAATGCACTGCCTGGTGAGCTGGTTCAGAGATCCACAGTGGAGGGCTTCAAGAGAGGGTGGGACAGAAACAGAAAGTGGATGTATCAGATGATGGCCTGTCCCAGGGGGGTTGGGGATGGATGATAGGGGTTTCTGGAACACAAGGGGGGGGGGCCTTGGCACCCAACTAGGGATCTGAGGTTCGAGCAGACTCGATAGGCCTAATCTGCTGGCAATTAGTATGTTAGTATCTACAGAAAACTATTCAACAGTTTACATACAAGTGCTTTTTGGAATTTCACAGAATCTAAAATGAAAGTTCAATGCAAAGAAGTGCAAGATAATGCATATGGGGCACAAAAACCCTGGCACAATATATCAGTTGGGGGTGAGGATATAGCATGCACCAAACAGGAAAGGGATCTTGGGGTTATCATCTCTGATGACCTCAAGGTAGGGGAAACAGTGTGACAAGGCAGCAGGTAAAGCAAATAGGATGCTGGGATGTATAGGCAGGGGCATCACCAGCAGGAAAAGGGAGGTCATAATTCCGCTATACAAGACACTACTGAGGCTCCCACCTGGAGTACAGTGTACAGTTCTGGAGACCATACCTACGTAAGGACATAGACAGGGTAGAGAAGGTTCAGAGGAGGGCAACAAAGATAGTGCATGGATTGCATCACTAGTCCTATGAAGACAGGTTGAAGGAACTGAAAATGTACTCCCTGGAGGAGAGGAGGGAGAGAGGGGATATGATAGAGACGTACAAGTATCTCACAGGGAGGAACAGAGTGCAGGAATACACTATTTTTAAGTGAAAAAGATGTACTATGACTAGAGGGCATGGGATGAAGTTGGAGGGAGGACGATTCAGAGGAAACATGAGGAAGAATTTCTTCACAGAATGGGTGGTGGACAAGTGGAACACCCTGCCAGAGGAAGAGGTGGGGGCTGAAACAATCACAGGATTTAAGAATGCATGGGATAGACATAAAGGAATTCTGGAGGTCAGGGGTAAGGGGCAACAAACTTCTAGGAAAACATAAACTGAACTTACAAGCTCAAATGGGCAGACTGGGTGGGCCATAGGCCCTTATCTGCCGACACTGTCTATGTATCTATGTATCTATGTAAAGTATTTCGGAAGCAGAATTGCCATTCTATGCTAGCTTCAATGGCGGAATTGCACATGCTGCACAACCATAGGGCTAGAAAATTCAGGGATGCTGAGGAAGAGGTTGCAAATGAACCAAAGCACCTCACTACTGGAGGCATGAGTCAGGAAATCTCTCGTGAAGTTATTGCCAACAATTGACAGTGGGATGGGCATCTGTAGGAAAGAACTAACAGTGTGTATGTAGACCAATTGACCCACCTAACTTGCCCAGATGTTCCCTACATGTTCTGTCTCCACAGACCCTTTCTGTTCTCCATTGACTCCCCCACTCTCCTCCCTGCCTCCTATCTAATATACCCCTATATCTATCCCATGCATGCTTGAAGCCTTCCACTGTTCTAGCCTCTACCACTTCCTTTGGCAGTCCATTCGAGTCATCCGCTACCCTTTCAGTAAAGAAATACTTTTGCATATCACTCTTGACCCCCCCCCACTGCATATCCTCTGATCCTAGTGCTTGTTCTCATTTGAAAGAGACTCTTCACCTTATAGACTTTGACTTTGATGGCAGATAAGGACCGCTTGGCCCATCTAGTCTGCCCATTTCCCTACCTTCAGGATAGGCAGCAGATCCTAATTAACCAACAGCCTATTTCTTCCTACCCCCTCCAAGAATTGCCTTATGTTTGTCCCATGCATTCTTGAATTCTCCCACAGTTTTAGACCCCACAACCTCCTCAGGAAGGCTGTTCCATGCATCCACTACCCTCTCTGTGAAAAAATACTTCACATTGCCCCTGAACCGACCCCCCTCTATCTTTAAATTGTGTCCCCTTGTTCTTGCACGTCTCTTTTTCTGAAAGATGCTACCCTCTTGGACTTTGTTGATTCCACTGAGGTACTTTAAAGTTTCTATCATGTCCCCCCTCTCCCTTCTTTCCTCAAGAGTATGCATATTAAGCTCCTTTAGTCTCTCCTTGTATGGCTTCTCTTGCAGACCCTGCACCATTTTAGTTGTACTCCTCTGGACTGCCTCTATCCTGTCTATGTCCTTGCAGAGATGGGGTCTCCAGAACTGGACGCAACACTCCAGATGGGGTCTCACCAACTGTCTGTACAGAGGGTTAAAAACTTCCTGTTTTCTGCTGGTGATGCCTCTCCCTATGCATCCCAGTATACCCCCAGCCCTCCCTACTGCCTTCTCACATTGCTTGCTAACCTTAAGGTCATCTGATATGATTACCCCCAGGTCTCTTTCCTTTTTTGTTGTTGTTACTACCCCCCCCCCATTGTGTATTCTTCCCCTGGGTTCTTGTTTCCCAGGTGCATTATTTTGCACTTTGTTGCATTGAATCCAAGCTGCCATACTTCTGACCATTCCTCCAACCTTGCCAAGTCCCTTCTTATCCTTTCCATACCTCCTTGTGTATCAACCCTGTTGCAGATCTTTGTGTTATCTGCAAAGAAGCATACTTTTCCTTCCAGTCCCTCTGCAATGTCACTTATAAAGACGTTAAAAAGGACCGGACCCAGTACTGAACCCTGCGGTACCCCACTAGTAACCCCTTTTTCTTCAGAGTGGACTCTATTTACAATTACCTTCTGTGTCCTGTTGTCCAGCCAATGTTTTACCCAGGCTATCACCCTGGGATCCACTTCCAGGCTGGTTAATTTGACTATTAATCTTTTACGTGGGACTGTGTCAAATGCCTTGCTAAAGTTTAGGTAAGCCATGTCCACAGCCCCTCCCTGGTCTACTACTTTGGTCACCCAGTCAAAGAAATCCATTAGATTCGTCTGACATGACCTTCCTGCTGTGAACCCATGCTGCCTTGGGTCCTGTGCCCCACTGGCCTCTAGGTACTCAATTTTCCTTTAGAAGTGACTCCATCACTTTCCCTACCACAGATGTCAAACTGACAGGTCTGTAGTTTCCTGCCTCTGTCTTGGTCCCACTTTTGTGAAGGGGAATCACATCCGCCTTCCTCCAGTCCTCGGGTACCACACCATCCTCCCATGATTTATTAAAAAGAGTAGACAGTGGTTTCACTAGCTCCCCCCATAATTATTTTAGAATTCTGGGGTGAATTCCATCAGGCCCCATTGCTTTGTCCACCTTCAGTTTTAGAAGTTCTTGCAGATCCCTTTCTCTTGTGAAAGGACTGGGATCGACCCCCCCTATCAAGAGTGCTTCTGTTAATTGGATTAGGCACTTCCCCCTCCTCTTTTGTGAATACTGAGCAGAAATATTCATTCAGTATCCCTTCTTTTTCACTGTTCCCCTCTGCCCACCCACCGTTCATTCTATTCAGCCTCACTATCCCTCCCTTTGTCTTTCTATGCTCGCTGATGTACCTATAAAAGGTTTTATCCCCCTTCTTAACTGAGTTGGCTATCTTTTCCTCAGTTTGGGCCTTTGCTATTCTGACTTCCCTCTCTGTTTCCTTCTGCCTTAACTGGTAATGCTGTCTGTCCTGCTCCTTCTGTGTTTCCTTATACATCCAGAATGCTATCTTTTTCTCCCTGACTTTCCCAGCCACCTCTTTTGAGAACCATAGTGGGTTTTTCTTTCATTTTGATTTGTTTATTTGCTTCACACAAAGGCTTGTTGCCTCTGTGATGGCAGTTTTGATGATTCCCCATTGTTGCTCCACCCCTCCTTCCAGCCTGTTTGCTAGTGCTTTTCTGAGGCGCTCTCCCATCTTGCCAAAGCTAGCCCTCCTGAAGTCCAGTACCCTCACTTTTGTATGGCTTGACTCTGTAGCTGAGTTTAATGTGAACCACACTGTTTGATGGTCACTTGTTCCCAGATGGCAACCCACTTCTAGATCTGAGATCCTCTTACTGCCCCCATTTGAGGTCTAAGATTGCTCCCTCATGAGTGGGTTCTGAAACTAGCTGTCTGAGGCCTGCCACCTGTAGGGCATTGAAAATGGCCCTGCTCTAGGATGTGGCTGCAGCAAATGTGCTCCAGTTAACATCTAGCATATTCAGGTCTCCCATCAACAGTATCTCCCCTTTCTCTGCCATCCTAAGAATGCCTTCTATTATATCCTTGTCCATTCCCCCCCCTGACTTGGGGGTCTGTACACAACCCCTGTGTGGACTGTGGTGCCCTTTCCAGTCTCCAGGTGACCCACAGTGCCTCCTCTCCTCCCTGTTTACTCTTTTGTTCAGTTGCTTTTATCCATTCCTTTACATAACACAGCTTCTCCCCCTTCTCCCTGCCTGTCTCTCCTGTAGGTTATGTACCCTGGCATGTTAACATCCCAGTCATGGTTCTCTGTGTACCATGTTTCTGTGACTGCTATGATATCCAGGCATCCCTCTTCCATCAAGGCCACCAGCTCAGGGAGCTTGTTGCCCAGACTATGGGAATTGGTACTCATTACCCTCCATTTCCTGATGGCCTTACTCCTTTTTGCCCCATCCCTGTCCTTCTTACCTTTGTCACTTTCCCCATTTACCCCTGCCCTTCTCCCTGTCGACACCTCTATGTTGGTGTTTACCGCACTTACTGCTGTGATTTTTGGGGGCTAGGATTTTCCTGCTCCTTTCCAGTGCCTCCCCCCTTGGCTAGTTTAAATGCTTGCCAATGGAGCATTTAAACCTATCACCTAGGATCCTGGTTCCCTATTACCCTATTCAACCCTTATAGGTACTTGTAGGTCTCTATCATGTCACTTCCCTCTCCCCATTCTTTCAGGGTATACATGTTGAGATCCCTCAATCACTCCTTGTAGGGTTTCTTGTGAAAACCACACACCATTTTAGTTGCCCTCCTCTGGACTGCCTCTACCCTATGTCTGGTCTAAGGTGTGATCTCTAAAACTGAACACAGTACTCCAGATGTGCCTGCACCAATAAGTGATATAATACAACCTCCCTCCTCCTGCTTGAGATATCCCTTCCTATGCAACCCTGCGCCCCACTAGCCATAGCCATTACCTTGTCACATTATCTTGTATCCTTGAGGTCCTTACATACATATGATAACCCTGAAGGCCCTTTCTCATCTAGTGACTGTTAGTACTTCTTCCCATCACATACTCAGCTATTGGGTTTCAACACCCTAGGTGCATTATTTTGCACTTTACTGCCATGTTTTTGACTATTCCTTGTGTTTCCCAAGATCTCTGCACATTATTTTACCCCTTCCTGAGTGTCCACCCTATTGCACATTTTGGAGTCATCTTCAGAAAGGCATCCCTTCCCTTTCAGCTCTTCTGCAATGTCCCGTATGAAGATATTGAAAAGGACCAGTCTCAGCACTGAGCCCTATTATACCCTACTGGTAACACTCCCCTCCCTGGAATGAGTGCTGTTAACCACCAACCCCTGTCTCCTATCCTTTAACCAGTTTCTAACCCAGTTTACCACTGTGGATCCCACTCGTAGGTTGATAAACCTATGGTATGTGTGTATATATGTGTGTGTGTGGGGGGGGATTAAAGACAGAAAATGTGGATAATAAAATGGAAATTAGGGGAATATTCAGTTTTGCTACTTTAACTGTTAGGGAGATAATGAATCTAGCCATCCATCAGTAATATACTGACACAGAGCATGGGCACAGTTACTTTGAATGGAATGCATCCTCAGTTTAAGTGAAGCAAGCAGCCATAGTACAGGTCATGAAACTGACATGTCAGAGGCTGGGTTGTTCCATTTTTATGTGCCATTAAAAAGGGGTAACACTTGGGGGGAGTCACTTGCAGTCCACTGAGTAGCATTCTTCTTTATGAGCTCCTGTCGCCCGTCAGCTTTAATACTGTTTTGGCAAAGTTTGAGAATTTATTTTACTGCTCTCCAACTGCTGGAAGTTTCCTAAACAATAGGTGTTTATCCAACGGTGGCTGGATGGATATAGAGATGAAGAAAAACCCTCCTAAGCATACCCCTCCAACTACACCTGAGAAGGCCCGGAAAAAGTCTAAGGCCTCTACTGCATTCCAGACGCAATCTACTGGCACTGGGAGTATGGAAACGGAGCCTTTTACTCTTGCTAAATTCCTAGAAGAATTTCAGCCTTTTAAGATGGAAATACAGAACATTGCTGGAGAAATTAAACATATTTCCACTGCTTTGGAAAATCTCTCCCAAAGAACGTCGGACAACGAAGGACGCATCCACTCTTTGGAACGCAAACAAGAGCAAATTAATCCCGACCTGGTAGCCTTAAGGCAACGTGTATCCAGAATGGAAAACAAAATAGAAGATTTTGAGGGCCGAAGTCGCCGCAATAACGCAGTAATAATTGGCTTACCTGAGCGTGAGGAGGGTACAGATCCCATCAAGTTTACAAAGCATCTCATCAAAAAAATCGCCGGCCCTACCCCTTTCGGCTCTGAATACTCCATCGAAAGAGCTCACAGAGTGTTATGTCCCATCCCGCCTCAAGGTGCTGCCCCTAGGACTTTTATTTTCCGTTTTTTAAATTTCCAAGAAAAGCAGCACTTCATGTCCAAAGTTAGAGAAGCTAAAGAACTTACGTGGGAAGGGGCCAAACTGAGGATAGTTCAAGATCTGCCCTTTTCAGTACATCAAAAACAAGCTGCGTACCATCCTCTTGCCACAAAATTAATAGCAGCTGGGATTAAATTTAGAGTGGGTTACCCGGCCAGGCTCCAAGTTCTGGTCTCCGGCTCTTGGATTGCATACGAGAATGCTGAATCTGCGATGGTTGGGCTCAAAAATGCATTCCCTGGCCTATTTCGCTTGACCTGAATCAAGGACGTCCCTCTCTCAGGTGAGAGCCCCAGCTTCTGCGTGGAACACATGCTCTTGAGTTGTTAAAGCGGCTAGTAAAGGAGGGAAGCAAGCCCTATTTGTCCTGGATCGTGCATATGTTATCTCTTCACATTTTCTTGTCGCTCTCTCTGTCTCCTAAGTGAGGGGATTCATCTCACAAGATCTTCCTTAGAACTTCTGCCCGTATCCACGGTTGTACCCGCTGCCTTCTTAACATAAATAAGATCTCTAATCTGCCTCCCGGCGCTGTTCAGCACAGCTATTGCTCCCAATTAAAATCTCACTATCTGAGGCTGGTGTGAGGGTGAGCTGCTTGCCTGTTTGAAGCCCTGAAGACATACCTGATTCTGGAATAGGTATGAAGGGATAGCCCGTGTTGCTGTTTTCCCCACGGATCTGCTGGCTCTCGATATCCAACTGGAGACTGCATTTGGGATTTGGGACACTTTGCCGCTAGATGGCACCAGAGACCATTGTTTTTTTTACTTGATTCGTATTTTTCTTATTCTGGTTTTCTCTAGGAAAGATTTAACCTTACAGGGGGATGTATGATTAGAATACCTCCCCAGTGTAATTTCTGAGTATCATAAGGGCTGTTAATATTAGCCCTGCATGCTTTAGTTTTATTGAAGGGACAGTCTCTGCTGCTGTTTTCTCAATGGATCTGGTGGCTTTTGTTATCCAGCTGGAGACTGTATATCAGACACATTGCCGCTAGATGGCATCAGAGACTGTTGCTTCTTCTACATGATTTTTTTTTACCCTGTTTTTTTCTAGGAAAGATTTGGATGGTAGTAAATCCTGATACTCCTTGGTCTTTACAAGGGGATGTATGATTTGAATACCTCCCTGGAGCAGCTCCGAGTACTGTAAGGGCTGCTAATATAAGCCCTGTATGCTTTTGTGTTATGCAGCTGTAATTTCTCTATAATGGAAATGATTGTAATGTAATTCCCCTTAGGTCTTCCTTCTTATTTTTCACGATCTATAATAACTAAGACTAGGATCATTATGTTCTAATGTCTGTGTACTTAGGATTATTGTACATGGTTGATCGCAATTAATCTGTATTTTTAGGTCGGTTGGTTAGAGCGGGTTTAAGTGAGTAAGATGTCGTAATATAGTACTTAGTCTAGTAGCATTCAGTGGGGGACTGAGGTAATAGGGAGATGTCTAGGTGAGCTGGTTGTCATGTACCATGAGATAATGGGGTGGGTGTGGAAGGGAGTTGGGGTACACAGCGGGTTAATGGGATTGTCTTTTGGGGGTGGAGTATTGGTATTCCCTGGTTCTGGGGGGAGGTAAGGTGGGCTGGCACAGCAGACACTTCACTATGGGCATTAAGAATAAACATGTATCAATATAGTTTGGACCTCAAGCAGATATCTAGGGTCTTAAGGATTAATGATTAATAATATTCTGTTTAGCACATGGAATGTTAAAGGAGCCAGGCATAAAACCAAGCAATATAAGGTGTTAAAATACCTTAGTTACCTTAAAGCTCATGTCATATTCTTACAAGAGACGCACCTACTTAATCATGAAGCTGATAAACTGAGAAGGCAACAAGTGGGACAAGTCTTTGCTGCACAGGGCAATACTCAGAGTAGGGGAGTCATGGTACTTTTACATAGATCAATCCCTTTCAGTCCCTCCCAAACCATGGTTGACCCCTCTGGGAGATATCTATTTGTGAAGGGTAAGTAGCACACCTTGGATATTGTGCTGGGATGCGTATATGGGCCCAATGAAGATACCCCAGGTTTTTTCATGAATTTACTGGAAGTTCTCAACCCTTTTCTTGGTATCCCTATGATTATAGGGGGCGATTTTAATCTAGTATTTGATTCCTCGGTAGATAGGTCTGGTCGAATCCCCCATGGCCTTTCCCCCACCCAAAGAGCATTCAGGGATTTTCTCGATTCTGCAGGACTCTGTGACGTATGGCGTGTACTCCATCCCAATGTCCGGGAGTATACATACGTCTCCCCTGTACATGGCATGTCCTCACGGATTAATTACATTCTCATCTCTCAAACGTTGCTTTCTGGGGTTTCTGATTCCAATATTGTCCCGGGCCCACTCTCGGATCATTCCACGGTAGTATGTACAATATCCCTGTTCTCATTTCTGAAAAAAGGGGGTAGATGGAAGTTGAATAATCAAATTCTCAAAGATCCCACTAAGGTTTATTATATAGCATCTCAAATTCAAAAGTTTATGGCTCTAAATGCTAATAACACACGATGACCCAATATGGAATGGGGCGCTCTTAAAGCGTTCCTCAGGGGTATTTTAATTGGCCTAACCTCGAAAAGGAAAAAGGAACGGGAAAATAAAGTTTCTTCCATTCTTTCCCAAATCAGGAACATGGAACGTAGTCTTTCCTCCGCCTCTTCTGATTTGGTCAAGCAAGACTTAATTAAATTAAGAGATGCCTACCTTGATCTATTAAGAGAACAAGCTGAGTTTGCTATTCTAAAAGCTAATGTTGTCTATACAGATCAAGGGGAGAAAGCAGGGCAGCTGTTAGCAATGCGTGTTAAGCAATTTGAATCAGCTCGATTTATCCCAGCTGTCCGTCTCTCAGTAGGGGACACCCTTAAAACTTCACTTCCTGAGATAGTAGATGTATTTACTACCTATTTCCAGGATTTATATGCTCCCATGATTAATTCCTCCTCTGAAGAAAATCTGCAAAGTTATTTGACAGATTCGCATTTACCCTCCCTTACTAAATCTCAACAAGATGCACTTATATCTCCTATTACCAAAGATGAAATAATTGAGGTAATCAAATCCCTCCCGGCTGATAAAACTCCAGGTCCTGATGGCTTTTCTTCTAATTTTTATAGAGTATTCTCTAGGCAATTAACCCCCATCTTGTTGTCCCTTTTTCAATTTCTTCTCTCGGGCCAGGGGTCTGACCCTTCCCTTTTCAAGGCCCTTATAGTTTTATTGCCCAAACCAGATAAACCACAGGACCTTGTCTCAAGTTACAGGCCCATATCCTTAATTAACCACAGCATCAAAATCTTAGCTAAAATACTGGCGGACCGCATGAGTGAAGTTCTCCCTTCGATAATTGGAGAAGAGCAGGTGGGTTTCATGAAGGGAAGATCATCCACTGATCATTTTCGAACTCTTGCCCATGTATTTTCAGCTTCTAAGGACGCTATCGCCCCAATGGCCTTGGTTTCTTTAGACGCTGAGAAGGCCTTCGACAGGGTCTATTGGAAGTACCTGTTTGAGACAATGAAGGCATTTGGTTTCCCTAATGAATTCCTGTGTTGGGTGCGCTCGCTATATCTATCTCCTTCTGCCAGAATTGCCTGTAATGGCATGATTTCCAGTCCAATTAAACTCCATGTGAGGACGAGGCAGGGGTGTCCACTATCCCCGTTGCTTTTTAATGTATATTTGGAGCCTCTTATCCGGAGACTTATAAAAGCCCAGGATGTCCCAGGTATTTCTCTACATGGACATGTGGTCAAGGTTGCAGCATATGCTGATGACCTTCTTTTGCATATAGTTAACCCTGCCACATCTATCCCCGCTATTCTTAACATAATAAATGAATACAGTAGGGTTTCAAATTATAAACTCAACACTGGGAAAACTTTAGTTTTTCCTTTGAATTACACGGTATATAAACAAGAAATTATTACCACCGGGCTTGCCTGGCAGCCTAATTCCATCAAATACCTGGGAATTATATTAACCCGGAGTAATACTCATCTCAAACAGTTAAATTTGGATTTATTGGTTCAGAAAATAGACCAAGACCTTCATAGATGGACACTTCTCCCTCTTTCCTTATGGGGTAGGATCAACCTAATTAAAATGAATGTTTTTCCCAGTCTGTTTTATCCCCTTAAAATGTTGAACATTAGCCTCCCATTATCCTGGTTTAATAAATTACATAGCATGTTCTCCTCTTTTATATGGGAGTATAAAAAATCCAGAATGGCCTTCCGTAAATTGGCTGCTCTCAAAGACAAAGGAGGGTTAAAGCTTCCACATCTGGGATGTACTACTGGGCCAGTCAGGCCAATAAATATTTACAGTGGTTGACAGCAGAGCAGAGATTAGCACGCTCCCTGTATACCCCGATTTGGCTTAGAGTGGAGTTGGATAGTATTAAGAAGCATGGTTTTCTCCCGGCTACATTATTATATACTAAAATAGGATTTCTCCCGTTATCCCTGTGTAAATCTCCCATTGCAGTTTCGATTATGTCCCACTCTCAGTTGTGTGCATTTCTCAAATATGACAATACCAAGGATCTATTTCAGGCAATAATTGGCAACCCCAATTCGAAGCTGGATAACAAGCCTCTATCTTCTAACTGGCTTCCTCCCATAAAATGTTCCTTGCTAAAAGATTTCATTACACTTGACAGACAATGGAGTCCCTCTTTGGAAATTTTACATAAGTTCATGATTCCTGCTACTAATATTTTCAAGATATATCAACTACGGGATTGTATGTTAAAGGCATTTGGGGTTACTCCTCCTTTTCCTGCACAGCTTAATTTCCAGGTTCCTCTTCTCGACTTGGCTGGAATGCCTCATGCAGTTTCCAAAATATACAGTACCTTATTTGCTTGGATATGTCCCGATAACTTTGCTCCTGTCTCTTATTGGTCTTCCCTTTTCCCAGACATGGAATTTGATTGGTCACTCATCTGGAATAATTGCCATAAATTCCTATCCCAGGATAGACTTAGACTAATGCATTTTAAAATTTTACATAATATATATTATACTCCACAAAAATTGGCCAGGATAGGCGTAGTGTCTACTTCGCTCTGTACCAGATGTGGGCTGTTGCTGGGGAACTCTCTCCATATTTTCTGGGAATGTCCCAAGGTCACCCCCCTCTGGACTACCATAAAACAAAAAGCTGACCCACTTTTAGGACTCTCAGAGTTGTTTACACCTGAAATATGTCTTCTGGGTGATTTTTCTGCTATTACAGTAAGATGTAGAAAATTTTATATGGCCTTAATCTCCATGTCTGTCAAAAAGGTGGTTCTTAGGCATTGGAAAGATTCTGATAACTTGTCTTATTTAGAATGGCTCCAAGAGCTCCTTGCAAATCTCAGAACTGAGAGAACCATTGCAAGTCTTTCCAACAAACTTAGGAAATTTAATAAAATATGGGGTTCTCTACAAGCTCTGTACTCGTTACAAGTGTGAAATGTAGCCTTAAAAAGTATATGATGTTAACTCTATGCTACACTGCTGTGTCAGAAGGGGGGGAATAGGGCGGAGGGGGTGGCTTGGGAGAGAATGAATCTGCTCAATGTGTATGGTAATCATATTTCACTGCATTTAATGTTTCTTGTGATTCATTCTCTGTATTGTAGACTTCAATAAAAACTGGAAAAAAAAAGGGGGTAACACTTTACGTTTCCTGAACTACACTGTAGTTACAGTGTAACTATACTGCAATTGCATTTCAGTTGCTAAGTAATTACATAGAACAAACATATAACAGCGGTGTAATTACCCCTGTTGCATTTAATTAATGATTACCTACCTTGCAGCTGCATTGAAATTGACACTTGGAGTGTGACCCAAAAGGGTAACTCATGCCTCCTAGTTCCCAATGAGGACATTCCAAAGGGCTATTTGAGAATTCCAACACCATCTCAGCACAACCAAAATGGCTACACAGGCCACCGGACCACTGATTGGAGCATTAGCTACATAACTAAATGCCCCCTCTAGATCCATTCCTTCATGATCAGGGCATGACTAAAGACAGGGCTCCCTCGTCTTGGGTCTCCTCATTATCAATCAGTTGCCAATACCCCTCAGATCAACAGTCGCGGTACGAAGAAGGAAACAAAATGAAATGACCTGCTAAGGTTTTTTTTGTCCCACTATTAGGCTATAGATGTAGTCCGAGAAGAGATGCTTGATTACTTCAGTCACCATCCACCAGATGACAGCTTACCTAAATTCAATCACTGGTACAGGATCTTAGTTTATTGTTTTTATTAATTGCAGATCTTGCAACAATCCAGCATACACATGGTTTCTGAAATAACGTCATGTGGGACAGGCAGTAATGGATTGAAAATTGACAATTACATCATTAACACAGCCGTCTGGCAAGATACAGTGATGTCTCTCTGGCAGGCAAGGCATTTCCTACAACAGCAGTGAAGCACAGAATAACATATGCCTATCTAGAGCAATGCAACATAGGAAACATATGCAACCATTACAAAGTAGTTAAACTGATTTAGCTTGAAGAAGATTTGTACTATATAGGTAGTATATCATGGGCAGACTCAATGGACATAGGCCTCTTTCTGCTGACAATATCTATGTTTCTACATTTCTGTAGGATTCTAGACCTCACAAACAATCTATAATAGCGTACATCGGTAAACCACAAATGTGTTTCATCCCATTTCGGACTCATGAGTGTGATACATATTGGAGTCTGCCAGGAGGTAACACAATACTGCAGCATGCTGCAGTGCTGTTACTGCAGTAAATAAGACCATTTTAATGGTGATTAATCCCTTTTTTCATGCAGTTACTCGAGACACTGAGTTACATTTTGGCAGGCTCCACTGTACCAATTGTCTCAGACCAGCACTGTCGGTCAGCTGGACACTGGTGACTGTTTTTTGCAGTAGCGGTTGTGGTCTGGGGACACCATGATAACCCCTAATCATTTAATCTGAATGTCACTGCTCCATTAAATAGAGCATATGTCTCCTCATATTTGGACTATGGTTGACAGCGTTGGGCCCCTTATAAACAAGGGAAAATAAATAAGTTCGAAAAGGTGCAAATGAGAACTACAGTACAAGATTAATATTGAGTTTACATAATCCCCCACATCAGTTTAGACTGGAGAAACTAAATTCAATGCTGTTTTACTAACAGAATAAAACACAAAAATCCAGGCACTCACCAACCACAATGAGGCTGCTGCACCAGAGGATTATATTTAAATCATATTTATTTAAAACAACCTGATGCGTTTTTGGTCTGCTGGACCCTTTATCAGCAGGGCAGAGTCTGCACAAGGTTTGTGGTGCTATGAGACAGAAAACTTAAGCATTTTACTTATTTTATTTTTATTTAGTTTTTGTTGACCGGGTGCGTGCACTAGACAGATTCTTCCTATTTTCAGGCATGACCTGGGGGATGCCAATGAATGCCAACTGGCTTTGAACCAGATTAAGCTGTTGGCAGTATTTTTAGTGAAATCTAGCCATTGGTCTTAAGGCTTCATAAACATCCTTTTTTGGGTTATAAAATAATAAATGCAGGCACTGCCCACCTGATGTGTTTCAGATGAAATTGCATCTTTTATCAAAGACTTTGAAAAAGGATGCAGTTTTATCAAAAACATGTCAGGTGGGCAGTGTCTTTATTTATTATTTTTATGTACCAATAAAGGATGTTTATGAAGCTTGAGACCAGTACCCTTGCATTATTGTGGTTTGTGAGTGCTTGACATCAGCTGTTGGAAATAAACTCAATGCCTCTTCGTACCAGACAAACAAGAATAGATTTATTATTACATTTTGCCATCATTAATGACCCAGTTTTAATAAACGAATCCATCATAGACTTTAAACCTGGCTCCAGTGGAACTAGAGGACATCCGTTTCAAATCAAAATAAACACCTTCAAGACTGAAAAATGGAAAGCGTTTTTTCACTCTACTGGTGATTGGCCTTTGGAATCATTTTCCTTTAAAGCAGCAGTGCAATGACAATATGTTTCCAAAAAAAGATAATTTCAGCCACAAATTTCAGTTTCAGTTTTAGTTCAATTTTGTTGTTCAGCTTTTTGCCATTACAAAATTTAAAAACTAGCCAAATGACAAAAATGACATAAACACATATACAAGTACAGTAAGATACTTGATTAAAGCATCTAACAGTCTGATCTTGCTCGTAATTCAGCATTTCAATTACCTAATAAAAAGTATGCGGAAAGAGGAAGACAGATTTGCTTTGGCATCTGTAACAATTTGCAACAGTTGTATACAGATGATAAAATGACTGTTAATTGTTTGTTCCTCTGCTGATGATCTTGAGTCAGTTAGCTGTGTTAACTGTATCCTCAAGCACTGGGTCCACTCTCTGCCCTGATTGCTCATTGAGGGTTTACTTAGTAAATTCCCATCCCATTTCCCCCCCCGTCTCTCTCCTCCCTGCTCCTCTTAATCTCCCTATCCCTTCCATACCCCTAGGATTTATGCTGAACCTCTGATTGAATGATACTGACCATGCCTGTATATATGATGTTATCTATCAATGAATCTGTCACTGCTTGATGTTATTGTATGTTACCTTGACTCTGCCTAATGCTGACTGTATTGTTCCTGTAATGTTTATATCTGTTACCTTTGTAACCTCCCGGGTCGCTCCTGAAAATAGGCACTTGGCTGTCTAGTGTGCTTACCTGGTAAACAAAAGCAAATAAATAAATAATATCTTGATTTTTGTCTTCAATATATTCAGTGGAAACTATTGGCTGTCCTTCAGCTAATTCCAGGATATATTTACTTATCTGGAATGTAAATAAGACACTATAGAGTTTGGGCCTGTTACCTACAGTACATCCCCTACTAGTGTATTGTAGTTTATAATCTCCAATTCATGAAAGGAAAAAAGTGGCTTCTTCGGCCAAGAAAAAGGAGAAACCAGTAGCGTCCATCCACATAAAACCTAAACCATCAGTTAGAAATAATGAAATTGACTTAATTTATGATTAAGTTTTAATCTTATTCTTGAGTTTACAATAGATAAGTAGGCCAGCAAATTTTTGATTTTGGATTCATCATCAAAGGAGAAAGAACAGTTACATAAGAACTTACCATAACAGTAGATCTTTGAGGGGATCTCAGTCATCAGGTACCACCATACGAACTTCACCATTGTTGTCCAGAGGAGGGCAACTAAAATGGTGCAGGGTCTGCACCGGAAGACATATGAAGAGAGACTTAAGGAGCTTAATATGTATAGCCTTGAGGAAAGGAGGGAGAGGGGGGCATGATAGAAACTTTCAAGTACCTCAAGGGAATCAACAAAGTCCAAGAGGGTAGCATCTTTCAAAAAAAGAGGTGTGCAAGAACAAGGGGCACAATTTGAAGATGGGGCGGCTCAGAGGTAATTTAAGGAAGTATTTTTTCACAGAGAGGGTTGTGGATGCATGGAACAGCCTTCTGGATGAGGTTGTGGAGTCAAAAACAGTGGTGGAATTCAAGCATGCATGGGACAGTCATAAGGCAATTCTAGGGGGTGGGGGTAGGAAGAAGTAGGCTGCTGGTTAACTAGGATCTGCAGCTTATCCACTAGGTAGGGGAAATGGGCAGACTGGGTGGGCCAAGTGGTCCTTATCTGCTGTCAAATTCTATGTTTCTATGTTTCTATTGTTCAATGGGAATCTACATGGAAGGTTTTCAGCAGTACAACTGGAGCCACCCACGCCATCAACGTCACCAACCCTATATAGGTGTAGGCAGCCCCACTCCCTCCTCAGTTCTTTCCCTTGAAGATGAAGACAGCAAGGCTCGCACCCTGGGGAACTGAGGAGAGACAGAGGGACCCAGCTCTAGATAAAAGGATGGAAACAACAGATAGACAGGTCCTGAACAGGAGCCCCAAGAAGGGGCACGGTTGGGGGGAAAGCATACTTGATGACCGAGATCCCCTCAAAGATTTACTGTTACAGTAAGTTTTTAAGTAACTGTTCTATCTTCTTCAGGGGTATCTCAGTCATCAGGTATCACCATAGGAGTGAGTACCAAGCAGTGATAGGTAGGAACGGTATCATGTTATTCGAGTGAGTACTGGTGAGAGCGTCAATATGAGCGGCTCAATAATACCACTCACACTGAGAGTGAGTGGGGAAAAACATCGATATATCCTGCAGAGCGAGCATAGCTGGGACCTACACTTGGTACTACAGGATATAGGATGTTGTTTGGCCAGCCCCTGCTGAGCTTGCCATTTAATGTAGTTGTGTAAGCCACTGCTTGCAATGTCAGCAGACCCAGGTTTGGGTCTGGTTCCAGATGAAATAATTTTTTGCATTTTTAAAAAATGGTCACTTTCCAATGGGTCCGCATCCCTCATGGAATAGGTTATTTTAAGTTTGGGGGGTGCGGTATTGGGCATAGCCACCACCTGCATAAAAATACTTATTTTGATAGTTATTTTGTTTGACTGTAGTAACCATCGCTATTTGCGACAGTCGTTGCGATATCAGTCACCCTTTTGATGACAGACTCTTATGTAGTCGTTTTTTGTGATCAGCAGTCTTTCAGACTCGCCGTTATCACATAAAACCATGGGAACAGATAGTCTATGAGGCTGGCTCTCCATAAACGTAAGATCAGAGACTTGAAACAACCTACCCAGCCAAGGATCATCATAAACATAAGACAGAGGACCTTGTAAACAGAACCTGTCAAGGAGTCCCTAAACTTAAACAGGAGTGCTGGCAGCACAGCCCTGCCAAAACCAGCACAGGCTCTTGAGGCAATGTCCAGACTGTAATGTTTGGTGAAAGTGTGTTCTGTACTCCGGGTGGCAGCTGCACAAATTTCAGAGGCTGAGATCCCTTTGAAGCAAGCCACTGAGATAGCCATGCCTCTGGTGGAATTGGCTTTGACAGCTCCAGGCAACTCCTTGCTGTACTTGCTGTAGCAGAACACAATGCAGTTTGCCAACCACTTGGATAACCATTGCTTAGAAACTGAGGCGCCCTCTCTACCAGGTGTGAACAAAACAAACAACTGCTCAGACTTTGTGAACTCCTTAGTCCTGAGCAGATAATACTTTAAAGTTCTGCGCACACATCTATCATATTGAGCAGTGCTTCCTCTGGATTGGCACACTTAGGAAAATAAACAGGAAGGTGGATAGACTGATTGACTATAAACTCAGGAACCACCTCTGGGAGAAACCTAGGACTGGTGTGTAAAGATACCCTGTCTTTGTGAAAAATCAAATAAGGCTCCTTGCACCAGAGGGCCTGAAGTTCTGAAATTCTTTGAGCAGAAATAATGGCAACTAAAAAGAATGCTTTCCAAGAGAGATAGCGCGAATTGCAAGTTGTGATTGCTTCAAAAGGAGACAGGGTCAACTTTTCCAAAATAAAATTCAAGTCCCAAGCCAGGACAGGGGAACAAATTGGAAGTTTCAGATGCAGGATGCCCCTAAGGAAGGTATGAGAGACATCCATCTGAGCAATAGTGCAGTCACCCACGGGCTCATGGAAAGCTGAAAATGGCTGAAAGGTGGACCTTGAGGGAGGAATACTGGAGACCTGAGTCAGAAAAAGAAATAAGGTAGTCCAGGTCGTGCTTCACGTGAAAGGTGAAAAGGTCAAGGGAATACTGTGCATCCCAGATTGCAAACTACTTCCACTTCATGGCATAAGTAGTATGGGTAGAAGGCTTGCAGGTGGCCACTAGTACGTCTGCTACCATATTAAAGACCCCAAATCTGACAATGGCTATGTCCTCAGGATCCACACATGCAGGTGGAGGGACCTGATGTTTGGATGGACCAGAGTCCCCTGATTCTGGGTCAGCAAATTCCTGTAGAGAAGCAGGGGAACAAGTGGCTCCTCTGCCAGCTACTAAAGCAAAGGGAACCATATCTGGTGGGGCCAGAATAGAGCTACCAGGATCATGCTGGCTCCCTCCATTTGTAGCTTGAGCAGCACCCTCTGTATTAGTGGAAATGGAGGGAATGCGTACAGAAAGCTCTCGCTCCAAGAGACGGACAACGCGTCTTGCCAGAAAACTCCAGGTCCTGGACCTAGCAAACAAAAACTGGGCAGTTTTACATTGTGTGGGGATGCAAAAAGGTCCAACTCTGGATGACCCCATCTGTCAAACAGATCTGCTATGAATGAGAGGTGTTCTCATTTGTGCATGCTGGACTGAGTCCTACTAAGACTGTCCATCAAGATTTTTAAGATGCCTGGCATGTGGACTGGAGAGCATGTCAGAATGTGCTCCAGTGCCCAATGCCACACTCTCATGGCCTCCCTGCAAAGGGGGGTAGAAGCGAGTCCTGCCTTGCTTGCTGTCCTGCCCTGCTTGCTGATATAGTAGATGACACTCAGATTGTCTGACTGCATCAGCAGTTGGCCTGCAGCAAGATGTTCCTGAAAAGCCTGCATGGCATAGAGCACTGTTCTCATCTCCATGACATTTATATGCAGGGTGGCTTCCTACTGGGACCAGAAGCCCTAGGTTTGAAAGGGACTCAGAGTGCCCCCCAGCCCCGACCCGAAGCACCAGTGGTCAGGATCTGATGCGGGGAGGAAAATTGGAAGAGAACCCCTTGAAGGAGTTTTAAGCGGTCCATCCACCACTGCAATACTTTGCGCACTAGGGAGGAGCCAGGACCAGATGATCCAGTTCATCCAGATGCTGGTCCCATTGCATCCTGAGGGTCCACTGAAGGGTATACATCAGTAGCCTGGCTAGTGGAACAGTGGGAATGGCCATGCCCATTAGGCCCAGGAGACTGAGGTACAGTCTGGCATGACTGTACCAACTCTGAGTGACATCCTGAGCTTGAGCAATGAGGCATTTTTCCCTGTTTTGAGGTAAGAAGGTCTTCCTCTGCTTTCAATCCTGGACTGCCCCAATGTACTGTAGACTTTGTGATGGCATTAGAACAGACTTAGGCAGGTTGACTGTGATGCCCAGAGACTGAAAGAACTGGAGGGTAAGCTCCAGAGTCAGAAACAGCTGTTCCCTGGATGGGGCCCTTGAGAAGCCAGTTGTCCAGGCAAGGAAAGACATATAGACCCTCCCTTCTGGGGGCTGCTGCAACCGCTGCTAAGAACTTAGTAAAGACACGCATCACAGAAGATAAGCCAAATGGCAGCACTTTGAATTGGTAATGTTCTCCCTGAAAGGTAAAGCAGAGAAATGGAAACACTGCAATGTGCAGGTAGGCATCCTGCATATCCAGGGAGCAGAGCCAGTCTCCGGTTTTTAGGAGGGGCAGAAGGCCCGGCAAAGTCACCATCCAGAACTTTTTGTACTGGGTGAAGATATTGAGGTCCTTTAGATCTAACATAGGCCTTCGAGCTCCCATCTTCTTGAGAACCAGGAAGAATCAGGAATAGAACCCCTGGTTTCTCTGTCATTTGGGCACCATTTCTATTGTCTACTTGCGCAGAAGAGTCTGTACCTCCTCAGCAGAGAATAGGCAGATGAGTTGAGGAGTAGTTTGTGGGTGGCAGAGGGGTGTCTGGAGATTGCTGAATGAGCTCCAGGGTATGATTGCTCTCTATGGTCTGGAGGATCCAAACATCTGATGTTATGGTTCTCCATTGATCCAAATGGAGGAAGAACCGACCTCTGATCATTTCCTGGGCCCAGGCTAGAGGAGGGGGGTCTGGCAAGGAGTCAAGCTGAGGCAGGTCTGGCTGTTGAAGTGGGACCCTCATTTCTGGAACACTTGGCTGCCACTCCAGCCTGGGAGTGAGCAGGCAGGGAGGACTGTAATCTGTGCTTTCCTTGGGGGTGAGAGCCTGAGCCTGGCCTGTGGTTCTGCCTACTAAAAGCAGAACGCCTCCTACCATACTGCTGAGTGCGCTAGAGGGAATGAACTGACCGTACAGTAGTGCCTCAGGCCTGCAGGTCATTAATAAGATCCTGGACATCCAGACCGAAAAGCTTGGTGCCATTAAAAGGAGCATTAGCACCTTGTTTTACACATCAGCTGCAAACCCAGATAGCCTGCGCCAAGAGTGCCTATGGAAGCATATGCTAGTGGTGGCCACTCTGGCAACTGTGTCTGACAAATCATAAATGGCTCTAAGGAGATACTTATCAACATTCTCAGCCATTTGAAAACATTGGAGCAGCCCCTAATTCTGGGCACTATCAGGAAGGGCTTAGGCAGCAGCATTGCCCTTCCTTGAGTTGGTGTTCTGGAATTTCACCATGTAAGGCAGGTAGATGGCAATCCTCAGACCTAGGGTAGAGGAAGCATACACCCTTTTGCCACAGAGATTAATCTTACGGGACTCTTTGTCCGAGGTCAGCGAACTAAGGTGCTTAGGTGCCTTAGACTTGTCATGTGCTACCTTAATGACCACTGAGTCAGTTTCAGCCTGAGCAGCAAGGTAAGGAAAGCCCTGAGGGGTATTACAGAGCTTTTCAGCTCTACGGGGCATAATTGGCAGCATGTCAGGCCTGTGCCAGGTAGCCATGGTTGCATTCTTGAGAGCTGGAAGCATGGGAGAAATAATTTTAGGTGGAGATAATTCTGGTCCCCTTCCTCCTCAAACTCCTTTGGGAATATGAGGTCAGGATGGTACTCCCCCTCGATGTCAGCCTCTTCTTCTGGGTCTGGCATTGGCTGCACCATTGATTGCCCTTGGGCAGGCTGCCAGAGCTGACAGATTGAGGTCGACAATGAAGGCATCAGCGTCAGTGATGAAGGCTTGGTAAAGGCAGCAAACTGCTGTTATTACATTGGTAAAATGAACGAGAACCATGTTCAGGTCTATCATCGCTGGAGGAGTTGTCAACAGCACCAAGGCCAACAAACCAGTCTGCATGCCTGACTAGCCTGCATCCTTTGTGGGAGAAGGAACATGTCCCAAAGGAGTAGTCATTGATGACTATCCTGTCATTGATGGAGGAAGGGCTGATGACCCAGAGGTCGATGGTTGAGCACCCTGAGAGTTGGGCAACACAGCTGTCAGTATGGGTCTGGAGTGAAACAGGATCTGGACAGCAGGTCTTTTTGTCATGGCTACAGCTGAAGACAAGGAGCCTCCTGAAGAAGGAGAAGCTGATGAGGAATGGGATGGGTCCTGAGGGAGCGGTTGTGATCCCAGTCCTTTTTGTGACTTTTCCCAGAGGACTTGTCTTTGACCTGGGAGGCCTTGGAACTCTTAGACCCAAGACAGTGACTGGGTGGCCAGTGCCCCAGAAGACCCTGGTTTTGAACTTGATACCTGTTGTTCCATGAAGGTTTTTAGAGCGTTTCTTCACTGCCTGAGTGTGGTTTGGTTGAATTGTTGGCATACTGTAGCTCACACTCAAAGGTGTCATGATCAGGCCCAACACAGCAAACACACACCAAGTCTTCTTTCCACAGGGATGAAAGAGAGATTCAGATGGTTTAACTCGCAACATAAAACAAAAATAAAAAAATAAACCTCTAAAAGAGATTTGTGAGGGTTGGAAAAGAAAAAATGCCATAGACTAAAAAAAGGCTTGAACACTACAATGGCTCTTTTGCGGACTGTGCATAGAAGTCAATGGCAGGAAAGAATTGAGGAGGGAGCGGCCACCTACACCTATATAGTGTTGGTGATGTTGACTGATGTTGATGGCATGGGCGGCCCCAGTTGTACTGCTGAAAATATTCTATGTGGAGTCCCATTCACCAACGATGAAGTTCCTACGATAGTACCTGATGACTGAGATACCCCTGAAGAAGATCAAACTGTACAGTGATTGTTGACTTGAAGAATTATTTTTTTGAAATATAGCTACTGAGATAAAGCTTCCTTTCTCTTTCTTTGTGCTCCCAGGTCACACCTGGAAACAAGCTCTGGCTTAGTGCATCTTTCCTGGTTAAAAATTCCCCCCCTCTTCAAACTTTGAACATCTAAATTCTATGTGTTCCAGCTCATCAAGTACTAATATTTGCCATATCTTCTTGTGCTGTGATATTTTTGCATCTGGATCTAATATGATCTACTATGACAACATGTATTGCTCTCTATGTTTCAAATAACACAGAGCCCAAAACAATTGGATATAATTTAGTTCTTATAAATATCATATAAAGGAAGGAGAAAATCCTTAAGGAATACACAATCTGCTCTTCAAAACACAATTTGGGGACTTCTAGTGAGCGCACCGACTGAATGGCAGCCTAGCTCAGACGTCCTAACCTGCCGCACTGAAAATCCACCTCAATCGCTGGTTAATCGGAACCATTCAATTTTCAGATCTGCATTAATCAAGAGTAAGATGTCTTCCAGAAACAATTCTAAAGAAAAAAATGGGCACCCAACAAGCAAAACAAAACAAAAAGCTGTTGGACTATGCTCAGCATGGTGAGGCCCACTCAGCAGTAGTTTCACCGAATCACGGGACTAATGTGGAGGAGACAGAGGAGCAGGAATGCATGATAACATCCAATAAGCTCTGTGATATGCACCAAAAAATGAACGCCATGTTAGAGAGATTAGAGGCAAAGGCTACGGAGGATCGAGAGAAAATTTAACTTACCGCCCAGAAAGTGAATCATCTGGAAAGGGTGCTGACCGACTATTCCACCACCATGGATGTCCACAATGCAGCCCTGTTAGACCTACAGCATCGAGAACAACAACTGGAAGCAAAATTGGAGGAATTAGAGAATCGTAACAGAAGAAATAACGTCTGTATCCACGGACTCCCTGAAGGGACAGAGACTGGCCCAGTGCCAACATTCCTGGAGTCATTCCTGCCGGAGATCCTGGGCTGGACAGCAGACAAACCACTCCATATTATTCATGCCCATCGTTCTCTGGTACCTAAGCCTCAGGATCCAAAGGCTCGTCCCCGATCCTTGGTTATAACTTTTTGGGATTTCTGTACTAAGGAGCAGATTTTAAAAATGGCATGGTCCAAAAAAGAGATCCGGTTTGGTGACATTCGCCTTTTTTTCGAGCAAGAATATTCCCCTCAACTCCTCTCTCAACATAGGAAAATACTGTCTGTTGTGTGCTTATTACAGCAAAAGGGAGTGAAGGCTTTTGTCGAATATCCAGCGAGACTTAAAGTGCTTACAGAGAACGGCACCAGACGGTTCCTAGATTTGCTGGCAGCCCATAAGTTTCTAGCCTCCATGGGAGTGGAGACTCCCCACAATACAGCCCAACAACAGAAAGAACGCCTGACAGACAGAGCATGGCAACAGGTGGCAACCAAAAGGAAAGAGCTGCACAATTGTTCAGGCACTTCCAGTATGTGAGACTCAATTATCACCCACAAAGACGCCAGCGCCATCTCGCTCATGCACGGGGCTGAACAAAATAGCGCAATGGAGAAATCAGCATAGTGGAACAGCCGATCAAAGGAATTGATGACCTGAAAAGAATGACTGGATTTCCTTCTCATTGCCGACTAACTGTGAGTGATTTCCGGAAGAGGAGCAATGACTCTTGCTGCAGACTTAATCCACTACAACCTGCATAGCAGGCAGAGAAGATGGGACAGACAAAATATGTTAAAACAAAAAACATTTTTTTCCTTTTAGGGTGATTATAAGACTGATTTCTAGTGATTTCTGTACCTTGGCCCTGCTTAAAAAAAGGGGATCTCTGTGGTTGGACCCCTGAGCTCAAAGTTTTATGTTGCTGAGGGGGCTAGCTCTGGTGAGGTAGAGGGTAATTGTACGGTATGGGTGGTTGAGATGGGTAGTGCCTGGGTGCCTGCTCGTGTATGGAGAGCCCATGCCCCTGGAGACCTTAATCTGAGTTTTACTTCACTGAACCAGGTGGCTAGGCTGCCACCTTTGTGAGCCAGCACTAGTGGAGGATCCTCTTCCAAGCCTACTTTAGGGGAAATTTCCCTTGGGCAGGGGCTCTCGAGGACAAATGAGTTTAACTAAACTACAGATGATGATGAATCAAATTTTTTGTTTCTATATAAATGGAAACATAGGCTGGGAGGCACCTTCTCCCAAAATGAAGCCCACCTGGTGCTAGCCATGTAACCCCAGCAGATACAGGTGAATATAACAACAAAAAACAACTGACTGCTGGGACGGGATGGAGAGCAGTGTGGGAGGTGCACCCTTTAGATTCGGGGAGGGCCCTCCTATGCTCTTGCCTGTTTCTTTGTGGGGGAGCTGGGTTGATACTGCAGAGCTTCCCCTTGAACTCAGCGGGGAGTGGGGTTGGGGGAGGAGGTCAGACCACCCTCCCTGCTGGAGGGACTCAGGTAAATAAATAAACAACCATCACAGAAATGGCAGGAAACATGAGTTTAATGTCAATTAATGTTTATTATTGGTTATGGTGGGGTGGGAGGGGTTCTGAGTTGGACTAGGCACATATTTTAGTTTTACTGTTAGTTACCTTTCCCATGTTGGAAAATTCTCCATAAAGTGCCTAGAGCTCATAGTTATGGTGCTTTAGATCTTCCCTTCTGGTTATCAGGCTATTATTAGCCTGGAGCCAGACGGAAGGCCCACATTGTTGGGGTCATCCAACCACACCTCTAAAAGCAGGAGGTTTAAAGAGGGTGCTAAGAGGGCACTTACATCTTGAAGTCAAAAGATGTTAGGTTTAGTTAAACAGTTTTTGCACTTAAAGTTATGTTATGATGGTTACTTTTTAATGCAACTAAGTTACATGTTAGAAAGAATGCACAGAGTGGCTAAGTGGAGAATTTTATGTAGGTGTCCTCCCGTCTCCTGTATTATTAGTGGCTGGTGTCAGACCCCCCGATTGAAAATGGCAGATTTACAGATAGTATCCCTAAATGTGAGGAAATCAATAACCCTGTGAAGCAGGCCAAGATATTGCAAGACTTGAAGAGACAGGGGGCCACTGTGGCTTTCTTACAAGAGACGCATTTGACGGCCACGGAGCATTTCAAATTAAAAAGAGCATGGGTAGGGAGTGTGTATGTTTCACACTTCGAAGCTAGCCCACACTGTAGGGGACAAGCAATACTGGTTAAAACAGATGCCTCACTGGCAGTCTTGAAAGTTAGAACAGACCCAGAGAGCAGATTTGTTCAGATTTGTGGGAGCTATAGAGGTCAAGACTGCACCCTTTTGAAAGTATATACCCCAAATGAAGAAACTCCAAGGCAGTCACAGATGCACACAGTATGGTAGTAATTGAGGGGGACTTCAATGAAGTCATATATCCAGGAATGGATAAATCTGGGAAGAACCAAGGAGAGTGAACAAGAACAGGAAAGCTTATCCTAAGATTGACCCAGGAACTGGGGTTGTTGGAGTGTTGGAGGTTTCTGCATCCCCAAGAGTGGGATTATACCTATTACTCCCCACGGCATGGAGTTTACTCCAGAATTGATTACTTTTTGATCTCCACTGTCTGGGTACAGAGGGTAGAACAGTGTATCATAAGCTCAATAGTTATTTCTGATCACTCCCCAGTCTCCCTTAATATTTCCACTACCCGGATTGTGTCACATTCTAGCTGGAAACTCAATGTGAGTCTCCTTACCAAGGAAGATTTTAAAGAATTGATCAAGAACAAAATTCAACAGTTTGAGTTGGAAAATCTTAGAGGAGAGATGGAAGAGGGCATAAGATGGGATGCACTTAAATGTTGCCTTAGGGGGGAAATAATAAAATATGCCTCTAAGGTTAAAAGAGAGCGCCTTCAGCGAAGAGTGCAACTGGAACAAAAGATACTCCAGTTTGAAGCATCTCATCAGGTGAGCCACGACCCCAAGGTTAAACAAGATTTGGATAAAGCAAGACATGACCTGAACCAAATATTGGACCTCCAGATCGAGGGCCAGTTATGGTATACCAGATAAAAATACTTTGAACAGGATAACCGGGCGGGGAAACTGTTAGCATGGCAACTCCATCAGGAGAGGGCAAGTAGGGCAGTGGTTCACCTACAGGGGGAGGGGGTAGAGTCAGCCACCACCTCCCCAGTAGCTATTTTACAGAGATTTGAAGCCTTTTATGCAAATTTATATAAGTCAGAGACCCTTCCAGGTCATGGAGAGGCAGTGGAATCCTTTTTGGAGGGTCTCCTGCTACCTACTCTGGTATATCCTGTGAGAATAGGGCTGAATGCCCCAATTACTGTTCAGGAAATCACAAACAAGATCAAACAATTGAAAAATGGTAAAGCCCCAGGGTTGGATGGGTTCACAGAGGAATTTTACAAAGATTTCACACCTGTCTTAATGGACCACTTGGTTACTACCTGCAACGAGATACTGGTAGAACAGAAACCAGTTCCACCATCCTGGAACTTGGCCCAGATATCAGTGATCCCAAAACAGGGTAAAAACCCTGAACTCTGCAGTTCATACCACCCGATCTCCCTGTTGCCTATGGATTTAAAAATGTTCACAGGTATTCTGGCAGATAGGTTGCAATGCTGCATCTCCACCCTCATCCACCCAGACCAGACAGGGTTTATCTTGAGGAGATATTTACAAGACAATATCCACCACCTACTGAATATCATTCCTGCCCAAAAAGGCTCAACTGCCTTGCAGCTGGCAATCAGTATGGATGCTGAGAAAGCCTTTGACAGGGTGGATTGGCACTTTATGTCGTTCACCCTGTCAAGGTTTGGGTTGAGAGAGCATTTTGTCTCTGCTATGGGTGCACTATACCACAGACCAGAAGCCAGGGTTAAAGTGAATGGTCTGCTGCCTGAATGCCTACCCCTCCAGAGGGGCACTAGGCAGGGATGCCTCCCTTTCACCATTGATATTTGCCCTATTCATAGACCCTCTGGCAATCTGGATTTGCAACAACCCACTCATCAAGGGTATCTGGGCAGGGGGAGCAGAACAGAAATTGGGACTTTATGCAGATGATTCCCTATTTTTTCCTACAAGACCCTCAGTCCTCTCTACCACATTTGTTGAATGCATTGGAAAAATGTGGTTCCCTGGCAGGATATAAAATGAATGTAACTAAATCGGAAGCGGTGGTGCTGAGTGGTACCCTCCCCAGACAGTTTAGAGAAACATTTCCATTTACCTGGGCTAAGAAAAACACATTTAAGTATTTGGAGATCCAGGTCTCGGTAGACATGTCCAAATTATACCGCAACAATCTCCTCAAACTGTATCATGCTTTAAGATCAGACTTTGCCCTGTGGAAGCTCCTACCCCACACCCGCTACAGAAGAATTCAAATTGTAAAAATGAATGTGTTGCCCAGATTATTATTCCTATTTCAGACTCTTCCCATTTCCATACCATCTCAGTTCTGGAACCATCTTATAAAGGATATTTCTGAATTTACATGGGCCAGTCAACTCCCAAGGATAGCTTTTGCTACCCTGATGAAGTCAAGGCAGATGGGAGGTTTGGGTCTGCCCCATATGTATTATTATTACCTAGCTGCACAAACAGCACAGCTAATCACGTAGGCCAAACAACACACCGACTCCGGTTGGTACTCCATTGAAAATGAAGCAATCCCCACTTGTAAAATATGGACACTTTCTACTAATTTTATCAACCCTAGGATTTGGCCAACAGTCTCTAACCCGTGGGTAAAACACTCACTATGCATCCTTCTTAAATTAAGGAAAATAACATATACCCCGAACATCTTAGGCCCTCTATCTTTAATCAGACACATGGGGAGTTTTGTTCCACCGAGGACAGGTTGAGGGTATGTATATTGGGAAAATAAAGGCTTAACCACCTTTAAACAACTGACCAACAGAGGAAGTTGTCTTGCGTATGCTATGTTTCAAGAGTGCTTCACTCTGCGTAGGAAGGACTTCTACAGATACCGCCAAACTCGACACTTCATTAAGACAGGGGAAAATTTTCAAAGGATCACTAGAGACTTGACACATTTTGAGGAGTTTTGGTGGGACTCCATCAGGATCAAGGATAAACTACCTTACCTCTCCATTCTGTATGGGGTACTTACAGAGCAGAGGGGGGTCCAGGTGTTAGAGGATGTTAGGAGGAAATGGGAGATGGAGTCAGCGAGTGTAATTTCTGGGAGAGATTGGGAATGCCACCTGCAGAGAGGATGGCAAGTGATATTGGCCACTATTTGGCGAGAATTCAATTGGAAAATTCTGACTAGATTCTTCTGCTCCCCAATGATCACCCAGCATTTTAACCCGCGGGCATCATCTGCCTGCTGGCGTCTGTGTGGGGAAACTAAAAGCACACATTACCCTATATTTTGGGGACATGCGAAGCTGCAGTAGTTTTGGTCTCAGATCCACGGTGTTATGGTTCAATTGGGAGGTATACCTTTGCCATATACATTTCAAGACCTAGTCCTGGGACTACCCACCGTTTCCTCCAAAAAAAGAAAAAGTGTAGAGTTGTGCCAGATACTGCAGGTTGCAGCACTGAAATGTATCACTATTAAATGGTTAAAACCAGATCCCCCATCCTTTGTGCAATGGGTTTCCAAGGTAGAGGAAATATAAAGACTAGAAGATATTACACATACCATCCAGTTGAGAAAAGACAAATTTCTAGAAACCTGGGGATCTTGGCATAACTGGAAGGAAATGCAGGGGGGAGGGACAGCAGGTGCAAGAAGTGATGATGGAATATAAGCAAACCTAGGGATTGTTGTCGGAAGATATAGGAGGCCACGGGGTGAAGTTGAAAATCAGGGACAGGACAAGGAGGGGGTTACCCTTAAACAAGATTTGGAACACTTATTTATGGAAATAGCTACTGTGCATATGTAATGTTAAATAATGTATGTAATGTTATATAATGTTTGTTTAAAAGTTTATATTTAATGTTGAAAATATTCAGAAACAAATTCAGTACTGGGTACAATTCCTAGGAAAGAAGGATGTCCTTAATATGGAATAGAATAATCCAATCCAAAACTGGGACATTAATATGGGTCACACTGTGATGAACTGTGTCCATCAGCTAAGAGCTTAAGGCTCCTGACAGTGTGTATCCATATACTATGCCTTTTACTTAAGGGGATAGTATATTAGATTATGGAAGGCATTACGTGGGTTGATTTATAGAATGGAAACCAAGTTTAGAGTGATTAAGGATAATGGAATTTTATTAGTGGAATGTCATATTTTAATAATATTAAGGTTAAATGGATGTACCAACTACCTGTGAATTCAATAAACTTGATGGAGTTATAAAAAAAACACTCAATTTGGGAAGACAGTCATCAGACATCACCTAAAGATCCGCTAGGAGAGTTATCGTTCTAATTAAGATACGGGTATCATTGAGTACTGCCCCAATTCAACTCTTAGAAAATGTGCAGGGCTGCTTTGCTTGAGTCTTAACTAGAGACGGGCAAAGTTGGCAAAATTTACTCCCCAAATTAATTCATGAATTTCGCGTAATTTGCAAAGTGCAAATTTGCAGATTGCGAAGTGAAGAAATTTGCCACGAAGTGCAGAATTTTACCCGTGAAATTCACACTTCACAGCAAAATTCCACACATCACAGCAAAACCTTTGCTTTTGGGTGAAGTTGAAGTTTCCCAGGTCTGGGGATGCTTCACAAAGCTCCGTGAAGTGTGAATTTTCGGCACGTCGTGTGAACTTCGCCAACAAAGTTTAACTTTGCTACATCTCTAGTCTTAACAAGTATTGATATAGTTTATTCATAATTGTTTCAAGTGGAATACAACCAGTGGTACCCCAGACTTCCATTGCATGAAGTATTGCATTTGTAATTTTTGCATTTATTACAGTTAGCTGAATATCTACCATAAGTTTGTTCAAATCTTTTGATTCCACTGACGAAGTCTGTAGCTTCTTTGTTACATAATCTATATGTTTGTTTCATTTGGAGTTCATAGCAAGATATACACCTAAGTAATCCTATCATAACCCCCACACCTCTTTTGGCAAGTTGGCATCCCCCATGAAACAGAACTAGTACCCACACATGGCATACCATTTACATTTAGTAGAAATTCTAAGGGCACTGGGTCATAATGTCACAAGACAATATGCCGCATGGCTAAATCGTGCTGCCAATACAGCATGATTTATGCCATGCAGCATAATCCTTTTTTCTGTGGGGGGCTCTGCCCCCACACCCTCCACTGCAGGGGGCTGTACCCTCCGGCCCCCCCCACAAAAGATTCTCAACTGCGAGTGGATGGGTCCAACTCAGGGAGCACACAAAGTATTGAAAAAAATAAAATCAATCAATCAGTCAACATCTTTGTTTAACCAGGTGAACATCATTGAGCAAAGCTCATTTTCAAGATGGATCTGGGGTTAATTTTCACATAAAAGGTTTACATACATAAGCAGAGCAAACAAATGGATTACATATATAAAGATTACGACATTACCATGACACAGGTTTACAAGGAGTACATGGCTATGTGCAATATAAGGAACATATAAGACTGTCAAATGTCAAGACATCAGGACCTATTTAAATTATACAAAATATACAAGAACCTGTCAGGATCCATAAGTGTTAGATGAGGTGGGCAAATAGTCGAAGATTTCAATAGGGGGAGGGAGTTAGCAGAGTGGGAGCATATCAGGGCAGGAGTACCGAGTACCTAAGAGAAGGCCAGTGCTATAGATATAGCAAAATTCAGGGGCAACAGACTCTAAAGTTTAAGTTAACATAAAATTTATGGGAAACAGTTATAGGATTCCTTAAAGGAATGATCATAAAGTGACCTGAAAGCTGATAATTTCATGGGGTGAACCAGTTTCAAAGTCTTTTGCAGTTTGTTCCAAAGTATGGGTAGAGAGTAGCTTAAGAACAACTTGCCAAAGTGCAACGTGACCTTATGTAAAGTAAGAGAGATATATGAAGCACTCCTCAGGGCATACTTGCCTACTGTACACAATGGAAGACAATCTAGGATGTATTGAGGCAGATTCTTTATGATGGCTCTGAGGGTCCAGAGTGCTGCATTTCACTATCTTCTATAATTGAGTGATGGTCATCCTACCGTAGCATAAAGAGAGCAGTGATGCATGAAGTAAGGTAGACCAGTGATGAACCTTATAGCTCTATGACAGAGTGTGTCAAGTTTGACCAGTGCAGAGGCAGGGCCTTGGCTGTAGATAAAGTCTGCATGGTCCAGTAAGGGGAGGAAGGTGGTTTGGACCAGTGTCTTCTTGGTGCCCCTTGTGAGTAGGTATTTGATTCTGTAGAAGAGGCCAAGCCTCTGCCTAAGTTTCTTTATTAGTTCTTCAATTTGATTATTAAAGGAAAGTCTATAGTCTATCCAAACCCCCAGGTATTTGAACTTGGTAACATATTCTAGTGGTTTGCCTAAAAGTGTGGTGATATGGGGTAAGGAACCATGGGAGACTTGGTTAAGTGCATATACAGAGGATGAAAAGAGATCGCCTTTGTTTTCTTTGCATTTAAAAGAAGTTTTTGGTTCAATAGCTGAAGTTGCAGTTGATTAAATTTTTGTTGTAGATCTCCACATGCTGCCTCAGGAGTAGATCTGCTAATGTATATTACTGTATCATCTGCGAAAAGATGTATGTTGGCCGATTTAATATTGGCATCGATTTGGTTCATATATATCACAAACAGCAGTGGACCCAATATGGAGCCCTGCGGTACACCTTGCAATAGTGGTTTTAGTTGTGAGAACTCCCCATCCACTTTTACCTGCTGCTAATGTCCTGAGAGATAGTTTGCAAACCATTTCCGAGATAGTGTATCCAGACCAACCTTACAAAGGGATACTAGAAGCAGATCATGGTCGACAGTGTCGAATGCCTTGCTTAGGTCCAGAAATATTGCACAAACAAAGTTCTTGGAACCCAGGTCACACTGCCAGTCATTAGTCACCGTTGCAAGAGCCAAAATGGTGCTATAATGAGGTCTAAAGCCCGATTGTAGAGGGTTAAGCAGATTTGAGGATTCCAGGTAGTTCCTAAGCTGTGCATCCACTATTTTCTCCAGCAATTTGGAAAGTATGGGTAGTAGGGAGATTGGCCTGTAATTATTAAGGTCCCTAGGGTCACCGGATTTAAAAAAGGGGAATCACATGGGCAGTTTTCCATAAGGAGGAAGCTCACCCTGTGAGAGGGAGAGGTTAAATATATGAGTAATGGGCACTGCCAGGATATGGTGACTAAATTTCAGGAAGAAAGGGTCTAAGAGGTCAGCACCAGCACTCTTCCTGATGTTTAAGTGTAACAGTAGGTCCTCTACTTCTTTCAAGGATGTATGCTGAAGGGAGAACACATTTTTGGTGACTGGAACATCTTGGTCCTGTATGCCGATTTGGGAGTGGAGGTTGTTGGCAGGAGAGGTGTCAAAGGCTAACCCTGCAGTAGCGAAGTGGTTGTTGAGGGAGTCTAAGATTGTCAGTTTATCTGAAATTGTGGTAGCTCCAATAGTGATTCTTGAGGGTAGGGAGGTAGGGGATGCAGAACCTTTGATTTCCTTAAGGGTTTTCCAGAATTTGGAAGAGCACTTATAGGTAGAATCAAACTCATTCCGATAGTAGTTAGCTTTAGCCTGTCTCACCAACTTGGTACATAGATTCCTAGCCCTCAATCAAACCTGGTCCCAGACGCAGTGCCCGGGTTCCTGCTGCTGTGGCTCTGTCCAGTGAGCCATGGCTGCTGCTCGTCGGAACCCACTCCCAGCAGAGGTCTTATCATCTGCCTGGGAGTGTGTGAATGGTGCAATACCACATACAACAGTATACGCGGTATTGCACCATTTGCTGTCCTAGACAGCGCTCTTACGGGTTAGCTATAATTTCATATGCTATTAAGCGTATGACATTATGGCCCAGTAGGAATTCTAAGACTTGTACCACCTCTAGCTGTAGAGTGTATACCAGGCTCACTATCTAGAGGAAAGGGGGTGGGGTACAATTACAAAAAATGAACCTTTGCAACTACAACCAGGTCCAGGGGAAAGGATGCTTGGCGCATGCTAGCTCTAACTACTGAGGGTGCCCCATTAATTTCACACAGAAGCAATGATCAGATTGTCCAGTGCAGCAGCTGAGATTGTGCAGAATGGCTTTATTCACAGATGTTACTAAAGCACCAATGAACCCCCAGGGGTTGGTCAAGGCAAACAAGTGCACACATTTCTAGAACTCTCCCTGCTATGCAGTACAGTTCTCCACAGAAACAATTCCTTTCTCTTCCCCATGGTGTATGCACATGGACTGTTGCCACACACCTGAACCATTTGCATTTCCCATAGGTGTATGCATGTGAATTTAATCACCCACCTCATACCGCAGCAATGGCCTTTGCTCAGGGTAACCTGGTACCCATCAACAAATCAGTTAGCCCTGCCTTGTAGACTCAAGATGGACTCCCATCCTTTGCCCCAACTGACAGTCTTTGCCATTCCTTCAGGGTTACACCACAAAAGGACTCCTACCTTTGCTTCAGATTATCACATTTAGTGAACAGGGGTCCTGACAAGTGTAATCTAGCCTTATCTTTGGGCACACAAACCCCAGATAACCTACTAACTAGAGAACTTATCTCCCTGTTTAGTACTCACAGAATAGTTGCTCCTTCCTCTAGGCTTGGAAACAGCACATGAAGTATCCTTTTTCACAGATTAGCTGCCCCTTCCTCTAGGCGTGGGAACAACCCAGAATACACCCTTTTTTCCTCTGTACTCACAGATTAGTTGCTCCTTTCTTTAGTCATGGAAACAACCCCAAAAGCACCCTTTTCCATGGTAGCTTGTCAGAAATCTCACACACAGTCCTTCTCAAAGGCAGCTGTACACAAACAAGGACCTTCAGGGGGTTGCCCCTTGGATCCACCTAAAAAGCAGTCCCTTTCACTTCTCCTGGAGTGAACATCACAGAATCCTGCTGAAGAAAGGTCTCCACCACTTTACTGGGAGCTGGAGATATAATCCAAACTAGGGTGAGACACACAGGGCTCTCTAACACAGAGCCCTAACTGGCAGAACTCCTGCCACTCTGATTGTCACCGATGAACTAACTGACCATTCTAAACTTCCCCTGTGCAGCTGCCTCAGAAATGGTTATGCTGCTGCGAGAGTTCTAAATGACATAATCATCCTTCCCTCAGGCTAGCTGAGTAAATAATGATGTCATTATGTAAGAAGCCCCAAAATAAGCTCCTTACCAGTTGCCTTTGGTAGCCTATGATGATGGCGACTTGCTATTGAGTGCTTTCAAAAAGGACGACTCAATCATGGTGCCTGTGCACAAAGCTACTGGGCAGGGAGGGCAACCGGATAGGGGAAGTCAGTGAATATAGCGACAGGATGTTGCTATATGTACACACGCATGGGTGGGAGTCATCATGCTGTGCAGCAGGTATAAGAGGAGGGACAGTTTGTGGGGTGTAATGTGCTGGTGGGCTACTGAGCTGGCCATGTGGCATGGTGGGTTGGTGACAGGCTAGGGTTAGGAGGGTGCTGGTTTCAGTTCTGGGCACACGCTCATTTTTGGCACTGGTCTGAGAATTTTTTTTTGTCTTTTTCACCCCCTGACATGCACCCCCCCCCCCGGAGCTGAGAATCCTTTAGTAGGGGTTGCCCCAGCATAAAAAAAAATCCAAGTCTCTGGTGCCCTTTTGCTGTGCACCAGGAGTGTCCATTGCTGAAATTAATTTTCAGCAAGCACAGTAACCCTAATGGCGATTGCCTTTCTGCAAATGCCATTATCACATGGAATCATGCCTTTTCTACCTGCCTAACACTAGTACTAATGGGATTCTAGTAGCCCCAGGGGACTAGGTGGTTACAATATGTTTATACTTTTTCAACTGGTAGCTTATATCTTTGAAATGTATTAGAACCAAAAAACACAATTTGCATTTCTCCCCTATGTATTTGTAATTAGTTGGCATCACAAAGCTGTGAAAAAGCGTTCAGCCACAATTAATAACAAGCATTTGTCAATGCCGAACGTTCGCTTGCGGTATTTGCATTGGTGTTTGGCATTTATGCAGCTCCCCCCCAGCTGTATCCATGTCCCTTTAGCATCCATATCCCAACAGAGTACCTCTCTGCAACTCCTCTTGCATCTGATCAACATTTCACCCTCATACTTCTTAAGTGTCTGTCTTAGGAACCCTAACGCCCTGGGTGTGCTCAAGGGTACGAGCCTGTGTGGAAACTTTTTTATTTTATCTTTATTTCAGTCTTTGGTAACCAGGTAAGGCCCACTAGGCACAAGTGCCTGTTTTCAGGGTGACCTGGGAGCACTGAGCGGTTAAGTGACTTGTTTAGAATCACACAGTATTCAAGTGGAGGCTGTGAGAATCACCTCAGGTCTGGTCTGCTGGATGTATCAAGTTCGTTCACACCTCGTTTCTCTAACCTCTAGGCTATACTGCTAGCCCAAAACTGCTCAACCTGCACTTTTAACACAGTCATTCAGTGGAATTATTTCACTAAATTTTCAGCATAGGCATTGTGTCACCTCTAGTCATGAATACTGTCACTATAATTTTCTTACTGTGTACCGAACACTGATTTCCCACAGCGACCGCACTATTCTGCACTGGAATTGTGAAAATACTTTTCAGCCAGGATGTGAAAAATGACAGTTGTACTGTTCATAAGGAAGTGTGGGAAAATGCAAATGTGGAAAATCTGGAGTGAAAATATGACAAATTCGTGAAGTTGCGAGTACACACAGAAACTGTGCAACGCATGCTCGTAAAACAGTAATTGTTTTGAATTTTTGCACCGAATTTTTAAAGTAGGCATTTTAAGATGTCTGCTCATGAACAGTTTCAGTGTGATTTTCTTACTCTGTACCGAACATGATTTCCCACAGCTGCCGTGCTGCCGGAAGTGTGAAAACACATTTTGGACAGGGTGTGAAAAATGACAGCTGTACTGGTGATAAGGAGATGTGGGAAAATGGATATGTTGAAAATCTGGAATGGAAATATTACAAATTCACAAACTTATATGAGTGTACATAGAAACCGTTCAATGCACGCTCGTAACACAGCCATTTTATGGTCTTTTGCCACCACATTTTCAACATAGGCATTGTAGGACCTCTGCTAATGAACAGTGTCACTATGATTATCTTACTCTGTAGCAAACACTGATTTCCGACAGCGACTGTGCTATTTTGCGCCAGAAGCGGGAAAACACATTTCGGCTATGATGTGAACAAGCATTTGTCAATGCCGAATGTTGATTGCGTTGGTCTGTTCAGCTCGCTCACTGCTTCTCTGTCACTCACTCAGTCTGTTTCTCCTGGTGCTGCAGACTGCTTTTTTGTACGGGGCTCCTGCCTGCATTGGCAGCTTTTTCTGCCCACTAAGAAATCCACAACTGTCTCGACAGAGCTCCGTTGAGATGGTTCATTACCCCTCTCTCACTCGCTCATTCTGTTTCTCCTGGCGCTGCAGGCTGCCCTTTTGTACTGGGCTCCTGCCTCTGTTGGTGGCTTTTTCTGCCCACAAAGAAATCTGCAGCAGTCCCGACACAGGTCTGTTGAGCCTGCTCACTCTCCCTCTCTCACTCATGTATTCTGTTTCCGCCAGCACTGCAGGCTGGCCTTTTGTACTGGGTTCCTGCCTGTGTTACCACCTTTTTCTGCCAACAAATAAATCTGCAGCAGTCACGATAAAGCTCTGTTGAGCTCACTCACTCCCCCTGTCTCACTCACTCATTGTGTTTCTCCCAATCCTGTAGGCTGCCCTTTTGTACTGGGCTCCTGCCTGCCTTGGCACCTTTTTCTGTCCACAAAGAAATATGCAGCTGTCCCGACAGAGCTCCGTTGAGGTCGCTCACCCCCTCCCGTCTCACTCACTCATTCTGTTTCTCCTGGCGCTGCAGGCTGCCCTTTTGTACTGGGCTCCTGCCTCTGTTGGCCCTTTTTTCTGCCCACAAAGAAATCTGCAGCAGTCCCAACAAAGTTCTGTTGAGCTTGTTCACTCCCCTTCTCTTACTCGCTCATTCCATTTCTGCCAGTGCTGCAGGCTGCTCTTTTCTACTGGGCTCCTGCCTGCATTGCCGCCTTCTTCTGCTCACACAGAAATTTGCAGCAGTTATAATAGAGCTCCATTGAGCTCACTCACTCCCCCTCTCTCACTCGCTCATTCTGGTTTTCCCACCACTGCAGGCTGCCCTTTTGTACTGGGCCCCTGCATGCATTGCTGCCTTTTTTTTACTGCCCACAAACAAATCTGCGGCAGTCCCAACATAGCTCCATTGAGCTCAATCAATCCCCCCCCTCACTCACTCGTTCTGTGTCTCCTGCCACTGCAGGTTGCCCTTTTGTACTGGACTCCTGCCTTGGTGGCAGCTTTTTCTGGCCACAAAGAAATCTGAAGCAGTCCCGACACAGCTCCATTGAGCGCGCTCACTTCCCCTCTCTCACTCACTCATTCTGTTTCTGCCGGTGCTGCAAGCTGGCCTTTTGTACTGGGCTCCTGCCTGCGTTGCTGCTTTTTTCTGCCCACAAAGAAATCCACAGCAGTCACAATAGAGCTCTGTTGAGCTTGCTCACTACCGCTCTGTCACTCGCTCATTCTGTTTCTCTTGGCGCTGCAGGCTGTGCTTTTGTATGGGGCTCCTGGCTGCTTTGGCACTTTTGTCTGTCCACAAAGAAATCTGCAGCTGTCCTGACAGAGCTCCATTGAGCTTACTCAGTCCCCCTGTCTCACTCACTCATACTGTTTCTCCCACCATTGCAGGCTGGTCTTTTGTACTGGGCCCCTTCCTGCATTGATGCATTTTTCTGCCCACAAAGAAATATGCAGCAGTCCTGACAGTGCTCTGGTGAGTTCGCTCACTCCCCCTCCCTCACTCGCGCTCTCGTTCTGTTTCTCCCAGTGCTGCAGGCTGCCCTTTTGTACTGGACTCTTGCGTTGGGGCCTTTCTCTGCCCACAAACAAATCCAAAGCAGTCCCGACAGAGCTCAGTTGAGCTCGGTCACTTCTCCCTCTCACTTGCTCGATCTTAATCTGTCCCAAACACTGATTTCCCACAGTGACTGTGCTATTCTCCGGCAGGAGTACAAAACCATATTTTAGCCAGGATGTGAAAAATGACAGCTTTACTGTTCATAAGGAGATGTGAAAAAATGCCACTGTTGAAAATGTGGCTTGAAAATATTACAGATTTACGAAGTTACAAGGTTGCATGGAAACAATTCAACGCACGCTTGTAACACAGTCATGATATGGCGTTTCGTCACCAAATTTCCAACATAGGGATTTTAGGACCTCTGTTCATGAACAGTGCCACTGTCATTTTCTTCATCTGTACCAAACACTGATTTCCCACAACGACCACGTTATTCTGCGCCGGAACTGTGAAAACACATTTCAGTCAGGATGTGAAATATGACAACTGTACTGCACATAAGAAGGTGTGAAAAATGCCACTGTTGAAAATCTGGCATGACAATATCACAAATCTGCGAAGTTACAAGGGTGCATGGAAAGTGTGGAATGCACACTTGTAACACAGTCATTTGATGGGCTATCATCACCAAATTTTCAACACAGGCATTTTAGGACCTCTGGTCATGAACAGTATCACTGTCATTTTCTTAATCTGTCCCGAACAGTGATTTCCTACTGCGACCACTCTATTCTGCGCTGTAAGTGTGAAAACACATTTCAGCCAGGATGGGAAAAATGACAGCTGTACTATTCATAAGTAGGTGTGGGAAAATGGCAATGCTGAAAATCTGGAGCGAAAATATTACAAATTCACGAAGCTATGAGCATGCGTGCAAATTGCACAATGCACTCTTGTAACACAGTCATTTTATGGAGTATCATCACCAAATTTTCAATATAGGCATTTTAGGACCTCTACTAATGAACAGTGTCACTGTCATTTTCTTAATCTGTCCCGAACACTAATTTCCCACAACGACAATGCCATTCTGCACTGGAACTGCGAAAACATATTTCGGCCAGGATGTGAACAATGACAGCTGTACTGTTCACAAGGAGGTGTGAAAAATGTCAATGTTGAAAATCTGGGTAGAAAATTTGCAAATTTGAGTTACTGTCAGTGTGCATAGCAACTGCGTAACATGCAGCTCAGTAAAACAGTAATTTTTAATTTTTTCCACCAAATTTGCAACATAGGCTTTTTGAGAGCCCACCTTATGAACACTGGCACTGTTGTTTCATTAATCAGTCCCAAAAGGTGATTCTGCGCAGTGACCACAAAATCACTTTTCGGGGCCGATTAACGCCATGACAGTTCAAGAATTCATGAGGAGGGGTCCCAAAAACCCCATGTTGAAAATGTGGTGCCAAAATTCTACAAAAATACTGAGATATGCATTAAAGTTGGAAAAAAAAAATGTATTCCATTATACAGCTTACCAGCATTTCCTCAGTTCATGGTCAGCTCTGAAGAGTGCAGACGTGTTACCGGTACACCGAAGATCGTCTCGCCCAGCTCCGAAGGTAAGTATGGTGTGAGGGGGTGTGTGGGGAGGTAGGGTGCGCAGTGGGTGGGTGTGGGTTGCAGGAGGGAGACAGGAAGACCACCGAGGGACAGTTTCCTTTTTTACAGGTAAAAAAAGAAAAAAGACATTGTGGGACCGTTTTTTATTTTACAGGGGCATGTGGCATGCTGGGGTGGGTTCCCAGCATGTCATTGGAGTCTTTCTTTTGAAGGGGGCAAGCTGTAGCCAACGAGGGATTGGGCACCCCATCAGCAGACAATATGGGGGTTTAACATAATGCCGACGGGGAGTGGGTTCCCCCGTCGGCAACATAAACATTGGGGCAGTGAAGCCGACAGGGATTTGGGCCCCCATCGGCAAATAAACACGGTGGGGGGGTTAATATTGTTTGTGAACACAGCGGCAAACCACTGCCATGTTCACAAACAATATCGGTGTGTCAAGATCCCGCCCTGCAATGACGGGTCACTCCTTCATTGCAGTGAATGGCTTACGCTGCAATGACGAGGCGGCCCCTGATTGCAGCGGCAACTTTTTTACAAGGTTGTGGCACGCTGGCTGAACTAGTGTCAGCAGCAGCATGCCACGGCATTGGGGAATGCTGGACAAGCCTTTAAAGGCTGTGGGGGCATTGGCCACAACAGTGCCACACCTCCACAACCTGCTTGTGGAGAAAGATGATGCAATATGTTTCTCACGCATGTGCTCAATCAACATAAAAATGAAAGCTACACTGTCCATAAGGAGGTGTGGAAATACACCTATGTTGAAAATCTGGAGTGAAAATATTACAGATTCGCAAACTTACGAATGTGCATGGAAATTGCACAATGCACACTCATAAAACAGTCATTCTTTGGAATTTTTTCACCAAATTTGCAACATAGGCTTTTTGAGAGCCCACCTCATGAACACTGACACTGTTGTTTCGTTAATCAGTCCCAAAAGGTGATTCCATGTAGTGACCGCAAAATCACCTTTCAGGATCAAATAACGCCATGACGGTGACTGAATTCATGAGAAGGGGTGTCAAGAACCCCATGTTGAAAATTTGGCGTCAAAAGTAAAAAAAAGGCCAAGATATCCACCTAAGTTGGGAAAACCCCATTTATGGCATTATACAGCTTACCGGCATTTCCTCAGTTCACGGTTGGCTTTGAAGAGTGCAGGCATTTTTCCAGTCCACCGAAGATCATCGTGCTGAGCTCGAGGTAAGCATGGGGTGGAGGAGGTGGGTGCACAGACAGAGTGGGCACAAGTTGGCGGGGCCAGGACTCACGAGGGACCATTTCTTGTTTACAGGGTTTAAAAGAAAAGGACGCTTTTGGTACACAGGGTGGGTTACCAGTGCTACCTAGGTGAGTGGGGTGTGAGGAGCTGGGAGCACGGGGCGTGGGTTGGTGGGGCACAAGGACTCACTGAGGGACCGCTTTCTTGTTTCACAGGAATTGGGGGGGGGAAACTGAGCTGTTGGTACACCGGGGTAGGCTCCCAGCATGCTACTTACATGCTTGTTGGGGGGAACTGGAGCCGGTGGGGATTGGGCACCCCCACTGCCATACAGTGCGTGTAGGGTGTGGGGGGGGCATGAGCATGCTGGGGTGGGCTCTCAGTGTGCCAACTGGTTGTTTTTTTTGGAAGTGCTGCAGCTGATGGAGGATTGGGCACCCCTGTTGGCCACACAGTGTACTGGGGGGGGGCATATGAGCCGAGGGGGATTGGACACCCTCCTCAGCACACAAGGTGGGGGCTGGGGAGAACAGTAAGGAGGGAGGGGGAGGACATTAGCAGAGGGAGGAAGTGGGAGGGATTTGATGCTGAGCAGTGCATGACAGCAGTTCAGCTGACCTCGGTATGCTAATTGCATATACGCTACCACTGCTGATTGCAGCTGACCTTTTCTTAGAAGTGAAAACCAACAGTGTCGAATTGCTGTCATACACAGCTCAGCATGTATTGGTCCCATAGGGTCGCACCTGCTAAACTGAGCACGGCATTGGGTAGGAGGGTCACACACATCCTAAAGTCATACTGTTGCAAGACGTTCCTTCCGCATGCGTGCAAGTGAATGTAAAAACATTAGAATACCTGTCAAATCTACTTTTCTAGCTACTGTACCTGCTATGCTGTACACCATGAGTTGTTTTTTCTTATCAGTTCTAACTCTTATCAGGTCTTTGGGGAAAAAAAGTAACTTAAAACCTTTATAAAATATTCACATTTTGGTGGAGCCGGACATTTTTCACCAACTAAAACTGGAAGAAGCCTGGAATCTTTTACAGTTAAAAAAGGGAGGGTCAAATGTTTTGCCCAGTTTCATTGCACTGCTGCTTTAAATGTGCTCATTAGTAGAAATAAACCAGAATTTAAGAACAACTTGCACAAATACATCACAGAGACTGGCAACCTTGCGTAGTACCACAGAGGTAGTGGTAGAGCAGTTCACGTTGGCATATAAGCCTCCTTCTGCTCTACTAAACCTTAGTACAGGGAAGAATTCTAAGTAAAAGAATATCAATTCAAAAGTGATGGAGGCAGTGTTTCCCAAGAAGCATGATCCTTGGCAGTAAGGCCACATTTATTGTTTGAGATAAGAAAACATAATGTCAATCACGAAGCAACAGTCATGCATTACCCATTGTGAGTATAAGGGTCAGATGAATGGGAACTTGAACTGTAAAACAGTAGTATTTATTATTAATCAAAAAGTGTCATATTGACAATTTACTAATACTGTAGTATTAAAATACATATATTTAACATCTGAGGATTAACACCATTTAGTTTGCATCATTTACACTGAGGTACCACAGAGCAAAGAACATAACATTACCATAATTAAGATATAAGGAATAATGCATGGGCAGCCATACACAACAAGTCTCTGTTTCAACTGAGGGGTTGAGATAACCGCATATGGACCTTGAGAGCGAAGCCCAAGAGGTCAATTGTTTTCTCAATCCCAAGAGTGAAACATAGGAAGTTAAAAATGGCTGCCATAGTTTAATTTTTATAGTATGTGGTTTTAGGAAGTGAAGAGGTCTTTTGTGTGTGGACACACTTGCTCCTGTGGCCTTGGACAGCCAAGGTGGTCAGCGCCTTGTGTTGCTGCCACTCACAGCCCTGATCAGGTCAAGTTTGCTAGGCTACAGGGATGGCTGTTTTGGTGGTCGGATTTCTTGGGCATGACCAATCCCACTTCCCTGCTGGCGCCGATCAGACTGCACCTCTTTTCATCACCTCCTCTCTGCCCACATTTAGTGCTATGTGAGTGAGAGCAGTGCTGCTCGGAAGGTGAACATGCCCAAAGTCAGTTCAAGTAGGAAACAGAGGTGAGTTGATGATCGAACATGCACAACAACGTGTAGAATGTGTACAACAACTTTTAGAACATGTACAGCAACTTTTGAGAGGTATCCAATTTCCATACATAATAAGGCCTAACCACATACCATAGCATAATACTATACAACAGTAACAGTTCCTAAGTCAATCTGAAAAGAATAAGGCAGTAAAAGTCACAATAATAGGGAAACTCAGAGCATTACAACAACAAAAAAACAGTGAAACAAATTACCACAGAACAACTGGTGCTGTCGCTTGCTGCAAAGAAATGAGAGAATGAGCCTCTTTAGTGACTTGGAAAGTGAGCCTAGCTCCAAAACAGCCTCAGAATGGAGCAGTAGGCAGCAGTGGGAGATTTAGGAGCCTGCAGTGCATGCTGGAGCTTTTGTAGTCTCAGGTCAGATGTTTTCTGGGTCTGCGTTTATCCAGGGGCTAGGTACAGTCCTCTGTGACTGTGCTTGGCCCAGGGAGGGCGGCGGGGCTGGCGATCAAAAGATTAGAGCCTGTGTGGGGTCTGGCATGCACTGAAAGCTACTGAATCTCCCACTGCTTGGATCCCCTGCTGTCTATGTTGATGGGCCTCCTCATGGGTTCTACCTCATCCAGTTCAGGTTCCCGAACTCTCTACCTCAGCACTGCTGTCTGTCTCATGTGCAGATCTCTCTTTTGGCTTATTTGTACTGCTCACTGTGCACTGCTGCTTTATTTGAACTTGTAATGTGTTGTTATTGTACTTTGACTGCATTTTATTTTGTGCTGATTAATGTTACTGTGTATATTTTATTTTATCTCCTGCCCCCCCCCCCCTTTTCCAGGTTGTACCTGAAAATGAGCTTTGGCTCAGTGTGCCTTTCCCGATTACCAGTTTTTAAATAAATAAATAAAAATTGTCCTGTAGAAGGGCCAATCTTGGGAACCCTTAATTGGTGGGCTATTCAGAAAGCCAGGTTGAGGTATTAGATGGTATCTGGGAGAAGCAAGGGCCCTGGCTGAGGGAGGGAGATGCCACTATCATCCTGCAATGTGGAGTCCATAGCTGATTCATTGACTGACTGGTCACTTACCTTCATGCTCCCTTCCCTTGCTGAATGGACCAAACAGAATGCCCAATTATAAGTCTGATTATTCATAAGGCAAACTCATACTTTAATTGTCTTCTGTACCAAGCGTTAATCCTATAGAAATGCCCAGTACAGTTCAGAGCAGAGCATGTGTAGCCCCTAGGTGGCGTTATTCCTAGAGTTACTACCCCTGCCTTACCTGGCCAGACCAAGGTTAAGGAGCCTGAGTTCCCAAGATCACATTTAAACTGTGTCTTTCCTTGATATTACATTTGTGCAGTGCCTCCACCCAGTTTTAACTTTAGGTGGGCTGGTATGGTACCAGGTACAACCCCCTGGGATGTCGCACCACCTACTGTAACCACTGGCCACGACAACACCTGACCCAATAAACATTTCCCCACATTTCAGTACCCGGTACAATGGATTGGCCCCTAAATAATATGCTCACAACACCATTATCTGCAAAACATCAACGATTTATTTACAGGGGGGATAGGGCTTAGAAACCGGGAAAAAGAGAAGTAGAGGTTATGCAAGCAGCATATACAAGATTTACAGTGGCTGGTTCTCAGGTTGGTGCTGGTAAAAACTCTCCAGCTGGGTAACTACACTATTGTACAAATCAGGATGTAATCACACATTATGCCAGCTTACGATGACCAGAGCCCTAGCTATCTGACTAACTGCATAGAATTAGATGCCAACAAAATATTATTTTGCCCAACTGATACCAGTTCCCGAAATTTGTATTGGAACCCCGCAATTCCAACATTTAAACCTGGGTACCCAGTTACCAAAAAGTCCCTTGAGGGTTGTAGGCCTGTTGGAAGTCGCAGCTGGATGTTGGCTGGCTTGATTTACAGAAGATTTATTATTTGAATTTGAAGGCATTAAGGCATTAAGCAGTGACATTATTTACAGTCATTTGTATCCAGACATGAGTGTAGGAAGGGCCCTGCATTTTGTAGGCTGAAAAAGGTCAGGATGTAACCAGCCAGTTACATCGGTTTTGAATTCAGTTATCCTTTCTGAACATCCAGGACGTTTATATTCTAGGCACATCCAGTACATTCAAAGAAGGTGTAGCTCCTTCTCCCAGGGGCCAGGATGGCTGCCCTGGCCCTTTGTACTTAAATCTATGGGTGCTTGTTCACAAATCTAGGGGGACCCTGTTTCTTTGCATTAACATGAGCACACTTAGGTGGCCAAAGCAGTCATTTCCAAGTTAACACAGTCAAATCTGAGTAGAAATGAGGTCTCAGTCCCATTTGTGGCACATGGCTGAAGTCTGCAGCTCCACTGGACATCTTGACCAAACTATTCAAACCAAAACTGGACCTCCCAGGCAAAGTCAGGAAGAGCCCCCAGTTCTGAATGCTCCTCTTCCAGTCCTGTAGGTTCCAAGCAAATAATCACATGTCAGCACATTTACATATTTCAGTTGGACTCACTGGATCCCTTAGGGCAGTTAGGGCCACCTGCTATGGGCAAGACTTAGGAGCAGCAGATGCAAGGTGCAGACCCAAAGAATAGTCTCAAATAGCAACAGTCACTAAGGGACTTATCAGCCCTAGTTAAGCATTTTCTTTCATTCTTGCACCGGGGGTACAAGAGTACTCATTCATGCTCCTTATGGTAGGATCTCCGCAATGAAGGTTCTTGATTTCTTTAGTTCTCTCACCACTGAGGCAGATCAGCTCTCTCACAGCTGGCTTGATGTCATCAAGTTGCAGGTCATGCTTTTCCCAAGCATGGAAAGGAAGGCTAGCACCTGGAGGACATTCTGGCAACCCCCAGGCTAGCAGGTTCTGCATTAAACTAAATTACTTCAACTTTAGTGCAAAGAAGTCACTAACCCCCTCCTGGATGGAGGGGTTTACATTGGATCAACAGACCCAGTTGCATGGCTGGGGGCCAGAGCCCAATCCCTGTGGGGGGTTCCCACTTGAATCCCTCTTGATCTGCCCGCACAGTTGAAAACACAGTCTTTAATGGGGCTTTTCTGAGGCTCCCCATTGGCTGATACCATTGGTTGCTTTGCCTGAGATTGGCTGGAAGGCTTGTCAATCACAGAAATGAATTATTCATGAAGCCTCCTCAATGCACAGTTAGTGTGCTGTTTTGGCACCTGAAATTAGGTCCCTGCAGTTCCCCGTGAGCACTTGAAAATTTCCCATGAGCTTTGGCTAATGTCCCACAAGTCCTGACTTTAAAATTCTAGCTTTCTGATTGGCTGTGGCTACTTTGTGATGGCTGCTGAACACAGTCCCTTAGGCAAAAGCAATACAGTCCCAGATAAAGTCCTGGTGCAGCCACAATAAACAAAGTATTTGCCCAAATGTCCAATAATTCTGTAGACACTGGTGTCCTTACTATCGTTGCCCAGCTTTAGTTATTTGCATCAGTCTTTTGCCTGTTGCTGCTGCCGATATTTAGTGTCCCTTGCAGCAGGCAGGCTGTCACTGTCTGAGTCTCAATATTTTTGGTGCAGCTATTATAGAAGCATTTATTTATTTATTTAAACACTTTCCCCCTGCTTAAGCATTTGTTCCCCAACATACATCAGTCACAATTATTTATTTACACTTTTTTTTTCCTTACGGCAGTTGCAAACATCGCTTACCTGAGGGCAGAACAGACTCATGAATATTTATAGGCCCTTGGGGTTCTGGCTCATTAATATTCATGAGCCCTGATCATTACTGCCTCATGCATCTCTGTAAATATTTAGAAAAGCGGGCTCTCACAGCCCTCCCTGTGGTCACTGGGACCACCAAACTCTCTCCCACTCGACTGCAAGTTAAGCGGTCAGGAGATCAAAGGTGCCACATTGTACATGCACGATCTCTGAGGCATGGGGAAGGGGTGCCGCTCGAGCAGCAGGGAGGCATGGTTTAATTTTTGGAGACCCACAGGGCTGGATTATAGACCAGGGGCTAAGCTGGGGCACCAGCAGCAAAAACAGGACTTGGGCCAGAGCGGGGAGCAAAAACAAATTACAGGCATTTGGAGGTGACTGAAGGAGGAGAGCAAAACAGAAATCATATGGGCTACAGGTAAGCCCCCAAATTGGTAGGGGGGTTACACATGCCTTTGTAAACTTTGTTAAAAATAAGCTGTCCCCCCCCCCTTTACTAATGTGATTAGACTCATAATCACAATAAGGACATCACAGCCTGTCATTTGGGGGGGGGGGTTGGCCCTCAGCTGTGCTTCACTGCCCCCCGGCTGGTCGTTAAACATGAGGAAATGATTGTCTGTTTGGTCATTATTGCTGAAATAATGGATTGTGCATTGCAGAGATGCACCCTGTGCACTTATAGCCCCTCTTTACTCCCCTCCCTTAGGCACAAATGACAGCATTCTGCACAGCCACTAATGCCTTCCACATGCTGCTGCCAATCATGGTAGCATCTCTCCAGTCATGAATCAGGCACTGCTCCTCTTCTGATTGACAGTTTCTAAGGTGACTTGGGCCCTAACAGGAGAAAATTCGATCTTGGTCTGTGGGCTGAGAGAGTTCCAAAAAGCAAGCATTATGCAGCGGTGAACCTATCTGGCCATCATCTTCTGTAAGGAGAGAAAGTTATAAAATCTGCAGCACTTCTTAGTGCAGCAGAAGAAGGAGAGAGAGCACAAAGGACTATCTTTAGAAAAAGAATGAAAAGCCTAACTAGACAGCAACCCCCTGCCCCCCCCCACACACACACACATTCACCTACTGGTGTGCCTGCTGTCCATGCAAAGGCAGAAAACAACTGGGGTATTCCACAGGAACAGCAGGTTCACCTACCTGTCTGTCTTTTTGCTGTCTAGCGCAGAGTCTGCCTTCTTTCCTCCACCAGGGGAAGTTGTTTCTATTTTGACAACTGCCAATGACAGGGAAAGTAACAATACCAGGGAAACACAGCACATAACAAAAACAACAAACCAATGCAACACATTATATACAACAAAGCTGTAAAAGTAACAATAAAAGGGGACACTCACTACATTATAACGACAACAAACCAGTGTAATGAATTACAAAATTCTGCATGAAACATTGCAATTCAGTGGCAGTTGTCCTGCAGGAAACTGTGACACACTGTGACACTGCATCTGATCCTGCAGAAAACTGTTTAATTCAATGGCAGTTGTCCTACAGAAAACTGTGACATGCTGTGACACTGCATCTGAGCCTGTAGGAAACAGCAATTCAATGGCAGTTGTCCTGCAGGAATCTGTGATGCACTGTGACACTGCATCTGATCCTGGCAGATACAATTGTGTATATATTCTTTTACAAACCATAGGAGAGATTTTCAGTGACTTGCAGACACTTTTCTGACAAGACTTCAGACTTCTATCTTGCAAGTTAGACTTATAAAAGTTGTTCTAACTTTCAGAACGGAACTCCAAAGTTGGTCCAAAAAATGGAGCCAGGTACTGCAGTTGTGACCAAAGTACTGTAAGCACTGGGAAAAGTCACAAATGCATCAGGATGTATGCAGATAGGACACAGACATCCAGATGCAGCTGCATGGATGCTGCACACATTCGAAATATGGACACAAGTGCGGCATCCAACCAGCTGAAAATCCCACCCTCGATGTCTCACAAGTACCTTTAGTGATATACATGCATGCATATCACTGTAGGACTTGCATGCAGCAGATAGAATCCTGCTGTGGAGGTGAGTAGTGACCATGAGTATGTGCTGGCCATTGTCACTGTGGTGGTGGATTTGGAGGGGGTATCAGTGGGTTCCAGGAGAGGGGGGACTAACTGTCCCAACTGGCAATACTGGAACCAAACATTTTGGGTGGGAGCATGCATAATGGAGACTGTGGTGATGGTCCCCATCACCATAATCTCGGTTATACATCAGGAACTGGGAGGTATTCTGCATGAAGAGTTAATGGCAATGAGGAGTGGGAGTGGGGAAAACTGTTGAGAAAGCATTCTGGGAATTGGGTAGGGTGAGGGGTATGGGTACTACATCACTGTGCATTACTGCCACACTACGGAGGCTATTGTGGGAGGGGAACGTACCGAGGAGGATATGTGTGGTGAATCTGGTACAGGCCAGTGGAACAAAAGTGACAGCCAATGGGAGAAGTGTGGTGCACAGGGCACAGGATAAGCAACAGTTAACAAGATGGTAAGTACCATAGTGTGCCTTGCATTGTGTTTGATTTAGAGATTGCAGATCAGAACTTTGGCACCGTGGTGTTTGTGCCATGCTAACTGTTTTGCATGGGGTGGATTAATGTGGTACTAAACAGAAAAACCTTTTTGCACAGGCAAGGGTTAGAGCTTTCATGGGTTCACTTGGGGGCTATATTTGACACCTTCTTGCTCTATCCAACACATTTGCATGTGTTGTACAGAATACTTCCTTCCTGAGCCTTGCACAATTCACTACACAGCCCTTTGCTCTCAAGATAGCACAAGCTTTGAATGTATGTTAATACTGCACTGAGACTACTATTATGTTGTAAGAGTGGCCTCACTTGCATTCTTAGGGTATGAGAACTGAGAAAAGAAGGTGAACAGACCTGATACCCTAAATAAGTGATACCAGTCTTACAATCATAAAAGGGGTCTCAGTGGTGGTATTAATATATTTTTGATCAAGATCAATTAATAATATAATAATATTTTTTTAAACTATTTCCTTGAAAGTGCCCATTTCAGGGCAACTGTGTCTGAGAAACTCTTCACAAAATAAGACTGTCACATGTGCAGAAAAAAGGAGCACTAAAACTAGCTGGGAGTGCTCAACGCTACTTCATTCTATAATATGCTGTCATTTTGTCCTAATTAGAACCATACATTCATATGAACTGTAAAAGCTGGAGGCAGTATAGCACAGTGGTTTAAGGCTGAGCTGCAAATCTGGAGACCTGGGTTTGAATCCCACAGCCCCCACTTGTATACTGTGTGACCCTGAGCAAGTCACTTAACTTTCCTGGGCTCCCAAGTTGCACCTGTAAACAAGCTTTCAGCTTAGTGTGCCATGCCTGGTTAAACAATTGAAAAAAAAATGTTATTAACACACAAATAATATGTAGGTGTGTGAAAATTAAGCAATAATGCATGACAGGGGTGTGTGTCATGCTGGGCTAACATCATGTCTCAGGAGCTTGAAGCTCAAGATCACAGGGTGAGTGCACTGAACACCCAAGAAGTGAGGTTATCCCAGCACACCACACACCCTGAAGAGCACTATTCAGATTGTACAATGGTTTGTTTTTAGATAAAATAATGAAAGAAAAAAAAAAAACTTTTACAATTGTTTTTTTATACCCCCTTGATTTTTATGTTTGTTTGCACAAATGTGCAAGAAACAGTGCCTTCATCCGAGCTTTTGTAGGTGTGGCACCCTGTCTTCCAATTCAGTCAGTGTGTTTGCAGGCGTGGCCACAGTTCACCAATGAATGCTGCAGCTGTCTATGGCAGCAGTTGAAAATGCAGTGCCTTACAGTTGAAAGGGAGAGCTCCGCTTCAGTGAGCAGCAATAAGATAGTGCTGATTAGCATATTGCCGGCAATTCTGCTTGTATACGTCTCTGCTTTCTTTTCCTGGAACATAAATTCAGTTTGAAGTGAACTTTTTCTAGGACTATCTTTCCGGGAAGAGGTGACAGGGATACCCAATCCCCCGTCGGCTCAATTAAACCCCCCCCAAAAGAAACAGACTTCCAGTTCCCACGCTGGGAGCCCACCCCAGCATGGCACCGTCTGTATGGCTGATGGAGGTGCCCAATCCCCCATCAGCTCCACGGCCCCGAAAAAATCTTCCAGCTGCCACGCTGTTAGCCTGCCCCAGCATGGCACAGGTCCCAGGGCCATCGTCCTTGGCTCCACTGCCCCCAAAATCTTCCAGCTGCAATGCTGGGAGCCCACCTCAGCGTGGCACAGCTCCCGTGTCGTCCTCCTAAAAGACAACAAACACCTGAAAAGAAAAAAATGGTCCCTCAGATTGTGTCTTCCCCAACCCGAGCCCACCTCTGCGGATCCACCTCCCCACACCCCCATCTCACCCCATACTTACCTCCAGAGGCTGGCAAGACAATCTTCAGTGGATCGGGAACACGTCTGCACTCTTCAAAGCCGACCGCGAACTGAAGAAATGCTGGTAAGCTGTATAATGGAATAAAAAGTTGTTTTTTTTTTTTAACTTTGATGCATGTCTCAGGCATTTTTTGGAATTTTGGCACCAAATTTTTAACATGGGATTTTTGAGACCCTTCCTCATGAATTCTGGCAATGTCATGGCGTTAATCTGCCCCAAAAGGTGATTTCGCGGTCACTGCGCGGAACCACCTTTCGAGACTGAGTTACAAAATGACAGTGTCACTGTTCATGAGGTAGGCCCCTAAAAACCCTATGTTGAAAATCTGGTGAAAAAATTCCCAAAAATGACTGATTTACGAACTAGCGTTGCGCAGTTCCTACAAATGCTTGTAAGTTTGCAAATTTTTAATATTTTCACTCCAGATTTTCAACATTGCCATTTTACCACACCTCCTTATGAGCAGTACAGCTGTAATTTTTCACATCTTACCCAAAATGTGTTTCCACGCATGTAGCGCACAATACTAATATACTAACATACTACAGGCCTGTCAGCCTGACATCGGTGGTGGTCAAAGTGATGGAAGGCATTGTCAAGGAGAAGCTGGGGGGGGGACCTGAAAAAGTCAGGGTGCCTGGACGATAGACAGCATGGATTCGTCCCAGGGAAATCATGTCAGACAAACCTTGTGGAGTTCTATGACTGGGTGATGAGTGCCCTGGACCTGGGTAGACCAGTGGACATCCTATTTCTAGACTTCAGCAAGGCATTTGACTCTGTTCCTCATGACAGCCTGTTGGATAAGCTGGGAGAAATGGGGGTGGGGAACCAGATGATCAGATGGATAGACAATTGGCTCCAGGACCGGACCCAGAGGGTCGTAGTTGGTGGGATAGTCTCATCCCCAAGGAGGGTCATTAGCGGGGTCCCACAGGGATCAGTCCTTGGGCCCCTCCTGTTCAACGCCTACATCTCTGACATAAGGACAGATATCAGGAATGAGATGAGTCTCTTTGCAGATGACTCAAAACTGGGGACGGTGGTGGATAGGGAGGAGGGAAGGGGAGGGTGGCCCTACAGGGGGCCCTGGAGGCTCTGGAAAGATGGTCTAGAAGTGGAAGCTGAAGTTCAATGCAGGGAATACAAGGTACTGCACCTGGGGGCCAGAAACCTGGGACAAGTGTACACCCTGGGGAAATGCTACAAGTCTCAATGGCTGAGAGGGACCTGGGGTGGTGGTGGATGTCAAGATGAACAACTTGGAGACTTGTAGGAGGGCAGCAGCCAAGGCCAACAGGATGCTGGGATGCATCGCTGGGGATCACCTCCAGAAGGAGGGAAGTGATACTCCCTGTATAACTGCTTGGTGAGGCCACACCTTGAGTACTGCGTGCAGTTTTGGGAGGCCACACTTAAAGAGGGACATTAAACTCCTGGAGAGGGTCCAGAGGAGGGCAACCAAAATGATTTGGGGCTTGGGGACATGACCTATGGGAGAGGCTCAAGAGCTAAATATGTACACATTGGAAGAGAGAAGGGACGGGGGACATGATAGAGGTCTTCAGGTACATGAAGGGGTAAATAGGGAGGAGCAGTCAGGGTACTTCGAAGGAAGGAGGGGCAGCTAGGCGGCATGGGTGGAAGCTGGAGGGGAAGATTCAGGGTAGAAAGGAGGAGGTGCTACTTTACTGAGAGGGTGGTGGAGCCATGGAATGCGCTGCCCAGGGGGCTGGTGGAGGCAGAGATGGTGGAGGAGTTCAAGAAGGATGGGACAGGTACAGGGAAGGGTTCTGGAAGCAAAATCCAATGCAGCAAGAATATCTGGAACTGGGAAGGAGAAGCCAGAGAAGGTGGAGGCAACAGGTCAGCTACCAGGGTGGGGGCTGACCAAATGAGCAAGTACAGAAAGACCGTTAGGCCTATTCTGCTGGCATTTTAGTATGTTAGTTTCTCATGCACCCTCGAAGTTCATGAATTTGTAATATTTTCAGTTCAGATTTTCACCACTGGCATTTTCACACTTCCTTATGAACAGTACAGCTGTCATTTTTCACACCATGGCTGAAATGTGTTTTTGCACTTTCAGCGCAGAAATGCGTGGTTGCTGTGGGAAATCACTGTTCAGGACAGATTAAAAAAATCGCAGAGACACTGTTCATGAGCGGAGGTCCCAAAATGCCTCTGTTGACAATCTGCTGTAAAAAATCCCCAAACTAATTACATTACGGGTGTGTGGTGCACAGTTTCTATGCACACTCGTGACTTCACCAGTTTTTTTTATATTTTCACTGCAGATTTTCAACATTGCATTTTTTACACCTCCCCATGAACAGTACAGCTGTCATTTTTCACATCCTGTTCGAAAGTTGTGTTCGCGCCTGTGGTGCCAAATGGCCTAGTCACTGTGCAAAAGCAGCTTTTGGCTAACAAACTGATATTGCCACTGTTCATGAGGTGGGGGTCACAAAAAAAAATTTTGAAAATTTGGAGTGAAAATACCAACGAATGCCTGAGGCATTAGGGTTTCCAACCATAACGCCCCATCCTGTAGAGAATGACAGGCATCAGGGGTGTGACTTGGGATTGTCACCGGTAATGCTCATACCATTCCACCCCCACCCACACCCTGCAGCCAGTGAGAGACATCAAGGTGTGCCTTGGACTCTTCGGCCCCAAAGTTCACCCCGTTCTCCTATACAGCACCCATTTCACCGTATTTCCTGATGGAATGGGGGTGAACATAAGGGCCAAAGACCCCAAGGCACACCATGACACTTGTCGGTGTCTGCAGGGTAGGGTGTGGTGAAATGGCATGGCTGTTATGCCTGACTACTCAAAGGCACACCCCAATGCCTGTCAGTATCTGCAGGGTGGTGGTGGGGTTGGCTTCAGTTCAATACTTCACTGCCATTCCTATTATGCAGCTCTGTAACTCCTACACTACCAATGCCAATGCCAGCAAGCAAACATTTGGCATTGACAAATTCTTGTTCTCTGTGGAAGCATATTCAAATGACAAGAAGTTCCTTTGTCTCTTCACTAGGTGGAGCTGTTTGTTCAGTAGCCAGATTGTCTCCATTCTTATCTGCCTCCATTTCCTGGTTGCTCACTTGGCCCCCCTGCCCTTCCCCTCCACTGACTTAATATCCTAGCTTTTATAGAAGAAATTATGCTTTTTAAAAACACATTTTGTATTTTGTTTTCTTGTGAGCAGTGGGAGTGTTGTTTTTAACCCCCCCCCCCACTACTCTTCGGTACTGATTGTCTGTGTTCTAGCCCACCCCTCTACAGGAAACATGGCAGGGAAAATTTGATTGTTATTTGTTTTTTTTCTATTTATTTTTATTTATTTAGTATGTTTTCCCCCTGTGCCCAGCCTGCCCCATTCAACCTCTCCTCCAGCTCTGTCACCTCGCCATCTCTGGGACTTACCAGACCAGTCTACAGTGCCCCATGGTTTATCCCCCATGGCGGAGCCCCCCAAGGTGCCCACTTTATGCTGGGAGGAGTTTTATTTGGACATGACCAGAGAGCCCATTAGGCAGGTGCGGGGCCTGCGAGGCAGGAAGGCATCATCCTGCAGGCTGGAAATGTCCTCCTTTTCTCACCAGGGAGGCGTGCTGTGCAGTGACGTAGTGGCACATATGATTGACATCCAGCATGCCTCCCAGCCAGATATAGCCCTGGTAGTCAGACCCCAGCCTCCACAAGGGGTTAGTACCATGCTGGTGACATCCCCGCCCTACCCCTGAAGGAGGAGAGCAGTCCTTGGGACGTTCGATCCTCCTCTCCCCAGCTGGCCTTCTGACGCCCAAGATTGCTTCTGATCCAGGGTTGTCACTGTTCCAAGGGGTATCACTACCACTGCACTGGCTGGCTGACATTTTCTTTGTGTTTCATCAATGATTGGGGACAGAGTGGGTGGAGCTGCAGGCATGGTGCTCAAGAGCGGAGCAGGTGGAACTGCAGAAGCAGAGCTCAGGAACAGACCAGGTATGTGTAGAAATCAAGCTGTGCACACCATTTGAAGCAGTGTGCAGTAATGAGAAGCAAGGCTAAGAGCAGGGGGACTGTTTAAGATAGAAGACTAAAGAAAAAGGATTAAAATCCCTCAGAGCAATTGACTTTCAGCATATGCGAAAGTCAAGACGCCTATGCGTTGAGGAGAGGGGACAGTAAAGCCAGCTTCCGAAGAAGGAACAGTGAAGCTGATCATACTGACAGCTTCACTTTCACTTTCAAATTTGCGTGTAAACTGGGAACATGGTCAAGAATTACATGAACTTGTTGGCTGGGAGAAATAAAAAAAGTGTATTTGTGTGTTTAACAATGTTGGAGGGAAGGAATCACTTTTAAAAATCAGGAAGCACTGTCTGGCAAACTCCATGGCAGACATGTCAAGTGTGGACAACTTAGACAAGGCCTATGGGGTAATCCTTGCAATATGTAATGCAATCGTGTGTACTGAGACTAGATCCATGAGGTTGTGCTAGGATAACATCACGGGTCTAGCCTCACACTGACAATCAGAGTCCATGGACTTGTTCTTGCTATTGTATCATATGAGGTTTATAAATGAAAAAATCTTGGAACCAGCTGTACAAGGCTTGTACCTGCAATTCATGTTCAACTGTTAGATATTTCACTGTTATAATAACATCTTTAAATACTAGCAACCCCTAACAGCACTGGAATTTGTCCTGTGTCAGACAATAACATTTTCCATGACTTATGTTTCTAACTAGATGTTATGAATGCAGACAGCATAAAAAATGCATTGAAGGCTGTGGAGGTTGTGCTTGGAGAAAGAGGTCTAAACTGTCTGATTAACAATGCTGGAATCAACGAGGAATGCCCTCTCGAGAATGTCACTGAAGACTGCCTAGTGAATCAATTCAAATGCAATACGGTTGCTCCTGTCATGGTGACCAAGGCAAGTTTGTAAACCTTTCTAGCTCCAAGGAGGTTGATGCTTGGAAGTGCAGTAGTCCCTGCCTCACCCGATCATCTTCGTAATGACAGAAACTAACAATGATGTTCATTTTACCAACCATCAAAAGACCCCATAGACTGTGTCTATGTATTGTTATTCAAAAATGTTTCTAACCATTTCTTGTGCCAAAGCCAAGGCAAAAATATCTGCAGAAGAGCTAGCCCTTATCAGGATATCTATCTCAGACCCTTGTGATATCACTGAATGAGGTGTGCAAATTCTGCAGTTCTGGCACTTGCAGCTTTATTTTTCACAAAATCTCATAACTGATCAATGTTGAAGAAAATAGAAAACGGGATTATCTCTTCATTCCTCCCCTGTCCCAGCACCATCCTCTCTTAAGCACCCCCAAGTACCTCTCATGCTGCCCACTTGGCTCACCTTGAGTTGTTTGACTGCACCTCCTGATCCTCATGGCCTGCAGCAATCTTTGGATTATATCTATCTGTGTCTGTCCACCATTTGTCTGTATATTTATTGTATCTTTCTCTATATAAATAGAGGATACGTAATGGGCAGGAGTGTGATATGGATAATATTGTCACTCCTGCAGAGTGAGCTCTGGGTACTCACGAGTGCCAAAGGCACGAGTGAGTGTATCCAGAGCTCATGATAATATTATTATCCATAGTATACAATCTGCCCATTGCATGTTCTATTTATACAATGGGGTTGAGAGCTTACAAAGTATAGTGATGTTTCCTTTTATTGTTTGGTAACTCCGTAAGTTTTTAGAGGCGACTTGTTCAGAGTCATGCAGTGTGGATGTGGAGATTGTGAGAATCAAACCCAGGTCTGGTATGTTGGATGTACAAAGCTTGTTCAAAGCTCATTACCCTAACCTTTAGGCTATACTGAGAGCAGTGTTTGAGTGTGTTCTGGGTGTGTTTAAGTGTTTCTGAATGGGCTGAAAGTGTTACACACAGTATGAGAAACAAGTGAATGTGTTTGGCAATGCTAATTAAGTTAGTTTCAGCAAACAGTGAGGAAAAGCAACTGTGAGGCACTGTGATTTAGTGTGCAGGTTTTCTTGAACTTAAAATAACATAGTAATGGGCTAGGAATTTTATAAACCCTGTGGGAAACAGTAAATGTTCTTTGCAATGTTAAGTGAGTTACTTGCAAGTAGCAGTGAGAAAAAGAAAATGTGAGGCACTGTTTAGAATGCAGGATTTTTTGAAACTGTAGTAATGGGTTGGGAGTTTTATAACACTGTGGAAAACAGCTGAATGTTCACTGAATGTTAATTGAGTTACTTGCAAGTAGTAGTGAGAAACAGATTTGTAAAGAAGTTCAATTTAGTATGCAGGCTGGAGTGAGTGAGTGAGTGAGTGGTGACATCTGCAGAGTATGTATATTTGTCAGATATTTTAACTCCGGCGATGTCATCATCAGATATCACACTCCAGTGGAAATAACCAAGTTTATCACACTGATATTGCTCTCACCCCCATTGTATAACAAAAATATATATATATATATATATACATATATATATATATATATATCAAAACTTGTTAATGCCTCAGTTAGGGTTAAAGTGACAAAAGTAGGGAGATGTGGCATTAGGGCTTCCAACTCTAACAGCCACCCCCACTCTGCACAGACCTAAAGGCGTCAGGGGCAGCATTGGGGTCATCAGCCTTAGTGCTCACCCCATTCCATTAGAAAATAAACTGGGTGGGTACAGTATAGGAGAATGGGGTGGACGTTATGGCTAATGACCCAAATGCTACCCTGATACCTTTTAGTCTCTGCAGGGTGGGGGTGCGGTGCCACTTTAACCCTAACTGATGCATTAACTAAGTTTTTTGCAATTTATTTCCTTACTGTTTGAGAAAGTATAATCTTGCTATTATTGTACAAGATTTTTCCCAATCAGATACTGATGAACTAATGTGGCCCTAAATTTCATATAAGACAGAACATGCTTAGATGCTATCTGAAGCAATTGTATATACCTAAAACCAAAACTGTCAAAAGACGTAATTTCTATACAGTGAGAACAGCCAGGGCATGAAATTCCTTACCTGGTAACATAGTACAAGCTTCTAACTTTGAATATTTTAAATATATGTTGGATGCCTACTTGGGTCAAAACAATACTTCTAAATAAACCTTCTAGGAGTGGGAGACAATTTAATGGGATTTCAGCCTACTTTGTTTTATTAATCAAGTAATACCAAGTAATGTTCTAATTTGCTTGTGGGAGCACAGGGCATATATGTACTTAGCTGTAGAAGTGCAGGGCCTGGTCCACTTATAACACAAGAATGATGAAATTGTCAGCATAGCCATGTTATTACCCCACCTGATATATCCAGTACATAAAATATTTAAATCCCCACCAAAACGTAATTCTGCACAACTACAATGCCATTTCCATGCTGCAGGTTCGAAAACGCATTTCAGCCAAGATTTGACAAATGACAGTTGTGACATACATTTGGTGGTGTAATATTAAGTCTATGTTCAAAATATGTGGTCAAAATATTTAAATTTACAAAGTTACAAGCGTGCATAGCAAAATTTCAACAAATGGCCATAACTCTGCCAGTTTTTTGACATTTTGACCTCAAATTAGTCGATTTTGGGACCCCAGCTCATGAACAATATGACTGTCATTATACAAATCCCGCCTGACAGGTGAATTTGCCAAGTGACCAAGAAATCAGCTTTTGAGCCAGAGCTGCAAATTGATAGTCATATTGTTCATAAGGTTGGGTCCCCAAAAGGCTATGTTGAAAATTTGGGGTTAAAATCTCCAAAAATGGCTGAGTTATGCATAAAAGTTGAAACACCCATTGAAATACACTGAACAGTATTTACCTTAGTTTTTCATATTGTACTAGTAGTAGTAGTAGTAGTAGTAGTAGCAGTACTAGTACTATAAGTAGTAGAGTTTATTTCGGGCACCTTTCCCTGTAGGCTCAGGGTGCCCTTACAAAGTGTGAGACAAACAGCATATAGAAAAATCAAAACGAATACAATTCATAGGGTTTAAGTGACAAAGGGTTAATGTGCAGGCATCTGTTCCAGCAGCAAGACGTGTCTTCGATCATGAGAGTAGTTCTTGAACCTGGGACCTCTTCAGGTGAGTGAGGGTGTGTGGGGGTGTGAAGAGGTGGGCACAGTGGGAGGTCGAGTGGGGGGATGCGGGTGTGATTGCCAATGGATTTTTTTTTACTACTTAAAGAAAATGCATTTGTCAATGCCAAGTGTTGCTTGCTGGCATTAGCAGTGGAAGTGCAGGAGTTAAACAGATGCAGTATAGAAATGGCAGTGAAGTATTGAACTGACGCCAACTCCACCCCCACCCTGCAGAGATGGACAGACATTGGGGTGTGCCTTTGGGTTGTCGCCCATAACGGTCATGACATTTCACCTCACCCTACCCTGCAGACACTTACAAGTGTTGAGGTGTGCTTTGGAGTGTTTGGGCTTTACACTCACCTCATTCCATAAGGAAATACACTGAAATGGGTGCAGTATAGGAGAATGCGGTGAACTCTAGGGCCAAAGGGTACAAGGCGCCACTGGCTGCAGGGTGGGGGTGGAATGGCATGAGCATTTCTGTCGACAATCCCAAATCACACCCCTGACGCCTGTCGGTCCCTACAGGGTAGGGCCTTATAGTTGAAAACCCTAACACCCTGGGCGTTTCTTGGTATTTTTACTCCAAGTTTTCAACATGGACTTTTTGTGACCCCACCGCATGAACAGTGACACTATCAGTTTGTTAGCCAAAAGGTTATTTTCCACAGGTGCAAAAACACATTTCAAACAGGATGTGAAAAATGGGTTCTATGTGATAATGGCTAGTGTCGAACGGCGACCCGCATTATTGCGACGTCAAGGCGGCGAAAACAATTTCACCACCCTGACATCCTCAGCGCATGGAAGAACAGCACCGGGGACTTAAAACATTAATGCATCAGTTAGGGTTGAAGCAACAAATGTAGGAAATTGAGATGTTAGGGTTGAGCCCCTAACACCCTCCCCACCCAACCCCACCAGCCCACCCCACATCCACCTTCAAAAGACCAACAGGTGTCAGGGTGTGCCTTGGGATTGTTGGGCCTAACTCTCACCCCATTCTCCTATACTGTCTGTACCATGTCAAATGTCTTACATATGGAATGGGGAGAGAGATAGACCTGACAAACCCATGGCACAACCCAATGCCAGTTGGTCTGTGGAGCCAGGTAACTGAAAAATTGTATGCGTACTTTATTGAAAGAGTCATTGAAACTGCTAAATAGAGAGGTAAGTGGTTGTTTAACTTGAAAGTTACAGAAGTTCAAAGTTTCACAAATTAATTATTTGTTAAAATTGTGTGAACATTTTCAAAATATTTGGGTGTTTATAGATCCGCCGCTATTACAGATATACACTCAAAATGTGGGAGACAAGTATCAGGGCCCTGCAATTCCCCTCCAACACTCCTGTGACAGTGATGCCCAGCATCATGCTCCATTATGACTAAAGACATCCAGAAACTTCTGTCAGAATGGCCTAAGTCGCAACTATCTACAGGGTCATTAAAGAGTCAGCAGGCAGCACTGTACAGACACAATGCTGCATGTGCATGTACGTCCACAAGTCATTAAGTCAGTAAGCTCTAGTGGTTATCTAGCATATTGCAAGAATTCAGGCTAGTGCACTGTAATGCCGATGACTATTCTTCATGGTTCATCACTCAACATAGTGACCTGACACTTGGCACCACTATACTTTAACTATGGATACTCCGGTGAATGCTACCTTATTGCTACTTTACCCAGTCTTTACATTCCTCTACAATAGCAGCTCAGATGTATGACTGGACAAAATGTAGGACATGGCTTTGACAAAAATATCACAAAATTCTACAATTTTGCAAAAGCTCATAAAATTCAGCTTTAAATACTGATAATATTTTGAAATCTTTGGCTGCTTATAACTTGCACCAGCCTGGTTCGGTGTGCAAGCGTACACCAAGTTCCCACAGGAAAGGACCCCGAACTGTAGTTCATTCAGCAGCTGCCCTTTGTGTGCAAATACCAGTTCATGCTCTAGCCTTAGGGGGTGCTATAATTAAAGTGGACAACACCAGTCTCTCAATTGTGTTGTAATTTATTTTATTGTTGCATTTTTATGTTCGCTTGTGCGCATGCACAAGGAACATGTTGTGACAGCTTGCTGGAGTAGCAGGATGTGGAGGTGCGGTGGTGTTGTGACCAATGCCACCACTGCTTTTCAGGGTTTGTCTGTGAGGCACCAATGAATAAGCACACTGTCTATGACAGCAGCTCAAAAGTGTGCCCCCAACTTGAAACAATTTCACCACTGCAATGAGGGAGCGACCCATCATTGCAGGGCGTGCCTTGCCTGGTGTAACAGTTCAATAAACATGGTGGTGGCTGTCACCATCCGCCTCTCACAGTCCCACCTGAAAGCTGACATTGGAGGTGCCAATCCCTCTGTCGGCATGCCCCCTCCCCAGTTCATTTGCCGATGGGGAGTCCAATCCCCGTCAGCATGATGTCCCTGTAGTTTAATTTGTATGCCAAGGAGGTGCCCAATCCCCCTCAGCATCATGCCCCCCCAAACACAGACCCATTTTCTTTGCCGATAGGGTGGCCAATCCCTGTCGGCTCCAATAGTCCCAAAACACCCAGGTGGCACACTGGGAGCCCACCCCAGCACGTAACTCCAAATGTAACTATAAAAAAGAAAACCTTCCCACAAAGTTTTTCTTTTTTTTTTCTTAACCTGTAAACAAGAAAATGGTCCCTCATTGCCTGCGGTGTCCCCTCCCCCAATCTGCACCCACCCTCTGTGCACCCCAGCTCCACACACCCCCCTCACCCCATACTTACCTCCAGAGCCTGGCGCAATGATCTTCGGTGGAGCAGGAACATGTCTGCACTCTTCAAACTGGCTGCGAACTGAAGAAATGCCAGTAAGCTGTATAATGGCATAAATGGGGGGGGGGGGTCAACTTAGGTGGATTTATCGGCCACTTTTGTGACGTTTGGCACCAAATTTTCAACATGGGGTTCTTGGGATCCCACCTCATGAACTCAGTCACTGTTATGTAGTTATTCGGTCCCAAAAGGTGATTTTGTGGTCACTGCATTGAATCACCTTCTGGGACTGATTAATGAAACAACAGTGTCACTGTTCATGAGGTGGGCTCCCAAAAAACCTATGTTGCAAATCTGGTGAAAAAATTCCAAAACATGACTGTGTTACAAGCATGCATTGCACAGTTCCCACACATGCTCATAACTTTGAGAATTTTTAATATTTTCTCTCCAGATTTTCAACATTGCCATTTTTCCACACCTCCTTATGAACAGTACAGCTGTCATTTTTCACATCCTGCCCAAAATGTGTTTTCGCTCATTTGGCGCACAATGGCACAGTCGCTGTGCGAAATCAATGTTTAGGACAGATTAAGAAAATCACAGTGATAGAGTTCATAACAAGAAGTCTCAAAAAGCCCATGTTGCAAATTTGGTGAACAAATTCCAAAAAATGACTGCGTTATCAGCATGCGTTTCGCAGTTTCAACGAATATTCGTAACTTCACCAATTTTTTATATTCGTACTCCAGATTTTTAACATTGTCATTTTTGCACACTGCCTTATGATCAGTACAGCTGCCATTTTTCATATCCAGCCCAAAACATGTTTTCACACCTGCGGCACACAATGGGCGTGGTCGATGTGCAAAATCAACGTTCGGGACAGATTAAGAAAATCACAGTGCCCCTGCTCATGAGCGGAGGTCCCAAAATGCCTATGTAGAAAATCTGGTGTAAAGAAAATCCCCCCGATAATTGCATTACAGGTGCGTGTTGCACAGTTTCTACGCACGCTTGTGACTGCACCAATTTTTTTATATTTTCACTCCAAATTTTCAACATCACCATTTCTTTACACCTCCTCATGAACAATGCAACTGTCATTTTTCACATCCTGTTCAAAATGTGTTTTCACACTTGTGGCACCAAATGGTGTAGTCACTGTGCAAAATCACCTTTCGGCTAACAAACTGATAGTGTGACTGTGCATACGGTGCAGTCACAAAAAGCCCATGTTGAAAACTTGGAGTTAAAATACCAACAAATACTCAGGGGGTTAAAGTTTCCAGCCATAATGCCCTACCCTGTAGGGACTGACAGGCATCAGGGGTGTGACTTGGGATTGTCGACAGTAATGCTCACACCATTCCACCCCCACCCTGCAGCCAGTGACAGGCATCGAGGTGTACCTTGGACTCTTCATCCCCAAAGTTCACCCCATTCTCCTATACTGCACCCATTTCAGCATATTTCCATATGGAATGGGGTGATTGTAATGCCCGAACACCCCAAGGCACGCCTCGACTTTTGTCAGTGTCTGCAGGGTAGGGTGAGATGAAATGGCATGAGCTTTATGGTAATAACCCAAAGTCACACCCTAATACCTGTCCATCTCTGCAGGGTGCGGGTGGGGTTGGCATCAATTCAATACTTCACTGCCATTCCTATTCTGCATCTGTCTAACTCCTGCCCTTCCAATGCTAATGCCAGCAAGCAAACATTTAGCATTGACAAGTGCTTGTTTTAAAAGGCCACAGTCTCAATGTTTCACATATGTATATGCTTCTTCAGGAGAGTGCCTTTAATCTTTCTCAATGGTGAGCCAACCTCCTCAATAGTGTGATAATGACTCCTATATACATTTTTTTTTCTTTCTGTTTTGCCATGGGTGCTTATAACTTGGCCAGCCTTTGACCAAGAGATTAGAGCACTGACACACACAGCCTCTTTTTCCCATAGTGTTTATTTTCCCAGTCAGCAGCTTGTTTCTCAGGGTATTACTTGTTCTCAGGGATATACCCTAATCAGGATGAACCCAGCCATCATTCAGCTGGCTACCGGGTATTTCTCTCCGACATTATTCCCCCTCCCATCTCCCCTGGTAGGGGCGATGCCTCTGTCAGCCTTGCACAACAGCAGCTTCCCCAGTGACAGGAGCAAGCTGCCTAGCCCAGCAGCAGGGAGCGCTGCATTGGTGGAACCCACCACAAACCCTCCCCGACCAAGATGAAGTGCTGAGCAGCAGCTGTCTCAGCCATGGCCTTTTTACCGACACGACTTCTCGTGCTCTCTTCCAAACCTGGGTCGTCAGCATGGCAGCGCAACTCTGCTGCTGGGCTGTGGGGATGGCCTCAAAGCCTAATATTTAGAGTCAATGAACCTAAGAAAATTGGTAGGAGACTGTTCTCTAGTTTTAAAGTTATATGTGCCTAACATTCTACAGTTTACATAATTGCAAAATGTAATTTTAACATTTCTGAACGTTTGGAGGTCTATAATTCAGTTGCCTTTAAAATAGAGATTTGAAACTTGGTACACTTCTCTGTAAACCTTGGTAAAGTCATCATACAAATCTTTGTGACAGATACTTTAAGTTTACATAAATAGAAAAAGCAATGTTAAAATTTCTGAAAGTTTGGAGGTTTATAACTCAGTCACTTTCAAATAGCAAGAGATCCCAAGCTTGGTACACTTCTGTATGGCCCTTGGTAAAAATCTACATACCGCATGTGCTGCAGTTTTGAAAAATACTTTTTAAATTAGACAGAAATAACTGAAATCACAATTTTGGCCAAATTTTACAAAATTTCAGTGGAATTTCACGAACTTTTGCAGAAGCAAAATTGGCATTTCACCAGAATTTCACTAACAGAAAATAAATTTCACCCATCCCTACTTGCTGGAAACTTCTTTTTGTCTAACCTGATCCATGTCACCCAGTCCCCAGTCAAAAATGAGAACCAAAACATCACACACAGTGTTTTTTAACTAATGACCATAGCAGCTGAACTCTAAACTTATTTGACAGACCGCTCTCTCCGCTGCTCTGTACGGTAAAGTCTTGCTCTCCTTCTTTCCAACTCTGCAGAGCTCACTTACCCTGCTTGCACCATTCAGCAGCAGGTTACTGAAAAACACTCACTCACCAGCTTGCTTCATGCTGGTAACATTCAAGGACAGGAAACAGGCCCCGAACTATTAAACAGCTTACAAAATGCATAAAGAATAAAATAAAAAGTGTACAACTGAATTTACAACAGCTAATAAACATGTTTTACAGCAAGCAACAACAGCTATCAGGAAGACACACGGTACTCAACATAAGCACAAAGGGGCACAATAGTGCCCCTAGTGACAACCCACTAGTGGAGGGACTATTTCATAAAAAATACCAATATTATAGTTCTACATTTAATTTTTAAAAATTAATTTACACATAAACATAGAATCTGTCAGGAGATATAAACATATTGGCCCATCCAGTCTGCTAATTTTTCCCTACATACAGTATCACTGTAGATTCTCCAGTTCCAACTCCTCCCAATTTCTTTCCACTAAGATTCCTTTGTGCCTATCCCATGCATTCTTAAATCCCACCACAGTTTTTGCCCCTACTACCTGGGCTGGTAGACTGTTCCTGGAATCCACTCTTTCTGTGAATAAGTACCTCTTCACATCCCTCCTGAATCTACCCCTCTCCAGCTTCATAACATGTCCCCTTGTTCTTGAACACCTTTTTTCTGAAAAATATTTCCCGCCTTTACCTTATTTACCACCATGAGATATTTAAAGATCTCCATCATATCCGCCCTCCTATCTCTCTTCCAGAGTGTGCATACTGAGTTCCTTTTGTCTCTCCTCATAGAACCTTTGATGCCGGCCACTCACCGTTTTAGTTGCCCTTCTCTGGACTGCTTCCACTCTGTCTATGTCCTTCCAAAGATGTGTCTTCCAGAACTGTACACAGAATTCTAAGTGAGGTCTTACCAGTGTTCTATGCAGAGGCAGCACCGCTTCCCTCCTTCTGCTGGTGATACCTCACCCTATGAATCCCAGCATCCTACTAGGCCTCTTAATTGCCTTGTCACACTGCAAGGACACCTTTAGGTCATCAGAGATTATTACCCCGAGATCTCTCTCATGCTTGGTGGTCCTCAATAACACTTTCCCCATGTCGTATTCTGCCCCTGGGTTTCTGTTCCCTAAGTGCATTATTTTGCATTTTTCACTTGAAACCAGGCTGCCATACCTTTGATCACTCCTCGAGTTTTCTTAGGTCTCTACTTATCTTTTCTACCCTCCCCCACAGTATCCACCCCATTGCAGATGTTGGTGTCATCTGTAAAGAGGCAGACCTTCACCTCTAGCTCCTGTGTAATGTCACTTATAAAGACATTAAAGAGGACCAGTCCCAGCACTGATCCCTGAGGCACCCCACGGGTCATGCTCCCCTCCACAGAGTGAACTCTGTTTACCATCACCCTGTCTCACCTAGCCTCTAAGCAATTTCTTACCCAGTTTGCTACCTTGTGACTCACTCCTAAGCTATCCAGCTTGCTTAATAGTCTCCTAAGTGAAACAGTGTCAAATGCCTTTCTGTAATCTAGGTAGATATCATTCTTTACTCCACCCTGATCTAATTCCTTGGTCAGCCAATCAAAGAAATCTATCAGATTCATTTGAAATGATGCTGTCTAAGGTCTTGTAATCCATCAGATTCAATATATTCCACTATCCTGTCCTTCTGCAGTGATGCCATTAACTTTCCCACCACCAATGTCAGGCTGACTGGTCTATAATTACCATCCTCCTCCCTTTTTGCCTTTTTTGTGAAGTGGGACTACATCTGCCTTCCTCCAGTTCTCTTGTACCAGTCCTGTTTCAAGTGAACTGTTAAACAGGATTGGCAGTCATACAGCCAGTACCGCCGTGAGCTCCTTCAATACCCTAAGATGTTCCCTGGCTGGTCCCATTACTTTGTCTACCATCAGATTAGTGAGTCCCTTTAGGACTCTCTCCTCTGAAAAATGTATGTCTACTTCCTCTCTTCAGAGCTCCTGTTACTTTCTTGTGCCCCCCCCACCTCTCTTTCCACTGTGAACACTGAACAAAAGTATTTGTTCAGAATGTCTGTTTTTTCCTGTTCCCCTGTGCAGTCTTTCCCATCCTTTTTTAACCATACAATCCCTCCCCTGATCTTCCTCTTTCCATTTACATGCCTAAAGAATGTCTTGTCCCCTTTTCATTACTTCCTGGGCTATTCTCACTTCAGTTGGTGGCTTTGTGCTTCTTACTGCTTTCCCTGCTTCGCTCTGTTTCCCCTGATACACCTCCCTATCCTCATCCCTGTGCATCTCCTTATGTCTTCTGAATGCCCCCTTTTAGCCTTTACCTTGTCCATCACCTCTTTTGAGAACCGTAGCAATCTCTTTTCCCTTTTACCTTTACTGACTTGTTTGACACAGAAGTTTGTTGCCTTCACTATGCCCCCTTTTAGCTTCTCCCATTGATCCTCCACCCCACCCAGGTTAATCCTTCCTGCTAGGTCATCCTTTGAGCATTCACCAATCTTTGTAAAGTCTGTCCTCCTGAAGTACAGGACCAGCGTCCTTGTTTGGTTCGAGTCTGCATTCATCCTTATATTTATTTATTTATTGACTTTTGATGACCGGGTAGGCCACTGAGCCCAGAAGGTCCCTTTTTCAGGGGAGACCCAGGAGACAGAAATAGTACAATACAGTCAGGTAGAACAGGGTGCAGAGAAAGTAGACAAGAAATTCAAGGTTACAATAAAGGCAATATTTCAATATATTGAACATAAGTGCAACAATTGAGGGAGTTGAGACGTGCTTTTTCCTTTTTGCCTGTACTGCATATTTAATCCCCCCTCTCTCTCCATTCTCCCGCAGAGACCCCCCCTCCGCCGAGGAGACCGGAGGTCGCGAGGGCCTGCCCTGAAGCCCTCCCTGCCCGCAGAAGCCCCAACCAGACACACCAGGTAATTCTACCTTGATCCAGGCTGCTGCCACCACCGTTGGCCATCTGGCACCTTTTCTGAAACGGCCACAAGCTCCCCTGCTCAGCGCATGAATCCCAGCCAGAGTAGCACCTCGAGTTGCTGCCCAGGCTCAAACGGAGCAGAACTGTTACTTTTGTGCCTGATTTTGAAAGTTTTAAAATGAACCAGCTAAAACTATTTGTATTTGCCTGTAACTGTATTTAAAAGCTTAGAGTCACTGCAAGCCCAGGACCTGTGTTCTATCTGAAATCCCAACCTGTGCAAATCTCACTGGGGACTGTTTGTTAATTTGTAAAGTGCATTTTTCCAGTTATAACTGAAATACCCACCTGTGAAAAACTCATTTGGGGACTGTTTGTTAACTTCTAAAGTGCATTTCCAGCATGCAGAATTTCAGATTGCCCTGCTAGTAACCACCATAAGCCTTTCTTTTTTGAATCACAATAGTAACCTGATAGCCCGCAGCCCATTTGCTCTTCTCCCCATACCCACTACCAGCCCGCCCCAAGCAAGTTAATCCTTTTTGCCTGTATTGCATATTTAAACCCCCCTCTCTCTCCATTCTCCCGCAGAGACCCCCCCTCTCCCGAGGAGACCGGAGGTCGCGAGGGCCTGCCCTGAAGCCCTCCCTGCCCGGAGAAGCCCCAAACCCGAGACACACCAGGTAATTCTATCTTGATCCAGGCTGCTGCCACCACCGTAGGCCATCTGGCGCCTTTTCTGAAATAGCCACAAGCTCCCCTGCTCAGCGCATGAATCCCAGCCAGAGTAGCACCTCGAGTTGCTGCCCAGGCTCAAACGGAGCAGAACTGTTACTTCTGTGCCTGATTTTGAAAGTTTTAAAATGAAACAGCTAAAACTATTTGTTTTTGCCTGTAACTGTATTTAAAAGCTTAGAGTCACTGCAAGCCCAGGACCTGTGTTCTATCTGAAATCCCAACCTGTGCAAATCTCACTGGGGACTGTTTGTTAATTTGTAAAGTGCATTTTTCCAGTTATAACTGAAATACCCCCCTGTGAAAAACTCATTTGGGGACTGTTTGTTAACTTCTAAAGTGCATTTCCAGCGTGCAGAATTTCAGTTTGCCCTGCTAGTAACCACCATAAGCCTTTCTTTTTTGAATCACAATAGTAACCTGACAGCCCACAGCCCATTTGCTCTTCTCCCCACACCCACTACCAGCCTGCCCCAAGCAAGTTAATCCTTTTTGCCTGTATTGCATATTTAATCCCCCTCTCTCTCCATTCTCCCGCAGAGACCCCCCTCCCGAGGAGACCGGAGGTCGCGAGGGCCTGCCCTGAAGCCCTCCTTGCCCGCAGAAGCCCCAAACCCGAGACACACCAGGTAATTCTACCTTGATCCAGGCTGCTGCCACCACCGTTGGCCATCTGGCGCCTTTTCTGAAACGGCCACAAGCTCCCCTGCTTAGCGCATGAATCCCACCCAGAGTAGCACTTCGAGTTGCTGCCCAGGCTCAAATGGAGCAGAACTGTTACTTTTGTGCCTGATTTTGAAAGTTTTAAAATGAACCAGCTAAAACTATTTGTATTTGCCTGTAACTGTATTTAAAAGCTTAGAGTCACTGCAAGCCCAGGACCTGTGTTCTATCAGAAATCCCAACCCGTGCAAATCTCACTGGGGACTGTTTGTTAATTTGTAAAGTGCATTTTTCCAGTTATAACTGAAATACCCCCTTTGAAAAACTCATTTGGGGACTGTTTGTTAACTTCTAAAGTGCATTTCCAGCGTGCAGAATTTCAGTTTGCCCTGCTAGTAACCACCATAAGCCTTTCTTTTTTGAATCACAATAGTAACCTGATAGCCCACAGCCCATTTGCTCTTCTCCCCACACCCACTACCAGCCCGCCCCCAGCAAGTTAATAATTTTTGCTTGTACTGCATATTTAATCCCCTCTCTCCATTCTCCCGCAGAGACCCCCCTCCCCCGAGGAGACCAGAGGTCTCGTGGGCCTGCCCCGAAGCCCTCCCTGCCTGCAGAAGCCCCAAACCTGAGACACACCAGGTAATTCCACCTAGATACAGGCTGCTGACACCACCGTTGGCCATGTGGCGCCTTTTCTGAAACGGTCACAAGCTCCCCTGCTCAGCGCATGAATCCCAGCCAGAGTAGCACCTCGAGTTGCTGCCCAGGCTCAAATGGAACAGAACTGTTACTTTTGTGCCTGATTTTGAAAGTTTTAAAATGAACCAGCTAAAACTATTTGTATTTGCCTTTAACTGAATTTATAAGCTTAGAGTCACTGCAAGCCCAGGACCTGTGTTCTATCTGAAATCCCAACCTGTGCAAATCTCAATGGGGACTGTCTGTTAATTTGTAAAGAGCATTTTTCCAGTTATAACTGAAATACCTCCCTGTGAATAACACATTTGGGGACTGTTTGTTAACTTCTAAAGTGCATTTCCAGCGTGCAGAATTTCAGTTTGCCATGCTAGAAACCACCATAAGCCTTTCTTTTTTGAATCACAATAGTAACCTGATAGCCCACAGCCCATTTGCTCTACTCCCCCACACCCACTACCAGCCCGCCCCCAGCAAGTTATTCCTTTTTGCCTGTACTGCATATTTAATCCCCCCTCTCTCTCCATTCTCCCGCAGAGAACCCCCCTTCCCCCAAGGAGACCGGAGGTCGCGAGGTCCTGCCCTGAAGCCCTCCCTGCCCGCAGAAGCCCCAAACCCGGGACACACCAGGTAATTCTACCTTGATCCAGGCTGCTGCCACCACCGTTGGCCATCTGGCGCCTTTTCTGAAACGGCCACAATCTCCCCTGCTCAGCGCATGAATCCCAGCCAGAGTAGCACCTGGAGTTGCTGCCGAGGCTCAAACAGAGCAGAACTGTTACTTTTGTGCCTGATTTTGAAAGTATTAAAATGAAACAGATAAAACTATTTGTATTTGCCTGTAACTGTATTTAAAAGCTTAGAGTCACTGCAAGCCCAGGACCTGTGTTCTATCTGAAATCCCTACCTGTGCAAATCTCACTGGGGACTGTTTGTTAATTTGTAAAGTGCATTTTTCCAGTTATAACTGAAATACCCCCCTGTAAAAAAACTCATTTGGGGACTGTTTGTTAACTTCTAAAGTGCATTTCCAGCGTGCAGAATTTCAGTTTGCCCTGCTAGTAACCACCATAAGCCTTTCTTTTTTGAATCACAATAGTAACCTGATAGCCCACAGCCCATTTGCTGTTCTCCCACACCCACTACCAGCCCGCCCCCAGCAAGTTAATCCTTTTTGCCTGTACTGCATATTTAATCCCCCCTCTCTTTCCATTCTTCCGCAGAGACCCCCCCCGAGGAGACCGGAGGTCGCGAGGGCCTGCCCTGAAGCCCTCCCTACCCGCAGAAGCCCCAAACCCAAGACACACCAGGTAATTCTACCTTGATCCAGGCTGCTGCCACCACCGTTGGCCATCTGGCGTGTTTTCTGAAACGGCCACAAGCTCCCCTGCTCAACGCATGAATCCCAGCCAGAGTAGCACCTCGAGTTGCTGCCCAGGCTCAAACGGAGTTGAACGGTTACTTTTGTGCCTGATTTTGAAAGTTTTAAAATGAACCAGCTAAAGCTATTTGTATTTGCCTGTAACTGTATTTAAAAGCTTAGAGTCACTGCAAGCCCCGGACCTGTGTTCTATCTGAAATCCCAACCTGTGCAAATCTCACTGGGGACTGTTTGTTAATTTGTAAAGTGCATTTTTCCAGTTATAACTGAAATACCCCCCTGTGAAAAACTTATTTGTTGGACTGTTTGTTAACTTCTAAAGTGCATTTCCAGCGTGCAGAATTTCAGTTTGCCCTACTAGTAACCACCATAAGCCTTTCTTTTTTGAATCACAACAGTAACCTGATAGCCCACAGCCCATTTACTCTTCTCCCCCACCCACTACCAGCCCGCCCCAGCAAGTTAATCCTTTTTGCTTGTACTGCATATTTAATCCCCCCTCTCTCTCCATTCTCCTGCAGAGAACCCCCTCCCCCGAGGAGACCGGAGGTCGCAAGTGCCTGCCCTGAAGCCCTCCCTGCCGGCAGAAGCCCCAAACCAAAGACACACCAGGTAATTCTACCTTGATCCAGGCTGCTGCCACCACTGGTGGCCATCTGGCGCCTTTTCTGAAACGGCCACAAGCTCCCCTGCTCAGCGCATGAATCCCAGCCAGAGTAGCACCTCGAGTTGCTGCCCAGGCTCAAACGGAGCAGAACTGTTACTTTTGTGCCTGATTTTGAAAGTTTTAAAATGAACCAGCTAAAACTATTTGTATTTGCCTGTAACTGTTTTTAAAAGCTTAGAGTCACTGCAAGCCCAGGACCTGTGTTCTATCTGAAATCCCAACATGTGCAAATCTCACTGGGGACTGTTTGTTAATTTGTAAAGTGCATTTTTCCAGATATAACTGAAATTCCCCCCTGTGAAAAACTCATTTGGCGACTGTTTGTTCACTTCTAAAGTGCATTTCCAGCACGCAGAATTTCAGTTTGCCCTGCTATTAACCACCATAAGCCTTTCTTTTTTGAATCACAATAGTAACCTGATAGCCCACAGCCCATTTGCTCTTCTCCCCACACCCGCTACCAGCCCGCCCCCAGCAAGTTAATCCTTTTTGCCTGGACTGCACATTTAATCCCCCCACTCTCTCCTTTCTCCCGCAGAGACCCCCCCTCCCCCGAGGAGACCGGAGGTCACGAGGGCATGCGCTGAAGCCCTCCCTGCCTGCAGAAGCCCCAAACCCGAGACACACCAGGTAATTCTACCTTGATCCAGGCTGCTGCCACCACCGTTGGCCATCTAGCGCCTTTTCTGAAACGGCCACAAGCTCCCCTGCTCAGCGCATGAATCCCAGCCAGAGTAGCACCTCGAGTTGCTGCCCAGGCTCAAACGGAGCAGAACTGTTACTTTTGTGCCTGATTTTGAAAGTTTTAAAATGAACCAGCTAAAACTATTTGTATTTGCCTGTAACTGTATTTAAAAGCTTAGAGTCACTGCAAGCCCAGGACCTGTGTCCTATCTGAAATCCCAACCTGTGCAAATCTCACTGGTGACTGTTTGATAATTTGTAAAGTGCATTTTTCCAGTTATAACTGAAATCCCCCCCTGTGAAAAACTCATTTGGGGACTGTTTGTTAACTTCTAAAGTGCATTTCCAGCGTGCAGAATTTCAGTTTGCCCTTCTAGTAACCACCATAAGCCTTTCTTTTTTGAATCACAATAGTAACCTGATAGCCCACAGCCCATTTGCTCTTCTCCCCACACCCACTACCAGCCCGCCCCCAGTAAATTAATCCTTTTTGCCTGTACTGCATATTTAATCCCCCCTCTCTCTCCATTCTCCTGCAGAGACCCCCCTCCCCCGAGGAGACCGGAGGTCGTGAGGGCCTGCCCTGAAGCCCTCCCTGCCTGCAGAAGCCCCAAACCGAGACACACCAGGTAATTCTACCTTGATCCAGGCTTCTGCCACCACCGTTGGCCATCTGGCGCCTTTTCTGAAATGGCCACAAGCTCCCCTGCTCAGCGCATGAATCCCAGCCAGAGTAGCACCTCGAGTTGCTGCCCAGGCTCAAACGGAGCAGAACTGTTACTTTTGTGCCTGATTTTGAAAGTTTTAAAATGAACCAGCTAAAACTGTTTGTATTTGCCTGTAAGTGTATTTAAAAGCTTAGAGTCAATGCAAGCCCAGGACCTGTGTTCTATCTGAAATCCCAACCTGTGCAAATCTCACTGGGGACTGTTTGTTAATTTGTAAAGTGCATTTTTCCAGTTATAACTGAAATACCCCCCCTGTGAAAAACTCATTTGGGGACTGTTATTTAACTTCTAAAGTGCATTTCCAGCGTGCAGAATTTCAGTTTGCCCTGCTAGTAACCACCATAAGCCTTTCTTTTTTGAATCACAATAGTAACCTGATAGCCCACAGCCCATTTTCTCTTCTCCCCACACCCACTACCAGCCCGCCGCCAGCAAGTTAATCCTTTTTGCCATTACTGCATTTAATCACCCCTCTCTCCATTCTCCAGCAGAGAACCCTCCCACGAGGAGACCGGAGGTCGCGAGGGCCTGCCCTGAAGCCCTTCTTGCCCGTAGAAACCCCAAACCCGAGACACACCAGGTAATTCTACCTTGATCCAGGCTGCTGCCACCACCGTTGGCCATCTGGAGCCTTTTCTGAAACGGCCTCAAGCTCCACTGCTCAGTGCATGAATCCCAGCCAGAGTAGCACCTCAGGTTGCTGCCCAGGCTCAAACGGAGCAGAACTGTTACTTTTGTGCCTGATTTTGAAAGTTTTAAAATGAACCAGCTAAAACTATTTGTATTTGCCTGTAACTGTATTTAAAAGCTTAGAGTCACTGCAAGCCCAGGACCTGTGTTCTATCTGAAATCCCAACCTGTGCAAATCTCATTGGGGACTGTTTGTTAATTTGTAAAGTGCATTTTTCCAGTTATAACTGAAATACCCCCCTGAAAAACTCATTTGGGGACTGTTTGTTAACTTCTAAAGTGCATTTCCAGCGTGCAGAATTTCAGTTTGCCCTGCTAGTAACCACCATAAGCCTTTCTTTTTTGAATCACAATAGTAACCTGATAGCCCACAGCCCATTTGCTCTTCTCCCCACACCCACTACCAGCCGCCCCAGCAAGTTAATCCTTTTTGCCTGTACTGCATATTTAATCCCCCTCTCTCTCCATTCTCCCGCAGAGACCCCCCCTCCGCCGAGGAGACCGGAGGTCGCGAGGGCCTGCCCTGAAGCCCTCCCTGCCCGCAGAAGCCCCAAATCCGAGACACACCAGGTAATTCTACCTGATCCAGGCTGCTGCCACCGCCGCGGCCATCTGGCACCTTTTCTGGAATGCCACAAGCTCCCTGCTCAGCGTGAATCCCAGCCAGAGTAGCACCTCGGAGTTGCTGCCCAGGCTCAAGCAGAGCAGAACTGTTACTTTTGTGCCTGATTTTGAAAGTTTTAAAATGAACCAGCTAAAACTATTTGTATTTGCCAGTAACTGTATTTAAAAGCTTAGAGTCACTGCAAGCCCAGGACCTGTGTTCTATCTGAAATCCCAACCTGTGCAAATCTCACTGGGGACTGTTTGTTAATTTGTAAAGTGCAATTTTCCAGTTATAACTGAAATACCCACCTGTGAAAAACTCATTTGGGGACTGTTTGTTAACTTCTAAAGTGCATTTCCAGCATGCAGAATTTCAGATTGCCCTGCTAGTAACCACCATAAGCCTTTCTTTTTTGAATCACAATAGTAACCTGAAAGCCCACAGCCCATTTGCTCTTCTCCCCACACCCACTACCAGCCCGCCCCCAGCAAGTTAATCCTTTTTGCCTGTACTGCATATTTAATCCACCCTCTCTCTCCATTCTCCCGCAGAGACCCCCCCTCCCCCGAGGGAGACCGGGGGTCGCCAGGGCCTGCCCTGAAACCCTCCCTGCCCGCAGATGCCCCAAACCCGAGACACACCAGGTAATTCTACCTTGATTCAGGCTGCTGCCACCACCGTTGGCCATCTGGCGCCTTTTCTGAAACGGCCACAAGCTCCCCTGCTCAGCGCATGAATCCCAGCCAGAGTAGCACCTCGAGTTGCTGCCCAGGCTCAAACGGAGCAGAACTGTTACTTTTTTGCCTGATTTTGAAAGTTTTAAAATGAACCAGCTAAAACAATTTGTATTTGCCTGTAACTGTATTGAAAAGCTTAGAGTCACTGCAAGCCCAGGACCTGTGTTCTATCTGAAATCCCAATCTGTGCAGATCTCACTGGGGACTGTTTGTTAATTTGTAAAGTGCATTTTTCCAGTTATAACTGAAATACCCCCCTGTGAAAAACTCATTTGGGGACTGTTATTTAACTTCTAAAGTGCATTTCCAGCGTGCAGAATTTCAGTTTGCCCTGCTAGTAACCACCATAAGCCTTTCTTTTTTGAATCACAATAGTAACCTGATAGCCCACAGCCCATTTTCTCTTCTCCCGACACCCACTACCAGCCCGCCACCAGCAAGTTAATCCTTTTTGCCATTACTGCATATTTAATCACCCCTCTCTCTCCATTCTCCAGCAGAGACCCTCCCACGAGGAGACCGGAGGTCGCGAGGGCCTGCCCTGAAGCCCTCCTTGCCCGCAGAAACCCCAAACCCGAGACACACCAGGTAATTCTACCTTGATCCAGGCTGCTGCCACCACCGTTGGCCATCTGGAGCCCTTCAAGCGACCTCAAGCTCCACTGCTCAGTGCATGAATCCCAGCCAGAGTAGCACCTCGAGTTGCTGCCCAGGCTCAAGCGGAGCAAATTGTTGCTTTTGTGCCTGATTTTGAAAGTTTTAAAATGAACCAGCTAAAACTATTTGTATTTGCCTGTAACTGTATTTAAAAGCTTAGAGTCACTGCAAGCCCAGGACCTGTGTTCGATCTGAAATCCCAACCTGTGCAAATCTCATTGGGGACTGTTTGTTAATTTGTAAAGTGCATTTTTCCAGTTATAACTGAAATACCCCCTGTGAAAAACTCATTTGGGGACTGTTTGTTAACTTCTAAAGTGCATTTCCAGCGTGCAGAATTTCAGTTTGCCCTGCTAGTAACCACCATAACCTTTCTTTTTTGAATCACAATAGTAACCTGATAGCCCAGAGCCCATTTGCTCTTCTCCCACACCCACTACCAGCCCGCCCCAGCAAGTTAATCCTTTTTGCCTGTACTGCATATTTAATCCCCTCTCTCCATTCTCCCGCAGAGACCCCCCCTCCCCTAGGAGACCGGTGGTGGTGAGGGCCTGCCCTGAAGCCCTCTCTGCCTGCAGAAGCCCCAAACCCGAGACACACCAGGTAATTCTATCTTGATCCAGGCTGCTGCCACCACCGTTGGCCATCTGGCGCCTTTTCTGAAACGGCCACAAGCTCCCCTGCTCAGCGCATGAATCCCAGCCAGAGTAGCTCCTCGAGTTGCTGCCCAGGCTCAAACGAAGCAGAACTGTTACTTTTGTGCCTGATTTTGAAAGTTTTAAAATGAACCAGCTAAAACTATTTGTATATGCCTGAAACTGTATTTAAAAGCTTAGAGTCACTGCAAGCCCTGGACCTGTGTTCTATCTGAAATCCCAACCTGTGCAAATCTCACTGGGGACTGTTTGTTAATTTGTAAAGTGCATTTTTCCAGTTATAACTGAAATACCCCCCTGTGAAAAACTCATTTGGGGACTGTTTGTTAACTTCTAAAGTGCATTTCCAGAGTGCAGAATTTCAGTTTGCCCTGCTAGTTACCACCATAAGCCTTTCTTTTTTGCATCACAATAGTAAATTGATAGCCCACAGCCCATTTGCTCTTCTCCCCACACCCACTACCAGCCCGCCCCCAGTAAATTAATCCTTTTTGCCTGTACTGCATATTTAATCCCCCCTCTCTCCATTCTCCTGCAGAGACACCCTTCCCCCGAGGAGACCGGAGGTCGTGAGGGCCTGCCCTGAAGCCCTCCCTGCCCGCAGAAGCCCCAAACCCGAGACACACCAGGTAATTCTACCTTGGTCCAGGATTCTGCCACCACCGTTGGCCATCTGGCGCCTTTTCTGAAACGGCCATAAGCTCCCTGCTCAGCGTGATGAATCCCAGCCAGAGTAGCACCTCGAGTTGCTACCCAGGCTCAAACGGAGCAGAACTGTTACTTTTGTGCCTTATTTTGAAAGTTTTAAAATGAACCAGCTAAAACTGTTTGTATTTGCCTGTAAGTGTATTTAAAAGCTTAGAGTCAATGCAAGCCCAGGACCTGTGTTCTATCTGAAATCCCAACCTGTGCAAATCTCACTGGGGACTGTTTGTTAATTTGTAAAGTGCATTTTTCCAGTTATAACTGAAATACCCACCTGTGAAAAACTCATTTGGGGACTGTTTGTTATCTTCTAAAGTGCATTTCCAGCATGCAGAATTTCAGTTTGCCCTTCTAGTAACCACCATAAGCCTTTCTTTTTTGAATCACAATAGTAACCTGAAAGCCCACAGCCCATTTGCTCTTCTCCCCACACAAACTACCAGCCCGCCCCCAGCAAGTTAATCCTTTTTGCCTGTACTGCATATTTAATCCACCCTCTCTCTCCATTCTCCCGCAGAGAACCCCCTTCCCCCGAGGAGACCGGAGGTCGCGAGGGCCTGCCCTGAAACCCTCCCTGCCCGCAGATGCCCCAAACATGAGACACACCAGGTAATTCTACCTTGATCCAGGCTGCTGCCACCACTGTTGGCCATCTGGCGCCTTTTCTGAAACGGCCACAAGCTCCCCTGCTCAGCGCATGAATCCCAGCCAGAGTAGCACCTCGAGTTGCTTCCCAGGCTCAAACGGAGCAGAACTGTTACTTTTTTGCCTGATTTTGAAAGTTTTAAAATGAACCAGCTAAAACAATTTGTATTTGTCTGTAACTGTATTGAAAAGCTTAGAGTCACTGCAAGCCCAGGACCTGTGTTCTATCTGAAATCCCAATCTGTGCAGATCTCACTGGGGACTGTTTGTTAATTTGTAAAGTGCATTTTTCCAGTTATAACTGAAATACCCCCCTGTGAAAAACTCATTTGGGGACTGTTTGTTAACTTCTAAAGTGCATTTCCAGCGTGCAGAATTTCAGTTTGCCCTGCTATTAACCACCATAAGCCTTTCTTTTTTGAATCACAATAGTAACCTGATAGCCCACAGCCCATTTGCTCTTCTCCCCACACCCACTACCAGCCCGCCCCCAGCAAGTTAATCCTTTTTGCCTGTACTGCATATTTAATCCCCTCTCCCATTCTCCCGCAGAGACCCCCCCTCCCCCTAGGAGACCGGTGGTGGTGAGGGCCTGCCCTGAAGCCCTCTCTGCCTGCAGAAGCCCCAAACCCGAGACACACCAGGTAATTCTATCTTGATCCAGGCTGCTGCCGTTGTCCATCTGGCGCCTTTTCTGAAGCGTGCACAAGCTCCCTGCTCAGCGCATGAATCCAGCTAGAGTAGTTCTCGCATTGCTGCCCAGGCTCAAACGAGCAGAACTGTTACTTTGGTGCCTGATTTTGAAAGTTTTAAAATGAACCAGCTAAAACTATTTGTATATGCCTGAAACTGTATTTAAAAGCTTAGAGTCACTGCAAGCCCTGGACCTGTGTTCTATCTGAAATCCCAACCTGTGCAAATCTCACTGGGGACTGTTTGTTAATTTGTAAAGTGCATTTTTCCAGTTATAACTGAAATACCCCCCCCTGTGAAAAACTCATTTGGGGACTGTTTGTTAACTTTAAAGTGCATTTCCAGAGTGAGAATTTCAGTTTGCCCTGCTAGTTACCACCATAAGCTTCTTTCTTTTTGCATCACAATAGTAAATTGATAGCCCACAGCCCATTTGCTCTTCTCCCACACCCACTACCAGCCCGCCCATCAAGTTAATCTTTTTCCTGTACTGCATATTTAATCCCCTCTCTCCATTCTCCCGCAGAGACCCTCCCCGAGAGACCGAGGTCACGAGGCCTCCCTGAGCCACCCAGCCCGCAGAAGCCCCAAACCCGAGACACACCAGGTAATTCTACCTTGATCCAGGCTGCTGCCACCACCGTTGGGGATCTGGCACCTTTTCTGAAATGGACACAAGCTCCCCTGCTCAGCGCATGAAGCCCAAGCAGAGTAGCACCTCGAGTTGCTGCCCAGGCTCAAACGGAGCAGAACTGTTACTTTTGTGCCTGATTTTGAAAGTTTTAAAATGAACCAGCTAAAAATATTTGTATTTGCCTGTAACTGTATTTAAAAGCTTAGAGTCACTGCAAGCCCAGGACCTGTGTTCTATCTGAAATCCCAACCTGTGTTAATCTCACTGGGGACTGTTTGTTAATTTGTAAAGTGCATTTTTCCAGTAATACCTGAAATATACCCCCTGTGAAAAACTCATTTGGGGACTGTTTGTTAACTTCTAATGTGCATTTCCAGCATGCAGAATTTCAGTTTGCCCTGCTAGTAACCACCATAAGCCTTTCTTTTTTTGAATCACAGTAGTAACCTGATAGCCCACAGCCATTTGCTCTTCTCCCCACACCCACTACCAGCCCCGCCGCCAGCAAGTTAATCCTTTTGCCTGTACTGCATATTTATCCCCCTCTCTCCATTCTCCCCGCAGAGACCCCCTCCCCTAGGAGACCGGAGGTCGTGAGGGCTCTCTGAAGCCCTCCCTGCCTGCAGAAGCCCCAAACCCGAGACACACCAGGTAATTTATCTTGATCCAGGCTGCCACCACCGCTTGGCCATCTGGCGCCTTTTCTGAAATGGCCACAAGCTCCCCTGCTCAGCGCATGAATCCCAGCCAGAGTAGCTCCTCGAAGTTGCTGCCCAGGCTCAAACGGAGCAGAACTGTTACTTTTGTGCCTGATTTTGAAAGTTTTAAAATGAACCAGCTAAAACTATTTGTATATGCCTGAAAATGTATTTAAAAGCTTAGAGTCACTGCAAGCCCTGGACCTGTGTTCTATCTGAAATCCCAACCTGTGCAAATCTCACTGGGGACTGTTTGTTAATTTGTAAAGTGCATTTTTCCAGTTATAACTGAAATACCCCCCCCCTATGAAAAACTCATTTGGGGACTGTTTGTTAACTTCTAAAGTGCATTTCAGCGCAAGAATTTCAGTTTGCCCTGCTAGTAACCACCATAAGCCTTTCTTTTGAATCACAATAGTAACCTGATAGCCCACAGCCCATTTTCTCTTCTCCCCACACCCACTACCAGCCCGCCCCCAGCAAGTTAATCCTTTTTGCCATTACTGCATATTTAATCACCCCTCTCTCTCCATTCTCCAGCAGAGACTCCCTCCCACGAGGAGACCGGAGGTCGCGAGGGCCTGCCCTGAAGCCCTCCTTGCCAGCAGAAGCCCCAAACCCGAGACACACCAGGTAATTCTACCTTGATCCAGGCTGCTGCCACCACCGTTGGCCATCTGGAGCCTTTTCTGAAACGGCCTCAAGCTCCACTGCTCAGTGCATGAATCCCAGCCAGAGTAGCACCTCGAGTTGCTGCCCAGGCTCAAACGGAGCAGAATTGTTGCTTTTGTGCCTGATTTTGAGAGTTTTAAAATGAACCAGCTAAAACTATTTGTATTTGCCTGTAACTGTATTTAAAAGCTTAGAGTCACTGCAAGCCCAGGACCTGTGTTCTATCTGAAATCCCAACCTGTGCAAATCTCATTAGGGACTGTTTGTTAATTTGTAAAGTGCATTTTTCCAGTTATAACTGAAATACCCCCCTGTGAAAAACTCATTTGGGGACTGTTTGTTAACTTCTAAGTGCATTTCCAGCATGCACAATTTCAGTTTGCCCTGCTAGTAACCACCATAAGCCTTTCTTTTTGAATCACAATAGTAACCTGATAGCCCACAGCCATTTGCTCTTCCTCCCACACCCACTACCAGCCTGCCCCCATCAAGTTAATCCTTTTGCCTGTACTGCATATTTAATCCTCTCTCTCATTCTCCCGCAGAGACCCCTCCCTGAGGAGACCGGAGGTCCAGGGTCTGCCCTGAAGCCCTCCCTGCCCGCAGAAGCCCCAAACCCAGACACACCAGGTAATTCTACCTTGATCCAGGCTGCTGCCACCACCGTTGGGGGATCTGGCACCTTTTCTGAAATGGCCACAAGCTTCCCTGCTCAGCGCATGAAGCCCAAGCAGAGTAGCACCTCGAGTTGCTGCCCAGGCTCAAACGGAGCAGAACTGTTACTTTTGTGCCTGATTTTGAAAGTTTTAAAATGAACCAGCTAAAAATATTTGTATTTGCCTGTAACTGTATTTAAAAGCTTAGAGTCACTGCAAGCCCAGGACCTGTGTTCTATCTGAAATCCCAACCTGTGCAAATCTCACTGGGGACTGTTTGTTAATTTGTAAAGTGCATTTTTCCAGTAATAACTGAAATATACCCCCTGTGAAAAACTCATTTTGGGACTGTTTGTTAACTTCTAAAGTGCATTTCCAGCATGCAGAATTTCAGTTTGCCCTGCTAGTAACCACCATAAGCCTTTCTTTTTTGAATCACAGTAGTAACCTGATAGCCCACAGCCCATTTGCTCTTCTCCCCACACCCACTACCAGCCCGCCGCCAGCAAGTTAATCCTTTGTGCCTATACTGCATATTTAATCCCCCCTCTCCATTCTCCTGCAGAGACCCCCCCTCCCCCGAGGAGACCGGAGGTCGTGAGGGCCTGCCCTGAAGCCCTCCCTGCCTGCAGAAGCCCCAAACCCGAGACACACCAGGTAATTCTATCTTGATCCAGGCTGCTGCCACCACCGTTGGCCCTCTGGCGCCTTTTCTGAAACGGCCACAAGCTCCCCTGCTCAGCGCATGAATCCCAGCCAGAGTAGCTCCTCGAGTTGCTGCCCAGGCTCAAACGGAGCAGAACTGTTACTTTTGTGCCTGATTTTGAAAGTTTTAAAATGAACCAGCTAAAACTATTTGTATATGCCTGAAACTGTATTTAAAAGCTTAGAGTCACTGCAAGCCCTGGACCTGTGTTCTATCTGAAATCCCAACCTGTGCAAATCTCACTGGGGACTGTTTGTTAATTTGTAAAGTGCATTTTCCAGTTATAACTGAAATACCCCTGTGAAAACTCATTTGGGGACTGTTTGTTAACTTCTAAAGTGCATTTCCAGCTGCAGAATTTCAGTTTGCCCTGCTAGTAACCACCATAAGCCTTTCTTTTTTGCATCACAATAGTAAATTGATAGCCCACAGGCCATTTGCTCTTCTCCCCACACCCACTACCAGCCCGCCCCCAGCAAGTTAATCCTTTTTGCCATTACTGCATATTTAATCACCCTCTCTCTCCATTCTCCAGCAGAGACTCCCCCCCCACGAGGAGACCGGAGGTCGCGAGGGCCTGCCCTGAAGCCCTCCTTGCCTGCAGAAGCCCCAAACCCGAGACACACCAGGTAATTCTACCTTGATCCAGGCTGCTGCCACCACCGTTGGCCATCTGGCGCCTTTTCTGAAACGGCCTCAAGCTCCACTGCTCAGTGCATGAATCCCAGCCAGAGTAGCACCTCGAGTTGCTGCCCAGGCTCAATGGAGCAGAATTGTTGCTTTTTGTGCCTGATTTTGAGAGTTTAAATGAACCAGCTAAAACTATTTGTATTTGCCTGTAACTGTATTTAAAAGCTTAGAGTCACTGCAAGCCCAGGACCTGTGTTCTATCTGAAATCCCAACCTGTGCAAATCTCATTAGGGACTGTTTGTTAATTTGTAAGTGTATTTTCCAGTTATAACTGAAATACCCCCCTGTGAAAAACTCATTTGGGGACTGTTTGTTAACTTCTAAAGTGCATTTCCAGCATGCACAATTTCAGTTTGCCCTGCTAGTAACCACCATAAGCCTTTCTTTTTTGAATCACAATAGTAACCTGATAGCCCACAGCCCATTTGCTCTTCTCCCCACACCCACTACCAGCCCGCCCCCATCAAGTTAATCCTTTTTGCCTGTACTGCATATTTAATCCCCCTCTCTCTCCATTCTCCCGCAGAGACCCCCCTCCCCCGAGGAGACCGGAGGTCACGAGGGCCTGCCCTGAAGCCCTCCCTGCCCCGCAGAAGCCCCAAACCCGAGACACACCAGGTAATTCTACCTTGATCCAGGCTGCTGCCACCACCGTTGGGGGATCTGGCACCTTTTCTGAAATGGCCACAAGCTTCCCTGCTCAGCGCATGAAGCCCAAGCAGAGTAGCACCTCGAGTTGCTGCCCAGGCTCAAACGGAGCAGAACTGTTACTTTTGTGCCTGATTTTGAAAGTTTTAAAATGAACCAGCTAAAAATATTTGTATTTGCCTGTAACTGTATTTAAAAGCTTAGAGTCACTGCAAGCCCAGGACCTGTGTTCTATCTGAAATCCCAACCTGTGCAAATCTCACTGGGGACTGTTTGTTAATTTGTAAAGTGCATTTTTCCAGTAATAACTGAAATATACCCCCTGAAAAACTCATTTGGGGACTGTTTGTTAACTTCTAAAGTGCATTTCCAGCATGCAGAATTTCAGTTTGCCCTGCTAGTAACCACCATAAGCCTTTCTTTTTTGAATCACAATAGTAACCTGATAGCCCACAGCCCATTTGCTCTTCTCCCCACACCCACTACGAGCCCGCGCCAAGAGTTAATCCTTTTGCCTATACTGCATATTTAATCCCCCTCTCCATTCTCCCATAGAGCCCCCCCTCCCCTAGGAGATCCCGGAGGTCGTGAGGCCTGCCCGAAGCCCTCCCTCCCTGCCTGCAGAAGCCCCAAACCCGAGACACACCAGGTAATTCTATCTTGATCCAGGCTGCTGCCACCACCGTTGGCCATCTGGCGCCTTTTCTGAAACGGCCACAAGCTCCCCTGCTCAGCGCATGAATCCCAGCCAGAGTAGCTCCTCGAGTTGCTGCCCAGGCTCAAACGGAGCAGAACTGTTACTTTTGTGCCTGATTTTGAAAGTTTTAAAATGAACCAGCTAAAACTATTTGTATATGCCTGAAACTGTATTTAAAAGCTTAGAGTCACTGCAAGCCCTGGACCTGTGTTCTATCTGAAATCCCAACCTGTGCAAATCTCACTGGGGACTGTTTGTTAATTTGTAAAGTGCATTTTTCCAGTTATAACTGAAATACCCCCCCTGTGAAAAACTCATTTGGGGACTGTTTGTTAACTTCTAAAGTGCATTTCCAGCGTGCAGAATTTCAGTTTGCCCTGCTAGTAACCACCATAAGCCTTTCTTTTTTGCATCACAATAGTAAATTGATAGCCCACAGGCCATTTGCTCTTCTCCCCACACCTACTACCAGCCCGCCCCCAGCAAGTTAATCCTTTTTGCCTGTACTGCATATTTAATACCCCCTCTCTCTCCAATCTCCAGCAGAGACCCCCCTCCCACGAGGAGACCGGAGGTCGCGAGGGCCTGCCCCGAAGCCCTCCCTGCCTGCAGAAGCCCCAAACCCGAGACACACCAGGTAATTCTACCTTGATCCAGGCTGCTGCCACCACCGTTGGCCATCTGGAGCCTTTTCTGAAACGGCCTCAAGCTCCACTGCTCAGTGCATGAATCCCAGCCAGAGTAGCACCTCGAGTTGCTGCCCAGGCTCAAACGGAGCAGAATTGTTGCTTTTGTGCCTGATTTTGAAAGTTTTAAAATGAACCAGCTAAAACTATTTGTATTTGCCTGTAACTGTATTTAAAAGCTTAGAGTCACTGCAAGCCCAGGACCTGTGTTCTATCTGAAATCCCAACCTGTGCAAATCTCATTGGGGACTGTTTGTTAATTTGTAAAGTGCATTTTTCCAGTTATAACTGAAATACCCCCCTGTGAAAAACTCATTTGGGGACTGTTTGTTAACTTCTAAAGTGCATTTCCAGCGTGCAGAATTTCAGTTTGCCCTGCTAGTAACCACCATAAGCCTTTCTTTTTTGAATCACAATAGTAACCTGATAGCCCACAGCCCATTTGCTCTTCTCCCCACACCCACTACCAGCCCGCCCCCAGCAAGTTAATCCTTTTTGCCTGTACTGCATATTTAATCCCACCTCTCTCTCCATTCTCCCGCAGAGACCCCCCTCCCCCGAGGAGACCGGAGGTCATGAGGGGCCTGCCCTGAAGCCCTCCCTGCCCGCAGAAGCCCCAAACCCGAGACACACCAGGTAATTCTACCTTGATCCAGGCTGCTGCCACCACCGTTGGGGATCTGCCACCTTTTCTGAAACGGCCACAAGCTCCCCTGCTCAGCGCATGAATCCCAGCCAGAGTAGCACCTCGAGTTGCTGCCCAGGCTCAAACGGAGCAGAACTGTTACTTTTGTGCCTGATTTTGAAAGTTTTAAAATGAACCAGCTAAAACTATTTGTATTTGCCTGTAACTGTATTTAAAAGCTTAGAGACACTGCAAGCCCAGGACCTGTGTTCTATCTGAAATCCCAACCTGTGCAAATCTCACTGGGGACTGTTTGTTAATTTGTAAAGTGCATTTTTCCAGTAATAACTGAAATTATACCCCTGTGAAAACTCTATTTGGGGACTGTTTGTTAACTTCTAAAGTGCATTTCCAACTGCAGAATTTCAGTTCACCCTACTAGTAACCACCATAAGCATTTCTTTTTGAATCACAATAGTAACCTGATAGCCCACAGCCAATTTGTATTTTCTCCCCACCCACTACCAGCCCGCCCCAGCAAGTTAATCCTTTTTGCTTGTACTGCATATTTAATCCCCACTCTCTCTCCATTCTCCCACAGAGACCCCCCCTCCCCCGAGGAGACCGGAGGTCGCAAGTGCCTGCCCTGAAGCCCTCCCTGCCGGCAGAAGCCCCAAACCCGAGACACACCAGGTAATTCTACCTTGATCCAGGCTGCTGCCACCACCGTTGGCCATCTGGTGCCTTTTCTGAAACGGCCACAATCTCCCCTGCTCAGCGCATGAATCCCAGCCAGAGTAGCACCTGGAGTTGCTGCCCAGGCTCAAACGGAGCAGAACTGTTACTTTTGTGCCTGATTTTGAAAGTATTAAGATGAAACAGATAGAACTATTTGTATTTGCCTGTAACTGTATTTAAAAGCTTAGAGTCACTGCAAGCCCAGGACCTGTGTTCTATCTGAAATCCCTACCTGTGCAAATCACTGGGACTGTTTGTTAATTTGTAAAAGTGCATTTTCCAGTTATAACTGAAATACCCCTGTAAAACACTCATTTGGGGACTGTTTGTTAACTTCTAAAGTGCATTTCCAGAGTGCAGAATTTCAGTTTGCCCTGCTAGTAACCACCATAAACCTTTCTTTTTTGAATCACAATAGTAACCTGATAGCCCACAGCCCATTTGCTGTTCTCCCACAACCACTACCAGCCCGCCCCCAGCAAGTTAATCCTTTTTGCCTGTACTCCATATTTAATCCACCCTCTCTTTCCATTCTTCCGCAGAGACCCCCCCTCCCCCGAGGAGACCGGAGGTCGTAGGGCCTGCCCCAGTCCTCCCACCTGCAGAAGCCCCAAACCGAGACACACCAGATAATTCTACCTTGATCCAGGCTGCTGCCGCCACCACCGTTGGCCATCTGGCCTCTTTTCTGAAACGGCCACAAGCTCCCCTGCTCAGCGCATGAATCCCAGCCAGAGTAGCACCTCGAGTTGCTGCCCAGGCTCAAACGGAGTAGAACTGTTACTTTTGTGCCTGATTTTGAAAGTTTTAAAATGAACCAGCTAAAGCTATTTGTATTTGCCTGTAACTGTATTTAAAAGCTTAGAGTCACTTCAAGCCCCGGACCTGTGTTCTATCTGAAATCCCAACCTGTGCAACTCACAGGGGACTGTTTGTTAATTTGTAGTGCTATTTTCCAGTTATAACTGAAATACCCCTGTGAAAACTCATTTGGGGACTGTTTGTTAACTTCTAGTGCATTTCCAGCGTGCAGAATTTCAGTTTGCCCTACTAGTAACCACCATAAATTTCCTTTTTTTTGAATCACAATAGTAACCTGATAGCCCAGCAGCCCATTTACTCTTCTCCCCACCCACTACCAGCCCGCCCCAGTAAGTTAATCCTTTTGCTTGTACTGCATTTTAATCTCCCTCTCTGTCCATTCTCCCGCAGAGACCCCCCCTCCCCCGAGGAGACCGGAGGTCGCAAGTGCCTGCCCTGAAGCCCTCCCTGCCCGGCAGAAGCCCCAAACCCGGACACACCAGGTAATTCTACCTTGATCCAGGCTGCTGCCACCACTGGTGGCCATCTGGCGCCTTTTCTGAATCGGCCACAAGCTCCCCTGCTCAGCGCATGAATCCCAGCCAGAGTAGCACCTCGAGTTGCTGCCCAGGCTCAAACGGAGCAGAACTGTTACTTTTGTGCCTGATTTTGAAAGTTTTAAAATGAACCAGCTAAAACTATTTGTATTTGCCTGTAACTGTATTTAAAAGCTTAGAGTCACTGCAAGCCCAGGACCTGTGTTCTATCTGAAATCCCAACATGTGCAAATCTCTCTGGGGACTGTTTGTTAATTTGTAAAGTGCATTTTTCCAGATATAACTGAAATTCCCCCCTGTGAAAAACTCATTTGGCGACTGTTTGTTAACTTCTAAAGTGCATTTCCAGAGTGCAGAATTTCAGTTTGCCCTGCTATTAACCACCATAAGCCTTTCTTTTTTGAATCACAATAGTAACCTGATAGCCCACAGCCCATTTGCTCTTCTCCCCACACCCACTACCAGCCCGCCCCCAGCAAGTTAATCCTTTTGCCTGTACTGCATATTTAATCCCTCTCTCCATTCTCCCGCAGAGAACCCCCTTCCGAAGGAGACCGAGGTCGCGAGGTCCTGCCCCTGACCCTCCTGCCCGCAGAAGCTCCAAACTCAGGACACACAAGGTAATTCTACCTGATCCAGGCTGCTGCCACTCACCGTTGGCTATCTGGCGCTTTTCTGAAACGGCCACAATCTCCCCTGCTCAGCGCATGAATCCCAGCCAGAGTAGCACCTGGAGTTGCTGCCCAGGCTCAAACGGAGCAGAACTGTTGCTTTTGTGCCTGATTTTGAAAGTATTAAGATGAAACAGATAGAACTATTTGTATTTGCCTGTAACTGTATTTAAAAGCTTAGAGTCACTGCAAGCCCAGGACCTGTGTTCTCTCTGAAATCCCTACCTGTGCAAATCTCACTGGGGACTGTTTGTTAATTTGTAAAGTGCATTTTTCCAGTTATAACTGAAATACCCCCCTGTAAAACACTCATTTGGGGACTGTTTGTTAACTTCTAAAGTGCATTTCCAGAGTGCAGAATTTCAGTTTGCCCTGTTAGTAACCACCATAAACCTTTCTTTTGAATCACAATAGTAACCTGATAGCCCACAGCCCATTTGCTGTTCTCCCACAACCACTACAGTCCGCCCCAACAAGTTAATCCTTTTTGCCTGTACTGCATATTTATCCCCCTCTCTTCCATTCTTCCGCAGAGACCCCCTCCCGAGGAGAGGGAGTCGCAGGGCCTGCCCTGAAGCCCTCCCTACCCGTGAGAAGCCCCAAGCCGAGACACACCAGATAATTCTACCTTGATCCAGGCTGCTGCCACCACCGTTGGCCATCTGCGCCTTTTCTGAAACGCCAAAAGCTCCTGCTCAGCGCATGAATCCCAGCCAGAGTAGCACTCGAGTTGCTGCCCAGGCTCAAACGGAGTAGAACTGTTACTTTTGTGCCTGATTTTGAAAGTTTTAAAATGAACCAGCTAAAGCTATTTGTATTTGCCTGTAACTGTATTTAAAAGCTTAGAGTCAGTGCAAGCCCCGGACCTGTGTTCTATCTGAAATCCCAACCTGTGCAAATCTCACAGGGGACTGTTTGTTAATTTGTAAAGTGCATTTTTCCAGTTATAACTGAAATACCCCCCTGTGAAAAACTCATTTGGGGACTGTTTGTTAACTTCTAAAGTGCATTTCCAGTGTGCAGAATTTCAGTTTACTCTATAGTAACCACCATAAGCCTTTCTTTTTGAATCACAATAGTAACCTGATAGCCCACAGCCCATTTACTCTTCTCCCCACCCACTACCAGCCCGCCCCCAGCAAGTTAATCCTTTTGCTTGTACTGCATATTTAATCCCCTCTCTGTCCATTCTCCCCCAGAGACCCCCTCCCCGAGGAGACCGGAGGTCGAGGTGCTTGCCCTGAAGCCTCCCTGCCGGCAGAAGCCCAAACCCGAGACACACCAGGTAATTCTACCTTGATCCAGGCTGCTGCCACCACTGGTGGGCTGCTCACGCTTTTCTGAAGCGGCCAAGCTCCCTGCTCAGCACACATGAATCCCAGCCAGAGTAGCACTCGAGTTGCTGCCCAGGCTCAAACGGAGCAGAACTGTTACTTTTGTGCCTGATTTTGAAAGTTTTAAAATGAACCAGCTAAAACTATTTGTATTTGCCTGTAACTGTATTTTAAAGCTTAGAGTCACTGCAAGCCCAGGACCTGTGTTCTATCTGAAATCCCAACTTGTGCAAATCTCACTCAGGACTGTTTGTTAATTTGTAAAGTATTTTTCCAGATATAACTGAATTTCCCTGTGAAAAACTCATTTGGCGACTGTTTGTTAACTTTCAAATGCATTTCAGAGTGCAGAATTTCAGTTTTTCCCTGCTATTAACCAATTATGTTTCCTTTCTTTTTGAATCACAATAGTAACTTGATAGCCCACAGCCCATTTGCTCTTCTCCCCGCACCCCTACCAGCCCTCCCCAGCAAGTTAATCCTTTTGCCTGTACTGCATATTTAATTCCCCTCTCTCCTTTCTCCCGCAGAGACCCCCCCTCCCCCGAGGAGACCGGAGGTCACGAGGGCCTGCGCTGAAGCCCTCCCTGCCTGCAGAAGCCCCGAACCCGAGACACACCTGGTAATTCTACCTTGATCCAGGCTGCTGCCACCACCGTTGGCCATCTAGCGCCTTTTCTGAAACGGCCACAAGCTTCCCTGCTCTGCGCATGAATCCCAGCCAGAGTAGCACCTCGAGTTGCTGCCCAGGCTCAAACGGAGCAGAACTGTTACTTTTGTGCCTGATTTTGAAAGTTTTAAAATGAACCAGCTAAAACTATTTGTATTTGCCTGTAAGTGTATTTAAAAGCTTAGAGTCAATGTAAGCCCAGGACCTGTGTTCTATCTGAAATCCCAACCTGTGCAAATCTCACTGGGGACTATTGGTTAATTTGTAAAGTGCATTTTTCCAGTTATAACTGAAATACCCCCCTGTGAAAAACTCATTTGGGGACTGTTTGTTAACTTCTAAAGTGCATTTCCAGCATGCAGAATTTCAGTTTGCCCTGCTAGTAACCACCATAAGCCTTTCTTTTTTGAATCACAGTAGTAACCTGAATGCCCACAGCCGATTTGCTCTTCTCCCCACACCCACTACCAGCCCGACCCCAGCAAGTTAATCCTTTTTGCCTGTACTGCATATTTAATCCACCCTCTCTCTCCATTCTCCCACAGAGACCCCCTCCCCCGAGGAGACCGGAGGTCGCGAGGGCCTGCCCTGAAACCCTCCCTGCCCGCAGATACCCCAAACCCGAGACACACCAGGTAATTCTACCTTGATCCAGGCTGCTGCCACCACCGTTGGCCATCTGGCGCCTTTTCTGAAATGGCCACAAGCTCCACTGCTCAGCGCATGAATCCCAGCCAGAGTAGCACCTCGAGTTGCTGCCCAGGCTCAAACGGAGCAGAACTGTTACTTTTTTGCCTGATTTTGAAAGTTTTAAAATGAACCAGCTAAAACAATTTATATTTGCCGGTAACTGTATTGAAAAGCTTAGAGTCACTGCAACCCCAGGACCTGTGTTCTATCTGAAATCCCAATCTGTGCAGATCTCACTGGGGACTGTTTGTTAATTTGTAAAGTGCATTTTTCCACTTATAACTGAAATACCCCCCTGTGGAAAACTCATTTGGGGACTGTTATTTAACTTCTAAAGTGCATTTCCAGCGTGCAGAATTTCAGTTTGCCCTGCTAGTAACCACCATAAGCCTTTCTTTTTTGAATCACAATAGTAACCTGATAGCCCACAGCCCATTTTCTCTTCTCCCCACACCCACTACCAGCCCGCCGCCAGCAAGTTAATCCTTTTTGCCATTACTGCATATTTAATCACCCCTCTCTCTCCATTCTCCAGCAGGAACCCCCCCTCCCACGAGGAGACCGGAGGTCGCGAGGGCCTGCCCTGAAGCCCTCCTTGCCCGCAGAAGCCCCAAACCCGACACACACCAGGTAATTCTACCTTGATCCAGGCTGCTGCACACCTGCGTTGGCTATCTGGGCTTTTTCTGAAGCGGCCTCAAGCTCCACTGCTCAGTGCATGAATCCCAGCCAGAGTAGCACCTCGAGTTGCTGCCGAGGCTCAAACGGAGCAGAATTGTTGCTTTTTGTGCCTGATTTTGAAAGTTTTAAAATGAACCAGCTAAAACCTATTTGTATTTGCCTGTAACTGTATTTAAAAGCTTAGAGTCACTGCAAGCCCAGGACCTGTGTGTGTTCTATCTGAAATCCCAACCAGTGCAAATCTTTTTGGGCTGTTTGTTAATTTGTGAGTGCATTTTTCCAGTTATAACTGAAATACTTCCTGTGAAAACTCATTTGGGGACTGTTTGTTAACTTCTAGTGCATTTCCAGCGCAGAATTTCAGTTTGCCCTGCTAGTAACCACCTATAAGTCTTTCTTTTTGAATCACAATAGTAACTCCTGTAGCCCACAGCCCATTTGCTCTTCTCCCCACACCCACTACCAGCCCGCCCCCAGCAAGTTAATCCTTTTTGCCTGTACTGCATATTTAATCCCACCTCTCTCTCCATTCTCCCGCAGAGACCCCCCTCCCCCGAGGAGACCGGAGGTCATGAGGGCCTGCCCTGAAGCCCTCCCTGCCCGCAGAAGCCCCAAACCCGAGACACACCAGGTAATTCTACCTTGATCCAGGCTGCTGCCACCACCGTTGGGGATCTGCCACCTTTTCTGAAACGGCCACAAGCTCCCCTGCTCAGCGCATGAATCCCAGCCAGAGTAGCACCTCGAGTTGCTGCCCAGGCTCAAACAGAGCAGAACTGTTACTTTTGTGCCTGATTTTGAAACTTTTAAAATGAACCAGCTAAAACTATTTGCATTTGCCTGTAACTGTATTTTTAAGCTTAGAGTCACTGCAAGCCCAGGACCTGTGTTCTATCTGAAATCCCATCCTGTGCAAATCTCACTGGGGACTGTTTGTTAATTTGTAAAGTGCATTTTTCCAGTAATAACTGAAATATACCCCCTGTGAAAAACTCATTTTGGGACTGTTTGTTAACTTCTAAAGTGCATTTCCAGCGTGCAGAATTTCAGTTTGCCCTGCTAGTAACCACCATAAGCCTTTCTTTTTTGAATCACAATAGTAACCTGATAGCCCACAGCCCATTTGCTCTTCTCCCCACACCCACTACCAGCCCGCCGCCAGCAAGTTAATCCTTTTTGCCTCTACTGCATATTTAATCCCCCCTCTCTCTCCATTCTCCTGCAGAGACCCCCCCTCCCCCGAGGAGACCGGAGGTCGTGAGGGCCTGCCCTGAAGCCCTCCCTGCCTGCAGAAGCCCCAAACCCGGGACACACCAGGTAATTCTATCTTGATCCAGGCTGCTGCCACCACCGTTGGCCATCTGGCGCCTTTTCTGAAACGGCCACAAGCTCCCCTGCACAGCGCATGAATCCCAGCCAGAGTAGCACCTCGAGTTGCTGCCCAGGCTCAAACGGAGCAGAACTGTTACTTTTGTGCCTGATTTTGAAAGTTTTAAAATGAACCATCTAAAACTATTTGTATTTGCCTTTAACTGAATTTATAAGCTTAGAGTCACTGCAAGCCCAGGACCTGTGTTCTATCTGAAATCCCAACCTGTGCAAATCTCACTGGGGACTGTTTGTTAATTTGTAAAGAGCATTTTTCCAGTTATAACTGAAATACCCCCCTGTGAATAACACATTTGGGGACTGTTTGTTAACTTCTAAAGTGCATTTCCAGCATGCAGAATTTCAGTTTGCCATGCTAGAAACCACCATAAGCCTTTCTTTTTTGAATCACAATAGTAACCTGATAGCCCACAGCCCATTTACTCTTCTCCCCCACCCACTACCAGCCTGCCCCAGCAAGTTAATCCTTTTTGCTTGTACTGCATATTTAATCCCCCCTCTCTGTCCATTCTCCCGCAGAGACCCCCCCTCCCCCGAGGAGACCGGAGGTCGCAAGTGCTTGCCCTGAAGCCCTCCCTGCCGGCAGAAGCCCCAAACCCGAGACACACCAGGTAATTCTACCTTGATCCAGGCTGCTGCCACCACTGGTGGCCGTCTGGCGCCTTTTCTGAAACGGCCACAAGCTCCCCTGCTCAGCACATGAATCCCAGCCAGAGTAGCACCTCGAGTTGCTGCCCAGGCTCAAACGGAGCAGAACTGTTACTTTTGTGCCTGATTTTGAAAGTTTTAAAATGAACCAGCTAAAACTATTTGTATTTGCCTGTAACTGTATTTAAAAGCTTAGAGTCACAGCAAGCCCAGGACCTGTGTTCTATCTGAAATCCCAACTTGTGCAAATCTCACTCAGGACTGTTTGTTAATTTGTAAAGTGCATTTTCCAGATATAACTGAAGTCCCCCTGTAAAACTCATTTGCGACTGTTTGTTAACTTTCAGTGCATTTCCAGAGTGCATTCAGTTTCCCTCTAGCTAACCACCATGATCCTTTCTTTTTGAATCACAATAGTAACTTGATAGCCTACAGCCCATTTGCTCTTCTCCCTGCAGCCGCTACCAGCCCTCCCCTACAAGGTTAATCCTTTGCCTGTACTGTATGTTTAATCCCCCTCTCTCTCCTTTTCTCCGCAGAGACCCCCCTCCCCCGAGGAGACCGGAGGTCACGAGGGCCTGCGCTGAAGCCCTCCCTGCCTGCAGAAGCCCCGAACCCGAGACACACCTGGTAATTCTACCTTGATCCAGGCTGCTGCCACCACCGTTGGCCATCTAGCGCCTTTTCTGAAACGGCCACAAGCTTCCTGCTCTGTTTATGAATCCCAGCCAGAGTAGCACTGAGTTGCTGCTCCAGGCTCAAACGGAGCAGAACTGTTACTTTGTGCCTTTGATTTTGAAAGTTTTAAATGAACCAGCTAAAACTATTTGTATTTGCCTGTAAGTGTATTTAAAAGCTTAGAGTCAATGTGGCTCCAGGACCTGTGTGTTTCTATCTGAACCCAGTCCTGTGCAAATCTCACTGGGGACTATTGGTTAATTTGTAAAGTTGATTTTTCCAGTTATAACTGAAATACTCTCTGTGTAAAACTCATTTGGGGACTGTTTGTTAACTTCTAGAAGTGCATTTCCAGCATGCAGAATTTCAGTTTGTCTCTGCTAGTAACCACCATAAGCCTTTCTTTTTTGAATCACAGTAGTAACCTGAATGCCCACAGCCGATTTGCTCTTTCTCCCCACACCCACTACCTTAGCCGCCTCTCAGTAAGTTAATCCTTTTGCCTGTACTGCATATTTAATCCACCTCTCCTCTCCATTCTCCACAGAGACCCCCGCCTGAGGAGACCGGAGGTCGCGAGGGCTCTGCCCTGAAACCCTCCCTGCCCGCAGACAATTCTAAACCCGAGACACACCAGGTAATTCTATCTTTGATCCAGGCTGTCTGCACTCACCGCTATTATCTGGCGCCTTTTTCTGAAACGGCCATTGCTCCACTGCTCAGGCTTACGAATCCCAGCCAGAGTAGCACCGGAGTTGCTGCCCAGGCTCAAACGGAGCAGAACTGTTACTTTTTTGCCTGATTTGAAAGTTTTAAAATGAACCAGCTAAAACAATTTATATTTGGTTGGTTATCTGTATTGAAAGCTTAGAGTCACTGCAACCCCAGGACCTGTGTTCTATCTGAAATCCTAATCTGTGTAGATTTCACTGGGGACTGTTTATTAATTTGTAAAGTGCATTTTCCAGTTATAACTGAAATACCCCTGTGGAAAACTCATTTGGGACTGTTATTTAACTTCTAAAGTGCATTTCCAGCGTGCAGAATTTGGGTTTGCCTCTGCTATAACCACCATAAGCCTCTTTGAATCACAACCAGGAGCCCTCGGTTGCTGCCCAGGCTCAAGCCAGACATAAATGCTACTTTACGACTGATTTGGGTTTAAAATGAACCAGCTAAAACTATTTGCATTTTCTGTAACTGTATTTAAAAAGTTAAAGTCACTGCAAGCCCAGGACCTGTGTTCTATCTGATCCAACCTGTGCAAATCTCACGAGACTGTTGTTATTTTGTAAATGCATTTTTCAGTTATAACTGAAAACACCCCTGTGAAAAACTCATTTGAGACTTGTTTGTTAACTTCCAAATTTTTCAGCATACAAATTCAATTTGCCTGCTAGTAACCACCATAAGCCTTTTGCACAGATACAATAGTAATAGCTGGCCATTTGCTCTTCTCCACACCACCACAAGCCCTACAGCAGTCAATCCTTTTTGCCTGTACCACATCTAATCCCCTTCTCTCCATTCTCCGCAGAGAACCCCCAGGAGACCGAGTCACGAGGCCAGCCAAGCCTCCTGCCCTGAGAACAAACCGAGACACACAGGTAATTCTACTGATCCAGGCTGCTGCGTTAGCCATCAGCCTTTTTGAAACAGCCTGACTCCCCTGCTCAGCGCATGAATCCCAGACAGGTAGCACCTCGGGTTGCTGCCCAGGCTCAAACGAACAGAACTATTGCACTGTGCCAGTTTGAAAAATTTTAAAATGAACCAGCTAAAACTATTTGTATTGCTTAATGGTATTAAAACTTAGAGTCACTGCAAACCAGGACCTGTGTTCTCTGAAATCCCAACCTGCACAAATCACAGGACCATTTGTTAATTTGTAAGTGCATTTTCAGTTATAACACAAATACCCCCTGTAAAAACATTTAGGGACTGTTTGGTAACTTCTAAGTGCATTTCCAGCAAATTTCAGTTTGCCCTGGTAGTATCCACCAAGCCTTTCTTTTGGTCACAATAGTAACTGATAGCCCAACCCATTTGCTCTTCTCCCCACCCTACCAGCCGCCCCAACAAGTTAATCCTTTTGCCCGTACCATATTAATCCCCTCTCTCCATTCTCCAGAGACCCCTCCGTGCGATTGAAGGTGAGAGGCCTGAACCCTCCCTACCATAAACCCAAGCCGAGACACCAGGTAATTCTGATCCCAGGTTACCTGCCACCACCGTTCCCATCAGCCTTACAAGAAAGGACGCCCCTACTCAGGCGAATACCAGCCAAGTAGCACCTCCATTTGCTGAGCTCAAGGAACAGAACTGTTACTTTTGGTGCCTGATTTTAAAGTTTTAAAATAACCAGCTAAAACTGTTGTATTGCCTGTAAGTATATTTAGCTTAGGTCACACAAGCCCAGGACCTGTGTTCTATCTGAAATCCCAACCTGTGCAAATCTCCTGGGACCGTTTGTTAATTTGTAAAATGCATTTTCCAGTTACTGAAATACCCCCTGTGAAAACTCATTTGGGGACTGTTGTTAACTTCTAAAGTGCATTTCAGCATGCATTCAGTTGCCTTGCTAGTAACCACCATAGCCTTTCTTTTTAGATCGTTCGTAACCCAGTAGCCCACAGCCATTTCTTCTCCCCACCCACTACCACAGCCACCCAAAGGTTAATCCTTTTGCATACTGCATATTTAATCCCCCTCTCTCTCCATTCTCATGAGAGCCCCCCCCTCCCCAGGAGACCCGAGGAGGTCATGAGGGAGCCTATAAGCCTCCTGCCATGAAGCCCCAAACCCGAGACACACCATGTAATTCTGCAGCAATCCAGGCTGCTGCCTGCCGATCGACCATCTGGCGCCCTGCAAGCTTGGCCACAAGCTCCTGCTCAGCGCATGAATCCAGCAGAGTAGCACCTCGGTTGCTGCCCAGGCTCAGCGAACAGAACTGTGACTTTGTGTCTGATTTTGAAAGTTTAAATGAACCAGCAAAACTATTTGTATTTGCTGTAGCTTGTCTTAAAAGCTTAAGTCTGCAAGCCAGGACCTGTGTTCTATCTGAAATCGAACCTGTGCAAATCTCACCAGGGACTGTTTGTTGGTGTAAATGCATTTTCCAGTTATAACTGAGCCAGCTCCCGTGAAAAACTCATTTTGAGACTGTTTATTACTTCTAAAGTGCATTTCCAGCGTGCAATTTCAGTTTGCCTGCTAATAACCACCATAGCCTTTCTTTTTGAATCCATACTAACCTGATAGCCCACAACCCATTGCTCTTCTCCCCCACCCCCACCAGCCGCCCCAGCAATTTAATCTTTTTGTACCACATACAATCCCCCTTTCTCTCCATTCTCCACAGAGACCCCCTGGGGACCGAGAGTTCCGAGCAGCCTGATGCCTCCCTGCCGCCGAAGCCCCAAACCCGAGACACACCAGGCCAATTCTACCGTGTTTTGCTGCCACCACGTTGACCATCTGGCGCAGCACTGAAGCGACCTAGCTCCTGCTCGCGCGTCCCAGCAGTAGCACTGAGGTTGCTGCCCAGGCTCCATCGGGCAGAACTGTTACTTTGTGCCTGATTTTGGTTTAAGAATAGACCAGCTAAAACCTTTGCTGTAACTGTATTTAGCTTAGAGTCACTGCAAACCCAGGACCTGTGTTCTATCTGAAATCGAACCTGTGCCGTCCACTGGGGACTGTTTGTTAATTTGTATAGTGCATTTTCAGTTATAACTAAATACCCCACGAGAAAACTCATTGAGACTGTTTGTTAACTAAAGTGCATTTCAGCATGCAGAATTTCAGTTTACCCTGCTAGTAACCTCCAAGATACTGCTTGAATCACAATAGTAACCTCACAGCCCACAACCCATTGCTCTTCTCCACGCCACTACCACCCCACACAAGTTAATCCTTTTGCCTCTGCTGCATATTTAATCCCCCTCTCTCCATTCTCCCGAGAGACCCCCCCTCCCCCGAGGGCCGAGGTCACGGGCCTGCCTAAACCTCCCTGCCCACAGAAGCCCCCAAACCCGAGACACACCAGGTAATTCTACCTTGATCCAGGCTGCTGCCTGCCGTTGACCATCTGGCGCCTTTTCTGGCTGGCCTGGCTCTACTCAGCGCGAATCCCAGCCAGGTAACCTCGATTGCTGCCCAGGCTCAGCGAACAGAACTGTTGCCGCTGATTTTGGTTTAAAACGACCAGCGAAAACTGCGTAGACTTAATTACGGCAGCCAGGACCTGTGTTCTCTGAAATCCCAACCTGTACAAATCTCACTGGGGACCCAGTTTGTTGAATTGTAAGTGCATTTTCCAGTTATAACAATACCCCCTGTGAAAACTCATCTGGGGACTGTTTGTTAATAAAGTGCATTTCAACATGCAAATTTCGTTGACTGCTAGTAACCACCATAACCTTTCTTTGAATCACATTAATACTGATGCCCACAGCCCATTGCTCTTCTCCCCACCCTACCAACCCACCCCAAACAAGACAATCCTTTTTGCCTGTACTGCATATTTAATCCCCCCTCTCTCATTCTCCACAGGAGACCCCTGAGAGACAGTTGAACCTGCCTGGCCTCCTGCCCTTGAATCCCACAGCCAGACACACCAATAATGCCTTGATCTACTGCTGCCACCCCGTTGACCATCTGGTTCGCACTGAAAACGTACAAGCTCCCCTAACTCAGCGCATGAATCCCAGCAAATGGCGCTCGAGTTTGCACCCAGGCTCAAGCAAGCAGAACTGTTACTTTTGTTACGTTTGAAAAGTTTAAAATGAACCAGCTAAAAACAACTGATTTGCTGTAACTGTATTCAAAAGAAGTCCTGCAAGCAAGACCTGTTCTATCTGAAATCCGAACCGTACCATCTCACTGGGGACTGTTTTTAATTTGTATAGTGCATTTCAGTTATAACTGAAATACCCCCGTGAAAAACTCAATTTTAGGGCCGTGTTTGTTATACAAAGTGCATTTCCGTGCAGAATTTCAAGTTACCCCTAGTAACCACCATAAGCCTTTCTTTTTGAATCAAAAGTAACCTGATAGCCACTGCACTTGCTCTTCTCCCCACACCACTACAACCACCCCAACAGTTAATCCTTTTGCCTCACTGCATATTAATCCCCTCTCTCCATTCTCCATGAGACCCCCCTCCCCGAGGGGCGGAGTGAGGGAGACTACCTAAACCCTCCTGCCCAAGATGCCCCAAACCCAGCACCCAGGTAATTCTGTGATCAGGCTGCTGCCACAGCCATCTGGTGCCGTTTCTGAAATAGCCACGCTCCTGCTCAGCGCAGATCAGCCAGGTAGCACCGAGTTGCCCAAGCTAAGCCAACGAACTATTCTTTTGTGCCTGATTTTGAAGAGATTTTAAATGAACCAGCTAAAACTGTTGTATTTGCCTGCTTGATGTTTAAAAAGCTTAAGTCACTGCAAGCGGACCTATGTTCTATCTGAAATCCCAACTGTGCAAATCTCACTGGGGACTGTTGTTAATTTGTAAGTGCATTTTCCAGTTATAACTAGAAATACCCCCTGTGAAAACTATTTGGGGACGTTACTTCTAAGTGCATTCTGGCGTGCAAAATTTCAGTTTGCACTGCCGATATCCACCACGAAGCCTTTCTTTGATTACAATAGCCCATAACTGGCCATTTGATATTCTCCCACCCCACTACCAACCCGCCTCCAGCAAGTTAATCCACGCCTGTACTGCAATTAATCGCTCTCTCTCATTCTCCCATGAGACCCCCCAGGGAGACTGAGTGCGAGAACCTGACAAGCCCTCCTGCCTGCAGAAGCCCCAAACCCGACACACAGGTAATTCTACCTTGATCCAGGCTGCTGCCACTTTGGGTTAACCATCTGGTGCCCTTTATAAGCTGACCTACAAAACCTGCTGTATGAATCCCAGACAGAGTAGCACTCGGAAGCACCCAGAGCTCAAGCAGACAGAACTGTTACTTTTGTGCCCGATTTTGAATTTTAAATGAACCACCTAAAACTATTTGTATTTGCCTTAACGGTATATAAATGATTAAGTCTGAAGCCCAGGACCTGTGTTCCATCTGAAATCCCAACCTGCAAAATCTCACGGGACTGTTTGTTAATTAGCAAAGTGCATTTTTCCAGTTTATGAGGAAATACCCCCTGTGAAAAACTTATTTGGGGACTGTTGCTTCTAAGTGCATTTCAATGCAGAATTTCAGTTGCCTGCTAGTAACCACCACAAGCCTTTCTTTTTTCAATCACAATATTAACCTGATATTGCAGCCCATTTGCTCTTCCCCTGGCCCCCTACCAAAACAGCCCCAACAGTTAACCGCTTTTGCCTGTGCATATTTAATCCCCTCTCTCCATTCTCCATGAGGGCCCCCTCCCGAGGGAGACCGGAGTCGTGAGGGCCTGCCTGAACCCTCCCTGCCCACATGAAGCCCCCAAACCCGAGACACACCAGGTAATCCTGCAATCCAGGCTGCCACTGCTATGCCGACCATCCTTTTCTGAAATACCACAAGTTCCCAAGCTCAGCGCAAGATCCCAGCCAGAGGCACCTCGACTTGCTGCCCAGGCTCAAACGGGAAGGCTGTGCCTGATTTTAGACCAAAATAAACAGCAAAACTGATTTGTATTTGCCTGTAACTGTATTTAAGCAGAGTCACCGACCCGCAGGACCTGTGTTCTATCTGAAATCCCAACCTGTGCAAATCTACTGGGGACTGTTTGTTAATTTATAGGTGCATTTTCCAGTTATAGCTGAAATACCCCATTTGAAAACTCATTTGGGACTGTTTGACCTTCAAAAGTGCATTTCATACACAATTTCAGTTTGCCTCTAGCAACCACATAAATCTTTCTTTTGAATCCAATGGTAACCTGATAGCCCACAGCCCATTGCTCTTCTCCCACCCACTACCAGCTACCTCAACAAGTTAATCCTTTTTGCCTGCTGCATATTTAATCCCCTCTCTCCATTCCGCTGGGAACCCCCGAGGGCAGTGGAGGCCTGCCCAGCCCTCCTGCAACTAAACCAAGAAGTTTAGGTAATTCTACAGTCCAGGCTGCTGCCTGCCGTTGGCCATCTGGTGCCTTTTCTGGGAAATAGCGCAGCTCCCCTGCTCAGCGCGCCAGATCCCAGACATGGTTGCACCTCGAAGGTTGCTGCCCAGGCTCAAGCAGGAGCAGAACTGTTACTTTTGTACTGATTTTGAATTTTAAAATGAACCAGCTAAAACTATTTGTATTTGCCTGTAATGTATATAAGCTTAAGTCACCAAGCATTGACCTGTGTTTATCACAATCCCAACCTGTGCAAATCTCACTGGGGACTGTTCATTAATTTATAGTACATTTTCAGTTATAACTGAAATATCCCTGAGAAAAAACTCACATTTGAGGACTGTTTGTTGTTAACTAAAGTGCATTTCCAGCGTGCAGGGCTATTTGCCCTGCTAGTAACCACAAGCCTTTCTTTTGAATCCAATAGTAATCTGATAATGGCCATTTGCTCTTCCCCACCACCACCAGCCGCCCCTTAGGTTAATCCTTTTGCAACCTCATTTAATCCCCCTCTCTTTCCCACAGAACCCCCCCCCGAGGACAGGCCAGAGGCTATCACTGCTCCCTGCCACAGGCCCCAAACCAGAGACACCCAGCGTTCTACCTTGATCCAGGCTGCTGCTGCCACTGCCGTTCGGCATCTGGCGCCCACATTTTTGAAATAATACAAGCTCCCTAACTCAGGCGCATGAATCCCAAAAAGGTAGCACCTCGAGGTGCTGCCAGGCTCAAGCCAGACAGAACTGTTGACTTTTGTGCCTGATTTTGAAAGATTTTAAATGAACAGCTCAAACTATTTGTATTTGACCATAACTGTATTTAAAAGCTTAGAGTCACTGCAAGCCCAGGACCTGTGTTCTATCTGGAAATCCAACCTGTGCAAATCTCCGCGACTGTTTGTTAATTTGTAAAGTGCATTTTCAGTTATAACTGAAATCCCCCTGTAGAAAACTCTATTTAGGGACTGTTTGTTAACTTCTAAGGTGCATTTCCAGCGTCTAGAATTTCAGTTGCCCTGCTAGTAACCACCTAGCCTTTCTTTTGAATCACAATAGTAACCTGATACCCAGGCCATTGCTCTTCTCCCACACCCCACTACCAGCCCCCCAGGAATTTAATCCTTTTGCCTGTACTGTTAATCCCCCTCTCTCCATTCCCCATAGAACCCCCTCCCTGAGAGACCGGAGGTCAGGGCCTGCCTAAAGCCCTCCCTGCACAAGCCCCCAAACCCGAGACACACCAGGTAATTCTGAGCAGGCAGGCTGCCTGCCGTTGGCCACTCTGGTGCACTACAAACTTGACCTGGCTCCCCTGCTCAACACATGAATCCCAGCCAGAGTAGCAGCTTGAGTTTGCTCCAGGCTCAAAGCGAACAGAACTGTTACTTTTGTGCCTGATTTTGAAAGTTTTAAAATGAACCAACTAAAACTATTTGTTTGCCTGTAACTGTATTTAAGCTTAAGTCCTGCAAGCCCAGGACCTGTGTTCTGTAAATCCCAACCTGTACAAAATCTCACTGGGGACTGTTTGTTAATTTGTAAAGTGCATTTTTCAGTTATAACTAGAAATACCCCCCTGTGAAAAACTCATTTAGGACTGTTTTGTTAACTTCTAAAGTGCATTTCCAGCTTGCAGAATTTCAGTTTGCCCTGCTAGTAACCACCATAAGCCTTTCTTTTTAAATGCAATAAGTAACCTGATAACCCCAGCCCATTTGCTCTTCTCCCCACACCCCACCACCAGCCGCCCCCAACAAGTTAATCCTTTTTGCCTGTACTATATTTAATCCCCTCTCTCCATTCTCCCATAGAGACCCCCCTCCCGAGGAGAACCGGTCAGCGGTACCTGCCCTGAAGCCCTCCCTGCTCATGAAGCCCCAAACCAGACACCAGTGTTCTACCTTGGTCCAGGCTGCTGCCACTGCCGTTGTGCATCTGGCGCCTTTTTGAAATAGCTGAGCTCCTGCTCAGCATGATTCCCAGCCAGAGTAGCACCTCGAGGTTGCTGCCCAGGCTCAAGCAGACAGAACTGTTTACTTTTTGCCTGATTTTGAAAGTTTTAAAATGAACCAGCTAAAACTATTTGTATTTGCCTGTACTGTATTTAAAAGCTTAGAGTCACTGCAAGCCCAGGACCTGTGTTCTATCAAAATCCCCCACCATACACTGGTATTACTTAAATAGCCTCTGCCCTCCACGATATTTGCTGCTGTCGGAACTTCTCCATTAGCTCCATATATTGTTTTGCCACTAGAGGAGCCTGATTAAGTTCGAACAATTTGCTCCCAATACCTCACTTGTCCATTTACTGCTCTCTAGTAGCTGTTTTCACTTGGTGATTTATATTAAAGAGCCCTCTGCTGTCTCTTTCCTCTCTACCTCCTCCTTTCTCTAGTCAAAATATCCTCCTCCCCTCCTAGTGCTCCTCATGGGAATACTTTGCCTTCCTATCCTCTTTGAGCTTTCCTGCTTGAACATCAACAACTTCTGCCAATACTTATACTCAGTTTGGCTTCTACTACTCCAACATGCCTACTGCACACTCCACTACCTCTTCCCCTCTGCTCTCATCAGCAAGCGTATTAGCCCAATAGTCAGATACCTTCACCTTCATCTGAAGCACATACCCCTGCATGTCTGTCATGGCGTGCCTCATCACCCACTATAGTTACTAACCTATCTCTTATACAATCCGGCGACATTGAGATCAACCCTGGTCCATCTCTGCGTCCTGTCATAACCTTGCCCCGCCATACCACCATCTCCCTAAAACCGATGACTAATTTTCGCCCCACCTGAATGCTAAAGCCTTGATGGCCAACCTCCATGACCTCAGTCTTGGATCTATACTAAACGTCCAGGACCACCAGCCATCCACAGAAACCTGGCTTAAGCCCACAGTGTCTGACTCTCAGAGCCACTTTCCTGGATGGACATGCTTACATTATCGGCTGTCCTGGCACTAAAGGGAGGTGGCCTTGCCCTCTACTTCAAAACTCACTAAACATTGCCTTCTGCAGGACCCCTCCTACCAAACTGAGAATCCTGCCTCCCTACTGCTTCTTGGGGGTGTAAAGAAACTCCATATTTTTTGTACTTATATCCCCCAAAAATGCTACACAAGGCATCACTGAACTCCTGAGGTTTCTGCCTACAGTTACAGGCAAGAATAACATTATCTGCCTTGGTGATTTTAACCTTGACTGGTCGAGAAAAACTCAGCTAACCTATCACTCCTCAGCTAGCAAGGCAAATCTATCCCAAGCTCATACATGAACCCACAAGGATCTCCGTGGGGCAACTGTACCACCCTCTATGACTGGATACTTACTAACAGGATGGAATATGTTGCCTCAGCCGGTGTGCTACCTGACACAATTAGTGCACTATCCATCTACTGTGTCTGGAACACTGTCATTCCTCCCCTCCCTGCTAAAACTGTAACTTTCCTAATCTCTCCCACCCAAGTCATGAGGACTTCTTAACTGACCTTAACCAGGTTGACTGGTCCCCTCTCTACCAAACAGAGGACATGTTGACATAGCCACAGAATATTTCAACTCCGTCCTCCTCTCTCTCTTCAAAACCTTCACATCCAGGTCACACCGTGGATGGCAGGAAAGTAACCAAGTGGCTAACCGCCCTGCTTCAACTTCTCAAATCTAGGGACAAACTTTGGTCCAGGTGGAAGATCTTCCACCTCCGTTCAGACTTTGAAGACTATCATGCATTAACGTAACAACTGCAAAGACAAATTAGTATTGCCAAAAGCACCTACTATAGGAACCTACTAATAACATCTTCTACAAATCACTTGGGTACTGGTCCAAAATTAAGGACATTCTCGACAGCGACAAACAACAGAATCAGGTGACATAAACATTCAGGGTGTTCACTGCACCAACCATGACACCATTACAATGCCTTCATTGCCTTTTTTCTTCTCCATCAGTCGCTTCTCTAACTGGCCCACAACCCTGACTGTCCCTCTTCTCCTCTCTTGCCTCCCACCCTCCTTTCATTCTGGCTCCAACCACATACCTTGAGTTACATAGCTTCTTAACTCCCTTCCGGCATCGGGGTCAAGGACCTGAGGGCATCCATCCTTGCATACTTAAGCAGTATGCACCTTGGCTGACCAGACCTATCACCTGGCTTTTTAACCTCTCGATTCATATGTCTACTGTCCATCCACCGGAAAACTGCCAGAACCATCCCTATACACACAAAGAGGCGATGTCAAACTCATGTCCAACTACTGCCCTATATCGCTTCTGCCCACTCTCAGTAAGCTGCTTGAAAAAATAGTCCACCGCCAGCTTGCTGCTCACCTTGACATGTTTAATCTTCAAACCCCATGCCAACATGGTTTCCGTCCCAGTCACAGTACCACCTCTGCACTTACACAACTTACAAATGACATCAGAAATAATATGGACCATGGCCTACTCACTGGGGCTGTCTTTATCGACCTGTCTAAAGCCTTCGACATGGTACACCATCCTCTCATGCTAAAGAAACTCCAATCCATTGGAGCATCTGACCAAGTCCTCTCCTGGTTCCATAGCTATCTTGACAATCGGACTCAGGCAGTAGCATTTCACAAGGCCCTTTCCTCCCCCTAAACATCTCCCGTGGAGTTCCCCAGGGATCCACTCTTGGACCTCTACTCTTCTCCCTCTTCCTAAATGATATTCCCACCATGTCCCAGCATAGCTGCACTCTTATGTACGCAGATGACCTTGTTCACTACTCTGGGTCAAAATCGGTTGCTGCCATCAACTCCACTCTCACTAATGACTTCCAATTCCTGCAGACCTGGCTCTTTAGCAACCACCAAGTCCTGAACCTAGAAAAAACCTGTGCTATGCTATTCGGATCCTCTAAGAAACTGTCTGCCCCTGCTAACAGGCTCCGGGTTCAATGCCTTGATGGCTCCCTCATCTTAAACACTGAGTCCTTCAAGTACCTTGGGTCACTTTGGATCCCACTTGACCTGTCTCAACATGTCAATATGGTGTGCCATGCCGTCAATGCTAAAATTGGTGGAGCTTATGCATGCCGCTTCCTCAATCCTTCCGCTAGGACTTTCTGTTGCTAGGAGGTATTCTTACCCCAGCTCCAATATGCTCTGCCCTCCTCTTTGCTGCAAACTCTGCTACACTCCACAAATGGGACACTGTCTACAACAACATCTGTAGATTAGCCTTAACTGCCCCACGTCTTACCCATCATTGTCTCCTTTAGCTGGCTTAAATTGGCTGTCACCTAAGGATATTAAGCCTACTCCCTGGGCTGCTTTATCGACTCCCTGTCTAGACCTCCCTGCCCTGCCTATCTTGCCAACCTCCTGACTCCTGCCTCACACACCCAGCACCCTCAGGTCTTCCTCTGTCCCCATGCTCTCCACTAGACCTTGCATGACAAAATGGGTGAACAGGCATTTCTTATTGCTCCCAAATTCTGGAACTCACTCCCCTAATGGTGGAACTTCAGCCTCCCTTGAGAATTCAAAAACTGCGCTGTTACCCACCTTCTAACCTCTGGCCAATGCAAATTTCTTAATTTGCTTTGTCCCACTGCAGGCTGTCGGGTCTGACCCTGAGTACTACACTAATGTTCTCCCATGCAATATGCTTGTCTAGGTGGCTATGAACCTTGATGTCTTTACTGACCTCAGCTGTCTTATGGTTACCCTAATTGCTTTATTTTACATCCTTATTATGATCTATGCATAAAATGTACCCTTATGTAACTATTACTGTGCTACCCAATGTATATCTTGTTTTGCTCCTGTACACCTATATTATGTCTGTGCATTTCTGCATATTGTAACCAATGTCCTGTGCGCTCCTGGGTCGTGCCTGAAAATAGGCAGGTCTGTTGCCTAGTGCACTTACCCGGTTACCAAAAGCTAATAAATAAATAAATAAATAAATATGGTGATCACTGGTTCCCAAGTAGCCTCCCACCTTGACATCTGCAAAACTATCCCTGTTAGTACGTACCAGTTCCAGTATTGTTTATGTCAGCATAACCGACCCCCTATCATGTCCTATTGCTTACTTATAAAATGGATTTCAGAATCCTGGAAACTTCATTGGTCTAAACACATCACTTGATCATTGAGGTACCAGGTCAGTTAGGCACCACAAGAACAGTGCGGAATGAACTGCGCTGTAGAAATAATGAAGGCATTGACAGAGACACAGGTATAATAGCATTAGTTAATTACCGCTACCCCTGTCTCTGTCTGTAGAGTGAAGGAAGGGCTGAAGAAGCTTCACATGTTGTGCCTGGCTGAGCCACTCTTGTGGTGGAGTGGCTAAGGCAAAAGAACTTGGAGCAGTGGAGACCTGGGGATGAAGGTTTGGTTCCCTGTCTCCTGATACTGTGATTTTTATTTTTTTTTTGCTCACAAAGTTTTCTTCCCCCTGAGTTTCTCCTTATCCCTGAGGTCCACATCCCCTCAGAGTTGATTATAATAATTTTGGGGGTGGGGCAACAAAAATTATATATTTTTTTCCATTACTTCCTACGGTGTGCAAGGCATTTTGTATCAGTCAATGTTTGTAGTGGCCTCATTTATGTAGATGGCATTTTGCTTGCAGCATTGTTTGCTGTGCTGTTTTTGTTTGTGGGGTTTTGACCCCGTGCCGACCACTGATTAATGTCTGGTACAGTATACGCACGTTTCATAACTAGCCCACTCTAACCTACCTTGCAACAGCCTAACTAAATGAAGCAAAACCTTTCTTAATTAAAATAAAAACATTTCCACTCCATAAATTCAAAAACCCACAACAGAGCATAGGTTTCTTAAAAATAAATGCACTTCAGTTCATTCAATGGCACTCAGTCTTTGTTTTTATACTTACATATTCCGCATTGCCACAATCTAACAGAAAAAAAAAACTTTTGCTATTTAATAAGCACTGTAACACACTCCAGAGCATGGGGTTTCCTGAGAATTCATGCACTTCACTTGTGTACTGAAAATCACTCAACTGTTGACCTTGTGCCTCCCAATTCACCTAGGGTGTACATAGCCAAGAAACACATACCCTGGGGTGGGTTATTGCTTCCATATATACTGTAGGTGTTGTGACAGAAGTCTGATGGTATAATCCTACATCCATAATGTCCTTGACCAGGGACATCTTGTCAGTGCCACTTTCATTGATTTGACAAAGGCGTTTGACACAGTCAACCATTCCCTTCTGATTGAACAATTGTCTGTCCTAGGACTCTCATCTGATACCACATGGTGGTTCCAAAGCTACCTCACTGAATGAACCTAGCAGGTCAGAACTGGAGAATCCCTCTCCACCTCCTACCCAGTCCATTCTGGAATTCCCCAAGAATCCATCTTGGGTTCCATGCTCTTCAGTATTTTCCTAAACAAACCCCCCTCAACCTGCCATCATAGCATCTTTCTATATGCAGATGATGCAGTAATTTTCACCTCCCACACAGATCCATTCTCTCTACAGTCACAGCTGCAGGAAAGCTTTGTGGAAGTGGAGACCTGGTTTAAATCAGATAAACTCATTCTCAACTACAAGAAAATAAAAACTATGATGTTCCATGGAATCCACAACAAACATAAAGACTGAGGACTAAATATCAGAAATAGCACTGGGGAAATGCTCAAGCAGGTTTATCCGTTTAAATATCTGGGGGTTACCCTTGACTGCACACCAGCAAACTCAAAACATATTGATAGCATTGCCAAAACTGTGAATACTCACATGGGAACAGTCTTACAGCTGAAGCCCTAAACATTGACATTCAGAGCTCTGTTATCTCAATTATCGACTATGGGCTTGTGATATATGGATCAGCTACTGACACGACACTTCATCACATAGCCAAGTCCCTAAACAAGGCATGTTCTCTCCTAACCTCTGTCCCCCTTTCCCACACTTGTGATATCTATAAACAAGCAAACTGGCTCCAACTATCTGGCAGAATCAAGTACCAGACCTGCATTCTAGCTGAAAAGATCTCGTTGGATCTCCTGCCCCATGGGATCAAGACTATACTGACTCCTTACATTGTCTCCCGCCTAACCAGAAGTTCAGAAAGTCTCACATGTTCTGTTCCCTACTGCTGCACTACCCAAGGGCAATGCTCTTTCAAGATCAGAGCCACAATTTGGTACAACTCACTGTCACCCGAAATGATCCACTTTACTACACTGGTCTCTTTCAAGCGCAATCTTCACCAGCACCTCATAACCAGGGCCTCCTGTGACTTCTTCTCATGACCAAATCTAGTCCCTCCCCCCCTTGCCTTCCTTTTTGATGCCTCCTCCACCCCCATTCACATTTCTCCACTCCTCTGATCTCTTACCCCCATCTTACCCTGCTCCTGCTTCCATCCATTCTCCCTCAATAGCCCCTTTTCTCTACCTCCACCCACCTCTTACTTCAGCTTTCTTTCTCTTGCCGATGTCCTACCACCCCCTCACTAATCTGTCCCCCCTTTTCTGCCCTCCCATCTTACTGTTCTCTCATTTGCTTTCTTGCCCCATCCTCCACCACCTCCCTTCCTTCACCCCTCTCTGACAATGCTCTTGAGCTGCTCTATACCCCCTTCCTCCACCTCACTAACCTCTACTCCCGACTCGTCTAGTCACTTGTTTCTGCCCCTACTAGTCTAGCCCCTCACTCTCTGCAAAAAGGTATTTATGTTCTGGATTTATATGCCTATGATTCTACTTGACAAGCCTCTGGCTGCCCTGTATTATATAATCCTTGCTTGTCTTGTAATTTGTCCTTTCTGTTACATGCAACATGTTTACTTCTGACGTAAAACCTTTGTAAATGAGCCTTGGCTCAAAGATGCTTTCCAAAATCTTAATAAATAAAATAAATAATAAGAGTGTCATCTCCTGCAGTTTGGGTGAGAGGATCCTGACACAAAGCTGAGGGATTCTGTCCAATCCAATTCTACAAGTTGATTTCCTTATATCATACCTTAAAAGACATCTTGTACAACACAAAAACATTATCCTAAATCTCTCAAGTGAGCTAAAGTGATTCTGATGTGTTTTACATTAGATTTTGTAGTTTACAAATGATAAGTTACGACCCCCTCCTCTTCTGAAATAGTACGCTCCACTTTAACATTCTTGCACAGGATGATAATGGTATGCGTGGGGGGCAGAGCCAGTAGCCGAAGGGAACAGATGTCTCCTAGAGAGCTCCTCTTGCCCAGAGACAAATCAATAAATACACTCATAAAAAAAGTTTATTAAGGCTTGGAACTTTAACAGATGTTCAATCCAGATTTAATTTGAAACAGTGTGATGTCATTTCTGTTCGCATTGACCATGGGAAACCCCCCAAAAATGGGTACTCAAGACAGCGGCAGCCCAAAGCAGAGTAAATCGGTGGATCAGAGTGGAGCGGCGGCTTGTAACTACGAAGTGAGCACATCAGAACCATCTAATGGTGCACTTCTACAAGCCATACAACTTCTTGATAAAAAGGTGGACAATTTAACTGACCTCGTTTCTACCATGGACACCAAAATAACAAAAGCCACAGCAACAGCTGATGGAGCAGCAGAGACGGCGAACAGTACTGCTACAGTGGTCACTGGGGTCCTTGCAGAAAACAAATTGCTGAGACGAGACTCCGAATGGAACAGCTTGAAAATGCTGTTCTTTCAACAAACCTGCACATTCTAGGGGTCCCAGAACAGTTGGAAGGGCAAGATATTTTAGGGTACGTGGAAACTCTACTCTTCACAACATGGGGCCAGGACATTGCAGGGAATATTGTGAAGGCCTATCGAATTACCCCCAGGCACCGTCAATTGGTAGAAAATTTGCTTCGTACCATATTGGTAGTCACATCTGGACCACATATCCGAGATAAAGTCCTGACAGCAGCTAAAAATAAAAGACCCATTTCTCTGGACACTGGTGAAAGAATACACTGCTTTCCAGACTTGATTTTATCGACCCGCCGACATCGCAAAGCGTTCAATGCTGTTTGATCTGGTCTACGGGCCCTGCGGGTTACTCATGCATTACAGGTTCCAGTACGCCTCAGGATTCTGTACACAGGTAAAAGTTATATTTACTTGGACCCTGCCAAAGCAGGGAAAAGGCTGGCCTTGATACTAACATACTAAAATGCCAGCAGAATAGGCCTAATGGTCTTTCGCGTCTGCTCTTTTGGTCAGCCCCCACCCTGGGAGCTGACCTTGCTGCCCCTCTCACCTTCTCTGGCTTCTCCCTTCCCAGTTCCAGATATTCTCACTGCATTGGATTAGAATCCTTCCCCTATACCTGTCCCACCCCCTCTTGAACCCCTCCACCATCTCTGCCTCCACCATCCCCCTAGGCAGGGCATTCCATGGCTCCACCACCCTCTCAGTGAAGTAACACCTCCTCCTTTCTCCCCTGAATCTTCCCCCCTCCAGCTACCACCCATGCCCTCTAGTGGCCCCCTCCTCCTTCCTTTGAAGCACCCTGACTGTTCCTCCCCTATTTACCCCCTTCATGTACCTGAAGACCTCTATCATGTCCCCCGGTCCCGTCTCTCTTCCAATGTGTACATATTTAGGTCTTTGAGCCTCTCCTCATAGGTCCTGTCCCCCAAGCCCCAAATCATTTTGATTGCCCTCCTCTGGACCCTCTCCAGGAGTTTAATGTCCCTCTTTAAGTGTGGCCTCCAAAACTGCACGCAGTACTCGAAGTGCGGCCTCACCAAGCAGTTATACAGAGGGAGTATCACTACCCTCCTTCTGGAGGTGATCCCCCTAGCGATGCATCCCAACATCCTGTTGGCCTTGGCTGCTGCCCTCCTACAAGTCTCCGAGTTGTTCATCTTGACATCCACAACCACCCCCAGGTCCCTCTCAGCCATTGAGACTTGTAGCATTCCCCCCCACACAGGGTGTACACTTGACCCAGGTTTCTGGCCCCGCAGGTGCAGTACCTTGCATTTCCCTGCATTGAACCTCAGCTTCCACTTTCTAGACCATCTTTTCAGAGCCTCCAGGTCCCCCTGTAGGGCCACCCTCCCCTCCCCTCCTCCCCATCCACCACCGCCCCTAGTTTTGAGTCATCCGCAAAGAGGCTCATCTCACTCCAGATACCTGTCCTTATGTCAGAGATGTAGGTGTTGAACAAGAGGGGCCCAAGGACTGATCCCTGTGGGACCCCACTAATGACCCTCCTTGGGGATGAGACTATCCCACCAACTACGACCCTCTGGGTCCGGTCCTGGAGCCAATTTCCTATCCATCTGATCATCTGGTTCCCCAACCCCATTTCTCCAGCTTATCCAACAGGCCCACGTGAGGAACAGAGTCAAATGCCTTGCTGAAGTCTAGAAAGAGGACATCCACTGGGTCTGCAGGTCCAAGGCACTCATCACCCAGTCATAGAACATACAAGGTTTGTCTGACACGATTTCCCAGGATGAATCCATGCTGTCTATCATCCAGGCACCCTGACTTTTCCAGGTCCCCAGCCTCTCCTTGACAATGCCCCCCATCACCTTGCCCCCTACCGATGTCAGGTTGACAGTCTTGTAGTTCCCTGCCACCTCCTTGATCCCCCTTGTGGATAGGCACTATATGCATCACCCTTCAGTCCTGGGGCACCCACCCTGTCCTCAGTGAGATGGTGAAAAGCTCCGCCAGGGGTTTCGCCAGGACATCTGCAAGTTCCTTCAGCACTCTGGGATGTAATTTATCCAGCCCCAGTGCTTTCTCCGTCTTAAGGGACCTGAGGGTCTCCCTCACTCTCTCTATTGTGATTTCCACTTCTGCTACCTCTTCTCCCTGCTTAGCCTTCCCCCCTCCTGCCAGCGATGCCTCCCCCTCTCCCCAGACCCACCGATTGGTAAGGGCCCCCCCTCCTCAGTATCACTGTCTCCTCCCATGTATGATGCAGCACCCCCATTTTCCTTGGTGAAAACTGAGGTGAACTACTCATTTAGTACCTCAGCCTGCTTCCCCGGGTCTTGTGCCCATCTCTCCCCTGTTTTAATCCTGCTAATCTGCCCCTTCACCCTTTGTTTTTCCCCAATGTATCTAAAGAACCCCTTGTTCCCTCTCCTAATTTCTCTGGCCAGGTTCTGCTCCTTCCTTGCCTTAGCCGCCTTCACCACCCTAGTGTCCCTTCTAGCCATCAGCTCGTACTCCCCTCGATCCCTTTCACCCCTTGAGCACTTGAATTGCCTATAGGCTGCCTTCTTTCCCTGCACCACCTCCTGGACCTCCCTGGACCACCAGCAGGGTTTTCCGGCCCTACTGCATTTTCGTCTTACTCTTGCACAGGTGCTGGTAGCATCCTGCACCCCTCTCCTGATGATTTCCCACCTACTATCAGTGTCCATGTCTGACCAGTCCCATTCAAATGCTCCTTAGGGATCCTTTCCATTTCCTTAAAATCTGCCCCTGAAGTCAGTTACCTCCACCTTTGTGCAGCCTTCTACCCCTCCTAGGTCCTAAGTCCAAAAAGACTTTGCTCATCAAGAAGCTAATGATGTGCTGGACGATGGGGACTGAGCTTACATTTAATTCAAGGGGTGAATAATTTAGTCTCCACGTGGCTGTTTGTCTGTTTAACTGTCACAAGTACACCTTGAAGCCTAAGCTGATTGGATTTCCAACAGCTTCATTATGTTCAAAGTTCTTGTTAAACTGATTTAAATGGCAGAAGTTGTTATTTAAAATGATATATTACTGCGTGCCTTATTGAATCAGGATTTGATATCTGGTTAAGATTTGTCTGGGGGTAATGGAGGGGGCTCTCTAGTGAACATCTGCAGGGAAGGTGGAATAAATAGCGGAGTCACATGGACTATAATGCTGCTTTTAGTGGCATTTATAAGTGCACATAGTGGCACAAGGACTCAGTCTGTTGGTTCGATTTACTTTTGTTTGATGTCCATGTTCTTGCTGCAAGGTTATTTTAGGGGAAAATTTCATGGAGTAATGCAGTAATATGCCCTCACTTGATGTAACACTGGCTGATGAGTCTGTAATCCAAGTTATTCGAGGTATATTGCACATTTTTGATATACTCAAAACCAAGGATGGTTTTTCATGTATGTACTTACTATGAAAGGAAATAAAAATAAAGTATATAAAAAAAAAGATGATAATGGCATGCAGGGTAAAAGGCCCAGGGATTCTGACCGCTGATTAGCTGAAGTATCGTAAGTGATTTATTTTTTCTATACAATTTTTTGTCCATAGCCATGATTGTCAGGGACACACTGGGCAGGGTTTTCAAAGTGTGGGGCAGGGCTTGCACCAAGTTCTGCACCATGACACTTAGGCTCTGGCAGTGCATCAACCTCATCAATGCAACTGCACCTGATTCTACAGTCTCGGGTGCAGTTGCCACAGTTTTCACGACTTATGGCAGCCCGAACCAAATATCTGGTGCAAACTCTGTAAAAAGGCCCCCATGATTGCTGCAAGTTAGACCAGAAAAAGTTGGTCTAACTTGTGGCAATTGCCACATGGGCTAGAAAATCCTGTTAGATCGCCGCAAGCCCCATGCACCGTATCATAGGCGCACCCGAGGTTTGAGGTGATCTATGGCTTCTGAAAATCCTGCCCACCCTGTTCACAGGAATATAGCCACATCAGGCCTGTTAGCTCCTGTCCTCCTGAGGTGCAGGTCCAGCCCAGTGTCTCCCACGGTTATGTCCTCCTTGGCAGAGGCTCCTCTCTCAGGATATACCACACCCTGCTATGCATAGTTGCTTAAATGATGGATTCTTTCATGCCTTATTATTTAAATCTCATTTACACTAACTGTTACAATAATAGCTTGAACTCTATTGTACATTCATGTTGAACAGGAGAGGCCAGCAAGACAGCATGATGGCAGGATGTTGGAGATTATAAATCACTTACATGGCCTCCGGAATGGTCCATCCATGGCACACTGCCTAGTGGCAACTGCTACAGACTAGCCTACCTTCCAAGCATCTGCTGAAACTTGAGGTCATCCGCATGGATCGTAGCATGATACACGGCTGATGTGCAGTTGAGGAGGCCATGTAAGTGATTTATAAACTCTGACATCCTGTATCTGCACCGTCTCACTGGCCACTCCTGTTCAACACTGAAGGTACACTAGAGTTCAATCTATTGTTGCAATGGTTATCATGTAAGCAATTATGCATAGCAGCATGTGGTATATCATGAGATGTTGTCACACCTTGGGTGCATTGTCAGGTTAGGTGAAGCCAAATGCTTTCAACTGTCCAAGAAGCAATAATATATAATATAATAAAATGTATAGAACAAATTCTGAAAAAAATGATTGATCTAGAGACCTTCCCACTGAGATTTTATCTCAGTACAAGTTGCTTAAAAATCTTTTTTTAATTCTACAAGATCCATTTCATAATTTGAATAAGGCTCACCAGGGCATGTGTTATGCTGATTAACATCACTTCTCAGGTGGTTGAAGGCACTCAGCTGCACCTCGTGCCTCATGGCACACCAGAGTCATGACATCATCCCAACCTATAACACTTTTGTTAACTCAATAAGATTTTATTGAATAAATTCAGTACAACATCTGCATGATACAGAAATTGTCATAGAGTCATAGAACTGCTGCTCTGTACAACACCCTATATTAGAATCACAATAAAATTAGATACCACCAGCCTAATATCAGAAATTGATATACATTCCAGTCCATCCTCTGTATAGTGTCAGACAAAATCCAGGACTAATATAAAGGTCTGTATATCAGAAAAAAGCCATGATCTTCTGCCAGATCTTTAGAGCCAAAAAGTTAAAGGATGACTAGGGTCTGTCTATTTTGAAGGTGGTTTACATAACTTTATAAGAGCTGGAAAAAATAACATGATAAACAGCAATGTGCACGCAAATGGTGTGCAAATGACCAAAATACACATAAAGAATAATGCATGGAGAAGTGTGGTTTATGAGGATTTTATGCACACCCGAGGTGTGTGATGCCCCATAAACCCTGAGTGTGAAACCTGAGGGGGGTTTATCTAGGCATCACACACTGAGGGTGTGCGTAAAATCCTAATTTCCTCAATTTCCCATGTTTTATTTTTTATATTTACTGGTTAATAGTGTGGCCGACTTTTTATTACAGTACTGCAAGAAGTATGTGTGTGTGTGGGGGAGGGTCACCCTGGCTTTTTCTATAATGATTGCCAGCTGTGGTTTATTGACCCTAACCAGTAAATATAAAACAATTATTTACAGAAAATCAAGTGTGCAACAATAGAGAATAATTTAACCTTGGTGTGTTTGCCCCTCCTCCCCGCAAAATAAAAACTACAAATAAGTAATCCATATGTCAAGGGTTATTATAAGATAGCTATCTGCAACTTATGCCAGGGGCACCATATTTCCCAAAATTTAACATGTTGCAGCCTAATTGTACTAGTTATTCCCTCCATTCTTTCCAGATCTGCCACCCTCAATTTTTAATGTCCTAGTGAAGGCCAGATCATAACACTTTTGACCATTTTACAAATGTTGTAAGTGTAATAATTCACTCCAGACAAGTGTTGGGGCTGTAGCAACCTCACTTCCACCCAGGTTGTTCGATTATTACAATATTACCACACACATACAACCGTGGAGTATTCCTTACATAACACACACACTTCCATGCCTTATTGCTTAAATATACCATGCCCTGGAGTGTAATGTATGACTTTGATAATTAGTTGCAGATGATGATGATACATACAGAAATATCATCATTGATAAACATTGCTTGAGCCAGTTGGCTTTTAAACTGTCTCCTCTTCTGTTTTATAGTAATTCTCCTTTGTACTGTGACAGGCCTTTCTTCCCCTGCTTCAGAAGGCTGCCCAGCAACACAGCAGTGAAGTTCCCTGGAGAGCAGCAGTCATCAACATAAGCACCATCCGGGGCTCATTAGCGGACTGTGTAGGAGAGGGGGCTATCTACAAGGCGTATGGCTATAGGTTATCCAAAGTGAGTGTCTCGACTGGTCTCCTCAGACTTTTGGCTTTATGCATAGCGTGTTTCACAGGCAATGCTAGTGTCTGACAGCAGCAGTATTTCTTAGTTATTATGTCATGTTTTTAGTTATAATGTATTTCTGGAAACCATCACTATATGAGTGTCTCTTTTAATTTTCTTTCATTCCTGAACAGAGGTACAGTATGTGATTTTTGAAGTCTGTACAAGTTCTTTCTCCTTTTCAGTACCCACCATGAAAAAATTCAAACGTATTGGCATTGTGCAGTACAATATACCATCAGAAACATATGCTAGCAGCATCAAAATACATCCAAAGAATAAATCCAGTGTTTACAGTCTATAGGTCCCCTCAGTGGAAGAGATTTTTAAATAGAGTATGTCATGGTCATCTTTAATGCCACAGCTTGCAGTGATGGAAAGAGGATCCAAGGGATTGCTGGGGCAGCAGGAAGGGAGGAAGAGCTGGATGCCATTGTCCATCTGGGGACAAATGACCTGTCTAGGGATGAGACAACCATAGTTCAGGAGTAGTTTATGGAATTGGGGAGGGGTCTTAGGGAAGTAGCAAGATCTGTGACCTTCTTGAAGGTGCTACCTGTCTACAACAGGAGGAGGACAGGATTTTCCACACCATGATCTTCAATGCATGGTGGAAGGAATGGTGCAGAGAGGAGGGATTTGGCTTCATTGGGACTGGGGCTCCACCTGGAGGGATAAGGGACTGTATAGGGGCAATGCCCTGTATCCATCCAGGGTGAGAACCGTGGCCCTCATTGAATGCTTTAAATGCTACATTGGAGAGTACTTAAACTAGCCGAGGGGGAGGAGGAATAAAGCAGGCAGACATAAACTGACCCTCCCCACAGGCTCATGAGGTAAGCAATGGGAATCCTGAAGAAGTGATACCCCAAAAGTAACCAAATAACAAAGGAATCTGAGGAGTAAAAGGAAAGATAGATAGTAAAAAAAATAGTGGGGGAAATAAGGAAGGGCAAATGGGAAATGGTGGGGGGGGGCCGGACAATCTGGAAATGCTTGAAGTCTGGGCAATAAGATTGCAGACTTAGAGGCCACCATGGCAGATGCAGACCTGGACATAGTAGCAATTACCAAGTCCCGATGCAATGAGAACCAGGACTGGGATGTAGCCATACCAGAGTATACATTGTTCAGAAAAGAAAGAGTACATAAAAAAGGGGAGGTATGGCTCTTTATGCCAGGGACAACATAAAAGCTATGGAATTACAGGGAGAGCAGGGAGGAGCTGAAGTACTGTGGGTCACCCTGGAGACACAGAGGGGGGACACTGTTTGCACAGGAGTGTTCTACAGACCTTCAGCACAAGTGTGGAGAGGTGGATAAAGATATGGATGCAATCCAAAGGATGGCACACAAAGGGGAGGTATTGCTGGTAGGGGACTTCAATCTACCAGATGGGGATTGGAGCCCACCAGCTGTGGCAGCAAACAGAAGTCAGGATATTCTGGACTCTCTGCAAGGGGCATTCCTCAGGCAGTTAGTTAAGGAACCCACTCATGGGGGGGGCAATACTGGACCTGGTACTGACAAATGGGGACAGTGTTGCTGATGTCACAGTGGGTGGCCAGCCACCAGGGGACCAGTGATCACCGTGTGGTGTGGCTCAGTAAAAGAACTGGGTCAGAATCCTGGACTTTTAGAGAGATGATTTTAGGAAAATTGGAGAATGTCTCAGGGGATGTCCCAGCAGGGATAGGGAAACTAGGGGAGTTGAGGAACAGTGGGCAAAAATAAAGGGAGGCATTGAAAAGGCAGCAAATCTGTGTCAGGCATGTTAACAAAGGCAAGAGAAAAAGGAAATCACTATGGTTCTCTGGAGAAGTAGCGGAGAAATTGAGGGCAAAAAAAACTAGCATTTAGAAGATACAAGAGGACACAGAAGGAGAAGGATAGGGAGAGTTACCAGGTGAAACAAGGAGAGTAGTTAGGAGCACAAAGGTGCAAATGGAGGGGAATATTGCCAAGTCAGTAAAAAAAAAAGATTAAATATTTTTTAGATATATACTGTAAGCAAGAAGAGAAAGACCGAAGGAAGGATAGTAAGGCAAGGAGGGGTTTGAGAGGAAGAGGACCACAAAAAGCAGACATATTGATCAATTACTTTTGGTCAGTATTTACGGAGTAAGGGGGTAGGTGACAGGCCATAGATAAGGTACAAGAGCATTAATTCATTGTACCCTGAGCAGCCATTTTGTATCAAGTTAAGCAATGGATGGCTCAGACTTTAAACAAAGCTATTGGGTACAACAAAGTAAAGGAAGGGGTGGGCACTAGTCCTTTAGCAGATGACAGAGTCATCAAGGAACTGGCACAATTAAAAAGTAGATAAGGTAATGGGACCTGACGGGCTGCATCCTAGAATACTGAGGGAGCTCAAGGAAGTGCTGGCTGCACCTCTGACAGCTCTGTTCAACCTATCACTAGAAACTGGGGAGATTCCAAGGGACTGGAGGAGGGCAGATGTGGTCCCACTACACAAAAGTGGAAATGGGGAAGAGGCAGTAATTTACAGACCAGTCAGCCTGACTTCGATAGTAGGTAAAGTAATGGAATCACTACTGAAGGAAAGAGTTTGGGAATACATTGTAACCAGTGGATTACAGGAGCCGAGGCAACATGGTTTGATTGGGGGAGGTCTTGCCAGACAAACCTGAATGAGTTCTTCACCTGGGTGAACAGGGAACTAGATCAGGGAGGAATGGCAAACATGGCCTACCTGGATTTTCAGTAAAGCCTTTGACACTGTTCCACATAGAAGACTGGTGAGCAAGTTGAGCAACCTACAGTAGGAGTAGAGGTGGGCGAACTAGTTCAGAGAAAATCCAACCCCCCCACGAACCAGCAACATTTGTGGCACTCAAGCTGCTTTTGAACATTTTTTACAGTTTGGATTGTTTCAGATCACATTTGTTTCCCTAACCACATTGCATCAAAGATGTACCTGACCCTGCAGCATATGTCTTAGTAGGAGGGTTGTAGAAAGGAGCACCTTTCCCGGTATGTGACGTGTGGGAGGAAGTGTGAGAGGGCATCAGATCTGCGGAGTTCAGAGAAAGTAGCAAAGAGTCAGAGAGCGAGTGAGTGAGAGAGAAAGAGAAATAGAGAGTGGGACACTTATGTCTCAAGCTGCCTGATTGGTGGGGGAAATTTTGTGCACAGTAACTGGAGACCTGATTGGTTTGTGGCTCAGGGAACACTCGTGATTCCCCATAGCAGTCTGTTTCAATGCAATAGCGCAACAGACTTTCCAGATTCAGCAGCAACAGCTCGGGCAGCTCTTTGCTCCACTTTCAAACTTAGTTTGGTTTTGAGTCCTCCTGACGTGTTGTATTTTAACAGCTATAAAATATTTTGGGATAGAATTAAGTGTACTGAGTCTGAAACTTTAAAGATAACAGAAATAATTTGTATTCTCACTGAGGCACAACAGAGGTTGGGGGGGGGGAAGAGGAAAGAGTGAGCTGAGCTTAACTTGGCAGGCAGGTTGTAAATACTAATGGCCTGCTGGTGGTGCTACAGCTCTAAAGCCAGTAAAAGAGTGAAAAAATTAATTAAGCAGACAGACAGCTTTTCTTTTTAGGCAAGGTAGGAAGGGAAAATAAATTCGGCAGGCAAGAGGGAGAAACAAGGACAGGAAAGGAAATTAATTTGAGATCAGTAGTGCCAAGTGTATCATTTGTGGCTGATTTATAAAAAATATAATTCCTGGACTCAAAGAGGGTTAGGCCAACATAGAAACATTTATTTGTCAGCAGAAAAGAAACACTTGGCCCTCCAGTCTGCCCAGATGATCCCTGTCTAGTCTGTGCTCACAGACACTAGCTGGTCTCCGAAGACCCTTCCTCCTCTCTGCCTAGTTACTAATATTGTACTATTTCTGTCCCATGCATGATTGAAGTCCCCTACTGTTTTCATCTCCACCACTTCTGCTGGCAGTCTCAGTCTATTCCATGTGTCTACCACTCTTTCAGTGAAGTAGTACTTCCTCACATTCCTCCAACTTCATCACATACCCTCTGATCCTGATGCTCTTCCTTATTCAGAAGAGACTCCCCTCCTACACCTTGTTCACCCTGTAAGGTACTTGTAGGTCTCTGTCTTGTCCTTTCTCACTCTTCTCTCCTCTCCTCCAGGGTGTACATGTTGAGACTGATATTCTCTCCTCATAGATCTTTTGCTGCAACCCCTGTACTATTTTAGTTGCCCTCCTCTGGACTACCTCTACCCTGTCTATGTCCTTTCTGAGATGCAGCCTCAAAAACCGGACATAGTACACCAGGTGGGGTCTCACCAGCGAGAGATAGAGTGATATAGTGGCAAAACCTCCTGCGTTACCCTGCTGGAGATACTTCCTTTTGTTGCTTATCAGAAACTTTTAGAACCTCAGAACCTATTGAGGTTTTCCCACACTACTTAGGAGTGGATCCAAAGTAATAAAATGGGTAAGAAGTTGGCTAAGCAGTAGGAGTCAGAGGGTGGTGGTATATGCAGTCCACTGTGGAGAAGGCAAGGTGACAAGCAGGGTGCCACAGGGGTCAGTACTAGGCCTGGTCCTCTTCAATATCTTTATCAGTGACAGTATAGAAGGGCTGGAGGGGAAAGTATGCCTGTTTGTGAATGACACAAAAATCTGCAACAGAGTGGATGCGGCGGGGGGAGAATGAGGGACAATCTGAAAAAGCTGGAAGAATGGTCAAGGGAATAGCAGCTGGATTTCAATGCAGAAAAGTGCAAAATCATGCACTTGGGGCACAGAAACCCAGAGAGAATGTGCCACTCGAGCAGGGAGGTATTAGCAACCACAAAACAGGAAAGAGACCTGGGGTAATAATTTCTGAAGACCTGAAGATAGCTAAGCAGTGTGATAAGGCAGTGGGGAAGGCTAGCAGGATGCTCAGGTACATAGGGAGGGGCATCACCAGTAAAAAGAAGGAGGTAGTATTATCCCTGTGTAGATCACTGGCAATACCCCACCTTGAGTGCTGTGTCCAGTTCTGGAGGCCCCACCTCTGGAAGAACATAGATAGGGTGGAGGTGGTACAAAGAAGGTCTATCAAAATGGTGCAGGGCCTACATCAGAAGCCCTATGAGGAAAGACTCGAGGAACTAAATATGTACTCTCTAGACAAAAGGGGGGATGGGGTTATGGTACCAACATTCAACTACCTCACAGGTATTATTAAGGTACAGATAGGTGGCATGTTCCATAGAAAAAGATGCTCCAGGTCAAGAGGTCATGCTCTGAAGCTGGGGGTGGGGCTCAGAGGAGATGTGAGGAAATACTTCTTCATGGAGAGGGTGGTGGATGCCCGGAACAGCCTCCCAGTAGAGGTGGTGGGTGCTAAAATGATAACGAGATTCAAGTATGCATGGGATAGATCCAAGGGGACCTTCAATGTAAGGCAAGGAGGGGCGAAGACCAGAGATTGAGTAGGGTCTGTGGTGGCACAGTATGTAGGGAATATAAGACAGACTAGGTGGGCCAAGAGGTCTTTATTTGCCCACAACTTCCAAGTTTCTATGAGTCATTAGAAACATATATTGGTCAATGACAGCGAAAAAAGACCAAGGGTCCATCTAAGTCTGCTCATAGTTTCCTATCTGCCCAAAGACCTATTGTCCATATGGGGATGTATACCTTTCTGTCCCCCCCTTCCCTCCCTACTATTACTGATTTGAGTAACCTGTGACCACCAAACCCTATACTCTGTCACCAATGCTTGAAGCCATTTATGATCTTGTTGCGCTCTACAACTGCTTTCTGACTATTCCACAGCTCCAGCACCCTTTCCGTAAAATAGAACTTCCACACATTCCTCTTGAACTTCTCCCCCTCCCCAGTTTCCACTCATGACCTCAGGTTCTTGAATATTTACTCGCGCTAAATAGTTCCTGGCAGTTCACCTTGTTTATTCACTTCAGGAATTTGAAGGTCTCTATCTTATTCTCCTCACTCTCGTTTACTCTGCAACAAGTACATATTTAGTACCTTAAGATAATCCTCATAATATCTGCTCTGTTGACCTTGACTGATTACCCTGTGTTGCACTGTCTCCAGCCTATAACTGTCCTTCCTTTGGTGAAGACTCCAGAACTGAGAGCAGTGTTCCAGGTGCAACCTCACCAGTGACCTATATAGAGGTGATAATACCCCCCTTTTTCCTGCTGTCAATACCCCTTACAATACACCCTGGCAGCCTGTTAGCCTTACTGCAGTCCTTGTTACACTGGCTTGATTGTTTGAGGAAGTTACTAATGATGATTCCCAAGTCCCATTTTTCTGCTGTAGTGCTCAGTTTTACCCCTTCTATTCAGTACTCTGTCCTGGGGTTTTGTTCCACAGGTGCATAACCTTGCTTGCACTTTTTGGTATTGAATTTTAACTGCTGAACCTTAGACCACCTTTCTAGCCTTTGTACATCCCTCTGCACCTCCTTGATCCCTTCATCGCTATCTACCCTACCACAGAGCTTCGTGTCATCTGCGAAGATACAGCTTGCCCAGGATGCCCTTTCCAATGTCACAGATGAACATATTGAAGAGGACAGGACCCTGGACAGAACCCTGCAGCACCCTACTCATGACCTCCCTCCCTCTCTTCCGATTTGATCCCATTTATCACCACCCTCTGCTCTCTCTCCTCCAACCAATTTCCCACCCATCTTAACTATGTCCCTAGCTTCATCCGGGTTCTCCAGCTTCCTCAGCAATTTTCTGTGTGACACTGAGTCGAAAGCCTTGCTGAAATTGAAGTAGAGTAAATCCACAACATGCCTCATATCTACGACTTTGTTACCCAGTCAAAGAAAACTATCAGGCTGGTCTGACAAGACCTCCCTGCCAATCCATGCTGTTTACTATCTTGTAGACTGCTGTTCTTGAGGTAGTCCACAAGTTCTTCTTTGACCAGTGTCTCTTTCAGTTTACCCACTACAGCGATAAGGCTGGCAGGTCTGTAATTCCCTGGTTGCTCCTTGCCCCCCTCACCCTTGTGTAGCATGATTATATCCTCTACTCTCCATTCTTTCGGAACTACCCATCCTAATTGAGCTATTGAATAGCCCTATTAGTGGTTTAGCCAGTTCTGCTGCCAATCACTTCAGCACCCTTGGGTGGATCCCATCTCACTCTGGGGCCATATCTACTTCTAGCTTCTTGCCCCTTCTGGACCCTTTCTTTGGTAAATACTGGCTGCCTCATTTCAGGAATGCCCATGACAGCTGCCTTGATGCTACTTTCAAGCAGGGGCCCACTATCTTCCCTTGTGAAGACAGAGCAGAAGTAATTGTTAAGAATGTCTGCATTTTGTTCATCTTCCTTTAATACCCTCCCCTCCTTGTAGCCTAACAATATGCACGGCTTCCTTTTTTCTGTAATATATCTGAACAATTTTCCCCACCCTTGACCCCCTCCATAATACGCAGCTCTGTGTCTGCCTTTGCTTCCCTAACCGTTCTCTTAGCATTCATAGTTCTCAGTTGGTACTCACACCATTCCTCCTCTCCCTCCTTTTACTTTACCTGGGGAAAGCCTTTTTCTTGGTCCTCACTGCTTACTTGACCCGTTCCAAAAACTATTGGTCCTTTGTATCTGTTCCATTTTGTAAGAATTCTCATGCACAACTTTGTTACCTCAAGAATGATCCCCTTGATTGCCTCCCGTCTTTCCTCTATACCTCTGATGCTGTACACCATGATCAATTTGTCTTGGACGAGCTCTGTCATCCAGGTGATGTCTGCTGTTCTAAAATCTAGGACTTCAGTATTCGATAGGGATATTCTGGTCCCGACTCAAGGGCCAGCCTAAAGTAAATTAAGTTAAAGTTGTTGGACCCCAGTGGCTCCCCTATGCTCACTCCACCCGCCATCTCCAAGTAGGTGAAGAATTAACTGCCAAATAGGTAAAATGTTTTTGTTTTTTTTTAAATCTGAAGCAATTAAAAAAGATACTGAATATGAATTTAAGGATGTCAGAAATATATTTTTGCCCAAAAAATGATAACAAATGTTGTCAATTAACAAATGCTGTTTGAAAATGTGAGATGATGTATTTTTTTTATTTTGCTATTTATTTACCTAGGATAGTCTAGCTGAGATATGGCATCTTGTTTCCAGTGGGATCCTGCTTCTTCCCATTTTTGCATTTGGGTGGACTGGAACCCTGGGAGGTTAAATGACTTGCCTAAGGTCACATAGTGAGCATGCAACCGCAGTAGGGTTTGAACCTGCAAGCTTCTGATTCCCAAGCCAGCACTTTACCCACTGGAACACACTGCCTTCTGATGGCAGGGGGTAATGCATCTGTGACCACACAGTGGCAAGTGGAGAATGATGTTTGTGAATAGTTTCACAAAGTCCTATGACTGGAGTCCAGTCCTTCTTTGGACTGAATGGAATATTTCCTTTGGGCAGCTTTGTAACATTTATGGAGGGCATCACCTACAAATTGGTGGCCATCTTCTGCATTGCCCATGTGTAGCTCTATATTATGGTATGATGTGGTGCTGGTGGAGCCAATTGTAGGAATTTGGGCTGGTGAGGCATTGACATTTTAGAGACTGCCCAGATCTCTGAAGATGGCACTGCCAAGTCAGAGTACACAGAGCCCTCCTATATTAGAAAAACAAATCAGACTTGGCTGTCCTTATAGCTTGATTAAGAAATTTGGGCAAGGTGTGACTGCACATGGGATTCTCAGTTTAAAGGCACACATTCCCTTTAAACCTTAATGTTGCATGTTAAAGGTCTGGGAAAGCATAAGAGCCCTGTGTTACCAAAGACAGACTGGAGCATTACATTGGCTGTTCAGCTTGTGATTTGGTCCAGCTGTGGAGTAGAATTGCAACTGTACAACCCATTCTGAGTCTGGCTTATTCCCAAACCCCCAACCCTGATTCTGATTCTGATTCTAGAACTCTGAGCTGAGTGGCTGTGTTTGAGAAGAGCTCCCAAAGCTAAGTGCTTTTTGATATAATTTTCAGTTTAAAAATTGTTTTGTTTTATGTAAATTTAGGTGATTGTGAAAGACAACCATGTAGGCTCCAGGAAGATACAAATTTGTGCGGTAGATATTCGTTGGAAGTCAGAAGGATCAACACATTTATTTAGTGTGATCTTTCTACTCTGATGTGGTTAATTTTAATACTATTTTAATATAGTTTAAACCCTTTCTGAATGTGCCTTTGGTGGTGTCTGATATTGAGAACCTAAGCGTCATTTGTGGGTATCCTGTCTGTTTTGGTAGGTACTTTATTTTCTCTGTTAAAGAACTGAGTATACCTATTGCCTAATACTTTATAGTACATTGTATCTTTTTGCTCAGTCTCTAATTTTTCTCTTCTTTCTCCAATGTTTTAGAACTGTTTAGTTATTGTGGCAGAGGTGTGGTACTGTGTTCTTTCTTGTAGTTCAAGGTGCTTTTGGAACTGCTGATTTCTATTGGTTTAAACAATTACATTTTTCTTTTCTATTTTAAAAAGCTACATCAACTTGGTATGTTGTCACCTGTTTGTTGTTGCTAAGTAGCAGATGTTTTTGAATTGTGCTCTGATTCTGTGATAGAATCTGTATTAGTAGAAGGCAGATTATTGTGATTGTAGTTACCTTTTGATTGTAAGGATAAAGAGCTTAGATAGAAGTGTATGTATTTTCAAATATTATAGGGGAACAGTGGCAGGATTTTTAGGACAGTAAATTAATAAAAAGGAACTAGGAGAACTTCAGTAGCAGACAAGTAGTGGAATTGCAGTATAATGTGGGAGTGGTGCAATGCAGTGGCTGTGGGGCAGCCATATTCAGGCAGACCTTCTGGACACTGAGGTGCTGCCCTACCTGCATGCATCTATCTGGACTGTGGGATGAGGTAGCCAGACTCAGAGCGGAAGTAAACTGGGTCAGGAGTACCATCACCCCTATCCAGGGACCACCCAGTCCAATGCAACTGCCTCAAAGGATGCCGAGAACAAGGAGCACTTGGATGACAGTGGACTCAGGGAGGGTTAGAGCAGTCAGGCAGAGGCACATCCCAGACCCTATTCCACTCAAGAACTCATATGCCACACTGGCAAACGAGGACAACCAAATACAGGTACCCAGAGAAGTGGAAGGAAAGGATGTGGAGGTTAGCCAAGGAGGTGACCTCAGTGGGGAAAGCAGTGGACCCCAGAGGAGGAGAAAGCGAATCCTGGTGGGGGACTCCATCATAAGAGGGATCCAGCTAGGAACACAGGAGGGGAAGGACAGGGAGGTGAGGTGCCTACCAGGTGCCACGGCAACGAGGGATGGAAGGAAGATCCTGGGGATCACTGGGAAGGCAAGACTGGAGGGTGAGCTGGATGTCATTATCCACCTAGGTACTAATGACCTGGCAAATGGGGAGCCAAAGGAAGTTCAGGAAGAGTTTAGGAAACTGGGGAGGGGTCTCAAGCAAGTAGCTACTTCTGTCACTTTCTCAGAAGTACTACCTGTGAGAGGCAAGGGAGAGCATAGGAGTGCATGCACCAGGAACTTTAACTCATGGCTGAAGAACTGGTGCAGTGAGGAAGGGTTTGGATTCATTGGTGACTGGGGACCCACCTGGAGGATGGAGGTTCATTCAAGCCTGACGGCCTGCATCATCCTGGAGGAATCAAGCACTCAATGATAAGTTTAAATGCTACATTGACAAGCATTTAAACCTAGCAAAGGGATGGCAGGCCAGCAAGGAGGTACCTACTTGCTCATCCCCCACAGCTAGCAGTGGAACCAGTGAACCAGAGGAGTGGCTATCTCTGCAAAGCAGTGTGCAAAAGATGGAGATTAGTGCCCAAGAGGTGGATAAGCAGAAAAGGGGCAAAATTCAGCAGAAGGGCAGACAGCAAGGAGAACCAGGGATAAATGACAACCAAGGAAGGGGCTGGAGTAGAACAGTGAAACAGTCTAGGGAGGTCAAATCATGGAAAGCCATGTGTGCAAATGCCAGGAGCCTTAGCAATAAGATGGAAGATCTGGAGGCTGTCATGGTGCAGTCAGACCTGGACATTGTGGCCATCACTGAAACCTGGTGTAATGATAACCACGTCTGTGAGATGGCCATACCTGGCTACAACATATTCAGAAGAGACAGAGCAGGCAGGAAGGGAGGAGGAGTGGCACTCTATGTGAAAAATGACATAAGGCCACAGAGATCCAGGAGGAACAAAATGGGGGAGAGATACTGTGGGTTAAGCTAGAAAGGAAAATGGGGAAAGCCATCCACACAGGTGTGGTCTATAGACCACCAGCCCAGGAGGAAGAAACAGATAGGGAGCTGATGCTAGCCATCCAAAGGATGGCAGACAAGGGTGAGGTAGTACTGGTTGGAGACTTCAATATTCCAGACGTGGACTGAGCATCCCAGCAGCAGCATCAACTAGGAGCAGATTTATCCTGGACTCCTTCAGGGTGCCTTCCTCAAGCAACTGGTCATGGAACCAACTCGGCAGAAGGCAATACTGGACCTTGTGCTCACAAACAGGGACAGTGATGGGGGTAACAGTGGGGAGCACCTGGGAAACAGTGACCACCAGTCATTGTGGTTTGAAATCACAGAAAGAGCAGAACCAAACCACACAAAACACGTATCCTGGATTTTAGGGGGCAGACTTTGGGAAAATGGGAGATACTTGAAAGAGGCATTAAGGGGAATGGGACAGGAATCAGGGGTTGAGGAACAGTGGGTAGTATTTAGAATGGGGATTACAAGAACAACAGAATTATGTATTAAGCAGGTTAGCAAGAGAAAAAGGAAGAGGAGACCATTATGGTTTTCCAAAGAGGTAGCAAAGAAAGTGAAAGCCAAAAAGATTGCATTCAGGCAATACAAAAAGACACAGGCAGAAGAGGATAGGGAGAAGTAAAGGGAGGCAGGAGGTCAGTAAGGGAAGCCAAAGCTCAGACAGAAGAACACATTGCCAAAATCAGTGGGTAGAGGGACAAAATCTTTACAGGTACATAAGTGAAAAAAGAAAGACAAAGGGAGGGATAGTGAGACTGAAGGGGAGGATGGGCGGCGTGGAGGATGACAACAGTAAAGCTGACATATTGAACAGGTATTTCTGCTCAGTCTTTACTGAGGAAGAGGAGGGTAATGGGTCTGAAGGGAGTACAAGGGGTGAGAATGGTGCAGAAAGGGACACAAGTCCCTTTATACGAGAAAGGGTCCTGAAGGAACTGGAAGTAATAAGAGTTGATAAAGCAATGGGGCCAGATGGGGTGCACCCCAGGGTCCTTAAAGAACTAAGAGAGGTGGTGGCTGAACCTCTGGCTATCCTGTTTAGCCGATCACTGGAAACAGGGGAGGTACCCAAAGACTGGAGGACAGCAGATGTAGTCCCCTTATACAAAAGTGGGAACAAAGAGGAAGCAGGGAACTACAGACCAGTCAGCCTCACCTCGGTAGTGGGGAAGATCATGGAAGCACTACTGAAGGAGAGATTGGTGGAACATCCGGTTGTCAATGGACTACAGGACCCAAGGCAGCATGGTTTCACCAGGGGGAGGTCATGTCAGACCAACCTCATTGGATTTTTTGACTGGGTGACTAGGGAGGTGGATCAGGGGAAGGCAGTGGACATGGCCTATCTGGACTTCAGCAAAGCCTTTGACACTGTGCCACATAGAAGACTATTACACAAACTGGGGAATATGGGTGTGGGCAGGACAGCAGTGTGGTGGTAGGTAACTGGCTGGGTGGCAGGACACAGAGGGTGGTGGTAAATGGCTGTCACTCACAGAGGGAAGAGTGACCAGTGAGGTACCACAGGGATCAATGCTGGGACCGTCCTATTCAACATCTTCATCAGTGACATGGCGCAGGACCTAGAAGGCAGAATTTCACTGTTCGCTAATGACACAAAGCTCTGTAACAGAGTAGACACACCAGAGGGTGTAGACAGAATGAGAAGCGACCTGCAGAAACTTGAAGAATGGTCAGGGATTTGGCAGTTGAAATTCAATGCAAAGAAGTGCAAGATAATGCATATGGGCACACAAAACCCTGGCACAATATATATCAGTTGGGGTGAGGATATAGCATGCACCAAGCAGGAAAGGGATCTTGGGGTTATCATCTCTGATGACCTCAAAGTAGGGAAACAGTGTGACAAGGTAGCAGGTAAAGCAAATAGGATGCTGGGATGTATAGGCAGGGCATTACCAGCAGGAAAGGGAGGTCATAATTCCAGCTATACAAGACACTGGTGAGGTCACCTGGAGTACAGTGTACAGTTCTGGGAGACCATACCTACGTAAGGACATAGACAGGGTAGAGAAGGTTCAGAGGAGGGCAACAAAGATGGTACATGGATTGCATCACAAGTCCTATGAAGACAGGTTGAAGGAACTGAACATGTACTCCTGGAGGAGAGGAGGAGAGAGGGGATATGATAGAGACATACAAGTATCTTACAGGAGGAACAGGGTGCAGGAAAACACTATTTTTAAGCGAAAAAATATGTTCCAGAACTAGAGGCATGGGATGAAGTTGGAGGAGGGGCGATTCAGAGGAAACATGAGAAAGAATTTCTTCTACAGAACGGTGGTGGACAAGTGGAACACTCTGCCAGAGGAAGTGGTGGGGCTGAAACAATCACGGATTTAAGAATGCATGGGATAGACATAAAGGAATTCTGGAGGTCAGGGGTAAGGGGCAACAGACTTCTAGGAAAACAAACTGAACTTACAAGCTCAAATGGGCAGACTGGGTGGGCCATAGGCCCTTATCTGCCGACACTGTCTATGTATCTATGTATCTATGTAACCCCTGACCCTGGTGGTGGTGGTGGTCATGCATGGGAACCTGTCACTTTTACAATAAAAGACTGTTTGCAGTTAGCCAGCCATGTGGCAAGGCAGCAGCAGACCTACTGCCCTACACACCTGCAGCCTGAGTTGTGAGTGGGACTCAGGCCACCCGGGGATGGCCAGGTGGAGATGAGCAAACATCAAAGGGGCCACTGTCTTCTCCCAGGGAGGGTGGGTTTGCCACTTTGCTTGACGACCACCCCCCTAAGTGGAAACTTAGTTGTGGTGTAGTATGAACAATGCAAAGAGAGGGGCTGCCCCTCAACATGTAGCATGAGTGTGTCTCCAGACGCTCATGTGCCCTGACATCTCATCATGGCATGCAGTAGGGGGAGGGGGTAAAGGAGGAAAACCTCTGACCAGCAGCATGAGAGACTGACTCTACACCCACTGACTAGGCACCTCCTCCACAATATGGATTGCAAACTGGGGGTCTGAGCCACCTCCACCAGTGCCACCACGAGGTGCATTTCATGAGAGAACCTCAGAAGAGAAGGTAAGGCCTAGAGATGGTGGGCTGACAGGACTGGGTGGTCCAAGGAAGGACGGGGGTTGGTCAGCCCTAGAAGTATAAACACTTGGATAAAACAAACTGCTTAGAGTTTGGTGTGGGAGTGTGCTTGTGCATTGTGTGTTATACAGTTTGAAGGCCTGTGTGTGTGAAGCATGTGTGCGCAGGTCTAAATACTCTGTGAAACTGGTAATGGAATAAATTCTCTCCGATGTCCCTTTATCTGCTTAGTTTACCCCACAAACAATCACTATTTCTAATTTACACAGCAAGAGCAAAATTACTGTCTTTTTGTGAGAGTGTGCATGTTGAAAAGTTATTACCAAACTACAGTACTTGTCCTTTCCTTTCCTTTTAGGCTGCGCTGAACATGGTGACAAGATGTCTGGCTGTGGATTTGGAGGCAACGGGGATCATCTGCATTTCCCTGCACCCAGGCTGGGTGCAGACTGACATGGGGGGACCCCTGGTCAGTTCTCAGCGATGTTTTAGGCTTGTTGATTCATGGAATTAGCAGATCTGCCATGTACTGTACCTTTTAAAATGAGCACCGAGACTAGAATAAACACAGCAGCCTGTTCCACAGTAGAAATGTGCATGGGCTAGACAAAATTAGATTTCTGTAACTAAACATCAGTTTTTTGCACAAATTTTGTGTCATCAATAGATAAGCAGATTTGGACATTTTCTTGCATCTTTTGAAACTGATTGAGAACTGTGCAAAAACAATGTGTTCTTATGCGAAAAATGCTATTTTCAGTTACAACAAATTACATGAATATGGCATGTTTCCATACAAAAATTGTAAGTTTTGAACAGTTCCTTTCTATGAGAAAAGGCAGTATGCAGAGTTTATGATTTGTGCAGAAACAATTCTTAGAAAATCCATCAGGTAATTTTGTCCATCCCTAGAATGTGCACAAAGCCTTAAGATGAATGTATTTCAGTGCTTCAGAACTCTAACTTTTTGGACTTGGGTGGGAGGTAGCTTTTAGCACTCCTTTTAATACAACTATTTCCAGATCTTTATCACAGTGCCCAGCTGTTTTTAAACACCCACTATTAGACATCACTTTTCCTTGTGACCAAAATGAACTAGCAAGGAATGGCTACTGCTACTTTTTATGACCTTATGCGATAATAAGTGTTCCAAAACAGCAGGGACTAATTATGAAAACATGGGGATGATGGCCATAGTAAAAGGAGAGCTTGTTTTAGAACTTCAAATGCACAAACAAATATTAGAACAGATTCAGAATTGTGGAAAAATACAAGACCTGAGATATAGGGCAATCTCAAATAGAATGAAAAATAAAAATATAGGTTCCACTGTTATCTGTTACATGCACTGCTGCTTTAAAAGAGACATACGTAGGACTTACAGTGCCTGTAGCTGGCACCTACCAGGTGAAAATGTCGCCGTAATTACAGTGCAAGAAAATCTATGCTGTAAAAATAGTGACATATAAAACAGCTACAGGGATAGTATAGCACAGGTAACTTGTCACAGTCCCTGTAGCTGTTGGCCACTGGGGGGAATAGGAGAAAGCCTCTGCTGGGCGGCATGCTGCTGAGTAGCTGCTGTGGCATGGAAGGTAGGGCCACAGCCAGCAGAGGTCAGCGGAATGTCAGTGGACCGGTGTTCAAGTGTCGGGACAAGTAATTTCTTTGGGTTTTTTTTCTCCCCGGGACAATTGATTCCTTTCATATTTTATTTCTCCCCCCTCCCAACTTATATCCTGCCTGTGTTCACCCCACCCTGAACTTTTTTCCCTCCACCCCCTGGTTTTCCTGCTGGGTTCCTCCTCCCTTTCTCAGTGATCCTCCCCCGTGGTTCCTCCCTACCCCTGAGTTGTCTCCGCCCCTGGAGGTGATTATTTTAGATCGGGGCAAACCCCTCATAACGGGGTGCGGGCAGAGCCCCCCAACACACAGGTAGCCGCTCAGTTAATGTGCGCCACGGTAGTGCTCTGTGTTTTTGCCATGCTACCATTGGTTTGGGCGATTTTCATGTGTGGTTTTTGACTGTTCTATAATTGTTTTCTCTGTTTTGATCTAGTGCCCAGCTGGCAGCAATCCAGAGATACTAATAACAACGTCTGCCCTACATTGACACTGCATGGCCATTTTGGGCCAATTTCAGATGGCCTTGGATGGCACAGATCTCCAACTAAGGATCCAGCCTCCAAGAAACTACAATAAATATCCAAGCTATCTGTGGATCTGACTAAGATCTGATAGATCGATCATTGGATCCAGGTATCTGACCATCAGATCCAACTATCTGAGGTTGGATCTCACGGAATATGATTTGGAGTCTGACTTTGGTCAGATTATTGTCAGATTTGGAGGATGATACCAGAACTATCCAACAGAGGTTAGTCGGTTCCTCAAAAGCCCTATCTGAGCACCACTGCTTGTGATGTCACAGAGGACGGTGCTGTACCCACAGTAACTACAATGTGGTGTGGCACAGCTTAACCCTCCCCGACATCACACAGTTCTAAACGTGATGTTAATTTCGTATCAGTCTAGGGCAGACCCAAACTCTGATACTGTATCTCCAGTGTGTCTCCAGTTACAGCTAGAGTAAGCCCAATTCCTCATTCAAGTGAGCTTTTCAAGGGCTTTGTGATGGACACTGTTTATAAATGTTCTGCTTTCACAGAAAACATGATGGAACACCAAAATGAGCAACATTTGCCTGTTTGAGGGGGAGCAGGAGCCTTGAGACCATAAATAAACTGAAATACGAGGGAGCAGTCTGTTCAGCAGTAAATCTGTGCAATCCAAACAACAAAAAAGACTAGCTCTGCCCCCTTTCACATGGTTTCTGTTTTTCACTATTCACATTTTTCTCAGTTTCACAACCACCAGACATGGTTTTTCACTGCCCCACTAATGTCCCCCATGCTCTACTGAAAGGTCTGTAGGAACCACTGGGATTTTTGAAAGTCCTGAGACACTTAAATGAAATAATGTCCTGAAAGGGACATTCTTTTTAATAGAAGCCTCAGGCAAGACTTTTAAGATTCCCAGAAACCGTGAAATCTTACTTAACAAAAAGATCCAAATAAGTAATTGAAATAAGTACTTTATCATCACCCACCAAGAAGAAGTGACTTTTGAGTGCCATAAAACATTGGCTAGACAGTGAACTGTGACCCAAACCGTAAGAACACACTGTGGCTGGCTCATTTTCTCCTGAGTTGTGATACAGACGTGGCAAACTGATGAGTTCTGTGTAATTCTGGTCTCCCCACAGCTGTAAAATGCTTGCTCCTGCAGGGCTCAGGCTGTCTTCCCCCTCCGACACCCAGATTTGTGTATGACAGAGTCATGTTCTGGGCCCCCCACAGATGTAAAATGCTTGCTCCTGCAGGGCTCAGGCTGGCCTCCACCCCCCACACACCCAGGTTTGTGACTGGCAGCATTATGTTCTGCCCCCCCATAGCCATGAAAGGCTTGCTCCTGCATGATGCAGGCTGTCTCCCCCAACACTGAGGTTTGTGACTGACAGAGCCATGTTCTTATCCCCCAGAGCCCTGAAATGTTTGCTCCTGCAGGTCTCAGGCTGTCTCCCTCCGACACCCAGATTTGTGTATGACAGAGTCATGTTCTGGGCCCCACAGATGTAAAAGGCTTGCTCCTGCAGTACTCAGGCTGCCCCCCACCCTCCCAGGTCTGTGACTGACAACGTCATGTTCTGAGCCCCCACAGCCATCAAAGCCTTGCCCCTTGGGGGTATGTATGATTTCATATTTCTATTGTGCATGATGGTTGGTAAACTGAAAAAGCTGAATAAAAAAAATTAAATCTAAGAGTGAGTGAGTTTCTCTAGTCTCTTCCTCTTACTGTTGTATAATAGGATTATGTACTATGCTTTGTAATGAATAGAGGTGCTGCAAAAGTTCTACTGTGCAGTGAAGTTATGGAAAAGCTAGGGAATTCCCCTTTGTGAATAACAGCGTGAATTGCTCACTTTGCCACTTTACAATGAGTTTCCTGGGGGGAGTGACACTTTTTCAGGAGAAGCCAGTTGAAGTAGTTACTTCATCAAAAACATATTGGCTGGAGATTTTTTTTCGTGTTCCTGTTAGTGTTTCTGTGAGGGGCCACCACCAAGTATGTACTGTACCTTGGCTAAGCTTTTGTGCTACTGAATAAATGTTTTATATCTCAAGTTATTAGCTGTTTGGCATTTTTTGACAATGATGATGCAGATCTTGTTGTTTTGCTGGGTTACTGAGTGAGTTTTGCACACCATGCAGTGGGGCAGTATTGCTTTGTTCCCAAAGTCATTTTTGCATGAAAAAGTGGCACTTTGTCAACCAAAAACTTTGTGAAGTCGGCACTTCACAAATTCAGGAAACTTTGCAAATTAATTTGCCAACTTTGCACATCTCTAGTAATGAATATGGATACCATGATTGCTGGTGTTTCCAAACTGTTTTTCTGACCTGTTGGTATTTCGTGATAATAGTGACCAAATATGGGCAACCATCAAAACAGTGACTCATATTTGGCACTGCTGTCATAGGTGACCCGCAAGGGTAATGATTACTGCTACTGCTAGGGTAGAGGAAGGCGACCAGAAAGGGGGAATGGAAAGGGGAAAGGGAGGGTGATCTGGAGGAAGTGTGCCTACTGCCACTGAGCTAGCCACGTGGTGTGGTGACGAGGGAGGCTGGCTGTGGCACAGTAGGTACTGGGTTAGGGGCTGGGGAAGGAAGGGTTTTAATTTTTTGCCCCTGCCTGCAGCTCCCAAACTTAATTTTATTTTTAAGCCAGATTGTGCCCCCTCCCTGACATGCACCCCCGGAGTTAAGAATACTAATTCAGGGGGGTGCAGGGGCCCAGCCCCCCCCCACAAAAACAATTTAGTTTGCCAGGTGTCGGTTCACTGGTAAGTGTATATCGACGATTTGCTTTTTGGCAATATACACTTGCCATAATAGCAATTGCCATTTCACGCTTACTATTATGGCAAAGAACCAGAGCTGTCAACCCACTTACGAATTTGCCATGCATTCCTGGTCCAGTAGTACCTTGCACAGGGAATCTGGTTTATGTCACATCAGTCAAAGGAGTGTGATCTCTGTACAATGAGATTTCTAGCTTATCAGGAAACATCCAGTTCACTGACATTCAGTAAGAGGAGAGGCAAGGCAAGGCAATTTCATTTTTGGGGTGCCATGTCCTGGAGGCTCTGGGTGCCTTACATACATAAAAACAGAGCAAGCACCAAGGCACAGAGTCAGTACAAAATTTAGATATATCACCGGACCCATCACAGATATTAAAAAGATGGGTTTTCAGCCATCTTTTAACATGTTTATTAAGGGGGCTTCTCTAATTTCCAGAAGTAGCACATTACAAAGTTGTAGGGCTGCATTCCGAACTGCGCAATCCCCTGAAGACTTGAGCCACGCTCTTTAGATACAGAGGAGACCCACATCAGAAGACTGGAGAGAATGGTTAGGAGCATACAGGACCAGGAGGCCTTTCAGGTAGCCCAAATCTAGACCATGCAGGGCCTTGTAGGTCAATAAACATATCTTGAAACTGATGCACCACCAAACTGACAGCCAACGCAGCCCACAGAGCATCAGACCGAGACACCTCAACAATCAGCTGGGCTGCTGTATACTGCAGGAACATTCTGCATAACCTGGATAGCGGATGCTTAGTTTTTAAAGGGAAAGTACCAGCAACCTATTTTCTGTATACCTCTGTAGTTTGTAGGCATGAACAATGGTTCCCAGTCTTACATCCCTCTAATTGTATCCTAATTTAAATATAAATAAGGTTGCTTTACACTGTTTTACTTTGGTGCGAAAACCTGTTTGTCTCCATTCCAAAGGTTGCAACCACTCTCATGCAAGGCATCATGGGAGTTGATGCATATATGCACAATCTAGCAGAAGTTCTACTCTCATTCAGTTGCTACATGTCTTGTGAAGTCCCTGTATTCTCTAAAAGCATTTTTATGTTTGCTTGCACGCACAACACACAAGAAACATATTGAGGTAGTAGAGCATTGCAGAGGTGTGGCAGTGTTGTGGTCAATGCAGTGGACACTTTAATGGGTGCATCCCTCAGCCACCAATTAATGCTGAAGCTGCAGATGATGGCAGTTTCAGAGCGAGCGCTGCACTTGAAAGAAATCTGCTGCTGCAATCAGGGGCAGTTTCGTCATTGCACCATCAGCTCCCCCCTTCCTCCCAACCAGGCACACAGCAGGACAACACATTTAAATGTTAGCTCCCTCCCACTGCTGCTGCCCGCCCCACACCCGCCATTCTCGATCCCCTGCTGACATCGGGGTGCTCAATCTGAGTGTCAGCATGTATCCCCCCTCCCCCATTAATGTGATACACTGGGAGCCCACCCCAGTGTGCCAAATAATATTTGTTTGATGTTTCCGACACCGGGATGCCCACTCCTGGTGTCGGATGCACTGCTCCCACATGCCCCTATGTTTTCAGCTGACCTCGGGGTGCTCAATCCCGGGTCGGCATTGATCCACCCTTCCAGTACTCTGACACACTGGGAGCCCACTCCAGTGTGCCAAAATCCATTTTGTTAATATTTCATCTGTAAAAAAGAAAACAGTCCCACAATGTCTTTTTTTTTTAAATCTGAAAAAAAAAGAAAGTGGTCACTCTTCATTCCCGCCAGCCCCCCTCTCACAACTCATACACTCCCTCTGCACACCCCACCTCCCCTCACCCATACTTACCTTTGGAGGTCGGGAGCAGTGATCTTTTGTGGACCGGGAACACATCTGCACTCTTCAGGGACCAACTGGGAACTGAAGAAATTACGGTAAGCCCTATAATGGCAATCAATGGAGTGGGGTTTCAACTTAGGTTGATATCTCAACCAATTTTTGGAGTTTTAGTCCCACATTTTCAACATGGGGTTCTTGGGACCCCACCTCATGAGCACTGGCACTGTCATTTAGTTTCTCGGTCCCGGAAGGTGATTTCACAGTCGCTGTGTGGAATCACCTTTCAGGACCAATTAATGAAATGACAGTGCCACTGTTAATGAGGTGGGATCCCAAAAAACCCTTGCTGCAAATATGGTGAAATAACTCAAAAAAATGACTGCATTATGAGCCTCTGTTGCACAGTTTCTATGCACGCTCATAACTTCATCAGTTTTTAATATTTTCTCTCCAGATTTCCAACATTGCCATTTTTTTCACACCCCCTTATGAACAGTACAGCTGTCATTTTTTGCATCCTTCCCAAAATGTGTTTTTGCACTGTGGCGCAAAATGGCACAGTCAATGTGTGAAATCAACTTTCTGAATAGAGTAACAAAATCGCAGTGCCACTGTTCATGAGGGGAGGTCCCAAAAAGGCCATGTTGAAAATTTGGTAAAAACATTCCAAAAAATGATTACGATATGAGCGTGAGTTGCACAGCTTCTATGCACACTCGTATCTTTGTCACATTTTCATATTTTCACTCCAGATTTTCAACACTGCCATTTCTTCACACCTCCTCATAAACAGTACAGCTGTCATTTTTCGCATCCTGCCCAAAATGTGTCTTCACACCTGTGTCGCCGAATGACACACTCACTGTGTGAAATCAGTTTTTGGGATTGAGTAACAAAATGATACTGTCACTGTTCATGAGATGGGGTCCCAAAAAGCCCATGTTGAAAATTTAGAGTAAAAATACCAACCAATGCCCAGGGCATTTGGGTTTCCAACCATAATGCCCACCCTGTACAGATTGACAGGTGTCGGGGGTGTGATTTGGGGTCATTGGCCAGAATGCTAATTAATTTACCCCTACCCTTGCAGTCACCACAGGTGTCAAGATGTGCCTTGGGGTCTTCAGCCCTATGATTCACCTCATTCTCCTATATTGAACCCATCTCATCTTATTTCCTTATGGAATGGGGTGAGCTTAAGGGCCGAAGACCTCAAGGCACACTGCAACACCTGTCAGTGTCTGCAGGGTGGGCTGAGGTGAAATGCTGTGAATGTCATGGCCAAAGACACAAAGGCACTCCCCCAACAGCTGTCAGTCTCTGCAGAGTGGGTGTGAGGATTATTGTTACTTCAATACTTCACTTGGGGTCTTCAGCCCTAAGATTCACCTCGTTATCCTATACTGCATCCATCTCATCTTATTTCCTTATAGAATGGGGTGAGCTTAAGGGCTGAAGACCTCAAGGCACATTGCAACACCTGTCAGTGTCTGCAGGGTGGGATGAGGTGAAATGGTGTGAGTGTTATGGCCAATGACACAAAGGCACCCCACCAACAGCTGTGAGTCTCTGCAGGGTGGGTGTGAGGGTTACCGTTACTTCAATACTTCACTGCCATTCCTATTATGCATACCTTTAACTCCTACACTGCCAATGCCAATAACAGCAAGGAAATGTTCGGCATTGACAAATGCTCATTTTAAAAAACTTAGATACACTTTAAACTACATGAAACTGTAGGACACTTACTATGCCTTGAAAAGTTTCATAACTGGCATAAAACAAGAAGATAGGGACTGCAGAGAACAGCAACAGCACTGACTAATATGGTATAACTGCTGCGGGCTCTAGCAGTAAAACTTCATAAAATTCCAGGATGCCTTACATGAGTCAGGTCATGACCTTTGCAATGGAGTCAAGCAGCTTTTCACACCAGACTTATGTATCTTTATTTACATTTTAATCCTGATGAAATTAAGAGGGTACAATAGAGGCAATCATTGTTCATGCCTACAAAGTACACAGGCAAATAGAATAAAAGGCTGAGAGGACTTTCTCTTTAAATCACTGACATTATAATTTATGTTCTTCTTAATCATTTGACATTTCAGGATCTGACCCTTGAGCCTCCTGTGCGGCTGTACAATGTGTTTTTAATGGCCTGAATCAGTAAAATAAAATTGGCTGTACAAATCCCCCTGCTAACCCTGCTTGCATCCCAGTCAGTGCTGACACTGCTGCTCTAGTCTGCAGCAGCAACACCAGGCAGGGGATCTATACGGGGAAACATTTTCATTATGTTGGCAAAACTACATGCATGCAATTTACATGAAAATTGTACCAAAATCTAGCATAATTTTGTTATTTTTTTAATCAGATAGTGTAATTTTCTCTAAACTTGAGCATTTTTACAAATGTGGGATTTTAAAACTGCACAGTTTTAGAAAATAGCAAAATTCTTTCCAAACTGTGCAGTTTTAAAAATGTCATGTTTTAAAAAAAGTCACACTTTCAGCCAAAACTGGTCATTGTAATTAAACAGTTCTAGTTTGGTAAATTATACTAATTTATGTGAAATTGGTGCAGTTTTGCCAAAAATGCATGAAATGGATTTTTCTTATTTTGCCTAATACTAGTGTGTGTGCAAACCTCTAAAACCTTTTCTATATTATAACAAGTTATGTTGTACTTCTTCTCCTCTAGGCACCCATATCTATAGAAGAAAGTGTCTCTGGAATGCTGCCTGTGATTGCCGGTCTGTCAGAGAAGGACAATGGGACATTTCTAGATTGGAGAGGGGAGACTGTGCCATGGTAATGCCCTGTGCAAAAAATATCAGGATAACATACATCTCACACAAAGGAAATGGAAATTAAATTAAAAATCATATTAACGATTAAGATGAACAAAAATGTTAATTCTGCACTGTGCAATAAAATAAATATTTGTCAAATAAACTGTTTAACCAAGCTGTCCCTTTGCAATATGAGAATACCAATGAATATGTTGCATTACAATTTAAATTACTGCTTTTTTTGATATACAGATTTAGTATTTGCTGTATTGGTCCTTGTATGAACAGATCCAGAAGCAAATGATTTGATACCTTTTGTTGGACCAACATAGATGTAATAAAAAGAACAAAGTGCTTTAGCTTTTGGACTAACCAAGTCCTTCCTCAGAAGCTTAATGACAGTTATTTATATTTAAAAAATTCCATACTTTTATCACCCAGATCATGTAGAAAATAAAACTGAAAAAATTCCCATTGGTTTAAAATACTCATTTAAAAAATAACAAGAAACCTCAGAGAAGCTGAATAGTACCTGTGACAGAAATGGGAAGGAAAGAGTTAATGGTTTGGATTCTGTAGATGCCTTATTTTTTAGCAGTGTGGAAAAAATACACTGAGGCTGAAATCCTCCAGCAGCAACCAGCTTGTGGAATTCCTAGCTGCTAGATAAGAGCTGGGTCACAAATCTCGAGTGGACATCTCCAGACACACCCAGACCTTGCAGACACAGACACAGGGCAGTTTGAATGGATTGGATCATTCAAATATAAACTTAAGGTGAAAAGGAATATAATTGGTCACCAATAGGTGTTCACTCTGATTGGGACAATTAAATAGATACATGTTAGTTGGTTGGTGCATTTAAGGGAGAATAGGAATGACCTAGTCTCCATAGACTATATAAGCTTCTGTAAGACAGAGAACTCTCTTGCCCTGGAAGCTGTGAGGGGAAACATAAGCTTGGAGCCTACCTGGTATGTCCGTGGAGCTGGCAGTTAGAACAGGGTCCAGTGTCTCTTGTAAGGACAGGGAAGGGTAAGTTTAGTGATAGTATATTTCAGTAATAGCCTTCTTCTTTTGCCATCTGTTGTTTAAAACATTTGTTTACTTTTCCTGTATAAGTGTTATTCTCTGTGTTGTGAATACATTTCCTGTAAATGCTCATTGCACTTTCTGTTAAGTAAAAGCTATTTATTTGCTCAACAGTTGTGACTCTGATGTCATTTTTCTAAGGTAAGATTTGGTTTTCCACTGGCTAAGGTAAACTCTGTGTAGCATCCGCCACCTGAAAGAGACACACTACCAGACTTTAACTTGTGCAATTGCACGTGTGATTATTCAAGTTTGTACACTTGAAAGAGGTGCCGGAAGGAAAGTCCGGCTGGTGGCAGCGAATACCCGAGGACACACACCTCTCTAAAAGCTGTTTCAGCCCAGAGGGAGAAGTGGGTTGTCACATATTGGTGGCAGTGGTGGGATGAGGATAGCGGACTGTGTAGCACACTGAGATACAGAGTTTGCCAGTGGAACAGTTACCTTAGCATTGCAAAACAGGATATACAAGAGGATACATTTGTACAACAGTTTTATTTGTTTCTAGATAGCACAGTAAAGTGTAGCAGTAGAGAATGAGCTCCACGGAGTATGACTCACTTACTGTAACACAGCTTTTTGAAAGGTGCCAGGAAAAGGGGATTCAGCCTGAAAGTCTAAAGCAGAAGAAAAGGCAGACCTCATAGCTACTCTCTTGGCACATGATCTGAAGCAGACTGTCGCTGGGGTGAGTCAGGAACTGAGGCAGCAGACCCCAAACCAGCTTGAGGCATCGCGACTGCAGCTATTGCTGCAAGACAAGGCATTGGAGGCGAAAAGACTGGATGCTGAAGCAGAAGCAAGAAGGTTGGAAGCAGAAGCAAGAAGACAGGAAGCAGAGACAGAACTTGAAGAAAAGAGACTGGCAGACAGAAAGAAAGAACGCCAAGACAAAGAGAAAGAACGTGAAGACAGAGAGAAAGAACGACAGCATGAACTCCAGAGACAACCGCACGAGAAGGAGATGATGACCCTCCGCAGTCAGCAAACCATGAGTAATGGTGGAGTGAGTTTACCTCATGAAGCCAAAATGAATTCTAAATTGCTCCCTCAGTTTAAAGAGGAGATGACCTTGATTTATTTTAAGGTCATTTGAGAGTATGTAATCAATTACAATTAAATAAGGCTTCCTGGTCAACTTATCTCACACCCTTGCTGACGGGAGAGCTTGAATGCATTTGCTAAAATGAGTAATGAAGACTATGCTGATTATGATAAAGTAAAAACAGTGTTGTTGAAACATTTTGAATTAACTCCTGAGGCTTATAGAAGAAAATTTAGGGAGTTAAAGAAAGCCCAGAAGACAGTTATGCAGAACTGCAGGTTAAACTGTATACTTACCTTGATAGGTGGATGGAGGGGGCTAAAGCAACTACTGTGGAACTGATTAAAGATGTATTGGTGAGAGAACAATTCCTTAAAATTGTACCTGAGGACATGCGTGTATGGCTCATAGACAGAGCATGCGCCTCTTCCACAAAGGTGGCAGGAAGCGCTGACGAGTATCTGTCTAGCCGGCCACACACACAACGTAAGTCTTATGGTATGGGGGCAGCACATGGGTATAAAGGATCCCAAGGGGGGCAGCCCAAAGGAAACCAGCCTACACCTGAGCCCAAAGTAGAGCCCTCTGGTTCTAAGGGGACTCAAGAAATAGGTCCCAAGAAATGTCATATTTGCAATCAAGTGGGACACTTGAGATATAACTGCCCTCAGAAACTGGTTAAGGGGCAGAGATATTGGGGCTGGGGTAATCAAAAGGGCACTGGTGTGTTTGTAGGGTGTGTCCAGTCTGAAGAACCACTCTCCTCTGATGAGAATCTGCGTCCCATTACAGTTAATGGAATAGTAACACAGGGACTATGGGACACAGGTGCTAACATCTCCCTGGTAAGGCAAGATCTCATTCGGGCAGAGCAGATCGTGCCTGGGAAATACTCCAAGGTTCGGGCATTCACAGGGCCACCAGTCCCATTACCAATGGCTAGAGTCTTCCTGAGCTGGGAAGGGGCCATGTAGAAAAGGAGGTGGAGTTGTAGAGGACCTACCTGTAAGTATGATTGTGGGGGAAGGATTTGGACCCTGCAAAAACTGGTGTGTGTTGTAACTCGTAGTCAGGCACAAGGGCAAGCTCTGAGGGGAAGAGGGTTGACTCTGGGTGGTCCAGCCACACCCTCAGCAGCTGAGGAAGTGTCCAGCACAGGGAGGGGCTGGCTGAAGCTGCAGTCCAGAACCCCAGTCACAAATAGAGGAACCCACAGGACTTCCTTCAGAGGGCACTGGGAAGGGTCAGGCGAGGGCAGCTGAGTGCTGCACAGCGAACTGACCCTACCCTGGAAAACTGAGGGAAATAGCTCATAGGGCTGAGCATTCTCAGGGGGTAAAGATTCCATTTATCAGATAATGGGCTGTTGTACAGAGAATGTACAACAGAGGAAGGGCTAGCTGGTGAGGTACTCCAGCAGCTGGTAGTCCCTAAGATTCACCGTCAGCAGCTTTTGGCCTTGCACATGATATCCCTTTCAGGGTATCTTGGGAGTGAGGCGCACAAAAGCGCCTCACCAACAATTTCTTCTGGCCTGGTATTGGCAAGGATGTGGCAAATTATTGCCGGACTTGTCCACAGTGCCAGCGGTAGGAAAATGGGGGACAAGGCCAAGGCAGCTTTGGTGCCCTGCCCATTATTGATGAACCCTTCAAGAGGGTAGCAGTGGACATAGTGGGCCATTGAGCACCCCAAGTCGCACTGGCAAGCGGCATATCCTGGTAGTTGTAGACTATGCCACTAGATACCCAGAGGCAGTGGCCCTAACATCCTCTGAGGCAGGACCAGTGGCAGATGCACTGTTGGAAATATTTAGCCGGGTGGGCTTTCCCCAGGAGATACTGTCAGACCGGGGTGCCAATTTTATGTCAGGATTAATGAGTAGTTTGTGAGAGAAGTGTGGGGTAAAGCAGCTCAAAACCTCCCCATACCATCCCCAAGCTAATGGTCTAGTGGAGCGATTTAATTCAACTCTTAAGACCATGCTAAGGACTTTTGCTGACCAGCATAAGAGAGACTGGGACAAATATTTGCCTCATCTCCTATTTTCATACAGGGAAGTCCCACAGGAGTCCACAGGGTTCTCACCTCGAGCTCCTGTTTGGTCATATGGGCGCGGGGCCACTAGATTTGATTTGGGACGAATGGAGGGTGGACCGTGCCTCCCAAGGGAGTCTGTTGTGGAGTATGTCCTGAACTTCAGGACCTGCCTTAGGGAGCTCATGGGGTTTGCTCAGGAGCACCTGGCCACTGCACAACAGCTGCAGAAAGTCTGGTATGACCGTGGGGCCTGCCAGAGAATATGAGGTGGGACAGCGAGTGATGGCACCTCATCCCTGTCCGACAGAATAAGTTACAGGCAGCATGGGAGGGGCCATTCTCCAATGTCCAAAAGGTTAGTGACGTCAATTACATGATAGAGCTCCCGGACAGGAGATGCAAACGAAAGGTGTATCATGTTAACATGCTGAAGTCCTACCATGACAGAGAGGAAATGGTCCTCGCTGTATGCAGTGCTCCAGAGGAGGAAACTGAGGTAGATCCACTGGTGGACCTACTTGGGGAGGCCAGGGGTGCATCCTCTGTGGACAGCCTTACCCTCTCGGAACAGCTGACACCAGCCCAGGTGCAAGAAATTAGGGGTGTGCTGAGAGAATTTGAAGACATGTTCTACAGGGAAACCAGGGTACACCACGATGGCAGAGCACCATGTGGATACAGGGACCCAGGATCCCTGAAACAGTCCCTCACAGGGTACCTGAGCATGTTAAGCAGACTGTGAAAGAGGAGCTCAAAGAGATGCTGAACTGGGGTAATCCAGGAATCTAGTAGCCCCTGGGCATCACCTGTGGTACTGATCCCAAGGGGATGGCACCACACGATTCTGTGTGGACTACCGGAAGCTTAACAGCTGCACGGAGTCTGATGCTTATCCCATGCCCAGAACAGATGAGACCCTGGAGAGACTGGGAGGAGCCAAGTATTTGACCACAATAGACCTAATAAAGGGCTATTGGCAGGTACCTCTGACCCCCAGGCCAGGAAAGATCAGCTTGTTACCCATTTGGTTTATATGAATTTAAGGTAATGCTATTCGAATGAAGAATGCACCTGCAACCTTTCAACAGCTTGTAGATCGCATTCTGTCTGGGGTAGGTGAGTTTGCATTGGCTTATATGGATGATATAGCCACATATAGCCAGACCTGGGATGAGCACATCAAGAATGTGTGGATGTGTTCCACAGGTTAAAGAAGGCAGGTCTGACAGTCAAGGCAGAGAAGTGCCAGATAGGTATGGCAGTATCCTACCTTGGGCACCGGGGGTAGTGGACACATCCGTCCGAGCCTGCCAAGGTTGATGCCATCCTGGCCTGGCCTACTTCTACCACAAAGAAACAGGTCAGGCATTTCAGGGACTGCAGGGTACTACCAAGGTTTGTTCTCGCTATAGCGATCTGGCTATGCCCCTGACAGACCTAACCAAGAAGGGAAAGCCAGATGCAGTGAAGTGGTCAGAAGGCTGTGAGGTTGCTTTTCAGGAGCTAAAGAAGGCCTTAAGCAGCCCAGCTGTATTGGCTAGCCCCAATTATAGTTTAAAGTTTATGGTCCATGTGGATGCCTCAGATCATGAGCTGGGGCTGTGCTGAGCCAAGTTACTCAGCAGGGAGAGGAGCACCCAGTTGTGTACCTCAGCCAAGGCTTTGCTCAGAGAGGAGGCATACGCCACAATTGAGAAGGAATGTTGGGAATAGTGTCGGCCCTTCAGAAGCTGCAGCCTTACCTATATGGGAGAGAATTTACTGTGGTCACAGATCATAATCCCTGATTTGGCTTCATAGGTCCAGTGGACAAAATGGTAAACTACTCGTTGAGTTTGGTACTGCAGGCATACAACATGACCATACAGCACGCAGTGGCAAACAAAATGCAAATGCAGATGGGCTATCTAGGCAGGGCTAATAGCCTGGCTGGATACTTTGGGCACTCCCCTAGTATTGATGAATGGCTGTGTCACTTGGAGAGCCCAAGGACACGCCTTTCATTATCTGGGGGAGATGTGACAGAAATGGGAAGGAAAGAGTTAATGGTTTGGATTCTGTAGATGCCTTATTTTTTAGCAGTGTGGAAAAATACACTGAGGCTGAAATCCTCCAGCAGCAACCAGCTTGTGAATTCCTAGCTGCTAGATAAGAGCTGGGTGACAAATCTCGAGTGGACATCTCCAGACACACCCAGACCTTGCAGACACGGACACAGGGCAGTTTGAATGGATTGGATCATTCAAATATAAACTTAAGGTGAAAAGGAATATAATTGGTCACCAATAGGTGTTCACTCTGATTGGGACAATTAAATAGATACATGTTAGTTGGTTGGTGCATTTAAGGGAGAATAGGAATGACCTAGTCTCCATAGACTATATAAGCTTCTGTAAGACAGAGAATCTCTCTTGCCCTGGAAGTTGTGAGGGAAACATAAGCTTGGAGCCTACCTGGTATGTCCGTAGATATGGCAGTTAGAACAGGGTCCAGTGTCTCTTGTAAGGACAGGGAAGGGTAAGTTTAGTGATAGTATATTTCAGTAATAGCCTTCTTCTTTGCCATCTGTTGTTTAAAAACATTTGTTTACTTTTCCTGTATAAGTGTTATTCTCTTGTGTTGTAAATACATATCCTGTAAATGCTCATTGCACTTTCTGTTAAGTAAAAGCTATTTATTTGCTCAACAGTTGTGACTCTGATGTCATTTTTCTAAGGTAAGATTTGATTTTCCACTGGCTAAGGTAAACTCTGTGTAGCATCCGCCACCTGAAAGAGACACACTACCAGACTTTAACTTGTGCAATTGCACGTGTGATTATTCAAGTTTGTACACTTGAAAGAGGTGCTGGAAGGAAAGTCCGGCTGGTGGCAGCGAATACCCGAGGACACACACCTCTCTAAAAGCTGTTTCAGCCCAGAGGGAGAGGTGGGTTGTCACAGTGCCAGTTTGCCTTCAGCTGAAAGGGCTTACAGGCCAGATGTGCGTAGTCTATAACAAGAAGCAGGAAGTACAGTGCACTTACACTAAAATGACTTAGAGATACTTTCTGAATAAGATAACAACTGCTTGAGCAGAGTGCTCCTAAACCCAATTTTGAGTGTCAAAGTGTGTATAAGAATGCAATTAATGTAAAGCAAAACTCACCCAGATTAAAGACGTGATAAAATTGTAAGTTAACAACAAGCCCCACAAACTTGAACTACAAAGAGTATCTATATATGGCATTCAAAGAGTAAACAGTAAAGTTTACTTAAAGTGAGCAATAGGTTCACACTATATGGAATGTAAAACTTAGCTGGAACCATTACCCAACTATACTCTCAAACTAGTTATTATGCCCCATAGACATTAAGGTCTATAGTGTAGTAATAGGAGTTTATAAATGATAATATAAATTGGCAGTATAAGTGCCAAACAAAAAACTGCTTGTCAAGGACCACCAAGAAATTAAGATCATGCAGCCTGATATGTACAGATTTCAATAAATTCTCAGTGTATAATATAACATCTTGATGTACTGAAAATGTCGAAGGAATCTGAATAAGAAATCATAAGAATTAAATTCTCACCCCCCCCTTCCTGGGGGGGGAGATAACTGTGGATGATGGTGCATTAGTACTTGTGTGTGTGTGTGTGTGTGTGTGTGTGTGTGTGTCTCCTTATAACTAGTTATCTTCCCCACGGGGGGGGGGGTGAGAGAATTTCATCCCTATGATTTCTTATTCAGATTCCTTAGTCATTTTTAGTACATCAGGTAGTTTTATTGTACACTGATAATTTATTGAAATCTGTACCTATCAGGCTGCATGGTCTTAGTTTCTTTGTGGTCCTTACTTAAAATTACGTCACATTTTAGCCTGTCTTTAACCAGGGTGGGTTTGCTTTTCATAAGCTACATTCTTAAACACACTGGGACACTCATAATTGGGTTGAACAGCTCTCTGCTCAAGATGCTCTTATCTTATTCTGAAGGTGTCTCTTAAGTCATTTTAATTTATGTGCAGTGTACTCCCTGCTTGTTGTTATGCCCCAAGCACATCTGGCCTGTAGGCCCTTTCAGCTGAAGGCGAACTGGTACTATTCAACTTCCCTGAGGTTTCTTCTGTTATTTTTTAAATGAGTATTTTAAACCAATGGGAATTTTTTCAGGTTTTTATCTGGGTGTTAAAAGTATGGAATTTTCTAAATAACTGTCATTAAGCTTCCGAGGAAGGACTTGGTTGGTCCGAAAGCTAAAGCACTTTGTTCTTTTTGTTACATCTATGTTGGTCCGATAAAAGGTATTAAAGCATTTGCTTCTGGATCTGCTTTTTTTGAATAATTATATTTTTCTCCCTGCCACTGCACTTTTTTGAGCCTTACCTTTGGTGTGGTCTTGAGACCCAGCAGCCCCTTTGATGCATTTACTGTCTTTGAGTTTCCCAGTCATGATCCCCCACCTGCATGGTCTTCCTGGTGCCTTGTATCTACACCCCCTGGCAGGGCCAAATCATCACAAAATCCAGTTGCAGCAGCCAGGGAACACATTAAGCTCAATTAGATCCAGCAAGAAGGAGCTCTGCGATAATCAGCAGTTCTGTGGTGTGTGAGCACCAGCCGGACATCCCACTCTGTGAAGTGTGGCGCTCCCCCTGTAAGAAGGCCCATCATCCAATATGAAATGGAAGGCCAGCCTGGAGTTCTGTTCTACTGGTTGGGGTTCAGCAGATGTTGCATGTTTATCCACAATGTCAGTGCTACCCTCATTTACCATAGGAGGCATTTCCGGATTGGATCAGTCTACACCCATCCCAAGAGCCAGTTTATGATGCCTCCACATTACATCCTGAGCTTCTAGAACTGGGTGAAATTTGTTTTCTGCCAGCAAAATTCTGGTGAAATTTTTATTTTGCTACCGCGAAATTTTGCAACATTTAAACAAACAAAACATTCACAAAATTTTGCTAAAACTGTGATTTCAGTTATTTCCATCTAATTTAAAAAGTAGTTGTCAAAAATGCACCCAGTTTGATATAGTGACTGTACCCAGATCCAGACAGGAATGAACCAAGCTCCAGAGCTCTGTCCTTAAATGTAACTGAGTTATAATCCTCCAAACTTTCAGAAATATTAAAATTACATTTCACAATTATGTAAACGGCAGCATTTTAAGCCTCTATAAGTTTAAACTAAAGAACAGAATATCACCAATTTTGTTAGGGTCATTGACCCTAAATATTAGGCTTTGAGGCCACCCCATGTCCCAGCTGCAGATTGTCACTGTGTCACGCTGACCACCTGGGTTTGGAAGAGATCCCAGAAAGTCACATCAGAAGAAACAGAATTTGCTGGCAACTAAAGGCTGCTTGGCTCATCTAGTCTGCCCATTTTTCACTGCCTATAGTATCACTGCAAATCCTAACTAAATCTCTGGCCCATTCACCCACCCCTTCCTTTTCCCTAAGATTCCCTTATTCCTATCCCGTGCATTCTTGAACCACACTACTGCTTTCTCCCCCACCACCTTGGCTGGTAGGCTGTTCCAGGAATCCTCCACTTTTTCTGTGAATAAATACTTTCTCACATCTCTCCCGGACCTACCTCCTAACCTCCCTCCAGCTTTTTATCATGCCCACATGCCACTGAGGATCTTTTTTCTGAAAAATATTTTCCTCTTTTACCTTGTTTACACCCCCCCCCGTGAAGTATTTAAAGGTCTCTATCAAACCCCTTTCTCTCCTCTCTTTCGGAATGTACCTATTTAGGTCCTTTAATCTCTTCTCGCAGGGCTTCTGATGCAGAACCTTACACCATTTTAATTGATCTCCTCTGGGTCACTTACACTCTGTCTATACCCTTTCTGAGATGTGATCTCCAGAACTGGACACAATACTGTAGGTGAGGTCTTACCAGCGATCTATACAGAGGCACCACCTTACTCTTTCTGCTGCTGATACCCTTCTCTGTACACACCAGCATCCCATTCACCCTCCCAGCTGCCTTGTCACACTGCCAGACCACCTTTAGGTCATCTGATATCACCCCATGGTCTCTTTCCTGCTGGTGTTCATCAATACTACGCTATCCATTTTGTACTCCACCTCTGGGTTTCTGTGTCTCAAGTGCATTATTTTGCACTTTTTCACATTGAAACCCAAGGGTTATACCTTTAACTACTCTTTGAGTTTTCTCATGTCCCTACAGATTCTCTCCCCCCAATCAGAGTGTTCACCCTATTGCGGAGTTTGATGTCATCCATAAAGAGGCAGACCTTCCCTTCTAGCTCTTCTGCAATGTCACTTATAAAGACATTAAAGAGGACTTGTCCCAGCACTGATCCCTGAGGCACCCTGCTGGTCACCCTTCCATCTTCTGAGTGAACTATGTTTACCACCACCCTCTGCCGCATATCTCTTAACCATTTTCTTACCCAATTTACCACTTTTTGACCCACTCCTAAGCTACCCAACTTGCTTACTAATCTCCCATTTGGAATGGTGTCAAACGCCTTACTGAACTCTAAATAGGTTATGCACTCCGCTCCACCCTGATCTAGTTCCTTGGTCACCCAGTCAAAAATCTCACAGAAACATAGACATTGTTGGCAGATAAGGACCCACCTATCACCAACTCTATCAGATTTGTTTGACGTGACACACCCCCCCATGAATTTAGGCTGTCTTGAGCCTTGTAACCCGCTGGATTCAAGATATTCCACAATCCTTTCTTTCAGCAGGGATTCCATTAACTTTCTCACCACTGAAGGCAGGCTGACTGGCCTATAATTGGCTGCCTCTTCCTTGCAACCACTTTTGTGAAGTGGGACTATGTCTACCTTCCTTCAGTCCTCTGGGACCACTCCATTTTCCAGTGAGCTGTTAAATAGGACCATCAGAGGTGCAGCCAGTACCTCCCTGAGCTCCCTCAATACCACTGGGTGGACCCTATCTGGCCCCATTGCTTTGTTCACTTTCAGATTTGTGAGTCCTTTCAGGAGACTTTCCTTTGAAAAAGGACTAGTGTCTAGTGACTAGTGTCAGTGACAGTACTTTTTAACTGCTCACTCGAAACAGGTGTGGTTCCAGAGGACTGAAGGAGGGCAGATGTATTCCCATTCCATAAAAATGGTAGTAGGGAGAAGGCTGGCCATGACAGACCCATTAGCCTCACATCAGTGGTGGGAAAGTTAACAAAATCACTGCTGAAAGAGAGGACAGTGTAATATCCTGAATTAAATGGGTTGCAAGACCTAAGACAGCATGGGTTCATGGGTGGGAGGTCATGTCTAATGAATCTGACAGATTTCTTTGATTGGGTGACCAAGGAATTAGATCAGGGTGGAAGCCAGGATGTGGCCTACCTAGAATTTAGAAAGGCATTCAACTCCTTTCCACACAGAAGATTTTAAAACAAGATGAGTAGCCTTGGAGTGGGTTAAAAGGTGACCAACTGGGTAAGAAATTAGTTGGGGGATAGGTGACAGAGGGTGGTAGTAAATGGAAATCCCTCAGAGAAGGAAAGGGTGATCAGGGGGGTACCTCAGGCATCAGTGCTGGGACCGGTCCTCTTTAATATCTTTATAAGTGACATTGCAGACGATCTGAAGGGGGAGGTCTGCTTATTTTTGGATGACACCAAAATCTGCAATAGGGTGGATACTCCAGATGGGATGGAAAAGATGAACAGAGACCTAAAAAAAACTTGAGGACCGGTCAAGATTATGGAATCTCGGTTTTAATGCAAAAAAGTGTAAAATAATGCATTTTTTCCCCCCAGAAACCCAAAGGCAGAGTACACAATGGATGGTGTGTTACTGATGACTACCAATCAGGAGAGTGACCTGGGGGGGGCGGGGGGTAATAATCTTTGAGGACCTAAAGGTGGCCAGGTAATGTGACAAAGCAGTTGGGAAGGCTAGCAGAATACTGGAATGCATAGGGAGAGGTATTACCTGCAGAAGGAGGGAGGTAGTATTGCCTTTGTATAGATCATTGGTAAGACCTCACTTAGAATGCTGTGTACAGGTCTGGAGGCCATAGCTATGGAAGGATGTACACATAGTGGAGGCAGTTCAGAGAAGGGTAACTAAAATGGTGCTGGGTCTGCATCATAAGCCCTATGAGGAGACACTGAAGGAACTCAATATGTACACCCTGAAAGAGAGAAGGGAAAGGGGGATATGATAAAAACCTTTAAATACCTTACGGGGGTGAATAAGGTACAGGAAGGAAGTATTCTACAGAATATTAGATGTATAAGAACAAGGGGATATATGTGAAGCTAGAGGTAGGTAGGTCCAGGAGGCATGTGAGGAAGTATTTCTACACAGAGAGGGTAGTGGATTTGTGGAGTAGCCTACCAGCCGAGGTGGCAGGGGTGAAAACAGTGATGGGGTTCAAGAATGCATGGGATATGCTTAAGGGGATCTTAGTGAAAAGAAATGGGAGAGGGAAAAAGAGCCAGAGATCATATAGGGTCTATGGTGATACTGAAGGCAGGGAAACATGGGCAGACTGGGTGGGTCGAGTGGTCCTTATCTGCCAACAAATTCTGTGTTTCTATGATTCTACATTAACATCCACCTCCCTGCCTCCAGTGCTCCAGCTACATTTTTGTGGACCGTCCCTGTCTCATTCCTCGATGAACACCAAACAAAAGTATTTGTTCAGGATGTCTGCCTTTTCCTGTTCCTCCTCTGCATAGTCCCCCCCTTCCCTTTTTAACCTTACTATCACACCACTGGTCTTTTTATTCACTTGCATGCTTAAAAATTGTCTTGTCCCCTTTTGTTACTGCCTTGGCTGTTCTCTCTTCAGTTTGTACCTCAACACTCCTCACTACTTACCCTGCTTCCCTCTGTTTCCCCAATACACCTCCCTGTCCTCTTCCTTCTTCATCTCCTTGTATCTTCTGAGAGTTACCCATTTAACTTTGAAAACAGTAGTGTTCTTTTTTTCCTCTTTCTGTTGTTCCCTTCCTTGACACAGATAGCTATTGCCTTCTTATGGCCTTTCTAAATTTTCCCCACTTGTACTCTGCCTTACCCAGTTTACTTCCCCCTCCCTTGCCAGGCCATCCTTGATATGTATTCACCCAGTGTTTTGTAATCTGCCCTCCTGAAGTCCAGGACCCTCACTTTTGTGTGATTTGATTCCACAGTCGTCCTTATGTAGAACCATACTGTATGGTGACTACTGGTCCTCAGGTGGCCACCCATCTTGCCGTCTCCAACACTGTCCCTGTTGTTGAGTATCAGCTCCAGTATTGTCCCATCATGAATGGATTCACTGACTAGCTACCTGAAGAATGCACCCTGCAGGGAGCTCAAGATTTATGTGCTTCTGTCTGAAGCCACAGCTTGAGTCTCCAATCTATATCTTGCAGATTGAAGTCCCACTCCAACAGTACCTCCCCTTTTTCTGCCATCTTGCCAATGGCTACCATCAGTACCATATGTAACTCCTCCTCCTGCACTGGAGGTCTGTAGATCACACCAGTGTGAACAGTGGCTTCATTCCCCATCTCTAGGGTGACAGACAGTACCTCTTCCCCCTTGTATTCCCTGTATCTATGTCACTTTAATGCCCTTCTTCACAGAATATACCACATGACGTCCCCTACTTTCTTTCCCACACTGTCCTCCCTGAACAGAGTATAACCCGGTATGGCCATGTCTCAGTCATGGTTTTCAGTGCACCATGTCTTGGTAATGGCCACAATATCCAGGTCAGCCTCTGCCACTGCAGCCTGTAGGTGTGGAATCTTATTTTCTAGACTTCCAGTATTCATACACATGGCTTTCCAGGTTTTGTTACCACTCCCTTTGTTACCTCTTTTTTTTTCCTTTTGCCTCCCCCTTTTAATGTGCCCACTCCCATTCCCTTTCATTTCTTCCTCCCTGCTTCCTGTATTAATTTGCATCCCAGGGAATTCCACTCCTTTTGGGTTCTCCCTACTCTCTACTTCAGCCTGTGGGGGGAGCAGTTTTTGCCTCCCCGATCTCTTCTGCCACCCCACTCAGCTAGTTTAAATGTTCATCAAAGTAACATTTAAACTGTCCCCTGAGAACTGTGGTTCCCCTCCCAGATGGATGCAGGCCATCATCCCTGTATAGGCCCTTACACTTCGAGGTGGGTCCCCAGTTCCCCATGTAGCCGAACCCTTCTTCTCTGCACCATTCCTTCAGCCATGAGTTGAAGCTCCTAGTACAGAGATCCCTCTCCTTTCCCTTGTCATAGGCAGGCAACATCTCAGCGAAAGTCACTGAGCACACTACCTGTTTAATACTCCATAAACTCCCCCTGCACTATCCCAGCCCCTTTCCTAGCTGGTCATTAGTCCTCAGGTGGATAATGACATCCAGGTCTGCCACCCATCCTGCTGCATTAGCAATACTTAGGATCTGCTTCCCATCCTTCTTGGCTGTGGCACCACGTAGGCACCTAACCTATATCTTCCCCTCCCTTTCCTGTTCCTAAATCTGTCCTCCTCACAGTCAAGTCTCCCACCAGAAGTTGCTTCCTTCTCCTCTGGGGTCCTCTTCTACCCTTCTTTGGGTCTCCGCTATAAAGGACCCTCACATCCTCGGTGACCTCTATAATGGGTGCCTCTTACTAGCAGTCCCACCTTGCCAGAGCAGTGTGTAGAAACAGCATAGAGGTACTGGTTGAGAAATGTGCCTTTGACCTACCACCTTCACTCTTCCCAAGCCCACTACAATCCAGCCATTCCTCCTTCCCGGCATCCACTGATGCTGCAGTGGCAGACTTGGTGGTCCCTAGGTGGGGAAGAGCTCACCTGAATCCCAGCCAACTCAGACTGGAGACTAGCAACCTCCTCCCTCAACCCTAACAGGTTTGTGTAGATGAGACAGCATCACAGTCTCCAGAAGGTCTCTGAAAACTGCCACCCAACAGCTACTGCACTGCACCACTCCCAGCATTTCCAACATAAGGCTGTTATATGGAAATATTTTTGTACCCTCACCCTTGATAGGGTGTTTCTAGTTTCCTCTTCTATTTGTTTGTTTCTATTTGTGTTCCCCCATACTCTGTTTAAATCTCTTTATACTCCTACCCTAGCTAGGGTGTTGCTCCTGTTCCCAGTGTTGGCCTACCTTTTACCTTCTGCCCTTCCCAGCAATGAATTTTACATGGTAGTGAACAAGTGCCTTACCTCTGTCAACTGGCAGGGTTTCCTGCTTTCTCTTGCTGATGCCTGAGATGCCAGTCACCTGTTCCACTCCTTTGCTCTTCCACTCACTCGCTGGGACAAAAATGTGCTGAACATGTTAAGAGTGGAAGTGGTTAGTGGTCTTGTAAGAGGACATTAAGCATCAGTCAGCTCTACCTACCAATTACACACCTGATTCACAGGGGTTCCTGAATCTACTTACCTCAGGATTTATCTCCTGAGATAGCTTCCCCAACACCCCAAGTTTCAAAGTGCCCCAAACACTGCCTGCAAAGTTTCAAAGTGCTCCAAACACTGACTACAGATCTTCTCTTCTCTTCCCATTTGCCATGCTATTTTCAGTACGAAGAGAAATACAAATAGATACCAATATACGTTTAAGGTAAAACTAGGTGCTTTTACTCCTCTCTGTCAGCAAAGTCTGTTCTTCCCCCTCAGGGCCACAGCTAACTTAACCAATTAAATGTGCTGCCTTTTGTTAGAAGGCACTAAGTCTCTATCAGCTCCACCCCAAAGTTACACACTTGATTCACAGGGCTTCCTGAATCTACACACCCCAAGATTAATCTCCTGAGCTAGGACGCAGTCCAAGGCTGAAACTTCTGCTGCTCAGCAGTGCATCTCAGTCAGGAAGGGTTGGTGGCAGGTTCCACCAATACAGCAACCACCTGCAGCAGGGCCAGGGAGCTTGCTCCTGCCTCGGGGAATGACGTGGCTGACAGGCTGACAGAGGCACCACCCCACAAGGGAAGATGGGCAGGAAAAATATGTTGGACAAAAACTCAGTAGCCAACTGCATAATAGCTGTGTTCAGCCTCATCAGGGTATAGTCTTCTCTTGATATAACGAATGATTTTGGAACCAAGATCTGCATTTGTTGCAGTATGTCATCTGTTACATTGAGGGATGCCAACCTGAAAAAAAAGACTTAGCTGGTCAGTTTTAGCAGTTAAAATGTAAATTTTATTTACATGTAACATATAGATGCTTATGGACGCAGTGTTTTACACTGTAGTTCTGCCAGAATTCATTACGAAATACTGCCAGTTAAATTTTTCTGCTGAGGCTTGAAAAAAATCAGTTACTTTTAGCTACATTGCTGCTACTGCTACTCTATCAAATCACTCCTCCCCCTCATATCAGTTGTAGACTGTTGTTTGTTCTAGCTGCCAAAATACTGTATATGTATTGCACACACCAGTCATCATGTTTCATTTATCAGTATGCAACCTGTAAGTCGCTTCCCTGTCTCATATCAATGTTTACCACCTGCGGTCACCCTATGTGGTACCTTCGTATGTATACCCAGCCTGTATCAAGTAACGTGCATTTCATGTATATACTGTTATTACCTATCCGTGTTTGTACTTTAAGTGTTTATGTCACAGGACCTCCTTGTGAATGAGCTTGCTCAATGGAGTTTTCCTGCAATAAACTTGAACTTGAACATTGAAGTCTGTTTAGAAATTCAGTTTCTGGCATATGACAGAATCTGGTGAAGCTGTATTACCTTCACAGTGTCAGAAGCTTCACATTCCAGCCATGCCAAATCTGTCTCGAGCCCTTGTATAGCTTCATTGTTGGGTGCTGCACCCAATCTCCATACTCATCAGATTACATGCTGACGTCTGCTTCAGGACTGGTCGCACGCTGTTACTGTGGATACAATGTCAGCGTCAGACAGCTGGCCCACAGTTTGCAACATTTCATTATTGAAGATCCAGGCATCAATAAGTTCAGGTGCTTAATTTATGTTGGCAATTAAATTTAGATCTGTGGCTATCTGCACAATCTCATTAGTGTCGTCAGCTTCTTCTTCATCAGCATCAGTCATTCACTCACTAAACTCGGGTTAGAAAGTGAGTCCCAGTGTAGCTACCCAGCAGTGATGGATGGTTGCAGGTGTTACATTTGCCCATGCTTCACCAGCAAAGTGAATGCTGTCCCTGACAGTTTTTTTTAACAAATCCTGCACCCCGAGCGGATCACCAGTAGACACAAGGTCACTCAGCAGTTCTTTCCTGTAGTGTTTTTAGAAGTGGTTATTATGTCATTGTCAAGGGGCTGCATTTTTGAAGTTGTGTTCTTGGGAAGAAAGAGAGTACAAATTTTCCTGCCTCTTGACTTCAGCTCTGACTCTGGGGGGTTGGAAAGGCATTGATAGAACAAAAGAAGAGCTTTGTGTGGCAGCTTCTGTTTTTAAAGTTGCAGCTGCATGCATGGATGGAATAAAACCGGTAAAGAACCACCTACAGAAAATGTCACTAGTCATTAGGGCTGGGAGAACTCAATGAAGTTCTGACCCTTATTAAATAAGAACTGGAACACAGTGAAGTTCTGAGTTATTCTGATTAGTTCTGCATACACTGTGAGGCTTCCCTGTCCCACATAACTCCCCACAGAGTCTTTCTGAAGAGAACACAGCCTGTGTGAAGCCTGCATACACTGTGAGGTATGAAAAGAACCTGGCCTGCATCTGGTGAATGAGCTAACACTAGCCTGTTGATGCTTCACATCATCCTCCATCCTGGTCTGTCCCCAGATATATAGGCTACAATGATCATGTGACGTGGTCACATAACCTCTCACAAATTTGTCAAACACTCCTGTGTCCCATTAGTTTTTTTATATGGGATCACCACAAGGAGTCACTACTGAGCCACCTATTTCTCTCATTTCATATTGCCTTTTCACCATTGCTGTCTAAGTCCTACCTCTCCTTTCATGTACCTTGATCTACTGCACCAACTGTTGCTCCCTGTTTTCTCTGTTTCAGCCCCTTGTCAGACTTGAACCTGTGACCTTATACACTAAGGGTAGGCACCCTAACCATTACACCACTGGAGCAGCCCTACTTCCTCAGTTTTTTGTGACCATATACTTTATTGCCTTTCCACTCTCATCCCACCCTCCCACACAGTTTCTATCCCTGCTTCCCTTGCTTATCCAGGTCACCCTTGCACAGGGTCCATTTAGACTCCTCCCATGTTTCTAACATGTTGATCTTGTACTCCCCCAGTACACATAAGCATTAATGTCAGATGAAGGGGGCTTCTACGGGGGAATTAATGCATGGTTGGGGGGGTTGTGGCATGAGGCCTTGGCCGAGTGCCTACAACCACCCAACCATGCATTAATTCCCTAGTAGAAGCCAACTCTGGAAGACATTAATGTGTTTGTAACATGGCAATACTTGTGTTGTTGTTGTGTCCATTCTTACAGTTCTGTTCAGCTTTGTGTTGGTGCATTGAGATGTTCAGTAATTGCCGGGATGTGTGTTCTGGTTGTTGCTGTGACAGCTAGTGGTGCTGCAGCTTGACCCGGTGACCTCATGAATAATAGTTGGAGCGGGCTTACTGGGGAATTAATCACTGCTCCAACTTTGGTCACGTGTTGTATTCGGTCCAATGAAACTGCTTTATTTGCCATTTCTGTTTGATGCCATGTTACAATCACATTTATTCTCCTCCATCTAATACTGTCCTATGTCAAAACTCCCTCTGACTCAGGAAACACTGCTCAGTCCACCACTGCCACTCCCACCACAGGCACAACCCCCCTAAGTTCACGCCTGACTGGTTATGTTGATTTGCCACTGGCCTCCACCTCTGCACTTGTCAGTTCTGCTCTCCCTCATCCCTCTTCCGCCAGCTCCTCGACCTCCTTCTGTGTAACTCCTGAAAAACAAGTCCCTCGGCCTGGAGCAGCAAATAGCAAACAACTTAAAACCTACCTCTACAGGATCATCCTTTTACTACTTCTCATCTCTGGAAATGTTCACCCAAACCCTAGTTGTCTGCATGCCTCCCAAATGGGCCATGCAATAAATGGTGTCCTTAAACTGGCATCCCTTGACATTCAGATTCTTTTACCAAAGCGTGATGACCTCCAAGTCTGAGCGACTCAACATAACCCTGACATACATGCTCATGCTGACTGAAACCTGACTGTCGAAGAAAACTGATTCAGCACTAACTCTCATCGGCTGTACACTATACAGGCAAGACAGGGTAGACAAAAGGGGATGGAGATATGCCATCTACCTGAACAATTCCCTGAGGGGTCAGGCACTACCCAGTACCTCTACAGGTAATCAATCTCAAATCCTTGGTATCAGAATTCTCCTAGGACAGCATGTCAGAGCCCTATATGTCTTCTCAGTATACATCCCCCCACCCACCCCCGTGTAAACAAATTAGGCTTTAATCTGGTTATTGATAATCTAGAAAGCCTACCAAATCAATATGAGGTTGTTGTCATGTGCAATTTCAATGCCAACTGGTTGGCCCCAGAAGCCGCCCATTCCAAAGATGTCATTGCTGCACATGATATAATACAACTGGTGATCTCCCCCACAAGAGCCAACCTGAAAATAGGCAACAACTCCCTTCTGGACCTAATTCTCATCATACACCCACAAAGACATATCAGTACCCTGGTGCTTCTGGACTTGATGAGTGACCATTCACCTGTTGTTAGCCTCTGGACAAATAAAATCACTAACCCCCCCAGAAAAAAAAAATCACATATCAATGGAGGCTAAAAAAAGGGAAGCTTGACCAATTCAGTATCTTTCTTGCACAGTGTGACTGGCTGCCACTGGGATCTTTCCCCAATATTGGCCTTGCGTTGAACTACCTCTTCACACAATTTAACAAAGCATGCAATATCTTTGACCCAGCCTGTAAAGTTAAGTCCGGGGGTAAACCAACCCCTGGATCACTGCTGATCTATTAAACAAAATGAAAGTCAGGGATAATAGTTGGTACCTTGGTCAAGTCTCAGGTAATCCGGCTGGTGAGCAATGCTATAGAGCTGCTAGAAATGCTTGCACCCAGGAAATCCACAGGGCCAAAAAAAAACTACTATGAAAATGAGCTCACAAACTCTTGGGGTAACATCCAGAATTTCTGGCAGAAAATGAAGGACCTCACTGGTAAGCCAAACAATGCAGCACCTACTATGTTGGTTGTAAATGATACCTTGTTGCAGGACCTTAGTTCCGTAGTTGAAGCTTTTAACTCAGCCTTTATAGATCTCAGTAAGATCCTACTGCCCAACTTTTTCATTGCGACCAACTCCAGTGACACCCCAGATACTGTTGCCCCACCCCCCACATCCTTCCATTCTACTTCAGGAGACTCACACTTACTGAGGCAAAGAAATATCTGCTTAGAGTACTAGGTAAAACCAGATACAGCAGTGACACCCTGGACATGAAACTACTTTATTTATCATTTGATGTCTTACTACAACCTCTCACCACCATTCTTAACCGTTCCTTGTCCCTCAGTCGATTCCTCAAGCAGTGGAAGGCCATGGTTGCCACACCAGTACACAAATGCGGTGACAGATCACTGGTCTCAAACTACCAACCTATCTCAATCATCTTGCCCCTATCCAAAGTGCTTGAGAGAGTAGTGGCCGACCAATTGACTGAATTTCTCAACAAATACAGCATCCAGTGCCCTCAGCAGCACGGCTTCTGTCCAGCACATAGTACCACCACAGCACTATTGGAATACACAGATTATGTTCACAAAGCCTTAGACTGTGGTCACGTAGTTGGGTCAGTTTATATTGACCTAACCAAGGCTTCTGATACTGTGAATCACACCCTCCTCCTTAACTCCCTCCCCTCCCTTGGCCTCTCCCCTTCTGTCACAAACTAGTTCAAAAGTTATCTTGCAAAGCGAACACAGCAGGTTAGAACAAGCATTTGTCAATGTCGAATGTTGTCTCACTGGCATTGGCATTGGTAGTGCAGGAGTTAGAGATGCATAATAGGAACAGCAGTGAAGTATTGAACTGATGACAACCTCACCCTCACCCTACACAGACTGACAGGCGCTGGGGTGTGCTTTTGGGTTGTCAGCTATAACATTCATGCCATTTCAACTCACCCTACCCTGTAGACACTGACAAGTGTCATGGTGTGCTTTGGGGTCTTTGGGCCTTATACTTACCCCATTCCATAAGGAAACACACTGAGCTGGGTGCAGTATAGGAGAATGGGGTGAACTTTGGGGCCAAACACTCCAAGGCACACCTTGATGCCTGTCACTGGCTTCAGGGTGGGGGTGTAACAGTGTGAGCATTACAGTCGATGATCCCAAGTCACACCCCTGATGCCAGTCAGTCTCTACAGGGTGGGGTGTTATAGTTGGAAAGCCTAACACCATAGGCGTTTGTTGGTATTTTCACTCCAAATTTTCAACATGGGCTTTTTGTGACCCCACCTCATGAAGAGCGGCACTATCAGTTTGTTAGCCGAAAGGTGATTTCGCACAACAACTGCACCATTTGGCGCCACAGTTACAAAAACACATTTTGGGCAGGATGTGAAAAATGACAACTGTATCGTTCATGAGGAGGCACAAAAAAATGGCAATGTTGTAAATCTGGAGTGAAAATATAAAAAATTGAAGTCATGAGCATACATAGAAGTTGCGCAACGCATGTCTGTAACCCAATTATTTAGGGTTTTTTTTAGCCACATTTTCAACATAGGCATTTTGAGACCTTCCTTCACGAACTGTGGCACTGTGATTTTGTTAATCTGTCCCAAAAGTTGATTTCCCACAGCGACCACGCCATTGTGCGCCACAGATGTGAAAACACATTTTGGGCAGGATGTGAAAAATGACAGTTGTACCGTTCAAAAGGAGGTTTAAAAAAATGCCAGCGTTGAAAATCTGGCATGAAAATATTGCAAATTTGCGAAGTTACAAAGGTGCGTGGAAACTGCACAACACATGCTTGTAACACAGTTATGTTATGGACTTTCATCACCAAATTTTCAACATAGGCATTTTAGGACCTCTGCTCATGAACAGTGTCACTGTCATTTTCTTAATCTGTCCTTAAAACTGATTTCCCGCAGCAACCGTGCTATTCTGCGCCAGTAGTGCGAAAACACATTTCAGCTAGGATATGTAAAATGACAGCTGTACGGTTCATAAGGAGGTGTGAGAAAATGCCAGTGTTGAAAATCTGGAGTGAAAATATTACAAATTCACAAAATTATGAGTGTGCGTGGAAACTGCACAATGCAAGCTCATAAAATAATCATCTTTTTGATTTTTTTCCACCAAATTTGCAACATAGGCTTTTTGAGAGCACACCTCATGAACAGTGGCACTGCCATTTCATTAATCAGTCTTGAAAGGTGATTACGTGCAGTGACCTCAAAATCACCTTTCAGGACTGAATAACACCATGACAGTGACTAAATTCATGAGGACATGTCCCAATAACCCCATGTTGAAAATTTGGTGTCAAAATTCCCCAAAATGACCAAGATATGCACCAAAGTTGGAAAAACCTTATTTATGCCATTGTACAGCTTACCAGAGTTTCTTCAGTTCGTGGTCGTCTTCGAAGAGTGTAGATGTGCTCCTGGTCCACCGAAGATTGTCGTGCTGGGCTCCAGAAGTAAGTATGGGGTGAGGGGGTCTGGGGAGGTGGGGTGCACGGTGGGTGCGGATTGGGGGAGGGCCACCGAATTCGACAAGGGATCATTTTCTGGTTTACAGGTTTAAAAAAAAAAGGAAAACATTGCAGGACTTTTTTTTTTACAGGGGCATTTGGCACACTGGCGTGGGCTCCCAGCATGCCACCTGAGTGTTTTGTTGGGGGGGCTGTAGCCAACAGGGGACTGGGCACCCCCATCAGCACATACTGAGTGGGGAGGGGGCCAGAGCCAAGGGGGATTAGGCACCCCCTTCAGCACACAGCAAATGGGGGGACACATTATGCCGATGAGGAGTGGCCTCATCGGCAGATTGATCTGGGAACAGGGGATTAAGACCACAGGGATTGGATCCCCGTCTGCAAAGAAAGACTGTGAGGGGGGCTGCATGAGGCCGAGGGGGATTGGGCACCCCCCTCGGCACACAATTGAAATCAGAGAGGGGCCATTATGCCAACGGGGAGTGGGCTCCCCCATCAGCACATGAACTGGGTCAGGGCGCCATGTTTAGTGGAATGCTTCACCAGGAAGGGCACATCAGGAGGCATGTTTTTGTACCGCTGCATGACGAGCTTGCCTCTCATTGCAGCTGCACTTTTGTTAGATCTTGTGGCCACGCTATGTATTGCTGGTGTCAGAACCTGCATGCTGGCTTATTGTGGAATGAAAGATGCACCTACTGATGTGTACCCTGCATTCACCCACAATGACTGCACCTAAAATCTGCTACTACTGCAATATGTTGGCTGGTGCACAATCGCGAGCCAACATAAAAATGGCTCTCTCTCAAGCTGTCTGCCTGTCTGCACTGGTGTCCCTCAGGGGTCCATTCTTGGACCACTGCTGTTTAGCCTGTACTTACATACCCAACCCAAAGCCTGTGACAACAACATCATGAAATATGTGGGCAATGCCATACTCTTCTCTATCCACACTGACCTACTCCACTTCACTAGTGATCTGCAGTTAAATTTCTCAAAAGTTGAAATTTGGTTTGTCAACCAGAAACTGTTAATGAGCTACAAAAAGACAAAGACAATGATCTTTGCTAGCCCCCATAACAAATACAAATCCACACTCCTAACCATCTACAACAACACCAATCAAACCTTGGGAATGGTGCAAAAATTCATATAACTAGGCATCACACTGGACAGCTACCTTTCTATACCCTGCATGTTAATCATATCTCCAAGATCGTAAACAGAAGACTTGGGGTCCTCTACAAGCATAAACACTGTCTCACACCAACAACAGTGAGGCTTCCAGTCACCAGGGCTATATTATCCATCATTGATTATGATCTACTAATCTACAATGCTGCTACTGATACCACGCTTAAGCGGCTGATGATCTCGCTTAACAATGCCAGTAGGTTAATAACTGGTGCCGACATGTGGACTCACACCTGTGAACTTTGTCAGTAAGCTGAAAGCTCAACCTATAGGGTAAGATAAAATATCAAACCTGTCTTTTTGCCCAAAAAATATACCTCACCCTAACTCCCCCAACCACCCAGTCTCTGCTTGTTCCCTCAACAAACCAATGCAGTACTCGTAGCTCTGCTAAACTGGTTTTCTAAGTTCCCCACTGCCAGACCTCACAAGCGCAGCATACTTTTAGCTGTAGAGCCTCCACCTGGTTGAATGACCTGTCCCTGAAGTCCTCTCCAAACCCAAACTAGGAACTTTCAAAGCTAAGCTCCAGGGTCACCTTGTAACTCTTAGTAAGTGTGACTGTCTCAATTAGTTCCCTTGCTCTGCCCCGACTCCCTACGTCCCTCCACTATAATGCCCTATACCTCTCACACCTGCTACTACACCTTCTTCCTCTTCTCTCTTTTCCTCCCCTGCTCCACCCCCCCATGCCCTATCTCCCCTAGCCCCACTCCTTTCTATTCCTTGTATTAGCTATTATTTAGACAAAGTCTGCTTATGTTTGGACTGCATGCGTATTTCACTGATGTACTCTGTTATGGATTATTTATGTCAAACTGCTCTCACAGGACACTACTGTAGCATGTTTTCCCAACCGTAATCACCTCTATAATTGTTGCCTTTGATTTCTGCACTTTGTTTTCATTTATATTGTGTTAAATTGTTCCTTTCTTTGCCTATTGTCTTGCATTGTTTTACATCACTTGATGTGGAACCCTTTGGAAAAGAACCCCTGGTTCAAAGATAATTGTAATCCTAGTTATGAAATAAATAAAAAAAATAAAAAAATTAGAAAAAATTTATAAAATGGGCCAAAGTAGGTCATATTTAACATAGAGGTCCAAAGGAAACAATTTAATGCATGATTTGTATAAAATGACAGTAAATCTGCTAAGTACAAGTGATAACTGCTAGCTGCTTCAGGTTTGGGCTGTACTGGTGGCATATTCAGCTCAGGCCCATGACATTGAGTGTGCCAGGAGAGAGAGAGAGCGAGACGGAGACAGACAAACAGATGTAAGCACTATTTTGCTTGCCTGCCATGTACACTACAGTGTACATACACTATACAGCCACACTGAGGCCGCATTTAATTTCTTTATTTGTGATTTCTGTGACTGTAAAATTTCTCTTTGGCTCCCAGTAATCTAGTCTATGTCTCTATCTCCTCTTCTGTATGGCACAAGTCAACATTTATTTTGTCAGTATGTTCATGCCCTGGGCCTGTACACAGACAGCCACAGTAAAACCAAGAATAAACTTTATTTGTGATTTCTGGGACTATAACATTACTCTTTGGCCCCCAGTAGTCTAGTCTTTCTCTCTTTTTCTCCTCTGGATGGCACAAGTCAACATTTACTTTGCCAGCGTGCCCATGCCCTGTGCCTGTACACAGACGGCCACAATGAAACCAAAAATACACTTTATTTGTGATTTATGGGACTATAACATTACTCTTTGGTACCTAGTAGTCTAGTCTCTCTCTCTTTTTCTCCTCTGGATGGCACAAGTCAATATTTATTTTGCCAGCATGCCCATGCCCTAGGCATGTACACAGACAGCCACAGTGAAACCAAGAATAAACTTTAAACAAGTACATAAAAGAATGCCAGCACTTTACCACACAGCTGCTTTTTAATCTTCATGGCTCAATTGCCTAGTTCCATGTTCTGAGAACAGACCAACGACACAGCTGACTGAATGACCACAACAGCTACAGCCCATGCTCAGCTCTCCCTACCACGTGACTGTGACTGTGGTCCTCTGGCTCCGGGGCTCAGCTCCACCTTCCTTTCCTCACTCTTTGTTCTGCCTGGTGCCTCCAGTGACAAGTGCATGCAACTTGGGCATGCAGAGAAAAATGCTCTACTTTCCATGGTCCAGGAACCAGACTTCTGCGGTGAAGTCCATATTTATCCGGGTCTGTGGATTCAGGGTTTGATCCATGGGTCCAGATTTTGGATGGAACAGTCTGCCCAGCACTACTAGTCATCCATTCATTTCTGCTCCTCTCATAGGTGACAGGTAGAGCAGATGTGTTAACATGGTGAAGGCAATATGGATTTTTGAATTTTCCAATGCACAGGGGGGACACTATGTAGCTGTCAGTTGAAATGGTGCAGAACAAGAAGATCAGGTGATCTTTGTTCACCTTAAAGCCCTTGATTGCACTGACCTCCAATTCAGCAGCCAGGATTACATTGTGGTAGAGGAACACTGTTCTTATACAGTACTAAAACAGGAAGTTATTATCCCTCTGTACAGACAGCTGGTGAGACCCCATCTGGAGTACTGTGTGCAGTTCTGGAGACCCAATCTCCACAAGCACATAGACAAGATGGAAGCTGTCCAGAGGAGGGCAACTAAAATGGTGCAGGGTCTGCACCAGAAGACATATGGAGAGAGACTAAAGGAGCTTAATATGTATAGCCTTGAGAAAAGGAGGGAGAGGGGGGACATGATAGAAACTTTCAAGTACCTCAAGGGAATCAACAAAGTCCAAGACTGTAGCATCTTTCAAAAAAAATAGGTGTGCAAGAACAAGGGGGCACAATTTGAAGATGGGGGTGGCTCAGAGGTAATGTAAGGAAGTATTTTTTTCACAGAGAAGGTTGTGGATGCATGGAACGGTCTTCAGGAGGAGGTTGTGGAGTCAAAAACAGTGGTTGAATTCAAGCATGCATTGGACCGTCATAAGGCATTTCTAGGGGGTGGGGATAGAAAGAAGTAGACTGCTGGTTAACTAGGATCTGCAGCTTATCCATTAGGTAGGGAAATGGACAGACTGGGTGGGCCAAGCGGTCCTTATCTGCCATCAAATTCTATGTTTCTATGTAACTAACTAATGGCACCTGACTAACAATTAGCTGGTCAGAACACAAATCAGAATGTGAGATGCTGCAGTGACAATCAGCTGATCAAACCTTCAATCAGATCGCTATATGCTGCAGTGAAAACGGGAGCCAGGATGTGCATTCATAATAGCCATGCATTCATTGTACTGGGGTTCATAATGGTGAGGGAAAACTGTGAATTATTGTAAACAGGGTATATCGCTGAGAGACAAGCTGCCGGCTGGGAGAAAAACCAATATGAAAAAAGCCTGTGTGTGTCACCTCTCTAATATCTTGCTCAAAGGCTGGCTAAGTTAAAAGCAGCCAAAGACTGCAAAATAAAATTAGTAATTAAAGTTGAATTTCTTGAGCATTTGTGAAATTGTAGAATGTTGTGATACTTTTGTTAAAGCCATGTCCATACATTTTGCCCAGTCATACACTTGAGTTGCCATTGTAGAGGAAGGTAAAGACTGGGTAAAGTAGCAATAAGGTAGCATTGATAGAGGCTCCATAGTAAAAATATAGTGGTGCCAAGTATCAGGTCACTATGTTGAGTGAGAAACCATGAAGAATAGTCATGGACATCACTGTGCACTACCCTGAATTCTTGCAATATGTCAGGTAACCACTTGAGCTCACTGACTTCATGACTTGTGGTGGAAGAACATGCACATGCAGCATTGTTTCTGTACAGTGCCACCTGATGACTCTTTAACAACCTGTAGATAACAATGTATATTTTTACTATTTGAAAATATTGTCACCAAGTGATGCCAAACCTTACAACTAGTTGTGACTTAGCTAATTGTGACTCAAGTGTCAGGAGATTTTTAGTCATGATAGAGCATGATGCTGGGAATCACTGTTGCAAGAGTTTGCAAGAGTGCTGTAGGGCCATCATGCTAGTGCAGGTAAGGTGATTCAGTAGTGATAAGTACTTTGAGAAAGTTGAATTCCACAAGTGGAATTCTAGTGGCATTACCTATTATGCATCCGAGAATGTTTTCCCAATTAATAATTTCTAAAGTATACACAATAAGTTGCAACCTTTACCCAGCTTAATTAGATTCCAGGACATATTTACTTTGATGTGCATGCTGAATCTTGAGTGTATACCTTCAATTGCAATGGAGCTATAAATACCCAGATATTCTGAAACTTATCACAAATTGTTAGCAAATAAATAAATTGTGGAATTTTTAACTCATGTAACTTACAATTTACACAATCAATTACCCTCTAGTTTGTAGTTTCTACGACTCTTTCAAGGAAAGTATGAATATAAATGTTCAATTATCTAGCTCCAAAGGTGGCTAAGTTGTAAACATAGAATATTTTCAGAAATGTTCACATAAATAATAAATTGTCAGATTTTGAGCCCCTATAACTTCCATGCCTGTCATGCAACTGTCATGAAACGTGACATCCTTTTAGGGTGTCTTCCAAACAAAATATATGACAAATGTCAGATCTCTAACTCTGATTGAGGTATGACCAATGAAAGAATTTGGGAAAATTCCACAAAAGTTAATAAAATTTCATGAAATGTCACAGAATTTCACTGAAGTTTGTAAAAATTCTGCAATATCAGAATTTGGTTATTTCAGCCAGCCCTATAGGGTATGAGAGTTGGGATCAATAATTGCCACCAGAATGTCAGGTATTACAGTGAATTAGAATGAGTGAAGACCTCTCAGCCAATCACAGTGCATATTTAGAGTGGTTTTATCAGGCAACACAGGCATATTAGATATGTTAATTAGCTATAAAAAGCAGTCATGGTATGCAGATCAGCTGTGACATAATATAGCAGTAATGTCATGCTGTAGATGTTGAACTCAGGAGTCATGGCACTTTGTGCAGAAGATATAAATCTTGATCTTATCTGCAGCCTGCAGTGCCATTATTCCCTCATACAACATCCATAGCATCACATTGCGGCTATAATAAGCACCTCCAAATTCTACCTAAACCTGGGAAGTACAAAACGGAGTCATTACAATGCACAAGGAAGATACAAATATTATAATGAGAATACCACAGTTAAAGAGCAACTCTATACTTCATCATATTTGTTCATAAATAGGATGTTTCATCTGTTACAATTTACTACAGAATACATTTTTTTATTTTCAATGTTCCTTTCCAAGATTTACAACATATCTTAGCAGTCCATCTAAAAGGTCTGTATAAAACACATTTGAAAATAGAAGTCGCATCATGCTCCGAGCCTAGTGGCGGCTTTCCTGCCTAGCTCCCTTTCCCTCCTTGCAGTTTTGTTGTATTACCTGTTCCTATGGGATTTTCTCAGACCAGCTGCTGCCTTCTTTGATTGTGGAGCTTCCTCTGACTCACACGGTGCCTGTTTTCTCGGAAATGACCAAAACTGAAATGCGGTTGGCTCTCCCAAGGCACACACTACCAACAACACCAGACAATACGGCAAAGATAGCTAATGCCCACCATGCAGGCTCTGACCACAACTCCAGCACAACATTGGGGCTTGCAACACTGTTGGAGAAGATATTCCTCCAAGAGATGGACTCATTGAAAGTTACCCTGAAGGAGATCATCAACAAGTTGAAATCTGTCAGATGGGAACTTAGTGACTTGGGCCGGAGAGTTGGGGACACAGAAGCATGGCTGTTCACTAACGAGGGCTGGAAGGACTAGAAGGCTTCGGGCATGTCTGCCTTTAAGCAAAAGATCAACAAAATGGAGAGCAAACTTGAAGATTTAGAGGGTCAGAGCCACCGTAACAACTTTGTGGTACTAGGGCTTATAGAGCATGCTGAAAGCTTCGGCTATATTCTATTTGTACAGAACATGTGTACTTGTTTAGCTGGGCCCTCACTAATGGGCCCTCCTATGTCATGGAGTGTGTCTATAGATCATTGAGGGCCATGCCGCTACCTGGATCTTCTCCAAGACTCTTTCTGTTCAAAATTCTGAACATTTTGAACAAGCAGCACCTCTTATCTAAGGTATGGGAAGCACAGGAGATTACATGTGGAGGTGCAAAGATTTCCGTGGACCAGGATTTACCGGCCTCGATATGACACAACATGGTGGCTTATCATGGTTTGGTTACTAAGATAATTGCTTTTGGGCTTTGTTTCAAAATGCTCTACCTGGCGAGGTTACAAGTACTGGTTCGAGACTCCTGAAGATCTTTTGAGTCTCCCAAAGCTGTGACTACTGAACTAAAGAGCTTACTGCCAGATTTGTTTAAGGATCGCTGAGGGACTGAGGGGCTGGTGAGATTTTTCCTGCCTCTCCGTGATATATGCCTTTCTTTTGGAATGCTGCAATGGTTGGATTTTCATTGATTCAGCCTTGATTTTGGACTCATTATGGGCTATGGATTACTGGGGGTTATTATGCTCAGGGTCCACAATCCACAGTGACTGTTTTTTTTTCCACCCACTTTTCAGCATAATGAATTTCCCATGGAAGAAGACACAGTTCCCTCAGGACTTTAAGTATGGACATTGAGCTAGCTGTCTGCTTTATTTTGTTTATATTATTGCGAGATGTTATTGTTGCTAGGGTTACCCAATTTCACTCTCCCTTTGGAGGTTTAGTAGTAGGACTGGGGGGAAGGGGCAGAAAGGGCAACTGAGAGGCAGTGCATGGTTCTAGAGTTCATCATGTGCTTGCAGAGGGGGTTACTAAGGGTTGGGGAGGATGTGGGACATGGTTGCTTTGGGTTTTTGGGGGACAAGTTGCTAAGGGTTCCCGTGCATGGTTGCTTTAGGTTTTGGGGACAAGTTGCTAAGGGTTCCGTGCATGGTTGCTTTGGTTTTTGGGGACAAGTTGCAAGGCTTCCTTGCAGTCACTGTGGTGCCCTTGGTTAGCCCTTTTGTGGGTCACCAATCTGAGGTTATTCTCACATGTTTTAACTCCACAAAGATTTTACAGGACTTTCAAAGTAGTCCTCTGGGGGGCTCTTGATTTGTTGTTGGTACCATTATGTTTTTCATATCTTAGGGCTGGGGCTGGGGTCTCCTCTCCTATTGTGTCTCTGGCTTTTGCCGGGTTTGAGTTTGCTTGGAGTTTTTACTGGACAGTGACCTCTCGAACTCCTCAGGCACTTGCATATTCTTCTGTCCTGCACATAGTTACCAAATTCTTAATATTTTTGGTCCCATTTGCTTGGATTGAATGGGTTGTTGTTTGGAGCATTGATTGTCGGGGATGCTGGAGGAAGATATGGGATGAGGTAACTTTCCTTATGCGCAGGGGATAGGGTATGGGGGAGGGCTGGGGTGCACATGGAGGGTGAGTTGGGGACCCTCCTGGTTGGGGGGTGGAGGTGGCTGGCGTGTAGGGGTGGGCCATGGTTTAGTATTGCCACCGGGAACTTCTACTGTATGTGGACAGGGCATACAGGACTGGTGTAATTCTGCCTTTCATTTAATTTCTCATTTCTGGCCATATGATGATGTCATCTAAGTTTTGTTCCTGGAATATAAAGGGTGCTCAATCCCTCACTAAAAGAGCAAAACCTTTTACTGCACCTGCACAAACTTGATGTAGATGTGGCCTTCTTACAGGAAACCCATCTGCCACCCTCCCAGGCTCTCCTTTTCAGGCATTCCTGGGTGGGGCAGATTTTTGGGGCAGGAATTGAGTCACAGAAGTGGGGGGTGGCTATCCTAATAGCAAGGCATGTTTCCTTCTGATTACTGCTGGAAATCTCAGACCCCCAAGGCAGGTTTCTCATATTGCGTGCCCTTTTGGGTCACCTGAAAGTTATTCTGTGTGGGGTGTATGGTCCAATGGCTGATGACCCTGCCCATTTTATCTCCCTAATGACTCACCTTGCACCCTGGACCTCTCTCTCCCCATGTTGCTCAGGGAGTATTGGAACATGGTGTATAATGACAACCTGGATAGGCCAGGCCCTAGCACTTTAATGTTTTTTACTGGGGCAAATGGCTCTTCAGGACCTTATGGACACACTGGGTCTTGTTGATCCATGGTGGGTGTTGAATCTGGATCTGCGAGTGTATTTGTTCCATTCACTTCCTCACAATCCATTCTCCCATCTTGATAACTTTCTGTTGTGGGTGGAACAACTTTCATGAGTAGTCATCTGCCATTATCTGGCCAAGGATATCTCCAATGACCACCCTACTTTATTCCATTTATGTCTGTCCCCTTCTCTAATCTGGGATAAAGTCTGACATGTCAACAGTCAGCTTCTTACCTCTGAGTATCTGATCCAACATCTCCAGATCTTTATTACCTCTTTCCTAGAGTTTAACACTTCCTCTAACTCCAAGTTGGACATTTTATGGGAGTGCTCAAATGTTCCCTTAGTGGAGAATTTATCTAGCTAGTCACTACCTGGCAGGTTTCCTCAGGAGCATTGTCCTCCCTCCTGGACCAGATTTGGGTGATAGAAAGACAACTAACTTCGTCTTCTCCTCAGTCTGAGTAGGAACAGCTGGAGATTGTTCACTCTAAATACCACAGCTTAGTGGGGGAAAAGGCTGAACATATGATTCTGCACTCAAAGGTGCAATACTTTTACCAGGGGGAGAAGGCCAGGTAACTGCTGGCTCTACGTCTTGGAACTCAGGCGGCAGACAACATTTGTTTCTCACTTCGGAATGATTCTGGTCATCATCTTACATCTCCTAGGGAAAATGTAGACCTTTTCTGAGAATATTACATGGCCTTGTGCCAACCGCCTTCTTCCCCTTCTAATTTCGCTGATCTGGATGTGTTCTTACAAGATATTGACGTTCCTCATCTGGTTCCTTCCCAAGTGGACATTCTGCTGTACAAGCTCCCCTGACAGTCTTGAAAATTCTGGCTGCTATTGATTCTCTTTCTCCAAATAAAGCCCCAGGCCTAGATGGATACACCTTAGATTTTTATAAAACATTCAAACATCATCTGGCCCCCGTCTTCCTGGATACCTTTAACTACATCTTTCAGAGGGCCTCTCTGATTTTTCTCTTACTGAGGCCACCATTGTGGTGCTACCAAAACCTGGCAGAAACCCTCTGTTGGTTTCCAATTACCGACCCATTTCTCTTTATAATGTTGATTTAAAGACTCTTGCAAAAGTGTTGGCTGGTAGGTTAACTCTGGTCTGGCAATCACTTATCAGTTGAGAACAGGTTGGCTTCGTGGCATGCTGGTTATCAGCAGACCACCTTCACACTTCTCACCTTATTTCTGCATCTGGGGATTCCAGTGTTTCATCAGCGCTGGTATCCCTAGATGTAGAAAAAGCCTTTGACAGGGTTTCATGGGACTACCTGTTCCATTTGTTACCTAAATTTCATATTCCACATACATTTGTTCTCTGGGTCCGGGTATTGTATTCCCATTTTTCAGCCCATAGTCTCTGTAATGGGGTACTGTCTGCCCCCTTTAACTTGTATCAATGCACCAGGCAGAGCTGTCCTCTCTTGCCTTTTCTGTTTAGTCACTTCCTTGAACCTTTGCTCAGGAAGATTAAGATTTCCCCTCTGGTAAAGGGTATTACTGTGGGACCCCTTCAGTACAAGCTGTCAGTCTATGCAGATGATATCCTTCTCCACCTTACCTCCCCTGCCTTGTCCTTACCTGCCACTTTGCACATTATCTCAGAGTTTGGCACCTTCTCAAATTATAGGTTGAAAGTGGTTAAGAGAGAGGTGATGCCGCTCAATGGCGTTACCCTGAGGTCAGAAGTGGAACACCTAGGGCTGGTCTGGGTTCATGATAAATTAAAATACTTGGGAATGTACAGTAGTACTACTCCTTCAAAATGGAAACAATGTAATCTTGAGGTTGACATTAACACCATTCACACTGAACTACAGCTCTGGGCTATTTTGCCTCTTTCCCTTTGGGGCCACATTAGTATTGTAAAAATGAATGTTCTCCCCTGCCTTCTTTACCCACTCTATATGTTTACTCATGTCCTGCCAAAAACCTGGTTTCTGCAGTTAGACCGGATCATTTCCTCTTTCTTATGGCGAGGTAAAACTCCCCGAAGGGCTCTCTTTAAACTGATGCTTTCAAAAGAACACGGAGGTCTTCAGTTACCTAATTTCTACCTCTACTACCTCTCCATTCATTGTTCTCAGTTCTTCCACTGGTTACAATACTATCCAGAAGAAGATCCTTCTGCCTACACTCCCATGTGGTTAGAGATAGAACACACTCTCTGTTCTCTCCATGGACTGGATATTTGTTTGCTTCATTACATTTCACCTAAAAAACTCCCAAAATCTTTACATGGTTCTCCAGTTGTGGTTTCTCTCTGGGCTTATCTACAACTCTGCACCCTCCTCAATCTTCAACCCTACAAGAACATTTCCCAGCCCCTTGTGGGCAACCCAAATTTTCAGATCGGTAGTCACATCCTCACATCTTCCTTTTGGCCTTTCATTGAAGTAGACTGGGTCTTGTGTAACCCCTCACCCCTGCCTTTTTAGCAAAATGACAGGTGGCATGCTGTTGAAGCTGACAGCAGTACCTGGTGGGGACCTGGGTTCAGGGAGGATGAGGTTACTCAGCACAGGGGGACCTAGGTTTGGCTACTCTGCACAGGGGCACCCAAGTAAATCTGAACACAGGAAGCAATAACTGTAATGTCCAGAACCAGGAATGGGATTCTTCAGTGTGGCTTTTATTCACATACTAGCTGAACAAACAAGCATAGAGCGGACCCCCATGGGGCTACATTTCCTGGTAATGCAGATTACAGACTACAGGAACTCTTTATCACCATTTTCAGCCCTCAGGCTCTGAACCCACCAGGCACACAGCCTGGACTTGCACGCAACTTTGGGTACACAGCCCGACTTGTACACGCCAGGTATTCCCCACTGGCCTGGCTCCCTGCCGGCCACTTGATCCAGCGGTCCATTGACGAATGAACCAGTTATCCTGTCATGGCTCCCCATACCACACTAGAGTCTGCGACTCTTAGAGAGAATTTTCCTTACAATCCCACGTCTGGGTACTTCCCCCATCACTGGCCAAGTGCTTGAGGCAAAGTAGAAACCACAGAAGAAATCCATAGATGTGGACCTGGTCACTAAAGATGGGGGGCCACCCACCTCCAGCTCCCACAGCCCATACCCGGACATTTCTCTGGAAAACTGAACAATTCCTTTGCTGAACTCCTAAATGTAGATTAAGGGTAGATGTCTGTCACATCTCCTCTACATATTATTTGCATCTCACAAAACTCTGGGATTTGACACTACTTTTACTTGCTTGGCCCATTTCTCTAGGCTTCCCAATATGTAGTTCAATCCCTAGATTTTCACACAAGTCCCAAGGTGAAGAAAACATATGCCCTTTTAGCCAGAGTAGACACTCACCCTTAAGTTGCAGGTGCCCCACAGGCGACTCACAAATCTTCCATCTTCCAAAATAAATCCTGGATTAAACAGGCAGCTTTTCCTCCACTAGATGAATTAAGGGGATTGCCCCAGGAATCTGCTGGGAATCTTTACATCCCCCCCCTGGAGGGAAGGGGCACTGAGACCCAAAAACAGCGGTCTCCACCACTTGAGTACAAACTTTACTCCCTCAAGCCAAACTGCAGACTCTCCTTTGAAAACTCCCAAAGTTCTATCTAACTCCCTTTGCTGCAGATTCCAATGTGGCTTATGCAGCTGCGAAAGTTCTATTGGTGATGTCATCCCTCAGTCTCAGCTGAGACTGAGAACAGAGTGAGACAGTGTGAAACCCATTTAACTGGAGTTTCACAAGCTGCCTTCCCTGCCTACCACTAGGTCTTACTGGGATTCTAGTAACCCCGTGTAACAAGGGGGTTAAACTCGGATTTAGTAGTAGCTCAGAAACTTTTGACATTTCAAGAAGCCGGTTTCAAATTTCAGTTGCTCACTTCTATTTGTTTCAAAGGTTTTCAACTCTGTCATATGCTTGTGTCTCACTTTGGTTCCGGCTTCTGGAATGACACGTATCAATGCTGTATTTTTCACATGGCTTTTTCAGCTCCCAGTTCCCATGTCATCTCATATTACTATCATCAGCTGTCAGACTGTCTTGCTCAGGTGGCAGGGTCCCCCTTTTATTATTGGGATCTGGCATTGTCCTCCTCTAATCTCCCATGTAACTGGACACACATTTGGAAGCGCTTATATAGATTTATCAAATGGGATCGATACCAGCTCCTTCAGTTTCAGGTTCTACATAATCTTTACTTTGCCCCGGACAAACTACATTAGATGGGGATTTTACCCTCTAGTACCTGTCCCACATGTGCTAAAGAACCCGAAACTTTGTTCCATGTTCTTTGGACCTGTGAAAAGGTTGTCCCCTTTTGTTCCACGATTCAAGCCCACCTGGATCCTCTCCTTGGTCTTTCAGAGGCCTTCCTCCCAGAGGTGTGTCTGCTGGGGGACTTTGGTAACAGCATGGTTGGCAATCAGAGATCCTACATGTCCCTTATATCCCTTTGTGCAAATAAAGTTATCCTCAGACACTGGCTCAATCAAACTATCTCATCTATCACTGAATGGCTTTAGGAAATATTGTTCACCCTTCGAGCAGAATGGACCATTGCTAACCTTGCCCACAGAACTGCTACCTATCGTAAGATTTGGGAACCCCAATACACTTTGTTAACAGTATAAGGCTCCGCTTTATATCAGTCTCCTCTGATTGGCTCACCTCTGGATGATTGGGTGCCCTTAGCTGCTGCTTGTCCCTGTTTTTTAGCTACCCCATCACTCCTTTTGTCCCCTAATATATGCATATGTTGTAGGTTTAGAGTGTTCCCCAGGTGGTGGGGGAGGTAGGGGGATAGGAGGGATCTCGAGTTTCCTGGTCTCCATTCTTTCACTTCCAGTTTGATGTTTTTCTTTTTACATTTTGGCCACATTTTCATGGGTTATATCTAGTTTATTCAATATGCTGCCCTGCATCTTGATTATACTAACATACTAACATACTATTTGCCAGCAGATTAGGCCTTATGGTCTATCGAGTCTGCTCGAACCTAGATCCTTAGTTGGGTGCCGAGACCCTCCCATCCCTTGTGCTCCAGAAACCCCTATCATCCATCCCCACCCCTCCGGGACCGGCCATCATCTGATACATCCCCTTTCTGTGTCTGTCCCACCCTCTTTAAACCCTCCACTGTGGATCTCTGAACCAGCTCACCAGGCAGTGCATTCCAAGGGTCCACCACCCTCTCAGTGAAAAACTCCTCTCTTTCCCCTCACCCTTCCACCTTCCAACTTCAAACCATGCCCTCTGGTGATGCCTTCCTGCTTTAGTCTAAAGATCCCTCCATGTTTACCCTATTTATTCCTTGAGGTACTTGAAGACCTCAATCATGTCCCCCCTGTCTCTCCTCTCCTCCAATGAAAACAGGCAGAGCTCCTCAAGTCTGTCCTCATAAGTCAAATCCCCTAGCCCTCATATCATCTTTGTTGCCCTGCTCTGTACCCTCTCCAGGAGCTGTATGTCCCTCTTCAAGTGTGGTCTCCAGTACTGTACACAGTACTCAAGGTGTGGTCTAACCAGTCCATTGTACAGCGGCAGAATCACTTCCTTGCTCCTAGAGGTGATCCCCCTTACGATGCATCCCAACATCCTGTTTGCCTTGCTAGCTGCTCTCCTGCACTGCTCAGAGTTATTCATACATGTATCCACCATGACCCCTAGGTCTTTTTCCCCTATTGAGGCTTCCAGCCTCCCCCAGGTGTACCTGTGTTTAGGTTTCCCACCAAGATGCAACACCTTGCACTTGGTGATATTGAAATTTAATTTCATGTGAGCTTCAGTCCAGGGTGTCCAGGGTCCTTGCAGGCCAACCTCCCCTCTTCTCCCTTAACTACTGCTCCCATCTTGGAGTCATCCGCTGAAGAGACTCATTTCACACCCTATATCATCCCTGATGTCCGATATGTATGCATTAAACAGGATTGGACCCAGAACCGAGACCCTGTGGTACGCCACTACCAACCTCTCTAGGGTTCGAGAGCTCCCGCAGACCACTACTCTCTGAGTCGTCCAGCTATCCAGTTTTCAATCCATCTGACCATCAAAGGGCCTACTCCTAACCCCATCAGTTTCTCCACTAGACCATTGGGGACAGAGTCAAACTGCTGAAGTCCAAGAATAATACATCCACAGGCTTACCCTGTCCAGTTCTGATGTTACCCATTCATAGAACTCCACAAGGTTGGTTTGATGATCTACCTGGCACAAACCCATGTTGCCGACTATCCAGACCTCCCATCTCCTCCAAGTAAACCCCCAATTGTTCCTTTAGTATACTCTCCATTAATTTTCCCACCACCGAGGTCAAACTGATGGGTCTATAGTTACCTGGTACTTCCCTCGACCCCCCTTTATGGATTGGTACCACATGTGCCTCTCGCCAATTCCTAGGTACCCTCCCTGTCTCAAGTGACCTGCTGAAAAGCTCTGCCAGGGGTGCAGCCAGTATGTCCGCCAATTCCCATAGTACTCTTGGATGAATGCATTATGTCACATTATTACTGCTGGGGGGAGGAAGGTTGGAGGGGAGGGGGCAGAGGAAGTTTATGTTCTGTAACTGTTGTTATTGTTGCCTTTATTCTGTGAAAAAAATCAATAAAGTGTGTTAAATTTGAAAAAAAAACACATTTGAAAACATTTGCCTCTACCCTATTAGTCTCACAATGCTTTTGTTTATGACATCATAGTGCTCACCATGGGAACAGACTGTGATGTCACAAACAGTAATTGTGTGGTTAGAAGTGGAGAGTCAGGTACATTTTGAAAGACTCTGTGAAATAATTGCTGCTATCTATAATATTTAGTAGACCAGCAGCAGGAGAAAATAAACAAAAATGTAAATAACTAGAAAACAATAACATTAAAATACAACTGATGTAAATCTACAGTTTTTAAATTTGTTATTATAATAGAGAGTTGCTCTTTAATGCATGCACAAAGTGATTGAAATAAATTTACAAGCCACCATGTAAGGAAAAAGCTCCATTATGAAACTTTCTGCAAGTTTCTTTCAGCCACTGGGAGTTAATTGAATCTAGTACTTGAAGCACAAAGTTCTGAGCCTCACAACCCAAGTTTGATTCTCATCTTAGCCCATTATTCACCAAACTCCAGTTTCCATGGACAGGCAACCATTCAAAGACACAGTGCACTTAATGGTATCACGGAATAATAACAAAGCTATTACAGTGAGTATATTTGGGTGACTGCATATGTGCAATGGCATAAATAGCGATAAGCACATATCGGTGATCAGGCGTTAACGGAGACCTCAGTCATGCTAAATACCCTCAGTATCAAATTGCTACATGGAGTAGAAATCTTAGAATGGGGGTGGGGCTGAGCCCTCCACATGAAAAACAGACCAGTCTCTCATTAATTGGATTCATTTACTAGGTGCAGGTGATAAATGGAATAGCTACTGTCCAGTTCCGAGACCCCTATGGTGGGGCACCAATATCGAGATCTCACAGAGTGCCTGATATAGATCGTGGGAGAATATGAGGAACGGAGCCACTATGATCATCTGCGGGGGCTCGTGAATAATATTCGGCTCAAGATATGAGCTGAAAACTTACTAATTTGGGTATTGCTGTGAAATGCAGTCACTGTTATGTGCCTCACGTTTATGTAGTCTCTCATTCAACAGTCGCTCATGTGCACTCGCTTCATTGACATGGAACCCCAGTTAAGGTTGGTAGAACTCATTCTAAAAAAATTGGAACCCTTTTAAATCCCAGGGGTACTGCTTTTGATTTAGAACTAGAACACCCACGGGTTCTAAGTATTAAGGTTTCAGAATACTAAATAAACTGAAGTGGACCAAGGCCTTGGCTCACGAGAGAAAGAGGTGCTGCACAGCAAAACAAAACAGTTTCAAATGCACCAAGCTAAGCACTCACAAACTTCAAAGAGCTATAGGTAGAGATCGACCTCTTTATGTAAGTAATTAGCTCTGACGGTGTGCACTATAGGATTTTAATCGACGCCACAGGGGTATAGTATGGCATGAGGCTGAAGGCTGTATGTCATTATGCCCATAGAAAGTGCATTCAAATCCTATGATGCACACCCTGGAGGGGCTTTATACACTTATAAAATGTCTCTATGTAGCTTTTGGGGGGAGCAAAATGAGATTCAGTTCACGACCTTGCGTTTATAGAGATTTAATGCATGGTCAGGTGACTTCTCTCAGCCAACGAATTTTCTAGACTTTTTTTAAACATTTTTTAAGTCTATTCATTGTATCCAATGAAAAGGATGAGAGGTGCCAAACAGTTGGCTGTATGGTGACAGGTCTGTAATTCTGTCGGTTGTTGTCTTTTATTGGTTACAATAAATAGAAATAAAGATGTTCATGTCTACCTGACATTTTTTGGAGTTCGTAAGTGCTCGGTTTGGCACATTTGAAACTAAATAAATTGCTTTTCTTATTCAGACATTTCTAAAACAAGAAATGCCAGTCTGGAAAACAAACTGACTACTGGGAATTACATCCTGTAATGTGTTAGACACAGAACATGTTACTCATGTACAGAGGTGCTAAACTGCAGCACATCAGTTGTAACGCTTGGCATTTGAACTGTGAATTTTTGTTTATTTTAGAATTTTTAGCCAGGAAATGCTCCACAGCATTTCACCTTATTTTTACATGCACAGTAAAACAGAAAATTATTGCTGTTAGTGGACTGGAGAGAGCAGCACTGGTCTTAAGTATTTTTTTCCTTTCAGTATCTCTCTTTCTCTGTGCTTTCTCTGCAGTCTTATCCACAAAAAAGTTGAGTTCTCAAAAAGATAATAGATTGTGGGAGCATCCCCGACCAATCACAGCGCTTCCTTCAGTTGTGTGTGAGGCACCCTTATTACCTTATCTCACATGCTGAGCCACTCTTATAGGCTTCTTGGTGACCGCTCGTGGTGTCAGCACTTTAAATAAGGATTTTTTTTTTAAAAGCTAGTGATCTATAATAATTTTAGGGATCCATTGGGGCCTCTTATGGATAAGAGTGTTGCCTTTTGAACCTTAGGACCACAAAACTGCTCACCTTCAGTTCGCTATCCTATAGGCCTAAGAACACATGAGGCGACACTCTTATATCCATCAGAGGCCTTCCAACTGGGCCCATAAACTTATATTCAATCAATCAATCAATCAATTTTATTTGTTAACCAGGTACTGTAAGTACACTAGACCAGAGGTCTGTTTACAGGCATGACCTGGGTGTTTTTAGAAACACAACTTATCTATAAATGATTTTCAAAATGCCTGTACATTCACAATCATAAATTAGATCAATGTTGCCCAAAGTTTAAGTTGCAAAAACAGACATTTGTCAGCACTGTACAAAAAATTACATTTACATAAACCTGTACAGACAATCAATAACATTTACACGAAAAACCACACCAAGTTGCATAGGGATGTGAATGACATATGGCCTAACAGTTTTTGTCTAAAAACTTGGGCCAATGGAGCTATCCTGATTTTCTTTTGGCAACTCATTCCATTTTTTCACTGCATAATGAGAAAAGGCTTTTTGACCCATAATTGTTTTGCATAATGACAGTTCGGGCCAGGCCTGTTCAGCTGATCTCAGGCCTCTGTTTGCTCCGTTGGCAATTACTGTAATAAGTCTGATAGGGAGTTTCTATCACCCATTTTTATATTTTTATATATAAGTTGCATTAACTGAAAAGTATCTTTCTGTGTTAGTGGTAACCATTTATTTTTTTCATACAGTTTACAGAGATGATCTCTATATAGACTATCAGTGGCAAAGCGATGGATCACATTATAAAGAACTTCTCATTTGTTTGTACTCCCAGCAGAGGCTAACCCTCAAACTACACTTCTTTATAACATGGGTTGACAGAAACATGCAATCCTGTTGGTTGAGTTGCTCTGCAGGGCTGTGGATTAAGTTAGCATTAATCCATGGGTGCACAGAGTGACTCTGGAGATCCGCCGCCAGCTCTTCTTCTTTGGAGTGTGAAGGAAACTTTAATAGCAGCCATTAATAACACCAAGTAACTGACTGGGACAGCTCCTACTACAGTCACACAGAATGTCATAATTCTGATTCTTTCAATAAATAAAATAAAATAAAATAAAAATAGAGACATCAGTGTCTTGTGAGCACCTGGTTATGTGAGCAGCAATTCTATATGTGCCCCAACCATAAGCACTATTTGCACTTTCTGACAGTGAGCAATGAATTTCTTCCTACTGTCCAGCTGCTTCTCAGTTTGTGTGCCAATGGTCCCCCCCAAAGAGGGAGTCACAGAGAGCAACAGATAGTCACTTTGCAATCAGCACACGGACTGCACAGTTACGACAGTCCATGTGGCTGTCTCCATCTCTTGACTGTGGAGGAAGTGATTATGCTATGCTTGACTGTCTGCACCTTGTGGCAGAATTGACAGTTGTGGAGTTTTCATTGAGAGCGTAAGAGACAGATGCGGCCCCCCAAAAAAAACGGTCTGGTTTGCAGCCTGCATTCACCGATACTGCTGGAGACCCCCAGAGAGACATCTCCCTCCCATTCCCCACCCCATCAGTGTCCGAATCCGCTACCACATGCAGCTGGTCCACCCATGGAACAATTCAATCAATGCTTTGTTGTGATCAGAGTGTGTGTGTACCCTCGATGTAGCAAAAGACATACACCATGTCAAGTGCAACACAGCTGCAGCACAGCGACAGTCCTGGGGTGAGATGTACCCAGTGTGATCGTATGTACTTGTGGCAGTAATGTTGTGCAGGAGTTGCAGTCATATTGGGAGCAGGATACAGCACTGCAGACAGAGGGAGATACAGAGAGAAGGAGAAGGTCAGTGGTGTGACATAGAGTGGGAGCGGGATGCAGTGCTGAGGAGAGGCAGATACAGAGAGCAAGGGACAAATTCAGTGGTGTGGACACAGTAAGTATGGGTTTTCAGATGTGTCACATTGAATGTGTGCTGTGTCCTGTACCTCTTCCTCTCTCTTTTTCTGCATGCCTGCACTGGGGTTAGTGTTATCCGAGCACTGCAGAGAATCCCATTCCATTTCAGACACAAACACAGAGAGTCAGTGAGCAGCCAGGAAAGCATGTGGCTATGTCCTTGTCATTGGGTGGGTGGCAGGTATAGAGAGAGAGAGAGAGAGAGAGAGAGAGAGAGAGAGAGTCAGGACAGACAGACACACCGGGCAATCAAGCACTCAGTGTGAGGTCCTCGATGTATCGGACTTGTAATGATCAGAGTACAGTATATGTGTCCCTCATACAGTGCCATTCATCTGTTGGCAGCACCGGAGGATGTACTGAATCCCTTCCTGTCTGGTGGCAGTGTGTTCAGCTTTCCCCCACACCAAACAATGCAGATAATGCTGTGCTGCCTTATTCAGAGAAGTAAAGTAGTGCAATATTTGTTTGAGCTGCTGCAAAACACTGGAGAGAGAGAGAATGAGAGAGTATGTGTGTGTGACTGAGACAAGTTCCCCAGAACCTGTCTTCCTTTGCAGATGATTTTCTTTCTCTGTCTCACATAGTGGCACATGCAAAGCACAATTGCTTGTGAATGTCTCTGTCTCTGGGAATGTCTGTGTGGTGTTGGGGGGGCCATAAAGCACACATCGTAGGCAAGGTAGAACACAGTGTTATGCACAGGAAATGCCACAAATCATCTCAGCAGTGTATGTGTGACATTTCTATGTGCACAACAGCACTGCAGTGTGTATTATTTGTTAGGGACTACTTTACAAGGTGGCAGGATACACTACTTGTATTGGTCTTTAAATAGCAAAAAACACCTTTTGGGATTTTTTTATTGTTTAAACATAACCCATGTTATACAGTAAGTGCAATAACCCACCCCAGGATATGCGGTTATTGGAGATTAATCAACACCCCAGTGCCGTGAGGACACAGCCTGCGGTCTCATGCCTCCCAATGCACTGTGGTGTTGAATAATCCCCAATAACTGCATACCCTTTAGTGGATTATTGCTTACATATTATAAAGTGAGAAACAAACACTTTCTAGCAATTTCAGTTTTTGTATCAGTAGTGAAAACATTGTTTTAATCTATTTAGAGAGTCTATTTTTCTATGTAAAGTATCTGTTACATTTGCCATGTGTCTGTCAAAGTTTAAGCCTGTGTCTAGTGTGACTCCCAGGTATTTGAAGTGCTCCACTTGTTCAAGAGCAGTTTGATCAGACATTGTTATGCAGGAGTGTGTAATTGCCTTTGAATATCTCTGAGGTGTGCAATAAAGCATTGTCTTTGTTTTCTTCTTGTTTAGCAACAATAGAAACATAGAAACATAGCATTTGACGGCAGCTGAGGACTGCTTGGCCCACCCAGTCTGCCCAATCTATTTGATTCAAACCAGTCCTGCAGTTTTAGAAACTTCAGTGATAATTTTTCATTTAGTGTTGCTATATTTGGATCAGCTCTATAAATTACTGCGTCATCCATGTACAGAATTATCTTCAAGTTTAGACACGTGTTTGTCATACAGAAACACAGAAACATAGAAGGTGACAGCAGATAAGGACCGTGTGGCCCACCTAGTCTGCCCCATTTCAATATATAATACAATACCACAGACCCTAGTTTGATCTGCAGCTTATCCTCTCTTCCTGGTTATGAGAAAACTCTTATTTCTGTCCCATGCATTCTTGAATTCCCCTCTTGGTTTTGCCTCTACCACCTCCGCAGGGAGGCTGTTCCAAGTACCCACTACTCTTTCTGTGAAAAAGTGCTTCCTTACAATGCTGTTGAGCCTATCCCCTCTAGCCTCATATCATTCTCCCTTGTTCTTGTACACCTTCTTTTCTGAAAGATGCTACCCTCCTGTACCTTATTTATAAACTTGAGGTACTTGAATGTCTTTATCATAGTCTCTCTATCTCCTCTCCTCCCCTCCTCCTCAGCCTCCTCCATGGAATACAGAATGAGGTCCTCTAGTTTTCCTCATATGACTTTTGGTGCAGTCTTTGCACTATTTTTATTGCCCTTTTCTGGACTACCTCTATTTTATCTATGTCCTTCAGGACATGCAGCCTCCAGAACCAGACACAGTACTCCAGATGAGGTCCCACTAGTGATCTGTATGGCAGCATAATAACCTCCTTTTTATATTGGCTCGTGCTTGCGCGCCAGCCAACATATTTAATTAGTAGCCGATTTGGAGGTGCAGTCACCATTGGGCGAATGCAGGGCATGCATCAGTAGGTGCGCACCTCATTCCCCAATAAGCTTGCATGCCGGCGTCACACCAGGAATACATAATGTGGCAAGCACATCTAAGGAAAGATCTACTGCAATGCAAGCAAAGCTCATCATATGCAGCGGCATCTCCAGACGTGCTTTCCCTGGTGAAAATTTCATTAAACATGGCGGCACACTGCCTGCCATAATGCCGACTTCGGTGGTGCCCAATCCCCCTGTTGGCATGCCCTGACCCAGTGTATGTGCTGATGGGGGAACCCACTCCCCATCGGCATAATGCACCCCCCCATTTGTTATGTGCTGAGGGGGGTGTCCAATCCCCCATGGCTCTTGCCCCCCTTCGGTATCTGCCGACAGGGGTGCCCAATCCCTCGTCAGCTACAGCATCCCCCCAAAAAACACTTAGATGGCACACTGGGAGCCAACTCCAGTGTGCCAAATCCCCTGAAAAAGAAAAATCATCCCACGATGTTTTTTTTTTTAACCCTGTGAAAGAAGAAAATGGTCCCTCGCCATCTCCCTGTCCCCTCCCACAACCCACGCCCACACTGTGCGCACTCTGCCTACCCACACACCCCTCACCCCATACTTACCTCCGTAGTCTGGCGCAATGATCTTCGGTGAACCGGGAACACATCTGCACTCTTCAAAGCCGACCGTGAACTAAAGAAATGCCAGTAAGCTGTATAATGGCATAAATAGGGTTTTTTCAACTTTGGTGCATATCTTGGGCATTTCTTAGAATTTTTGAATCAAATTTTCAACATGGGATTATTGGGACCCATCCTGATGAATTAAGTCAAGTCACTGTCATGGTGTTATTTGATCATGAAAGGTGATTTCGTGGTCACTGTGCGGAATCACCTTTCAGGACTGAGTAGCAAAGTGACGGTGCCACTGTTCATGAGGGGGGCTCTCAAAAAGCCTATTTTGCAAATTTGGTGAATAAAATCCAAAAAATGGCTGTTTTACAAGTGTGCATTGCGCTGTTTCCACGCACGCTCTTAACTTTGTGAATCTGTAATATTCTCACTCCAGATTTTCAAACTTGACATTTTTCCACACCTCCTTATGAACAGTACAGCTGTCATTTTACATATCCTGGCCGAAATGTGTTTTCGCACGTCTGGCACAGAATTGCTGTACTAAATCAGTTTTTGGGACAGTTTAAGAAAATGAAGGTGACACTGTTCATGAGCAGAGGTCCTAAAATGCCTATGTTGAAAATCTGGTGCCAAAAGTCCATAAAATGATTGTGTTACAAGTGTGCATTGAGCAGTTTCCACGCACCCTTGTAAACTTCACAAATTTATAATATTTTGATGCCAGATTTTCAACACTAGCATTTTTTCACACCTCCTTATTAACAGTACAGCTGTCATTTTTCACTGCCTGCCCAAAATGTGTTTCCGCACCTGTGGTGCACAATGGCGTGGCCGATGTGGGAAATCAACTTTTGGGACAGATTAACAAAATCACAGTGCCACTGTTCATGAGGGGAGGTCCCAAAATGCCTATGTTGAAAATGTGGCTAAAAAACTCCCAAAAATAATTGGGTTACAGACGTGTCTTGCACAGTTTCTATGCATGCTCATGACTTCACCAATTTTTCATATTTTCACTCCAGATTTTCAACATTGCCATTTTTTTACGCCTCCTCATGAACAATACAGTTGTCATTTTCCATATCCTGCCCAAAATGTGTTTTCATCCCTATGTCGCCAAATGACATAGCCACTGTGCAAAACCACCTTTCAGCTAACAAACTGATTGTGCCGCTTTTCATGAGGTGGGGTCACAAAAAGCCAATGTTGAAAATTTGGAGTGAAAATACCACCAAACGCCTACAATGTTAGGGTTCCCAACTGTAACACCCCACCCTGTAGAGACTGCCAGGCATCAGGGTGTGAATTGGGATCATTGGTTGTAATGCTCACACCATTCCACCCTCACCCTGCAGCCAGTGACAGGCATCAAGGTGTGCCTTGGAGTGTTCAGCCCTAACATTCACCCCATTCTCCTATACTGCACCTGTCTCAGTGTATTTTCTTATGGAATGGGTAAGTATAAGGCCCAAAGACCCCAAAGCACACCACGACTCTTGTCAGTGTCTACTGAGTAGGGTGAGGCCCATTCTCCTATACTGCACCCATCTCAGCGTATGTCCTTATGGAATGGGGTAAGTATCAGGCCCAAAGACCCCAAAGCACACCACGACACTTGTCAGTGTCTACAGGTAGGGTGAGGTAAAATGGCATGAGAGTTATAGCTGATGCCCCAAAGGCACACCCCAGCGCCTATCAGTCTCTGCAGGGTGGGGGTGGGGTTGGCATCAGTTCCATATTTCACTGCCATTCCTATTATGCATCTTTAACTCCTGTACTACCAATGCCAATGCCAGCGAGACAACATTCGGCATTGACAAATGCTTGTATGAAGTCTGCTTCATTTTTCATAAGCCATCCACACCTAAGCCCCCAATCCGTGAATTCACATAATTCTGCCTGGAACTTAACTGTTGGATCCCTATTCAGTTTTCTATAATTGGTGTCATCATTTAACAAATCCAAACATTTCATAACATACATTTCTTCATTCATTATTACAATGTTACCTTCTTTGTCTGATTTTTTGAAAATTACCCCGTTTAAGTTTTCTAGCTCCATTAATGCATTGTATTCTACATTAATTACATTTCTCGGATAATGGAACTGTATGTCAGAAAAGATTTTTGAGGTTTCATTTAATAAATACGTTTCAAAAACTGTAATCACTGGGTTGGTAATCTAAGGACAAAAAACAAACTTAGGTTTAAACTTGGAAGAGTTATGTATCCATTGGAAAGATATGCCGCTTACAGTTTCTGCCTCTGCCTCTTGTAGTAAAGCAGAAATATCAATATTATCCAAAAGATTGTGGTCCCAGTTTGATGTTTCCCATTCAGTATCATCATAAATTGAAGGGTCAAGTAAATCCACTTCAGAGATGGGTGGGGGGGGCGCAGTTCATTGAACAGATCCAATGTCCCCAGTAACCAAGGTATCAGCACCCATGTTTCTTTCTTTTAATTCCTGTTGTCTCCCAAAGACATATTTTAATTTGAGATTTCTTATTAATTTGTAAATGTCAATCCTTGTTTTAATCCATTCAGGATCAGAAGTAGGGACAATTGATATTCCTTTAAGTAACGCCAAGATTTGAAAGTTATTAAGAATGAAATGGATTGTTTCCAGCATATAAAAGAAATTGAAATGATTTTGAAACTGTTGATAACAAGGAATTTTATTGTGTTGTTTTGCTTTAAAACTCTTTGATATTTTGTATTACTCCTTATAGTATGAAATATTAGCACTTTAATCTAACACATGTGTGTCACTTTAAATTCTTATGTATAAATGAACACCTAATCACTCTTTCAGACTTGCCCATGTTAGAAGGCCTGCTACAAGGCCGAGGTGCTAGGGGCTCTTGATTTTCCTCCAGGCACTCTTGCCAATAAAATGAGCATTTGCTGTGAACTGCAACCACCACAAGTGTGGGGCTTTATTTATCTAAGCTGAGAGATGAGTAGGGGAAAGGTGTATTATAGAGGAGGAGGATGAGGAGGTAGAGGGGGAGACTGGGTCAGCCAGGTAGGGGAATGGAGACAGGGGAATGAGTAGTACAGTGGTGCACAGCGATACAGAAGATAGGGGAGGGCCCTAAAAAGAAAGTATGAGCATTTGACAGAAAAAAGGCAGGCACAGGGTGGGTGAGATAACAGCAGAAAGAGAGTGAGGATGAGTAGCAGGAAGGAGGAGTTAGTGGGAGCAGAGAGGGGGATAGAAGGATAGCAGGTAGTGAACACTAGGAGAGGTAGTTCAGTCAATTGGAGTTACACAGTAAGCTGGCTGAAGGGGTATAAGCAATAGATATAGCAAATACCAAGGATATAAGCAGTATAAGCAATTTGAATAGGGCACTAATGTGGGTAATACAATTCAAAACATTATACAAGACAGTACAGTAGCGCTAGTAGTAGCAATAAAGCAGTGTGCACTAGTAACACACGGTTAGCAGTAGCCTAGTTGTAGAGCATGTTGATGACAGAACAAAAATACTACAGAGAGTGCTTCCCACCAGTAAGCTGTAGGTAACACACAAAGCATAATTTATAAAAGGCAAGCAGTTATCAGACATAGCAATGTAAATACATGGTTAAAATGCTGCCAGATTTAAGCAGAGAAAGGCATGTAAAGAGGCAATAGTAGTAATACAGGTACAGGCACTAGCAGGATAGGTGATTGAGCAGAGGCTTCTGGTGTCCTGGCATCTCCCCTCTGGGGACTTCCCTCAAGGACTCCCACTCTTGCTGTGCCACTCATGCTTGGACTGCTCATGCAGGACAGCTAGTGCAGGGGAAGAATCCCTGGAGCGGCTTGGAGACCCACCCCCAACACTCTCTACGGACGTGGATTGGCCGAAAGTTTAAAGTTCTATTTTAATAGCTCCTGCTGCTTTCTGCTGGTCTGATGTGCTGGTGAGTAGCAGGGGAGCCTCTGGCATGCAGGCTCGCAACACCTATTCAGGTCAAAAGGCACCTGTCCTCATGGCTTCCAGGCTCAGACACAAACCCCAAAAGTTCTGTCTTCAGATACTTTTAACCTAGAGCATAGGACAGAGAGCAAGCTCACTTTGTCAGAGCAAAGGAGGGGACGGGGTGTATGTGAACATGGGATCTTCCAGGTAGCCAGGATACAAACTACACAGGGCTTTTAGCAAGCCTATCCTACAGCTGATATGCCACAGCATGCAGATCACACGGCCCCCATGTGATGTAACTGAGGAGTCACAGCAGTGAGCCATACCACTGCAGTGTTGACTAGCTGCAGACAATGCACCAGTCCTCCAGATAACCCTTTGTAGCGAGCACTGCAGTACTCCAATCCAGATGTAGTAAAGGTATGTATTATCATAGTCAGGTCCCCTAGCACTAGATACAGTGTAATACGAGCAATGTTCCATAAGTGAAAAAGACACTACGGACAACTACTTGACATCTGATGCTCCAGTGTTGGCTTGTAGTCCACATTGATCTCCAGATTCCTTAACCTATCAATAGCTCCAAGTGTAACACCATTTAGGTGGCGAAATAGCAGTATCACCTGTCCTTGCTGCCTTATGAGGCTCTGGCTCAGTAACACATCTGTCTTGCCTGCGTTGAGGCTTAGCCAGCTGGAGGCTATTCAGTCATTGATATCCCACAGATTTGCAACTTATCACAGATTATAGATCATTCCTGCCTGGTGTACTAGACAGGGTCAGCTCAGTATCATCAGCATAGCAATTAAACCCCTAAACCATTCTGTCTTGTGACCTCACCCAATTGCAGCATGTCCAAAACCAACAATATGTGGGTAAGAATTGAGCCTTGTGGCACTCTACAGCCCAGCATAGCTACCTTGGAGATAAAATTACCCAGGGCCACCTGCTGTGCTTTTCCAGTAAGGCAGGACTCAAACCACCACAACACCATACCTGTGAATCCCACATAGTACCTACAGCATCCCATTCTGCACTGTGTCCAACACCAGTGAGAGATCAAGAAGAAACAAGATGGACCACTGTCCTCGGTCTATTGCCACAGGAAGATCATTGAATACCTTAATGAGTGTAGTCTGTATGTTGTGTTTGGGCCAGAATCCTGATTGGTGAATGTGGCGGGGTTGTGGGATAACAGATGGACCAAACTTCAAGTTCAACACGTAATCTCTGTGTGATGTTTATTTAAAATGCAGGAGATAACTTTCAGCAATGGCATATCCCTTCTTTAGTACATCAGTTTGTAGCAACAGACTATGCAAGTCTTTCCTCTACACTTAGCCATCACCTATTGACTCTCTGATCTAAACTTTTCAGTGAAAATCCTTCATCCCCATGGTTGCCTTGTTTACTTGAATGGTGGGGGCTCAAATAAAAAACAAAACAAAAAAAAAACAAAACAAGATAAAGACAAAGATCCTCAGTACAGAAGCATTGAAACATGGGTTACTCCAAAGGGCATTGACAATAAGCCAAGTTTTAAAGAAACACAACATCACACATACTTCCATAATGCAAAGCATCATGGGATATATGAAAATCAACATGACATTTCAGATTGTCTCAGTTTACAGCAATTTACATGCATTTTAAATAGAACAACTAACTTAATTTGTATAATACAGTCAACTAGTACTTTTTATCTTTATCAAAAACACCTAGTGCCATGGTATTTTCAACATTTACAGGTTTCATAAACATAAGGTATATACATCAAGGTATTTTATGACATAGTAGTGCTATTATATACTAAATTCAACAACAATAAACACAACCTGTTGTTTTATATAGGGTCAGAAGTCACTACGATAACCTCCCTGTACAAGGACCTGGGAGGGAAAAGGAAAATTAAAGAGGACACTATAGCATAGTCAAGAAAGGGGAAGGGTGCCCGTAATGTGGCCAACCTTGTGGATTAGAAATTGTAAAGAATAGATCAGACAAAGAAATAGAAGAACTGTTGCAACAGATTTAAGAAAAGGTCGGTCCTCAAAAGTGGCAGGAGCTCCCTATCACAGAGAGACTCGTACATATCATGTTACTCCAGGTGTATCTCAGGCAGCCCCATTAACACCTTCTCAAGTGCCTTCCCCAAGAAAGGTAGGTTTGAGACCAGACTGTAGTTTGCAACAGTGTCAGGGACCAAAGATGGCTTCTTTAGGAGGGATCTTACCACTGCCCTTTTTAATGCAGTTGGAAAGACTCCCTTCTTTCAGGAACACATGAAAATCTCTGTGCTTACTGGATCCATGGTGTCTTGGTAGCTTATAAGCAGCCAAGTGGGATCCAGGTCCTGTATACAGTAGGTGGGATGCAACTCCAAGATCACTTGGATTACCTCATCTACCAGAACTGGCTTGAAGTTCTCCCAGTATGGCAGATTGCTTATACTCATCCTCGACTGGAAACTGCAGGCCCATGATAGGCAGCTTGTGGAGTTCCCAGTCCTATTGAAGGACATCTTGTGAAGGGGAAAAAATGATTACACTCCTCACATTTCTTTATGAAAAATACTAATTCAGACTGGAGACAGTTGGGTTTAGCTACCTGTCTACAGTATGGAAAAGCTGAGTCAATCATTTTTATGTTGGCTCGCACATGCGCGCCAGCCAACATATTGCAGTAGTAGCAGATTTGAAGGTGCGGTCACTGTGGGTGAATGCAGGGCATGCATCAGTAGGTGCGTCTCTCATTCCCCAATAAGGCATCTGCAGGTGCTGACACCAGCAACAGATAAACTGGCCACCAGATTTAAGAAAAGGTCCACTACAATGAGAGACAAGCTCATCATGCAGCGGCATGCCTTTTCTGGTGAAGCAGTTTAATAAACATTCAGCACTGACTGCCACCACGCAGAGTGCCCCAACCCACTTCATTTACCAATGGGGGAGCCCACTTCCTATCGGCATAATGCCCCCCTCCCATTTAAAGTGTATGCCGAGGGGGTGCCCAATCCCCCTCAGCATCATGTGCCCCCCAAACAATCTTTCTTTGTCAATGGGGGCCCAATTCCGTCAGCTTCTGTCCCCTCACCCATTTATTTTGCTGATGGGGAGCCCACTCCCATTGACATAATGACCCCACTGCTTTTTGTTGTGTGCCGGGGTGCCCAGTCCCCTCGGCTCTTATCCCCCTTTGGTATGTGCCAATGAGGTGCCCAATCCCCGCGCTACAGCACCCCCAAAAACAGTCAGGTGAAGCTAGGCCCACCCAGTGTGCTAAATGCCCTTGTATAACAAAACAGCCCCATGATTTTTATTTATTTTTAAACCTGCAAACCAGAAAACAGTCCATCGTCTCACTCGTGGCCCTCCCCAACCCATGCCCACCCTCTGTGCACCCTGCATCCCACACCTCTCACCCCATACTTACCTCCGGAGTATGGCATGACGATCTTTGGTGGACCGGGAACATGTCTGCACTCTTCAAAGCCAACCGCAAACTGAAGAAGTGCCAGTAAGCTGTATAATGGACTAAATAGGTTTTTTTTCAACTGTGGTACACATCTCAGGCATTTTTGGGAAGTTTGGCACCACATTTTCTACATGGGGTTATTGGGACCCTCCTCATGAATTCTGTCACTGTCATGGCATTATTCAGTCCCGAAAGGTGATTCGGTGGTCATTGCGCAGAATCACCTTTCAGGATTGATTAACAAAATGATAGTGCCACTGTTCATGAGGGGGCGCTCAAAAAGCCTATGTTGCAAATTTGGTGGGAAAAAAACCAAAATGGCTGTTTTACGAGCGTGCGTTGCACAGTTTCCACGCACGCTCGTAATTTTGTGAATTTGTAATATTTTCACTCCAGATTTTCAAAATTATCATTTTTCCATACCTCCTTATGAATAGTATAGCTGCCATTTTCCATATGCTGACCGAACTGTGTTTTCGCATGTCTGGCGCAGAATAGCACGGTCACTGTGCAAAGTCAGTTTTTGGGACTGTTTGAGAAAATTATGGTGACACTGTTCATGAGCAGAGGTCCTAAAATGCCTATGTTGAAAATCTGGTGATGAAAGTCCATAAAATGACTGTGTCACTAGCATGCGTTGCACAGTTTCCACGCACCCTTGTAACTTCGCAAATTTGCAATATTTTCATGCCAGATTTTCAACACTGGCATTTTTTCACACCTCCTTATCAACAACAGCTGTCATTTTTCACATCCTGCCCAAAATGTGTTTTCACACTTGTGGTGCACAATGGCGTGGTCGCTGTGGGAAATCAACTTTTGGGACAGATTAACAAAATCACAGTGCCACTGTTCATGAGGGGAGGTCCCAAAATGCCTATGTTGAAGATGTGGTTAAAAAAGTTCCCAAAAGAATTGGGTTACGGTTGTCTGTTGCGCAGTTTCTATGCCTGCTCATGACTTCACCAATTTTTCATATTTTCACTCCAGATTTTCAACGTTGCCATTTTTTACACCTTCTCATGAACAATACTGTTGTCATTTTTCACATCCTGCTAAAAATGTGTTTTCATGCCTGTGTCACCAATTGACATAGTTGCTGTGCAAAACCACCTTTCCGCTAACAAACTGATAGTGCCGGTCTTTATGAGGTGGGGTCACAGAAAACCCATGTTGAAAATTTGGAGTGAAAATACCAACAAACGCCTATGGTGTTAGGGTTTCCAACTGTAACATCCCACCCTGTAGAGACTGATAGGCGTCAGGGGTGTGACTTGGGATCATTGGCTGTAATGCTCATGCCATTCCACCCCACCCCCCACCCAGTGACAGGCATTGAGGTGTGCCTTGGAGTGTTCGGCCCTAAAGTTCACCCCATTCTCCTATACTACACCCATCTCAGCATATTTCCTTATGGAATGAGGTAAGTATAAGGCACAAAGACCCCAAAGCACAGCATGACACTTGTCAGTGTCTACAGGGTAGGATGAGGTTAAATGGCATGAGCGTTATAGCTGATGACCCAAAGGCACACACCAATGCCTGTCAGTCTCTGCAGGGTCAGGGTGGGGTTGGCGACAATTCAATACTTCACTGCCATTCTTATTATGCATCTCGAACTCCTGCACTACCAATATCAGTGAGACAACATTCAGCATTGACAAATGCTTGTTTCTGCTAGTGTTACCTCTCCCTATGCACCCTAGTATCCCATTGGCTCTCCCCACAGCCTTCTCACATTGTTTGGTTACCTTTAGGTCATCAGATAGGATTACTTCCAGGTCCCTTTCTTGATTGGTGGCCATCAGTGCCTCTCCCCTATCTTGTACTCCTCCATTGGATTTCTGTGCCCCAAATGCATGATTTTGCACCTCTTTGCATTGAATCTTAGCTGCCACCTCTCGACCACTCTTCAAGCATGTTTAAGTTCTTTCTCATTTTTTCCAACCCCCCCCCAGAGTGTTGACCCTGTTATAAATCTTAGTATCATCTGCAAGGAGGCATACCTTCCCCTCCTGCCCCACTGCTATGTCATTTATGAAGACATTAAAGAGGACTGGCCCCAGCAAGGATCCCTGTAGAATCCCACTGGTCACCCCTCCTCTCCTCTCCTTGAATGCCATTTTCCACTACCCTCTGTGTCCTGTCACTCAACTAGTTTCTGACCCTGTTTACCAGCTTGGGGCCCACTCCCAAGCTGCCCAACTTATTTACCAACCTCCTATGTGGGATGGTATTGAAGGCCTTGTTGAAATCTAGGTAGGCCACAGCCACCGACCTTCCCTGATCTACTTCCCTGGTCAACCAGTCAAAGAAATCAATCAGATTTGTTTGACAAGTCCTTCCCACTCTAAAAACACGTTGCCTCAGATCCTGTGCTCTGCTGGATTCAAGAAATATCACAATCCTTTCCTTTAGCAGTGACTGCGTTAATTTCTCCACCACTGAGGTCAGTCTAACTGGTCTGTAGTTGCCAGTCTCCTCCCTGTTCCCACTTTTCTGGATAGGGACTACATTTGCCCTCCTCCAGTCCCCAGGAATCATCCCTGTCTCTATCAGTTAAATAGGGCTGTTAGTGGTGCTGCCAGCACCTCTCTAAGTTCTTTAAATATTCGGGGATATATCCCATCCATCCACATAGCCTTGTCCCGGTTCAGAATCTCGAGTCCCTTTAAGGCTCTTTCCTCCATTAATGGGCTGGTGTCCACCTCTCTCCCATTGGTACCCCTATTGTCCAATATTGGTCCTTCCCCTTCTTCTGAGAATACTGAACAAAAATATTTGTTCAAGATTGTTGCTTTTTCTAGGTCCCTCTCCGCAGACCCACCTTCCTCCCTTTTTAACCTCATAATCCCACCCCGGTTTTCTTTTTTTTACTAATGTATCTGAAAAAGGTCTTGTCTCCTTTTTTAATTGCCTGGGCTATTTTTTCCTCCATTTGTGCATTTGTGCTCCTCACTGCTTTCTCTGCCTCCCTCTGCTTTTCCAGGAACAGTTCCCTGTCTTTCTCCCCTCTCTATTCCCTGTACCTCCTGAAAGCTAGCCTTTTCTCTCTCTTACCTTACTGGCCATGTCCTTTGATAACCCTTGTGTTTTTTTCTTTCTCTTTGTTTTGCTTAGTTGCCTAACACAAAGGCTTGTTGCCCCTACTATGGCTCCCTTAAGGTTAGCCCATTGTTTCATTACTTCCTTCCCTTCCTCTTCCCCTTCCAGGGCTTCCTTGAGACATTCTCCCATTTTTCGCAAAGTCGACCCATCTGAAATTCAGGACCTTTGCTTTCATGTGGTTTCACTGCTCCACTGTTCTCACATTGAACCACACCATACAATGATCACTGGACCCCAGGTGTTTACCCACCATTACATCGGTAACTCTGTTCCCATTGGTGAGTACCAGGTCCAGAATTGCTCCTTCTCTGGTGGGTTCTGCCACAAGCTACTTGAGGCATGCCCCCCCCCGCAGGGCATCCAGGATGCATCTGCCCCTGGCTGTGGCTGCAGCCAGGGTGCTCCAAACCACATCAGGCAAACTGAAGTCTCCCACCAGCAGCACTTCACCTTTTGCTGTCATTCTGTGGATGGCTTCCACTAGTATTCCATCCATCTATCTTCTCCACTTGTGCTGGAGGTCTGTAAATCACACCAGTGTGAATGGTGGTGCCATTTTCTATCCCCAGACTGTCCCACAGGGCTTCCACTCCCTTCTGCAATCCCTGAATTTCAGTTGCTTTAATTCCCTCTCTGACATAGATAGCCACCCTGTCTTTTCTAAATAGATTGTAACCTGGTATGGCTATATTCCATTCATGGTTCCCAATGTACCATGTCTTGGTAACAGCAACAATGTCCAGATCCACCTCTGCCATCAAGGCCACTAGATCTGGGATCTTATTTCCCAGGCTGTGGGCATTCATGCACATGGCCTTCCAAGTTTTGCAACCTCCCCTTCTAGTAGCTCACCTCCTGTCCCCATCTCTTCCTTCCCTTCCCCTCCTGTTTTTACTCCCATTCTTCCTTATCACTGCCATTCTACCTATCTTGGTTTTAGGTTTTAGTGTCGATTTCTCACCCCTTTGATCCTTCCTACTGACTGCTTCATCCTGGGAGGGGCAGTTGGCTTCTTCCTGTCTACTTTCGCCTCCCCCCTTGGCTAGTTTAAATGCTTGCCATTGAAGCACTTAAACCTCTTACTGAGGATTTTGGTCCCCCTCTTGGATAGATGCAGTCCATCTCACTTGTATAGGCCTGCATCCCTCCAGGTGGGAACCCTGTCCCCAATGAAGCCAAGGCCCTCTGCTCTGTACCAGTCCTTACACCATGCGTTGCATCTCATGGTACAGAGTGCCCTGTCCTCCCCCTTGTTTTGACCAGTAGCACCTTCAAAAAGGTTACAGTGTGTGTCACTTGTCAAAGACTCCTCCCCAGCTCCCTGAAGTCCTCCTGCACTACCATAATCTCATCCCTCCCATCCTGCTGCCACAGTGACCCTCTGGATGTGCTTTCCATCCCTCCAAGTCATGGTACCAGATAGGCACTTAACCTCCCTCTCTCCCATTCCATCCGCTCCCAAGTCTACCCCCAACAATAGAATCATCCACCAGGAGTTGCTTCCTCCTCCTCTGGGGTCCTCTGCCTCCCCTCTGGGGTCCCCACTGTGGAAGACCCTCACATTCTCCTTGGCCTCCACTGCAGGTGCCTCTTTGGGACAATCCCCCCTCTGCCAGTGCAGCATAGGAGTTGTGGAATGGAACCGAAGGAGGGATGCATCTCTGCCCCACCACCATCACCCTTCCCAAGCCCACCATAGTCCAGCCACTCCTCACTGTAGGCAATCTTTGAGGCAGCAGGGGAAGACTCTGTGATCCCTGGATGAAGGAGGAGGTCCCCTGAATCCTGGCCAAACCAGCCTGGAGACGAGCAACCACCTCCCTCAGACCAGAGAGGTGCCTGCAGATGAGACAGCACCATATACTCCAGAACATCTCCCAGAAGACTGCCGTCCCACAGCCATTGCACTGTATCACCCCATCATGTCTTGCTTGTGGTCCCTTTCCTGTCACTTTGTATGCTTACTTTCTCCTCCCCCCCCTCTGTTTTTCCCCTACTTTCCTCATTAGCAAAGATTGTAAAGATAGTAAAGAGTAGAGGCCCTAGTAGTGAGCCTTGTGGAACACCATATTTTACTGGACATGGAGAAGACTGAAGACCGTCAAGCCTCACAAGCTGTTTGCAATCTGTCAAATAATCACTGAACCATTTTTTTGCTGATTCTCTAACTCCTATGTTATCCAGCCTGGCCATTAGAAAAAAGTGGTCCACCAGGTTGAATGCCGTGGTCAGGTCCACGAAGACCACACCTGTTAGGCAACGCAGCTCCATGTTCAGGTGCAAGTCATTCATGAATCTGACTAAGGGAGTCGATGTCCCTTGTTCCCTCCTGAAGCCAAACTGGGACTCAGTGAGCCGGTGGTGCTTGTCTGAATATTCCATCAGCCGGGAATGGACTAGTTTCTCTTGTATTTTACTTATGCAAGATAACAGAGATATTGGCCTGTAATTGCTTAAAGCCTCTGATCCATCACCCTTACATAATTGAATAAAATAGGCCACTTTCCAGAGTTCTCGGACTTCACCTATCATAAAGGGCAGATTTATCATTTTCATTATGGGATAAGTAAGTTCATTTGCCCCTAACTTTATAAATTTCACTTCGATCCCACCCACCCCTGGTCCTTTTGCCACATCAAGGGCTTTCAGGCATTTAAATACTTCATTTCTCAAATCAAATCAAATTAAATCAAGCTTTATTTTTATAATGCCTTTCAGAACCAAGGCGCTGTACATAAAATCAGATACAGACAAATATAAATATGAGTTAAAACAGAAACAATAAAAATGAATTAACCATAATTAGGGAAGGCTAGAGTAAATAGATAAGTTTTTAGCTCAATTTTAAACCTTTCGATGGTCAGGCATTCTCTTAACCGACAAGGTAGAGAATTCCACAGGGTTGGAGTCGAAAAAGAAAAAGCACAGGCACCAGATGTCTTCAATCGCACTCTGGGAATCACTAGCAATCCCTCATCAGTGGATCAGAGAGGATGGAGGGGGCAGTAGGGTACCAGGAGGTCTTGCAGGTAACTGGGTCATTGATCATGTAGGGCTTTAAAGGTTAGCAAGCCAGCCTTAATGGTGATCTGCCACTGAACAGGCAGCCAGTGCAGCTCACGGAGCACAGGGGTAATATGACTGGACCTAGAGGTCCCAGTCAAAAGCCTGGCTGCTGAGTTCTGCACCAGCTGCATGCAGTTGATATCAACCCCTGGTATTCCTAGATAGAGGGAATTGCAATAATTAAGGCAGGTAGTGATAAAGGCATGGACCAATGTTGGAAGATCGTCAGGAGGAACTAAGTGTTTCACCCAGGCAATATTCCTCAGATGGTAAAAAGAGGATTTGATGACAGCCGACACCTGGGAATTTAGTGTCAGACCAACATCAAAAATAACGCCCAGGTTACACACCTGGCCTGAGGTAGTGAGCAGTATGTTATCAAGCAATAAACCTGATGGCTGTCCAGCCCCCAAACCAGCCCCGGATGACCAGGGTCCACTACAAACACTTTAGTCTTATCTGAATTCAGTCTCAGCCAGCTGGTACTCATCCAAGTTCTGATCTCGGTAAGGCAATTATTTAACATGGAGAGTGAGTCATTCTGTCCAGGTAGAAAGGACATATACAGCTCAGTATCATCTGCATAGCAGTGAAAACTCAAACTGTATCGCCTGATGATATCTCCCAATGGCAGCATGTACACTGCAAACAACATGGGGGCCAAAATGGAACCCTGTGGCACCCCGCAGGGCAGAGGGTGCGTGCCAGAGGAAAAATTCCAGTGGCAACTCTCTGAGACTTGCCCGCTAGAAACAAATGAAACCATTTGAGGGCTGTACCATACAGCCCACAAAGATGCCACAGGCACTCCAACAGCACACCATAGTCTACAGTGTCAAATGCAGCAAGATCGAGAAGGACCAGAATGGTACATGCCTTTTCGATCTCTTGCCATCGGGTCATTCAATACCTGGACAAGTGCAGTCTCTGTGCTATACTTCTTCCTAAAACCAGACTGGAGAGTATCATAGACATTGTGAGTTGTAAGGCGATCATCCAATTGCAGCACAACTGCCTTTTCAATAACCTTACCAACAAATGGCAAGTTAGAGATAGGCCGGTAGTTAGCTAGACAATTTGGATCCAAGGAGGATTTCTTAAGGAGTGGTCAAACGACCACTTCATTGAGGGGGTCTGGAAAGACCCCCCCCCCAAGACTTCCAGACAATTTCAGCAAGGATCGGGCAGATAACATCTACACATCCCACTAAAAGGGGTGTAGGGCCCGGATCCAAACTACAACTGGTTGGGCGCAGTGTCTGGACAATCTTCACGATGTCTGTGAATTCTGGCCAGCAGAAATCTGACCAGACAGACTGAGTGCATGCCACTTCCTGCTGATTTCTACAATCCCTTGTAGGAGCGGTCGGGCCAATGCCAGACCTGATGCTGTCAACCTTATCTGCAAAGAACTGAGCAAACTTCTCACATTTCAGCTGAGAAGAGGCTTCTCTGGGCTGGAAAGTGTAATAAAACTGTAAGACATAGTCCAACAAGTCCATTAAAATTAATATATTTATTTTGTCTTCACTTCACACCAGTATACTTTGGGCAACAGTTTTGTGGCCGAACACGTCACTTCCTCAGGCCATTCGTATATGACAGTGTTGATACTAAATGTAAAACAAAAATGTAATCATTAAGTTTCTAATATTTAAAATAAATTTATTTTTCTTATATATTAAGATACTGAACGGTTATTAATGAACAGTACTCTGTATCAATATGGTACAACAGGTTTCAATAAATTGACTTAAAAATAAAAATCTTTAAATCAGGTAATCACTACTTAAATTTACATACCTATTGTTACAGGTAATTAACCATGAAAAGTTCTTCCCCTTCTCAGAGCACTTTCTGAGTTGCCACCTTCTTATGAACTTCTTATTAGAACCTGTTCCCAAAAAAGTAAAATAAAATTCTAACTAAAATAAAATAAAATGGTCTTAATTTGAATTAAGTCTACAAACCATACTGAAGTGATATTTTTTAGTAATGACTCTTGCTTCAATTATAAATTTTTTCTACTAATTTGTTGAAATGATGTTCATCTTTTTAGAAACTTCTATGCGCCTCCAATTCACTCTTCTCCTATAGGGGAAAGTTAATAAATGATCTGAATGAACTCTTGTCCTTAAAGTTAATGCTGAGCTTAAAACTACTTACAATACTATTGAAATAAATGTACCTTATTGTCTTAACAGAGCTCATTCAGTGTAAAAACGTTATCATTTAAGTGGAGCTCAAAAGTTCAGAGACTCATTCAGCTTCATATATTCAAGCTTCCAAACACCTCGTTTTTCAATGTAACTGAGAACGAAAGGACACAAAGTCCGTTTACTTCGCATTTAATTTCTTGTTAAACAAACTATCAGTTTAGACTTTTATTTCTTAAATGTTTTGAATTAAAATTTTACCTAGCTCCACGCCATAAACAGACGACCGCCTTCCAAAAGGAACTGAGCGGTCTGAGCTGTGAGTTTAAATGCGGTTTGAAAAGCCCGCAGAAATGACAGGGTGTATGTCGTCACTCTTGCAGTCAAACCTTAACCCACTTCAGGTTTGACTACTGATTGAAAAAGAATTAGCTGCATGACTTTCCCTGTAGCTAAGTGATACATGATAGTGGGCTCACTTAGTACATAATGGGAGTCAGCGGTTCGCCTCTTGCCCTCGGCTAATTGCTGAAAATGAAATTTTTTGTGTATTTTTAATATGTCCTTGATTGTTATTCTAACCTCTAGATTGTTCATTAACTATATTGATCAAATGTCAAAGCACAAAGGATCTAATCATTCTTTATTTTATGTATCTACTTCATATAAATCTATCTATTCATGATTTAAATTTGACAGGGGGTACATGACATTCTTTTGGCCAAACCCTAACCCACTACGGGTTTAGCCACTGTTGGAAAAGAATGAGCTGTACGACTTACCCTGTAACTAAGGCCCCGTCCACACTACACCGCTTGTGCCCGGTAACGGATGCAATCCATTACGGCTGCAGAGCGGTGCAGTGCGTCTACACCTCGGCGGTGTCCATTACGGGACCGGCACTGCCGGTCCACACATCGGATCCGGCGATCGCTACAGTGGCGCCCGATCCCATTAATGCAGCTCGTGGTTGCGCTTAGGAGCCTGTGGGGATCTATTACCGCAGTTCACACTACCGACGGTAATGGTCCCAGGGCAGGACCGGTTTCATAACCGCTGTGGAAACCACCTCATAGGTGGTTTCCACAACGGTTACGAAAATGCCTCCTGTAACGTTACCAGTGTAAATGCACGCCGTTACCGATGCGGTTTACACCCTCTGTAACATTACAGAAGGGTTTTCGGGCTGCAGTGTGGACAGGGCCTAAGTGGTAAGTGTAAGTGGGCTCACTTAGCTGCTGGTGAGAGACAGCGGTTCACTCCCTGTCCATGGCTGATAGCCGATAATGAAATCTTTTGTTTATATTATTGAATACTAGTTTTTACTCTTACCTTTAGTTTTTATATTTGTTAGTGATGTTAATAAAACATTTAAATAAATGCTATCATTTAAACCTTCACTATGTATGTTTCCTTTATGCTAACCTTTCATCCATAACAGTGCATAAACTAATTACCCTAAGTAATGTAAATTGCTTGTCAATACTTTAACTTATGTTTTAAACTAAATATTCATGCTGAAAGTGATCTATATTTGAATCTAAACTAAAAAAATGTTCTAATAAATATAAAAAATAAATTTCTATATTTAAATCGAGATTAGTAATTCAGTTGAATGCAGGTTATACTCCCACCAAGGCCACTGGTACCCTTTATAAGTACAACTTTGTTATCAATAAAATGTATTCACAGGCCCAGATATTCAAACTGCGCCCAAAAAGTGCGCAATAGCAGGAGCAAGTGCAAGTCCTATTGCGCTTCATCTGCCAAGAGACGCGATATTCAAAAAAGGAGCGAGGCCAAATTGCGCCTACAGCCAACAACTGAATATCGCACCACCTGCGCCATAGCGCAACTAGGGAGGGGAAGCTGAGCAGATCTGATGCGCCATAGCGCAACAAGGGATGTTCAGCTGAGCAGTCCAGAGGCGCCATAGAGCAAGCAGGGAGCCCCCCAGCTGCAGACCAATGTAACTGCACAATCAGGGAGGTAGGGGGCCCACCACCCATGCCACAGATGGGCACAGGAACACACAGCAGAACAGACATTGTCCCCCCACACCCCAAGCACATCACAACCAGGGGAGGGCTGGAATAACCACTGGTCCATGGAGACAAGCAACCAACCCACAGCCTGGCCATGGTGCCCCATCACACCTACCAGCAAACTGTGACTGGCACACAAGGAGGGCAGACCACCCTGTGCCACACCATCCCCCCCAGTGCACAGCACACCCTGCACCATGACCCCCAGATACCCCCCATGAGCAGTGACCACCACAGCAGGAAACCCCATGCATGCCACCACCCCCACAGTGTCAATGCAACCCCGTGCACCACAGAACCATGCAAGCCAGCCCCACCACGAGCACCCATCAGCAGGTTGCAGCACACGGCAATGCAACAACGGCAGACAAAGTGACACCACGCACAGTCCCCCAAGGTACTGCTGAGAGACCGACCATGCATTGACACAAGAGGTACCCCATATGGGATGGTCGTGTCCTTGACACCACCACCACCAGTGGTACAGCGCTCTGCAAAGTATTCCAGTGACACACCCATGCCCACCACTGGCCACAACAGCCAGCACAGACACCCACAGTGGTGCGTGGAAGCATGCACCACACCGGATGCCACACAGGGTCTGGACAGACACCCACCCATACCCAAGGGCACAACAACACAGGGACGCAGTGGTGGGGCAACCAAGCCCCCATTGTGGGCCCATGTAAGCCGTGTACACACAACCCACAGTCCACCATGGCACTGGAGTGCCAACCACCCTGCGCAGGCACCATGGACCAATACACCACCAGTAGTCACCCGGAGCACCAGCCACAGACAGTGGGGCACATCCCCTGCAACACACACAAGCCACAGCATGGAGGTGGAACAATGACCATGTTGCCACAGTGCCACCTGAGCCAGGCATGCACCACACCAGTGACATGGGCAACCCGGCAAAGTGACGGGTACAGTGTCCACCATGCAGGGAATGCCACCACTGACATGCCAGCGGACCATGCAGGTCACAGACAGGCATGTGTGTTGGCTGCACAGGCCATGGACGGGCCGATGGGTGCACCATGGACACAGAGCATACGCCATGGACCACTGCACACAGTCATGCAGTGCACAGGGAACAACACACACAACACAGACTGACTGATATCTACCCCCACACCATAGACACCTTCACACGGACACACACACATACCCATGACTGCACCACCCCTGATGCCATGCACACCATTGCAGCTGAGCACCTATAGCCCGCTGCAAATCAGAGACCACCACGGTATTCATATAAAAGTCAAATGTATTATAAAAATAGAAAACTCAACTATGTACATGAATAAAAACTATTTACAGGTTTGTGGTGGGGGACACAAAAAAGGTGGGGGTGGGCAGGGGGAAGGGGTGGACAAATGGGATGGGATAGGAGGGGTGTGAGGGTGGGTCCAGGGGGGTAGGGGAAGTCAGGCACTAAGGGACTATTGAAGGCTCCGCCAGTCTTGGCTCTGGCTCCCTCTGGCTCTGTGTCACCGCAGAACCCCCGACTCATCTAGCCTCCACAGTATTGCCACCGTCTCATGGGCCAGATTCAGGAGCTCCCACATGGTGTCCCTGATCTCCCTCAGATGTCTCGCACCTAGGACAAGACAGCACAGTCAACAGGTGTGAATGCACAACCCCATACAGCCCGCCCACTGTGCATGGCATACGGCCATGGGACATACCACTGTGATGGTGTGTGACCAGCCGCAGTGATCACGTCCATAGGACCTGCCCACCCAGGTGCATACAGCCATTCGGAACGCTGCACACACCCACCGGCCAAGTCACGCACAGTACCACCATGGCCGTCTAGTGACATGGCTATGTGGTGCAAAGGCAGTGGCACAGCCATGCACCTGGTGCACTCATGGACCACCAGTGACGCACACCCAGACATGCATTTCCACTGGACAGTGTTGACTGTAACAAGTGGCGTGCATGGCAGTGATGTCAATGAATGGTGGCCATGCCCCGCTGCCCACCTTGTCACACAGCATGCAAAACTAATCATGGATGTCTGGCACTCACCCACATTGGGCCGGTCATGTGGGCGTTGTTGGTCCTCGGCCCGCCTGGCTGCGGTTTCCACTCCCCTCCACTCTGCCCGCACGCGGCGTAGTTCTTCCGGGCCTGTGGGGACAAAAAGGAGAGAAGAACATCAGTACATTCCTGAAGCAAAGTCCCCCTGCCCCAAGGAGTGTGCCCTCCCACCCAGCCAGACCCACCCACCCCACACCCTGTGAACACCGCCACGGCCAACCCCATACGGTCCCTCCCCTATGTGCTGGACACATACAACACTGTGACTCATATGGACGATAAAAGTGTGTTGATGGAACCCCTACCTGGACATGGGACTGTGCACCGCCTGTGGACATGCCCAGACCTTGTCCTGGTGCACAGCACCCACCCTCAAGGGGTACTGAACATCAGACCCTTGCACACCCTGAGGGACAGGATGCCGAGGAGGCTGATGACCTCTTGGACGAGCACACCCACCTACTGCGAGCATCGGTCCAACGGCAGATGCGGCCTGCAACATCCGTGGAAGCACTGTGTGTGACTCTGGAGTGGGCAGAGGAGCGTCGCAGCAGGGACACCGAACAGATCCTGGCACAGATGGACTGTTTGCGGGAGGATGTGACCGTTGCCATTGACAGGCATGCACAGGCGTTCATTGCTGTCATGGCCACAATGGGCACACAGTCAGGTGCCCATGCATCGCAGACACCACGCAGTGCACTATCCACCCCTGTTCCCGGGCGTGCAGACTCCCACCCTGTCCGACGCCGGTTCATCTGTAGGCATCCCGAGCACTCCTGGTGCAGGCATGTTCGGGTGCTGCAGACCCCCGCGAGGCACGGTGCGCTGCTCACGAGTGGAACCCTGGGGACCATCGGTGCCACCCCATGAGGCCAGTGGTCAGCCTGCCAGTGCTGGCAGGTCTCGGCGGGGCCACCACGCATCTGTGGCAGCCGTGGCACTGTGTCGCGGGACTGACCTGTCTCCCAGCATGGCTACTGTCTGGTGCTGCTCTGTGTGCATTGTGTGTTTCAGTGGGCAGTGCACGGGTGGGTACCCGGCCCTGCACACAGACACACAGTCCACCTGCACACCCTCCCGGCTGCTGTCTGCAGTTACATGTGCATGATGATGCCTGCATTGCACTGTACACCAATGCGCAATGGTGCTCAACATCTGACACACGCACATGGACAGGCAGTGGACGTGGTGGCCTGTGGACATGTGTGTTGCTTGGGTGTGCATTCTGGGTCGGTGTGCCTTCTGCCCTCTGTGCACATTTGTTGCATTGTGTGTGTGCGTGTGTGTGTGTCCTTCGGCGTGGCATGTTAATCCTCACCCATCCCTGGCTGTGTGTGTGCCTCTGTGCCCTGCCACTTCCCTCAACAGCATGCACCCCCGGTGTGGGTTCCTGCGTGTTTGTGGGATGTGCCTTGGCCACTGGTGGTTGCGCATGGCCCCATGACTTACCTGGGTTGGCTGAAGTGCTCCTCCGTGATGGTGTCCCAGTGCAGCTGTGCCAGCCGGAGCAGTCGGGGGTCCCGTCGGCCAAGGGGGGGCTGCCCATCACCATTGTCACCGGCGTCCCCATCGTCCCCATCGCTGTCCCCCTCTTCAACCTGTACGGCTATCCCACATTTGTTGGCCATGTTGTGCAGGATGCAACAGGCCAGGAATATCCCACAGGCCTTTAATGGGCTGTACTGTAGGGCACCGCCAGAGGTGTCCAGGCAATGGAAACGTGCCTTCAGCATCCCGAACACCCACTCGATGACATTCCGTGTGGTGGCGTGTGCCTCATTGGAGCATTGCTGCGATGGTGTCATGGGCCACTGGTACAGTGTGAGCAGCCAGAGACGGAGTGGGTATCCACTGTCACCTGTGTGTAGAGGGTGGAGGTTAGTTTGGTGATCAGCATCGCCCTGCCCCAAGCCATGTAGACCACTACCCATGGCACCTCTGACCATGCCCCCCCAGGCCCTATATTTGTCCATTTGGTTTGCATACTCACCCACTAGGTGTCCAGTGGGGATGTCCCCACTCTCGATTCTGTGGCACAGTGCTGAATGGTGCCAGATGTAAGAATCATGTGCTCCCCCAGGGTGCGTGGCACAGACATTGATGATGCGCCCCCTGGCATTGCACACCACCTGGCAGTTGATGCTGGCATAGCCCTTTCGATTTATGTATGCAGCCCCCTCGGGGCCAGGTGGTGTGAGTATAGCCACATGGGTGTAGTCTATTGCCCCTAGCATGCCAGTCATACGTGCTACCCTGTGGAACTCCTGTATGTTTGCTGTGCGCTCCGCCACTGTGCTGGGGAAATGGATGTACTCCTCAGCATGTGGCAGCAGTGCACTGAGGAACTGGGTGAGGTGGCATGATGTGGCTGACTGGGTTATGCCTGTGGTGTCCCCAGTTGGTCTCTGGAAGGTACCCGTGGCGAGCAAACACATGCAGGCTGTTACCTTGGTCTCCACTGACAGGGCAGGGCTCCGTCGTGTGGGTGCCTGCATCACATCACTGCACAGCTCACAGAGCTGCCTCAGAATTGCCCTGTTCAGGCGGTACCGGCCCACAGTCTTAGTATCTGTGTACAGCTCAAAGCTGGTGCGGGCTTGGTACTGCCTGCTGGGGGCATACCGCTGATGGGCCCTTCCACGGCCACACCCCCCTGCCGCCCGCCTTCTCACCCCACTCATTACGGCCTCCATGTGGAAGATGGCACTGGCCATGTCCCTGGCTTGCGTTCACCCCCCGGCAGCTATTACTTTATTCCCTCCGCTGTCCTGGCTGCTACCTCCCCTGCACCGGGTATACCTGCCTGTGCTGGCCTCTGTGCTGTGTGGCTCCCCACACCTTCCCTGTGCCTGGCTGTTGACTGTGACCTTTCCCTGGCCTGCCCTGTTCCTGCCACTTACCCTGTCTGTGTGCCTCTGCCTCTGCCTCATGTGGCTTCCCTGTAGTGTTCTTGCACCTCTTCTTTGCTCCTTTTTATTTTGGCTCATTTCCACTATGGCGCAACTTCCGCTTGCTCCACTGTTGCGCATTGCGCAAGTCTTTGAATATCAAACTGCACCATTTATGCATGGTTCCTTCCCCTTTGGTTGCACATGCCTTCATTATCATTGCGCTGTTGCTCAGCATGATTTCGGGGACGCAACTGCCTCCTGCTGAATATCACAGAATGGCGCAAATTCAAACTTGCGCAGGCGCAACCCTATTGCACATGGCTCAACTCTTTTGAATATCTGGGCCACAGTTCCTTATGTATTTCATGAGTGAATACAACCTTCTAAATGATTGAGATGTTCCAAACAATATTGCTACTCGATAATAAATTAATTCCAGTACAGATTCCAGTTGCATGATTCATTCATGCCAATTCTTGGATTTGTGCTGTCCATAATATATATCCAAAGACTTTTCTTCTCAACAACAAATTGCCCCATAAACTTTCATGTTCGTGTGGTTCATTGACTTTCTCGAGTCCCCAAAATCTCAATGAAGCTGGTGAATGTCCTTCACTGTTGAAATGCTTTGCCACTGAAGACTTTTCAGCTTTGGTTCTGATGTCACTTTTGTGTTCACCAATACTCGTTCTTAGTTTCTGTTTTGTTTTTCGAACATAAAGTTTATCACATGGGCATTGTATTATGTAAATTACATGATGTGATTTACATGTTATATGTTGTTTAATTATGTGTTTTTTATTAGTATATGGATGTTCAAAAAATGTTTTCTTCGATGTGTTTTGCAATGACAACACTGGCCACATGGAAAACTTCCTTCCTTTAAAGGTCCTAAAAGTAGTTGTCTTTCCTGTTTTGGATTCGTCAAATGTTTTATATGTTGTGTATGTACTAATTTATCCTTCAACATTTTATTCTTCTTCGATGTAACTAATGGAATGTCTGTAAATCTTTTACTATTGCTTCCACCAGCCTGAAGTATGTACAATTACTAACCAGTGTATTCTTTATTTTGTTGCACAAATGGCTCAAGGGGTTTGAAAATACTATTTATTTTTCTATTTTCTTTTTTCCTTTTTGTTGTAATAATAATTCACGCATCATTTTTGATACCTCTAAAATAGTTTCTTCTACTTTCTGATGTTTATAACCTCTTTGAAGAAATTTACTTTTCATTACATTGATTTCTTTTTCAAAGTCCACCTATGTAGTATTATTTCTTCTGGCCCTGATCAATTGAGATTTTGGGATACTGTGTTTTAATTTAGGATCATGATAACTTTGAAAGTGTAATAAAGTGTTTCGGTCAGTTTCCTTTCGATATAGTTTAGTCTCTAATTTGTCTTTATTCATAAAGATTTGTAAATCTAAAAATTGTATTCGTTGCTTATCAAAAGTAACCGAGAGAATCAAATTTTCATTTCTACTGTTCAAATAGCTTATGAAAATATCCAATGTATCTTTTGTTCCATCCCATAATAGTAGTACATCGTCTATAAAACGTTTCCATTTAATAATATTATTTTTAAATGGATTATTTTCCTCATTCAAAATGTGTGTTTTTTCCAAATGCCACATGTATAAATTTGCATAGGATAGGGCCATAGTGCTTCCCATTGCTGTTCCCTGGACTTGCAAGTAAAATTCATCTTCAAATGAAAAATAGTTTTTGTGTAAAACTATTTCAGGTAGACCCAATAGAAAGTCTGTGTCAGGAAATAACTCTTCCCTATCCCTTAAAGCCATTTTCAATGAAAATAGCCCGTCTTCATGTGGTATACTGGTATATAGATCTTTTACATCAAGTGACACCAACCACAAATCTATAATATTAATGCTGCTCACATTTACCTCTTGTATTATTTCTATGACGTGGCTGGTGTCCTTGATGTAAGTATCCATTTTCTTTACTTGTTGTTGTATATGAAAATCTATATATTTTGATAAGGGCTACAACAAAGAGTCTGAACCTGACACTATAGGTCTACCCGGAGTTTTTTTTTAATTTTTATGTATTTTAGGAAATATGTAAAATGTTGGTATTCTAGGATAGTTGATCAACATTTCCACTTCTGTGTCCGTGCACCATCCTAATTCTACTGCCCCTTCTAAGAAATCTTGTATGTCTGCTTTTATTTCATTTGTCAGATCATTATCCAATCTAACATAATTTGTGTTGTTTTGTAATTGCCCAAGACATTCTGCCTTATAATCCTGGAGGTCCCAAAGGACTATGCCTCCCCCTTATCTGCTGGTTTTAATGACTATGAACTCATCTTCCAGTAAGTCCCTTAATGCTTCCCTTTCTTTCATAGAAACATAGACTTTGATGGCAGATAAGGACCTCTTGGCCCATCTAGTCTGCCCATTTCCCTACCTACAGGATAGGCCACAGATCCTAGTTAACCAACAGCCTATTTCTTCCTCCCCCCACAAGAATTGCCTTATGTCTGTCCCATGCATTCTTGAATTCTCCCACAGTTTTAGACCCCACAACCTCCTCAGGAAGGCTGTTCCATGCATCCACTACCCTCTCTGTGAAATAATACTTCCTCACATTGCCCCTGAACCACCCCCCCATCTTTAAATTGTGTCCCCTTGTTCTTGCATGTCTCTTTTTCTGAAAGATGCTACCCTCTTGGACTTTGTTGATTCCACTGAGGTACTTAAAGTTTCTATCATGTCCCCCTCTCCCTTCTTTCCTCAAGGGTATACATATTAAGCTCCTTTTGTCTCTCCTCATACGGCTTCTCTTGCAGACCCTGCACCATTTTAGTTGCCCTCCTCTGGACTGCCTCTATCCTGTCTATGTCCTTGCAGAGATGGGGTCTCCAGAACTGGACACAGTACTCCAGATGGGGTCTCACCAACTGTCTGTACAGAGGGATAACAACTTCCTGTTTTCTGCTGCTGATGCCTCTCCCTATGCATTCCAGTATACCCCAGCCCTCCCTACTGCCTTCTCACATTGCTTGCTAACCTTAAGGTCATCTGATATGATTACCCCCAGGTCCCTTTCCTTTTTTGTTGTTGTTACTACCTCCCCCCATTGTGTATTCTTCCCTGGGTTCTTGTTTCCCAGGTGCATTATTTTGCACTTCTTTGCATTGAATCCTAGCTGCCATACTTCTGACCATTCCTCCAACCTTGCCAAGTCCCTTCTCATCCTTTCCACGCCTCCTTGTGTATCAACCCTGTTGCAGATCTTTGTGTCATCTGCAAAGAGGCATACTTTTCCTTCCAGTCCCTCTGCAATGTCACTGATGAAGACATTAAAAGGACTGGACCCAATACTGAACCCTGCGGTACCCCACTAGTAACCCCTCTTTCTTCAGCATGGACTCCATTTACAATTACCTTCTGTGTCCTGTTGTCCAGCCAATGTTTTACCCAGGCTACCACCCTGGGACCCACTCCTAGGCTGGTTATTTTAACTATTAATCTTTTGTGTGGGACTGTGTCAAATGCTTTGCTAAAGTCTAGGTAGGCCATGTCCATAGCCCCTCCCTGGTCTACTACTTTGGTCACCTAGTCAAAGAAATCTATTAGATTCATCTGACATGACCTTCCACTGTGAACCCATGCTGCCTTGGGTCCTGTGCCCCACTGGCCTCTAGGTACTCAACTATTCTTTTCCTTCAGAAGTGACTCCATCACTTTCCCTACCACAGAGGTCAGACTGACAGGTCTGTAGTTTTCTGCCTCTGTCTTGGTCCCACCTTTGTGAAGGGGAATCACATCCGCCTTCCTCCAGTTCTCGGGTACCACACCATCCTCCCATGATTTATTAAAAAGAGTAGTCAGTGGTTTCACTAGTTCCCCCCTTAATTCTTTTAGAATTCTGGGGTGAATTCCATCAGGCCCCATTGCTTTGTCCACCTTCACTTTTAGGAGTTCTTGCAGAACCTTTTCTTCTGTGAAAGAACTTGGATTGACCCCCCTATCAAGAGTGCTTCTGTTAATTGGATTAGGCACTTCCCCCTCCTCTTTGTGAATACTGAGCAGAAATATTCATTCAGTATCCTTGCTTTTCACTGTCCCCTCTGCCACCCACCGTTCATTCTATTCAGCCTCACTATTCCTCCTTTGTCTTTTTAAGCTCGCTGATGTACCTATAAAGGTTTTATCCCCCTTCTTAAATGAGTTGGCTATCTTTTCCTCAGTTTGGGCCTTTGCTATTCTGACTTCCTCCCTGCTTCTACTGCCTTAACTGGTAGACAGCCGTCTGTCCTGCCTCTTCTGTGTTTCCTTATACTTCGAATGCTATCTTTTTCTTCCTGACTTTCACAACCACCTCTTTTGAGAACCATAGTGGCTTTTTCTTTCATTTTGATTTGTTTATTTGCTTCACACAAAGGAGCTTGTTGCCTCTGTGATGGCAGTTTTGATGATTCCCATTGCTGCTCACACCTCCTTCTAGCCTGTTTGCTAGTGCTTTTCTGAGGCACTCTCCCATCTTGCCAAAGTCAGCCATCCTGAAGGCCAGTACCCTCACTTTTGTATGGCTTGACTCTGTAGCTGAGTTTAACGTGAACCACACTGTTTGATGGTCACTTGTTCCCAGATGGCAACCCACTTCTAGATCTGAGATCCTCTCACTGCCCTCGTCATAGTCATGTTATTATATTTAGGAAATTGTGGTTCTTTCTCTGTGCTGGAGACAGACTGGATTGCACAATCGGTTAACAATCCAGAAAAGCTGAGCCTGTCAATTATGCACAGCAGAAATCTCCCTGGACAGAAATTCTGCCTTCTTACAGGTGTTTTCTGATTGATAGCTATCATAATGTGCCATAAACCTAAGCCTGTCAGGATCAAGGCCAGACTTCCGCCAGGATCTCTCCTTCCTTCGGCCAACTCACCTCAACTCCTTCAAAGAACCATCAAACCAAGGGCTCCTTGGGCGAAAGGTGAGAGGCCAAACACGAACAGGAGCAATCTTGTCCAGGGCATTTCCCACAGCCTTATTATAGGCTAATACAAGATCACCTGGACTCATGCATTCATCCGACCAACCCGATAGGTCCAGCACCACTTATAGATCACTGGGAGTAACTCCCCATAAAGCGCGGTACTGAACCATCTCCATAGGGACAGATCTATTGGGGGGAGCCCAGAAGCTGAACCTTATGGTGTGATGGTCAGACCAGCTGACTGGTTCCACCCACAGGTCAGCTATCTCCATACCCAAAAGAAAGATCAGATCCAACAAGTGACCCCCTATGTGGGTCGAGGAGGTAACCACCTGTGTAAGGCCCAGCGTCATCATCAGCTGGAGGAGATTTTGACCAAAATACAAGTGTTTATCATCGACCCAGGCACTGAAGTCCCCCAGAACTGTCCATCTGGGGGACCTCAACACCATGTCGACGATGAAGTCCGCTATCTCCTGCAGGAATTCTCCACCATCTCCTGGTGGATAGTAGATGAGAAGTATCCCACAACCTATGCCATCTCCCAGGATATGCTCACAGGGTCTGTTACTTTCCAATGGCACATCCACAAGGCCCAGCTCAGTCTTAAATATAATAGCCACACCCCCACCCCTATGATACAACCTTGGGTGGTGTATCACTGAGAACCTGGCCAGAACTGCAGAGGCCAATACAGGGCTTGCATTTTCATCCAGCCAGGTCTCGGTGATGCAAGCCAGATCAGTTGTTCCAATAAGATCAGCTATAATAGCTGTCTTGTTCTTAATAGATCTGGCATTGCATAACACCACCCAGGTGGGGTGAGCTGTCGGGGAAGACCTTGACACCTGCCCGCTAACGTTGAAGCTCTTGAATATGGAGACAAGATAGGAAGGACCTCTGTCCTGACTCCATTTCACCCCAGGGCACCTCCTGGACCCCACAACTCCAATCTTCCCTCCCCTTTCCTCTCCCTCACCAGGCACAGCTCTCCCCCTTCTTATACGCTTTCTAATTATCCTCAAGGCATGACATCTAAAATAGGTGCCCAATGATAACAGGGGACATTCAAAGGGATGTAATTCCCTGATCCTGGTGGGGTAGTAATGCCTGACTGTCACTAAGCCTCCCCAACACATTATTATATGAAGCAGTAGAGTAAAATCACAACACTCTAAGATCTAACAACCCACCCTGAAACAAAAATTCAATAAATTTAATCTTAATAACAATACTCTTATACCCTAAACTATGAAAATATATAAACTAAATAATAAATTAAACTCAATAAGATGAAAACAATCCCATCCCACCCCAAATTAAAACCCATAAAACAATTATCTAAAGGATTAAGAAGGCTAAGGCTCTAAATTAAGTCACTTGTTATTGTCCAAAAATGTATTGTATTGCATTTCTAGTGACAAACCTTTGGTATAACCTACCTCTGTTTACTTCCTCACTTGATTCCCCTTTTTAGGGCTGCAATGGGCGGAGCCCTGCATTCCTTCTGCCTTCTGAAAAAGGACCCTGCATTATTTGAATTCTTTCCTAAGGGAGCAACCTGTTAGACATGCACCACAGTCACCTCTGCATCTGTAGAGCAGTCTGCTTGTTTTCTCTATCAGCAGCCCCATTGCACTATTTTTACTTAAAGGGATCCCTCTGTTTCCTGGGTGTATAAACAGTACTCCAGTAGCAATTTCTTACCTGAGCTTTAAGGTGTACTTGTTGTAGAGGAAAACTTTCATTTTTACAAAAAAAAATGAACTTCTCCTGATCAGCCCAATTCTATGTGGCATGCTTGTCCTCACACGTCCCCAGTAAAATAGTTTTACAAAAGTAAACATATTGCCATCTGTGTTTTCTTTTTAAATTAGAGATATCCCCCATCACCCGAACCTCCCTTTCAGCGGCCCCCCCAGAAATATAAGAGTGACACTGGGGGTGCCCAACCCCCCAGGGTCATGATCAGAATGCAGCCCACCACCCCACACCATATATTTTTCTGCCCCTACCACCTAGAAACATCATAGTGACATTGGGGTGTATAGCCCCCCAGTGTCGTAAACAAATCCTGGGTCCATTTTACCCACCACCCCCCTGAAACATCACAGTGAAACTGGGGGTGCCCAGTCCCCCAGTGTCACGAACAAATCCTCAGTCTATTTTGCCTCCCCCCCAAAAACATCACAGTGACACCCAGGGTGCCCAATCTCCCAGTGCCGGGAACAAATCCTTGGTCCTTTTCTCTGCCCTTGTTCATGAGGTTGAGTCATAAGAATACTATGTTGAAAAATTGGTGAACAAATATTCAAAAACAACAAAGTTATGACCCTACATTGAATTTTGCAAATGCAGACTTGTAACTTTGGTAATTTTCAGTATTGTTCCCCCAAATTCACAACATGCTGTAGTCATATATTTACAGCACCTCATGAATGTGACAGCTGTCATTTTTCAAATCCTGGTCAAATCTTTTTTTTTTTTCACCCTGAAAGGTGATTTTGCGATCTCTGTGAGAAATCACCTTTCGGGCAGGAGTTAAAAATGTTCTCTGCCCTTGTTCATGAGATGGGATAATAAGAAAGCTATGTTGAAAATTTGATGTAAAAATATTACAAAACAACAAATTTATATGAACATATGTTGAATTTTGTGAACACAAGCTTGTAACTTTGGTAATTTTCAATATTTCTAACCCAAATTTACAACATAGCCATATCTTTGCAGAACCTCATAATTGTGACATTTTCTCTGGTCTTCTTCACGAGGCAGGGTCATAACAAAGCTATGTTGCAAATTTAGTGATAAAATAGAAGCACAACACATTTATGAGCCTATGTTGCATTTTGAGAATGCAGGCTCCTAATTTTGATAAATGTCAATATATTTACCAAAGTCTTCACCTGGGCTTCCATATTGAAAGCAGATGTGCAGCACAAGTGGGAGATGCACAGCACATTTGAGGAGATGCGTGACAGACCCTATTCAGCAGACTCCAGTGCACCACACAGAAAGGCTTGCACTGCAGCACATCATGAAGTGAAACCGCACTGTCATGGGGGGCGTTGACATAAATACACCACACAACCACATATTGAGCATGACTGTGCCACTGGCTGATTGCACAACACGTGTGCAACTGCGCAAAGATAGGAATAAAACAAGAAGCCCTAAATCAGCAAACCACCCATTGACAGGTGCAGGAACTGCACAGGTAGTGGGAGAGATGGGTGCAGACAGAGAGAGAGGCAGTGAGACACATCAACAGATATTGCAGGCACCAGAGTGATGGCAGACCTAGTATTTGCTGTGGCTGCAGTAATGGCTGATGTGAGGAGACTGAGAGAACAATAGGCTGGCTGAAGGAGGGCCCTTAGGTGGTATGCCTGGCACAGATGGTACCGGTAGTGGATTAGTGAAATGGATAGGGAAACTTTATACTGTGAACATCCAATCACACCTGTTTTCTATCACATACCAAAATTATACAAAGATTCCATTAACAACACCCCCCCCCCGGATGTTCCATTATATTTGGGAATGGTTCATTGATGGAGTGACTCACTAGATATCTGGATGCCTACTCACAAAAAGAGGCAGTTAAACTAGGGTCATACATAAAAGATTCTACTGCAGTTTTGCAGGTACTTGCGCAATTAGAGTGGCAAGATTCTTATCTATGGGTCATAGCAGATATTACATCACTTTACACCAGCATTAAACATGATATTGGAATAAATGCTGTGAAGAATTTTTTAGAAAAGTCAGAAATGAAATATCCAGTGACATTTATTTGTTTAATCCATGACCTTGTCTTAAAAAGCATTTTTTTTCTATCTGATGGCCAGTATTATTCGCAATGTAGGGGGTACAGCAATGGGGTCGTCAGTCGCCCCCTCCTATGTTAATCAATTTATGGGCTGGTGGGAGGTGGTGCAATCGATGACCCTCATGAGAACCCATTTTTCATGCATATAGTAAAATATATCTGGTTTATATATGATCTACTGTTTGTGTGGTCAGGTAGTGAACATATTCTGCACAATTTTTTGGAATATCTAAATGGGAACCAGGTTGAAATTAAGTTGCAGCACGTTATAATAAAAAACACATTGAATGTCTTGATTTATCTCTATATTGTGATGCTTCTCTGCAGATTCAAAGTAAAACGTATCAGAAACCCACTGCGAGTAATAGCATTCTGCATGCAAAGAGCAATCATCCCTCACATATTTTTAAAAAATCTCCCCTTTGGTTAGTTAGTATGACTGAAAGGAAATAGCTCTATAGAACAACATATTTTTTTAAGTTAAGAAGGAATTATTTGTAAGACTCAGGGTTTGAGGACACTCTGAGTGCATGCTGCAAAATGCTTTAAAAAAGTAAATCAGATGAACAGACAGGATTTGTTGAAATATAAGGAACATATTAATAATGAAAATAAAATTACATTTGTGACAATGTATGGCCCCTTAGCTATGGACTTGAGATCAATAGTCGTTAAACACTGGACTGTTTTGAGTGTGGATAAAGTCCTTAAAAACACTTAGGAAACAAAACGGGAAGACGTTAAAAGATATCTTGGTGCAAAGCTAATATGTTAACAGGAACAAGGGCAAAAACTGGCTTAGTAACAAACAGTTGTTTTTTTCCCCCTGAAAATCTTGTATTACATGCACTTCAGCAGTACAAGAAAAAAACCTTTTTAAATCCAAATGTAATGGGATTATGGGACGTCTGCATTCCACATTTCAAACTTGCACTACCAGGTTTATGATTTATGCAATCTGCTGTGCTTGTGGACGGACGTATATAGTGGAACTACACGACCCTTGAAAGAGAGGATCCAGGAACATTTTCGAGCAATAAATAAGATGGATCTCTCTCACCCGATAGCTAAATACCAGTATGAGGTTCAAAATAAGGCAGACCACATCGTAAAATACATCGGCATCGATCACGTTCCCACAAAACAAAGGGGAGGAAATAGGCAACAAACTCTAGATTGGAAAGAATCGATGTACATTTTTAGTTTAAAGACTCTAAAACCAAGAGGATTTAACGATAAAATGGAATGGGAACCAGTCTTGTTGAAATGTTAAAAAGCTTAATATGAAACATGACATTTAGTGATATGCATTGTATGCATAAGTAATTTGTTAGAGTAAGATCTATCATAAAGTAGCATTTTCTTCTAAAAAAAGAGAGAAGTTTTTGAGCCCTTCTCATGAAATTAATATAATGTATTGTTTATAACTTGATAGGCATTTTTAAGGGTAGCTGCTTCCAAGTTTATAGTTTCTAAATATTAAATTAACTTAGCAAATTTAAAAGAAATTGTGTTAGATGGTTGAAATACACAAACTTCTTTGGAAATATTATTTATTTGTTTGTAAAAATCAATATTCTCTCACACTCTTGGGACTTATTTAAGAATTATTAAAGCAGTATTTATTGAGGTTTAATGTTTATTTAGATGTAACATGCACTAATTCATGTATGCATGCTTTTATATACACAATATAGGTTATAATTTATTTTAAGTTTAGAAATTTGATATTGTATATGATGAAAAATATTTTTTGCAAACAAAGAAAATGTGTATTTGTCAGTTTATAGTTTCACAGAAAATATCTTGCAGTATCTGACCCAGTGACACTCTAATAATAAGGACATTTCCATAAAATTAATTGATCTGAGTGGTCACTGGTTTTAGTGATACTCCAGGCTTTTTTTCTCTTTAACTCACTTGAACAATTTGAGTAAACATATTACTGAATAATTAAAATAATGAATTGGGTTATAATTAGTTTATTGTTTGCACATGGTGTGGAGGGTCTATAAAATGCACAAGGTTAGATTGTGAGCCACACCCCTGATGAAGAGGTCTTGCTACCTCGAGGTGCCAAGCTGGTCAGATACCACATTGGATCTGGCTATAATTTGTATTTCCATGCACTAAGGTATCTTACTGATTATACATGATGTAGCTTAAATATTTAAAGCACAGTAAAAAAATGTAGATACATAGATACATAGACAGTGTCTGCAGATAAGGGCCTATGGCCCACCCAGTCTGCCCATTTGAGCTTGTAAGTTCAGTTTGTTTTCCTAGAAGTCTGTTGCCCCTTACCCCTGACCTCCAGAATTCCTTTATGTCTATCCCATGCATTCTTAAATCCCGTGATTGTTTCAGCCCCACCACTTCCTCTGGCAGGGTGTTCCACTTGTCCACCACCCGTTCTGTGAAGAAATTCTTTCTCATGTTTCCTCTGAATCGTCCTCCCTCCAACTTCATCCCATGCCCTCTAGTCCTGGAACATCTTTTTCGCTTAAAAATAGTGTTTTCCTGCACCCTGTTCCTCCCTGTAAGATACTTGTATGTCTCTATCATATTCCCTCCTCTCCTCCAGGGAGTACATGTTCAGTTCCTTCAACCTGTCTTCATAGGACTTGTGATGCAATCCATGCACCATCTTTGTTGCCCTCCTCTGAACCTTCTCTACCCTGTCTATGTCCTTATCTAGGTATGGTCTCCAGAACTGTACACTATACTCCAGGTGGGGCCTCACTAGTGTCTTGTATAGTGGAATTATGACCTCCCTTTTCCTGCTGGTGATGCCCTGCCTATACATCCCAGCATCCTATTTGCTTTACCTGCTGCCTTGTCACAATGTTTCCCTACCTTGAGGTCACCAGAGATGATAACCCCAAGATCCCTTTCCTGCTTGGTGCATGCTATATCCTCACCCCCAAATGATATATTGTGCCAGGGTTTTGTGCCCCATATGCATTATCTTGCACTTCTTTGCATTGAATTTCAACTGCCAAACCCTGACCATTCTTCAAGTTTCTGCAGGTCGCTTCTCATTCTGTCTACACCCTCTGGTGTGTCTACTCTGTTACAGAGCTTTGTGTCATCAGCGAACAGTGAAATTCTGCCTTCTAGGTCCTGCGCAATGTCACTGATGAAGATGTTGAATAGGACCGGTCCCAGCACTGATCCTTGTGGTAGCCCACTGGTCACTCTTCCCTCTGTGGAGTGACAGCCATTTACCACCACCCTCTGTGTCCTGCCACCCAGCCAGTTACCTACCCACCACACTACTGTCCTGCCCACACCCATATTCCCCAGTTTGTGTAATAGTCTTCTATGTGGCACAGTGTCAAAGGCCTTGCTGAAGTCCAGATAGGCCATGTCCACTGCCCTCCCTGATCCACCTCCCTAGTCACCCAGTCAAAAATTCAATGAGGTTGGTCTGACATGACCTCCCCTGGTGAAACCATGCTGCCTTGGGTCCTGTAGTCCATTGACAACCAGATGTTCCACCAATCTCTCCTTCAGTAGTGCTTCCATGATCTTCCCCACTACCGAGGTGAGGCTGACTGGTCTGTAGTTCCTGCTTCCTCTTTGTTCCCACTTTTGTATAAGGGACTACATCTGCTGTCCTCCAGTCTTTGGGTACCTCCCTGTTTCCAGTGATCGGTTAAACAGGATAGCCAGAGGTTCAGCCACCACCTCTCTTAGTTCTTTAAGGACCCTGGGTGCACCCATCTGGCCCCATTGCTTTATCAACTCTTATTACTTCCAGTTCCTTCAGGACCCTTTCTCGTGTAAAGGGACTTGTGTCCATTTCTGCACCATTCTCACGCCTTGTACTCCCTTCAGACCCATTACCCTTCTCTTCCTCAGTAAAGACTGAGCAGAAATACCTTTTCAATATGTCAGCTTTACTGTTGACATCATCCACGCGGCCCCCATCCTCCCCCTTCAGTCTCACTATCCCTCCCTTAGTCTTTCTTTTTTCACTTATGTACCTGTAAAAGGTTTTGTCCCCTCTTCCACTATATCCACTGATCTTCTTACTGCTGACTTTGTATTAATCTGATGTTCCCATTTTTGCCTAGCACCAGGTCAGACTGTGAGTGCCGCTGATATTGTTGGCTCTGTGGTACATTGCACGGTGAGCATGGTGATGGTATGCACCATGGAGGGTGCATCCAGTCTGGTGGCATGCACCTATGATAACCAAGGCCACTGATTTACGGTGATTGAAACAATTAAATTCAGTTTTCAAGACTTAAGATTCCGGAATTTCACTGGTGATTGTTACTCTAATTTCCGGATTTTACCGGGATTCTGTTATCATTCTTTTAGTATGTGCATAAATAATCAGAATTAATGAAGGCTTAATATACAGTGCATTAAATAAAGCAAACTGAAAATAGTACAGGAAGGAATTAAAAGAAAAACAGACTTTTTTTTATAGATGTACAGATCTGATAGAAAATACCAGATTCCATGAAATCTTCATTTTACCGGTTTTCAGGCAGCCCTAATTCCAGAATTTTACCGGATTTTCCGGTAAAAACCGAAAAACAGTGGCCTTGATGATAACCCACAAGGCCCAGGTCTTGTCGATGCTGTGGACAAAAAGGAATAACATCAGTAGGGCTGGCTCAGCATGGTGAACAGCATGCTGACATACACAGGTTGACAGATTATGACAGGGGCTCTGCACGCAAGCCAGAATCTCTGTGTGTGGCGCGCACCGTATGGGCAGGCACATGTGGTGTGGACAAGTATGTGCTGTACAAATATGCATCCGCTGTGTGTGTGACATGAAGTGACTAAACACTGGATATGTTCCTGTGTGTCCCCACACCATTGTTGTGACATGCACGTGACAGCCAGACAGTACTATACCATGCTCACAACATTGGGCCATTGCAAGGTCATCCTCCAGTCCACTGCCTTCAACACCAACTAGGGCCACTAGTCAGAAGGTAGTGGCCATTAATTCCTCCTGCACTGTCAGCTGAGGTACACCTAATATCCCCCCACCTGTGGCCTGTTGATCCATGTGGACCTGAGCCAGTTGCTCCTTAGTTCATGTACAGAGACCACTGGCATGCTTCCTACACTCCGGGGGGTGGTACGATTGTATGCCCCCTGTGCATTCACTGCCTCAGTCACCTCATCCCAGCCCTTATCGCAATCCTGCCGTGTCCCTGGTTTTTGACACAGGACAGCCTCCCTCTGTACACAGGCCTCTGTTAGGGCCTTCAGCTCATCCATTGTGAAGTTTGGCCTTTTACATCTTCCAGACACCATCAGTGGTGCTGTAGCGAGACAGAATTATGCATAAGCCCTAGCATCATGCACTGTGTGGAGCATGACTGTAATATAAAAGACAGGGTATCACACACTCAAAAAGTAAGAATGGCCTACCTTACAGGGTGCAGTTCCTGGTTCACACCACACCACCCAGTGGTGCATTGCCCATCTTATGTTAATCCACAGGTAAATGGGTGGATCTAATGCCATGCAAATAGCTAGGATGTGCAGGTACAATCTAATTAGTCCACTAGCATATTCTGGTTGAATGTAGTGTAGAACCACGCCATGCAGGACGGAGTATATCGTGCATATGTGCTGCAGTCTACATTCGCGCATACTGACAGGATGCCACACAAGGGACATGTTATGTCATCACACAATGCTGTAGTGGTGCTCCAGTGACCTGTACATCCATACAGTGCGACGCACACCCAGGCATCATAGCGCTGTGCATACATGTTGTGCTGTAATGGTTTGTTGTGCAATACATTTGGGATGGATTGTGGCACAGCCTGACATCCACAATATGGTTGTCCAACTGTGCAGTGCATGAGTGGTAGCACAAGTTGCGACCCTGGTTTGCTGGCCATGCATACATCACTGCACATGCCCAGTGTGCAGCACTGCATGCCCTATGGCACTAGCATATGGCACTAACACATGCCACCCACGCTAAACTTATGATGGTGACTTGTGCAGTAGGTGTGATCTACAACCATTGCAGACTCAGATCTTGCAGCAAGGCAGGGCTAATACAAAGCACCATGACACATGCAACTAGAGTAGTAGCAGGCACAAGGAGGGACCAGACATGGTTAAGTGTTGAACTTGCCAACTCTGTGGACCTAGTGATCCCAGTGGAGGGCCAGCTCTATGGCACTGTTGACCTGGATACCCCTCGATCTATGATGTGGGCCCATGTAGCAGGCAGGCTTGCTGGGCATATGGAAATTGAATATACCGGGGAACAGTGCCACCACCGTTATGGCAATCTGAGGAGGAGGGACACTGCCAGACTTGCCTGATACAGAGAAATGGTCCACAATGGTAATGCGCCACGCCCAGGTATATATGCAAACCACAGAGGGGGGAACCATGGGCAGGCATAGCTATCTGAGAAATGTCACCATGGCTGCATGGCGACGGACGCTACTAGTGCAGGCATGAATGCTCCTGACTACAGGGGACAGCACACATGTAGTGTAATGTGCAACACACCCGAACACATGGTGCAGCATGCACCACACATCTGTGGGCAGCCACAGGCATATGTGCAGCTGTGCCTATATGTGCCACGCATGGTAAGACAGTCTGCTTACAGGCCTGACATGCACATGGTGTGTCATGTTGCCCCGTGACATTGCTGCCAGGGTCCACAGCAGGCCACAGCACAGTGGTAAGCCACTCTCCCTGGGATGTGTGACCTGTGCACACAGCCGAAGGGTGGCATGACCACCCGTGGGGGGGACTGATATGCAGCACATGTCACATACACCAGTACACTGTAGAACATGCATGCGGTGTCCTGCATGGATCCCATTACCGTGTGTGCACCTGCTCCATTCATGGCCATAAACTGGCACACATGTCCCTACGTGGTGTCAGTTGCATGTTGTGGCACGTGGTTGGTGGCCTGTGGTGGACCACTGCACCACCGGAGCCATGGGTGATGCTGAGGGAGGGGAGGCCTATGTGCACGTCACCTGTTAGTAACCACATTTTTATGCTTTTGTCTCCCCTGCAGACCGTGTGTGCAGTTGCACATCATCCAGATGGCAAGGAGGATGGCCAAGTGATAGGGCCAGTGGAGGTGGGAGCAACAGTGTCACCAGGACACTCATGTACCCATGCATGTTCCTTAGTGCTGTTACAGGCAGGCCCCATACCTTATGCCACACCATTCAGGGTATTGCTACAGGGTAACCATCATGGCAGGCATCCACACAGCATCATGTGTGACGTTCCCACACCACAGACTGCCATGGGCCAATATGTCATATCTGGTTGGGCCACAGTGCTATCCATTCATGCAGGGGCACTGGCATACTGTACACAATGTGACCGGTGTCATGCATTGTTTCTGGCTGTGCTCACAACTAGAGTATGTCCCCTTCCACCATACATAGGCCATAGCTAGCAATGCCCATACATGCAGGGCTGCCTGTGCAAGGCTCACCCAACTGTGTTGTGCTATGACTGCCCTGACACACACCCCACCGCCACAGCAGTGCCACAACCCCAAACACCTTCACCAGTCTGGACACATGGCCATGGCCACCACACTGACTTTGTTCCACACAACTCATACCATGGCCACTGTGCATGCTGTGTGCATGCATACTGTGCAACTTATAGACCACCAATGCATGTCGGTATGCCATGGCCCATGGGTGTGTTTCGCAGGGGCAAAGCACATGCAGTTCAGGACACGTGTATACAGGTGTCCCTCACACAGACGCACGATGGATGTGTGTTTTCCTTGGCCATGCACAGTGTTGCTGGTTTGGTGGTGCAATACGCCACCTGGCCCATCTCCAATTGTCACGTTGCCACAGGGCCATGTGAGGCACATGACTATGGAACATGCTGTTCTGTCCCTTCAACCATGACTCCACCACATGTTTGGCTACTGCAATGCCAGGGCATCACAAAGGCCGTTTTGTGTACAGGGAAGTATGGGGCATGCCAATGGGACTTATGGTCTGCCTGGAGAGCATCCCTCCCTTGTGTCCCTTCCACAACCATCTGTCTGCCACGTGCATGCTGGTCCATGTGACCACGCAGGTGGTCATGCTACACCGGCATGGGCATATCCATGCCTGCTGCTGCTGCTGCCATACACAGCCCGTTCCCTATCATGCATACCACCTGTGCAACACAACTTTCCCATGGTGGCCCACAATATGTGTGGTACTGTGCTTATCCGCTTTGGGTGTGTCTGCCATGGTGAACACTCCTGTCTTTCTGCAGTCCCATGTAGTGCAGTATCATGGGTGTGCAGTACCATGTGCAGCACGTGACCCACTGTTGTGGCATGGCACACGTGCCCATTCTGGTCACCAGCACCACCGCTATACTGTGGCCACACGTCGGACCTCCGCTGGTGGCCTGTCCCATCCACAACCACAGTGTACTCCTGCACCCCCATCCACTTCACCCTGCTGTGTCCATTGTTCAGGCATGTTCTTCCTGTCCACAGCTGTGTGCACAGCAGTGCATGCATCAGTTGCCACACTGTTGCAGAGCTAACACAGTGCCACTGTGTAGGCATGCCTGCCTGGCATGCACATCCACCCCTGTGCTGGCCATTTCGGTGCTGGATTTGGCCACCATGCACCGCCTGGAATTGGTAGGTCAGTCCACATACCCCCCCATGGCCCCTGTGTGCATACCACTGTGTCTGTTTCCGCACCACTCATGGCTGTTCCATTGCCTGCGGGTGACACTATATGTTACAGACCACTCCCTTGGTGCCACAAGTCAGGTGCCATGGATGCACAGGTATGTGTGCACTGCCACTTCACATGCACACACATGCCTCCAGTGGCCCTGTGCTCATGGTGTATGGCCCATGGGCTGGCCATAGTGCACATGTTGCAACATGTTAAGGTGTGTGGCACACACAGGCCAGTGTGATGTGTCTGCTGTGGAGCATGCAGTCAGCTGACATTGCGGGGAGGTGCACAAGGTGCCACATCATGGGTGTCCACTGTTATGCACCTGGGACAGTTGGGCCGGGGGGGGGTTCCTGTGTGTGGTTGCCCTTGACTGCACAGTGGACAACTCCATGTGCTGTGGGATCGTTTCCCCTTACCGTTCCCTCTGCATGAGTGGGTAGACCTGGGGGTCATTGCTCCTCAGTAGTCCCTGCCCTTGTTGTTCTTTGGGTCCAATCCTACAAGGAGTGGGATTGCTCCTTCTTTTTGTGGGTCACTCACCCAGTGGTATTGTGTTCCCATGTCTCTACATTCCTCTGGCATGCATGGCATTTGCAATCACCACTCCAGTGCCAGGCACCAGGCAGGTGCACATTGCCATTGCTCTCCTAGGTGTCACCCCCTCACTTGACCTTGATGACATGACCTCCCACTGCACTTGCCCACTATCTAGGTGTATCTCCCATTCACTCAACCCACGTGCCCCTCCTCTGCACTTTGTATAATGGGTACCCTATCTGTATGCCATGGGTGGGTGTGTTCTGTTACCTTATGGTTGTTACTACTGTGTTTATGTTATTGTACCCTGGTATGCTGCATTCCTCAGCTGTGCACTGTGTCTGTTCCCATGCGTCCCACTGTTGCTGTAGGTACTGTGTATACTGCAGGTATTGCCTATTGTGTGGCATTCCAATGGCTCTGGTTGTGCCTGCGCACAGTCCCACGGCACAGAGCACATAGCCGGTAAGCATTGTCACACATCAATAGATATGTATGGTACCTGTGAGTGTGCATTGCTGACATCCACCCCAGTGTAACTGGGTGAGGGCAGATGTCATGGCCTGGCGCACATGGGTGGCAATGCGGTGTGCAATGGCTGCAGGGGGGATGGTGGCATGGTGTGCTCAGGTGTGTCACTGAATGGTTTGTTTCACAGTTTCATAGAGTTTTATGTGCTCAGGAGGCAAAGACTTTTGGGAGCTCGCCACCTGAAGGGTAGATGAATTAGTTTAATCATAATTTATTTTTCTTTTGTCCATATGCTGGTCGAATTTTTTTTAAATGTGTCCATGGTTTTGCTTTCTACTGCCATGGTTGGAAGTGCATTCCATGGTGTTACAACACGTGAGAACCATCGACTTCTTTTTTGGGTTCTACAAGTTTCACCCCTTAGTTTGAAGCTGTGTGTTCTCATATGGAGCACGGAGTTGCTTTTCTCCAGTCCCAGGGTTTCCATGAATAATGGTTCATTCAGGGCTTTGTATGTTAGACACAGGTCTCCACGGAGCTGCCTGTATCCCATGAAGTAAAGGTTAAGTCTTTCTAGCCTATCTCCGTATTCAACATTGTCCATGCTAGTGATTTTTTTGGTTATTTTCCTTTGAACACCATCTATCAATTTCCTACCTTTTATTGTATTGGGTGCATGAAAGGGGGAGCAGTAGTCAAGGTGGGGTCTCACAAGTTCTGTGTATAATGATACTATGATGCTGAGTTCCCTGCTCTTTTTGTGTTTTAGGATGCACCCTATAACGAGTTGGCATTTTTTAACTTTTATCAATGTGTGGGTGTCAAAGTTAAGTTTGTTGTCTACAGTAACTCCTAAGTCCTTTTCGTTGGTAGTTTCCTGTAACTTGACATTGTTCAGTTTGTACACATATTTCAGTTTATTGTGCCCCATGTGCATGATCCTACCTTTTTGTTAATTGAGGAACATTTTATTATCAGCTGACCAAGTTTCTAGAGAGTGCAATTCTTTTTGATAGGCTTGTGCTGTGTTATAGTTATTGATTATGCACCCTAATTTGCAGTCATCTGCATGTTTCGCCATCCAGATGCTAGGTGATGTCTGCATAGATGAAATCAGAATGTTGAACAAAGCTGGACCCAAGACAGAGCCCTGAGGAACCCCGCTTGTGACTTTTCCCCAAGTGGAAGAGTGCCCCTTGACAACAGCACATTGACAACGGTTATGCAGCCATGAAATAACCCAGTTTATAAGTATTATGTGGAATTTAAATTGGATCATTTGATTTATCAGAATATGGTGGGAAACTTTATCAAACGCTCTAGCCAAGTTCAGAAAGATAATGTCCACAGGCAGACCTGCATCAAGCAATGAACTAACATTTTCAAAGAAGCTCAAGAGATTAGTTATACAGGACCTGACAGGGAAGAAGCCATGTTGTGTTGAATCTTGTAAATTATTTTCACTTATATGTACTTCTAGCCTGGGTTATAAAAGTCTCTCGAGTAGTTTACCTATTACCGATGTTAAACTAATGGGTCTGTAATTAGTGACGTCTCTCTTATGTCCTGATTTATAGATCGGGTGACTAGAGCCTTATTGCATACTGGGACAGTTTCTCCTTGGTTTAGTGAGGCATTGAAAAGTAGAGTTAGTGGACCTGATATTCCATTTGTTATTTCTTTGAGGAATCTTGGGTGAATCCCATCTGGTCCAGCTGATGAGTTAGGCTTTAGTTTTAGCAGTACATTCCTTACTTCCTTTTCAGAAAAATGGTTCTGGAGGTGATAGATTTCCTTTAGGGATTACTTTAATGGGAGTTTCCTTTGGTGCAAAAACACTGAGAAAATAATTGTTAAACTCGGTTGCCATGCCGTCCCGCCGACACAGCGGTTGGATTTCCGCTTGCGACGCCAGCGACCTGGGTTCAGGAATGAGCCCAGGTCACTGGAGGGTCGGCCGGGGGGGAGGATTGAGCATCCTATAGACAGCTCTCCTTCTCCGGGGGAAGGGTAGGGGTCTGGTCCGGCACCTGCTGGCTCCTAGCAGAGGCTGGGAGTATCAGAGGAAGCACGGCCCAAGTTTAACTGGGGGAGGAGCAGACGTCAGTGTATGCCATGACGTCACTACGCTGCCCCCAACAGGAAAATTGAAAAATTGCTCGCTGGCCGCCGGAGGACGGCTCTCCATTTCCTGAGTGCCTCCAGTACCTTCCTAGGGGCCTCCTGTTCCTCAGCAGCATCCCCTCTCCCCCAATGCCCTTCCCCCCTCGGAAGAGGGGGACCCGCCCGGCGAAGGGATACGCCAGGATATCCCGGAGGTCGGCTGCGATCTGAGGACCAGAGGAGGGCTGGGTAAGGGCAGCAAGGCCGGGGGGAACTTGAGGAGCCTGAACGAGTAGGGGCCAGTGAAGCATGGGAGGTGAAAAAAAAAAAACTCGGTTACCATAGCGATTTCATGGCTTAGTGTTCCCTTAGCTGTGTCTATTGGTCCTACTGTTGCTTGGCAGCCTGTAAGTGAGCCTATGTAATTATAAAAAATTTTTTTGTTCTCTATTGTGTCAGTGGCCAATTTTTGTTCAAAGCTTGCTTTTGCTTTCCTGATGGTTTGTTTAACCTTATTTGCTTGTTTCCTATATGTATTCCAATTGATGGTTGTTGGATTTGTCTTATGTTTTTTGTTTTCTTTTTTTCTGTGTTTATTGCCTTTTTTATATTTTTGTTCCACCAAAGTAGAATTCTATGTCCATTTTTGTATTTCCATCTAGTAGGGACCCACGTGTCTAAGCAGTATTTTATTTTGGACCAGATTGAGTGCCATAGTGGGTATAAATTAAGGCTGTGAAGTTCAATTTTCCAGTCCCATGTTGCAAGGTAGTCATTAGTTAATCTATAGTTGGCTTCTGAGTAATCACTGATCATGGTAATTCCCTGGGCATGGGTGTTATTTATCTTTATATTTACTTTCACCATGTTATGGTCACTATCACCTAGTGGCTCCATTACAATGTGTGTTGACAGTCTATCATCCATATTTGTCAGGATGATGTCAAATGTTTTACTATCCCTAGTTCCTTCTCTAATGAGCTATTCTAGGTTTTGATGCATTATTGCTTCAATAAAGACGTTCTCGGTTTGTCCATTTCCTTGACATGTAGCCCAATTTATATTTGGAAAAGTGAAGTCTCCCATTAATACATAGTCATGAAATGTATCCATGCTGTCCATTGTGGCTAGAAATTCTTTTTTCTCCTAAGAACTTTAGTTAGGTGGTCTGTAGCCTAGGATTTCAGTGGGTAGTTTAAATTAGACCCAAATTTTCTCCACATTACTGTTAGTGATATTTATTAGGGTAATAGAGTGGGTTGTGTATTTGTCAGAGATGTATAGTGCTACACCACCTCTATGTCTGCCTGTTCTGTTTTTTGAGAATTTTTGGTAGCCTGAAATCTCTGTGTTCCAGTAGTGGTTTTGGAACCATGTTTTGGTCACTCCACAAATAGTTATATTATCTCTTTTCATAACATATTTTAGCTCGTCTAGTTTATTAGTTAAGCTATGGGCGTTAAGTAACAGTATACTTATGTCATTGTTATTCTTACTGTTAGATAATAAACTTCCTTCAGTGTTAATGTTGCAGTAGCTAGCAGGCCTAGCCTGGTGGTATTATTGGTCTGCTTCAGGAGGGATGGTTTTAACCTACCCTTTCCCCAAGGAAGTTAGTTTATACATTTATTAATAAAGGACATACACTGTTTTCCCAGTAGTGGGCTACCCCGCCTACTTATGCAGAGACAGTCCCAACAGTGCAATTCCTCATGGAAATAGAAATATTCCCAGTGAGTGAGACAGGTAATGTCTTGTTTGAGCATCCATTTTTGTAACCAGTCATTAATGGTTATCTTTTTGTTGTGGTAGGGTGAGGCTTTAGGGATGGGTAAGATTTCAGAGGCAACAGATTCACAGCCTAATTATATTAGTTTGTTGGTTAAGGCGACAAGGTCCTGCTTGATTTTTTTTTGATAGGATCATGGAAAATGTTATTCGCTCCACTGTGAACAATGACTAGAGGATTTGTACCAGTGGTTTTGACAATATTCCTACATATTTCTGTTATATCTGCTGCCCTGGCACCACTAAAACAGGACAGTGTTCTGTTAGATTTGTCTGGGTTACAGACCGCTCTATCTAGGTGTTTAATTATGGAGTCGCCTAGAACTATTATGGTTCTGTGGGTGGATGAACTGTTCATATTGGTGTCCATGTTATTAGATGCCTCACTTTCAGGTGGACTAATGGAGGGGCTTGTAGCACGAGTGGTTGTGCTGTAGTTTGTTGTCCCACTGAGTGAGGATGATTCAGGCCTGGAAAGTGTGTTATCAAATGAAATTAGAGATACAGGTGGACTTTGTTCTGTGACTGCATCTCTAGTTCCCAAAATATCAAACCTATTGCTTAATGGTATATTAAAAAAAGTTGATCTTCTTCCCTTTTTTGCTGCCTTTGTGTTTTGAACCATGTACCATGCTTCATCAGGCTCTGAGGTGTTCTCATCATCTCTCACCCTTTTTCTATTTGAGTCCCTGGCTGGTGCATTTGTTAGTTTTGTAAGCTACGGGATTTTGGCTATGCTTGAAGCACTAGGGATGCCAGTGTTTTTGTAGGGAATAATTTGATTTATTGGTGTGATAGAGGCATTATTCAAATCGTGCCTGCTAACATTTGTCTGAAGTCTTTTTGCCATTTCATTCTGACTTGCTTCAAGTGACTGTAACCTGTCACTAAACTGATTAATTTCCCTTAGCATGTCTTCATTTTGAATGCATTTGATATATTTAAAGTTTTCTTTGGGGATCTCTGTTGTGATGAGGTACATACGACAGGTATTGCACTTGATACCTATATCTCCCTCTAATGTAATTACTTTATCAGCCATTATGTATCAATCTTGTATAGTGTTCATATATAGGTGGTGCAGGTATCTGTTTGCCTGTACTTGTATGTTCTGTTTACTACAGACGCAGTCTGTGGTGGGGTTAGCAGATATCAGACTATAACTAATCTCACCTTTCTGCAGCATTTTAAGAGAGATGGCCAAGTTGTAAGCCCACAGCTCCACAACTCTGCAAATACACAAAACACATGCTTAGATGTGTGTGTCTTTGCGCCTGTCTTCGCACGCAAACACGTGCATGCCCTGCCCACGTTTGCCCTGCTAGCAGCAGGGCTCAAGAAATAGCAGCTGTGACCTGGAAGTAGCCAAGGGTTCAACACTGCTCTCGGTGCTTATAATTAAAAAATATTGTTTCTGCGTTATTTTTCACAGGGGCAAGAACCACTCATATGTGGAACTGCACCCAGTTACTCGAGTGTCTCCCAATGTTAAAAAAATTAGGAACCCACACTGAGTTGTAGTCCCTGGTAAAGCGCAGGACTACAGCTCACTCTTCCTGCTTCCTGCAAGCAGGTTCAGCAGGGCTCTCAGTTCAGTGTTAGCTAAAATATAAAATCAAGCAAAAGATAAATACTGGCTGTACAAGACTCTCTTAGCCTACACTCTGCACTGTAGGGTGTTGCAGTTTCAGGATGTGTTGACTGTCGCTGCCACTGCATAGTACGCTGCTGTGCCCACCCATGTGACAGTGTATGCTAATCCTTGTGATGCTCCTCTGGTGTGCCCGTGTGTGGCCTGTTCTGCTGGTACATGGCTCCCACAGTACTGCATGTATTTGGTGGGTGTACGGCAACAGTATGCATGCACTGGTGTTGTCTGTGTACTGGGGGATGTGGCATGCACATGCAGCCTCCCCCGGGAGTAGCCAGCATGCTGGGTGGCCTCTGCTTCCTGCAAGGGGGGACATTGCATTGTGCCATGTATGGGCCATGGAGGGTGGGGGTGTGTGGTTTGGGGGGCTCCCCAGGGCAATGTGTACATCACGAGCCGTATGTGCTTGTGGGGACTGTTGTGGGCATGCACAGTGCTGGAATATATGTCTGCATGGGCCACGCATGGGTGTAACTAAGGGGTGGATCGTGTTGTACCTGTTGCTCAGGCTAGTGTGTACTGTGTGCAGCGGCCCAGTGTTGTACCAGTGGGCAGGTGGCTGTGGCCTGTGGCCACTATCTACTGGCATCTGTGCCTGTCACATCCCCACTCTGTGGTGCATGATCTCTTTCTCCATGGTATTGCTTGCAGCTGGCGGTAACCTTGCAGCACATTCGGCAGTCGGGCACCCTGTGTGTGTGTGTGTGTGTGTGTGTGTGTGTGTGTGTGTGTGTCACACCTGTCACAACCACATGGGGCTTGTGGTGCATTTTCATGGACTGCTGTGCCATCTGTATACATGGCACACACTGTCACACATCTGCAGTGGTTTGCCCAGTGGGGTGTGCATCCCATGCCCCCATGCCCCATCCACCATGCCCTGCGCTGTGTCATCACAACCAGAATAGCACCACACTGCAGGTCCAGTCTGTGACATGGGTCCAGTACCCATTTGGCATCTTGGCCCTGTCACTGACCCTTGCACTGTGTTGTCCAGTATGCTCTGTTGTGCTACATGGTGTGTGGTGGGTTCCACCCCTGTTGCCTGGGCTCTGCCTGGCCTACACAGTGTGGTACATTGTGCCATTCCCATGCTTTAACCTGTCTGTGTGCCACAATAGTTGTGCTGTGTGAGCACCACATGTCCGCCTCTGTGGCAGGTTGTGCCCATTGTACGGCACACATGACCATGGGTGTCCCCTGGCACTGTGGCCATGTCCATGCCTGTGTGGCCACTGTGCTCATCCTTGCCTTGTGCATAGACAGTTCACCACTGTGCCCATGGCATGTCTTCCATGCGTACACAGCCATGGCCTCTGCTTTGCATTCCCACATGTGGCATGCAAGCCATTGCATGCTCAGCACCTTGGGGCCTGCTGTGCACATGCACAGTTGTGTACACTGCTCACCTAGGCTGTACCAGCTGCAGTGGCCTATGGTTGGCTGTGGGGCAGTTGTCATGTGCTCAGGCATGACAGTGGCACACTGTGGCACCTTGTGCTGTGGCATGACATTGCCAGGGGTGGGGACTGTGTGCACGTTGTGCCCCTCATGTGTTACTGGTGGAGGTCTATACTGCCATTCCTGGTGCCATGCTGTGCATGGCTGTGTGTTCCACACATATCATTTGAGGGGCTGATTGTTCCTGATTGTGTGTTTTTTTCCAGGTTCCCAGCAGACATCCACTGCAGGGATGAGGCCAATGGGGTCCGGGTGACACAGGACTGCACCAGATCACAGGGCTACACAGCTGCTCAGAACTGTCATGCTGCAGCTCACAGCACTGCAGCAGGTCATGAGGGGGAAATACCTGTGCAGTGCATGTGGCATCTTGGGACATTGTACAGGCTATCCATGAGTGGTTTGCTGAGGCCCAACAGAGGATGGCACAGCGCACCAAGCAGTAGGTTTGCCACTAGACTTTGTCCCATTCCACCCCTTCAGTCCCACCAGCCCTGTCCAACATTGCAAATAGTTCCACCTGCTCCCTTCATAGTGCCACTTCACCTCCCCATACCCCGTTTTCAGGTTGTTTCATGCTGTTGCTGTTTTTTCTGCCTGTTTACTGTTTATTTACTATTCCTAGCTGTTGTTGTTTATTGTACACTCTTACTGTCACTATTGATATTGTTGTTGTTGCACTTTTTATTTACCTAAATATTTTTGATACACAGTTTGTTGCCTGCTACATGTTCATTCACTGGTGTGCTCTGCGTGTGCTGTGTCCCTGTACCAGCCATGGCCTTGCCCGCAGGTGGTGGGGTGTGCACTCTCATGTCCATGTGCATGCACCACACATGTGTGGACCACGGCTCATGTGGCTGTGTGGCCTGCCTTGTCTCCTCTGTTTGTGGCTGGGCTCCATCCCCACTAGATCATTGTGCTGTGGCTCTGCGGGCATTGCTGCAGGCACCCAGGCATGCATGGGTTGCTCTGCTCACCCTTTTTGTGACAGTCCTGTGTGCACCACTGGTTATGGGGCCCCATATTCAGTCTGGGGCTGTTGCTCCATGCTGGTTTGTTTGTGTGATCATGCTGCACTGTGATATTCAGATTGTTTTGCACAGTCACATTCCCATGCGCTACTGCTGAATATGGCACTGTTTTTCTGCCTCGTATTTGTTTGCGCCACACATCCATTTGCGCGGTGTATGTCTGTGGCATTGAATATGTTGCCTTAGCAGCTCTATCAGTTGTGGCCAGATTTTGTTTATTATGCAGTTTCAATTGATTCATGTAATTATTTAGACTTGTAAAGGATTGATTGAATCTGTCAGTAATTTCCTTTTTGTCAACCAGTTCCTTTCCCCATCAACTATTCTACTGACTTGTGTATGAGTGCTTGGGTTTATTAATTAATTTACTGATTTTCAAAACATCCTTCCATCAGAGAATGTTTGTGTTTGTAGCTTTTTTAATCTGCTTCTTACATTTATTCTTCAGATTCCTGTATTGTTGTCATGTGTTCAAATTGTCTGTTTCTTTATAACTTTTCTGGAGATTATCTCTCTCTTTTATTAAGGTCAAAACTTCTGAGCATATCCATTTTTTTGTTTTCTTCTAATTCTCCTTGTTGTAAAGGGGCCAATTTATCCAAAACCTGATTTGGTGTTTTTTGTAAATATTCTAAAGCCTCATTTACGTATTTCATAGCTTTTAATTTGGACCAATTTATGTTAGATAGTTCACTTTTAAACAGACTTTTAAAGTTGTTGCACGCTTTTCTGAATTTCATTAACTTTGGTTGCATTTTGGGCCTTTTGTTGCTCCAGATACAAAACACAGGTGCCTGCTCACTCATGCTATGTGGTAAAGCACCACTGATGTAATTTTTTGTTTTTGTTGTTAGTCAAAATCCAATCAATAAGTCTAGCCTGCTGGAACATTGTTAGCCTGCTGTGATTCCCTGAATTGGTGCATCATTCATTAATTTTCAACTACTTCAAAGAACTGCTGGGCGACTTTGATTTTTTATCTGTTTCTGTGACAGTGTAAACATTACTTCTGTGCTGTTCCATGTTTGCTGAGGGGGATCAGCAGCAGGCCACTCATGGAGTAGCATTCCAGGGGTGGACCACGCTTCACAACATAAAAGCCTGTGCCACCATGGACGCGTGTGCCATGGTGTGCACATGAGTGGTGCAAACACCACTCGGTGGAGAAAAACAGTGCACTTTGAATTTAATTTGTGGTTTTATTGGTTAGACTAAGCATGGCCTCAATTTTAATTGTATTGATCGTCACTTTATTGTCAGGTGTTTTCGAATGGGAGGTCGTGGGGACACGATTAGAGTGGGAGATAGATATAAATGGTAGGGATTTGACACGCCCTACTACTGGCACTCCGGGCCTACTTGGAAAGGAAGTTTCTGTGTTTTTCCTTGTCTTCTCAGGTAAATATTAATTTATTATTTTATTGTGACATTAGGAAATGCATGAATAATTGTCTGTTGGGTATCGGGGTGGGGGAAGTTGTAGGGTGGGATGTGGAGAAGTACAACTTGGCAAGGTGTTTGAAACTAACTGTAAATTAAGGTTTTTTAACTAGGTCCTGTATCATATTATTGCTACTTCAGAGTGGAGATATGTCCAAATCCTGGCCCATTGCCTTTAAATATTAAAATCAAAAGGGTCTTCTGTTTTGTCATGCAAATGTCTAACAGCAAAAATGGATTTGCTAAAGGATTTTACACTTGAAAATGAACCTGATTTTATGGTCTTTTCGGAGACTTGGCTTTGTAAAAGATATGATGAAAACTGGAAAGATATTGCAAAATATAAGTTTGCTAGAGCTGGCTGTAATAAAAAGGGGGGGGGAGATGCTGATTTATTATCATGAAAAATTGTGTTCAAACCGCTTATTCTTATATACAGATCCCTCATTTTGTGACTATTTGGCCTTTGAATTGAGATTTAATACAGGAAATCCCTCTTATTGTTTGGGCTATACAGACCCCCTTATGCTTCTCATAAGGCTCTGGATTTATTATATGAAGCTCTGTTCCCGTATTCACATTCCCATGATTTGTTGTTAATTGGTGATCTAAATTTAGACTGATTTAATCCAGGAAAATCTAAAAAGTTAAACATTTTTGCTCTTGGATTAGATCTAACACAGCTGCTTTCTGAGCCTACCTGTATTAATATAAAACATATCAATGAATTCACCTTGATTGATTTAATATTAACAAATAGTCCAAATCAGTTTCCTATTTCAGGAATTGCTTCCGATTTGTTCGGTGATCACAATATGATCTTTTGTATCAAGGGGCAGCATAAAATTAAGAGGCAGCCGAAACTGATGTCTTATAGATCCTTCAAACATTTTGACTATTTTCATTAAGGATTTGGAGAGGGTACATTGGGAATGTTTAGAATTAATCCCAGATTTACAGTAGATTTAGCTTGGGATTACTTCCATGAGGAAGTGCTCCTTGTTTGCAATAAACATATGTCATTAAGATCAAGGAAAGTAAAAAATAATTCAGCTGCATGGTACAATTCTGAGTTAAGGAAAAAGAAACAAAGTAAAGAAAGGGCTTGGAAAAAGGCAAGGCAGACAGGGATATCTGATGACTGGATGTACTATAGACAACTAAGAAATGTTTACGTCATGGCAGTACGGGAAACTAAAAATACATTTAAAAAAAAATAAAATCTCTGAATCAACAGGGGACCCTAAATAATTCTGGGGGCTCATTAAAGGGTTAAACAGTGAAGTCAAAAATGGAACTAATATTCAATTATCTAATGAAGAGAATTACTATAAAGACCTTTCCCTGCCTGATAGAGTTAATACATTTTTCATAGAGTCTGGTAAATTCTTTGATCCTACTACCAAATTGAAGAAAAATTTAGATAGTTTAACTGGTGTAAGCCATTCCTCTCCCTTTAATTTTCAGAAAGTTGAACAATATAAGGTTCTAGAGTTACTATTTCCTTTGAAAGTCAGTGGGAGTTGTGGACCAGGCGGTTTGACATCTACAATGCTGAAGTATTTAGCTATGAATATTGTTGGTCCTTTGACCTACTTGTTCAATAGATCAATATCTTTGGGTACTGTCCATGGGGTTGGAAACTGGTCAGAGTGGCCCCTATATTTAAAGGGGGTGACTCAGGATATTTAAACAACTATCGACCAATTTCATTATTGCCTCTAGTTAGTAAAATCTTGGAAAAGTTACTGGCTCAACAACTGACTGAGTGTTTAGAAAATCAGGATTTGCTGGATCAATATCAGTCAGGCTTCAAAAGGTTACATGAGACTTTGGCCGTTGTGTCAAGGGTCTTGGATGACATCGAATCGGCTATGGAGGCCAAACATTATACTGGCACCATACTAATCGATCTCTCCAAGGCCTTTGACACAGTAGATCATCAACTTCTGTTGTCCCAACTAAACAAGATGGGAGTTGGTGGTCTAGCACTAGACTGGATTTATTCTTATCTATCAGATAGAGATCAGATAATTTCAATAAATGGGATGGTGACTTCTCCCTTCTTGGTAGAATGGTGTGTTCCACAGGGCTGTGTCCTGGGGCCCCTGCTCTTTTTTAATATAATAATAATAATAATAATAATTTGTATTTATTTAGCACCTTTCAGCTGTCAAGGCGTTTTTCAACAAATAAATACAGGATAAAATAGTATAGCAATATGAAACAGATAGTTAATAAATTCAAAGATCAGAGAACTCAAATGGGATAGGAATATATCTAAAGGACTTAGGAAAACATGTTGGTAATGCATCTTGCCAATTATATGCATATGATATGATAATTTATATGTCATGACCCTCTGCTGGATATGTTCAACAGTCTCTCCAGGACTACGTCAGCTGCATCCAGTCTTACTTTATTAAAATGAAGTTAAAATTGAACTAAACAAAAACAAAATGTGTGATCTTTTGAACTTTTTCTCACGTTGATGGTAACTTTCAATTAAACATAGAAAAATAGAAACATAGACTTTGACGGCAGATAAGGACCACTTGGCCCATCTAGTCTGCCCATTTTCCTACCTACAGGATAGGCCGTAGATCCTAGTTAACCAACAGCCTATTTTTCCTACCCCCCACAAGAATTGCCTTATGTCTGTCCCATGCATTTTTGAATTCTCCCACAGTTTTAGACCACAAAGCTGGGGATGTCCTGGAGAATACTGACATCTATCAATATTTTGGTTTTTGGTTAGATAAATATGGGACAGAAAATAACCATTTAGACAGTTTAATCAGTTAAGCAAGAGGGTAGGATTTTTATTTTGTCATAAGTATTGTTTGGATGCTGATACTCTAAATTTAATTGTTCAAATGCAAATCCTACCCCTTATTGATTATGGGGATATTTTAAACAGTAATTCCACCTCTGACAGACTGCATAAGTTAGATATTCTGTATAACCGGTTGGCAAGATTGATATTAAATTGTCCTAGATTAACTCATCATTGTGATATGTATCAGAAATTGGGTTGGCTCTCCCTCTCAAGTAGGCGAGAGTATCATAACAATATTTTCTCCTGTAATTGTGGGCTGGTTATGGTACCTGGGTACCTAAAGGACATCTTGACTCGTCCCTAAGGAATAGTCATCTTAAGGCAATGCAGTTACCTTAAATTAGGACTAAAGGATCAGAGGCATTCTTCAGTCAGTTTGTTCTAAGGTAGTGGAATAACCTCCCTGATGTGTTTAGAGACAAATGCGAGAAAGCCCCTCCTGTATTGGTATTAAAAAGATATCTCCTCTCCCTTCCCACCCCTTGTAACTGCTCTTAGATGGGTTTATAAATTATGTGTATTGTTGTACAAACTTTTTTCATCTTATGTAATATTTGTACGTCTAATTTGTGATATTCAGGTTTACTGTATATTGTATTTGTATGTTGTATTTGATACGAAGATCACCATTGAAAATTAGCTATGCTCTAAGGTCTTAACCTTATAAACAAAACAAACGAACAAACAAACCCTTGTTTTTCTTGTTTTTCTGTCTAGTTGTTTCTGTTATAACATGTTATAATATGGCTAAAAAAAATCAGTAATCTAATTGGCTGAGGAGCTCAGAACCCAATTCTGTTGTCCCACCACAACAGCACTGGAAGAAGGACCAGTAGCCTCTGCACAGTGAAATCAGTTGTACCAAACACATCCCTGACTGCCATCACAAATGTGGCTGTCACCTTTACTCATTAAAAACCTTCAACTAGGCCCTAAAAAATTATCCTCTACACACACACACACACACACACACACACCCCTTACAAAATTAAGCACTACAGTACTTGCAATTTTAATTTATGGTGTTTCTTTGTTGCCATGCTTACTGGGGAACTCTGTGTTGTTTAAAGAGCAGCAGACCCCTCAAAGAAAATGTCAGTAAACATAATATTAGGTACAATTCAGCTTATATTCTATATATGTTCTACAGACTTCTCCTCCTTGTTATGAATCACTGAGGGAATTTGCATGAAAACATCATCTTTACCCATTAGAGTTCATCTATCTCTATAACTTACTCCCTACTTCAAAGCACAGTCCTCTGTTGTGACATCAACATTTATTGCCATGAGAGTATCTGTGATGTTACAAGCACTGTGTAACCACTCAGTCCCCTGGGGTTACTAGAATCCTATCAGTATTGGTGTTAGGAAGGTAGCAGGCAGCTGGTAGGGAGCTCATTAGGGATTCTTACATAACAACATCATTGTTTACTCAGCTAGCCTGAGAGAAGAATGATTATGTCATTTAGAACTCTCACAGCAGCATAAGCCACACTGTGTGGACAGCTGCTCTGGGGAGCTTAAAGTGTTCATTCTGTAGTTGGATTCTGTGGTAGTTAGAGCTTGAGTGTGGAGGTGAGAGTGGCAGAAGGACTGCCACAGCATTTCTCACCCTAGTGTAGTGTCATTCCAGCTTCCAGTGAAGTGGTGGAGACCAGTTCTACAGCATGATTTCCTGATTTCTACTCCCAGTGAAGTGGAAGGAACTGCTTGGTCTCAGTGGATTCAAGGGGCAATCCCCTGAAGATTCTGTGTGTGTTTCAGCTGCCTTGGAAAGGAATTCTGAGAGACTCTTTGATCTGCTACCCTGGAAAAATGCCTATTTGTTGTTCTGTGCCCAGTGGACAGGCCACCAGTTTGTGACTACTGTTCTAGGAGACAGGATCTCCACATATTTAGGGGAATCGTAGTCTGGGATGTATGTGCCTGTAGATAAGGCTGGATTGCACCTGTCAGTGCCCCTAGTTCACCCAGGAGAGTGAATTTTCTGTTAAACTGTTCACCCAGGACAGTGCAGTTTATTCTTTGGTCACTCCAGTGAGTGACGGATATGGAAAGTGTGGTACCTCTGTCATTTTAGTGTGGAATGGTGGTTTCAGTGGTGTAACCCTAAAGAATGGCAGAGTCTGTTGGTTGGGGCAAAGGGTAGAAGGAACGCCATCTAAGTGCTTACAAGGCAGGGCTTCCTGGTTCATAAAGGGCACCAGTTGTACTTGAGCAAAGGGCCAGTGCTGCAAGTTAAGGTGTGTGGCTGAGTTTCACATAATTGCACCTATGCTGAAGAAGAGTTCTGAGTGTGTGGCTTAGTTTCACAAAATGTGCACTCATAGGAGGAAAATGTTCAGGTGTTTGGCCAGGTGTCCACTGAGATGCACCATTGGGAAATTGGGAAAAAGATGTTCTTTTTGTGTGTTCATGAACTGTACTGCATGGAAGGAGAGTTTGTGAAATGTACCTGTCCTGCCTAGACCAGCCCTTGGGGGTCCACTTCTGCTTTAATCTTCCATTGGCTCCGTGTCATAACAGCGATGAAATAAAGGTACCCAAAACCTGTCAAACCCCTGCTTCGGCAGCATCAGCCACATCGTTGTGGCTCCTCTTCAGTTAAATGTCCTCACCATTGATGGTATGCACGTGGGCAACACATCTTAGATGATGGCTCTCCGCACATCACCAGTAAACCTTTGGAGAGACAACCTAATCACGCCGATACAGGAAACTGGCATGGTGCAACAGAGGACACCCCTTATGGCTCACCAGGTATGTGTTAAACATGCATTCCATTCTTGTACCTTTGCACCTTGTGGTCTATTATGCTAGTAGGGGGCTCCACCCCCACACCACCATGGGGTGCTGCGACCCCAGACCCCCCCACTATCTCTAGGATTAGTGCTCTGAGGTGCACCTGGACACAGGGGCAGGTTAGCACCTCAGAGTGGCCATTTACTCCCTATCGCCCTTTAGTCAGGGTCACCGTTATTACTGTCACTGCTCTTTAGTTGCCGTTATTGATTCCCCAATTTAACTGCACTGTTTGGACATACTACCTTTCCATCTGTTGAATAGAGCCATACTGCACAATCCCAGTTACTGTTCTGGACATTCTGATTATTATTTCTGGTTGTTGGATTTGCTGGGGCCCCCTCAGCAGTTTAGATCTAGCATATGCCTAGCTGTCTCCCCGCAGGACCTGGGTTGTGATTTTACACAAGGTTCATGTTGTTTTGTTCTTGCACCCCCCTCCCCCACCCCTCTCTTCCTCTAGAAAATGTGCCAGGTATATATATCTTAGTGCCAGGGGTGGTACTAAACTTTTGTAAAGTAAATGGTATGCCGGTATGTGGGTACTAGTGTTCCAGATTTTAATGGAGTGTGTGATAACTATTAAAAAGTAGTCTGTGGGGGTTACAAAACATGGGGGCTCATCTGGTGATATTTAATTTGAGCAAGAGTTACAAAGAATGTGGCTTGTCCAAAATAAGTATGTTTTGGGGTCTGAGGCATGCTGAGGGTATGTCTAGGATCTTCCTGTCTGGTGGTGATGCACCCATACAGAAGATCATTTTACCAGAAGTTGTGCTGAGAAAAATGCCACCTAAAAGTATTTTGCTGCCTGAATTTCTGTTGAAAAGAAAGAGGAAAAATATGCTGTTTGTGTGTTTACCTTGAACATGTGAACTGAGCAATGATTGCCCTTGACTTGTGGTGAAAGAGCTTAAAAAACTGTTTAAAAGTTACAAATTTCCAGAGGAAAAGTATTTGTGGACTTAAAATACAGTGTTTTCTAAGTGCTCAGAAAGTTTCAGGTGTGTACAGTGAAAATTGGGGGGAGTTGCTAAGAAAAATGCACCTAGTACTGAGTGAAAATGCCTTAACATGCTTGCCCCACTGAAATTTCAAGCTGAGGAAAAAAGTGACAATTTACAGTTAAAATTTCACTTTCTTGATGATCATCATGCAGGAATGTGGCTGACAGAGAGCAAGGTCATTTGCATGGTGTCGTGCGATTGGTCCCAGTGCACCTAAGCCCCACCCTTGCCTGAGTCTCAGTGTTGTGAAACATTTGTGGTGGAGAAGCTAGCAGTGTGTGAGCAGTGTGTAGTTCATGCAGCAGGCAGGAGGAATTGCTTACAGCAGAAGTCCTTCTGTACTAGCAGTTTTTCTAACTTTTTCACAGTTAAACCAGGCTCAATCCGTATTCCTACTGACTGGATAGTGATTGAGGTGATCATAGCTACAATCGTCGGGACCGCCAGCCCGTTTCACCCTTCCTTGAGTTGGCAGCAGCCCGTATTTCATCAATGGTGGAAACCAGCTACTGCCTTTAAGTACCCTGTGAAAAAAACAATGACTGGCACTGAGGTCGGAAAAATGTGTAAGAACTCAAGTAAATGCAGCAAACGTACTGAAAGAGAGAGTTTTGTGAACATTTAAACCTTGGACTGTGTGTGTGAAAGTGCTGTTTTCAAAAAGAGTGAACTTTAAAACAAACGATCCCTCTGGTCCAAGTGCAAGTAAATGTAATGGATTGAGAAAAAGTAAAGTGAACTTGTGCATAGGGAAAATCAATTGAAATGCAAAAGATTCAGTCAGAATGCTAGCAATTTTAGACTGAGTATGATACAAAGTTACAGTTGCCATGTTGAGGTGTAGCCAGCAGTGTGAACAAAGCAGAGCCATTTTAGACCAATGTTGCAAACCCAAACAAAGTTTCAACTGGTTTGCTAAGCGTTGTGGTATACATATGCAGCAGCCAGGCAGCCTGCTAGCGAACTTTGCCAGTGTGTTAAAACCAAATCTCAGAGTGATTACAAAAGCAGTAATTTGGGGACTTGTGTGTTTAATTTGCAGAACATGGTGCAGCAGCCCCCTCACTACCCTTTCCATGCCAGGGCGCAGGTAGCCCAACAAGAACAAGAGCTAGCTAATTCTGAGAAATTGTATGACTGTTCATCAACACTGTTGAGATGGCCTTGCCAAACTATCTGGTTAATGTGTGTAGTATGCCTAAAGCCAGGGAGAGATGTTTTGCCAATTCCACATTGCACAGACTGCAGAAAGCAATTTAGGATGAGCATGTCAGGTGACACAATGGTAGCTGAAACAAAATGCATCTGTTTAGCTTCAACTTGGACACAGGCAGGGAACTCTGTAGAATCAGAACAACAGCAGCAGGTTGGGTGCAGTGAGAGAGACCCCATGGAGTTTGTAAAGGAGTTCTTGGACATTGTCTGTGTTGATGCTTTGCAAGGCCCAGAGGAAGTGAAGTGTTCCATGCTGCAGAGGGTGGAGTTGGATGCTGCAGCTGCAGGTTCAGCAGATCCGTGGGTGGTATCCCAAGTCCAAGCCTCATGGGAGAGTCTGAGGTGGAGGAAGAACGTTGTTGGGAGGCCAGTGCCTCCAAAGACAGTGGAGAGTGGATGATTTTGGGTGTTGGTGCAATCACCAGCTCCTGGGCAGAATGTGTGGAAGAAGAAGAAGCTGCAATGGCTGCAGTGGGACCCAGTAAATCACCATTGGTCTTGGCTTCCATGGAGCCTCCCAATGTCTGTGTGGAGGAAGGCTCTAAAAATGTGCCCCTGAGTGCAGAGATGGACTGCTTTTAATTTGCACTATGTGTTCATAACTGGTTCAACCAGGACTGGCCACTCCCGAGCCATGCTTCTGGATTGGAGTTAGTTAAAAGCAGCAAAGAGGAGAGAATTGTTTGTAGATGAGCTGTGGCCAAGTATGGACCTTCGTACCCTTTCTTCTCTTACCAAATCTGGGAAGAAATTGAGAAAGACAGGCATGCCTGGTTGTGGGAGGAAACTTGTGCCAACCTGCACCCTAGAGTAAATAAGTGGGCCCGAATTAAAGTGTGTAATGAGAGACTGCAATTATGGAAGCATGGCAGGACCTTGCTAATTAGTTCTGTGACAGTAGTGGACAAAGCTGGCCAAGAGACAGTCTACAATGTTCCTATTGTGTGTCCAGATGGGGTGACAGTTTATGGCCCAGATCCTGAGTGGTACTACCCTTGAAAATGATGCCATCCATCTGAAATTGTGCCCACTTGCCAAAAGTGAATGCAACCATGCCACTTCAGCCATCTGCCACAGAAGAGGCAGCAACCCAGGATGGAGGTGCCTTTCTTCTGGTGATCCAGATTCATCTTCAACAGCATCCAGGTTCAGCTCCAGCAGCATCCAGGTTCATCAGTGCAGCAGTCAGAGACGATTTCCAGTCTGGGTCCAGTAGGAGGTCATGGAAGCATCTGATCCGAAGATTTTGTCTAGCCAGCAGCCAAAGATCATCAGGCCGCAGGTTCAGAGAGGTGAAGTTGACATCCTTTTGTCACCTAGAACTTGTAAGAAACTCTTTTCATTTTTAGTTTGACTGCTGTTTTCAAAGAGAGTGAACTTTAAAACAAACTATCCTTCTGGTCCAAGGGCAAGTAAATGTAATGGATTGAGAAAAAGTAAAGTGAACTTGTGCATAGAGAAAATCAATTGAAATGCAAAAGATCCAGTCAGAATGCTAGCAATTTTAGACTGAGTGTGATGCAAAGTTACAGTAGCCATGTTGAGGTGTAGCCAGCAGTGTAAACAAAGGAGCGCCATTTTAAACCAATGTTTCAAACCCAAACAAAGTTTCAACTGGTTTTGCTAAGTGTTGTGGTATACAAATGCAGCAGCCAGGCAGCCTGCAAGCGAACTTTGCCAGTGTGTTAAAACCAAATCTCAGAGTGATTACAAAAGCAGTAATTTGGGGACTTATGTGTTTAATTTGCCGTCGGCAATATGCAAATTGCCTACACGTCAGCACTGCATCTGAACTGTCACAGACAGTTCGTCCCCCCACCACAAACACCTAGGTAGCAAGCTGGAAGCCCACCCCAGCGTGATCATGCACTCCCCTCCACTTCTGCACACTGTATGACCGACGGGGGTGCCCAATCCCCCATCGGCTCCACTGCCCCCCCAAAAGCAAACTTCCTGGTGCCATGCTGAGAGCCCAGCCCAGCATGGCCAAAGTCTGTGGCGCACAGGGGTGCCCAATCCTCTGTCAGCTCCGCTGCCCCCACCCCAACAAACTTGTAGGTGCCATGCTGGGAGCCCACCCCAGTGTGGCAAAGGTCCTACGTCGTCTTAAAAAAAAACTTAGAACAAAAGGAAACGGTCCCTTGTTGACTTTCTTTCCCCCTCAACCCAACTTGTGCTCACCCTCTGCGTACCCCACCCACCTACCCACACCCTCCTCACCCGGCACAATGATCTTTGATGGACCGGGAACACGTCTGTACTCTTCAAAGCCAACCGTGAACTGAAGAAATGCTGGAAGCTGTATAATGACATAAATGTTTTTGTTTTTTTCAACTTTGGTGCATATCTTGGCCATTTTAGGGAATTCTTTCACCAAATTTTCAACGTGGGGTTCTTGGGACCCCCACCTCATGAACTCAGCACTGTCATTTTGTTATTCAGTCCCGAAAGGTGATTTCGTGGTCACTGCGTGGAACCACCTTTCGGAACCAAGTAATAAAATGACAGTGTCACACTTCATGAGGTAGGCCCCCCTAAAACCCTATGTTCTAAAATTTCATGAAACAATTCCCCAAAATGACTGTTTTACGAGCGTGTGTTGCGCAGTTCCTACGCACCTCGTAACTTCTAAAATGTTTACTATTTTCACTCCAGATTTACAACATTGTCATTTTACCACACCTCCTTATGAGCAGTGTAGCTGTCATTGTTCACTTCTTGCCAAAAATGTGTTTTCGCGCTTGTAGTGCACAATGGCGCAGTCGGTGTGCAAAATCAATGTTTGGGACAGATTAAGAAAATCACAGTGATGCTGTTCATGAGTAGAGGTCTTAAAATGGCTATGTTGACAATTTGGTGACAAAAGTCCATAAAATGACTGTGTTACGAGCTAGCATTGCACAGTTTTCATGCACCCCCGTAAGTTCACGAATTTGTAATATTTTCAGTCCATATTTTAAACACTAGCATTTTTCCACATTTCCTTATGAACAGTACAGCTGTCATTTTTCACACCCTGGCTGAAATGTGTTTTGGCACTTCCGGGTCAGAAATCCGTGGTTGCTGTGGGAAATCAGTGTTCAGGACAGATTAAGAAAATCACAGTGACACTGTTCATGAGCGGAGGCCCCAAAATGCCTGTGTTGACAATCTGCTATAAATAATCCCCAAACTAATTACATTACGGGTGTGCATTGCACAGTTTCTATAAACACTCATGACTTCACCAGTTTTTTTATATTTTCACTCCAGATTTTCAACATTGCCATTTTTTACACCTCCCCATGAACAGTACTGCTGTCATTTTTTACATCCTGTTTGAAACATGTTTTCGCACTTGTGGTGCCAAATGGTGTAGTCGCTGTGTAAAATCAGCTTTTGGCTAACAAACTGATATTGCCACTGTTCATGAGGTGCGGGTCACAAAAAACGCATGCTGAAAATTTGGTGTGAAAATTCTAATGAACGCCTGGGGCATTAGGGTTTCCAACCCTAACACCCCACCCTGTAGAGACTGACAGGCATCAGGGGTGTGACTTGGGACTGTCGCCTATAATGCTCATACCATTCCATCCCCACCCACACTCTGCAGCCTGTGACAGGCATCGAGGTGTGCCTTGGACTCTTTGGCCCCAAAGTTTACCCCATTCTCCTATACTGCACCCATCTCACCATATTTCCTTGTGGAATGGGGTGAGCATAAGACCCAAAGACCCCAAGGCACACTCTGACACTTGTTGGTGTCTGCAGGGTAGTGTGTGGTGAAATGGTGTGGGCGTTATGCCTGACAATCCATAAGGCACACCCCAATGCCTGTCAGTCTCTGTAGGGTGGTGGGGGGTTTGGCTTCAGTTCAATACTTCACTGCCATTCCTATTATGCATCTCTCTAACTCCTACACTACCAATGCCAATGCCAGCAAGCAAACATTCGGCATTGACAAATGTTTGTTTCATTTTACCGGTGTTTTGGTGTAAAATATTTTTTGCGTTTGGGCACCTGGTAGGTAGCACAAGTCAGATAGAGAGGGTTAGGGGGAAGGCGGATCGGTGGTCCTGATTCTAGATAGCGGTAAGCAGTACTATCTGTTAGGACGTGCTTCAGGCAGTTTCTTACAGCCACTGAGAATCCATAGATAGTGCAGTAGTAGGATAGAAACTGAAGTTTCTTCAGTGGGCCTCTATCCTTTAGTGTTACCTGCCTGTGCTTGGCACATGGTAGGGGAAGATCAACCCTCCTCGTAGGGAGCCTCAGAGGCAGGATGGCCTGGTACCAGGCCATGTACTGGCCACGGACAGCCAGTGGTCTGGTTGCAGTGAGTGTAACCACCCAGTCCCTTGGGGTTTCTAGAATCCTATCAGTATTAGTGTTAGGAAGGTAGCAGGCAGCTGTTAGGGAGCTAATTAGGGGCTTCTTACATAACATCGTTTACTCAGCTAGCCTGAGAGAAGAATGATTATGTCATTGAAAACTCATGCAGTAGCATAAGCCACACTGTGTTGACAGCTGCTCTGGGGAACTTAAAGTGTTCATTCTGTAGTTGGATTCTGTGGTAGTTAGAGCTTGAGTGTGGAGGTGAGAGTGGCAGAAGGACTGCCAGAGCATTCTCACCCTAGTGGAGTGACATTTCCAGCTTCCAGTGAAGTGGTGACTAGTACTACAACAGAGTTTCCTGATTTCTACTCCCGATGAAGTGGAAGAAACTGCTTGTTCTCATGGACTCAAGGGGCAATCCCCTGAAGTTTCTGTGCATGTTTCAGCTGCCTTGGAAAGGAATTCTGAGAGACTGTTTGATCTGCTGCAGTGAAGAAATGCCCATTTGTTGTTTCATGCCCAGTGGACAGTACAACCAGCTTGTGAGTACTGTTGTAGGAGACAGGATCTCCACATATTTAGGGGAATTGTAGTCTGTGGTATGTGTGTCCATAGATAAGGCTGGATTGCAACCAACTGTCAGTGCCCCTAGTTCACCCAGGATGAAAAATGCTAATTAGCCTTCAAAAAGAAAACTGAAATAAGGGTAATAAACTGTTATGAACAATACAAGACCATCAACTGTACCTGAAATACCTTTTAAAGTGTTAATTTCATATAGTCCTAAAACATAAGAATCAAATGGCCATCAAATCAGAAAAACTATCCCTGCTACCCATGTGCCCATTGTTTTCCACCCAGACCAGCCCTAGGACCTCTGGCTAGCATCCCCTACCTACATGTCCCCTCCCTGCCTACTTTGATCAGCAACTGGAACCTTAACCAGTCTTCCCCATCTACATTCTCCCTGTCCTCCACCCTGAATCAGCCATGGGACTGCTGGGCTAGCCTGCCTCACCTATGTCTCCATGGTATCCTCAAATGACCAGCCTTGGGATGACTGGAATGGCCTCCCATGTCTACTTTTCCATTGCCCACCCACTCGGACCAGGCCTGGGAGCACTGGATCTGCCTCCACACCTACAGGTGAAGCTTGCCAAGATTAAACCCAATTCTGTAGCATGCTGCAGCAGAGTTACCATAGTAAACAATACAATTTCAATGGTAGTCAGTCCCTTTTGTCATGCAGGAAACTGTGACACTGTGCTTCATCCTGGCGGGCTTCACTGTATGTTCTCCATGTCCCTCAATCTGGATCAGTTTTGGGATCCAAGTTCCAGCTTTCTCTAGGAAAATCTCCACCTTTTTCCCACTTGGACTATCCCTGGGAACCCATACTGGCTGTCCCCATGTATGTCACCATGTTCCTTCACCCAAATAATCCTTTGGACCACAAGACTAGCCTTCCACATCCATGACTCCCCTGCCTGCTGACCCAGACCAGCTGTGGGACCCCAGGATCAGTTTTTCCCACCTATGTCCCATTATCCTTCCACCTGGACCAGCCCTTAGACCTCCCTCATTTAAGTCCCTCCTCTTCCCCCACCCAGACCAGCTCTGGAATCTCAAACTGGCATTTCCCACCTACTGTATGCCCATTGTTCTGTCCACCAGGACCAGTTCTGCAAACCCTAGAAGAGTATTTGACACCAACCTCCACATTCATCTCCCATGCTGTCCAGCACTTGAATGCCCAGACAGGGTTCCATGTGATAATGGCAACAGTGTAATAGCGATCGCCATTTGGGTGCATCTACATTGCCAGAAATGAATTTCAGCAATGTAGACTCGCGGCGAACAACAAGACGGGGCCAGAGACTTAAATTTTATTGTTTTATGCGGGAATACACCCCCCCCCCACACACTAAAAGATTCTCAACTCCAGGGGGATGCTTGTCAAGGGGGTGCAAATCTAAAAAAAACAAAAAACGCGACCCATGGTGCCAAAAATGAGCACACTGCCTAGAACAAAACTCAGCATCCCACCAACCCCAGCCTGCCACCAACCCACCATGCCACATGAACAGCTCGGTAGCCCACCACTGCACTACACCCAACAAACCCTCCCTCCCCTTCCGCCTGTTGCATGGCGTGGTCCCTCCCCACCCCCGCGAGCGTGTGCACATAGCGACATCCTGTCGCTATAGTCGCTGAACCCCCTATCCAGTTGCCCTCCCTGTCCAGTAGCCCTGTGTAAAAGAGTTGTGATTCAGTTGCCCTTTTTGAAAGCACTCAATCACGGTCACCTAATACACTGGATACCCCCAGACTGGTTTCCTAAACTCACCTCCACCCCCTGCTTCTAGCAGGACCAGAAAAGTGATCCATGGAAGGGTGTTCAACTCACATTTTTTCCCTTGTTTTCTAATTGGATCAGCCATAGGACTCCTATACAAGGGTTCCACACTCACCTTCACCTCCATCTCCCACCTGTAGCACCCCTAGGTCCATAGAACTTGGGTCTGAAACACATCTGCATCCACTTCTCCCTCTAAGATCATCCTTAGGACCCTAAAACAGGGGCCAGATACCCACATGCACCATCATCAGATTTACTACGACATACCAAAATGCCGAATCTGGAAACCCAGGCAACCAAACATTATAGCCTGATGGTCGGAATCCCATAAGTCTTGAATTGCCTGCAACTTTAAATTTTTCTGAGTTTTGGGGGCTTTGCCACCCACAACCCCTTATTTATGATTGCCAACTCTGCTGTGGGCAATTCCAGACTGTTGGGATACCGACTGTTGGGCTGTAATTTTCAGGTTCCTGGGTATTGGCATTTGGCAATTCAGTATGCCGTAATACTACCCCTTCATCTTCCACTCTGACCACCCTTAGGGTCATCATACTAGAATTCTGACACCACCTGCACCTTCTTTCACACCATTCCTAGAACCCCAGATCCATAATTCAACAGCCACCATACTCTGCCCCCTCCCACAGACCACCTATACGTTCTCCTGGAGCATATTTACTCATCTGAATCACCAAAAAGGCTTCCCCAGCTATGGCCTCCTCTTCCCCCACCTGGTCCTCCCAGAGGACTCACATAATAGACTCCCCCACATATGTTCACCCTCTTCTCTCATCTGGACCACCTAGGGGAGCACCCAAACCACACTGTCCCCAAACCTATGGCCATTATTGGGGGCAATCAGGAGCCTAACAACACTGCTATGGGGATGGGGAAACCTGAAGCTTGGGATGGGGCTTGACAGCCTGCTGCCAAGGCTAAGAGGGGTACAATAATGAGTATGACACCTCGGCTGGGGGGCTCAAGAGCTAGTGGCCCCACCTTCAGCATGTAATGGGTGTGGACACACCATTACAGTCAATCCACCCAATACAGTTTAAGAAGAGAGTCTTACCTGAGCACTATAGGAGCCAGTGGTAGGTATCTCAAAGGGATGTTGTCCACCACACCTGTAAAAAAAAAAAATAGAAAAGGGGTCACAAAGGATCCATAGCTCTTAGATGGTACAGTAAGGATGGAAAGGACAGGTTAGGCATAGAAATATACTTATCTGATGGTTAGGGGTCCATGTCCTGTCAGACATGTCAAATAAAATAAAATTAGATTAGCTGGGGAAAAAATAGAGGAGCAGAAACTGAGAAGAAAGGAAGTGTGGTTTGGGAGGGGGTTCAGCCACAACCCCCTGTGCTCCTATTGGAGGCCCTGTGACCAGTATTGTACCTGATAGCCAGGTGGGCTAGTGGAGGCTTTTCAGGGGCTAGTAGGCCTGTTGGTAAATAAAAGAATGGTACTGGTGGTCTTGCGGGCTAGGAATGCCATCATGGTGGGGGCTACTAAGTAAAATGGTATCCCTGACTGTCTAGTACCCTGTGGCTAAGGCCAATTTTCCTTTGAAATTAATTAGTACCCTTCTCTTGGGTCTAGTGGGGGCTCTTTGAGCTATAGTATTGTGTAGGTGCTGCTGATGTGTAATAGTGACAGGAGGAGGAGGATATGCTTGGGTTGCACCTGCAGCCAGCCACATAGCACAATTGTGCTACAGTGAAAGTGCCTGCAGGCACTTGTAACTCCCATCCCACACAGAGCTCAGGCTGTGACCCACTCTGTATGGGTGGGGGATAGAGAGAGAGGCTCAAGAAAGAGAGAAAGGAGCCAGAGGGAAGAGGAGAAGGCAATAATAGAAGCACCTCCCTTCTCACCTTCCCAAGCCATCACTTCGGCAGCAGAGTTTGTTTATGCCCCAAGGGGATGAAGCAACAGCAAGGAGGTGGTCATGGAGGAGCCACATCTCCTGGCTACAACAGCAGTTTTGGAAGTTGGGCTGGAAGGTGGCAGGAGCTGACATTGAGTGAAACCATTCCCACAATAATGCTGAAGCCAGGAAGGGAGTGCAGAGGTGGCAGGAGCTTCCAGGGAGTAAAACCACTCCCGTGGCAATAGGAAAGCCTGTGGGGGCATTGTAAGAATGGGAGAAGAGAGGAATGGCAGCAGTAGCAGTGGCAGGTGTTTATTTATTTATTTAGAAGAGATTCACCATGAAAGCAACAAGAACTGTAAACATCTCGTTTCCAGAAGCATCCCGGGGGGTAGTGTTGGGTAAGTTACTTTTTCTATTACTTTCTATTACGTTTGGAAACTTGTTCCAGGAAGCTCTGTGCAGTCACTAGAAAGGATGGAGAAGTACTAGAAAAAAGTAATACATCTTACAATTATAGTTACTTATTCCTTTTTCTACAAAAGCAATATAAAAATAATAAATAACTATAACAGATTACATTTTTTGAAAGTAATAGGTTAGTTACTAGTTACTTTCAAATAAATGTAATCAGTTACAGTTACATATTTCTTTTGTATAAAAAGATATAAGTAATTGTAACCGTAAGGTGTATTGCTTTTTTTCCAGTACTTCTCCATCCTTGCTAATAATTGCCCAGAGCTTTCTGGAAAAAGTTTCCAAAAGTAATAGAAAGTAATAGAAAAAGTAACTTACTCAACACTGCTCGGGGGTATAGGAAGAAGTGTGGGACAATCATTTACAGGAAACAGGGAACAGAATCACAGACATTACAAGTAGTAGATAATTAAGAACTAGTGCAGCATATACAATCTATACATTTCAATTACAGACAAGGTAAAAACACATGAACATAAGTTATATCACAGCTTCATGGTAAGCAGAGCAGCAAACATTATTGGATATGACAGCTGATTTAAACCAGGTGATAAAGTGTGGAAAGACTGAAAGTAGATTACAATGCTAGTAATTTGAGACTGTAAGGAGGCCTAGGGGGTAAATGCTTAGTTGGGATGACAGTAGCCAAGTGCTAGCTGATTGATCTAGTATGTAAAATATCAGAGGTGGGTGTAGGAGGGAGAGGCCTAGGCCTTCACTCCACCCAAGGTGCTGAGAACCCCTGTTAGGGAACATTGCTTAACCAGCTGTTAGAGGACAAGGGAGCCAGTATTAGAAAAGATAGAGGAGAAAGGCAGAAAAGGATAGAGGGACATGGACTAGGGGTGGGGTTACTAGGGAGAGTGAGAGGTGAGAGGGGCAGTTAAGGAAGAATTGGGGGTAGAATGGTGGAAAAAGAAAGGAAGCCATTGCCTTCACCCCTTCAGGAGCCAAATAGCCCTACAGTGGCAGGGGGATGGGGAGCTGGCAGAGGAAAGTAAATTTGGACTAAGGGGAGAGGGATAGAGAAGCCAGTGCTTACACCCTATTCAGGATGCAGAGAACTCTGCAAGGGGGGGGGTGCCAACACCCCCTTCAGGATGCGGAGAACCTTCAAGGGGATGGAGAGCTGGCAAGCAAAAGTATTGATGGTCTAAGGGGAAGGGGATAGGAGGGGGGTAGGGTGGAATGGTGACATAGAAGGGAAGATAGAGGGAGTGGGAAGCCAGAGCCTTCACCCCTTCAGGATGCAGTGAACCCTACAAGGGGATGGGGCTCTGGTAGAGGAAAAAGAGGTTGGGCAAGGGGAGAGAGAGAGGTGTTACATAGTTTAAGCCACACTGTGACTTTAGGAATGCCAGGGGGCTACATTTCATTGTAAAGGTCTGCAGGATGCAGGCAAGATTGAGCGTTCCCCAAGGAGAGTAACAGACAAGCCACCTGCAGCTGCAATCAAGCCCAAGAGGGTCACTAGATGAGCCTGGGGGTGGTAACAGTAGTGTACATTAGGACCAGGAGAGCCCAGAGATCGCCATGGTGGCCACAGCAGAAGCACTAAAAGGGAATAAAATTAAAATCTATTACAAAAATATATAGATTTAATTATGGCTACCGAGGGCGGGGTGGGGTAAGCAATCCAACAGGTTAAATCCAGGCAGGCAATGCTTGGTGCATGCTGGCTAGCACTGACATTATTAGGACATCTTGACATTGGCAGCAGGATCAGTCAGATAGTAAATGAAAGTTGTTGGGGGGGCTGTTCTTTGGCTGTTCCCTACAGCTAGAGGATATAACTTGAAAAAGCATAAGGTAGAGTGTCTAGGGAATCGCCAGCCCTATCCACCCACATCATAACTTAACAGTGTTTACCTCACAAAGGGTGAAAACAAGGGGCTCAAAAGAGGTAAAGACAGTAGTCAGGAGGCACTACCTTGACAGGTTCCTGCCTTGGTGGGGCAGCTCACTCCTGATTGACTGCAAGGGGCCTTGGCAACTTGAAGCACCAATCAGGAGTCGAGTAGGGTTAGCTAAAGGCTGAGGAGGAGTCCATGTTGAAAAAAAAGCAGTACTGTACAATGTCTGCACATTGCTTTTTCTTTGTCTGCTAAGTACCTGTCCTATTCCTGTAGCATATCTGCAAAAGGATGCCTTGTACAGGCCCTGTACAGTATCTGTAAAGATACAGTTCATTCTGCCCTTCTTTGTGGGGGTGGGGCCTGCATCCAGTACCTATCTCACATCAAGGAATAGAGCACAAATGTAGCCCCCCCCAAAAAAATTACTCCACTAGAATCATGGAGGACATTGGGGCACCGACCAAAAATGGAGGAGATTCACATAGTGGGTAACAGAAAAATACATGTGATGCAATACAGACATAGACAGACAAAGATGACAGAAAAGACCAAAGGTCCATCCAGTCTGTCTGTAGTTCCCGATTAAACCCCAGGACCAATTGCCCAAACAGGGGACTAGCCTTCACTATCTACCCCACTGTTACCCTACATACTACAGCCATCTTGAGTAACCACTACATCCTTCACTCCATCCCAGCCATACTTGAAATCATTTATGGTTTTGGTACCCACCACCTTGGCTGGCAGACTGTACTACCCTTTCTATAAAATAAATATTTTTCATATTCCTCTTAAACCTGTTTTTCATCATTTTCCATTCATACCACCCATGTCTTAATTGTTGCTCAGGCTAAGTAGTTTCTTGCAGTTCACCTTGTTTATTTCTTTCAAGGGATTCCCTAGTGAGGGACACTGAGAGGGAAGTGAGTCTAACAACACACGACCAAGAGGTAGTACATTGTATTCCAGGGGTAGAGGCTTTTAAGCAGGGTCTAAAAACGTTATTCACTCATGTTTTTGGTGTTTAATCATCCCCACAGTGCTAAGTACCCAACACGAGCCCCCTCCCTTCAATCAATCAATCAATCAATCAATCAATCAAAGTCTTTATTTAACCAGGCGATCACCGTTGAGCAAGCTCATTTTCGAGGTGGACCTGGGTTTGTTAACAAGGAACAAGGGACAATATACATGGTATGCAACACACAAGAAAATAGTAATAATACAAATAAAGTGAGGTACAATAATACAGTATATACAAAGTATCAGCAGGTAGCATTGACAGTAGTATATGTTTAGAACAGAAGATACAGCTAGTTTTGGGTAGGACACAATTTTTCATAAAAGTAAAGAAATATACATATCAGGTACACTGAACACAAATAAAACCTAACATAAAAAGATATATAGTGATACGGTATGGAGAATTTAGAGCTGGAACCAGGGTCAAAGGAATGTGGAAGGGACAGATATGGGAGGGGGGTAGAAAAAGGGGAGAAGGAAGAGTCGATTATAGATGTGACCAGTCTTTTAACAGTAGTAATTAGAGTATGCTTGGACTCATAGGAGTCACTATTTAGGGTAGACAGACACAAAGCACCCAAAACGATGCTACCTGCCTCCACAATATCCAACACTAGCCTCCTCCCTCCACGGCTACAGACACTAGCCCCCTCCCTCTACAGTATCCGGCAATAGACCACCTGCCTCCTCAGTACCCTACACCAGCTCACCTTCATTGACAGCACCCAACACTAGCCACCTGTGTCCACAGCACCCAACACCAGCCACCACTGTCCACAGTACCCAACACCTGCAACCTCTCTCCAAGCCTCCATGATACTAGCTCCCTCCCTCCACGGCACCTGACACTAACATGTTTTCCTTACAGCCCCGATGACAGTAGCCCCCTTGACTGTACACCTCCCACTGCCCCCAACACTACCGTGGCTCTCTCCATCATCCCAGACACTCATCCCCTCCCTCTACTTCCCGACTCAACCCTGCACACCACCCCTCCTTCTCTTTCACTACAGTCTCTCTGAACACCCTTCCCGCTCTAGGCACCCCACTTTTCTAAGCTCATGGATATCACCTCCTCCCTCCCTCCCTCCTGGGCCCCCTGACTTCCAGAAACCACACCCTTCCTCCTCAGCCATTTGAGAATCATATATACACTTGTTACCCACCTGCCCTGCAAGGCTCCTCTGAATACCACCTCTTGAGACACCTGAGGCACACATTCACCCTCCTCTACACTCTCCCTTCACAGGCTCTAAAACTAGCCCTCCTCCCTCCCTCCTTTCACAAACCTGACCCTAGCTGACCCATCTTCCAAAGCCCCAGACACTAACATTCCACTTCTCCAGATACTAGCCCCTCCAGCCCTCAACAATAGCCCCACTTCCTTCCTTGGCACAAGACACTAGCCCCACCTCCTTCACTGGCATCAAAATTGGCGCTGTCTCACTAGCTAAATGTAGCAGATTTTGTATCTAGCTAGTAAGATTTTCCTTTAGCCAGCCCTGTGGACTTGTACTGGAGAAGGTAACACTTTAATAAGTTCACCAGCAGGGCCAGTGGAGAAGACTATGGGGAATTTTACCTGGCTACCAAACAAGAAAATCAATTTTCCTAGTCATTAGTCCTGCTAGCTAGTGGCTGCAAAACTTCATTTTGACCATTAAATTGAATGTGACTTACCTGCTATGTTCAAGTCACAGTGTCCAGGGTTAGATTGGCTTGGGTTTGGGGTATTCTGCTAGTATCTAAAGGAAAGCACAGAGAAGGATGTGGAGACAAAAGTGTCAGAGGTTCTACAGGAGAGATCAGGGGTTAGAATTAAACAAGATAAGATACTTATCTGAAAGGTAGATAGTCAACATCTGGCCAGATTTGTTAAAATAAAGGTAAAAATGAGGAATATATAGTAGCTTGAGTAGAGATAGAGAGCAGCAGAGAGATACAAATGGCAATACAACATAGGACTAAATAATGTTTTAGTGGAAAAGAAAGAGTTAAAGAGAAACTACTGTATTATAAAAGTTGAAAACACTAGATTTTCACCAATTGTATTTGAACTTTATTGTTTCTAGTTATTGTTTTTTTACTTTCCCATGCTGTTGATCTACTAAATATTGTAGGTAATGCAACTCTTATTTCACTAAATCTTTCAAAATCGAGAGTTCCTTCTGTGACACTTGGACAGCTGGTTCTGATTGCACTATGATTTTTGTAATATAAAAAAATGTAGTGTGATTGTCTGTCATGAGAAAACCTGTGCTCCTGGGATGACACCCCCCCCCCCCAAGGTATCACTTCAAATGACAGGATATGTTAAACAGCAGATCTCTGTAATGTGATTAACTTCCAAAGACTCACATTTTATGGTCTTGTTGTTGAGCTGTGCTTCTTTGAAGGCCAGGAACTAAAATATCCATTTTATGACGTCTTCAGAGGAAAGAACAGTTAATTTCAACTGGTGCTAAAAGAAGCTATATGTCAGCTAAGTGAGAAACTGCAGAGTTGTAAAAGTTCTTTGATATCTTTGAAAAGCAGGAAAACACACTAGATCAAAGAGGAGCAGGAAACCACTCCAGATCAAAGAGTCATATTGGAAATGAGTTGTTGCTTATGTCATCTTATTTAAAATACCTCCTGAGTGATAAGACATCCTGGTTGTATAATTTTTAATAAACAGAGGAGGAGGAGCTGGGTGACATCATGGAGGAGGCAGGTTCAAAGGCAGGTTTTTAATTATGCTGTGGCTGACCTTTAGCGGATGACTCTTTGATCTAGTGTGTTTTCCTGCTTTTCAAAGACATCAAAGAACTCTGCAGTTTCTCACTTAGCTGACATATAGCTTCTTTTAGCACCAGTTGAAATTAACTGTTCTTTCCTCTGAAGACGTCATAAAATGGATATTTTAGTTCCTGGCCTTCAAAGAAGCACAGCTCAACAACAAGGCCATAAAATGTGAGTTTCTGGAACTTAATCACATTACAGAGATCTGCTGTTTAACATATCCTGTCCTTTGAAGTGATGCCTGGGGGGGGTCATCCCAGGAGCACAGGATTTCTCATGACAGACAAGCACGCTACATTTTTTTTTATATTGCAAAAATCATAGCGCAATCAGAACCAGCTGTCCAAGTATCACAATCCTCCCCACCTAGACTGGATGAGCTTCCCAAATCGGTTCACTCCTCATAGACACGAGACAAGCCATCTGAGTTCTGATTTTTCACTCCAGCCCTATGTAAGATTGTCATGTCATACCCTTGCAAAACAAGACTCCATCTTAACAATCTACCATTAGTTTTTCCCATTTGTGTCAGACAAACCAGTGGGTTGTGGTCAGTTTGAACCACAAAATGCTGCCCATACAAGTATGGCTCCAACTTCTTTAGGGCCCACACTATGGCAAGACACTCCTTTTCCACAGTAGAGTACGCCTTCTCCCTGGGACGTAACTTTTTACTCAGGTACACTACTGGGTGATTTTTTCCCTTGGTTGGATGTCTGACTCAGTACTGCCTCAATACCCACATCTGAGGCATCAGTCTGAACTATAAAGGGTCTGCTACAGTCAGGACTTGTCAAAACAGCAGCACTGCACAGTGTCTCCTTCACTCTGGTAAAGGCTTTATCACAGGCTGGATCCCAGGTAATTTTCTTTGGCATCCTTTTCTTTACCAGGTCAGATAGGGGAGCAGCCAGGGTACTGTAATTGGGTACAAATTTTCTATAGTACCCTGCTGTCCCGAGAAAACTCCTGACCTGCTTCTGCATTTCTGGTCTGGGCCATGCCTGGATCACCACTACTTTTATTTGGCTAGGACGGAGCTGTCCCCGGCCTACCACATGCCCGAAGTATGCTACCTCTCTCATGGCCACCTGACACTTCTCAGCTTTGACAGTGAGCCAGGCCCTCTGTATCCTGCCCAGCACTTCCCTAAGGTGGGATAGGTGTTCCTCCCAGCTGGCACTAAAGATGGCAATGTCATCCAGGTACGCCATGGCGTACTCCTCAGCACCATTTAACACATAGTTCACCAACCTTTGGAAAGTGGCTGGGCTGTTCTTCATTCTGAAAGGCATTAGTTTAAATTCAAATAAGCCTCTTGGAGTGATGAAGGCCGACCTCTCCCTAGCTCTGTCTGTTAACTCTATCTACCAATACCCCTTGGTCAGGTCAATGGTCGTAAGGTAGGTTGCCCCTCCCAACTTGACCAGGAGTTTGTCTATCCGGGGCATCAGGTGGGTGCATGACTTCGTGATTGCATTCAGTCTATGATAATCCACACAGAAATGAGTAGAGCCATCTGGCTTGGGCACAAGGACTACAGGTGAGGCCAAGGGGCTGTGGGATCTCTGGAATACCCCTAAATCCAGCATCTCCTACACTTCTCTCCTAATGTCCTTTTGGACAGCCTCTGACACCCGATATGCTGTCCGCTGTATGAGCATCAGCGTCCCTGTCTCCATATTGTGTGTCACTAAGGGGGTTAGTCCAGGCTTGGCGCTAAACAATGGGGAAAAGTCTGTTAAAACCTCCCTTAATTCCTGGAACTTGTCTAGGGCCAGCTGGGGAGACAATTTTACTGCCTCCACAGGGGACTCCCACTTGCTTTCTTCCAGCAAGTCCAGAAGGGGGTCTCCTTCGTCTGTCCCCTCCCCAGGACTACACACTGCAAACACCATGTCAGTCCTATTAGCATATGGCTTCATCATGTTGACATGGTACATCCTTTCTGTCTGTCTTCTGTCAGGTAACTCTATAATATAGTTCACATCATTTACCTTCCTAACTACTTTGTACAGTCCTGCCCACTCAGCCTGCAGCTTGTCTTTCCAGACCGGAATAATGACCATGACTTCCTGACTCAACATGTATGAGTGAGCTCTGGCTCTGCGATCATACCACACTTTTTGTTTCTGTTGGGCAACTGCCAGATTGCTCTGGGCTGTCTCAATAAGCTCCTTCAGCCTTTCCCTAAACCTAAGGAACAGGTGGGGAAGGTATTTCTTCCAGTCCCTCCCATGCTGTTCAGCAAATGCCTGGAGCACTACCATTAAATCTTTCCACAAGCCCATTGGCTTGTGGGTGATACAGTGTCATGCATCTCTGCACCACCCCAAACTTCTCCCATAAACATTTCATCAGGTCCGACATGAAGGAACCCCCTCGATCGGTGATAACCTCCTGCGGAAACCCAACACAGGAGAAAATCCCAAGTAAGGCATCTGCCACTTTGTCTGTCCTCAGTGAGGATAGGGTGACTGCCTCTGGGTACCGGGTGGCATAATCCACCACAGTCAGGATGAATCTCTTCCCTGAGGAGCTGGGGTTATTTAAAAGGCCTCACAATATCCATTCCCACACTCTGGAATGGCTCCTCCGCTATGGGCAATGGAATCAGGGTGGCTTGGGTTTTCTTGCCTGCATTCCCTATTTCTTGGCACCGGTGACAAGACCTACAATACTCCTTTACCTGCTGGGTGAAGCATGGCCAATAGAAATTCTGGGCCAACTGCTGCATAGTGCGCACGATTCCCAGATGACCAGACAAGGGAATATCATGTGCAATCTTGAACAACTGCTCATGATACCCCTGGAGAACAACAAGCTGCCTGCCTAGCACCCCTCCCTCTGTCTGCACAGCCTGAGTATACATCAGTCCATTTTCCCAATAAACCTTATGTTTACCGTCTGCCCAAGCCCTCAGCTTCTCTAGACTAGGGTCACTTCTCTGAGCAGCTGCAAACTCCTCACACATTCCCAAGGCATGGGACAGGTCCCTTTCAGTCGCTAAACTAGGGTCCCTAGCACTAACATCAGGGCACTCAGGATCACTGTCAATCCCAACCCTTTGACAATGGATCACCCCTGCCTCTTCAGAGTAACCCTCTGTAGCTGTGTGGTTAACTGCTACTGGGGAAATTTCTACCCCCTTTCATTAGTCTCCCCAACTGGAGACACAGGCTGGGGAACCAGCCTCCCAGTGGTTTCCACAATAGCTTCTGTGGGGTTCAGGGAACTACAATTTTCCCTTGCTGCTTGGCTATGGGTAACTGCACACACCATCCCCTGTTTGAGATTGTTGCCCAAGATCACATCCACTGCTAAGGTTTTGGCTACAGCCACCTGTTGCACAGTACCCCCTGTTTCACCCCAGTCTAGGAGAACATTGGCGAGTGACAATGCTTTCTCCTCACCAGTAAAGTCCTGTACGGTGACGTATTTGTTGGGTATAAGCTGACCAGGTTCTACTAGATCCCTTTTACCAATGTCAGGGATGCCCCTGTGTCCCTTAACCCTTGCGTCTGAACACCATTCACCATGACTGGATGCATGTGTTCCCTCGCATGCTTCCAGGGACACCCAAACAACCCACTTCCTTCCTAGCACCACCTTGCATATTGCTTGCCCTTTTGGGACACTGTCTGGCAAAGTGCCCATTTTCTTTACACATCCAACATTCATTTCTTTTCTCAGAGAAATCTTTTCTCTGAAACCTGGGGCTAACTGGTTTCGGTGGAGGCAGTGAGGGTTTTAGCTGCCCTGAAGGCGTGCTTTTCCCTTTCTGTGCTGCCATGCCTGCCCCATTCACTCTCAGAGCAGGTCTGCTCTTGGCATAGTGTTCCAAGAGTTCAGCAGCCTCTTGCACTGTTTTGGGATCTCGGTCCTCCTGCCAGGTTTTTAGCTCAGCTGGGCATGCCCAGAAAAACTGTTCTAACAAAATCACATTTTCAATTTTATCTACAGAGTTTGCTTCAATTCCTTCCCACCAACGTTTTACAAACTGATGTTGTTTCATGGCTAGTTCCTCATAGCTCATGTAAGGGCTTCTCCTGAGCTTATGGAATTTAGCTCTGTATGATTCAGCAGTCAATAAAATTTTTTTTATTGATTATAACTTTTAAGATTACACAGACACATGGTGCAGTCATTATGCTTATACATGCAAATCTTCTTAACACCCAGAATCTGTACAATACCGTACACCTAGTATGTACTCTTGTTCAATTACATATATGATTCCAGCATATTATACTCTTTTATATCACTGCCATCAACATAACCATGTCCATGGGGCTCAGTGCTCTCAACTGTCGCCTGGTTTCTATGCCCACCCAAAATAGCTAGATAAAAGAAAGTATCTCAGTAAAAAACTACAAAAAGGAAGGGGGGGGGAAGAAAGCACGTTGGGAGGCTAGGGGAAAAAAGAAAAGGGGGGATGGGGGTTAGCTCATCTGTCCTGTACTCTAGGGTACACTTGGTGTTTTCAAAAATTCAGACCTCAGATATGGTCCCCACTTTGCTTGAAAAGCCCGTCTGTTGCCAGACTGCGAGAGGAAGGTTTTTCAAAAAACGATAGACGAGTCACTGCTGCATGCCACATTATTCTGCTAGGTATTGAAGGTTGGTGCCAATGCATAAGTAGGAGCCACATTGCTTCTAAGATAACTGAGAGAGCCCAATGCTGAGCCGGTTGGGGAGGATCCCCATAGAGGGGGTGAAGATATCACCCAATAATGCAGTAGAGGCATTCAGGGTAATCTGGGTATTTACAACTTGTGAGATGTCTTTGATTACCATGTCCCAGAAAGTGGTAAGGGAAGGGCAGGACCAAAGTAAGTATTCGATGTGGGCACCAGGTTGCGTGCACCGCCAGCAGCGGCTTTGGTTAAGTAGCCCCCGCTTATGCAATACCTCGGGCGTGCGATAACAAAACAGTAGGATTTTCAACTGTATGAAACAACTATTTGTATCTTCATGGGCTGTGTGTATAGTCTTAAAGATAGAGAGCCATTTCTCATCTGCTATCTCTACCCCTAAGATTCCTTCCCACTTCTGTCTACATGATTGTGTAGGGTCCTTCTGCGAGTCTCTCAGGGTACGATAGAAGAGGCCTATTAGGCCTCTTCTAGTCTTGAGGGTGGGCAAATTGTTAAGCCATTGCCACTGTTCCATACCTCCTTTAGTGCTAAGGAGAGGTGTCAGAGCACTGCGAAGTTGTAAATACCACGAAAAGTCTTTTTTAGGTAGTGCAAATTGTTCCTGCAGTTGTGCAAAGGGTGCGACAAGCTTGGTAGCCGGAATAAGAACATCGGAGATTGTACTGACCCCCAAGTGTCCCCAGGACTGCCAGTTCACCACTTCACCTCCAATTTGGATGAGTGGATTATTCCATAGTGGGGCAAATTGAATCAGTGGGCGCCAGGCCAGTGTTGACATGTGAGACTTAATAAACAATGTTTTCCAAGCCCTTGCCATCTCCATGATAGTAGGGGGGAGTGTCACACCCCTACAGGGGTACGAAGTGAATAAGTTATAAAGGGTTGTAGGGCCCCTGACTGCCTTTTCCAACTAGACCCATAGGGGAGCTTCTGCGTTCTGATTAACCAACCATCTGTTCACTTGTGCCACCAGACAAGCTAGGTGGTAGCCTTGAAACTAGGGCATACTAAGACTGCCTCTAGCCCAGTGTCCCCTAGTTTTTAGTCTATTCCACCTTGGTGCCTTATTATCCCATATGAAACTGAAGACCAATTTGTCTAGCGACTGGAAAAGTTTAGGGGAAAGGCGCAAGGGCAGGTTATTAAACAGAAAAATGAGTCGAGGTAGAAATAACATACGTATCGCCCGGACTCTGCCTGGTAGTGATAACTTGAGTTTGCGCCATCTCTCCACCTCGGTGGTCAGTTGGGTGTAAAGGGGGGGAAAAATTGACTGTTTTGAGTGCTGCCCAGCTTTATGTAATTTGGGTTCCCAAATAATTAAAGCCGGATGCTGCCCAAGACAGTTCAGTGCCTTGAGTGCACTCGTTCGTGGTGCTATAATTGTTTTTTTTGGGTTGATTGTGAGACCTGACAGCCTAGCAAACTCCTCCAGTACCTGGAGAACTTCAGGGATTGCTTGCTGTGGATTGGTAAGTGTCAGAAGAAGGTTGTCCGCATAAGCCATGGCCACATAGGTTTGGTCTGCCACCTGAATTCCTTGTGTAGCTGGGTGAGTGGCAATAACCCAAATAAGGGGGTCCAAGGCCATCAAAAATAGCAGTGGAGAGAGGGGGTAGCCCTGTCTAGTACCCCTATAGAGGGGGGAAAGGGGGTGATATCTCACTGTTTGTGAGGATGCATACCATGGGGAAATTGTACAGAGTAAGTATCCACTGTTTGAAACTAGGCCCCAAACCATATTTGCACAGAATTTCATGGAGATAACCCCATTCTGCTGAATCAAATGCTTTGGCGAAATCTATTGCCAGGGCTGCCATGGGTAGGTGGGCCCTATATGCAAACCACTTAATATTGAGCAATAGATGGGTGATCTCTGCACCCATTTTCCCTCTCATAAATCCCACTTGCACCGGGTGGATAATTGCAGGAAGTACCTCTGTTAGCCTAGTGGCTAGAGCTTGAGCTAATATTTTGGTATCCACTGGGAGCAAGGAAATTGGGTGAAAATTCACACAATCCAGTGGGTCAGAGGATTTTTTTGGCAGGAGTGTGATGAGTACATCCCTCATGGATGGAGGTAGAAGGCTCTTGTTGTGGGAATCTTGCAGCTTCAGTTGCAAGGGGGAGAGTATATCAAATCCTAAAGCCTAGCACAACTCTGCAGACATGCCATCCAGCCTGGGAGCCTTCCCATGTGCCATTTGTGAAAGTGCGATTCGTAGTTACTCCCGCATTAGAGGGGCATCCAGATGGGCCCTTTGTCTGACAGACAGAACAGGCAGCTGGGTATTCTGGCAGAATGTCGATAGTCACCGGGGCAGGTCTGCAGGGCTAACCGTAGTGCGGGATTGGTACAGAGATTCATAAAACGCTCGCATTGTGTGGTTAATTTCCTTTGGGGTAGATGTGACAGCACCTGACGCCTTGCGTAATGAGTGGATCCTTGTGGCAGCTTGTTGCTTGTGCAGACGAAAAGCCAGCAACTTCCCGGATCTCTCCCCATTGGCCCAGAAATTCTTCTTGGATCTCAGAATAAGCCACTCAGCTTTTTGCTGTAATATGGTGTTGATCTGATATTTGAGACTGAGAATTTTATGGTAAAGGGTGTTGTCTATATTAGTCTGAGATATTGCCTTAAACGATCGTTCCAGTTTGGCTAGGTCTGTCTGCAGGCAGAGTAACTTGGATTTGCGAGCTTTGTCTTTGGCGGCCGCAAAAGCGATAATGCGTCCCCTCAAGACTGCTTTAAAGGCATCCCAGACTATGCTGGGTGAAACTCCACAGTCTGAGTTTAGGGTGAAGTAGTCCTTCGTCGCCTGTGATAACATAGGACCAAAAGCTGGGTACCTTAAGTAGCAGTGGATTGCAGCGCCATCGCACTTTGTGTGTGGTATGTTTAGAGGGGGCATATGCAAGCCAAACTGGTGAATGGTCTGAGATAATTATTGAACCGATTCCAGTGCCCATAATGTCTTTTGAGGCTATGTCATTAACTAATCAATAATCTATGTGGCTGTGCATTTGGTGGGGGGGGGGATAAAATGTGTAGTTCCTGCCTGTAGGGTTTTCCCTACACCAAACATCTGTTAGTGCCCATTCCTCCTGCAGATCCCGGAGGGATTGTCTAGCTTTGGGAGTGGCCTGCTGCGTAGGGAATGATTTATCTAAGAAAATGTCATCTACCAAATTGAAATCACCACCTAGCAGTATAGGAAGTGGGGGGCCATCAGGTTGAAGATCTGAAATTGCTTGACTCACAGCTGGAAAAAAATCTGTGCGTTTACCATTAGTGGCATATAGATTACCCAAAATCAATGAACCCTCAGTTGCATGTAGCCATACCAGCACCCATCTACCCTGTCTGTCTTTTTTAACACCATCTAGTTCCAGTTAGAGGCACGGTGGATGAGGATAGCAACCCCCTTAGACTTGGTAGTGGGAGCACTAGCCACGATTTCCCCCACCCATGCTTTCTTCAACCACATAGTCGTCTTTTCTAAGTGGTGCGTCTCTTGCAAGAGAGCTATATCCACCTGCAATGATTTTAAATACTGTAAAACCTTAGTTCTTTTAACTGGGTGGTTGAGCCCCTTAACATTCCAAGATTCCCACCTAGGGATCTGGGATGAGGAGGGGGACAATACCATTTCAGGCCGGAGCGAGACAAAAGGAGTACTTACTGTGCCAATGGGAAGGAGTAGAGAATTGTAGTTATGGTATAGTAGTGGGATACAATACCCTATGTGAAGCAACACAATCAGCCCAAGCAAACAAGTGAGTGGAGATGAGAGCATTGCCAGGAACCTCCTTACAACCTTAGCTTGATGTGTGAAATGACTGCAATGAAATGATCAGAGAAATAACAACAATTAGTAAACAAAGTAATAGGACCAAAACAAAGGTCCAATGAAACAATTAACCTGTTGGCACTAAGCACGCTCTAGCTAATCTTAACACTATGAAAGTGGAGATTATTGCAATTGAGGGTGTATCAATCACCCTTCTGCTATGCTAACTCCAGCACTCAACACGGGGTTAACTAATATGGGTGGTCACACAGGCAGAGTCGGCCCATAACAGGTGACCATCCAAGGTTCGTCACCTCAACTCCATTGGGGGGGAGCACCTCCCCAGGTCAGCAAAACAAAGTTGCAGGTAGTGCATATTAGAAATGATCTGGAATCAGTATGACTGGAGGCAGAGAGAGAGAGAGAAAAAAAAAGGGGGGGGGAGAGTGGGGACAACCCTCTCCTGGCCTTGGAGGAATATAAGGCTACCGATCCAAGAAGAGCATGATTGTCCTAAATTGTGGGTTTAATTGTGAGCGTAGGAGGGAAGAGAGGGGAATAAAAAAAGGGGAGGGGAGGGGACAACCGGAAGTATCCCTCCTTAAATAGCTCGCAAGGTATCCTAGTGCCTTACAGCACAATATCATCATTTACAATATATATTCTAGCAGTTAGCAGTTGCAATTAAGATCAAGTAGTGTGACCTTCGGTCTTCTCGGGGGAGATGCTGATGTCAGTATTGGTTAGCCAGCAAGTTTGCCTGACTAGGAAGATAAAAAAAATTTCAGTTTAGTGTGAATGTGTGGAGTTAATGGCTTAGATGCTAATCTTGAGCTGTAAAAAAAAAAATCACACTGTTACTATGGCAACACTGACTGACTAAACATGCCATCACAGAGGGGAGATTTGGGTCAAGAGCATAGCACAAGAATGATAACATTATTTCCATGACAGTTGTCATTGCAACAACCAATGGGGTTTAGTGAGTTCTTTTTCACTCTGCATGCTCTACCCCCCAACAACACTGCCCTTCCTGTCTTAGCCAACTATCATCACCTGGAGTAGCATCCTAACCACCCTCCCTGTAGCTGAATCAACACCTTATACCTCAACCATCCTACACCTCCCAAAACTCCCTGCAACTAGATCTGCCCCAAGTTCACCATTCCCCCCAGCTGACCACTCTCTCTGTAACTGGAACCCTTCCCCCTGGCTGACTACACTCCACACCAATGCATTCCCATTCCAGATCCCTGACCAGACTCCCCACTCAAACCTCTCTTGGTCAGTATCACTGGTGGCAAAGTATGGGCTGGTGGTAGAGGGGGTGAGAGACTGTGGAGACAGCGCAGTTGTTGTGGGAACTATGGGGTGATGGGGCCTGGAAGAAGGAGGTGGTAAGGGGACTCAGAATTGGGTTGTGGATGGAATGGTTGCTGTGGAGGGAGCTGTGGGGGGATGTGGAAGGAGGGCAGGCAGTGTTGGGGCCCATGGAAGGAGGTGAGGCTGGTATCTGGGGCTGTGTAAGAAGACATAGCTAGTGTCAGGCAACAAAGGGAAGTGAGCTAGTAGCTGCGGCTCTGAAGACCTGTGGATGAAAAGTATCTTGACAGTCTGTATGGATTGGGTGGGTGTTTAATGGGTCCGGGAGGTGTCAGTGGAGGTTCATGCAGGGAGGCAGGGGGTCAAGGGTATGAGGGGGTCTCAACTGACCAGAGAGGGACAGGAATGTTAAGGTTGCTACATCTGACAGGTGCTACTGGTTAGAAGAGGGGCTGAGGGGAATACCCAGGGGCTGTGAAAGGAGTGCAAAGGGCATGAGAGAGGATTTAGTGATCTGTAACGAGAGGGGACATCAAGTGTAGGGGGTAACTGATCAGTCTACCCCCACAGCTGAAACCCCCTTCACACAGCCCAGCCAGCCCCAGAAGCTGGACCCACTGAAGAACATACTGGCTGTGTGCCTCCATCCCACATCTTGAAACCCCCCCTGTCCACAGAGGGGGTTCGGTAGGGTGTAAAGGGGGTTTATGTCAAGGGTTAGGGGGTAGTGGACTAGCAGTCCCTAACATTCATTGGGTAACACCTCTCTCCTCTCATTCCATGTAAACTAAGTCATTGGCATATAGTGTCACCTCTTCACTCTCCCCATCCCATATTAAAAAAGCAGTCTTTGCTGTCCATGTGTTCCTCATACCCCTGCTCTGTCACTCTACCAAAGGCAACTAGTAAAGCTCTCCAACCCACTTCTTCAGCTGGATGCTGTTTAATGTGGGCCTTTAGCCAACACTGGTTACTATGATTACAGAAATACATGCAGCACAATAAAATTTTTTGCACAAAGAGCTGAGTAGTATGTATTTATGTAATTGCCATTTGTGACAACGACCCAAGGCAGTGGTGGATCATACTTCTCAACTTTTTGCCACTGGAATGAGCGATGCAGACACTCTGAATTCTTGTTCTTTCTTCCTCCCCCTGTGACTTATACATATCCCAGATGGGAGAGGGGGATTTCCAAAGACATTGCTCGGCTGGGGAAGCTGGTCGTGGGTCTGGTAGTCGTCCTGGTTCATGAAGGATGGTCGTGCAGGGGAGATAGATTGGGGGGATGCAGATTCAATGGTTGCTGAGGTGCCATCCTTCAGATGAGATGTTAAACCAAGGTCCCTTCTGCTCATCTCTTGACTCCGTCCATCTGGAAGTAAAAGTTCATATGGCTAATTTAAAAAAAAAGAGCCATAGAGGTTCCCAGTGCCATGACTAACAAAGGTATCAGTGTAGGAAAAATCATCTTTTAAGAAAAATCCTGTTTAAGAAAGCTCATATTCACAGAAATGCACAAAACAAGAACTTGGACACTTTAAGATGGCTTACATCTTGGGTGCATGTGACAAGATGAAAATAAGTATTGTATAAGTGAGACTAAAACATCCAGGCCAGGAGAAGTAGTGTCACCCCCCTGAGTCAGGAGAAGTGGGGGCACCCTTTGAGACAAAAGAAGTAGGAACATACCTGCCCCCCATGCCAGAAGAAGCAGGGCCATCCCACCATGAGCCAGAAGAAGTAGGGCCATCCCACCACCTTCCAGCAGCTGTCAACATCTGAAATTGGTCCCAATAGATTGCTCACCCACAGTGGCAGGGCCAGGAGATAGAGGCCCATGTGCTTTCTCCCTTGAGTCCATCCACACTGTGCTGGCTTGGGTGCATGAGATGGACTCAATGGGCTGGGCATATGTGCAGGTGAGGAACCCAGCAGGCTGGGCTTGGGTGCAGTAGGGATTCAGTGGACTGTGATGGGAGAAAGATAAGGATTCTCTACCAACAATGAGCTGTGAGGTATGAAGAGTTTTACTAGGACAATTGCATAACAGATAAAAACAATTAAGTGCCTCTCTTGTTATCAAGAAGTAATTGTTTATTGTTCTATCTTAGCTGCTGCATGCATGTCAAGCATGCTTTATCAGATTCGCCTAGGTTCACTTGGTGTATGCAAACTACCTGCAGTCACTGAACAATTTTGCATGTGGCATACATTCTGTATGCATGCTGCACACTTGTATTTCTGTAAGGGACTGGAGAACCCGGCAGCCTGCCAACATGGCTATGTGGGCTGAGATGCCTAAGACTAGGGATGGGATTCAAAAAACCTCCTGCCAGGGATAGGAAAGGGTGAAAAATAGAGCATGCCACCATGGCGGCTGTGTAGTTTGCGTGTGCCAAATGCAGGTATTGGTGGCAGTGCATACCTGGCATAGATTTACCATAAACAAGTTACTGTATATGTATAAAGCTAAAATGGCAGTAACATTAATCGTGAAATGGTGAAAAGATAAAAAAATGAACACAAAATTTGTTTAAATTGAACTAATCTAAAGAAATATGCATGAGGGAAATTAACTCTAAAGCTCTGTTAGTGAAACCAGAATAGCAAAAGCAATCTGAACATTTACAAGAAGTTTCCATTATGTTAACAATAACTATTAACTATAATGTGGGTAAAAGTGTGGGAAAATTATCTAAAGATTTGCACTAAGTGTGTCCAGTGCTACTACAGGGTGCGTCTAAAAATACCAAAAGTAATACAGTCGTAAAGAAGAGTACAAGAAAAATTAAATGTGTGCAGTGGTTCTACATTGTGCATCTAAAAATAACAAAAATAATGCTGTGGTAAAGGAATGTAATAGAAAGTCAATGCAGTGTAGTTATAGTGCAGTTAATAACAGCAATAATATGTGTTAACACTGACATGGGACCCTAGATTGTAGTGTGCACTCTACTTCCCTCTGGGTTACCTCTTTAGTTTTATGCTTCTCCCATATATAATGGAAAAATGCCTTATACCCTTGCTTCAGCCTGTCAGCTCTTCTTAGGCTCACCCAGGATTTTCTTTCACCCAACCATTGATTTTACTTAATATCAATTGAGAAAAAGCAGTAAACTGAAGTAGCCACAATAAAAAAAAAGAAAACATGTAATTGTTAAAATAATTTAATTGCTACAAGATGGGTAATTTCAAGGGTATTTGAATGGATACTGGGCACAATTTTGACAATGAAAGATAAAAAATGGAAAATGAGTGGTTCAGAATAATACCAAGCATTTGTCAATGCTGAATGTTGATTGCGTTGTTCCGTTGAGCTCGCTCACTGGCCCCTGTCACTTGCTCGTTCTGTTTCTCCTGGTGCTGCAGGCTGCTGTTTTGTACTGGGCTCCTGCCTGCATTGGCACCCTTTTCTGTCCACAAAGAAATCCGCAGCTGTCCCGACAGAGCTCCGTTGAGGTAGCTCACTCCCCCTTTCTCAATCACTAAATCTGTTTCTCCTGGTGCTGCAGGCTGCCCTTTTTGTACTGGGCTAATACCTCTGTTGGTGGCTTTTCCTGCCCACAAAGAAATCTGCAGTAGTCTCGACACAGGTCCATTGAGCTTGCTCACTCACCCTCTGTCACTCACTCGTTCCATTTCTGCCGGCACTGCAGGCTGGCCTTCTGTACTGGGCTCCTGCCTGCATTGCCGCCTTTTCCTGCCCACGAAGAAATCCGCAGCAGTCAAAATAGAGCTCCATTGAGCTCACTCACTGCCCCTTCCTCACTTACTCATTCTGTGTCTCCCGCTGCTGCAGGCTGCCCTTTTGTACTGGGCTCCTGCCCCGACACAGCTCTGTTGAGCTCGTTCGCTCCCCCTCTCTCACTCACTCATTCCGTTTCTGCCAGCGCTGCTGGCTGGCCTTTTGTACTGGGCTCCTGCCTGCATCGCCACCTTTTTCTGCCCACAAAGAAATCTGCAGCAGTCACAATAGAGCTCCATCGAGGTCGCTCACTCCCCCTGTCTCACTCACTCATTCTGTTTCTCTTGGAGCTACAGGCTGCCTTTTTGTACTGGGCTCCTGCATTCATTGCTGCCTTTTTCTGCCCACAAAGAAATCCACAGCAGTCCCAACAGAGCTCCATTGACCTCACTCACTCCCCTTCCCTCACTCGCTCGTTCTGGATCTCCTCCTGCTGCTGCAGGCTGCCATTTTGTATTGGACTCCTACCTGCATTGGCAGCTTTTTCTGCCCACAAAGAAATCTGCAGCTGTCCCAACACAGGTCTGTTGAGCTTGCTCACTCCCCCTCTCTCACTTGCTCATTCCGTTTCTGCTGGCGCTGCAGGCTGGCCTTTGGTACTGGCTCATACCTGCGTTGCCACCTTTTTCTGCCCACAGTGAAATCCACAACAGTCATGATAGAGCTCCATTGAGCTCATTCACTCTCCCCTCTCACTCACTTGCTGTGTTTCTCCTGGTGCTGCAGGCTGCCCTTTTGTACTGGGCTCCTGCCTGCATTGGCACCTTTTTCTGCCCACAAACAAATCCACAACTGTCCTGACACAGCTCCGTTGATGTCGCTCACTCCCCCTCTCACTCGCTCATTCTGTTTCTCCTGGCGCTGCAGGCTGCACTTTTATACTGGGCTCCTGCCTCTGTTGGCATCTTTTTCTGCCCACAAACAAATCTGCAGCAGTCTCGACAGAGCTCCGTTGAGGTTGCTCACTCCCCCTCTCTCACTTGCATGTTCTGTTCCTGCCGGCGCTGCAGGCTGCACTTTTGTACTGGGCTCCTGCCTGCATTGCAGCCTTCTTCTGCCCACAAAGAAATCTGCAGCAGTCACAATAGAGCTCTATTGAGTTTGCTCCCTCCCCCTCTCTCATTCGCTTGTTCTGTTTCTCCCGCCGCTGCAGGCTGCCATTTTTTACTGGGCCCCTGTGTGCATTGCTGACTTTTTCTGTCCACAAAGAAATCCGTAGCAGTCCCAATAGAGCTCCGTTGAGCTCACTCACTCACCCTTGCTCACTTGCTCATTCTGTGTCTCCCGCTGCTGCAGACTGCCCTTTTGTACTGGGCTCCTGCCTGCGTTGGCGGCTTTTTCTGCCCACAAATAAATCTATAGCAGTCCCGAAACAGCTCCGTTGAGCTTGCTCACTCCCCCTCTCTCACTCGCTCATTCCGTTTCTGCTGGTGCTGCAGGCTGGACTTTTGTACTGGGCTCCTGCCTGCATTGATGCCTTTTTATGCCCACAAAGAAATCCACAGCAGTCACGATAGAGCTCCGTTGAGATCACTCACTTCCCCTGCCTCACTCGCTCATTCTGTTTCACCTGGTGCTACAGGCTGCCCTCTTGTACTGGGCTCCTGCCTCTGTTGGCACCTTTTTCTGCCCACAAAGAAATCTACAGCAGTCCCAACAGAGCTCCGTTTGAGCTCACTCACTACCCTTCTCTCACTCAGTCATTCTGTTTCTCCCGCTGCTGCAGGCTGCCCTTTTGTACTGGTCCCCTGCTTGCATTGCTGCCTTCTTCTGCCCACAAAGAAATCTGCAGCAGTCCCAACACAGCTCTGTTGAGCTCGCTCACTCCCCCTCTCTCACTCACTAATTCTGTTTCTTCTGGCGCTGCATGGCCGCCTTTTCCTGCCCACAAAGAAATCCGCAGCAGTCATGATAGAGCTCCGATGAGGTCGTTCACTCCCACTGTCTCATGCACTCATTCTGTTTCTCCTGGCACTGCAGACTGCCTTTTTGTACTTGGCTCCTGCCTCTGTGGGCACCTTTTTCTGCTCACAAAGAAATCTGCAGCTGTTCCGACAGAGCTCCATTGAGGTCACTCATGCCCCCCGTCTCACGCGCTCATTCTGTTTCTCCTGGCACTGCAGGCTGCCCTTTTGTACTAGGCTTCTGCGTTTGTTGGCACCTTTTTCTGCCTACAAAGAAATCTGCAGCAGTCCCGACAAAGCTCTGTTGACCTCACTCACTCCCGCTCTCTCTCTCACTCGCTCTTTCCATTTCTGCCAGCTCTGCAGGCTGTCCTTTTGTACTGGGCTCCTGCCTGCATTGGAGGCTTTTTCTGCCCACAAAGAAATTTACAGCAGTCCTGACACAGCTCCGTTGAGCTTGCTCACTCCCCCTCTCACTCGCTCATTCCGGTTCTGCCAGCGCTGCAGGCTGGACTTTTGTACTGGGCTCCTGCCTGCATTGCCGCCTTTTTATGCCCCCAAAGAAATCCGCAGAAGTCATGATAGAGCACCCTTGAGCTTGCTCACTCCCCCTCTCTCAGTCACTCATTCTGTTTCTCCCACCACTGCGGCTGCCCTTTTGTACTGGGCCCCTGCGTGCATTGCTGCCTTTTTCTGCCCACAAAGAAATCTGCAGCAGTCCCAACAGAGCTCTGTTTAACTCTCTCATGCCCCCTCACTCACTCGTTCTGTGTCCCCCGGCACTGCAGGCTGCCCTTTTGTACTGGGCTGCTGTCTGCATTGGCGTCTTTTCCTGCCCACAAAGAAATCTGCAGCAGTCCCGACAGCTCAGTTGAGCTCGGTCACTCCCCCCCCCACACTCACTCCATCCTAATCTGTCCCAAACACTGATTTCCAACAGCAACTGCGGTATTCTGCACTGGAAGCACGAAAACACATTTTGGCCAGGATGTGAAAAATGACAGCTGTAATGTTCATAAGGAGGCATGGACAAATGCCAGTGCTGAAAATGTGACGTGAAAATATTACTAATTTGCGAAGTTACAAGGGTGCGTGGAAATTGCACAAAGCACGCTTGTAACACAGTCATTTTATGGAGTTTCATCACAACATTTTCAACATAGGCATTTTAGGACCTCTGCTCATGAACAGTGTCAGTGTGATTTTCTTAATGTGTCCCGAACACTGATTTCCCACAGCGACCGCACTATTGTGTGCCGGAAGAGCGAAAACACATTTCAGCCAGGATGTGAAAAATGACAGCTGCACTGCTCATAAGGAGGTGTGGAAAAATAGCAATGTTGAAAATCTAGTGTGAAAATATTGCAAAGTTGCAAAGGTACGCGGCCGCGTGGAAACTGCGCAATGCACACTCGTAGCACACTCATTTTATGGACTTTCATCACCAAATTTTCAACATAGGCATTTTAGGACCTCTGCTAATGAACAATTTCACTGTCATTTTTATAATGTGTCCTGAACATGGATTTCCAACAGCGACCGTGCTATGCTGTGCCGGAACTGCAAAAACACATTTCGGCCAGGATGTGAAAAATGATAGCTGTACCATTCATATGGAGGTGCAGAACAAAGGCAATGTTGAAAATCTGAAGTGAAAATATTATAAATTCGCGAACTTAAGGGCGTGCATGCAAACTGCGCAATGCAAGCTCGTAAAACAGTCATTTTTGGGATTTTTTCCACCAAATTTTCAGCATAGACTTTTTGAGAGCCCTCCTCATGAACACTGGCACTGCCATTTTGTTAATCAGTCCCAAAAGGTGACTCCATGCAGTGACTGCAAAATCACCTTTTGGGGCCTATTACGCCATGACAGTGCCAGAAATCTTAAGGAGGGATCCCAAAAACCCCATGTTGAAAATTTGGTGCCAAAATCCAAAAATGCCTGAGATAGGCATCAAAGTTGAAAAAACCCTATTTATTCCATTATGCAGTTTACCGGCATTTCCTCAGTTCGTGGTCAGCTTTGAAGAGTGCAGACGTGTTCCCGGTCCACCGAAGATCATTGCACCAGACTCCGGAGGTAAGTATGGGGTGAGGGGGGTGTGGGGAGGCAGGGTGTGCAGTGGGTGGGTGCGGCTGTGGGAAGGGGGCAGGGAGACTGCGAGGGGCCGTTTTCTTTTTTGACAGGTTAAAAAAAAAAAAACATTGTGGGACTGTATTTTTTAAACAGGGCATGTGGCATGCTGGGGTGGGCTCCCAGTGTGTCAACAGACACTTTTTTTGGGGGGGCAGCTGTAGCCGACGGGGGATTGGGTGCCCCCATCAGCACACAACAAAGGAGGGTTACATTATGTTGATGGGGATTGGGCAACCTCGTCAGCACACAACAAAAGCAGGGGTGTTACAAAATGCTGAGGGTGGGCTCCCCCATCGGCAACATCACTTGGGCACTGAAGCCGACAAAGTTAGGGACTACATAGGCAAACAAACACGGTGGGGGGGCATGCCAAGGGATTGGGCACCCCTCAGTGGGGGCTTAGTTTAGTTTAGTTTATTAGTCTAGAATTAATACTTTGAGCCAGGGCTCACAAAGGTTCCACACAAAGAAGAACATTTAACAAAGCACTATACACATTACAGGTAAAACCAGACAGGAAAGTTACATCATAAATTTGCTATTAACAGTTTAAGGCAGTAACGTTTTTAAGTTTCATAGAAAAACAAGCTATAACAGGTTCAAGCGAGTAGACAATTTCGAGGTTAAGGAAACTTCCAGGGAGAGGGTGATCATTAGGCGCCAAAAGGAGGCTAGAGAGGAGGGAAAGGTGGTGAGCAGGAGAGTAAGTGAGAGGGGACAGGAAAAAAGGAGGGGAGTGAGTTTGGGTGGGAGACAGGAAGTAGTAGAGGTACCAGAGGGTTCATTAGTCAGGGAGGAAGAGGCCTCAGATGTGAGGATGGAGATGAGGAGTAGGGCTGCTTAATATTGTTTGTGAACAAGGAGGCAAGCCGCCGCCATGTTCACAAACAATATCACTGTTACAAGGTTCCGCCCAGCAATGACGGATCGCTCCCTCATTGCAGTGGAATGGCTTAAGCTGCAATGATAAGGTGACCCCTGATTGCAGCAGCTGAAACCTTACAAGGTTGTGGCATGCTGGCTGAACTAGTGTCAGCAGCAGTGTGCCACAGCATTGGGGAAAGCAGGTCAAGCCTTTAAAGGCTATGGGGGCACTGGCCACAACAGTGCCGTGCCTCCACAACCTGCTTCTGGCAACCTGCCGCAATACGTTTCTTGCACATGGGTGCAATCAACATAAAAAATGGAAAATGAATTGTTCAGAAAAAAACTGCTCAAAAAGATGGGTCATTTGAACGGTATCTGAAGGGATATTGGGAGCAAAAAATGAAGGGTAAAGAAAAAAATGGAAAATGAATGGTTGAATGGTACAAATACTGGTTCTATATGATAAACGCGAGCCCTGAACGGCGACTGGCATTATCATGACGTCAGGGCGGCAAAAACAATTTCACCACCCTGACATCCTCAGTGCATGGAAGAATGGTGCTGGGGATTTAAATACTTTGCTTTCAGCCCCCACCCCCCCCATGGAGGGCTTTCCACCACCTACACTTACTTAAAGATTCTCAACTCTAGGGGTATGTCGGGGTGCAAAAGCAAAATAAATGCAAGTTTTGGTCTGGCACAACAAAACACAGTAGCGTCCAGACTCAAACCTGAACCCGGAACCCCACACACCACAAACTGAGGCCAACCCTGATGCCACAGTGCAGCTTGACTGCTGACCGCAGCATCACCCCCTACATCCCCTCCGCCCCCTCCCAGGCCATGCTCGCTTCCCCTGTGCAGGTGTACATATAGCGACATCCTGTTGCTAGGGTCGCCCACCACCCCACATCCGGTTGCCCTCCCTGTCCCCTCGCCTTTCTGGCTTTCACCCACATCACGTCGCCATTTCAGACGGCACCGTCTTTCAGGTGCCCACCTCATGTGCTACCCAAACACTGAGAAATGAGGGGATTTTGAGAATAAAACAATTGAAAATTCACCCTTATTTTTCTGTATGGGCTGTTTTCATGAAAATGACCTCAGTAATAAATAATGAGGAGAAAAACAGATCTAATGTGAAATACAAGTTGGACTGTGTCTAAATATTATGTTTTGTGAAAGTTGTCCTAAATGCGTCAGCTGCTCTTTAGCCTGCTGCAGATAAAACAAAAGCCCAGGTTCTGTCTGAGGCCTTCTGTTGTGTTATGGTGAACATTCCACCAGTAGAACTGAGTAGAGATTTAAATTGTTGTATTCCATACATAGCAAACATTCCATCACTTGAATTCAAACCCAGGACAAGTGTCTTAAACTGCCTTCTTTGATTTTTTACACTTTAATATCTTCGCAGCTGTTCAATGTATTTGCATGAAATTTTGCATGCATGGTCTCGAGCTCTCTAGACATGCTAAGTTCTGCTCCACTTGGATGTGTAGATTCTGAGATCTGGATAGTGAACAAAATTTTAAAAAGCACTATTTTTTGCTGTTTTTTGTCACTGTCTAGCACCCAGATGGTTTGGAATTTTGTTCTGAAATGTTCAGGGTAGAAAGGGCTTGACCCACAGATGTGCCTTTGGCTGGTTTGATGAAAAAATATTAATCCATTCCAACAGGTAACAGACAGTCAACCTACTTGTGTCCAGGAGCTTGGTATCATTTTCCTCCAACCCATCACCAGCGTAAGTACTGTAAAGCAACTAAAATTGTATTTGCTACACCTTACATCAAAATGTAATAAATAAACAAATGATGCAGGGTAGCTCTGCAAGGGAGTACAGTAAAAATGGTTAAATGTGTTTAAATTTTGTTGCAATGCAGTTAGAGATTCAGGCCCTGTCCGCACCAGGGGTCCTGTAATGTTACAGGCAGGCAAAAACATTACAGGAGCCCTCAAACATGGTGCCGTCTTCACAGAAAATTATATGGAGCCGTGTTTAAAAACCATGCTCAAACCCTAATACGATTAGGGTTTTAGCATGGTTTGTAACATGATTCCATTTGAAACACACTTACTTCAATGATGTGGATGGGAGTCTGTAGTGTGTTTCTTATGAAACAGCTGATGAAACACGATCCTCTTAAAATGGTTTATTATGGAGTTCAAGTATGGAACACTCTGGAACTGCTGCAGTATGTACACGCTAGCATGTTAAGTCTTGTAACATTATTGAAAATGTTACCTGACTACCATTGCCAGTATGGACAGAGGCTCAGATTTTTTGTTTCTTTTTAATGTATAAAAAATAAAGAGACAGTCCAAGACACGAAAAGGGACTACAGTAGTTCTATACATGATGGCTAAATTTAATTGCAATACAGTTAAGCCTTCAGATTATTTGCTTCTAGTACGTTTTTAAAAAAAGCAAAAAAAGGGAAATGCAAACAATGTGAAGTGATGCAAACTAGTTTTTCAAGGGACTATTTTAGCTCAATGTCATGGCTAAATTTAATTGCTATAAAGTTATACCTTCAGATTTTTTGCACCTATTTATTGCTTAATCATTAAAGTCATGTCGAATTTTTTATAGCCATATTATAATCACAATAAGGCTCTCCAGGGTGTGCATCGTGGTGGGATAATGGCACACATAGAGTGGCAGAAGCACTCGGCCTTTGGCCTGGTGCTTCAACCCACCCTAGGTATGCTGTTATCCCACCGCGGCGCACACCCTGTCATGCCTTATTTCTTAAATTTAGATACACCTTTAATAAAGCCCTTTTGTACTTCTCATTTTGTGACCCTAACCACTTTAGATTTACATGTCCTAAAATTAGGAGTTCGCCACATCTCCTCTTTGCAAGTATTTCGACTAACTCTTCCACCCTTTTACATCATTTTTGGGGGGATTATAAAACCCTCCTAGAGATATCTGTTTAGTATTTCTACTATATATTAGAACTCTAGAACTATTTGAAATGATCTAGACTAGAAACAGAACCCAAAACTTCAGTGGGATTTGACAATCCTAACTCCAGTGGATGGGCTTGTAACTCCCTGGGTTCTACAAATGCAGAGTCCCTGTAAGGATTGTTTTGGGTAAAATCTCTTTAGTCTATCCACCTCAAGTTTTAGTCTCCTGAGACTTACAAACTAGACCTTGTTAACTCTTCCCACAATACTTAATTAAATGTTACATGACAGTGTTTCAGAATCAGATAGACTATATGAAGTAAGGTTTGATATTCTGAGTTTTTTCATTGCAGTAGTTCTAAAACACAACTGTGGGCATGGCTAGGAAATAAGATTCCAGATCTAGAGACCATGATGGCAGAGGCCAACCTGGATATTATATACCAGCAGTAGAGATACAGTGAATTTAAATTTTGCCAGTGAAGTTCCCACAAAGTGGACACTTTGCATTGTCATTCTGCTACACGGAGTGGCCAATATGAAATGCTCACTTTACCTTGTAATTATTACTTCACGTTGTTATTCCACCTTAATACAACATAAGACGAAGTGACAACAACATTGGCAGCCCCCCACACACACAGTCACCAGAAGTAATGTGCATCCCCAAAATGCTACTGTCTTGTGTCCAAAAAATTCCCCAGTGCTGACGAAGTGAAATGAGAGCACAAGAAATGCAAAGTCTCCTAGAATTAATGGTGCACTCAGTCATGCATGCAGTGGTCACACTTAGTCACCAGAATTAATGTGCATCCCCAAAATTCTACTGTCTTGTGTCCAGAAGATTCCCCAGTGCTGACGAAGTGAAATGAGACCGTAACAAAAAATGCAAAGTCTCCCAGAATTAATGGTGCACTGCAAACTCACAGACAAATTAAGATTGCGCTGCACAATCAAGAAATGCAGATGCAAAGGCACACCACCTAACCAGTGCTCACAAGTCAGAAATCCAAATCTGGAAAAGAATAACTTTTGCCAGTTGGGGGGGGGAAGGGGTTAGTGCAAGGCAGTAACAGTCCACTACCAGTAAAGGTACTACAAAGCAGTACAAAAAATTCATGCAGGTGCGGTGGATAGTAGGCTCACACTGCTGCAAGTACTCTGCCGCACAATAAAAGGTGTCTGATTTGATAGCATGCATCACACACACTCACGCACACACTACAATAAATGTGAAGCAAATTGAAAACCTTTAGTAATATAACCAAATGTTTTAAACAAACTGAAATTATACACTGCTGTACCACAACAATCAGCAAAAAAAGTCAAGAATTACTGAAAATATTACTGTGTGTACATTAACACAATTATACAAGAAAAATATAACCAAAACAGAAAGACTGCCTTTTTCTCACAGTTAATCTACCTACATCACAGATACGCCCCCCCAAGCACACTTTACAGTACACAGACTGAATGTTCTAAATTAACATTCAAAATCCACACACAAACAATAAACACTCGATGATATGAGCACAGAATGGTTTCCTACAATCAATGTACTAAAGTCTGAGAAAAAAAAATAGCTCAAAAAGACTTTTTTAACAGCTTTTAGAGGTTTTGAGTCGTAGAGCTCTGAGAGGAAACTGTCTCCATCTTCCACTACACCCACATTACCCAGAACTGAGGCTGTGCAGAACAATCTAGAGCCCATGTGACCTGTAATGCCATGAATCACTGCAGAATTCACCTTGGAGCTCAAATACAAGGCTAAGTGATGCGAAGTACATTGAAATCAATGGTGGAGAAGTGGTTTGGGGAAGGTGGAATAACACAAAGTCATTGTTTTCAATGGACTTCGCATTCCTCATTATGATTCAAAGTACTCTGCTTCGCATTGCCGATTACTTCACGGATTCTGCATTACTCTGCATATCACTTCATGGAGCAAATTTTGTCCACTTTACCCACCACTAACCAGCAGCAGCTTCCCCTTTTCTGTTATCTTGCCACTGGTTTCCACCAGTACTTTATCTAATTCCTCCCTCTGTGCTGGAGGTCTGTAGAGCTCTCCAGTGCAAATAGTGGCTCCATTCCCAGTCTCCAGGGTGACCCACAGTATCTCTGCCTCCCCCTGTAGTCCCTGTACTTCCCTCACATAAAGCACCACACCCCCTCCTTTCCTTCTCACCCTGTCCATCCTTATCAGAGTACAGCCTGGTGTGACCATGTCCCAGTCATGGTTTTCAGTGCACCATGACTCAGTAATGGCTACAATATACAGGTCAGCCTCTGCAATTATGGCCTCTAGGTCTGAAATCTTATTTCCTAGACTTCTAGCAATTGCACACATGGCCTTTCAGATTTTGTTTCCACTCTGCTTGTTGCCCCCCCCCTTTTTTTCTTCTCCCTCCTTCCCACTTCTCTTTGTAATGCTCCTGTTCCTTCCCTTCTTTATCTCTACCACCTTGCTCTCTTTATTAATTTGCACCCTGGGGGATTTCTTTCCCCTTGGGTCTCTTTACTCTGTACTTCATCCTGTGAGGGAGGCAGTTTCTGACTCCGTGATTCCTTCTGCCACCCCCCCCCCCATGGCGAGTTTAAATATTCATTGAAGTAACATTACACCATCCACTGAGGACTGCGGTTCCCCTCCTAGATGGATGCAAGCCATGACCCCTGCATATGCCCTTATCCTCCCAGGTGGGTCCCCAATCCCTAGTTTAACCGAACCCTTCCTCTCTGCACCATTTCTTCAGCCATGTGTTGAAGCTCCTAGTGTGGATTTCCCACTCCTGTACTCTGTGATAGACAGGCAGCACCTCAGCTTAAACCACTGAATGAGCTACTTGTCTAAGAACCCTCCCTGGGTTCCTAAACTCCCCCTGCATTATCCCATCGCAGTCCCCTAGACAGGTCATTAGTCCCAAGGTAGACAATGACATCCAGCTTTCCCTCCCATCCTGCTGCCATATCGATCCTCAGGATCCACTTCCCATCCCTCTGGGGTGTGGCACCAGGTAAGCATCTAACTTGCCTCTCCTCCCCTTACCTATTCCCAAATATATCCCAATCACAATTGAGTCCCCCAACAGAAGTTTCTTCCTCCTCCTCCTCTGGGTACTCTACCACCCTCCTTGGGGGTCTCCACTGTGGAGGCCCCGTAAATTCCCCTTGGTTACTATTGTGGGTATTTCCTCCTGGCAGTCCTGCTCCACCAGAGCAGCATAGGAATTTTGTAGTGGTATCAGATGAGGAATGTGCCTCTGTCCCACCACCCTCACCCTTTCAGATCCCACCACTGTCCAGCTGCTAATCCTCCCTGGCATCTTCTGAAGCAACGTTGGCAGACTCAGTGGCCTCTGGGTGAGGGGAGAGGTCCCCAAAATCATAGCCAACCTGACCTGGAGTCTAGTGACTTCCTCCCTCAACCCAGAGAGGTGTGTGCAGATGGGGCAGCAACACAGTCTCCAGAGGTATGTAGTATTGTAATGGATGTATTTTTTTGCTATTTTTTGTGATAACTTGTAAGTTTTTCTACACAGGACTGTCTTGCAAACAAGGATTTTTCCCTAATAACATGTATTATCTTGTTTAAAAATCATTTCTCTCTCTCTCTCTCTCTCTCTCTGTCTCTCAGAAGGTTTCTCTGAAAACTGCCACCCTACACCCACTGCATTGCACCACTCCAAACATTCTCATTCTCTATTGTCCCTGTGTTACCTGGAGATACTTTTCAACCCTTACCCCTGATAAAGGTGTGCAAGAACAAGAGGGCACAATTTGAAGATGGGGGGGGGCGGCTCAGAGGTAATGTAAGGAAGTATTTTTTCACAGAGAGGGTTGTGGATGCATGGAACGGCCTTCCGGAGGAGGTTGTGGAGTCAAAATCAGCGGGGGAATTCAAGCATGCATGGGATAGTCATAAGGCAATTCTGGGGGGTGGGGGTAGGAAGAAGTAGGCTGCTGGTTAACTAGGATCTGCGGCTTATCCAGTAGGTAGGGAAATGGGCAGACTGGGTGGGCCAAGCGGTCCTTATCTGCCGTCAAATTCTATGTTTCTATGTTTCTATAAGGTGTTTCTAGTTTCCCCTTCTTTGTTTATTTCTATCTGTGCTCCACCATGCCTTGTTTAAATCTTTATGTACTCTTACCCTAGGTAGGGTATTGTACCTATTCCCAGTTTTGGCCTACCTTTGACCTTCCACCCTTCCCAGCAGTAACTGTTATACAGTAGTGAAAAGGTGCCCTGCCCTAGTCAACTGGCAGAGTCCCTCATTTCTCCACTTCCTTTGGCTGATGCTTGCCGATGCTATAATGCCAGTCACCTGTTCCACTCCTTTGCTGTTCTACTCACTCACTGGACATGAACTATATATATTTTGTATATAAACATATGCACAGAAATACATTGCAACAAACTGCATTAATGCTCTAGTTAGGGTCAAAGCCACAAAAGTAGGGAAATGTGGTGTTAGAGTTTATAAAACTAGTATCCCACACCCACCCAGCACACACCAACAAGTGTCAGGGAGTGCCTTGGGATCATCGGTCCTAATGCTTATCCCATTCTCCTATACTGTACCCATCTCAGCTTATTTACTTATGGAATGGGGTGAGCATTAGGGTCTATGACCTCAAAGCAACCCCCGATACCTGTTGGTGTGTGCTGGGTGGGTAAGGTGTGTTAGCTTTGGGAACCCTAATGCTACATTTCCTTACTTTTGTGGCTTTGACCCTCACTAAACCATTAGTGCAGTTTTTTTTTTTTGCAATTTATTTACTTACTTTTTCAGATAGTATAATGGTATCTTTATTTTACTGTGTGCTCCGATAAGTCCATAATGGTATCCATATGTGAATGTGGGAGCACAGGGCCCTGTGGGATCTGTACTCCCATGCGTGCATATTGTACCTATCCCTCATTTGCATGTGGGAATGCAGGGCCCTCTGGGAAGTGCGCTTCCATTGATCCATAAGTTTGGAGAGATTATAATGAACCCTCATTTCCCTGTGGGACCGCGCAGAGCTCTTGCGGCCCTGTGGTGCCATCAGTCCATAATGTTATACTGTAAGTGGCCCTCATATTCATGTGAGCAAACCAGTATAGATGTCACATTGTGAATGCAAGGCACAGTATCACAGTCACTGTAAGCCCATTCATAAAAACTTCCCCCCAAACCTGTAAACAAGGCCTGGAAACATGCATAACAGATTAGTACACCTAAAGGTACTAAGCTGTGCTTTGCAGCGAGTCTGTATTGCGAAGCATTTTCAAGATATAGCTTCCAAAAGGTACCCCAACCATTGCAATGTTATCCTATGGGAACTTATGAAACTTCAACATTTTATAACTATGCAACAGATGAAAATTTTCTGAGCAAACCAGCAAAAAGCACATCTGTGGAGAAAGCCCTCTTTGTACCCTGAAAATTGCAGCCCATAAGTGCAAACTGTTTGTTTGCAATGGAGTGACAAAGAAACAGACATATCATGGAAAAGTAGTATCACAAATCCATTTAGTGGTGCATCATTATTTATTCTACCACAAAGCCATAAATAATGCCATGACACCTTTTTTGATGAAGCGATAGCAAAAAAAGTGTGACACAGAAAAGAAAATATCATGAAAACACAAAAATTTAAAGCCTTATAACTCTGGAAACCCTTCATATTTTTTCACTGGACCTGTCAAAGGCACTACCTTGGGAAATTACATGTCCCCTGCTAGTCTGGGGCAAAAATTGATTTCCATGTAGGCTGTAGATGAAAGCAAAGAAAACAAGCATTTGTCAATGCCGAATGTTTGCTTGCTGGTATTGGCATTGCTACTGCATGAGTTAGAGAGATGCATAATAGGAATGGCAATGAAGTATTGAACTAACACCAACCCCCACCCCCACCCCGCAGAGACTGACAGGCGTTGGGGTGTGCCTTTGGGTCATCGGCCATACTGTTCATGCCATTCCACCTCACCCCACCCTGCAGACACTGACAGGTGTCACAGAGTGCTTTGGGGTCTTTGGCCCTTATGCTCACCCCATTCCATAAGAAAACAAGCCCGAGATAGGTGCAGTATAGAAGAATGGGGTGAATGTTAGGGCTGAGCACTCCAAGGCACACCTCGATGCCTGTCAGTGGCTGCATGAGTGGGGGTGGAGGTGAAATGGCATGAGCATTACGGCTGCTGATCCCAAGCCACACCCCTGATGCCTGTCAGTCTTTCTGGCGCCACAGTGTTATGATACTGTGTCCCAAGACAGAAAAATGCTGTGCTGAAAAACACCACACATGCACACACAACAAAGGTCCTTCAGGTTTCAGCCTCACAATATTTTCACTTACAGAAACCAACTGGATTTCCCAACCACGCACTAACACACACAGCCCAAGCAGAGCACAAAGTGTATGCAAGAAAAGTACAATTTTGTGTATTCGTGTAAACCAAATACACTCCACATTTTCCTTCATTCTGGACTAATTAAAAAAAATAAATTATTTAAAGAGGCAGTGTACTCCAATAGCGGTTACAGCAAGGGCGTAGGAACTAGGATTCCCAGGTTCAAATCCCCACACAACCATTTGCATGCAGTGTGACCCTGAGCAAGTCATTTAAAGCAGCAATACTACCTATCCAGGAAGTGATCAATTTCAATGTTCTGTAGATCCACAGAAAATACGGCGCTTGCCTGTCTGCCCATCTTTTACTGCTGCTGTCAGTATGGCAGGTAGCAGAAATGTAAACAAAAAAAGAATAACTAAGCAGATTACGGGGAAATAGTACAATGCCAGCAAGAAAGAGTACCAGGGACATGCTCAACAAAGCACAGGGAATAAACAGTCTAAAAAGAGCATATTTTATTTACAGAGTACTGCTGCTTTAACCTCCCTATACTTCATTCCACCTGGCTGTAAAAATGAATAAAAGCAGACCTCCACTAAAACGAGATACCTGCATCACAGTTGTGCTATCCCTAGTAAATATGTAAAGCAAATCCTTCAGCAATTGCCACATTTTAATCACATGGTTTTAGTCAAAAAAAAAAAAGAAAGATTTGAGATTGAGCTATAATAAGGATTTCGAGACCATCCTGTTTCAGCACCTCCCCCACCATCACCAGAAGCAAGAAACATTTTTCCAGCACATGTACCAGTCTTCCCAGCCCATCCCACAACCGAAAATCAGCGGTCAACCACAGGAGAGTGGCATGGACCCAGCAGACTGGCATACATGTTGGAAAAAATGGTTCTGTGCCCTTCAGCACCACCCCACCACCACCATCAGAGGCCAGAACCATCTTCTTCAGCATGTGTACCAGTCCTTCCAGCCCGTCCCACCACTAAAAATCTGCGATCAACCACAGGAGCATGGCACAAACCCAGTGGACTGACATACATGTTGGAAACAATAGTTCTGTCCCCTTTAGCACCTTCCCAACACCATCAACAGAGGCCAGAACCATCTTCTTCAGCATGTGTATCGGTCCTCCCAGCCCGTCCATCCACTGACCATCTTCCCCATTAAAACAGCAGCAGGGATATAAAAAAGAAAAAAAAAAAACCTACCAGACTATGAAAGGTGTCTAAAAAGGCAGTTGTCCTGTGGCACCAGATGGCAACGCATCAGATCAGCAGCAGCAGCACAAAGAAGCAGAAAGGGCAGGTCAGCAGCACAGGGAAGATGATAGGGTAACATAGAAACACAGAATCTGATGGCAGATAAGGACCGCTTGGCCCACCCAGTCTGCCCATTTCCCTAACTAATGGATAAGCTACAGATCCTAGTTAACCAGCAGCCTACTTCTTCCTACCCCCACCCCCTAGAATTGCCTTATGACTATCCCATGCATGCTTGAATTCCACCACTGTTTTTGACTCCACAACCTCCTCTGGAAGGCCGTTCCATGCATCCACAACCCTCTCTGTGAAAAAATACTTCCTTAAATTACCTCTGAGCTGCCCCCCCCATCTTCAAATTGTGCCCCTTGTTCTTGCACACCTCTTTTTTTGAAAGATGCTACCCTCTTGGACTTTGTTGATTCCCTTGAGGTACTTGAAAGTTTCTATCATGTCCCCCTCTCCCTCCTTTCCTTGAGGCTATACATATTAAGCTCCTTAAGTCTTTCTTCATATGTCTTCCGGTGCAGACCCTGCACCATTTTAGTTGCCCTCCTCTGGACAGATTCCATCCTGTCTATGTGTTTGCAGAGATTGGGTCTCCATAACTGCACGCAGTACTCCAGATGGGGTCTCACCAGCTGTCTGTACAGAGGGATAATAACTTTCTGTTTTCTACTGGTGATGCCTCTTCCTATGCATCCCAGTAACCCCCCAGCCCTCCTTGCTGCCCTCTCACATTGCTTGCCCACCTTTAGGTCATCTGATATGACTACCCCCAGGTCCCTTTCCATTTTTGTTGTTGTTAGTATCTCACCCCCATTGTGTACTCTTCCTGGTTTTGTTTCCCAGGTGCATTACCTTGCACTTCTTAGCATTGAATCTAAGCTGCCATACATTTGACCTTTCCTCTAACCTTGCCAAGTACCTTCTCATCCTTTCCACCCACCTTGTGCATCAGCTCTGTTGCAGATCTTTGTGTCATCTGCAAGGAGACATACTTTCCTTCCAGTCCCTCTCCAATGTAAAGCTTATAAGACATTGAAGAGGACACGGTCTAATACTGAACCCTGCAATTTGCCCCACTAGTAACCCCCCTTTCTTCAGAGTGGACTCCATTTACTGTTACTCTCTGTGTCCTATTCTCCAGCCAATTCTTTACCCAGGCTGTCATCTTGGGACCCACTCCCAGGCTGGCTAACTTGTATATTAATCTTTTGTGTGGGACTGTGTCAAATGCCTTGCTAAAGTCTAGGTAGGCCATGTCCACAGCCCCTCCCTGATCTACTACTTTGGTCACCCAGTCAAAGATCTATCAGATTCGTCTGGCATGACCTTCCTGCTGTGAATCCATGCTGCCCTAGGGTCCTGTGCCCTCTGGCCTCTAGATACTCGACAATTCTTTCCTTCAGTGATTCCATCATTTTCCCTATCACTGAGGTTAAACTAACAGGTCTGTAGTTTCCTGCTTCTGCCTTGCTCCCACTTTTGTGAAGAGGAGATCATCTGCCCTCCTCCAGTCCTCGGGTACCACCCCATCCTCCCATGATTTGTTAAAGAGGGTAGTCAGTGGTGTCACTAGTTCTACCCTTAGTTATTTAGAATTCTGAGATGAATCCCATCAGGCCCCATTGCTTTGTCCACCTTCAGTTTTAAGAGTTCTTTCAGAACCCTTTCTTCTGTAAATGGGCTGGTATCAACTTCTGTATCCAGAGTGTTTCTATTGTTTGTTTTAGGTACCTCCCTCTTCATTTGTAAATACTGAGCAAAATATTTGTTTAGTATCTCTGCCTTTTCACAGTCACCCTCTGCCCACCCTCCTCCCCTTTATTAAGCCTCACTATCCCTCCTTGGTCTTCCTTCGCTCCTGATGTACCTATAAAAGGTTTTATCCCCCTTCTTAACTGAATTGGTTATCTTTTCCTTGGTTTGGGCCTTTGCTGTTCTGACTACCTTCCCAGCTTCCTTTTGCTTTAACTGATACAGTTCTCTGTCCTGCTCCTTCTGTAATTCCTTGTACTTCCTGAATGCTTTATTTTTCTCTTGAACCTTCACTGCCACTTCCTTTGAGAACCATAGTGGTTTCTTACATCGTTTTGTTTTGTTTATTTGCTTCACACAAAGGCTTGTTACCTCTGTGATGGCAGTTTTTATTATTCCCCATTGTTCTTCCACCCCTCCTTCCTGCCCATTTGCTAGTGCATTCCTTACACAGCACAGCAGCACACCAGAACCAAGCTAACGTGCATGACAGCAGAACGGTTAGCAAAAAAATAACCATTCCCCACCACACCAGCACAGCCACTCTCCCCACCCCGATGGACCCTCGCAGACACTCTTCCCACCCCAACTGACCTATATGATCACTCTCCCCACCCAACAGACCAGCACACCCTCTCCCCAACCCGTGGACCCACACCCTCTCTCCACCCCCATGGACCAACAGCCCTCCCCCACCCACAGACCAACACAGTCACTCTCCCCACACAACGGACTGCCGCCACTTTCCCCACCTCAGCGGATCAACAAGCCACTCTCCCCACCCCCATGGACCTGCATGGCCACTCTCCCCACCCTGACAGACCTGCACTGCCTCTCTCCCCACCTCAATGGACCTGAACAGCCCCTCTCCTCACCCTGAACCTGCATGGCCCCTTTCCCCACCCCAACAGACCTGCACTGCCCCTCTTTCCACCCCAATGGAGCTGAATGGCCCCTCTCCCCACCCAGAAGGACCTGCACCGCCCCTCTCTCCACCCTGACAGACCTACATCACCCCTCTCCCCACCATGACAGAGCTGAATGGCCCCTCTCCCCACCCCAATGGAGCTGATTGACCCCTATCCCCACCACAATGGAGCTGATTGGCCCCTCTCCCTACCCTAATGGACCTGCATGGCTCCTCTCCCCTTCCCGATGGACCTGCATGGCTCCCTTTCCCCACTCCAATGGATCAGCATGCTCCTCTCTCCCCACCCAGATGGACCTGCATGGCCCCTCTCTCCACCCTGAAGGACCACCGTGGATCACTCTCCTCACCCAGATGGAGTTGTGCAACCACTCTCCCCACCCAATCCCACCAGCACGGCCACTCAAGTCACCCAACCCCGTCAGCACAGCCACTCTCCCCAGCCATCCAGCATGTAAATTCTCCCTACCTCACAAACACGGACACTCTCAATGCCCACTTCCCCACAAATGCCAGGCATCCAGATCGATGTGTCCACCACTCCAATCGCATTCACCAAAAATAAAGGAGACATTTTCAACACATTTTGTACTGAATTTTATTATTTCTGAAATGGAGAGTAGCACATTTGGCTAGCCCAGACAAGAACCTTCCACAAGGACATTTGCATTAAAAGTTAGGCAACAAAAAACACAGGAGTGACACTTGGACTGGCATACATGTTGGAAAAAATGGTTCTGTGCCACTCTGCCCGTCCACTCCCTCCCTCCCTCCTCCATCACAAGAGGCCAGAACCATTTTTTCCCCAGCATGTGGACCAGTCCACCAAGCCTGCCCCTCCGACCATCAATGACCAACCACTGGAGCCTGCCACGGACCCAGTAGACTGGCATACATGTGGAAAAAAAATTTTCTGTTCAACTCTACCCGTCCACTCCTCCCTCCCAACATCAGAGACCAGAACCATTTTTTCCCGGCACATGTACCAGTCCACCAAGCCTGTCCCTCCGCTGACCAACAACCAACCACTGAAGCATGCCACGGTCCCAGTGGACTGGCATACATGTGTAAAAAAATGGTTCTGTGTCACTCTGCCCGTCCACCCCTACCTCCCAACATGAGAGACCAGAACCATTTTTCCCCACATCACATGTACCAGTCAGCCAAGCCCATCCCTCCGCCAACCATTAACAACCAACCACTGGAGCATGCCATGGACCCAGTAGACTGGCATACATGTTGGAAAGGTACCCCAACCATAGCAATGTTATCCTGTAGGAAATCACAAAACTTCAAAATCTTATAACTATGCAAAATATAAACATTTTTTGAGCAAAGGTACATCTGTGGGGCAAGCCCTTTATACTCTGAAAATGTCAGATCATAATTGCAAACTGTATGTTTCCAATGAAGTGACAAAGAAGCAGACATATCTGGAAAAGTAATGGCGCAAATTCAAAAAAAGGTGTCATGGCATTATTTATGGTTTTGCGGCAGAATAAGTAATGTTGCGACACTAAAAATGATGTTGTGACACCTTTTTTAATGGTTTGACACCTTTTTTACTGCTGCAATAGCAAAAAAAGCATGACACAAAAAAAGTTATTAAAACACTACAATTAAAGTCTTATAACTCTGAAACCCCTTCATATTTTTTCACCAGACATGTCAAAGGCACTACCTTGGGACATGACACACTTCCCCTGCAAGTTTGGGGCAACAATTCCTTTTCATGTAAGCTGTAGACAAGAGCAAAAAAAAAACAACATTAAGTGTAGGAAACAATTTAGTTTTTTTTCTAGAAATGACACAGTTGTATCTCAGAAACTGCACAAGCTGCCATCACAAACATTTTCACACATCAAGACATTGTTAACTAGACCACACACAGAAAATTTCAGCTGATTTCATCAAAGGGAGCCAAAGATATTAATGTACAAACATTTTAGGTTATACATTAAACAGGCTACCCAACTCTAACTATAGTAGCGCTGGTATCCATATGTGCATGTTAAAGCACCCTCATTTGGGTGTGGGAATACAGGCCGTCTGGGCCCTGGACTCCCATCTATCCTTAAGTTTAGAGAGACTATAATGAACCCTCATTTCACTGTGGGACCACAGGGCCCTTGGGGCCCTGCAATGCTATCAGTCTATAATGTCACATGTCCATGTGCTCCCATGCAAATATTGTAAGTGGCCCTCATTTTCGTGTGGGTAAACCAGTACAGATGTCATGTTGTGAATGCATAGCACAGTATCACAGTCACTGTAGGCCCATTCATAAAAATTCCCTCTACACCTGTAAACAAGGGCTGGAAACATGCATAACAGCTTAGTACACCTAAGCTAAGCTACTTGTCCCAGCAAGTCCATATCACAAAGCATTTTCAAGATTTAGCTTCTGAAAGGTACCCCGACCATTGCAATGTTATCCTATAGAAAATCACAAAACTTCAAAATCTTACTACTATGCAAAATATAAATATTTTCTATACAAACCAGCAAAAGGCACATCTGTGGCACAAGCCCTTTGTACCCTGAAAATTTCAACCCATAAGTTCAATCCGTTTGTTCGCAGTGAAGTGACAAAGAAACAGACATATATAGAAAATTAGTGTTGCATATACAGAAAAGGTGTCACGGCATAATTTATGGTTTAATGGTAAAAAAAATTGTATCACTCCACTACAAATAATGGCATGACGCCTTTTTAGATACATAATACCTTTTTTGATGCCATGATAGCAAAAAAAAGCATGACACAGGAAAAAAAACATTATGAAAACACTAAAACTTTAAACCTTATAACTCTGGAACCCTTTCATATTTTTTCGCTGGATCTGTCAAAGGCACTACCTTGGGACATGACACACGTCTCCAGCAAGTCTGGGGCAAAAATGTCTTTTCATTTACAGTAGGCTGTAGACAAGAGCAAAAAAATAAATGTTAAGTATAGGAAGAAAGTAATTTTTTTCTAGAAATAAAACAGCTGTATCTCAGAAACTGCACAAGCTGCTGTCACAAAATGATCACACATCAAGATCTTGCCTCCTAGACTACACATAGAAAAGTTCATCTCATTTCATTAAAGGAAGCCAAATATATTAATGTTCAAACTTTTAGATTTAACATTAAACAGGCCACTGAACCCAAACTACTGTATAGTGGCGGTATCACACCACCACTATACTATCTATCAATCTATCTATATATCTATATATATATATATTATCTATATATACATATATATATATATATATATATATATATAGATATCTATATAATATATATATATATATATATATATATATATATATATATATATATATATATATATAATATTTAGTGCACCCTTGATTATCTGCCCTCTATTATCAGCCACTCCCATATCTGCTGGCCTGACCTCCAGTACCATTCTGTCTACGGAAATTCCATCTGTTATCTGCTACCCTCTCTATTCATTTTCCACCAGCACTTTCTAGTGTACAGACTTAATTTGCTCATGTTTTTCCCTCTGTCATCTGTCACATCATCCACACTGATGCATTGCATTATTATCTGAATTTTTGGTGTTGTTGTAAATGTCTTAAGAAACATTTCACAACGCACTGCATTAGTTAACTTGAGATCATTCCAAAAACTATGGATAGCCTCAGCAGCATTTAGTATTAAACAAATACTCTTAAAGAACTGAAAAGGCAACCTACCTCCAACCATACAAGAGTGGTATGATTAAGTGAGTTTCATTGTCAACAATGAGAGGGTCAGGTTGACAAATTAGAAAGCTTTGATAGAATTTGATCTCCCCTTTAAACTTGATGGGTTCTCAACCTTATATATCTGCCTGCAGACCTTGCTGACTCCCCCAGACTTGGCCACTTTAAAAATGGGCTTTGAGCTCTTCTTGCCAGCAAATCTGACTGCCAGTGTTTCTGTTAACCCATGGCCTCTGACAGCCGTACTCGCACCCATCAAACACTACCCTCTCTCACTCTCACCCTCCTGGTCCACAACTGCCAACCCCCCCCCCCACCTCCCACCATCTACTACCTCTCCTGGACAAAGCCTTACCGTGGCTGCTAAAATGGCATTTCTGCAGACTGGGAGTGCCCCGTCTGAACTGTAACATGATTGTTCAAAACTGTACCGCACTTAATTAGTGCTGCATTAATATCTTTCTCTGCAAATGTGGTCCTGTTTCTCCTCACTTGTTGAACCCTGCTTAATGTTATGACTGCACACTAATATCACTTCTTAGTTGATGTCTTTCTGTTCTGCAATGTTTCATCACCTGTAAATGTCTTGTATTCCTTGTTGACGGAGCCTTTGTAAATGAGCCCCGGCTCAAATGTATTAATCCGAATTTGAAATAAATAAATAAATAAGAATGGTATTTATAAATATTATAGCAATTGGTGGTCAGATAGAGATCACAATCTTTTAATACCTTGGTCAAAAAATTTAAAACTTAATTATTTACTGTCCTTACTGCAGTCAGTGTATCTGAATGACAAGGGATACATGTTGTCAGACAGTTATGTAACCTGGTTATCATGTGTTGAATCTGTTTGATCTTTTACTGTATATTTTGTTATTTAGTAACTAATAAATTGAAAACATTTATTATGAAAAAATATTTCTTTTAAAAAAGCATTCTAAATTGTTGAAGTTATTATTAAAACTGTCAAAAAAGGAAGGTTTCATATTAGAAACAATGGTCAATTTTAACATTTCTGTGTTTCTTTGTGCATGTGCAAGAATCACCTTGCTAGGATTATTGGCATTTCAGAGGTGTGTCACTGCAGAGCCAATTACAGTTTGAGCTGCAGTGGGCTTGGCAGTGTAGACCAATGACCAGGCAAGTGACTTGTGACTGTGGTCACAGTCTGATGGGCAGAAACTTTGTATAGTTAAAAGGACTGAAGCCCTCCAATGAGAGAGCACTTCAGTACTTCATTATCATAAAGCCGGTCAGCAGATCCAGCAACCCCCCTGCCTACAGCGCTGCAACGTTACCCTCAGGCTTTGACAAATGACTCTCCTCCCCGATGCCCAGCCAAAGATCAGTCTTGCAGAACACTGACAGCGAGCACAGGAATGTAATCTCCAATGCACCATCAACCAAGCAGTATATCAAGCCCATCATGGCAGATCATGAGCCTTGACTCCAGTAAAATGTTTTTAGTTTATACTCACTCACAGACTCACAAAACTGCAGCAGGCAGGCAGGCATAAAAAACATTTTCTAGTTTGTGCTGGCAGCAGACAGGTACAGCAGATTGTTTTCTCTCTCTCTCTCTCTCTCTCTCTTTCTCTTTCTCTCTTCATAGGTCATACTGGTTGTGACTTGTTTCTGGCACAATATTGTTTTCATTCATTCAAACACCACATGGCAAGCAGACTGACAATGAGCAGGGGAGTGTAATCACTTGACACACTGGCAACCATACCTCTCGACTATCCCTGATTTTCAGGGATGTCTTTCATTTTGCCTCAAAATTTTCCTCTGTACCTCATAAAATATGAGTTTTTGTGAGCGAACAGTGGGGACTGTAAGCACAAAATAACATCAAACATTAAAGTTACAGACTTGTTCTTCTTCAAAAAATGCATGTTACACTAATCCCCTTATTCTCTCAGTTTTCTGAGTGAATATTACCAATTTTTGCATTCACTTTTTCTTGTGCAAGGAATGTCTCGGGACTATATGGCATTTGAGAGATGTGTCACTGCCGAGCCAATTACAGCTGAAACTGCAATGGGCTTGGCAGTATACACCAATAATCAGGCACTCTGGTCATACCAGTAGTTCTGCTTTGCTGAGATGCATTTATCTACTTGAAAGAAATGAACCACTCCAAAGAGGATGTGCTTCATTTCTTTCTGTCGCCATAACTCTGGCCATGTGCATTAGAGTGCACTCTAATGTACATGGCCAGAGCTTCATGATGTTGTACTATCTCTCCCCATCCTCACTCCTCTGACCCCCCAAAGGCTTTGACATTAGCCACAGTGCATCTTTCTCTCCCAATCCTTGCTGCTCTGCACTCCCCCCCTGGGGTTCAACATTAGCCACAGTGAGGCTTTCTCTTAAAGTCGACATCGGGGTGCCCAATCCTTATGTCAGCAAAACAAACCCCCCAGCACTGCTACTGAGGGACACCAGGGAGCCCACTCCCAGTTTCCCAGTTATTTCCTCCCAACCCTTGCTGTCTGGGACACTGGGGAGCTCACTCCCAGTGTCCCTAAATCTGTATCCCCAATAGTCTGGAACTCTGGGTAGCCCACTCCCAGTGTTCCAATATCTATATCCCCCCAATAGTCTAGGACATTGGACGCCCACTCCCAGTGTCCCCATATCTGTATCCCCCCAATAGTTCAGGACATTGTGGAGCCCACTCCCAGTATCCCCAAAAATCATTTAAAAATGTACCTGTAAAAAGAAAATGGTCCTCTGGCATCTTTTTTTACCTGAAAAAAAGAAAATGGTCCCTCATCTTCTCCCCATCCCCCTCTCCCATCCCGACCTTCCCTCTGTGCACCCACCTTCCCTTACCCCTTACCCATACTTACCTCTGGAGGTTGGTGGGTGTCATCTTCTGTGGACCAGGACACATCTGCACTCTTCAAAGCTGAACCGCGAACTGAAGACTCAAGGTAAGTGCTGTATAATGTCTGTCAATGAACTTATGTTGATATCACAGCCATTTTTAGGAATATTTGCCCTAAATTTTCAACATGGGATTCTTGGGATCCCACCTCATGAACACTGGCACTGTCATTTCATTACTCAGTCCCAAAAGGTGATTTCACAGTCATTGAGCAGAATCACCTTTGGGGACAGACAACAAAACAACAGTGTCAATGTTCGCGAGGTGAGAATATCAAAAACCCGTAATGGAAAAGTGGTGAAGAAATTAAAATATGCATATGGTATGAATGTGTGTTGGCCAGGGTGAAAGTTAGGTCTAATAACCCCATGGCACACCCGATGCCTGTTGGTGTGTGGAAGATGGGGTAATGGAGTGGGGGCTCAACCCTAATGTCTCATTTCCTACTTTTGTCACTTCAATATTAACTGATGCATTAACAAAGTTTTTTGCAATTAATTTCCTTATTTTTTGAGAAAGTGTAATGTTACTGGTAAGTGGTACAGTATGTGTTGGTGGGAGCGCGGGACCTCCAGGCCCCGCACTCCCATCAAGCTGCCCATTTGTGCATAACAATATGTGCCTGCGGGAGTGTGGGCCCTCCGGGCCCTGCGTTCCCACCTACACATAACAACGGAGCCATACAGTAGCCCTATAGAGCAGAAAAGGAACCCTTGTAACACTAATTTGCCAATATCTCAGTAACCGTACAAGCTATGAAAAAAATTACACTGCAGTTGTAGTTATGACTTTGAAACCTCCATGTGTGCTTAGTCCACACTACAGGTAGTGAAAAATCTGTATCTCACATCATTTCTGAGATACGGGCTCCGGAAGTCTCTGTGGGCACTGCAATGTTATCCTATGGGAAAAATCTCAACTTCGTGATGGCATATCTATGGAACCGATTAACTTTTTTACACCTAAACAGCATAATTCACATCTGAGGGACACTCCCTTTATACCCTGCAAAGTTCAAGCCAAAAGACCAAACCATTTATTTACAGTGCACTGGCAAAATGTTTAAATTCCAAATTCGCGAGCTGTCAAAATCGCCGTTCGTGAGAAATCCTTGATCGTCAGATTTTGGTCATCTGGTCTAGAAGTCATGAAAGGGGATTTTGTCAGCTGGTAAATGGGGATTTTGTCACCTCAAGAACGAGGAATTAAAAAAACAATTCCCTTTTGCAAGCTGTCAAAATCCCCTTTTGCGAGTCAATCCCCTTTCAAGGTGACAAAATCCCCTTTCCTTAGCCAATCCTTGTTCACAAGAAGGGCCATCTGGTTGGGAAATGAAGATCAAGGATTTTGTCAGCTTGCAAAGGGGATCAGCTTGCAAAGGGATTTTGTCAGCTTTCATGAAAGGGGATTAAAAATCCCTTTTGCCATGAAGCTGATAAATCCTCTTTTCACTAAACCAATCCTTGTTCGTGAGATAGGTCCATCTGGTCACTAAGTCATGATCAAGGATTTTGTTACCTCACAAAAGGGGATTGGCTTGCGAAGGGAGATTTTGTCAGCTTGTGAAAGAGGATCTGAAGCGAGTCACGAACAAAGAATTTAAAAGTTTATAACGGCTATTTTTTTGACAAAACAAAGGAAATCAAAGGCATGGGTTTGTAGAGAGTGTCACCCTGAACAAAATCCATGCTTCATTTGCAAAAGAAGTCAGCTGTGGGGCAAGCTACAACATTTTGTTTGGAGGAAAAAATGAAAACAAGATGGCGGCTCATGGAAGGGGAATTTTTCCTCATGAACGGGGATTTTATAAATCCCCTTTCACAAAACATAGATATAAATCTTTTACTGAACTGAGCATGCTTAGAACCCAGAAATTCATAATTTAATAACTTTAGAACGGATAAATATTTTTTTCACCAAACCAATGCTGGATTGTTCTTTGACCAAATCTCTTTCTATCCTGAAATTTCAGACTAGAATACCAAACAGTGTGACTGCAGCACACTGGGCAAAAATCAGCAAAAAAGTGCCTCACTGCATGGAAACTGCAAGTCCGATCAAAAGGCATCATGGAAAATCAAAAGATTTACCATATGAGACCACGCATTCCAAATTTTGTGCAAATCCATTGAACAGTTGCAGTTATTAAGGTGCAAAATTTGGAGTTTAATATTAAACTGCCTACTCAACCTCTAACTATATTGGTTGCTCACGGTGCCAGTATTATATATATATGTATATATATATATATATATATATATATATATATATTTATATGGGATATAGAATGATGAGCTGTCAGATAAATGATTTATCTACACAAGTGCTGTTTGACCTCAGGTAACCTCACGAGTGGCATAAGCCATGAGTGAGGTGTCCTAGGTCAAACAGCACAAGTGTAGATAAAACATATATCTGACAGCTCACCATTGTATATTTCATTTATGCAATAGTTATGCCTTCTGTCAGTGTAGGGACATTTGCTTTTGACTGTTTATCTTTTTTTTTTTAAATGATAATTTCTGGTACGTTTTGTTAACTTTCCTAGTGTATGTCCGCCTAGCATAGTGATTGCTAATAAATGAAACACCACTCATTTTGTAGAAATCTTTGTGCTGAACAAATGGCATGCTCACATTACCATACTGTCTTTTTCATTTTAAAGTTATTTGCATTTGTTTGTTGAAAAAGTAGATAAAAATAGAATTTCCTGCTGTTTTTGCTAATTATAAACACAACTAAAAGGTATCTGTAAATGAAATACCACTCATTTTGTAGATATTTTTGTGCTAAACAACTTCTATGCCATTATTTTTCATTTTAAAGTTATTTGCATTTATTTGTCAAAAAAGTTAACAAAAAAACTAAATGTTCTGCTGTTTTTGCTAATTATGAATAAGTCAATAAGGTATCTATAAATGAAACACCACTCATGCTATAGTGTATGGTTTTCCTCACCGTGTGCATTATTGTTTGCATTTGCATTTTTGTTATTGTTACCATTTCTGTTTGTGTTTCTGTTACCATTAGCATTGGCGTTGGCGCTTGCATTTCCATTGTCACTTGTGTAATTCTTTCCTTGTGCCTCACCGTTGCCGTTTGCATTTGTGTTTGTGTTACTGTTACCATTTGCGTTCCATTACCATTTGTGTTTGCATTTACTTTTGCGCTTGCATTTTTAATACCATTTGCGTTATCATTTCTGTTTGCGTCACCATGTACATTACCATTTGCATTTGTGTTTCTGTTTGTGTTACCATTACTGTTTGCATTTTTGTTGCCATTTGCATTACTATCTGTGTTTGGTTTCACATTTGCATTTGCATTTCTATTATCATTTGCGTTACCGTTTCTGTTTGCTTTTGCTCTTGCGTTTGTGTTGCTGTTTGCGTTACTGTTTCCTTTTGGTTCACCATTGGTGTTACCATTTCTGCTTGCAGTTGCATTACCGTTACTGTTTGAATTTGTGTTACCATTTGCGTTACCATTTGCATGTGCATTTCCGTTACTGTTACTGTTCTCATTACTGTTACCATTACCATTTGTGCTTGTGTTACCCTTACCACTGGGTGCTTCCGTTACCATTTTCATTAGCACTTCCATTTGCTTCACCATGTGCATTACCATTTGTGTTTGCATTTGCATTACTGTTTCCTTTGGTGTCAACGTTGCCATAACCGTTACCATCTGCATTTGTGTTTGCATTACTGTTAGCGTGTGCGTTTGCAATTCATTTGTAGTTTGCGTTACTGTTTCCTTGTGCATCGACATTGCAGTTACCATTACTGTTTGTATTTGCATTTCTGTTTGCTTTGCCGTTACCGTTTGCACTTCTGTTACCATTTGCATTACCATTAATGTTTGCGTTTACATTTGCGCTTGTGATTTTTATTACCATTTGCGTTATCGTTTCCATTTGCGTCACCATGTGCATTACCATTTGCATTTGTGCTTACATTTGCATTACCATTAATGTTGCTGTTTCCTTTTGTGTCACTGTTGGCATTACCGTTTGCATTACCAACACTGTTTGCATTTCCGGTACTGTTTTCATTAGCATTTTCATTTGCGTCACCGTGTGCATTACCGTTTGCTTTTGTATTTGTGCTTGCATTTGTGTTTCCATTTGCGTTACCATTACCATTTGTGTTTTCATTGCCATTTGTGTTACCATCTGTGTTTGTGTTCACGTTTGCACCTTTACCATTTGCATTACCATTTCCATTTGCTTTTGCACTTGCATTTGCGTTACAGTCTGTGTTACTGTTTCCTTTGGCGTCATCATTAGTGTTACCATTTCTGCTTGCACTTGCATTACCATTTGCATTTTTGTTACTGTTTGCTTTACCATTTGTGTGTGCATTTCTGTTACTGTTACTGTTCTTGTTACTGTTACCATTACCGCTAGCGTTGGTGTTACTGTTGTTGTTAACGTTCCCATTAGGATTACCGTTACTGTTGCTGTTGCCATTACTCTAAGCATTACTGTTAGGGTTATTACACACAAATGGGAAGCATGGTGGGAGCACGGGGCCCAAAGGGCCTCACATTCCCACCATCACATACCATTCACTGTTTATAGTGCACATTTTCAAAAAGAAGGGAAATTCATGGCAAAAAATTCCATCTAATGCCTCAGTTAGGGTTGTTACACAGCAACAAAAGTGAAGAAATTCGGTGTTAGGGTTGTCACCCTTACCACGCACACCGCCCCCACAAACAGGCATCGCTTGCTCTGCATTGCATCTGTCTTTCTGAAGTCTCCAACTGCCTCGCTCTGCACTTTCTCTTCTTGCACTTCAGTCAGCAGCTTCTTTTCTAGAAACTAGAGCTACAGATGGAAAGAAAAACACTTTACTTTAGATTTCAGCTAAGATAGACTTACTTTAAATATGTACCTGTATTTTACTTTTGAAGACCGAGCACGCTTGGTCACGCTACAGTTCAATATGATAAAAGTGAAAGTGCTCCACGGTGGGTCTTCTCCACGTACAGATAGCAGCTTTCTTTTTCTGAGAAAATGAATAAAACAGAAAAAAAAACTCTTTTTGTTGCTTTTTAAACCGAGTGGCACTTAAACCTCTGGCAGCAACTCACAAACAGTGGCAGCACTTGGTCACGCTACATTGCTGCAGAAAGTGAAAGCCCTTCAGCATAAAGCAACAGAAAAAATAGCAGTATCAACCAGATAAGACTTTTAAATAGCATTTTATTAAAAACGTATGGCAGATTTAAACATATCTTGTGTACAATGGGCTGAGGATTACTGTACTGATTTGTTATTTCTGTTGGTGTTAGCCTGTTTGTGGTAGCCTGCTTGTGCTAGGGGTATGTGCATGTGTTTGTGGCAGCTTTTCTGTGCCAGGTGTGGAGTGCTCTTGCTACTGGTGAGAAAGTTCTGAAGACTTGAAGAGGGCTGGAAAGTAGTTCAGGTGTGCAGTCATGCTTGGAGGTGTACGGTTGTTGGGAAATAATGCATGATCATGTGATGCATTGTGTCCAGTCATGTTAGTGGAACTTCTACGATTTTACCTACCCATTTTATAAATATATATATATGTAATAGATAATCCACTCTAGGGTGTGCCGTCACGCTCTGATATATGCACACCTTGGTGCGCGTTGTAACACACAAGGCTGCAGGTCAAGTGTGTTCAACCACCCAAGGCATGCGTATATCAGAGCATGACTGCACACCCTGGAGTGGATTATCTATCTTATAAAATGGAAATACATATTTTTGGGGGAGAGCAAAAAAGTAGTCCCTGTCTGGCATGAATAAATGAGTTGTTGTCAAAAGTTTAAAGTAAGACTGACTGTCTTGAAGAATTAAAAAAAGAGGTTTATATTTCTATTTATTTTCCTTTACTACTCTTAGAATAAAGGTGTCCTCTTTACAGGGGGGAGGAGAACAAGTGGGGAGCACTTTCACTTTTATCAGTGATATGTACCGTGACCGAGCATGGTCAATAATGATAAGTAATATGCAGGCAGACACTTAAAGCAAGTCCCTCGCTGTTAAAAAACAAAGTAACTGTGTATTTTCATTATTTTTATTTAGAATCCTCTGAAAGAAGATGCCAGCTGAAGTGAGTGAAGATCGAGTAGGCAGCACTTTCACTTTTACTAGTGACGTAGTGTGACCAAGCATGGTCAAAAATGATAAATAATATGCAGTCAAACACTGCAACTAAGTCACTCTCTACTAGAAAAGCAAACAAACTGTGCACTTCATGGTATTTTAATTTAGAATCCTGTAAAAAAGCTGCTGCCTGAAGCAAGTGGAGAGCTAGCGTAGAGCGAGGGTGTCAGCAGTTTCAGAGAGGTAACGTAGGGCAGAGCGATTGTTGCTCTAGCAAAATAATCATGGTAACACTGCACAAACACATTTTTAAATGTGTTGTTTTCTTTGTCACTTTATTGTGGCAAGGTGGATTGTGCGATTGTCCTGAAATTTTCAGGGTCGCAAGCCCTAGTCCCACAGATGTGCCTTTTAGTGATGTATGAAAACATTGTACAAGACTATTGTTACAGCATCCTGAAGTTCTGAAATTTTCCCATAGATTATCACTGCAGCGCCTGTGATGCCTTTCAGGGCTCGTATCTCGAAAACGATTTAGGATACAGATTTTTCATCGCAAAAATTATTAGTCCCCCTATAGAAGTAGGTTGGAAAGTAATGAATACCATCAACTTTTAATTTTTTTTCTATCTTGCACGGTTACTGAGATATTTGGGAATTAGTGATCTAATTGCTCATTTTCATGCCCATAGGCCACTATTACGCCCTCAGAGTTAGCACTCACAGTGCTCTTTGGTGCCCTTATCTCGGAAACAATGCAAGGTACAGACTCAGTTGACTCATGTTGCGAGAACTACTCACTGTCATGATTACAATGACACTTGAATTTTTTTTCTAGCTGCTACCATTCCCAAGATATTGGCAAATTAGTGTTACGGGGTTCCTTGCCTTATAGGGCTGCCGTATGGCTCCATACTTATGTGTAAGTGGGAGCGCAGGGCCCAGAGGGCCCATGCTCCCATAAACACATATCATATGCACAAATGACCAGCTTGGACCCCGTGCTCCCACCCACATGTAATATTTACTACTTACTACTTATATTACACTTTTTCCAAAAGAAAGGAAATTCTTTGCAAAACACTTCATTAATGCATCAGTTAGGGTTGTTTCCACACCAACAAAAGTGTGGAAATTTAACATTAGGGTCACCAACCCACCACTCCACCCCCCTGTACCCATCCTTAAAACCTTAACTCCGCATTCCCCCACCCTCGCCCCTCCACACACACACACACACACACACATACACATGTGCATGCACACATATATACACACACACACGACACATGCAAGATTATAAGACACTATACGAGTCAGTCACATCTGTAAGCACAATAATCACTACACTGTTCTTATTTCACATAACACAATGTAATGAAAACACAAATACAGTGTGATCGACTCTATACTGCCAGCACAGTATGATGACACATTATAGCTGGTATATCTTTTTCATACAGTGAACCTTAGTTTGTCCACATTTTCAAAATATTGATTTTTATGTGTCGTAATTCAACAATGGCTCACTGCAGGTATTGCTGCTACCACATAGGCATGTGGGAGTAGAAAAGATAGAGCTAACACGTACATAATAATTTTCAGATACTGCTCAGATATGCAGCTAGCACCATTACATGTTGTTATACTGCTGTATTACCTGGAAATATTCATTAGCAGCAAGCTATGGTTAGCTTTGGAAGCTACAACTGTTGCTAAGACATGTTTCTTGTAAACTATACTACAAAACATTACTTTTACTATTACTACCATTTGTTATTAGGACTGAGTCACGCTATCAGAAATACATAGGCAAACATCCAATGACTGTTGCTAGGGTTATCCAAACTCTTATTTCCAATATAGCTACAGTATCTATAGATAACATATTGTGTGTTTCATCATTTGTTAACAATTTAAATATAGGCATCTGCTTAAATCTTGTTATTGATGTTTGTAACAGAAAAATGCTTACAGTGGGTCATCTCTCACGGTTGCCCAGTGTGCTTGTGTAACCCCCAAGGCACTTTGATGGCAGCAGAACTCATACAGTTGGTGGACCATGGTGAGGGATGTATCTTGTAGTACGTTTGGAGAGTTCTATGTTACATCTGTTATCTGATGCTGGTTGTCTCTGATTGGTTGTGTTGCCTTGGCTGTCCCCCTGCTTGCATGTGTGTGTGTGTGGGGGGGAGGGAATGTGGAGTTTGGGTTTTGAGGATGGGGGTGTGGGGTGGCAACCCTAATGCTGAATTTTCACACTTTTGTTGGTGTGTAAACAACCCTAACTGATGCAATAATAAAGTGTTTTGCAAAGAAGACATTATATATATATATATATATATATATATATATATATATATATGTAATAGATAATCCACTCTAGGGTGTGCGGTAGCACTCTGATATATGCACGCCTTGGTGTGCGTTGTGACACATGAGGCTGCAGGCCAAGTGCGTTCAACCACCCAAGGCATGTGTATATCACAGCGCGACCGCACACCCTAGAGTGGATTATCTATCTTATTAAATGGAAATAAATATTTTTGTGGGAGAGCAAAAAAGTAGTCCCTGTGTGGCATAAGAATTAAAAAAAAAAAAAAGAAAAAAGGTTTGTATTTCTTTTTATTTTGATGTAGTTAGATGGAGGAGAAAGAGTGGGGAACACTGCAGGCAGACACTGAAAGGAAGACGTAGTGCAGGGCAGAGCGAGTGTTGCTCTAGCAACTGTTGCTAGAGCCATACTCGCTCTGTCCTGCGTAACGTCTCCGACGCTGCAAACACTCTCGGTTTGCACTAGTTCTCCGACTGCTTCACACAGCAGCTTTTTTACATGGTTTTAAATGTAAATAACCTGAAATGCAGAGTTTCTTTGCTTTTCTACTACAGAGTGTCACTTACTTTCACTGTTTGGCTGCACATTAGGTGTCACTTTTCACCACGCTCGGTCACGCTACACGTCAGTGATAAAACTGAAAGTCCTGTCTGCAACTCGCTCCAGCTGGCTACTTCTTTTACACAATTCTCAATAAAAATAAGGTAAAATACAGTTACTTTCCTTCTTCACACCGAGGGACTTGCTTTCAGTGGCTGGGTGGTTATTAGGTACCGTTATTGACCACGCTCGGTCATGCTACATGTCACTAATAAAAGTGAAAGTGGTCCCCACTCATTTTCCTCCCTGTAAAGAGGACGGCTTTATTGTAAGAATAGTAACTGAAATGAAATAGGAATACAAAGCTCTTTTTTTTTTCTAGCCATTGTTAATTTAATTTGAACTTTGGCTTGTGGGTGACTATCTGTGGTAGATGTGGAATGATGTGAGTACTGGTGAGAAGGTTTTGGAGGATAAAAAGTAGTTCAGGCGTGCGGTCGCGCTGGGAGGTGTGCGGTCGTTGGGAAATAATGCACGGTCATGTAATGCATTCTGTCCAATCATAGAAATTCCACTTACATGATTTTACCACCCCATTTTATAAATATATATATATATATATATATATATATATATATATATGTATGTATTATAGGGGCACGGTAGTGCCACTATAGTTAGGGTTGAGTACCCCATTTAAGGTTAAATCGCAAATTTTGCACCTTAATAACTTTGCAACCATATGATGGATTTTCCTGAAATGCAGAATGCATGGTCTGGTACCATAGATATTTGGATCTTGCAATTTGTGTTATGGTTGCATGTATGGTTGCGGAGCTAGATCACACCACAAAATGCATAAATTGTGGATTTTTGCACATTTCTTTGCTCGCACTTACAGCCTGCATGGTTTGAATGATCTGTCCAAAAACATCTGGGTACATAGATACATACATAGATACATAGACAGTGTCGGCAGATAAGGGCCTATGGCCCACCTAGTCTGCCCATTTGAGCTTGTAAGTTCAGTTTGTTTTCCTAGAAGTCTATTTCCCCTTAGCCCTGACCTCTAGAATTCCTTTATGTCTATCCCATGCATTCTTAAATCCCGTGATTGTTTCAGCCCCCACCACTTCCTCTGGCAGGGTGTTCCACTTGTCCACCACCCGTTCTGTGAAGAAATTCTTTCTCATGTTTCCTCTGAATGTCCTCCTCCAACTTCATTCCATGCCTCTAGTCCTGAAACATCTTTTCGCTAAAAATAGTGTTTTCCTGCACCCTGTTCCTCCCTGTAAGATACTTGTATGTCTCTATCATATCCCTCTCTCCCTCCTCTCCTCCAGGGAGTACATGTTCAGTTCCTTCAACCTGTCTTCATAGGATTTGTGATGCAACCCATGCACCATCTTTGTTGCCCTCCTCTGAACCTTCTCTACCCTGTCTATGTCCTTACGAGGTATGGTCTCCAGAACTGTACACTGTACTCAGGTGGGGCCTCACTAGTGTCTTGTATAGCGGAATTATGACCTCCCTTTTCCTGCTGGTGATGCCCCTGCCTATACATCCCAGCATCCTATTTGCTTTACCTGATGCCTTGTCACACTGTTTCCTACCTTGAGGTCATCAGAGATGACAACCCCAAGATCCCTTTCCTGCTTGGTGCATGCTATATCCTCACCCCCCAACTGATATATTGTGCCAGGGTTCTTGTGCCCCATATGCATTATCTTGCACTTCTTTGCATTGAATTTCAACTGCCAAACCCTTGACCATTCTTCAAGTTTCTGCAGGTCCCTTCTCATTCTGTCTATACCCTCTGGTGTGTCTACTCTGTTACAGAGCTTTGTGTCATCAGCGAACAGTGAAATTCTGCCTTCTATATCCTGTGCAATGTCACTGATGAAGATGTTGAATAGGACCGGTCCCAGCACTGATCCCTGTGGTACCCCACTGGTCACTCTTCCCTCTGTGGAGTGACAGCCATTTACCACCACCCTCTGTGTCCTGCCACCCAGCCAGTTACCTACCCACCACACTACTGTCCTGCCCACACCCATATTCCCCAGTTTGTGTAATAGTCTTCTATGTGGCACAGTGTCAAAGGCCTTGCTGAAGTCCAGATAGGCCATGTCCACTGCCCTCCCCTGATCCACCTCCCTAGTCACCCAGTCAAAAAATTCAATGAGGTTGGTCTGACATGACCTCCCCCCTGGTGAAACCATGCTGCCTTGGGTCCTGTAGTCCATTGACAACCAGATGTTCCACCAATCTCTCTTCAGTAGTGCTTCCATGATCTTTCCCACTACCGAGGTGAGGCTGACTGGTCTGTAGTTCCCTGCTTCCTCTTTGTTCCCACTTTTGTATAAGGGGACTACATCTGCTGTCCTCCAGTCTTTGGGTACCTCCCCTGTTTCCAGTGATTGGCTGAACAGGATAGCCAGAGGTTCAGCCACCACCTCTCTTAGTTCTTTAAGGACCTGGGGTGCCCATCTGGCCCCATTGCTTTGTCAACTCTTATTACTTCCAGTTCCTTCAGGACCCTTTCTCGTGTAAAGGGACTTGTGTCCATTCTGCACCATTCTCACCCTTGTACTCCTTCAGACCCATTACCCCCCTCTTCCTTAGTAAAGACTGAGCAGAAATACCTGTTCAATATGTCAGCTTTACTGTTGTCATCCTCCACGCTGCTCCCATCCTCCCCCTTCAGTCTAACTATCCCTCCCTTTGTCCTTCTTTTTTCACTTATGTACCTGTAAAAGGTTTTGTCCCCTTTAACCACTGATTTTGCAATGTGTTCTTCTGTCTGAGCTTTGGCTTCCCTTACTGACTTCCCTGCCTCCCTTTGTTTCTCCTGGTACTTCTCCCTATCCCCTTCTGCCTACATGCAGCCAGGGTCCCCAATATGCCTTTTGAAGATTTTGTGAAAAAATATTAAACGGTTTAAAAGTTATTTAAAAAAACTTAATCCCATTATAGTCTATGGGAAAAGTTAACATTTGTGAAAGTGTTGGAAATGCAGTTTTTACTTTCACAAATCAGCCTGTTATTTTCGTGATTCAGCCATTTTTTTTCAGTTGTTGGTCAGAAAAATGCTTGGCATTTAAATTTGGGACCCTCTAGGGACACAATTCTTGTTGTGTTCACCTAGTCGAGCCCTGAGGATGCTAGCTATGTTTTTATTTGGGAGTAAAACACCTCAGCAATGTTTTTGAAATTTTTTTGAAAAGTAGTGTCACAAAGTACTTTCGCAAATGTGACACTTTTGTCATTTTTCTCACGAAACTGTCGTGATTTGTGAAAGTACTTTGAGACACTATGGTCAAAACAACACAAAAACCTTGCCACCCTGATGCAAAACAACAGTTTGGTCTTTTGGGCTGAAATTTGCAGGGAAGAATGCCAAGATCTCACAGATGTGCCTTTTGGTGATTTGTTGCCAAAATATCACAGGGCTGCAAAGTTACAGCACTGCAAAGTTGACAGTTTTTCCCATAGGATAACATTACGGCATCCAACGTGCCTTTCCGGTCCCACATGTCGAAAACAGTTTGAGATAACAGACTTTTTGTTACAAAATTTCTTAGCCCCCTACTGGGGGACTAACTGCAAAACTAGCCTGGAAAGTCATAAATAATGTGAGATTTTAATTTTTTTTCTACATCATACGGTTCCTGAGATATAAGCAATTTAGTATTTCAAGTGCTCCTTTTCTGCTTCAAGGACCATTATTATGGCCACATTCTTTGTATTCACTGTGCTTCTACATGCACCTGTTTGGGACACAAAGCACGTGCATTTGCGTTAATGTTACCATTAGCATTTGCTTTTATGTTTCTGCTTGCATTTCTGTTACCATTTGCGTTAGCATTTCTGTTTGCGTCAACGTGTGCTTTACCGTTTGCATTTGCATTTTTGTTTGTGTCACTGTTTCCTTTTGCAGTTCTGTTTGCGTTACTGTTTTTGTTACCATTTGCATTTGCACTTCCTTTACAGTTATTGTTTGCATTTGTGCTTGCACTTCCATTATCGTTTGCATTAGCGTTTTCATTTGCATCACTATTAGCCTAACGTCACCGCTTTCTGTTTCCCTCAGCATTAGTTTTATGGTTAGTGTTACCATTTGCTTTTACGCTTGTGTTTCCATTACCATTTCTGTTGCTGTTTCCATTTGCAACACTGTTACCATTACTGCATGTGTTTGCACTTGTGTTTGTGTTATCGTTTGCGTTTATGTTTGCAGCACTGTTAGCGTTAGCATTAGCGTTACCACTTCACTTTGCGTTTTTGCCAGTGTTAGCATTATGGTTAGTATTACTGTTTGTGTTTACATTTGAGCTTGTGTTTCCATTACCATTAGCATTACCATTACTGTTTCTGTTGCATTTGCACTTGCGTTTGCGTTACTGGTTGCATTTATGTTTGCATTTCTGTCACCTTTTGCGTTACTGTTTGTGTTACCGTTAGCATTACCATTACCATTTCTGTTGCAATTGAGCTTGCATTTGCATTACTATTTGCATTTGCGTTTCTGTCACCTTTTGTGTTACGATTTGTGTTTGCGCTTTCATTTCCATTGCCGTTTGCATTCCCATCTACGTTTGCGTTACCATTACTGTTACCGTTTGCTGTTATGTTACCATTAGCAGTACAATTTCCTTTCACGTTTCCATTTGTGTCACCATCACCATTACCATGTGCGTTTGTGTTACTGTTTGCATTACCATTTGCATTTGCATTTCTGTTTGCATTACCAAAACAGTTACCATTTACATTCATGCTTGTGTTGGTGTTACAGTTACCATTAGTGTTTGCATTTTAGTCACTGTTACCGTTACTGTTAGCATTACCATTATGGTTATTATGCAGACATGGGCAGCGTGGTGGGAGCACAGGGCCCTTACCATTCACTATGTATATTGCACATTTCCATTTTCAGTCGGACATACAGTTTTTGCATAGCGAAGTGACAAAAATTCAGCATTTGTTACTTTTGTGCACTGTGCTGCCTGTGATGCTGCACAGTCATTGTGTGGTTGATTGGGTTGAGTCTTGGGGTGTAGACAGCCCTTTCTTCAATGAACATGCCACTTTTTGTTTGGTGAAAAAATATTGTTCCATTCCAGAATTACTACCATTTGAGGTTGCCCCCCCTCACAATTAAAGATTTTTCAGCCCTCAGATCTGCCATTTTAGCACATTTTCTGCCATGAGATCTGCCATTTTGTGGTGGAATAATTCTTAACAGTGCACAGACTTTAAAATTGAATATTTATTAAATGGTATGATCTTTTTACTTGAAATTCAGAGGGTATTGAGGGGACATCCTACAGCTGTGAATTATGCTGTTTAAGTACTGCAAAATTAATTGAATCTATTCATTCACATATTAGGACTGTGTAGTACAGTATGGTCTGCTCGCCCATTGGCCCACGTTGTGGACCAATGGGTGTACGTCCATACCGTACACTGTCAGTTGGCAGGCAGCTGGGTGGCTTGTGGGTGGGGTGATGCTGCCTGCCACTGACTGGGGAGAGCGGGGTGGCAGGACGGAGTGGGCAGGTTGGGAGGGGAGTACCGCTGGACCACCGGAGTTATTCCAATTCCTGTAAGCCCATGATTGGGCTGGGAGATCGGGTCCACTTGACCACCAGGGTTATTCCAATTACTGTAAGCCCATGATCGGGCTGGGGAATTGGGTCCGCTGGACCACAAGGGAGATTAATACATATTACAGCCCATGATCAGGCTGGGGTACATTGCGGGTGAGGGGCAGGGGCTGTCGGTCCCCGACGGCTGCTGTCTGGCAGGGTGCCAGGCACAAGTTGCCAGGGATCGGTGCACCTGCATGCAAATGGGGCCATAATGACATGCAAATTGCCCCATTTTCACCTTGCATGCATTATGGTCTCATTTGCATGTCCATCGCTGAATATCGCAGTTGCTGCACCTAGTGCAATGGCACTTGTGCTGGAACATCCCCCTGCTCCTCCCTGGTCACTTGCACTGGTGCAGTGCTACTGCACCATGTGCAACGCGGGTGGCCATGAAGCAGTATTCAACAGTGCTGAGCCACGGCACAGCACTGTTGAATATCATCCTGTCAATGCCCTGGTGCATCCCAGTTGTGCTGCATCCAGGCTTGCACCACAGTCTGGAGTAGTCTGAATATCCCACCCTGTGTGTCCAGTTTTTGTACTCTCCCCTGCTTGCTGTCAGTCTCCTCACCATGTGGTGTGTGAATGAATAAAAAAAAAATCAGTGGGGCCAAAAACAAGTCACAACCAGTATGACCTGTGGTGAGATAGAGAGAAAGGGAGGAAGGAGGGAGAGTAAGAGAGAGAGAGAGATAAAGACAGACAGACATACAGACAGACAGACAGAGGAAGCACGTGCACTCTGCTGTACACCTCTGCTGCCGGCACTGACTTGAAACAGTTTTCTATGCCTATCTGCTAATGTTTTGTGAGCCTGTGAGCACAAACTAGAAACATTCAATTATGTCAAGGCTCAAGATCTGCCATAAGAAAGTACACTTTGGACTGCATATATACCAAATCACTTTGCCTGCAGTTTTATGAATGTTGCCAAATTCATCAGCAGCAACACTCCTGTACAAGTTCTTGCCAGTGCTGATACTGCTGTGATGAGCTGCCAAGTGACCAAAGTTACATGTGTGAGTAGAGATTATTGAATGCCCGAGTGTAACTTGCCCATTTTTTGGAGGCGGTGAACCAAATTTTCAACATAGCCTTTTTGAGACCCCTCCTCATAAAGAGTGCCAGTGTAATTTTGTCCATTTGTCCAGAAAGGTGATTTCATAGAGCGATAACACCATCCGTGCCACAGGTGTGAAAACACATTTTGGGCAGGATGTGAAAAATGACAGCTATACTGTTAAAAAGGAAGTGTGCAAAAATGGCAATGTTGAAAATCTAGAGTGAAAATATAAAAAATTGGTGAAGTTAAGAGTGTGTGCAGAAACTGCGCAATGCATGCTCGTAATGCAGTAATTGTTTGGATTTTTTTCATCAAATTTGCAACATGTGCTTTTTGGGAACCCACCTCATGAACAGTGGCACTGTTGTTTTGTTAATTGGTCCCAAAAGGTGATTCCACGCAGCGACCACGAAATCACCTTTCAGGACCAAGTAATAAAATGACAGTGACACTGTTAATGAGGTGGGGTCCCAAGAAACCCAGGTTGAAAATTTGGAGCAAAAAGTCCAAAGCAATTGCTGTTTTATCAGCTTACATTGAAAACCCTATTGAATGCCATTATAGCACACTTACCTTTGATTCTTCAGTTTGCAGTTCGTCTTTGAAGAGTTCAGATGTGTCCCACTCCAGAGAAGATGACAGTGCCGACATCCAGAGGTAAGTATGAAGTAAAGGGGGTGTGGGGAGGTGGGTGTTCAGTGGGAGGGTGGGGATGGGTCAGGGGGACTGGTGTGATGATGAGGGACTGCTCTCTTTTTCTTAGGTTCAAAAAATATATCAGGAGAAGGTTTACTTTATTTACAGAAAAAAAACATACATTTGGGCACACTGGGGTGGTCTCTCAGTGTGCCACATAAGTTGGGGGCTACATAATGCTGACACAGGGATTGGGCACCCTGAAGTTGGCAGAGGGGAAAAAAAAACTATTTGTTCAGACTGGGGTGGGCTCCCAGTGTGCCACATGAGTTGGGGGGTACATAATGCCAGCATGGGGATTGGGCACCCTGATGTCAGCATGGAATAAATACATTTGGGTACACTGGGTGGGCTCCCATCATCCCACATGAGTTGGGAAGGCTACATAATACAGGCATGGGGACTGGGGACCCCAATGTCGGCACGAGGATGGGGAGTGGGGAGGATAGCAGCAGTGAGAGGGTTTTCATACCTGCCGGTACTAGCAGCAGTGATGCAACTGCACTTGCATGGCACTTCTGCATGCATGTTTGTGGCAAATGGCATTCTGCCATTCACAACATGGTGGCAACAGCAGAACTACACATGCGCATGAGTCACGCATGTGTAGTTCCTGCCCCGGAATCCAGAAATAACAGCCGAAATACTGCAGCTGTTACTCTGTAGCAGCTGATAGTTGCAGAGTGTTTTAAGCTCTGTTGGATTTTTGGAAGGATTCTTCCAAAAGTCCAATGGAAGGTTCCATGATCAGCCATTTTAGAAGCAACAGACCAGTCCCAAAATGGCTGTAGACTCCGCCCACAGTCATAAAAATGTCATGATTGTAGTAAATCTTTTTGCCTTTTCTTTGGAACGTTATCCCCCTAGAGAACAATTAAAAGATGTGTGTTGGATGCTGGTTGAAAGAAGATAAGCAATAAATAATTACTGCAGGTTTTAGAATGTTCTATTATTTGTACAAGAAAAAAGGGCCACACTAGCATTTAACAAATATGGGCTTAGTTGAATAAAGAAAATTGTCTCAATTCTTTACAGATACTGAACACATTTTCTTTATTTTACCCATCCCAGGCCCTTATTTGCTAAACATTAACGTAATCTTATTTTCTTGTGCAAACAACATTTCTAAAAGGCTGCAATAGTCCTTTGCTTTTGATCTAATCAAGTAAACTTTATTAATTTTCCTGTAAGTGCTTCTAATGTAGCATCTTGGGCTGCTGCAAAGCAATATGTCTTTGCCACCAGTCCTCTTTACTTGATCTTTGTGGTCTGCTACCCCTAGAGTATGTAACAGATTAATAAATGTATTGCCAGCATTGCCCCATTTCCTGGTGCTTCAGCCTGAACCCTGAATCAAAATTCCACAGCTGACCCATTACATATTTACAGTATATTGCAGAGTTCATAAAAGTAGTCATGTTCTAAATAAGTGAGACCTGAATATAATTTATTTTGTTGTTGAGTTTCTTAATTAAAGGGCTCAGGTGTAGTTTTGGTTCTTGTTTCCATCATGTAACCTTTTTGACCTTCACTTCATTAAATTTAAAATAAGTAAATCGTGACTTTTACCAGTCTTGCCAATCTCCCTTTATTATGTTTGCCATGTGTGCTAGTGCAAGTTTAACATTTTGCTATGTACAGGGTTTTTTATGTTCGCCATGCGTGCTGGCGCAAGTCTAACATTTTACTATGTACAGGGTTTTGAGAGGTGTGTCATGGTGGTCCAGTCCAGGAGAGTGTACAAGGGGCTTGACCAATAATCAACAAGTCTCACCATGACACTGTTCAGGCATGAATGTGAGTGGATTTCAATACAATGTGCCAACAGACACGTTCATAAATCAACTCTTTCAGCAAGCACAGCTGATATCAACATGTGCTGTCAGCTTGCCTGCTCCTTCCCCCCAGTACACACAAACACACACACACACACAGTCTAGTTATACATGTCTGGCTGCAGTCTCTAGGTACCTTAGGCAAGCCATAGAATTATATTTTTTCCTTGGAATCGGGTGTGGTGAGACATAACAGAACTTTGCTCATCTTTCATGTAACATTCCAGGGATTGAAACTGAAACCTGAAAATCAACTCTTTCAGCAAGCACAGCTGATATCAACATGTGCTGTCAGCTTGCCTGCTCCTTCCCCCCAGTACACACAACACACACACACACACACACACACACACACACACACACACACAGTCTAGTTATACATGTCTGGCTGCAGTCTCTAGGTACCTTAGGCAAGCCATAGAATTATATTTTTTCCTTGGAATCGGGTGTGGTGAGACATAACAGAACTTTGCTCATCTTTCATGTAACATTCCAGGGATTGAAACTGAAACCTGAAATTGCTCATTTTGCTAATGTGTGTGTGTGTGTCACTCTCTCTCTCTCTCTCCCCCCCTGGCTACACACACACACACATGCATGAGTCAGGTTACACATACTGCAGTCGGCTGCTGATAGAGTGGAAAATGGAACATTTAAGTACATTAATGGTCATTTGGCTACTAGGGTAGATAGTAAGTGACCAGTTCACATTAATATAGGGTAGATCAAACAATGAAATAAACTGTGGCTGGCAATGATTTTCAAATAATGGTTGCCTAAAAAACTGGAGTCTAGTTTACCCCTTCAAAGTGCAACACCTTGCAAATTTGAACACTTACCATTTAAACAATTTCTTTGGGAGGTCTCCCATATTCTCTCTTTAAAGGAAGAAGAAAAAACGGATCCCCTGGTAAAATCATGGAAATGGTCCTGCTGTCAGCCAGGCCCAGCTGCAGTCTCTAGGTATCTGAGGCCAGCCATAGAATTATATTTTTTCCTTGGAGTCAGGGGTGGGGGAGACCTAACAGAACTTTGCTTTATCTTCCATGTAAGTCATTAAATGTACCACACAGCATCTAAAACTGCAGAGCTTCTGGGGGCTGCTGGTAACACTGACAATGGGGGTACCCAATCCCCCAGTGTCTCCACCTGAAATAAAGAAAAACTCACTTGTAGTTTAAGTAAGAAATAAAACACAATGGGGTGCGCATTACGGTGGCATAACCGCCCTAGGAGCCGAAGTTACACACAAGCATCCTACAGCGTCGAAAGTGCCAGTCACCCTTAGTAGTGTGGTTATCACACTGTATTGCACATCATGGAGTGTCTTATTGCACTTATAAAATAGCTGAACTAAAAAAAATACGAAAGATAACAGTTTATAATGTTAAAACATTGAGTTTATTTTAAGCATGGAAGAAAAATTGTCCCAAAAATTGGGGTTTGGTTGGGCAAAATAACTAAACAAAAGAACACTACACTGTATGTTGCATTTACATTGTGTACTAATTAATATATAGGATATAGTGTGTGGCAACCAAACCATTTAACCTACAGTGAATAAGCAACACAGCAAATGCTAACAACTTTAAACACACACAGCAACTTGACTGATTATTTCCTAACAATAAAAAAAAACTTAGTAAGAAGTCCAGTGTATTCAGATACTTGACGTGGAGCTGTCTCATGTTACACTGTGATGTCATTTAGCTGTGGGGACAGAAAACAGAAACAGGGAAGGAGAAATTACATTAGTTTTTTTTTTTACTTGTGATGAACAGTTTAACTGGGCATCTCAAATGCACTACTACATTAACTCGGGTATAGTTAGAAAAGAAAAAAAAGGGGTTCCTATGTGAGATTGCACTGTGACCTTTGATCATGCTACCTCCCACAACCCGTCCCATTTTGTACATTGAAATACATCAAATTCTGTCTGAAACAACATCTTATCATTCACTCAAAGTTACTTGCTGTAGTCTGTGAAATTCACAGGTGCATTAAAGACACAGTTTGGCAAGTTGAAGGGTCCTAGTTGACTTTGACTATGCACATCGTTTGTGGCTTGTGGAGTTGCATTTGCATCTTTCTGCTGTATTGGTAATCTGGGCTTTAACCAGACAGGACATAACTCCTTATTTTACAATCTTCCATGCTTGCTGACCAATAGCTCTGTAAGCTGGCTTCATTCCGATGCTCTGTCACTGACATTATCTCATGACTGTCCAACCCAGCATCTGAAAGGAGTTGCACTGTGGTGGCCCTGAGCGAACGGTTGGTGTAATGTTGGACAGTCCAGCCTCTTTGCTAATTCTTGTCATTATTGTAGACAGGTAGTTTACTCCAAGTGGTTCCTTTGTGTATCATGTTGATACGGTATTGAGGAAGTGTTGTGACATGAGTCTTGGGATTATATAAAGGGCTGGTGACTCAGGATGAAGCTTGCTTACATACATTTTGAAACTTGCCACAGGGCATAGTGGATCCCCAGGTCTGGCCCATATGAAGCCCCTGTAATTGTCTTTACCCTGCTCAGTGGGGACCCCTTGATTTTTGGTGTGCTCATTGAATGCAAGTCCAATTTCTTCTTGAAGGATGTGAAAGCTGGTCGGCTTTAACTGACGCAACCCCTCTCTGCCACACCTGGCCACATAAGCTGTATGTCTGTCCACACTTTGCGCAACAGTCCTGGAGCTGTGTTGGGGATCAAGGCTGGGCAATTCCTAAGCTTCATTAAATCTGCTTTGGATAGAGCTGGATGGTATCTTGCTGTGTCCTTTTGCTGCTTTCTGTACTTTTTTAAAACAAAAATGAATACATTGTTGGAGCTCTTATATGCAGGGTCTGTAATAATATTGACCTCTCTGTTGATTGGGGCTAATGTCAAAAAACAACTTATCCCTGCTTTTATGCTGCAGAGGCTGTTGACTGTGTATTCTGCACCTGAACTCTTCCTCACACTTGCATAAAATTCTGTTAAAATGCTATTTAGTCCAGTATCTGGTATGGATTGAAAATCAGGCTTTACGCCTTTAAGTCTGCACCAGTCAGTCAGCACATTGACAGCCCAGGAGGTGGTCTTTACCGTGTTTTTCTCATGACGCTCCTCCTCTATTTGTGGCACTTCCTCTTCAGTTAGTAAAGAATGTCTGTCATTCATATTTCCTGTGCTGCTTGTGCTGGGTTCCTCTGATTCACTCATTTTAACACTGGCACCTGTTTCATACTGTGGATTTTCAACTGCCATCAGTGGAGGCTCATCTATGATGGTAGGTGATAATTGTACAGGAATTGCTTCATTTGCAACTTCAATCTCTGTAGCCTCATCTGAGTGGGTATGTTCATGCTGGTTAATAAAATTTTTCAATATCTTGAGTCAGGGGTATGTTGAAGTTAATGTCCATTGTAAGCTTTTTTTTTGTAGCCTGTGGTAACAATAACGCTATAAAATGGCTGCTGCTGAAAAAGACAAGATTCAAATTTGTGAACTAACGCTGAACATTCCAAGCTGAGCATTCTGGCACCTATGGATTTTGTTTAAGATGCTGTGCTGAAATGGGAAAGGGTTTACACAAAAAAAACATAATTTTTCTGCAAACTACAATGCCTCACTAATTTGATACTTGCTGGCCTACTGCTGAACTTCTGGTACTGATGCGCTTTTATTTCTATGGGGCTCATTTGCTTTTCCTTTAGAGTTTATTTTTTCTTTCTGTTGTATTGATGCTTTTCCTGAAGTGGAGTTGCACTGTGTGTGATGTGTGCTAGGGTTTCATTATGTTGCTTGCACGCATGTGCAAGAAACATAGTGCCATCATCCGAGTTTTCAGAGTTGTGTCAGCCCGTCTTCCAATGCAGTCAGTGTGTTTGCAGGCACGGCCCCAGTTCCCCAATCACTGCTGCAGCTGTCTATGACAAGCTGAAAATGCAGTGGCATACAGTTGAAAGGGAGAGCTCTGCTTGAGTGAGCGGAGCTCTCCCCACACACACACGCGCACATGCATGCACACTGCGTGCTCATGTGCCTTCCCCCTTCCCCACACTGTACGGCTGATGGGGTGCCCAATCCGTCAGCTCCACCCCCAAAGCATCCACAGGTGCTATGCTGGAGCCCACCCCAGCATGGCAAATGATGTTACAGCCGACAGGGTGCCCAATCCCTGTTAGCTCCAGTGTCTCCCCATGCTTTCGCCGATGGGGTGCCCAATCCCCGTCTGCTCCACTGTCTCTCCCCAAGCATCCAGGTGCCACGCTGGGAGCCCACCCCAGCATGGCAAAATGTATTATAGCCGATGGTGGTGCCCAACCCCGTCGGCTCCATGCCCACCAGCCGTCCTTGTGCCACGCTGGGAACCCACCCCAGCGTGGCAAATGTCCGCATCGTCATTAAAAAACAAAAAACATGGAAATAAAAAAACTATCCTCGGCACTTCTCCCTTCGCCCCTCCTACAACCCGCACCCACCCACTGCGCACCCTGCCTCCCCACACCACCCCACCGCATACTTACCTCCGGACCTCGGCGCAACAATCTTCGGTGGACCGGGAACACATCTGCACTCTTCAAAGCCCACTGCGAACTGAGGAGATGCCGGTAAGCTGTATAATGGAATGGATAGGGTTTTTTCAACTTTATTGCATATCTCAGGCATTTTTTGGAATTTTTGCACCAAATTTTCAGTATGGGGTTTTTGGGACCCCTTCTCATGAATGATGTCACTGTCATGGTGTTACTCAGGCCCGAAGGGTGATTTGGCAGCCACTGCACAAAATCACCTTTCTGGAATGATTAATGAAACGACACTGCCAGTGTTCATAAGGTGGGCTCTCGAAAAGCCTATTTTGAAAATTTGGTGGAAAAATTCCAAAAAATGACTGTTTTACGAGCGTGCATTGTGCAGTTCCTACGCACACTGGTAAGCTCACAAATTTTCAATATTTTCACTCCAGATTTTCAACATTGCCATTTTACCACACCTCGTTATGAGCAGTACAGCTGTCATTTTTCACACCCTGCCCAAAACGTGTTTCCACCCATGTAGCGCACAATGGCGCAGTCGGTGTGCAAACTCAATGTATGGGACACATTAAGAAAATCACAGTGACACTGTTCATGAGCAGAGGTCTTAAAATGGCTGTGTTGAAAATTTGGTGAAAAAATTCCTAAAAATGATTATTTATTAGTGTGCATTGCGTAGTTCCTTTATTTACGTTTCGTAAGTTCAAGAAATTTTCAATATTTGCACTCCAATGACTTCCAAATTCCTAAACAGCACATAGAAGCAAGCAACATTCGGCATTGACAAATGCTTGTTTTTTTAGTGAAATGAGCTATTCTGTTATGTGTCCTGACACAGCAATCCCCGATCTACACATTTTGGATGTGACATTTGTAATGAATGTTGAGCTAACAATAGAAATTGCCTACACTGCTTTAATTCAGTTTAGTACCGATTGTGGATGTGCATTGTTTTGTGCTATTTCCCACGCCAGCACGTTTCCTGGGTAATGGAGTGGAAGGCCCGAGCTGTGCACGAAGGTGAGTGTAAACAATGCCTGGTGGCATGCTTGCATTTGTGGTATGAAAATGTAGTTGACAACTACTGCTACGCCTGCTGCCTGCCGGCTTTTTGGGGGGCCTGGGCAGATGCTAGAAGGAGATGGCATGTTATCAACAGATATATACAGCATTTAATTAAAATATATACTGCTTTGGGGTTGTCGGGCTAACAAGGACATGTGTGCATTTACTTTACTTCTACTGACTCTGTTCAGAGTAACAAGATGAATGGTGTCCCATGACATGGGAAAAGAAAAAAATGGCTACTGGAAAATTTTACAGAGTTCTAATTAGAATGCCACAAAATGTGAATCTTTGAGCCACTTGGCTCTGTTGTGAAGCTTTTTTTACTGGACCTAGTTATTTATAGTGCAACATTTTCCCATATTGCACTATAAATAACCAATCAGATTACTGCATGACTAACATCTATTTTATAATTTTTTTTAAATAAATGCTGAAAAAAGAAAAATGTACATTGATGTTGGTTGCAGCCACACTGTAATTGCCCTCCCCCCAAGATCAGCCCATATTAGTCTTCCGGCACGGGGATCTGCACCTTAGATCCAGTACAACAGCAATACTAGCAGTGAATGCTTGTGTCAAATAACACAATGCACCCCTGACACATACACCATGCAAGGAAACATTCGGCATTGACAAACAATTGTTTTTACCTTTCTGGGACATAGTGCAAATTGACCTGGACTAGTGCAGCTAACTCTCTACTTGTCCATCTTGACTAATACAGGAGTTTGATGGCTGTCAATAAAGGTAAAAAAGTCCCTCCTTTGGCAGGCTTCAGTCCTCATGCTACTCTTCCTCATTGTACCAGATGGTGTGGTGTGATTATTATCTGGCATTTGGCAATGCAAGGTAGAAACCCAATAAAAGACTCCATGTAAGTGGCTATCATCTCATTGTTAGGGTTCCCAACTAGTGTTCAGGCTGTGTCAGGAGTGGTGCTGAAACAACTGCAGGCCAGTGAGACAGAAGGACATGGACACTAAAATAAAATTAAGCATGACAAATAACGCTAAACAGATGTCCACCTCTGATGAGCTAAAGGTAAATAATGATAAATGATAAATAAACTAAACTAGATTTTAATAGCCATGTTGTGGTTTCTAAGTATTTTTTTTACCAAAGTGTATACAAATAAAGACACCAAACAGTTAAAGCATACATGTAATCCTGTGATAATTTCTCCATATTTTACCAATGCAACATAGCACACCTCTATTATCTGCCAAAAGGTTGTGGCACCAAAGTGGGCAGATAAAAGAGGGTGCACGGTATTTGTACAGAACTTGTGGAACATTTTTGAAAGGGAATTTTCTCCCTTCCCATTGATTTTAGCCTGAATAGGCTGACAAAGGGCTAAACAGTCAAGCACAGAAACACAATAACATAGAATTTGTTGGCAGATATGGACTACCAGGCCCATCCAGTCTGCCCGTAAACCCTACCCTTATCAGTGGCCTCTGACCCTATATGGTCAGCAGCGCTTCACCTCTCCTTCCCACCTCTAAGGTTCCCTTATGCCTGTCTCAGGCATGTTTAAATCCCTCCACTGTGCTCGCTCCCACCACCTCCTGTGGCAGACTATGCCATGAGTCCACCACCCTCTCTGTGAAGAAAAACTTCCTCACATTTCCCCTTAACCTGCCACCCTACAATTTCATATCATGCCCCCTCATTCTTGTACTCCTCCTATATTGGGAGAAGCCTCCCCCTTGCACCTTGTTTATGCCCTTAACGTATTTGAATGTTTCTATCATGAACATGTCCTCCCAGTCCCTCTTCTCTTCCACTGGGTACATATTGAGGTCCTTCAATCTCTCCTCATAGGTTTTGTGGTGCAAGCCCTGTACCATCTTTGTCACCCTTCTCTGGGCCACCTCCACCTTGTCAATGTCCTTCCAAAGATGCAGCCCCCAGAACTGCATACAGTACTCTAGGCGAGGCCTCACTCATGTTTTGTACATTTGCATCACTACCTCCTGCCTTCTGCTAGTGATACCTCTGCCTATGCACCTCAGCATACCACTGGCCCTCCTTGCAACCTTTGTACTCTGCTTAGACACCTTTAGGTTATCTGAAATGATAACCCCCAGGTCCCTTTCTTCCTTGGGGAGCATCAGCAGCTCCCTACCCCCATCCAGTAGCTCTCCACAGGATTCCCTCATCATAGGCGCATTATTTTGCACTTCTTGGAATTAAACCTCAGTTGCCATACCTTGGACCATTTCTAAATCTTTCCCAGGTTCCTCCTCATTGTCTTCACCCCTTCTGGAGTATTCACCTTGCTGCAGATCTTGGTGTCATCTGCAAACAAGCAAGCTTTTCACTCCAGCCATTCTGCAATGTCTCTAATGTAGATATTAAACAGGACTAGCCCAAGAACCAATCCCAGAGGTGCCGGCTGGTCACCCCCCCTCTCCCCAGATTGGATCCCATTTACCACCATCCTCTGCCTCCTGTCTGTCAGCCAGTTCCTAACCAATATGCCACATTGTCCCCTAAACCAAGACTACCCATCTTGTTCAGCAGCCTTTTATGTGGGACGGTGTCGAAGGCCTTGCTGAAATTGAGTTAGGCAACGTCCACCCCCCCACCGATTTACTTCCTTCATCACCCATACAAAAAAATCTATTAGATTTGTTTGACATGACCTTCCCATTATAAATCCATGTTGTCTCATGTCCTGGGCACCGCTGGATTCCAACAACATAGAAACATAGAATTTGACAGCAGATAAGGACTGCTTGGCCCACCTAGTCTGCCCATTTTCCCTACCTATTTCCTATCCGCAGATCCTAAGTGATTTGCAGCTTACCCTCCTCTTTTTCCTAGGGTTCCCTTATATCTATACCATGCATTCTTGCATCCCCCTACCATTTTTACTGCCACAACCTCCGCTAACCTCCACTGGTAGGCTGTTCCATGCATCCACCACCCTTTCTGTGAAAACAAAAAAACTTCCTTATGTTACCCCTAAGTCTACCCCTCTTAATTCTCATATCATGGCCCTTTATTCATGAACATTTTCTTTTCTGAAAGATGCTACCCTCTTTCATCTTATTTATACCCTTAAGAGGGAAAGACAGAAACCTAGGACCAATTAAAAAAAAAATTGACTTGCCCTGGCTGTAATCAGGTAGCAGCTTAAAGTAAAAGGGTTGACTAAGGAGGCCTAATGGTAAAGAGAATTGTGTTATTGCCACACCTGATCTGTGAGTCACTAGAAGGTGCATAGAAATTAAGAGGCTGGGTATAGACTTAGCCCATCTCAATCAATATGTTTGATGTTACCGTGTGCTTCAAAACTATGTACATTAATGTGTTTGTTATTGCCTTATAATATATGGGTAGGGTACTCTTCCCATTGAAAAATATATATGACAAAAAAGTTTCTAAAATGGGTTGGGAACATTCTACATTCTGATTGGTGGGCACCTATGTGGTATGCTGTGATGTATATGGAGAGGTATCGCCAGCACCAGAAGGAAGGTTGTGTTGCTACTGTATCACTCACTTGTTAGACCCAACCTGGAGTATTGTGTCCAGTTCTGAAGTTCACGCCTCAAAAAGGACACAGCAGGATGGAGACAGTCTAGAGGAGGTTAACCAAAATGGTGCAGGGGTTGCATCAAAAGCCTTATGAAGTGAGACAGAGGTATCTCATCATGTACACCCTAGAAGAGAGGAGGAGAACAAGAAGGGACATGATAGAGATCTATAAGTACCTCAAGGTGATGAATTGGATGCAGGAGGGAGTCTATTTCAAATGAGAAAGAGCGCCATGACCAGAGGGCATGCAATGAAGTTGGGGGGGGGGGAGTTTAAGAGGGATTTGGGAAAGCACTATTTCACTGAAAGAGGAGTGGATGCTTGGAAAAGACTACCAGTGAAAGTGATGGAAGTGAAAACAGTAGAGAGCTTCAAGCATGTGTAGGATAGACGCAGGGGAATATTAATAAATAAGCAGAGAGGAGGGAGGACGCCAGATACCAGTAAGGGGTCTTCGGACACAGACTAGGCAGGGACCAACTAGGCAGACTGGAAGGGCCAAGGGGTTCTTTTCTACCAAGAAATTATATGTTCTTATGCTTTTATGTTTTAAATCTGTTAATTGCATATGTGAAAAAAAGTGCTGGCAATCAGGAAACAGCACAATAACAATATCAACGCCTTTTAAAAAATGTCTTGATTGGTCATTACAACAGGGCTGTCACTTTGACTTACTAAAAAAATAATTCAGATCCTAAACATAAAATACCTGCAAAATAAAAAGAACACACTGATTAAATATTCTTTTCTTTCATATTTCCCCTAGCACATATACATAAATAAAAAAAATAAGTACTACTCAAGGTTTTATTTTTTTTGTGCTTCTTTTCTGACTATGAAAAATCTCCCTCCTATCTTTACCTTAAGCTAAGCTCCAGAAATCCTTGGTGTTATCCAAGGATAGTCTCTCAACAAAAATACTGGACACTCATAATCAGCTCAAGGGTGTTGTAGCCATGGATGACTCGAGTTTCTAGTTTTCCAATAATGTCATGACCATAGCATCTTAATAAAGGATTTTGAAAGCAGCAATCTTTGAGTCATGTGGATGTCCTTGGAACTTGAGCTGAATATAAGTGCCTAACATTTTAGTTTTCATTGTGTGTTTGTTGGGGTGGGCAGTAGGCAGACCCTCATGTTTGGCACCCAAACTAGCTCAGTGCCGTGCACGCACTTACTTCCTGACTGTCAGGTCTGTCATCCAGCAGCCCAGAACCTGTCCCTCATGCCACACTTTAACTTCTAACATATCACTACAGCAAAGGTGCTGAAAGTACTAAAAAGGCCTCAACCCAAACAAGAGTGCTGGTGCTGATTCCAAAGCTTCTCTGCCTTGCAGTACATCATATCTGTGCCCCAATTACCATGCTGTTAAACTTCTCCCTCACCTCTCATGAGATACCTACTGTATGGGAATGTGTTAAGAGTTGTGCCCCTCCACAAGGAGAGGATAAACAGGAAATGAATCAATACAGACCCATTTCAGGCCTTCCTTCCTTCTCCAAGGTTCTCAGATGGAGTGTTTACTCACAACAGACTGTGCATCTCATTCTGCATGATCTTCTGTCTCTGTGCAATCTGGCTTCAGGGAGGGACATTGTACAATGTATCCATTGCTCAAAGTCACCAGTGCTTTCCACAAAGCAACAGATAATGGTCTTCTCACTGGAGCCATCTTTAAAGACCTCTCCAAGTCTTTCAACTTGGTGAATCATGTAATAACCCTGCTCAAGCTAAAGACTCAAGAACTCAGCCAACCAGCCATCAATTGATTTGAAAACTACATGAGTAGGCAAACCCAGCTAGTGACCATACAAGCCGTTAATTTAGACCTTGCTGTCTTAAACTTGGGGTTTCTGTAGGTTCGGTCCTTGGCCCTCTGCTGTTCTCCATTTTTGTTGCTGACCTCCCAAAATGCAGCATGTGAGATGTCATCTACATATGTATGCAGATGACACCATACACTACTACAGTGCAATAACAATGTCCAAGGTTAATTCAGTACTCCAATGTGATTTCAACACTATCTTCCCCTGGTTTGTCAACCATCACCTGATTCTTAATGCAACCAAAGCTCAGTTTATGTTCTTTGAATCTCAGAACTTACTAACCCGTTCAGATGATCTGCTGGCAATTATAATATCAGATGGCAACACTACTGAGCAAGTCAACATATTCAGATCCTGAGGAATGTATATTGATATATCACTTACATACAGTGGGTACATTGAGCACATCTTAACAATAAGGCCCAAGCATAACTTCCTCTACAGGTCTATATGCTGTCTCAGTGCTGACGTGAGGACTCAGGTGTTCTCCCACTTCATGCTTCCTTCCTTCCTTTGACTATGGAGACATCATCCACCGCAGTGCAAACTAAACCACACTGCTGCCCTGGATCACTGGTACAAGTTGTGCAGGTTATTCATCTCCTGTGGGTGGTCTACCCATCATTGTCTGCTGTATGACCAGCTTAATTGGACATGTCCCTCAAGCAGGCTTGCTACCAGTGGTTTTCTTTTGTATACGACAACGCAAAAGGAAAATTCCCATATTATCTCCAAGCCCTCCTCGCACATTCAAGTAATGCTTACTTACTCCATTTAACAGCAGAACTTACCTTCTTAATTCCCAGGGTGAAAAGTGAATTTATTTATTCATTTTATTTAGTTTTGTTGACTGGGAAAGGAGGACTAGACAATTCTGCCTATTTTCAGCCTCGTCCTGGGGGAAGGAATACAGATGGATGCCAACTGACACTGAACCAGATTAAGCTGTTGGTGGTATTTTTAGTGAATGGGGAAAATTTGGCCAGGACACCGGGGAAATTCCCCTACTCTTTTCGACAGAGGGTGCTGTTGCTCTGTGAAAGAGGGAGAGTGTCAGCACTATGGAAGTTGGGAGCAATGGAAGAGATGGTGAGGAAATGCTCCATGTAGGATCAGGGGAGAAGCAAGGGGCAGCTGGGATGCACTTTCCAGGTGGCCAGCATATTGCCCCACATGTCTCCCCACAACAGCCGGTAAAGCCTGATGTTGGTGACACCACATTGAGGGATTGAGGATTGGCTACCCCATGACTGGAAGACTAGAACCATTCACAGGATTACAAATGGATTTGGAGACCCATGAAGCAGTCAACCAGACAGAGCAGCAGTTCCATGAGGCAGAGAAAATTTACCTGATGGCCAAACAAAAAATGGAAGAGGTACACAAAAGAAAACACATGTCGCAGGTATCACTGGACCAGATGCCACAGAATGCACCAAAAGTGTTTGTTTTTTCCAGGAGTGGGGCTGACCTGGAAACAAAGAGGCACACCCTGAAGAATCATGGATCACAGAACAAAGATAAGGCAAAAGGCTGATCCCCTAAAAAAAAGCACTATCTGGAGGAGGTTCGTTCCAAAAAGAAAATGGAGAATGGATTCCAGATCCTGTGGTACCCCTTCCAGGCAGTCCTAAAGAGTGCACACAAAGGTTGCAAATGCATCAGGCAGATTCCCAACCAGTTCTTACTCAAGATGGAATGGCAATCGATTCAGCAGAAGAAACCCAGCAAACACCACAGGCTGCTAAAGCAGCTCCAACGACAGGTAATATTTATTTTTCACCCTTGGAAACCATTACCACAGATTAATTTTATGATGCCCAGTCGGGATTACCGGATGTGAGGGTAGCCACCATTAAAAAAGGGAGTACAAATGTTTCTGACAGAGGTGATATGGAGGGGGGAGGACCCACAGTGATAGTGAGCACCCCACAGCAGACAGTCTAGCATCACCTAATCCACCCACTTGTGCCAACTTATTAAAAAAAACCTGTAGAACTGGCAAAGAGATGCAATGCAGTCTGACTACATTATCTAGGCAGGCAAGAGGACATGCCTGACAGGTTTTATGTGGGCAGAACACTACTCAAACAAACAATGAGGTTCTATCCAGCAGACGTGTATGCCCTTATTCATACTCCAAGTGAAAGAGCATATGATGTGAGCTTCCATATGTCTACTATATTAGATAGATTTTGCATCTAGTATAGCTCTTTAAAAACCAACCCTGCATGGGCAAATTTTCAGGCTACATCATTAACTAAACAGACTTCCAAAGTAATTACTGTTTTATTCCGCAATGAAAGGGTGAATATTGCAGATATTATTTACTGGTTAGAAAAGAAGTGTAAATTTAGGGAAACCCCGAACATATACTAGACACTGAAGGTTTTTGGAATGGGGTTGGCATGTTAAAATCAACCTCATTCAAGATGACTCTGGGTTGCAACGTCTGCTTAGTTGTTTTCATTTAGGGCATGATAAAGGTTTTATATTTTATACTGGCCAGCCACGTCATTATTACAAGTGTGGATCTCCTAGGCATTTAAGTAGGACACGTGAAGTTGTAAAATGTGCTCAGTGTGGGGAGATGGGACATTCAATGTTCCACTGTAAGAATGCGTTAAAATGTATCCTTTGTGAGGAAGAACATTCTTTCACAGACTGCCCATGGGCAGCACACAGCACCTCCCAATGCTGATTATGGGGTTCAGGATTTCTACATCAACACTGCTCGTACAGCAAACAGACAAGTTACTATCCAGGGTTAATTCTCCCTCCCCCACCTCCACGCATGCACCAGATGCCCACAGGACCAGCAGAGTCCCCCCCCCTCCCCACTTAGACCCAGTCTACAACTCATGTTGTTCCTTCTGTCTCCAGGACAACAGAAGAATGCACACGCCCTACTCCAGTGGTAACAGGCTACCACAAGTATGACAATTATATTACCTCCACCTTCTCCCCCTGGGGTACCTGAAGATTCTTACCAGATTGTCACTAGGAAGACTGGCCAGAAGAAGGCTACCCCTGATAAAGATGCTTTACAGGTTATTCCCATACAAACTCAAAATCAATACACTGTCTTACAAGAGAAGGATATAGAAAGATAAACGGAATCAGATTCCACCTCAGTTCATTCATCACAGGTGGATGGGGGCTCAGATAGTGAACTCCCTATGATGATAGTGAACTGAAACCCCTTAGGAGATGCATGGGCACTAGGGCACAGTTTAAAAAAAAAATCTAAACTGCTGTTAAATGCATGCCCCTCTATACAATTTAGTGGTTGCATTCCTCAATGTAAACAGCATAAAAACAGAAAGAAAATGCACCCTCACATTTGCACAGTTTGAGAATTCTAATCTAGATACAGTATCATATACTTTGAAGACACTAGGTTACAGACAGATACTGAACTACAAGAAGCTAGTCACACATGGATACGGGGTAACACATATTGGTCTAGAGGCACGGAAACGTGCAGTGGTGTCGGGATTTGTATTAATAACCAAGGTGCCAAAGTTATCCATGAAGTGGATATTGTCCTGGGGCATGCATTATTATTAGATATCTCCATAGCTGACATGGAATTTAGATGCATTAATATGGGTTCTATGTGATACTAGCGGATGAGAAATGGCTATCGCTATTATCACGAGTGTATATCACCAAAAAGCAAATCGGCGATATAAACTTGCCAGCAACCTGACATTCACAAAACAATAAGTGCTTTTGCAGGGGGCTGCGCCCCCCTGTGCCCCCCCATGGGGGAGCTTCACCGCACCCCCGTGATTTTAGATGCCTAACTCCAGGGAGGTGCATGTTGGGGACCAGGCCCAGTCTACACGTAAAAAAAAAAATGTAAGTTCCACAGTCACAGGCAGCAGCAAAATTCTCACCCTTCTGGTCCCCAAACCTGAACCCAGTACCTGCTGTGCCGGAGCTAGCCTCCCTCACCACCCACCACATGACTCGTTCAGTGGCAGCAGGAACACTACACCCAGATAACCCTCTTCCCTATCCCTCCCTATATCTCCCCTGCCCCTTGCCATCCTCCCTTTCTAGTCACCTTCCCCTACCCTCGAGGTAGCAGTCAGTCGCTACCCTTGTGGGTCACCTATGAGAATATCGCCGATTATGAGTAGTCGTTTTGATGGTCATCCATATTCTGTCACAATTATCACAGGATACCATTAATGTGTATGCTCCCCAAACGAATGCCACAAGAATTGATCTTTTCCAGATGTTACTACCTTTTCCTTTTACATCACGGTTTGTTTTGTTGGGAGGGGATTTCAAATGTAGTCATTATCTGAAAGATAGGGGTCTTAAAATACCAACCTATTTTGTGATGTATCATGTTTAAATAACCTTCTGACACAAACAGGCCTGAAAAATGCTTTTAATTCAAGACAGGGAGCTCCCCCCAAAACATATTTTAGGGAGACTATTGCCACCGGAATAGATTATTGGTTCTTCTCAGAAAATCTGGAAGTAAAATCCTCTAAAACAATTCCAGTGACTTCCTCTGATCATGCACTGATTACGGTGACAATTGCAAATTTTGACAGAATGGGATGAAGACCTGGGTACTGCCGCATGAATATGAGCCTTTTGAATTACCCTTTTGTCGGACAGGGTTTTAAGGATCTTTTAACAGCCAGACTATCTGTTTTTTTCCTGTATGATTCTCCCCTTGAGTGGTGGGAAGACACAAAAGTATGCATCAAACAATATTTTCAACTAATTGGGAAACTGAAAGGAAAAATTAAAACAGACCAGTACAAGAAATATAAGAACAAGTTATACACACTACAAACTTTACAAGAACATTCTAACATTGATCTGTCACAAAACATTTCAGAAATTAAACAAAAAATGTCATGCATACAGTATGACGGAATGAAATGACTAGAACTTGAGCAAATGTTCGGAACCCAGGGCAAGCAAGACTGTGAATCCTTTCCATTTCTGTCAAATACAACAAAAACAGAAATTTATTTCTTTAGTTACATCTGCATCTGGACAGTAACTCACAAGCAAAAAAGACATTTTACAGGACATACAACAACATGTGACACATACAGTATGTTATCTGAGCCCCTAACACATAATATAGATAGTAGTGCATGGGGCGTGGTCTGGCCACTGGGAAGATGGCTGCCTAGAAAGAGAGCTCCTGCCCCAAAAGTGTTCATCTGTGCTCAATCACCACGATCCCATGGAGTTATACCTTCTACTCTGACTTTATGAATGGGTGACATTCCTACATTCTGGGCGGCGTATGTTTTAAGTGGATTGCGGCGCGAGTTATACCGACATTTGGCACTGTGTGTTTGGGACCTCTCCGACCATGGGAAGACCGCGTAGGCCCTGTTTGCATCCCCAGCCATACCACACCTTGCAACAAACATTAGTGACAGCAGTGGGACATCGCAGAACAACCGAATAAGAGACCGATTCCCTCAGGGTTAGCCCGTTTTTCTTTCTTGCCTAATAAAAATGAGCTCCTCGGCTACCATCATACCACCACAAGTAACACACTTAAACTCGGACAAGCCTCTGGCTGTAGAAGAATCTCTGCAGCGTATCACACACTTGTTGGAGGCCTTAATCTCCAGAGTGGATGAGCTCACCTTATCTCTCACAAACACGGCTACAGAGGTCCAATAACTTCAGGACAGGGTCAATGTACTAGAGCAAAAGGCAGAGACTTGCGAGGACCAACGGTCTCAGGTTTGGCACAAGCTGCAACAACATGAAGAGCGCCTTGCTGCTTTATGGAGCAGGGCAGAAGACCACGAAAACTGGAACCACTGCAACAACTTGCAGATTATTGGAATGCCTGAGGGGGTGGAGGGACAGGCTATGGAGAAGTTCCTGAATCACAATATCCCTCTAATACTGGGGGACAGATGGCAGGGTCCCATTGAAGTTGAGAGGGCCCACAGAGTGACCGCCTGACACAATAAGCAACCTGATCACCCCCGTCATATAGTGGCTTATTTGCATTGTTATTCAACTAAAGAGAGGATTCTGAGGGCGGCTAGGGACATTGGGGAACTTCAATGGTGAGGTACACCAGTACATATGTACAGGGACTTTGCACATGAAAGCGCTTCGAGGAGGCATGCCTTTGGCCCCACTAAATGATTTCTGTACCAAATGGGTTTGTTTTTCGATTCAAGAATCTAACCAGGTTTTATGTTAGCAAAGGAGGGCATGAAGTCACTGTGGATCACCCCTGGGAGTTGGAACAATGGATGACACAGATCTGACCTAGTTTACACTTCCAGACTACAACACCCAGAAAGCTTTGAGAGCCTCATGCAATGCTGCCTCCTCCACCTGGGAACCTTTCTGCTAGACGACACTTCCCTAGGGGCACAATACCACCCAGACCAGTGCAGCCAATTGACAATCCCCCTCCTAGCAGGGGCAGTAACCACATGCAGAAATTCTATACGGTTCCAGTGATCTACAACTGTCTGCCACAGAGGTCGGACACCTCTTTTTCTAAAGCTAGACACCGAATAAGAAGTGGACCTCCGCACTCACCCTGCAAAGACCCTCCTGCAAAAATCTCAAGGGGCTATTCACCTACTGCATCTGAATTGCAGGGTTTTGATACTACTTTCAGTAATGGAGCCAGAGGCTACAGGGGACTGGGTGGATTTTCCGGATATTACATTAATGGAAGCAGTAGAGGATCCAATACAAGTGAAGCCTGGTCTTCTATCATATGTTGCGGCGGTAGCGAAGGCTTCTCCTAATTTAGGGACTTCTCCTCCACTCGAACAGGCCAAAGGGCAGAGTACTTGAACTGGCGTATCATTTCAGAAAAGCATGGACTATAAATGTGCTCTGAGAAGTTTGCCTTGCAGCCTACTCTTCCCTTTTCCTTATTATTCCCCTCCCCCCTTCCCCTTCCTTATTATCCCCTCCCCCCGTTATGCAAGGAGAAGTTGGTGTAGATTGCCCATGCTCGTAGTAAAGGAACTCGGGCACTAATATTGTTATGCTGAACCCTATTTTTTTTTTCCCTGTGGGTAGCTGGTATTATGGCTCAGTAAGTGTACATTATGCTCCTGAGCAACTTGTTACTAGGCCAGGATATGTGATGATTCCTATATTCTGCTGCCTACACTATGCAGAGACGACTGTCTTCACCCCCACATTTATAACGGGCTTGAAAGTTCATCCTGCTGCTTTTGTAAGCTGTTAATAGAGTTAATCTTTGTTAATGTTCTGAGTATGCGACCTTATGGTTATAGCAGTAACCAGAAGGTGGATGTCTCCACCCTCCCCCTTCCCCCCTTTTTTGAAACTACCCCGTTTTGTCCGTAGATATGAATATTATCGACTATTTTTTTTTTTTTAGGAAGTGGGCGTCCCCTACCCTCCCTTCCATGGGGTCGGAGCGATCGACCAAGGATGTTCACTGGGAGTGGGCTGACTCTGTTTCAGTGATCAGACATACCACACAACCTCGTACTGAGTGCTGGAGCTGGCATAGCTGTAGGGTGCTGGAGAAACCCTCATTTGCAGTGATCTCCGCTCTCATAGATAAGATACACCAAGGTGTCCTGCCTTAGGGACCCTTCTCTGTTTGTTAGTAAGTCAGCTGACTGTTAGTTCATTATTGTTGTTACTAGTTAAACTGTTTTTTTTCTCTTTCTCTCTCTTCTTTCACAGTAGTGCGTTAGGACTCCAAGGTCAAGGCTGTGTCTGCTCCTGGTGATGCTTCCAGCCCTTTATATCCTTTCTCTTGATTGGCTTGTGCTGGTTTGTTTAGGGTACAGTAGCACGACACTAAATCCCACCACAGAGCTCCTCCCCCCTCTAGAACACGCAGTAGGTACATTTTTTCTTGTCTCACTGAGAGAGGACATGGGGTTGAACCCTCCCTCATCCCAGGCCCACAGATGGGTATCCTGGAATGTCAAAGGGCTCAACCACCCAGTTAAGAGGACAAAGGTTCTCCAGCATCTAAGGTCCCTGAAAGCAGAAATATCTCTGCTTCAAGAAATGCATCTCTTAGCTAAATCTAATATACGGCTAAAGAAATCATGGGTGGGAGAGATGGAGGCGAGTTCTACCCCTAGAAAATCTAAGGGGGTAGCCATTTTTCTTCACCGGACCTCTGCCTGGAAAATTGAAGGTGTAAAAAAAGATAATCAAGGCAGATGGCTGATCACACGATTAACCTCCCCAGAGGGAGCCCTGATACTGGGTAATATATATGCCCCTAACAGTGAGGGTATTGATTTTTTCCCAGCAGTGAGTCAGGCAATTTCAGAGCTACAAGCTGATGGTCCCCCCTTCCTATTATGTTGGGAGGTGACTATAACCTAGTGGAGGACATATTTTTAGACAAATCCTCACCTACCCCTCACGCCACCCCCAAAGTGAGGCAATCCCTTGCTGAATTACAGGCAGAGTGGGCACTGGTAGATGCCTGATGCAGGGAGCATCCTACCAACAGAGATTATACATTCTTTTCTACCCCACACCAAATTCATAGTCGTATAGACTTCTGGCTGGTGAATGACCTATCTGGGCAAGGTATCTCTGGTACCTGGCTAGGCTTGATAATACTATCTGACCACTCCTCAATCTGGCTTTCATACCTCCCTTCCAAGCAACCTACACAAAAGGTTCACTGGTGTTGTAACCCATTATTGTTTAAGGACCCAGACATTAAGCGAATGCTGTCACTGGCCACGAAAGACTATTTCACATTAAATGTAGATTGTGAAGCGTGTCCTAGCATGGTATGGGACGCTTTTAAGGCAGTCCTGCAGGGGTGCATCATCACCTTTTCAGCAGCCTGAGATAAGGCATATAAAGCTAAGCTTGTCTCACTGCAAGAAGAACTGGCCGTTCTGGAGCGGAGGTTCAAATCTGCCTCAAGGATAAATGGGGACAGTGACCTATATCACAGAATATTGAATCTCAAATATCAGATTAATGTAATATTACATCAAAAAGCTGAGTGGCTTCTCCTTCAATCCAAACAGGAGTTTTGGGCCAATGGTGAACGATCAGGAAAATTTCTGGCCTATCGCCTGCATAAACAGCAAGCGGCCACGCGGGTACACTCTCTCCGTACTTCCTCGGACACTATAGCTCGTACCCCAAAAGAGGTAAGCCAAACCATGCAGTTATTTTACAAATCTCTATATCAATCTCATTCCACGACTAACCCCGCAGAGTTGGGACAGAAGCTAGTGAATTTTTGTCACCAAGTGCAACTTCCTTCCCTGTTGGCCGAGCAAGTGTCTCATTTAGAGTCACCTATATCTTGTGAAGAAATTCGGCTCGCGCTTGTGAAAATGGCATGTGGGAAAGCCCCTGGCCTGGATGGCATGTCAGCCAAGCTTTATCAGGCCTTGGGTTCGGACATTTTGCTCCCACTGCAATTAGCTGTCCAGGACTCACACGACAAGACTACTTTCCCCCCAACTATGAAGGATACACTTATCACACTCCTACCGAAAAAGGTATGCAGACCCATTGGACTGTGCAAACTTTAGACCAATATCTCTACTACCAGTTGACACTAAGATTTTAGCAAAGGTGCTCGCTACCAGATTGAGCTTGGTGCTTCCCTCCATTATACATCCAGCACAGGCTGGTTTTATGAAGGGAAAAACTAGTGCGGATAATACACGCCTGCTACTTGGCCTCAAATGGTTCGCATCTAAAACCCCTCACTCCATGGCAGCCATGGCAATAGACTTTGCTAAGTCACTTGACTCCATAGAGTGGGATTACTTACATGAAACATTAAAGGTGTTTGGTTTCGGGCCTTACTTTAAACAATGGATACACACTTTGTATGCCTCTCCTACAGCATGTATCCTCATCAACAGTGATAATTCTCCCCCTTTTGCCTTACATAGAGGTACTAGGCAAGGCTGCCCGCTCTCACCTCTCTTGTTTTTGATTGCCTTATACCCTCTTATACAGGCTATCGCAGCAGACCCATTGATACAGGGCATTAAAGCAAGGGGCACTCATATGTGGCTATGGCATATGCAGATGACCTCCTGTTGACCCTGACTAATCCTTGACAAGCAATCCCTGAGGTACTTTTGCTCTTGGAGGAGTTTGCCACTCTATCAGGTCTTAGGATCAACCAAAAAAAGACAATTTTGGCACCATTAAACTCCCCTTGCACAAAGGAGTGTTTGCAGGGCACCAATCTCTCATGGGCTGACCATAGTTTCAATTATCTTGGGATACACATTCCTTCTAAATGGGCAGCCCTTGAAATGGTAAACTTCTCTACCCTGTGTGCCCAGCTAGCTGTGGAGGTAGAGAGGTGGTGAAAACTCAAGCTATCCCTCCCTGGCAGGGTAGCCACTATTCGCATGTTGTTCCTACCACAGGTCCTGTTTCTTTTGAACAACTTACCCATCTCTTTATCCCAAAAACTTTTCCAAACCCTGGAAAACTAGCATCCAACTTTATTTGGGATTCTAAACCACCAAGATGGAATAGACAAAAAACGCGAGCACATTGGTCTAAAGGGGGCTTTAATGTACCCTGGTTTTATGGCTACCACCTAACAAGTATGGCAGCTCATGCCACCAAGTGGTTTATGCCACAAAACCAGACTACCCCTCTCTGGGTTCAGTTGGAATTGGCCCTGGTCAGTCCCTGTACACTGTATAATCTCTTAACGCCTCAGTCAAAAAGGAACCCACAACTCCCCCCCCCCCGTAATTTTTTGTACTGCTAAAGCCTGGAAGCTATTATTCACCAAGTCTCTCACTCCAAAGCAGGATTGGTTTCCCCCAGTACATTTGGCCCCCTTATGGCATAACAACCTTATCCAGATCGAGGGGGTAGGGGTAAGCTGGTCGAATTGGCAGCAACAGGGTATCCAAACAGTTCAGGACCTGGTTATTCCGGGGACAACACATCTGCTTTACTTTGAACAGCTGCAGAGCAAATGCACCTTACCAAACAAAGATTTTTGGCGCTATTTACAGATTCGTAGTGCTTTAACACCCCTTTTCACTAAAAATAAGGATAGCATGCAATGGCAGTGGTTAACGGACCCCAATTGGCTAGAAACTCAGAAGGGCCTTATGGATCGTTTTTATAGTACTTGGAAGGATGCACAACCCAACCCAATGCAGAAATGTAGAGTGCAATGGGAACTATTGTTAGGGGTTTCAATTTCTGAGGAACAGTGGCGGTCTTACTGCAAAAGCATTCATTGCTCGTACAAAGATACCAGTAGTCATTTCATACAATTGAAAGTGTTACTGTTTTGGTATCGCACTCCAGAAATTTTGTACAAGAGGGGTCTACTTAATCATAGCCATTGCTGGCACTGTTCACAGCCATATGCCCACATTGCTCATATACTCTGGTCCTGTCCCCACCTTACATCGTTTTGGGATATGGTGGCTGTGGATCTTTCACGGGTACTGGGGATTAGGATCACTCTGACTGCCTCACTAGCTCTTCTAGGGGACACAAGGCAGCTGCGAACTCTCTCTAAACCCCTGCTGTACTGGGCCCTTTCCTCCATATTGGAAGCCAAATGGTTCTTGCTCATGCACTGGAGACAGCCTTTTATACCTAGCAGGGTTATGTGGCATGCGGCTATAGCTCGCACCTCTTTGTTTGAAAGGCTCTCCTCCTGGCAAGGGTTAAACATGAGGCCATATTATGCCAAATGGGGACCTTACCTTCAGTCTGATTTTTTGAAAATTGCAGAGCAGCCGGGAAGCCTTCCCTGAACAATACTACCTTAACGAGAGTGGGCTAATTGGAACGATGGAGACCGCCTCTCCCCCCACTTCTTGGTTTACTTGTTGATCGCTGGAGTGAAGCCGAGGATGGAGGTGGAAGCATGAACGGGTTACACTGTATAATTTATCCACTCATGGAATACATAATTATTGTTAGCATGCTGGTGCAGATTGGAACATGGACCTATGGAGCAGCTATGTACTTATCTCCTGTTATACTAGTATTGTATGTCATTGACCTACTTATTCTATGTCTCTGTTACAAAACTGTGACGTATATTATTGTATGGTAAAAGAAAATACCCAATAAAACTTTATACGATAAAAAAAAAAAAAAAGTAGTGCATGTCTGGTGTCATGCCACCTGCCAGCTCTTTCTATTGAACATTATCAGGTGTTGGTTCAGCCCATATCTAAACAAGGAAGAAGTGATAGTGACCCTAAAATCAGGATCAGCACCAGGCAACGATGGCATCCCTTATGAATTATATACATACCTCTCTTGGTATTTATTGGATGAAATGGTGGCATTGTTTAATGCCATGTTGTCCACGGATACTATCACAGATAGCATGAGGGTGGGCTTAGTGATGATACTTTATAAAACTGGAGATAGGACTTTACTTAATAATTGGCAGCCTATAACATTACTTAACGCTGACTTACAGATTTTCACCAAGATTCTTATTAACAGGTTGGCTTTTGCAGTAGCATCTTTTATACATCCAGCTCAGACATGTGCCATTCCTGGGAGAATCATAAAGGATAGCCTTATTTGTTAAGGGAAATACTGCATAGAGGACAGGAGGGGGAACTCTTTTTTTTTTTTATTTAGTTGTTTAACCAGATATAGCACACTAAGCTGAAAGCTTTTTCACAGGAGCGACCTGGGAGCACAAGGAGGTTAAGTGACTTGCTCAGGGTCACACAGTATGCAAGTGGAAGCTGTGGGATTCAAACCCAGGTCTGGTCTGCTGGATGTCACCAGATTTGCAGCTCAGAGCCTTAGACCACTGCGCTATACTGCCTGCCTCTCTGGTTTCCTGTTATCATTGGACAAGGCGGAAGCCTTTGATTTTATCTCACGCCAATACTTACGGGATTGTTTAGTGGCTTATGGTATACTGGTACAATCTGTACATTGGATACAGGCAAGTTGTCACAAATTGACAGTAATACCCTATTGTAATGGTGGCTGAGATCAGAGTGTGTAGTTGCTACGGGAGTACGGCAGGGCTGCCCTTTGAGTCCCCTACTCTAAGTGATAACTTTGGATCCCCTAATAATAAAAAATAATTTATCAAATACTTTCTCTGGGTTTTCTTTTTCAAGCACAGATCTGGAAATTTGTACGATTGCTTATGTGGATGATGTCTGCCTCATCCTGGCAGACACAGAGTCATATCTTCAAGTGGGAGACATACTTTCAGATTTTACAGCCACTACTGGGGCACAGATAAACTATGGAAAAAAGTAAATGTTTGTTAACTGGTCATACAGGCTACACTTCTGATTTCATTCTGAATGTTCCAGTGGCAAGGGAGCCATGCAGAAGTTTGGGTATCATGTTTGATACTGGGGATATGGCCCTTGTGAATTGGCAGCAGCAGCCGAATCTTGCCCAAGAAAAAGTTGAAGTTTGGAAGAGATGGAGGATGTCTAAACTCAAAAGAGTCCATATGGTGAAAACATACTTACTGGCATCTTTTCTATACGTTACTTGCATATTTCTTCTTCCTAAGCAGCTAGAAACAAGGATGTATGCTTGTTTCTTTAAATGTATTTGGGATAGTTGTCTTAACCCAATTAAGAGAGGAATTTTATTTCTAGATAAGGCTCGGGGTGATTTAAAAATGGTAAACCCCCTATTCCTTTTTTCTTTTCTATGTATTTAACATTCAACCTTAAACTCTTATTGCTTAGTAAGGATACACTTTGGATACCTTGGGTAGAGGACTATTTGGACCCTCTTATACAAATCTGGCCAATGTATAATCCGCTACCTAGACAACAGTCCTTTATGGGGTTGCCAGCTCAGTCCCAAGCCTATTTTAGGAAATTTAAATTATGGAAGTTTTCCAAACATCAAATTACAGCAGTTCAAAGGAAAGCTAGATATGAATATATCATGCAGAGATGGCTCACAGAACAGCCCCTTTTTTTCCGCTAGGTCACAACAAGATACAACTCTTATTGGGCAAATGCTCATGCCTCCTAGAATCCCTAAACAGATGTGGGTTGTGACTTAGCTTTCCCTCCATGGCAGATTGAATGTTAGAGAGAATTTGAAACACAAAGGAATTGAGGAGAGGTACTGTCCCAGACCAACATGCACAATACAAAAAGAAACTATACAACACCTTTCTTTCGATGTCCCTATATCAAGGTATTCTGGGATATTGTGGAGAAGAAATGGCCATCTTCCCCATTTTCTAACATTTCTCCTAACATCCTATGGTCAGGAATATTATCTTCGGAATGGTCCAAATATGAGAAACACACTATATGGGTAATACTAGCCTGCTGTAAATTGTATATATTGCATGAGAGATGCAGTTTAGCACTACAACAAATGGTAATTTCTGAAACCAAGTTATCTAACACACTGGAGAATAGGGCTGTGTGAATACCTTTTTTCGAATATTCGGCCAGATATTCATTATTCGTGCCGAAATGTTCGATATTCGGTATTCATTATTCGGTTGTCTGTGAGGGGTGTATTTAAAAATAAAAGTGCACCCCCCTCTCCTGGCCAGCATTATATAAATGTTTTTATCCCTGCTGTCTAGTGGTCCCACCCACCCCCCGGCTGATCGGCGGTCCAAAATAAAGAATCCCTCCACCCCTGCCCAGACTCTCAGCATTATCCCCAGCCCCTGTCCCAAATGTATAAAATAAAAAAATTCCCTAATTTCCTTGGTGTCTAGTGGCCCCCACCCTGTCAAAAGTGCCTCCACCCCTTTCCCCACCCATTACCCAGGCCGCCACCGGCACAGCCCTCCACTCACCTCCCCGGCTGGCAATCTGACTGAGTTTTCAATGAATGAGCACATGTTTGTACAAGCATGTACTCATTCACTGAAAACTCAGTCAGGCTGCCAGCCATGGAGGTAAGTGGAGGGCTGTGCCAGTAGCAAACTCGGGGTCATGGGTAGGGGGAAGAGGGGTGGAAGGCACTTCCTGACAGGATGGAGGCTGGAGGGTCCACTAGACACCAGGGAAATTAGGGATTGTTTTTTATTTTCATACATTTGGGGATTGGGGACTGGGGGTATTGCTGAGGGTCTTGGAGAGGGGGTATTCTTCATTTTGGGCTGGGGATTGGCTGAGGCGGTGGGGCCACTAGACACCAGGGCTAAAATTCTTATTCAATGTTGGCCAGGAGGGTGGGAATTACTTTTTTTTCTTCCTTGCACATGGCTGAATACTGAATACCAGCCGAATAGTGGACTATTCGGTATTCGGTTCCGAATATTCAGATAGTCCATTATTTGTGGTATTCAGAAAGTAATATTTAGTATTCACACAGCTGCTATTATGAATATTAAGATTTAGGAAGCCTCTCTGTTCACTGCCCAGGTGCATCAACAGTGGTGGGGAGCGATTTCATGGATACCTTAAAAATCACCTACTATTTGAAAGAAGCAGCATCTGTTCTTGCCTTGAAAAACAGTAAACAGTAAACATTCATAAGGTGCTGTAAAGAAACGGCTATGTTGAGCATTTGGGGTAAAAATATTCAAAATTACCAAAGTTATGAGTCTGCATTCATAAAATTCAATGTATGTTCATAACTTTGTTGTTTTTAATTGTTTTTACACCAAATTTTCAACTTAGCCTTCTTATAACCCCACCTCATGAACACAGGGCAGAGAAAATTTTCAATTCCTGCGTGAAAAGTGATTACATGTAGTGACCACAAAATTACTTTTTGGGACAGGGTTGCCTAATTTCATTGCAACTGTTCATGAGATGGGATCCCAAAACAGGACCACTGAAAATTTGGAGCGCAAATGTGCAAAAATGACCAAGTTAAGCCACTAAGTTCAAAACCCTATTGAAATACATTGAACTGCAGACCTGATTTCCTCAGTTCATGGTCCGGATTTGAAGAGTGAAGACATGTCTACGGTCCATGGGATTAATGCATTGGATTTCTGGTGGGTAAGTAAGGTCTTGGGGGGTATGGGGGTGGTGGTTGCTGATTGGGAGGGTTGGTGGGGACAACAGACATCAATGGGCAGTTTTCTATTTTACAGTGTTTAAACAAGAACAACAAGCAAAACATGAAGGATGCTTTTCTTTATTTCATAGCAGCTGGAGGGTGTAGGGGGCTAATGGTGCAACAGACATTGATGGGCAGTTTTGTATTTTACAGAGTTTAAATGGCAACAACAAAAAAATGATGGATGCTTTTCTTTATTTCATGGTGGCCAGTGGGTGCAGGGGACTAAAAGCACAACAGACATTATGTTTGTGGGTATGGGTGATGAGAAGGAGGGTTGGTGGGGAGGGACAGTTATGGGGGTATCAGTAGCAGACATCGATGGACAGTTTTCTTTGTTACAGCTGACATGAGCCCCTGGATGTTTGAAATTCCAGGCTGATCATGACAGCTCAGCTTTGCTTCCAGGATGGTGTATATCAAAGGAAAGAGCTGACCCATAATTGGGTTGGCTTTCTCTTTTCAAGTACAGGATGTCTACACTCAGCAAGCCCAAACTGTGTCATGATCACCCTGGCTGATAACTGGTGTGGCACTGATGCACCCTTTGAAGACTGCTTTATATTGGATAGACAGTATCACACTTCTCAAAATCCAACTCTCATAACAAAATGTTTGCCGTGTGCATATGCGCATGGTGAACATAAAGATTAGGACCTTTTATTGAAATATTCTTTCATTTTTACTTTGAAGACAAAAAATATTCCATATTCTGGTTACTGGGATGTTAGCTAAAAACAATAAAGACAATGAAAACCATGTGTGATACAGATTTTTACATTAAAAATGAGTTACCTAATTTGCATTTTAAATCAATACAGGCATAATATTTCATTGAAAATGTGTTTTCAACTGTTGAACCTGTCAGGTTGTTGGGAAGTGGGGTAGAATTCACTTGAAAACACCCATACATGATTCAAATGTATGTTCTTTTTTGAACTTCAGTAATGAATTATGTAGTTTATTCTGCCTCGCCTATGTTACTGTTTTCCCACTTTTCTTCTCTTTGTGTATATTATTGCCTCATTCTCTCACCCAGTTTCGCTTTTCTCTGTCTTTTCCCACATTTGGCAGAATGAATGTGTACTGTGGAATACAGAAATTCAAAATGCACAGTTCCATTGGGAGAATGCTCCTCTCCCAACAAACTGTATACATATAGATATAACCACCCAGTCCCCTGAGGTTACTAGAATCCCATCAGGTTAGCCATAGGCAAGTAGTAGGCAGCAGTGTAAAGGTGCTTATTAGGAGCCCTTTACAAGATTTACAGGCTGAGCAGGGAATGGATTATGCCATTTAGAATTCTCACAGCAGCATAAGCCACTTTGGAATCAGCTGCTCTGGGGGAGGTTTAGAATGTTCAGACAGGAGTCAATCAGTCTGTAGTCAGCAGTAGCGTGAAGTGGAGCTCTGAGTGAGCAGCAGTGCTTAGAGTGGGGAGGTGCTGGCCAGTCTCCCCTGAGACTGACTGAAGGACCTCCAGCAGTTTCTCACCCTAGTGTTTGAGACCCATCAGTACCAGGAGAAGTGGTGGAGACTGTTTGCCTGCAGGACTCCAGTGGCTCATTTTCACAGAGAAGTGACAGGGACTTCAGTTTATGTAGATCCAAGGGGCAATCCCCTGAAGATCCTGAAGAGTGTCAGCTGCCCAGAAAGAAAGGCTGTCTGTGTTGAAGCTATGACAAGCTACCAATAAAGGGAAGAGATGTTCTTCTTCATGTTCCCATGTCTGTATCAAAAGGGCAAACACAACCATGAGTACAGGTTCATGGAACTCTTCTCGTGGGTTGATCTGAGGTGTATGTGCCCAGAGATAAGGCTAGAGTGCACCTGTCAGGGCCCTTGCATCACCATAAAAATGTGCTGAATGTTCAAGTTTAAAATTTGGGAGTCCTTTAGCATTTCATTGGAAATGGAGGATCCATTTTGGTGTAACCCAGAAGGAATGGCAGAGACTGGGCATGGGGACAGATCGGGCATAACCCCAGTTTATTCCTCAATCAGGGCTAACTGGTCCATGTATGGGCACCAGGTTAAACTGGGCATGTTAACGTATGTCATCACGCCAGGAGAAATTGTGAAATGTTTTTAAAGTGTGTGGCAACTATCACAACTTATACACTTCTTGGAAAGTAAAGGCTAGAGATTCCTAGAACAGAGGGATGGACAATTCAAATGTGTGTATGTGTGAGGAAAAATATGTTCTAAAATGCCCAGTTGTTGTTCTGCAAAGAAAAGTGTCTTGCTCCTGTGTGTACAGTACCAAACCTGGGGGACCACCCCTTTCTGAATTTTTTACAAACTTGTGTGAATAAAGCCATACTGTACAATCCCATCTTCAGTAGTGGACATTACATCTGTGCTTCCTGGTGTGAATTGTTATGGGCCCCCCTCAGAAGTTGGACCTAGCATAGCCCTGGAACTTCTCTACCAGAACCTGGAGTAAATGTAAATGTTATTTTGTACTCTAACCCCCGACCCCTTTGGACTGGCAAGCCAAGTATTTGCCCCAATGCAAGGGGTAATGCCTATTATTATGCCAACTTGTAGCCTTTTACCTTGTCTGTGTACAAGTTAGGGGGGGTCCTGGTTTTCCAGATGCTGCTCTTGGCTAGGGTATTGGTTGCAAAATTGGGGGCTCGTCCAAAGATCTTGGGGGAGAGGAAAATGTTTGCCTGATCAGTGCAAATGTTGAGAGTATGTCTAGGGTGTTTCTGTCTGGTGGTGGTGCCCCCAAAACTGGAATCATTGTTAAGGACAAGTTAATGGGAGACCTGCCATACAAAGTGCTTTTAAGTCTGTTGAACTGAACAATACGTGCCCTTGCATACAAAAGTGCATAAACTGTTTAAAGTCAATCTTTCAAAGCTAAAAGTATTTGTGGACTTTAAGAACAATATTGCCTAAGTGTCTAGAAAGTTTCAAGTGTTTGTTGTGAAAACTGTGGAGTTGCTAGTGGAAATGTACAAAAAACTGTGCCCAATTGCCTAAAAAACACTCTGCCCATTGACATTTCAAGCTACAAAAAAAAGTTAGTTTGCTGTTTAAAATTGCCTGCTTGACAATCGTCATGAGGGAGTGCAAGTAAAAGAGAGAGAGCTCATTTGCATGGCATTGTTTGATTGGACAAACACAACCAAGTCCCACCCATTGCCAGGAGTTTTAGTGCTAGAAGAGTGTTTGAGGAGGAAAGCAAGGAGCGTGCGAGCAGTGAGCAACAGCAGGTAACCACTGCAAAGGAGACAATCTTTTGGACTTTGTTTTTGTGGACTTTTAAAGTAAATTTAAGCTTCTCCCAACTTCTGACCACTAAGGCAGCAATTGCGGTGCATGTAGTACCAAGCCATGGGCTCAACAGCCTGACCGACCAGAAAATCCCTCAGATCAGCAGCAAGGCTGCACAACCATCCTTGGAGGGAACCAACTACTTTTCAGTGTGAGTGCATTCAAGAAATGATGAACTGTGTGCAAAGCAATACATCTAAGGCTAAGAGATAGCAAGGATTGAGTAGAGCAAAATGTTGGGGAAGGGGCTAATGGACTGAGTTGTAGTGACTGTAGCCGGTAGCAAGCAAACAAGCTGTAGTCTAACCATAGGCAGTGCTAAACAAAGTTCTCAGAAAGTTAAAAAGAGTTTAAGGACTGTACTGATTTTTTGTTAAATGTGAAAATTGCAAGGTTGTGCATAAAAACAGTAAAACGCTAAGTCAGCCCAGTGTGTGCTGATGCTGTTGAGATCAACGGAGACTATGCCTGCTGTCAAGGGGTGGTAGGAGGTTTGGAAAAAAGCACAAATAGCTAATGTGAATTGGTCATTATGAATGACGGTCCTCCTTGGTCCTCAGACCTTGCTCTGTGTAGATCCCTGCTGGTCATGATGGTGGGATGAGTGGTAGATGGGGCTGGGGTCAGCAGAAGGGACCCAAAGTGAAGGAGCAGGCAGTGGCTGAGGGTCAAATATCTAAATAGAAAAAAAAAAACAGAAAAAAACAAGTAAGCAATAATGGGGCATGTATTACGCTGACAATGGAGCATGCATTATGTTGATGGTGGGGTGTGCATTGTGCTGACAATAGGGTGTGCATTATGCTGATCTAACCCCATGCTGAGGGGTATAGTAAGGCATGATGCATGATTTCAACATAGTCAGACTGCCCACCAGCATACCTGTAAATTTCTAGGGCCCCCTCAGTTACAGTAGGTACCTGACCACCTTCTAAATTCTGAAAATCGTTGTATATATCATCCCTTTTCTAATTAAATGGGGTATCTGGAGCATTGTAGGTAAATATAAGGTACAAGTCCTTAGTGGGACTTTCCAAAATGGAACAATTTAAAAAATCCTTAAAAGCAGAACTCACTTTGAAATCAGCCTGCTGCTGCTTACAATTGATTTCTGACCAGTATACCATGTTTTATTTTGTGCTTATACATTACTGGCACTTGCAAACTTTGTCCCCTTGGGACTGCTATGCTAGAGCAGGGGTGTCAGCAGGCATACATACTGTACTCAGCAGAGTACAGTAAAGAAAATCAGGAAGGGGCAACAAATCTGGCAGGGGCAACAAAAAGAGGAAAGCAAGGACATTGTGAGTCACATTGTGTCTGTCATGCTAAGCCCTTTTGCCTTTGTTGTTCACTATGGGGCACTGATGCCTCCAACTAAATACACAAATAAGAATAACTTACCAGGAAAGCAGAAAAACAAAGGAAGGAGAAATACAGGAAGAACCTGATTACTTGAATTCAGACATGGCAAAAGGTGGGGGGAGGGCCTATTGTTAGTGTGGTGTGGCAGTGCAATGAGTGCATATTTTGTTTATGTTTACATAACTGGAGGGGGCAACAGTGCATCAGTACTGAGTACAAGTTTAAAATTCCTGGCTACACCCCTGTGCTAGAGCGTGTGTATTTCCCTGACTGACAACTTACTGTTGCTTGTACCTGACCAGGCTCTTCATGAGCTGGTGATTGTATGTTGTATTTTTATTCATTGTATTTGTCAGATGTGGAATCTGCAATAGAGCACGTGTGCTCAAAGGTGTTTTCTGAATTATAAATAAATAAAATAAACAAACACAGAGATAGTGTATCAAACTGAAGTGGAATATGATATGAGTGTGTTGCCCTGGGCCCTCCCTAATTGATTTTATAGGTGGTCCCTGATATACACTTTCCAGGAGGGTTCTCTATACCACAGTCTGACTTTTACAAGCATATGACTCTGTTGGCAGAAGAAAGACTTCCGGTCTATCTAAACTGCCTGATGCAGGTCTCCTATTATGATTGTTTACAATGAGTTCCTGCCTCCCTCTACATTAAACTGATTTTGTCAGGTTTCACAGATGCCTTTTTCCCATAGTATGCCATTGCTGCCCATGCTTCAGATGTTGAAGCTGCAATTTGTTTTGTACAAAGTTTTCTGTGTGTGGCCACCCCCCCAGAATGATGTCATGCAAGGGAACTGTCAATGTTTTACTTACAGCACCAAGAGATTCTGGGTAAATTACAATGTAGATGTAAATGTTAGTTACTAAGAAGAGCAGTCCTTTATTTTGTGGTGGTAACTGCACCTAATATGTAGATGTACAAAGCAAGACATTGTGGGTACAATAAGAAGTTGTTTTTCAATCCCCTTACTGTGAGGTGCAGTCTCAAGCAATCTTTATTTTTATACTGAAGGGTGTGTGAGCAAAAATGTCCATTTTCACAAACGTCCAGTGTAAGAGATACCAAGACAAAATAGAGTCTAACAGAAACAAGATCTACACAGGAGAAACAATCCAAACAAGTGGTTTAGACATATAGAACAATGTCAAAGACTAACAGCTAACAGTTACAGCAGTTTTCATAAACTGGAAAACAGGAGGCAATCGATTGCAATAAAGTAAAAAGAGAGTGGGGGGTTGGGGATGCTGTGGAGCCTGAGCAAGATGGCAACCAGAAGTTAGTGCTCAGTATAAGCGAGGACTTTTGTAAAGTTTAGTAACAATTTTTTCAAGAAATCAACGATCTTGGACCTACAATAACTGTGTGAGAAGGACTGCTTGTTAAAATGGAAAATCCACAGAAAGATAAACATCAATCCGAAGGTGCTAAAAGCAAAACTCCGAGTGGGGTGCCAGCTACGAGAGACACTCTGCAGTTCTAATCTGAAGGGCCAGAGGCTGCTAGTGAGGAAACACTTCAATCGATTGGCTGCAAACTAAAGAGGCTGATCACGTCAGTGGCTGGGCTGTCCAATAAATTTGACAGCCTCAGTAATCAGGTGAACCAATGTGGAGTCCTCATTGGAAGAGATGACTACAGTGACAGTGGAGATGACAAAGCGAGCTGATGCAGCCTTGGGGGCAGTCTCAAACATCATCATGAGAATGGTCACCTATGTACCCAAATAGAGGTCCTAGAAAATCAAGCCAGGGCTATGAATATCCACCTTTTTGGTCTCCCTGAAGGATGTGAGAGGGATCATTTGTTGTTGTTCGTACAAGACTGGCAGGGGCAGCAACTTGGTGAGGAGGCCACTGCATGCATCCAAATGATCCAGAAAGCTTACTGGATCACACCACAAGCTAAGCTTGACAATCTGGAGGCCCCGCATATAGTGGTGGTGATTTCAGATGGAATAGGAACCAGGGTCTACTTAATGGCCATGACATGACAACATAAAACACTCCTTTGTGATGGTAACATAGTGAGATTATATCTTAATGTGAGCTACACCACGATGCAATGCAGAAAACAGTTCAATGGCACCAGAGCGATACTGAGAGAAACTGGCATACCACATGGGATTATTTTACCGGCATGTCTTCTAATCGCCTATGAAAGCAAAGTTTTCATGTTTTCTGATTCAAAGGATGCTATGTGATGGGCACAGAAACAGGTTCCTAGAAGATCCAGGAATGTGCAAGGAAAAGAAGCCTCATCAGATGACGACAAGTTGCGAAGACGCATGGATGGTACTTTATTTTGAAGATGTAAATGGCTGGGGTAAGCCCTTCAGTGCTATGAAAATTTTATTAGATAGCAGCACATTTTTGCCGATCTGTTTAAGTGACATTGTTACAGACTGCATATGTCCAAGCTAATGGCCGTGTATGTTATTATTAATTAAGTGCTAAGGTGGAAATGCACTGTAGGTGCTCATAACAGAGTAATACATGGGATTTTCTTACTTCCCTTTTTAAGGGAAGAGAATACTGTGGAACCAAACTGTTGGACTTTTAAGGTCATTACAATGCCCTCATATGCTCATAAACACAGCTATTATATGATACCATACCATTTACTTACAGATTTATCCCTCATGGATGTATCTTGAAGCGGTAGATGAACTATTTGTTTATATTAAGAGGAGTGGCGACCTCAATGTGTTATGTACGATGACATTTGAAATATCTCTGCTTGTATAATTATCTTCATGGTTTGTTTGAAACACTAAACATAAAGTTAAAAAAAAAAAAGACAGAAACACATAGAGTGGCCCTAACATTTATGTGTGTAACATATGGAGAGCAGGAAAAAGAAGGGAAGGGGTACAGAGGTGTTAGTAACCTAAGTGCTAGAGCTGGGGAAAGTGCAAGTCTTTTTTGGTTGGTTGTAATCAGGTCCATGATTGAAATATGAAGAAACCAAGGCTAGGAGTGGGTGGTGGGAGTGAAAACTAAGTTGAGGGTGGAGGGAGAGCAAAGGGTAGGGGGATGGGTGTGGAGGAGGAGAGGGGGGTTTAATTGGGACTAGAGTAAAGCAAGGGGGACTAGAGATAAGCAAGGTGGAGAGCAGCTGAGTTTATCTGACGGGCTGACAGGAGCAGCTGCAGATGGAAGAATTAAGTATCTGAACTTTGAGGTAGGCGTTGAAGGTGTGTATGGACCTACAAACTTGGATATTGTTGGGCAGTTGGTTGTACAGCTTAGTGTCCTTATAGGTGATTGAGTTCTGAGCTTGCTTAGTGCGGTAGAAAGGGATGTTGAAAACCATACTTGAGGCCCCTCTGGTCGCCCGCAATGGCAGTAGTGAAAGGAAAGAGGGAAATCACGCTGGGCAGCAACAAATTCAACTGTATCTTGTGGAGGAAGGAGAGCATTTTTTGTAGTGGCTTCAATGATAAAAGCTCTTGTATGTTTATTTGCAAAACAAGGCATTGTACATATAGTATCTAGCTGACAAGATTTCTTTACTGAGAGATGTAGTCCCCAATTCCAATAGAGTAGGTGTCTGCAATACCAAAGACTGACCAACAGAGGTTTCTGTTTCAAACCAGTGCTTAGAAATGTTGTTTCCCTTCCATGATGTCATGTTTCGGGGTTGCAGCACTGAGAAAAAGAAGGGGTGGGTTATGCAAATGAAGCAAAGCACAGAAATGAAAGCATTTCTTTTTTCATGGGAAATAGCACTTTTTGGCAGTTTGAATGGTAGGAGATTGAATCACAACTCCGACAGGTTACTACTCCCATTTGCTATGGCAAACGTGACAAAAAATCATTTTAACTGTTACCCTCCCCTTGACTTTGTTTCATCCTCCCTTGCATCTGCTGATTGTCTTCTTGTTGATAGTCCCTGTAGGCAGTTAATTCCACCCTGATACCACCTGCTCCATAAACAAGTGTCTCCGGACCTCCTTCTTGAATTTCCCCTACCCCAGCTAGTTTGTAGCTGTGTCCACTTGTGTTTCTGTTCTCATTCAATCTAAATGCTTCTTGTCATCCACCTTGTGTAACATTTTAAGGTATTTGAAGGTTTCAGTCATGTCCCTTCTCTCCTTCTCCTATCTTCCAGTAAGTACATATTTTAAGGCTCCTCTGTCTGTCTTCAAATGGGCCGCTGTACTGACCTGGATAATTTTATTGCCCTTTTCTTTACCGCCTCAAGATGATTCATGTTCTTTCTCAGGTAAGGACTCCAATACTCCACACAGTACTCCAGATGGGATCACACCACACACTTGGACACAAATAAAACTGAAAAATAGTGCGTTGCTCATTCTTGAACTTTACTTCAAAGTTTTTACTTTCTTCCACAGCAAGTGTGAAATACACCATATTATGAACAGGGAAAGAAGTGTACAAACATCAGAAGACTAGTGAGCACTGAGGCACAACAATGGTAACCCGGCGCTTTGCTTCCAAGCAATGAGACTTCATCAGAGAGTGGTTACCAACCTGTTTGAGTAAGCCTTTTAACTACTTTTCAGCACCAAAAGTCACACATTTAATGCATACTTTAATTAGCTGTTTAAGTGTAGTGTGCAAGTGCTTAGTAATAAATCACTTTGAAACCTTAGGTAAGCATTTTAACAGTTCCACCTTTAATTAATCAAATGGCACTAGTGCCCAAAGGCAACCCAATAATTAGAACCCATTAGACAAAAAAATCATTCAATTAAACTGTGCATTGTAAAGTAGTCATACTTATTGTGAATTATTGAATCAGTACATCAATAAAAACAAGTGTATTCAACATTTCTAATACAACATGCAATACTTTGTACAATTAAGTTTGAATGGTTATTAAATAAATGCTATTCCTATACATTAAAGCTATTGAAAATCCATTCTAAACAGGATTTTAAATACAGAGCCAGTTTCTCGTTAATTAACAATTAATAAATTATTACAAATGCTAGAATTTTTGTATTTTAATAGGGCAGTATCTTAAACATCTTCCTGTGATCACCTCCTTTCTTCTTCTTGTGAGCCCCCTAGCTATGTACCCCAGCATCCTGTTTGCCTTGGCTGCAGCCTTTTTCCATTGCACACAGACTGCTTAAGGTTACTGGTTTTAGGTATCCCTAGATCCTTTTCCTCCTCAGACACCATGAAAACACCACCCCCCTCCCCTGTGGAGAAAGGAGGTCGTGAGGGCCAGACTAGAAGCCCTCCCTGCCCAGAAGCCCAGCCGACCCAGAACACCACCCCCCTCCCCCGTGGAGAAAGGAGGTTGCGAGGGCCAGACTAGAAGCCCTCCCTGCCCAGAAGCCCAGCTGACCCAGGTAATTATGCAGCTCACCTGGATTTGGCGCCTTTTGCAAACGGTTGCCTGGCCCAAAGCCTTGCCGCTCATCTCCTCAGCCAAACGCAGCAAATCATTGGTACACACATACTGCAAAATCTGGAAAACGGCCACTGCTCTGAAAAAAGAGCTAGTCTGCAGGGAACTCAAAAGCGGATTTAAACAGGTAGAGCCCCGCCAAACACTATGCGTTTGGCTCCCCACTGCCCCCACCACCACCCTTGCTCGGCTCCTGAATATATACCCTGTAGTAAGTCAGGTGACAGGCCAAATAAACCTATCAGCCCACTTTTCCAGCTGCAGGTTATAAAGATCCAGCCCTAGAGGCCACTGCCTCACATTCTCTCTTGGTTAGACCCACTATGTATTACATCCTGTTTACAATGCTAATGACCAGCAGGCTCACTCTCCTTGCTCTTCACCCCCCATGGCTCCTCTGCCCCATGACTCCACCACCAATCCTGTTCCCTTAGCTTTCTCTGATAATTGCTGGCACAGTCACCCAAACACTGCAAGCCAATGCCCACTAGTCCTAACTTACCTTTTCTCACCTATACCCTTGTTCACACCCTCACTTCAACTGGGTAAACACTGTACCACAGCTTTTCCCCAACATACAACCCAGCCCCCTTCCAGCTACAAAAACATAGTGCTAGTTCCCCCCATTGCTTCCTCCCTTCTTCCCGGTGACATCTCTAGTTTACCAGTCCCCACCCACAACAAAAAAATAAAACATTCACCATTTCGCACTCAGCATGCGTCTCTTAAGCTCTCCAGGCTCTCCCTACTGCGACGCATATTACTTCTACTCCTCCTTTCTGGAAACATTCACCCCAACCCTGGTCCCCCCTCAACAAAAACCTCCCCAAACAAACCACAGGGAAGACTACTGCTAGCATCACTTAATATTTATAGCCTTCCCAAAAAACACACCCTACTGCAGGGCTGGATTGCCCAACATGCCCCTGACATCCTTACTCTCTCTGAAACCTGGCTATCAAATAAAATCCCCAATGATGCTGTTTCCCTAAGCAACTATAACCTCTATAGGACGGATAGATCTGGTAAGCGAGGTGGAGGCTGCGCAATATTCATTAAATCAACACTCTGCGCCACCATCGATGACACCCCCGAACATGGGCCCAGGCTCGCAGTCAAAATTAGATTGGGCTCTAAAACAATCATCATCATCTCAGCCTATATCCCCCCGAGAAACCAGAAACCTGCATTTGAATCCATCCTTCACGCTGTCTCATACCTCCCAAATACTAATGAAACCATATTAATGGGTGACTTCAACATCGAGTGGGCATCCCCATCCTCCTCTGTCTTCAGAGATGCTGCCCAGGCTATGGATCTCACCCAAATTATCACCTCCCCAACAAGGTGCGACACAAGAACCGGGACATCCTCACTATTAGACCTCATTTTTACCAACAGGCCAAAAAATATTACCCAGGCCTCAGTGCTCCCTAACTCTATCAGTGACCACTCCCTGGTTATCTGCTGGTGGTCGGGCAAACTGCCCACTGCACCACCCAAAACCACATGGCACCGAAAACTCAAAAAAGGAGGCATTAATAACCTCAAAGAATACCTAGCCAATAGTAACTGGCTTCCTTTATATAACGCATAATCGGCTGATGCCGCTCTCGCCCACTTTATAGCTACCTTTAACAAAGCCTGCGATATATATGCTCCCCTCACTAGACAGGTCGTGAAAACCAGGTCTACGCCCTGGATAACACCCTCCCTCCTAAAACTCATGCAACACAGGGACAACCTCTTGCACAGGGCCATAGACTCCCAATGCACCCAGGACAGACGACTCTACAGGGAGGCTCAAAATAAATGCACCTGGGCCACACATCAGGCCAAGGCTGATTACTATCAGCACAACCTCTCCTCCTCCTGGGGAGACGGGAAAAAGTTCTGGAGCAACATACAAGAACTCAGTGGCAAATCACATTCCCTCACCCCTACCCAACTCAGTCTGAATGGGGACGTTACCCAAGATCCTGCCAAAAATCACTGAAGCCCTCAATGAATCTTTCTCTGACCTCTCACATATCCTCCCGCCTAATTTCTTCCACCCTCCCAAACCCCCCTCTACTCCTCTTATGGTGAGTACAGAACTCCCTCCCCCTTTCCGGTTCCGTACCATCCCCTACTCCTTAGCCAAACGCTATATCTCCAAAGCAATCGCTAACACTCGCTCCAGCAATGACTCCCTGGACCTAAAACTCATAAGGCTTACCCTTGATGTCACCATACCCCATCTCACACAAATCCTAAATCTCTCGCTTTGCCTCAGCCAATTCCCCACTACCTGGAAAAAAGCCGTGATCACCTCTATCTTAAAGAGCGGTGATCCCACCCTTCCCGGTAACTATAGACCAATCTCTTTACTCCCTCCTCTCTCCAAAGCCCTGGAAAAAATAGTCTCAGACCAGCTTACTGAGCATCTAACAAAACACAACCTACTCAGTAAGGAACAGCATGGGCTCAGAGCTGGCCACAGCACCATCACAGCTCTCGCTGAGCTCACAACGTTCATCCACGAGGCGCTTGACCAAGGGTCACTTGCAGGGGCTATCTTTATAGACTTAACTAAGGCCTTTGACATGGTCAGCCACGAATTACTCCTTCAAGTCCTGCCGCAACTAAATGTGGTCCCCGAGGCTGCTGCCTGGCTAAAGGACTACCTTACAGGTCGCTCGCAGCAAGTAAGAATAAACCCACCATCTCCACCCCAAGCCTGTTCCTCCGGTGTTCCGCAGGGGTCAATCTTGGGCCCACTGCTTTTTACTCTCTTCCTTAATTCTCTCCCCAAAGCCTGCAACGGTCATCTCTTACTCTATGCTGATGACGCGGTTCTCTACTGGAAACACCCCCAACCGTACGTACTCCAGCACACCCTCCAGGAATACTTCAGGGAGCTGGAAAGCTGGTTCGCTGACCACCGACTGATCATTAACTATTACAAAACCAAGGCCATGACCTTTTCTCATCGCCAAAGCCCACACAGCCAGATGTCTCTTCACATTTCCAACGTGGATGGTTCCCTACTGGAACACGTCAATCACTTCAAATACCTGGGTGTCACCCTAGATACCTCCCTCTCCTACCACAGACATGTACGCCTCCTCTCGGCAGCGATCAACTCGAGAGTGGGTACCTTCTACAGAATCAAAAACAGTCTGCCCGTGCATGCCATGCAGATAGCTGTCACATCCTCCATCCTCTCCCTTATCGACTATGGGATTGTAATCTATGGCACTGATGATAACTCCACCCTAAGCTGCATAACCACTGCGCTAAACAAAGCATGTCGCCTTGTCTCGGGATGTGACAGACTCACCCACACCTGCGACCTATACAAACTGACTGGCTTGCTTAATTTCCATCAAAGACTCAAGTACCACACCTGCGTTCTAGCAAAAAAGATCCACCTCCAGCTAGCGCCAGCCGTCCTACACCCCATCATCAAGCCGACCCCTCTCAGGCGTATTACCAGACTCACGGCTACCACATCCTTCGCGGTTCCCCCATGTCGAACGTCCCTTGCGCAGAGATCCCTCCGCTACCATGCCCCCAAATGGCTAAACACTCTTCTGCCTTCCCTCTCCCAGTCCCGTAGCATCAAACTCTTCAAAACAGGCCTAAAGACCTTCCTATTGGATAGCTCTAAATGTGAATGCTACCTTGGCCTACCTGTCTCCTCTCCCCCTCCCCCACACACCCACACAGGGGCCCTCAGGCCTATCGTAACCCCCCCATGCTCAATCTAGGGGTCGCAGGTATGTCTCCTACTTGCTCTAACCTGACAAAAAAAGTCTCTCTGCTATCATGCCAGCAATGAATTCAGTAAGCCATTTTTATTATGTATTGAAAGTTGCTTTCCATTCGCCTTTACTATCATTTGTCTCTCCACCCTCTGTAACCACCGAGGAGCTACTGTTACTAAAAAATGAGATTGTACATAAATCTGTATATAATTTTGCTTGTAAATAATTTTCCTTGTTCCGTCTGTCTTCCCCAACTCGTGTTCCCCCCTCCACCCTCTGTAACCGACGTGGAGCCTTTGCAAAAGAGTCTTTGACTCAAAGGTTTGTAATTCCGAATTTACAGTAAATAAAGTAAATAAATAAAACCTCCCTGGCCTATATTCGGCTCTTGGGTTCTTGCAGCAAGTGAGCATGATCTTGCACTTTTTGCATTGCACCCCCACCTGCCAGATACTGGGACCACCTTTCTAGCTTTGCAAGATTCTCTCTAAGTTCCCCAACCCCCTCTTCAGTGTCCACCCACCCACAGAGTTTGGTGTCCTCTGCAATGAGGCAAATCCTGTCACTAATATCATCCCCTCTTGCGGGACGTTGCTGGTAACTTCCCTCAATCCTGATAGCTCCCCCCACCACCACCTTTTGGATCAATACACAGAGCAAATTTGCCACCCACATCATTAATTTGCTACCCGCCCCAAAGTCCTTTCACTTTTTTGTCAACCTCTTGCATTGAACTAAGTTGAAGGCTTTATTGAAATCAGAGTAGGGTATGTCTATTGCCTGCCCCTCTGTCAGCAGCCTTCACCCAGTCAAAGAAGTTGATCGAGTTTGTTTGGCACATTCTCTCTGCCATGACTCTAAGGTGTCTCTCTTTCTGGAATCCTTTAGCCCTAAGAAATTCAGCCAACAGCTCTTACAGGATGGTCTCCATAATCTTGAGAACTACAGATGTCAAACTGATAGACCTGTAGTTCCTGGGGTTGTCCCGGCCTCAGCCCAGTCTTGTGCAGCAGTACTACATGTACTGTTTTCTACTCCATCAGTACCACCTCTGTATGTTGCAAACTATTCAACAGGTCTGCCAGCAGACCCACTAGTTCTGCCACCAGTTTACTCAGTGCTTTGGGGTGCATGCCATCCAGTCCCAAGGACTTGTCCAACTTTAGGACCCTAAGTCCCTTCATGACACAGTCCACTGTGATCCTTTCCTCCACCATACCTATTCCAATTCCCCCTGCCCGTCCTCTCTTGTGTCAGTGATTCATCCTTCTCTTTAGCAAAAAGAGAGCAGAAGTACTTGTTCAATACCTCTGCGTTTTCCTTACTTCCTTCCATCAATCCTTCCCCCTTTTTAGTTTTACCTTTTTTCCCTAATGTATCTGAAGGAGGTCTTGTCCCCTTTCTTGACTTCCTCCCCAGTTTGCATTTCCTTCCCTGCCTTTGCCTGACTAACTACCTTCCCAGTCTCTCTTGCCATCTTTGCATTGGTTTCCCTGTCTACTTCCTTCTGGAACATCCTGTACCTCCTATGGGAGGTGCTTTTTTCATTCACCACCCTGTCCGCCTCCCTGGTAAACCAAAGTTGCCTCTTGGGTTTAGCTTTCCTTCCCCTCTGCTGAGGTCTGGTTTCTGTGGCTGTCCTGATCCCGTCCTTTGTCCTGCTACATTCCATGTCCGTGTCTAGGTATTCCCTCAAGCTAGCTAGTCTCTCTTTTAGTATCTCACCTATCCTGTTGAAGTCAACCCTCCTAAAATCCAGTACATGCAGTTTCATGTGTGGGATCTCCTTTCCTATATCTATGTCAAACAACACTGTCTGGTGGGTTGCTATATCCCATTGGTTCCTTTACCCTAATATCCCTGACATGATCTCCATTCATTAGCACCAGGTCAGGATGGCTCCTTCTCTAGTGGGTTAATTTACTCCTTAGATCAAGAACCCAACCTTGATTGTATCCAGAAACAATTGACTCCTATTGCAGGTGTCAATCAGATCACCCCAATCTATTTTGGGCAAGTTGAAGACCCCCGCTATCACCACCTCCCCCTTCCTTGCAACTTGCCTGATAATGTCACCAATCTCTCTGTCCTTATCCTCACCCTGCTGTGGGGGACAGCAGACAACACCCACCTTTAGATTTCTTCCTGCCACAATACACAAGTGTGGTTAGATCAATATAATGAACACACACTGAAGTGTCTTATTGCACTAATAAAATGGAAAAACTAAGACAATTAAAAGAAATGCCAATTTTTGCTATTAAAAACAGGTGCTTTCCTTTGCTGAAAGTAAATAGTAAAATGTAGTCACTCCAAGTATCAATCATCTATCTATCCAAACATTCAATAAATGAAATGTTTCTTTGTAATGCAATGCAGGAATTCAAACTTCAGCAGAATTCAGCTGTCTGAATGTTTGCCTAGCTTCACACAAGCACACACAACAGAATGCCTCAGTAAAGCCAAGATTTCAGTTGTATCTGAGCTGGGCAAGTAGCAAAGTTTTCCCTAATAGGCAGGTAAGGATGTGTGTGGGGGGGGGGCCTCCATAGTTAGAAAAGAAGTTCCAAAAAATAAATCTGAGAGTAGTGTTTCATTGTTTTTGATGTGTGTGTGTGTGTGTGTGTGTGTATGTAAAGAGGAGATTATTAAAGAAAACAAGAAAACAAAAACATTTTATTTGTTCTTTTTACTTTAAGATAGTTTTACTTTTAGGGCCTAATAAGTAAAGGTGATAGCCATCTTTGTAATGAAAATCAGAAATTTTTGGAAAGACATTGATATTGTTATTGGGATGTGGCCTGATTTTCAGCACTTTTTTACATATGCATTAGATGAATGTAAGGCATAGGTGCCAACCAATCAGAATTCAGGATTTTCATCACCCATTTCATTTAAGCTCTATTAATGCATGATAACCTGACTATTTTTATTCAGTTAAGTTTCTTTGATTTATTTTAACCATTAACCCATGATGGGCGTACATTTCTAGAGAATTAATTCCCTCCTTGGGTGAATTGAAAAGAATGAGGCCAATGGCCGAGTGCCCATCAGCACACATGGAAAGTGTATTCATTCTAAGTAACCCACATCCTAAAGTGGGTTATTGCACCTATAATATGAAAAAAGGTTTTATTTTTGTGCAGTTAGGCTGTTGTCTGGCAGATTATGTTAGGTTAGTGACAAACTGCAAATTTACTAGGAATTAATAAATGGTCTGATGATGCGTTTTGACAAATGAAGTTGCTAGGATTCTGGAGACTTCCAAAGTTAGGCTTTTGCTAAATAGATTAGTTTACGTGGTAATGAAGTGTGCATGTCTAGAGATTTAAGGCATGATCAGGTAATATTTTTTAACCAATAACATTTCTAGAATGGGTTTGTAATTGAAAGCCATTTTATAAACTTGATACAACATATGCAGCAATTAAAGCAATGAATTAGTTAGAAAGGATTCCATATCATGATAGTGATCGCAAAACAGTGATTGCTATTATGGCAAGTGATATTGCCGAAAAGCAAATTGGCAATATATGCTTCAAGATGACCCAACATCTGGATTTTTTAAAAGTGTTTTTGTGGGGAAGGGGGCTGTGCCCCACTTCCCTCATTATCCCCCTCGTGGGGTGTTTTGCCCCCCGCATTCCCCTGAATTAAGATTCTCAACTCCTCCACCTGGTTCAACTTGCTACCTACAGAAATCTCCAACATTGACATGATTGGTGCTTTTAAGTGTAAACTGCGTCAACACCTCGTGGCTAGTGCCTTCTGTGATTGCTTCTTATAATCCCCTCCAGGCATCCTACCCTCAAGCATCCCTCCTCACTGCCTCAGCTCCTCCTCCTCCACCTCTCCTACCCCCCTCCCCATTACTGGGTATAGGATGAATCTGTCTCCTTTTCTTTTTCATCCCCCCCTTTCCTCCTTCTTTGCTGTTTCCCATCTACCACATACCCAACGCAATGCCCTCCCCATTTCTTCCCTCCTGCCTCTCTCTGTTTCCCATACCACCACCTCACTACCATTCTTCTTTCTCTTTTTGCACTAACCCACTCCTAACAAAGCGGCACTGAGCCACCTATGACTTGTACTGTATAATTAACTCGCAACACAATTCCTTGACAATGCCTTTGGCTGCTATTATTGTAACCTTATTTGTCTTTTTTTTTGTAAGTTCCATTGTAATGATCATGTTATGTTTTGTACCTTACTGTCCTTAATGCCTTGACGTGAAATCTTTGTAAAAGAACCCTTGGCTCAAAGATGTCATCCGAAATGCAAATAAATAAATAAATAAAGAAGGGTGCATGTCAGGGAGGGGGCAAAATCCAGAACTCAGCAGCTCGGCAGGCAGTGGTAAAATGTACCCGCTCCTGGTCCTGAAACCAGTACCTGCTGTGCCACAGCTAGCCACCCACACCACCATGCCACATGGCTAGTTCAGAAGCAGCAGGTACACCAGTCCCCTAAAACCCCCTTTCCTATCCCTCCCCTACCCCTCGCTATTCACCCCTTCCATTTGCCCTTCCCCATGGTCACTTTCCCATACAGTAGCTATTCTGCAGGGTAGCCCACAATAATAGCGACCAAAATAAGTGGCTATTATTGTAGTTACTCATTTTACAAACATACGAATGTGCCAGCAGAAACAGACCACCTGGTCTATCTATGTCTGCTTGAGTGTGCAGCCAACACCTCTAGTATACAGCTTTTTGCTGTTGCTATTATCACTTGATAATGTTAGGAGGTGCACTCACATGCTGGCTAACATACTTTGTAACATGTCTCCCTGCAGACCACTGGAATGGAGCCTCCGGATTCACTGAAGTGGCACAGCTGACTGAAACCAAGCGGGTATTAACCCACAGGTAACACCCGCTCGGTCAGTACCAGCTGTCGCCATGGAGGCACCAGAGGGTAGCTGCCCGCTCAGTCACCACCCCCTCACGCCACCCGCGGTGCTCGTGAGCAGCAGCCTGGTAGGGCACACGCTGGCACCGGTCTTCCACCCGCCACAGGACATACGGCCTGCAAGGAATGGCAGATGATGTCGAGCTCACCAGAGCAATGCACTGCCACACGCTCCCCCCCTTCCCACCATGAACTAATGTGCTTGGCAGGCATCCGACAGGTGGAAGCATGGCTAATGTGTGTGCTGCACAGCCATCAGCCACCCTGCTGCGATCGCTCCAATCCCTTCCCACCCCCTGCTGCACCGCGATCGCCAACGCATGCTGGGCTGAGCCCTGTGGCCGGGTCTGGTGACTGCTGTCACTGGTGGTGTCATACACTGTCTCGGGCAGCAAACTGTCCCTGTGCCCCTAGGGTCGCCGGCAGCGAGGTGCACACACCGGCAACATAGGCTCGTTGCCGCTGCAACGAGCCTATGTTACAAGTGCATTAATCACCTCCAGAGTCGGGCTCTACCGGTGATTAATGCCCGCTGGGGGGTTGGAACCCTAACTAATCCCCTCCCTACCCATGTTCCAGACAATGTATGTCATGGATTTTTTTTTTTAAGTAAGTCTGTAGATGTTAAGAATGTGTCAATAGTAAAGTCAGTGAATGCTACATTCAGGCAACTTCCAAACCCATCTTCACAAATAAAGCAGAGCAGTTCCTTCTTTATTGTTGTCAGTTTTTCCTGGAAGTGAAAAGCAGTTTTTAGCATTTTTAGTTCTGCTAACATCCCATGTGATAGCATGAAATACTTTTTTTGTGCCAGCAAATATTTGTGGACTGTCACAGAAACTCTTAAAATCTTTAGCTTTTAGTTTTCACCACTGAAATGCTGTATGCACACAGTACAATGTTTATGTTTCACTCTGCCCTATGGTCATAACAATGTAAAGCATAACAGTAGTAGTATAAGGCTGAATATATGTTCCTGCTTGCCTCTCTAATAGTGCCTTTATATGCAGTGATCTGTATCAGAATGAGCTGTACAGATTAACTACAAAGTTACCCTGTTTGGCATCTACAGGTGATTCGCTCTGCAACAGAAGTGAGCTTTCACGATTCTGCGTTGCCTGCTTGGCTGGGTTCATTGACTCTTGTAGAGTTTCACCCAGCCTTGTACTAGTGCCCTTCTACTCATTTCTGTCACATAAAAAAAGGAAGTCCCATGCTCTCTTGTCTGTTGCAGAGCGGATCTCCTGTGGACATTACACAGGGCAACATTGCAGTTATCTGTACCGCTCCTTCTGATGCAATTCACTGCATGTATAAGTGCCTTTTCAGCATAGCAGGCTGAGCAAAACAAAGCGGGTCATGGAACCAGTGGTAGAGGTAAGCCCCATGTAACAGCATTATAAAGTATTCGGCTGTGTCACCTAACAAAATGAATAATTTCTTTCACAGAAAAGAACCATTTTTCTTATTCCATGTCAGATTATCTACAGAAGAATATCCATGATTTCAGCAGTTTCATTTTTGTATTTATTTTGGCTGCATTTGTTTTGAATGATGCTCCATGTGCTGTTATTTTCCCAAGATTACCATGGCACCACCTCCCCTCGCCAGTCCAAAAATGTCCCATTGTCCTTCTCTGATAGACCAGCGATCACAGACAGCATTCCAGAGACACTTTCTTCCTTACTTAGGGTAGCCTGAAAAAGTACAGCACATGATAGGTGGTTAGTAATTCAATGCGAAAAGGACCTGTCTCAGCCAGCAGAAAAGAAAGAGTTCCTTTTTAGAGTCCAGCATCTGGAAAGAGGCAGAGTTACTCCCGAAAGCAGGAGGCCAAAGGGAATGGAAGAAGTGCTTTGCATTTCCAGAAGAGCTGTTAGCTAGTTCTCGCAAAACAAAAGGAATACTTTTCAAAGGAGACTGCATAACAATAAAATGCACCTATGTCATGTGACGTTTTAATCACTAAGGGTTTGTGCACTACCACGCCATGTTCATGCCGAAACAGACACGTAACTTAACCCTGCGCAATACATGAGTTCGGGATGCACTAATCCTGGCTGGTCCAAAGCATGGGTGCATAGCTCCATGCAAAAAAAGGGCCAGCCAGTAGGGTGGAATCAAATGGATATTGGGCTTCCAGTCGGAAGCCCAGGCCGGTTCTGGAGTAGACCCCTTATCTATGCAGAAGCAGGGGATCATGGGATGTAACAGTCTGTGTAAGGACTGCAGTAACCCTATGGAAGGAGGTTGTTTGAACTGAAACAAAACTAGTTTAATGGAGTCAGTATCCTTACCACAGCCTTCTGTGGTATGGAGGAGGGCTGGAGTACATGGCTGCAGGGCCCGTCAGGGGACACAGTACTACTGTCTGGATGGGTGCACACCATTTACAGCAGCCCTTTCGCTGGTATACCATAACATCTCTAACTCTGGACAGGTGGTACCCATTTCTCTTACTGAATTTTGGCTCTGCAAAAGTGCAATCCCAGACCCCCCCCCACCCTCAGCCCTGAACAGGCATGCAGATGCAAGGCTACAAGTGAGGTTGGAACCATGAAAGGTCATGTGTCGGGGAGGGTTGTTAGTACCTCTGTATGTCTCCAAAGGACATCCAGGATGCACATAACTCTGCCTAACAAGCTGCATATTATGGTGCGTTGGGCTGTATTTCAGTTGTGCATGGGGCTCTAGCCTAGTGATGCTTCTTACGTTCTTAGACCTTTGCCTGTGCATTTTCAGCAGATACCTGAAACAAACTCCCTCTCCAGCTGAGGAACACTTCTAGCTTGCACAAGTTCAAGTCCAGTCTTTCCAGCCCCCTTAGAACCCTCTTTATCTGTTTTGGTTCCATATTCCCTTCTCCCTGTCCGTGATCATGTCATACACCAATGCTCTCACACTTTATTTGCTGTGACCCCACTTTGTTAGCTTGTTTTCATTACTGTTTAAATGTACTTACCATTACACCTTGTTTTTTTTTTTTTTGTCTCATATATTTAAGCCTGTTTGAAATCATTCATGCTAGACTATGTTAACCTGTCAAATTCTGCTCTCTTCCCCAGGACCCCCATGAAAATAAGATGCTGCAGCTCATGGGGTTATCCTTGATGGAATAATTGCAAATAAATAAATCATGGTGCTCTGGAGTTCATTTTGTGCATCAGACCTCATATTAGATAAGATTAATACGGCAGAATGGGTCGGCCAAGAGGTCCTTTTCTGCCGTCAGCTTCTATGTATCTATGTATGTTAGCTGTTAACTGTTAGCTCACAGAGATCAGTCAGAAAAAAAAATGGCCACTATCATGTTTAATTAATTAGTTAATGTATTTATTCATTCAAAATCTAGTGACCGAGAAAGGCACACTGAGCCAGAACCTGCTGCCAGGTACAGCCCTGGGAAAGGGGTTACAAGAGGGAGTGAAAAACAATCACAAATATAATGATAACAACAGGTGAAGGGAACACAAAATGCAAGTTCTGTTGCTCATGTCCCTTCCAAGGCTCCTGGAATTCTATGATTCTGCAGCAGTAGAATCTGCATCATGCAGCAGAATATATACACTACTGCAGAATTCACTGTTATTTGGTGAATTTTCATTCAAATATAAGTTTTTTGGTAGTGCCCTGCTCCCATTGCCATTTTCTTTATTCTGGAGCCCCTTCTCCATGCTCAGCATACGATGTCATCAATTACATCACATATTTAAGCCAATAGGAGGGATGCATTCTGTCACAGAAATGAATAAATTATGCCACAGAAAGCAGAAAATGTTGCTACGGAAGTCCAGAAGCCCTGCTGCATAAATCAGGACAAAGTATGGCAGTGCTCTAAGGGCCCTTCCCTTAGTCCAAGAATATTGAAGAGCAGCCAATGCCTTCAGGAAAACTTTAACAAAACATAATATTTTGACTCAATTCAGAGTGTATTTCACATTTGTTCTGTACTTTCCTCCCCATAATTTCTTACTGTGACCATTAGCATGAAAACAGGAGTTTTGTTCCTATAGAGTTCATCTATTCCGGATACTCATCCCCTACCTGAGGTCACAGTGCACTGCTTGTGACATCACAGTTATTCCCATGGCAACAGATTGTGATGTCACAACAGAGGATTATGGCTTCAAATAGGGAATAAGCCATAGAGGCAGATGAGCAGTAATGGAGTAAGAAGATTATGTATTCATGCACATTCCCTTAGTAATAAGTAAGAGGGAGGAGAAATCTGTAGAAAATAAATGTAATGCAAGCTGAATTGTAGCTAAATTTAATTTTAAGGGTCCCATATATACAGCACTTACAAATAGTCACTGCAGTCATGTAGAGCCACCTGTGACTCTGCAGTCTCATTTAGATATAAATTGGAAGGCCCCTGGAATTGTGCAATTTCTTTGCTATATAATCTTTCCACAGAACTTGCACAATGCCACAGAATACTGTATGTAAGTTGCCACAGAATTCATTGCTCTTAGCAATTATTCATTAAAACATACCGTTTTCCCGTAGCACCTGGCAACAGAACCTTTCCCTTATTGTTTATGCTTAAGCCCACCTATGTGCTCAGCATGGGATGTGAGTGATGACATCACATCATGTTTTAACCAATGGTAGGACTGCATTCTGCCACAACAGTGAATATTCATGCTGCATGAATGAGCAACGGCCACTACAGAAGCCTAGGAGCCCTGCCTCAGAAATCCTGACTGAAATGTAGCAAAGAACTAGGGACCCTAGCTATGCTACATGGGGTCGCAAGTTCAAAACCTTTCCCTGCATGGATCATAAGAGTGTGTCCAACTGTGGGAAAAGGGAAGAAGACCACCATAGAAGTGGCCCACAGAACAATTCCCAGACTGACACTGGCAGTGATAACTTCTTTTGCCCCTTCCCTGCTTGAAATGGGAGAGTGGTTACAGTGCTGTGACCACAGTCAGTGGGTTAGGAAAGAAAAGAACTTTGTGGGGGTCAACTGTTGAGAAGCAACTTACATACAGGCTTTATACTGAGGGGGTACCAATGGACTACCAGCGAAGGATGAAACTAAAGTATTGAGGTACTGGATCCTCAGCATTGTAAGCCATCAGACCAAAGATGAGTAGAAAGATAGGCTAACTGAGGCTGTAGAGGCAAGGACGATTAGGGAAGGGACTGATGAAACTTCCAAGCAGGACATCCTGATTGATATGGAGTTGCCACTGGGTGTGCAAAAATTAAGCTGTGGGTTGTTGGAGGGCCATTTGGGGGGTGGCTGAGCATGCCATGGATGCTCACCTGCTCCGAGAGGGAGGGAGTATGGTCCCTGTTGCAACACTTACACCTGGGGCACCACAGGTGGTAATGTAGCTGGAGTCAAGGAAATGAGGGAGTGGGACATTGGTGGCATGCTGCACTGCATCAGTAAGACCTTCCCAACATTGGGAGGCGGAGAGAAAATGCAGAAAAAAAAATGACTGCCAGAGGATGATGTCTGCTGCCCACCACAGGCCCTGCACCGCTGAGTGGATTCTTTTCTACTGACCGGCACTTAAACTTTGTTCGGGGAGATGTCATGGCTGGCCCCCCAGCAGCCCTGTATATGAGTGGTCATTTATTGGAGGACCAGTCAGAAAGGCAAGTCCCAGAGATGACGGATGATGGGGCTGGGCAGATCTGCTGGACTGTTGGGGGCCAGTTGGGCAGAATGGAATAATGTGCAGTAAATTAAATAAAACAAAATTAAGCTGTGAATCCCAGATCGGTTCACCTACAGTTGTGACATCCACTGTATGAGTTTTTGAGTTTGTGGATTTCTATACACAACATATTCTAACCATAGACTATATGCAGAACAATATATAGTATATAGTAAAGCATTGTTCTGTATAGAAATCCATCCCTTTCAAAATGCTGTTGTACCACAGTTCAAAGGTCATGAAATGTGATTGTACTCTTCTGTGGTAGAACAGCATTCTAGAACCTCTAGAGACTGCACAAGTCAGTTTCATTGGGAAACAGAAAAAACACAATGCACACACTTCACATAATACTGTACACTATAAAAAATACAGGATGAGCAACTTTATGCATAATCAGTGTGTTCTGCCACCTCTGGGTTCTGACTCCCACAGACCTCTCAAGTTTCTCGCTCGAGGTCAGAGGGAGCCAGACCCCCTCTGTGGCAGAACACACTGGTTGTGCATAGTTACCCATCCAGTATTCTCTATATAGAGTAATAGATAGATACACTATCTGTGCACAACAAGGTTGTGCTTCCATCAAGGGGATTTGATGACATCATAGACCTCGAGTGTAAAGCTCTACAGGTCTCCATGATGTCATCAAATCCCTGAGATGCAAACACAGTCTTGGCTAAGCATAGTTAGCTACTGTTATTTGTTATAGTATTTGACTTCTCTTAAGAAATAGACTAAAATAAAATGTAATTTGTGTATGTTGGGAAGCTGAGGATGGACCAGGATAACCCAAGTGGGTGTGCTGAATGGGAAGTGGTTAATTGGGAATCTGGTGGGAGTGAATTTCTGGAAGGCTGGTTTGATGGCTGCTGAATTAATTTCCTTTGGAGTAAGTACTGATGATGGGAGGGAACGCTAACCTTGCGGAGTAGAGGTGGCACAAAGGTGAGCCTTGGGGTGAAGTATCTCTGTGTGCGGAGAAGCTGGTCATGGGTTGAGCCATGAGAATCTGAGTAGGGTGCATACATTCTGGCAGGCTGCAGTTGGACTGATTATCTGTCCAGCAATGAAAACTTTGCAAGGAATGGAGTCTTTGGGAAAAAAATTGCAGCCATGTTTCTCATTGAGTGGTCGCGTGCACGGTGCTGGTAATGGTAGTCGGGTGAAAAGACAGCTCCTGCCCGCCAGTATAATATATTTATTTAAATACGTTTATTTCTTGTAGTTTTGTGGTCAAATCGGTAATGTTCATTTTCTAGCACTATAGCCAGCTTTCTGATTGGTGAAATACAGAGCGACAACAGTATTTAAAATAAATGTTCTGTCATACACTTTGCATCACGATCAGCTGGGAGGATGTCACCACCAACTGTCAGGGCTGCCACGGACAAAAAACACTCTAGTACTAATCCAGGCTCCTCGAATGATCATCATAGCAAACCAGATATTCTATTTATAAAAGAGGTACTGCCTAAGATGAAACTGGATATTGCAGACACAAAAAATGCCGTTGGGTCCCTTCATGATGATACTAACCTAAATACTCAAAAATCAGAGGCATATGAGAATAAACCTACAGGCTTAACAGATACTGTTAAGTTTCTGGAAGGTAAAGCAGAGCAGCAAAATTAACAAATTCAATACCTACTTAAGAAAGTGGATGACCTAGAGAATAGGGGTAGAAGAAATAATCTTCGTATTGTGGGTTTACCTGAAGGGGCAGAAGGCAAGGATTTGATTTCTTTTCTACAGCATTTTATTCCAGAAATACTGTGCACACAATGGCCTTGGCCCCTTGAAATAGAAAGGGCACACAGGACACTGGGAGCTAAACCTTCACCTGGCAGCAGACCACGGTCCGTCATTGCTAATTGTCTAAGGTATACAATTAAGGAAGAGATTTTAAGGAGAGCAGGAGTGCATAGGCAGTTAACACGGCAGGGGGAAAGGATCAATTTTCTTCAGGATTTTTCAACAGAGGTCATCGAACAGAGGAAGAGGTTTTACGAGGGAAAGAAGCAGTTATGAAAAATTGACTGGCCATATTATTTCAAATATCCTGCCACTCTGGTTGTATCACTTCCAGGGGAGAAACCCTTTTATTGTGATTTTGCAGACCAAGTGTGGGAACTATTGGAAAGTCATGGAAAATCTTCTGGCCCAACTGCTGTTCCTCGCTTGAAAAGCTCAGAATTCACAGCAAACGTTTGTGAGGCCCTTCAGGATTCAGCGCATGAGTCTCCTCGGGCCTCGCGTTCTATGATTAGCTCGCAAACAAGCTCGGACTTCATTTCTATAGCTGGGAGCAATATTCGTGAATGCACTCCCAATGCATACACTTCTATAGTTAAAAACGCTTTGGCTACCTCTAAAATTTCTGCCTTTTCATCCATCACAAGATGGAGCAAACCAGCCAACAAGAATTTATATTCACACAAATGTACTCAATCTAGTTCCTACCTCAATAAGAAGAGACAGAGAAGAAGTAGGGAGTCACATAACCCAAAAGGTAATACTTTAGAGAGGCAGGTTCCCAAAAATCCAGTACGATCCCCTACTAGGTCTCAACAAGAATCTGCAACTGCACCAGTCTGCTCAGTTGAAATGTGCCCAGTCTGAAAATTCCAGTTTCATAGTGCTACGTTCCCAGGAAACAACGCCCAATTTTCTTCACTGTTTTTAAAGGAACAGTACCTCCTCTGGGGAGACATGGCTCCCTGCTTGAAAGAATCTGATATTTAAGTTCTGTTAAATACCTCCTACATGACATTTTCTTTCTCCATTGCTTATTTGAAGTGTTAGCCTCACAGATGCTTGTACTTTATTCTGCATATTGATGTTTTTATTCTAGATATCTGACTCTTTTTTTTTTTTTTTTTAACTAAGTAGGAGAGGTGGCTAAATGCATTTCATTATTCTTTGCTGCCATCTAATGATCACATTTAGTTTCACCCTGACATTTATGTTTAATGCCTGGGATCTATTCCTTGTGAAAATATCTTTAGTTGGCATGGATATAATTTACTGTGACTAGCGAGGCTGTTGCACAGCACATGGGAAGTATCTTTCTGCTATTCAGATGTCCTTTTTACTTTTATTTATTGGGATTGTGTTATGGTATTGCAGTTTTATTGTTACCTTTAACTTTTTGATGAGTTACATATAATACATGGAATACTGTTTGGCTCAAATAATTGTGGACACAAACCTGTCTCCACTTACAGATTTAATTATATATATATATATATATATATATATATATATATATATATATATATATATGTATTTCCTGCACAGATTGGAGGGCAACAAGGATGGTGCATGGATTGCATCACAGATCCTATGAGGACAGGTTGAAGGCATTGAACATATACTCCCTGGAGGAGGGAGGGAGAGGGGATATGATAGAGACATACAAGTATCTTACAGGGAGGAACAGGGTGCAGGAATGCACTATTTTAAGCGAAAAATATGTTCCAGGACTAGAGGGCATGGGATGAAGTTGGAGGGAGGGCGATTCAGAAGGAAGCGTGAGTTTCTTCTTCACAGAACGGGTGGTGGACAAGTGGAACACCCTGCCAGAGGAAGTGGTGGGGGCTGAAACAATCACGGGATTTAAGAATGCATGGGATAGACATAAAGGAATTCTGGAGGTCAGGGGTAAGGGGCAACAGACTTCTTGGAAAACATAAACTGAACTTACAGACTTAAATGGGCAGACTGGGTGGGCCATAGGCCCTTATCTGCCGACACTGTCTATGTATCTATGTCTGCTTATATTCAATAATAAAACCCATTGGGGGGGTTTGTATGGGTAAATAATATTACTTTCTGGTCTATTTTGGCTAATTGGGTTGCATACTTGCATGGCTGCTATAGTGTTACTTAATGGCACGCGGCACCAGATTTTTGATTGAAAGCTCTGTTTACATTTTTTTATGGAAGACATGCATGATTAGATTGTTTTGTGTAATGGGCCGACCCATTGGGAGTCTACCACCTAACATGCACTTTAATTTCCTCTCTGTGCTGGTTTTATAGCTATATGATCAAGGCCCTTTATTCCCATTTGGGAAATATTTGGGGTATGCTTTGTAATTTGATTATTTTCTACAAAGGTTACTCAGAGCCAGACATAATAGATAAGGAGATGTCCTGGAAGCTGCTTTCACATATTGCAATCTTATTTGTGTATATATTGAGGTCATTAATCCATTGCACACTTGATGCTGACACTCTTTTAGCAGGAGGATGCTTCTTCTGTTCAATGTTACAGTCCAGAATTTTTTATTCAAACCAAGTATTGTACAGAATGATATGTATTCTAACTTTTACTGGCATGGTAGCCTGGACATATCGACTACTTAAATCATCAAACAGTGCCTGATCACTGATATGGTCCTTGAAGTGTTTATTGTAAATTGCAAAACATATAGTGAGTGTGTGACAATAAGCTATATATACTCTATCTTTTTTTTCTTTTTATTCAGTCTTTGTATTGCTTATCTTTATAGTATAAGTTCAGGAAGGTGATAGGCCTTGCCTAAAGTTTTTCATACAACTTTACCTTATAATGTTGTCTTATTATTGAAATTAAAAGATTCATTGTTATTATAAAGGTTGGTGTATAGGTGTCTCCTAAGAGCATATATATACACATATATAATATATATAATTATATATACACATACACACACACACACACACACACATATATATATATATAGATAGATAGATATATATCTAGACTATCTACACAAATAAGTGAATATTTATTTAACACATATAGATATGCCTAGTCATTCTCTTAACATAATTTCATGGAACATACAAGGTTGTAATAACCCCATTAAAAGAACTAAAGTGTTGGCATATTTAAAATCTATGAAAGCTGATACTGCATTTTTACAAGAAACTCATTTCACAACAGATGAAACTGCTAAACTTAAGAGATCTTGGGTTGGGACGGTACTTGGCAGCTCATTAAACTCTAAAAGTAAGGGTGTCTGTATCTTGTTTCATAAAAACCTAAAGGTTGTGGTACAGTCCTTCATCTCAGATATAGAGGGTAGATTTTTGATTGCAAATGTTAAAATAGAAGACAGAATTTTATCTTTGGTTAATATATATGCCCCTAATACTAATCAAACTGCCTTTTTCACCAATGTTGCAGAGAAAATTTCTAACAACATTACTGGAGATATAGTCCTTGCTGGAGATACGAATACCATTATGGACATTTTCACTGATAGTACATATTCACACCCACTTGATTATACTGTCTTCTCAAAGGCTTTGAATGGGCTTTGCAATGAATTTAATCTAATTGACACTTGGAGAATAATGAATCCTGTAGGGAGAGACTATTCATTTTTATCTAATCGTCATGGCTCTCACAGTAGGCTAGATTATATTTTTATTGCTAAGACCTTACTACAAGGCCTCTCTGCAAGCCATGTTGGCAATATCATTATGTCAGACCATGCTCCTGTGTCTATTAATCTGCCTATGGACATTATTATGTCCGACGAAAGAAGTTGGAAATTTAATAGTAGTTTACTTAATTCTTCCAACTTTCCAGGCTGGCTACAGAAAGAAATTAAATTGTTCTTCCAAATGAATGACAATGGAGAGGTCTCAACTTCTGTTCTATGGGACTCTTTTAAGGCCTACATTAGAGGGCGTATCATCTTTTATTCATCCTACAGAAAGAAGTTATGGGAGGGGAAATTGGAAGAATTAGAAAAGGTTCTGAAAAATAAAGAAAAGTTATTTATTTCCTCAGGGTCCAAAGATCTTTCACTATATAAAAAAGTCATTGATACCAAACATGAAATTAATACAATCTATAACCAGAAAGCAGAATATGCTTTATTCGGGCTCAAACAAACATATTAGGAAGCAGGGGAAGTGCAAGGTAAACTGTTGGCCCACAAACTTAAAAGGTTGTCAGAAGCAAACTTGGTTGCTTCAATAAAGAAAACAGATGGCAATCAGGTGTACAAATCTGAACAGGTTTTGGAAACCTTTGAAGATTTCTATTCTAATCTGTACAAATCCGAATGACAATGTAATCAAGCAGATTTAGAACAGTTTTTGAAAGACATTAAGATGCCCGTTATTTCTGAACAAGATAAATCCAAATTAGAGAAACATATCACTTTAGGGGAAATTCAAAAAGTGATTCAGTCCTTCCCAGATGCTAAAGCCCCTGGTCCAGATGGCCTCACAAGTGAATTTTTCAAGGCTACAATACAATTAACTGCTCCGATCTTACACAACATTTTTTGTGATACTAATGAAACAGGCCTTTTGCCCCCATCCATGAGAGAAGCAGCTATTGTGGTCATTCCAAAAAAAGACAGGTGATCCTGCTTTATGCGGTAATTATAGGCCAATATCTCTCATTAATATTGACTGCAAAATACTTGCTAAAATAATGGCTAATAGACTAAATTCAGTCATCCAGAATCTTATCCATCCTGACCAGGTGGCATTTGTATACAGGCATTGCAGTTCAGATCTTTTTTGTAAAATAATACACATTATTCATGAGGCAGGACATAACCCACACTCCCCTACGCTTCGATCCTTAGATGCTGATAAAGCTTTTGATAGGATAGGATGGAAGTACTTAATGGGAATCTTGGAAAAATATAATTTGGGAAACCATTTTTGTAAGTGGGTGCAGATTCTTTATTCCGAGGTATATGCTTCAGTTAAAATTAATGGGATACCTTCTAAAACATTTAAAATACACAGTGGTACACGTCGGGGGTGTCCTCCATCTCCGATTCTATTTCTATTAGCACTAGATACCCTCTTAATTAAATTTTGCTCCTCCACCCTAATATCAGGGGTTAAAATGGGTAAAGAACAAAAAATTTCAGCTTATGCAGATGATATTCTTCTTTCAATAACTAATCTGCAATCTACTATTCCTCAAATTCTTAATATTGTTCAGAAATTTGCCACTTTCTCAGGTTTTAAGATAAACTTTGAGAAATCTGAAGCTCTTCCATTGACTAAGGCTTGTGATAAGTCTATATTTAATTTATATAATATCAAGATTTCAATCCAAAATATTACATTTCTGGGTATATTTGTTGCCCCTAACATTTCTCAAATAATTGCATTAAATTTTAAATCAATCTTAGAAAGAATGTCAGTAGATTTTTCTAGGTGGGACAAAATATGTCTATCCTTCTGGGGAAAAACACATGCCTTTAATATGATGATAGCACCAATAATTTTTTATCTCTTCCAACATTCACCCATTCAGATACCCAAACTCTACTTCTCCAAAGTTTATGCACTGGTTAGGAAATTCTTATGGGAGAACAAACCCCCAAGAATTTCCTTAATCAAACTTCAACAGCAGAAAACAAGGGGTGGCTTTCATCTACCAAATTTTAAACTAAGATATGAAGCCTTTGTCACCTCTCAATGTATTAAATCTCTCTGGCTGAACAAAAATCAGGATATCCCAGGCTGGGTACAGGTAGAACAGGATCTTTTGAATGGTAACTCCCCAAGAATAGTTCTGTTTTCTGATTCAAAAAAATCTTCTCTTCTAATCCAGTCTTCAGACAAGTATACAGTTCTTGGAACTTAGTAGCCTACTCCTTGGGGTGGTCCCTAATACATCTCCACACTGCCCCTTATGGGGGAATCCTTTAATTAAGGTTGAAGATAGGCCTATAGTTTGGCCAAACTGGAAATCTGCAGGCATTGCTTTTGTGGAAGATATTCTAGTTCCTAGTATGTTAAATTTAATGTCTTTTGCTCAAATTTCTTCAAAATATAAAATACCTAGGACAGAATTCCATAAATATATATAGCTTAGAGAGGCTCTTAAGAATGGTTCTTTTGGGACCCAGCTCCACTGTCTAGACAAGATCTGTTCAACTAACAATGGTCATAAAAAAATTATTCTTTATTGCTTGATTCTTATCCTGATCCAACCTTGTCACTATTACACAGATGGCAACAAGAATTGAATACATCAATTTCATTAGAAGAATGGCAGGAAATGTGGAGTATGACTCTAAAAGTATGTAGAGGAAACCAAAGGTAGACTTACACAGTTTAAGATTATACACAGATGGTATTATACACCTTGCAAGATGTTTAAATTAGGCCTGGCTAATGTGGATACGTGCTGGAGATGTTTAAAGAATCAGGGTTCCCTTTCCCATATACTGTGGTTCTGCCCTTGTATCAGATCCTTTTGGGTTAAAGTTCTAACAATATGTAATGATGTTTTAGACTGCACAATACAATGTTCATCTAAATTTGCACTACTTGGAATCTGCTCAGAGCTTCATGATTTGACAACTTATCAAAAACTATGGTTGATAGCGGCCTTTATTACAGCAAAAAATGTTATTCTTAGACACTGGAATAGTCAAGACAGCTCCATGGTCAAAGAATGGTTACTAGATTTGAATACAAGAGCTGGTTATGAAATATCAGCCTATGTGAAAATGCAACGTTTAGATAAATTTCTGGATGTTTGGTAATCATATATGAACTGCCCACTGTCTAGACTTTCATAGTTGCTGTAAATTTATTCTATATAGAAATAGTTCTTAGCTTAGATAGTGAAGGAAACACCTTATTTTAGTTTTAGTTTTATTGGAGTCTAAGGATTTGATATATTATACGTATTATCTACTATTTAAAAATATTTTCATACTCTAATAGGTTAACGTGGTAATATTGTTTATTTACTGCCATGTATAGTTCTATTTTATGTATTTTTTTATACATGTATTTCTGTATGTTTGAAAATCAATAAACTATGAATTATAAAAAAAATGTTTCTCATTGAGCTGCTGTCACCATGTTTGGAGTGGAAACAGGATTTTAAAATCTGAGAGGTTGGTGCACAAAAAGGGCACAAACCAACTCTCCTGAAATGCTTCCAACAGTCAACCAGCCTTTCATTTTGAAACCTGATGTCTTGTCACCTTGACAAAGTGCCAAGTTCCAGTGTAAAACAGTGAACTCTTGGGAAGCATTTCCAGGCTGTTGGTATGTGCCTTAAAAAGAGAATAATGCCTGTGGTGGGGTGTGTTAACAGGATTCTTCACACACCCTTGGTGTGTGATAATCCACAACCCCTCCCGCAAATCCTCATAAAACAAAACTTGCACAGGCATTGTTTTTTATAATAACTGGTGCAAGATTTCAACAGAGAGAAAACTGGGCTGTATTTGTGTGAGCGAGCGTGTCCCCAAACAGCCTCCGTACTCGCACAAATACAGTGAAGTGAAAGCACGGGAGAAAAACACTGTAATAACCTGCTATCAAGTTGTTATGGAATTCTGCAGGTTAGTACAGCATTTTCTCAGGAATGCTTTTGGAGCGATTATAGCGCATTAACACTTAGGCCCACATTTTCAAAGGAGATGTGCGGCCCAAAATGGAGATGCATGGTGCATCTCAGAAAATGTGCAGAAGCGTGATATTCAAAAGGGAGAGATGTGTCCCACATTTCCAGATGTGCAATTGTGCAGATTTAATGTATGCAGTGCAAACAAAGGGTGTGTATACATGAATATGCAGCGCATTTGTATATTCAGCCAAAATCTGTGGCGCATCTGCCACTCATATCAAAAATGCTCTACACAAAGTTAGGCATGTCAGGGGATGGCCTAAATCAGTTCAGTTAAATTTATTGTGTAGTGATAGCTTCCAATGTGCACACTCATTCGTAAGGAGGTCCCTGATACAAAGTACTAAACATCACAGACAGTCAGTACAAGGATACATCATAGTAATACAGCAGGTATATCATGGTACATAGAGTAGATTGGTCGTAACAAATATGTAAAGACAAAAGCATCACATGACAGTAAGTTTACTGCCACCTAATAAAAATCAGCACAGACAATCAATACAAGTAGTACATCATAGAAAAACAGCAGGGATATCATGGCACATTGAGTAGGTTGGTTATAGCAATACATAGAGATAAATTAGAAGCATCACTTAACAGTAAGTTTATCACACCTAATAAATATGAGAGATAACAATTTAGGAAGGAAGGATGGATGGATGGATGCATGCCAGTATACACAGGAATCTACAAAGACAAATAGAAGAGGGATGGGGAGAAGGTAGACCCGCGAGGAAAGCTAAGTGCAGTTGCAGGTCTCAGCAGTGATCTCATGTACCCTACCAATGAACACCCTAAATGGAATAAAGGTATGGAATTTTAGGGTAGCTTGAAGCTTATTCCAAACGCAGGGAAGAGAAAAGCTTATAGATGCCCTACCAAACCATGCCCAATAATTTGACACATTCAGGGTTATATATGCACATTTTCTGAGGGTGTAGGTGCTAGTTGAGCATGAGAGAAGGTTGATATATAAGAAGGTAGCTTATTGAGGAGTGCTTTATATGTCCAAGTATAAATGTGCACCATTCTCCTGGTGGATAAGGAGGTCCACTTCATCATCTCATACAAGATGCAATGATGGATTCTGACTGGGGCATTGGTAATGAAATGGATGGTCCGGTGATGGAGCGTGTCTAATTTATGCAGGTAGACGGGTGCACAATTGTTATAGAGAATAACAGCATAATCAAGAAGAGGCATGGAGGTGGCCTGTACCAGTCTATTTCTGGAGTCTCAGGAGAACAATGATTTGTTCCTGAAAAAGAAGCCAAGCCTAAATTTCAGTTTTTTTGTGAGAGTTTCAACATGTGATGAAAAGGATAGGTGTGAGTCAAATATGAAGCCTAAGTATTTAAAGTGATTCACCACTTCAAGTAAGTCTCTTGCTGGGGTGGTAATGGGAGCATAGTGGTTTGTCATGGGGCATACTGAGGGGACATTAGGGGGTAGAAAACATAATCTTTGTTTTTTTTTTGCATTTAGGAGCAGTTTGGCTGTTATCAAGTTATGCTGAAGTTTGACAAATACAGACTGGAGAACAGAACATACTTGACTAACTGTAGGTTTCAATGTGCAGAGGACCGTATCGTCTGCAAATAAGTGAATATTGGAGTCTGTGATGCCTGAGCCCAGATTATTTCCATAGATTAGGAAAAACAATGGACCCAGGATGGATCCTTGTGTGAACCCTCTTGTGACTGGCAAGAGTGACGAGGAGGTTCCAGTTATCTTAATGCGTTGATGTCTGTTTGTTAGGTAACTGGCAAACTAGGATAACATAGCATCCAACAAGCCATGGGACTTCAAGCTGTCAGGCAGCAGGGGGTGATCCATGGTATCAAAGGCCTTACTAAAGTCCAAAAATATCACACTGGTGACATGTTTGCTGTCCATGGCCACCAAACAGTCGTTAGTAACTTTGGACAAAGCTGAGACAGTACTATGACTGGGTCTGAAACCTGATTGCTTTGGAGTTAGCAACTGAGAATTTCTGAGGAAGGATCTGAGTTGGATACTGACCAGTTTCTCCAGAATTTTTGAGAGGGAAGGCAAGACAGAGATAGACTGGCAGTTGTTAATATCACTGGGGTCACCAGATTTGAAAAGGAGTATGACGTATACAACTTTCCAATCTTGGAGCACGATACTTTCAGACAGTGAGAGAGTAAATAAATGAGTGTTAGGGGCAGTTAAAAAATAATAGCCTAGTTTCAAAAAGGAAGAGTCAATGTAGTCTGCACCTCCACTCTTTTTAACATCTAACCTGACCAGTTGGTCTTTCACTTGTTTAAAGGTGAGGTGAGAAAGAGAAGGGTGAGTGTGTTGGGATGTTGGTGGTGCAGGTGGCTGAAGAAGGGAGGTTCTTAGGCTGGCTGATGGAGAAGAATCGAATGCAAGACCTGCTGTGGCAAAATACTCATTCAGTTTGCCAGGTATGGCAAATTTATCTATAACTGAGGTGCCCTGATAGAGTAGGTAATGGTGGTGGGGAAAGATGGTGGAGCTTTTCTCCCCTCAACTAGTTTAAAGGTGCACCAAATCTTGGATGGGTTACCACTGTCTGACTCTAGGGTGCTTAGGTAACAATTTTCTTTAGTATGCTTAATCAGTTTAGTGCAGGCATTTCGACATATCCTGAATGCTGTCCAGTCTGCGGGTGTTTTTGTTAGTCTGGCAGTTGTCCAAAGCTTCTCTCTTTTTGTTAGCATAGACCGAATATCAGCATTGAACCAGCGGCAGGAAGCTTTTTTCACTGTATATGATCTGACAGGTGCATGGGAGTCTGTGATACCTGAGAGTATTTTATTAAAGCAAGCCAGTGCCTCAGTAACTGATGGGGCTAGGTAGAATTGTTACCAATTAATGTCATCTAGGAAGTCTGCTGGGTTAAAGTGTCTGAAGGATCTTTCAGCTATCATCTTACTTAGATTTAGCAATTTAGAAAGATTCCTGATACATACTACAATATTATGGTCACTCAGGGGGTTGAGCCAGACTGCTTCATGTGTGATGTTATGGGGTCTATTTGTCAGAATGACATCAATTAGGGAGTCAAGGGAGTGATTTGTGTGTCCTGGCTTAGTGGCTTCTGAAAGTAGTTGGAAGAGTCCAAATTCATCACAGACATTCTGGAGCAGAGCTGATTTGTTATTAAACCAGTCCTCCATTTTTAGGTCACCTAGAATCAGTGTCTCATTAGTGCGGACATCCAGGAAATGACAAAAATGTGATAAAATATCAGTCTGCAGAAGGAGGTCTATAGCAACCAATAATGTTTAGTGGTACTGAGGCTGATATATTAATTTTAACAGCTAAGCATTCACATTGTTTAGGTTTGGAGCAGGAGTTCATGACAGAGTATTTATCATTGAAGTAGATGGTCACCCCTACACATCTATTAAGCCTATCTGCACAGAAGAGAGAATATAATGTAAGCGAAACAGCCTGCTCTGTAACATTTATTTATTTATTTATTTAGTTTTTGTTTACCGGGTAGGTGCGCTAGCCAGCAGGTGACTATTTTCAGGCACGACCCGGGAGAGTACAATACATCATAACACATGGAAGCAACAATACAATTGAGGCAACAACCATACAAGTACATTCCAGACATATAGAGGCGGTTCCAGCTAGTCTAACATGATTTAGGCTATACTAAGCAGTGACCAGCAGGCCAAGAGCAAGGAGGTGTTTACAGGGAGTGTTGGTACAGGTAAGGGGTAAGGAAGGAGTATAGGGCCAAAGGACTGCTTACGGCTTTGCAGAGGGAATGATATGGAGACTGCCAGGTTTGGTTTCCCAGCCAGGCAGGATGATGTGGAGTGACAGGGAAGGGTGCAGGCAACAGGAATAGTAGAGAGTAGTCGACCAGTGCATATCAGGAGGGGGTGGGCCATATATGGAAAACATATAGAGCACCCAGCAGTGAGAAAAGTCAGGAGGAGGGTAGAAGGATCCATTAACCTGGCGGCCGGCAACAGCCAGCCTGAGCAGCAGCAGGGGACCCAGGGAAGTAAGGAGGATGCCAGAGACATCCTGGCGGTAGCTAGAGGGATGCCAGGTCTATGGCCCCACAGTCAGGGATGAAGAATATGGAGGGTGGACGGGAGGAAAGGCGGCATGAAACACGGCTTTGGCGGTAGGAGGCACGGGTGCAGCCGGGTCGGGTTCCAAGGTTGGGCATGAGGGGCGGTGGTGAAGTCCTGGCCTTGGACATCCTGCGCAAATGGTAGACAAGAGAAGGGGAAGGAGGAGGTGAGGCCTTATTTTACCAACATCCACCTGTGGCAAGTTTGGGCAGTGCCCAGGTAGATGCAGAGGATAAGAGACGGGAGGAAGGGTGGAAGGAGCCGTAATCTGTCGGCCGTCAGCAGTCAGCCAGAGCAGCAGCAGGGTGCCCAGGGAAGCAAGAGAGGATGTCAGAGACATCCCAGCGGCAGGCTAGAGGGACGCCAGGTTCATGGTACCACTGTCAGGGAAGAAGAAAACGGAAGGGGTGGGTGGGGAGTAAAGGCGGCATTGAACACGGCTTTAACGTAGGCAGGAGGTAGGTGCAGCCAGGCTCGTGGTTCGAGGCTGGGCATAAGGGCTGGTGGCAGTCGCTGGCCATGGACATCTTATGTAATGGAGGACAAGTGAAGGGAGGGAGGAAGTGAGGCCTTACAGTACCAACATCCACCTGTGGCAAGTTTGGGCAGTGCCTAGGTAGCGATAGGATAAAACAGTACAAGATACAACAGTAATGTAGGTAGTAGTAAGTAAGTGCATACATTCATAAAACCTATACATAATTATAATTTAAGATAACGATAGGTGAGTTTGAGGAGAGGAGTTGGATTTAGGGGAGAGAGAACAAAAGGAGGGTAGTATGGAAACCAGTAGCAGGGGCGGGGGGAGTAGGGGCAGGGAAGATTCAGGGATCAGGTAGGATCAAAGCAGGTGCATGAATCTGAAATGGCCAGGTGTAGTCTCAGCCCACGTTTGAAAGAGGGATGCGAGGGTGCTTGCCTGAGGTCCAGAGGGAGCTGGTTCCATAACATAGGGGCTGTGTGTTGGAAGGAGCCCGTTCCTTTATTGGTGCGGCAGCGAGGAATTTCCAGCAGGTCTTTATCAGCAGATCTGAGCATGCGGTTTGGAATCACAGGAAGAAGGAGCTTCACCAGTGCAGCAGGCTGACTTTGTCTCAGTATAGAATCATTTAGGCAGGCCAGGAAGTAGCTCCTGATGGCCGAGGGGGAGAGCCACCCAAGGTTCTCATATAGCTGGCAGTGATGAAGAAGTCGTGGGGATTGTGAGGCGTGTCGGCATATGTTGTGTATGTAACATCCCATTTGTGCAGCGCAGATTTGTGGGCAGAGGTGGAGTATAGGCTACACAGTAGGTAAGTTGCAGTAGCAGGATCCCCTGGCTATGGCAAGTTTAGCGGAGGAAGCATATAGCTAGTTCTGTAGGCTGCCCCTAACTTGCAGTTTACGTTTTGCAAGTGGCTTGGATATGAAGGTTTAAGTCAAGCGATTGATCTAGTAGGATGCCCAAGTAATGAAAGGAGGCAACTATCTGCAGAGGATTTCCATTTAAATCAAGGATGCTCAGGGGAGTGGAACACCTTCGGATCTTTTGAGTGGTGCCGAGTAGCATGGCATTGGTTTTGGAGGAATTCAGAATGAGGCGGTGGGAGTTTAACCAATTCTGGACACTGGAGTAGGCTCTATTAAGCGAGGTGTTAATTTGCTCTACATTGGGTGAGCTGGCATAGATAACTAAGTCGTCTGCGTAGAGGAGTGAGGAACAGGCAGGTATTTCGTCTGGGAGGTTATTGATGAATAGAGTGAATAGAAGAGGACCCAGAATGGAGCCTTGGGGCACTCCAATGTTCGTTACCACAGTGGAGGAGATGGCTGAGTTGAATTTAACAGCCTGGGACCTGTTGGTCAGGTAGCTCCTGAACCATTCAAGTACAAAGGAGGAGCAGCCTATTTTCCTTAGGGAGGATAGGAGCAGGGGGTGGTCAACTAGGTCAAATGCCTTGGTTAGGTCTATAAAGACAGCCCTGTGAGCTTTCCTTGATCCATACCAGTGAGGATGTCGGTGGTGATTTTGGCTAGAGCCGGCCGAGTACTGTGGTTTCTTGAACCCATGCTGTGCATCATTGAGCTGCTTGGTAGTTTGGAGGAATTCCTGGATCTGTATGGCAACTAGTTTTTCAAGGATTTTGCTGAGTGGGGATAGTATTGCAATAGGCCTGTAATTAGAGATATCTTTTTTGTTCCCTTTTTTGAAGATAGGGGAGATCCTGGCCATTTTCCATAGTTCTGGGACTGCACCGCTGGTGAGGGACAAGGTGAAAATTCTTGCTAGTGATTTAGAGGTAAAGTGAGCAGCTAGTTTTAAAAGGCGAGGTTCAAGTTGGTCAGAGCCAGGACTGGTGTATTCCGATAATTTTTTTAGATGGTTCAGAACCTGAGAGCTGGTAATAGCTTTGACATAGAGGAGGTGTGATATAGGTTTTGAGTCACTTGCGAAGCTGGCAGAGTCAGTAAGAGGCACAGTGTCAGCAGTGGAGGCAGCTGGTGGCAGAGCGCTGGTATAGGGGAGAGGTCAGAGAACATGCTATTGAAAGCGTTTGCTAATATGGTGATGGGGTTATTGCAATGGGAGCCACCTATTTCCATGTCAGATGGTGTAACTGATTGAGGTGTCCCAGGAATGTTTTATGTGGTCCCAAAATTTACGGGGTCATGGGCTGAGTTCTTTAGCAGGTTCTGATAGTACGCACTTTTGCCAGCCTTATGTTCTTCCTGCAAGAATTTCTTTCTTGCCTGTAGTTTGCATAGTCCCTAGTCAATTGAGAGCTTTGTAGGTTTTCCAGAGCTTGTCCCTGTATCTTAGTTGTTTTAGAAGATCTTTATGTAGCCATCTAGTTTGTTTTCCCTGACTCACGTGGTTTTGGAGCATGCTTGTTTTGTACAGGGAGAAATGCTGTAGAAATGTGTTCAGGGCAGCCTCTACATTCCCATACGGTATATATCCGACCAGTCAATGCTTGAGATGTCCCGGAGGAAGGAGTCTGTGTCCATGTTTGCAAAATTCGTAAAGGTGACCTGCCGAGGTGGGGGGGGGTGGCTGCCCTGCGCGCCACTGGCAGTAGATAGGGGAGTGATCAGTGATGGTATCTGACAAGATCCCAAAGCAAGTCATATGTTCAGGTCTGTTTGTCAGGATCCAGTCAATAAGCATACCAGACTGTGGCCCAGACAATCCCTTTAACCATGTTTCTGTCAAGACCAGAACGTCTGGCATAGTATGGAAGACCAAGGCTTGCAGCTCAGTGAATTTTTTCTGAATGCAGCATATGTTGATCAGCATAAATGCTAGTCCTTTTGTTGTCGTGAAATCCATGGGTGTTACAAACAATGATGCTGGACCTGGATTTGGCTCCACATTGTCAGAGCATAGGAGGAGCATCAGGAGAACTCAAAGTACTGTAACCAGAATCTAAAAAAAGAGAGTGCACCTTATATGAGTAGAAGCACACTTATAACTTAAACTGGGAGCCCAATTCCTCTGAAGGGCTGAATGATAGTTCAATGTTGCAAGTAGAAGGAGAATAGCCTTGAATTTAGTGGGGATGCTAGAGACCAGTGCAAGTGATAGGGAATAAGTTACTTTGTTCCAAACTGGGTGGGGATTCTGGGTAAAAAATAGATTTGAAAATCTGATGCTAGAGGGGATATACTGATCACTATGATTTCTGGCTGGCAATGCCAAGAAGGAAAGGAGGACTAAGGTTACTTGGTACATTATAAAAACAAGTTCTGGTCAGAGCCTATACGTCTTCATGAAGCTATTAGGAGAGAATGGAAGTAATGGTGGAAACAGTCTCCCTGTTATGGAGTTCACGGTGTAAATGTCCGCTGTGTCCAAGATTGTCAGTGGAGTTCACACATGTGCAGTAAGATACAGTGTCCATCTTGGGCACAGCAAGCATTTCTGCTGTGAGCCACTTGCACATGTGTGACATGGCAAAATGGGGAAGTTTAACATTAAAGATGTGCACCTTCCTCTGAGTTGGGTATGCTTTGTTGGTATGCTATGTTATGAGACTCTGATAAGGCACTGAATTCCTCTGTTCTGCATTCTCCAGAGCTATCAGACCAGGACACAGCAGACCTCACTAAAGCATTTGACAATTGGTTCAGGATCTGAATATGGCAGTTGAGAAGGTCACCAACCATGCTGCTTGACTGTATAACAAGCATAATTTGCAAGCATGAGCCTGGGGGAGGAGATGCCACTAGACACCGGGGATTGAGAAAAATATTACCTAACAGATGGGGGGAGGGGGGGGTGGCACTAGACACCAGGGAAATATCCCTTGTGTTATTTTCCCACCATCCTAAACCACTAATGCTACTGAGATTTTTTGAATAGGGAATCTTAGAATCCACATATATGAGTGTTAGTATAGTAATCCTGTCTTACAGGAGATGCAATGATTCAGTGTCAACTAACCTTTTGAGGTAATAGCTGCATTCACTTTTCTGCTGTCAAGACAGGGAACCAGAAACAATTGATTTGACCCACTGAACAATTGCTATCATTGAACAACTTCTGTTTTTGCCTCTGCTTATACATTTGGAGTACTTCTGAATATAAAATCCAGCATGCCAATCACTGTGCAGTATCATACGTTTTTTTCCTTCAACTGAAATGACAAGTGTGACTGTGTGCTACAGAAAGCATAACATTTACTTTTTTTTTTTTTTTAGTTGTTTAACCAGGAGTAGCACACTAAGCTGAAAGCTTTTTTTACAGGAGTGACCTGTGAGCATAGGGACGTTAAGTGGCTTGCTCAGGGTCACACAGTATGCAAGTGGAAGCTGTAGGATTCAAACCCAGGTCTAGTCTGCTGGATGTCACCAGATTTGCAGCTCAGAGCCTTAAACCACTGCACTATACTGCCTCCCTTGTCCTCGCTGTGTGAATATCTTTGTTATTCTTTGTGGTTTCCCCCAGTATTTTCTGTTGATAGTGGATGGCTTCTGCCAGTTGCAATGCTGCATATTTCTAAATAGCCACTGTGTATGGTGTCACTAATTGGGTGCTTCTGATGTGATTTTAAAACAGTTAAAGTAAAGAAACTGAGTAGCATATATTCGCAGATTCAAACTTATGTTCAGGTTCAGACTTTATAAAAAACAAAACAAAATCAGAAGCAATGTGTGCTAGTCCTTGCTTCTTGAGGCCCTGTGTCATGCCACTGCTACCTGCTGAACAACCAAATATTTAGCATACTCTTGTGCATAGTCAGTATGTATGATCTCACATATTAGGTGCTTTTGTTCTATCTTTTAAATATTTAAATTGTTACAATTCAGTACCATAAATTTACAGATTCAGTGTTGTGCTGCGATCCAGATTTTGCAAGAAATGGTGATATGCAGGGTCAGGCCAGTCCTTGTATCCAGGGGCTCTGGGTCATGCCACAGCTACAATATATGATGAATAACACAATATTTAGCAGACTTTTGAACTGGCCCAATTATAGAGTGGAGATAAAAAAAATCTCAGGTTTAAAGGGCAGTGGCAAGGGGGAGTGGAATGCTGGGATGCATCAGAAGGGGGATCACCAGTAAAAATAGGGAGGTCATAGTACCCTTGTACACCCATCTGGTTAGACCGCTCTTGGAGTACAGAGTCCAGGTCTGGGGGCCATACCTCAGGAAGGATGTGGGGAGGCTAGAGCAGGTTCAGAGAAGAGTGACAAAGATGGTAGAAGGGTTAAGCCACCGATCCTATGAAGAAAGGTTGACAGATCTGAACATGTACTCCCTGGAACAGAGGGAGATGGGGGACATGATCGAGACCTTCAGGTACATTAAGAGTATAAACAGGGTGCCAGTGGTGAGCATCTTCCAGATGAAGGGAAATCAGAGGATGAGGGGGCAAGACCTGCAGGTGGAGGGGGGCAGTTCAGGGGTAGCATTAGGAAATACTATTTCACAGAGAGAGTTGTAGAAAAGTGGAACAGACTCACAGAGGCAGTCGTTGGAGAGGAAACAGTGGAGGGATTCAAAAGGGCAAGGGACAACCACAGCGGAGGGTTAAGGGGGCACAGGTCCAAGCAGATAGCTGGACAAATGGGCAGACTTAGTGGGCCTTGTTTGGTCCTTTTCTGCCATCACACTTCTATGAATCTATACATCTTTGAAAGTCATATACCAGAGCCTCATTCAACACAGGCAGTATAATATAGTGGTTTAAGGCTCTGAGCTGCAGGTCTGGAGACCTGGGTTTGAATCCCACAGCCCCAACTTGCATACTGTATGACCATGAGCAAGTCACTTAACTTCCTTGTGCTTCCAGGTCACACCTGTAAACAAGCTTTCAGCTTAGCGTGCCACTCCTGGTTAAACAATTGCGAAAAAAAAAAGGTTGCAGGACCATGCATCACATTATTCTTTTTAGCGACGACTGAACTAGAGCAGAACTCTGACTATGTGTGATTATATGGGACTCATTTCCAACATTTTTCAAATTCAAAAATCAGTACAAAAGCACCAAATAAGTGACAGCACACATAACGACTATATACAAACATGCAGTGTTGCAAATGGCAGTAGTGGAAGTGTTACTTCTAAATGAAAATCTGATCTGTAAACAGCCACACTCCTGATTATGATACAGGAAGACTATATGTAGATATGTAGCATTGCAACAGTAAGTGGCAGATGCAACCATTCTACAAGAAAATTCAATATACCAATCACTGTCCAATATCAAACATTATATCATCCTACAAAACTGATGTGTGTCTGTGCCCTGCAGAAAGCATACACTTCCTTGCCCCATCTGTGTGGATAACTCTGCCATTCTTTGTGCTTTTCCCCAATATGTTCCAATGGAACTGAATGCCTGCTGTTAGTGGCAATGCTGCATGGTTTTATTTACTTATTTAATTTATTTGAATCTAGGATTACAAGTACCTTTGAGCCAAAGCTCTTTTACAAAAGTTCCACGTCAACAGTTGTATACAGTCATTGTGTATGATCTCACATATTGGGTGCTTCTGTTGTGATTTTTAAATATTTGAATTATTTGATCAGAGTACCAAAAATGTATAGCTTCAGTGTTATGCTGCATTTCAGACTTTGCAAGGAACAGTGATGTGGGAGATCATGCCAGCCCTTGCATGAAGTGGCTCTGGGTCATGCCCCTGCTAAATGTTGAACAATTCAATATTTAGCAGACTTCTGAACGGGATCAAGTGATCTATGGGGAAAAACAATCTCGGCTTTGAATGATCACATCCCAGAACCCCCTGAAACAAGACTGGCGCGGCCATGCATCACGTTTTATTTATTTATTTTTTTGCAAAGTGTGAACACAAGCTCAGCAGTGATTCTGAAACTACTGTATGAGGGACTCATTTCTAATAATTTAAAACTTTAGCAATCAAATCAGAAGCACCCAACAAGTGAGACCATACACAATAACTATGTAGGGTTGTGATTGTCAGCTAGGGATGTGTACATTATAATAGAAAATCCAACATGCCAATCACAGTGCAGTATATGTTTTTTTCCCCTCCAACTAAAATGACTTGTGCAACTGTGCACTGCAGAAAACATACATTCACTTGTCCCCTCTGTATGAATATCTCTGTTATTCTTTGCGGTTTACCCTGGTATTTTCTGTTGCTAGTGGATGTCTGCTGCCAGTCGGAACACTGCATATTTGCAAATAGACATTGTGTATGGTCTCACTAACTGGGTGCTTCTGATGTGATTTTGAAAGATTTAAAGTAATGAAACTGAGTATTACATATTTACAGAGGCAAACTTGGGCTTGTGGCTCAGACTTTACACAAAAACCAAAATAGAAAGCAAGATAGCGTTAGGGTGCGCGTTCCTGCATTTGACAGAGGATCAGCTGTTCTCAATCAGCAGCACCTGCTATTAAGTGGATAAAAGTGCCATGGGTTGGTGGCATTAGTATGCACTGTTTTTGCATCACACTGCAAGGACCCCTGCCCTATTAAATGCTAGCTGATGCTGACAGGATGGCACAAGACAGTAGTGGTAAGGATCAATCAATCATTCATCGGTTCCTGTCAGCTGCTGTAAGGCAAACTCGCTGCCACTGGTAAGCAATGGATGGAGCCTGTGTTTATTCTATAATGAAACTATAACACAAAAATTACTAACTGCTATCAGTGTTATAACTTGTTTAAACACAGACATTTGTACTAGAAACGGAGCGGCTCTTATTAAAGCCCAATAACAAGGTGCCAGGGAAACATACAGGGCTCCCTCATCTACAGTACAGGGATTCCTGTATTATGGAGGAGCAGCAAAACAGCTCCCAACTGCAGGTTGAGTGTGCTTGATTCAGAAGATCAAACAGGCAGTGACAAAAATCAGCACTACTCAGAATACCGCAGTATATCAGCATCTATGCAAAAATATAGAAACTGGAAGTTTATTGTTAGTGAAGACAGCACGAGAAATGAAATTTCATTCTCGATGCTGTGTTCGCTGTAATAGGCAGTCTCTCAGTATTTTACCATTGAAGGCTGATATACTGTGAGTATTCTCGAGTAGTGCTGATTTTTCCTGCTGCCTATTCCTGTGTTATACAGTCTGAAGGAAAAGATACTACATTTGTATTGCTTTGAATGAAAACAAAGTAAAGCCCAACAGGAAGGCATGTAATTTACAGGAAAATACATAGAAATCACCTGTGAGTTACAAAAGGCAAAGTGATCTGGGAGCTGTGGGTAATACGTTGTTTTTAAATAACAATGCTCAATGTATGTACTGTATTTCAAAAAGGTATCTTCCAGAGGTAGAATTTCTAAAACACACTTCTGTTTGAATAACTTTGTTAAGCACTGTTTTTCTATTTTTGCATATTTCATAGAAAATCAAGCATGCCGATCACTGTGCGGCATCATACATTTTTTCCTTCAACTGAAATGACAAGTGTGACTGTGCGCTGCAGAAAGCATGCATTTACTGGTCCTCTCTGTATGAATATCTCTGTTATTCTTTGCGGTTTCCCCCAGTAGTTTGTGTTGGTAGTAAATGGCTGATGCCAGTTCCTTGAGTTTAACTCTTTTCAACACAGAAAGTTGTACTAGAAATGGAGCGGCTCTTATTAAATCCCAAATCAAATAACAAGGTGCCAGGGAAACATACAGGCTCCCTCATCTACAGTACAGGGGTTCCTGTATTATGGAGGAGCAGCAAAACAGCTCCCAACTGCAGGTCGAGTGTGCTTGATTCAGAAGATCAAACAGGCAGTGACAAAAATCAGCACTACTTGAGAATTTTCATAGTATATCAGCCTCTAATGTTAACAAGGATGTTGCATTTTTTTTTTATTTCAACATTGCATAGGCCCATATTAGTTCATAAAATTGTACTTATATAATCAGTTTGGGGGGGGATATTTTCCTAGATTCATAGATTGATACAAGTTCAGAAGGCACATGCCCATTTATGAATTCGCCACCAGCTAAATTAGCAGTGGAAGGGACATTTCTTATTACCCACATATTTGTCAAGGTTTCTCTTAAATTATTCTATGTTTTCACTGTTTATAATGTTACTAGGTAATGTATTCCAGATTGGAGGAATTCTCTGAGTGAAAAATCTAGATAGTTTATTAGTTGTACATGAGGATGATTTCAGTTTTGAATTATGGGATCTAGTGTAATTCCTTACTGAGAACTTTTCTAATCCTATTGTATTTATATAATTTTGATTTCTCAGTGCAAGAATGTACTATCTCAAATGCCTAGCAAAAGAAAACAATATTCAAATAAATAACATAGTATTTTGAGGTCGGAAAGGACCCTCGGTCCATAAAGTCCATGTCCTCCCACAAAACTCCTTTCAATAAGCAGGGAGTAAGTACGCTGTGCAAAATGTACTCATTTGTAGGGATAGTCCACCCTTTTTGCCTAGCGTACTTTGCAATTCCTTTGGTAAGCTATGTCCAAAGGTACTTTAAACACCTTTACACTTTTAGACGTTTAACTACTAACTGAAAGGAGTAGAGAGCAGAGAAGGATTCAGAATAAAATGCAGTTTATTAAGCAGCTAGCTAAAATGTGCTATGATGGGCCTAATTAATCCCCACACCCCACATTGTATAAAACCAACCCATTTCCTTTCCCTAGACATCTGAGAGGACTAAAGCTGATCATTACCTTGAATGATAGTCCTAAGCCATGATATTTCACTGTTTAGCTCGTCTCCATTCACTACTTCATTTGTGTGCTTACAAGGTCAAAACAGGGTGAGCCTTTATACTTTCATTCTAAAATAAAACACTTTGGGACCTTACAGACCATCTCAGCTTTAAAATAGACACCTTGTTAACAGATCGCATTCAATAATTCATGTAGGGCCTCAAACTGCAAGTTGGGTTATACTTACAGAGCAAAAAGCTGTCTCGCTGCAGCTGCCCATCTTGCCTTAGCCAGGGGAGTCCTACCTACTCTCTGCTGTGGACTAGTCACCTTTGCTCATGGTGCAAAAACTAATCTAGTAAAGTGGGACTCTGCATATAACAGCATATGCTGTTTTGTGCTCTCAGCGCCCCGCCTCACCCACCGCTGTGAGCTCTACTCCCGGCTTGAGTGGCTCCCACCGGCAACTCACCGTTCCTATGTCGTGGGCAACTTCATAGACAGTGTTGTCAGAACTGCCACCCCCCTTATCCTTGCCGAGTCCCTCATTCTGGCTACTTCCTCCTACAATCTGCGATCCAGTGACTCTCATGCCCTCCTGGTACCTAAGAACCACACTCAAATGGGTGACAGAGCTTTCGCTGCGTATGCGCCCAGGTTATGGAACTCTCTTCCATCAAGCATTCTCTCCTCTCTCTGCCACCACTGCTTTAAAGCCTCCCTCTGGGACTTTCTCAAAACAGCCTCCACCTGCCTCTGCACTAGATAAACCCTCTCAGCCTATGCCGCCCCAACTAACTGAGACGTTACCTAAATAATATGACTTAGGCAGTGCTCCTCTGCACTTTATACTCTTCCTGTACTCACAGCTTTCTAGAAGGACTAGACCACTTAGGTCCACCTGCCCAAAAGGGAGAGCTTTGTTACTGTGCAACTCCCTTATCTTGCTCTGGGCCCACTCTATCCCAGTTTGACTCCTCTCTGCCTACCTGAAAGCCTTACAGCATTGCTGCCTGGAACGATGAAACCATACTGTTCTTCTGCCTACTGCCTGCATTGTAAACCCCTGTTGTTACTTGTATTGACTCTGTGTGCTAATTCTCTTTAATGTAATCCTTCACTTGTTTTTGCCTGATGTTCATGTATGTACCTTGTAATCTTCTGGGTCGCACCTGAAAATAGGCACTTGGCTGTCTAGTGTGCTTACCCGGTTAACAACAGCAAAATAAATAAAAATAAATTAAAAAAATAACATCTCATACAAAGCAGCAGATTGACAGGGAAGGTAGTAATCATTTATAGGCTTATGCTTATGCAAAGGTGTAGGAACTTTTTCTCTTTACAACATCAGTGCAGCTATATAACACAGCTGAATTCATTCCAGCACTAATGTATTCTTTCTTTTGAGTTGATACACCGGTAATACAGTAAGTTTGAGTGACGTTTTTTGGCACAGCATTTCCCTCAAAACTTGTATATAATTTCCAGTATCCTGTACAGAAAGGTGCTTCATCCTGTATGTCTGCAGAACAATCCCTGAATTGTGTCAGCATACTCAGAGATGGGAGTGCACTGAGCACTTCGAGACAGTCTCACATACAGCTCACATCATCGCCCGCAAGATATTTTCAGGAAGACAGAAACTGGAGTTGATGTTGACTTGCCACTCAATGCCTTTTGCAAAACTGCCTGTAAAAAGTCTAGTTTTGCTAAAATGCTTGATTGGACTATATATACATATACACATCATGATTATATAGCCGAGAAAAAGTTAAATAGAAGCAATAGTTTAAATCCTGTAAATATAGACAGAGACACACTAAATAACAAATGTTCACAAGCGACCAGTTGTACACACTAAATACATAAGTACAAAATGCAACCACAGAATCACTACGGTAGGTGACAATTTAATACAATTAGAAACAATCACAGTCAGAATTTAAAGAACATCAGGAGCACATCTACTTAAGATACTACTTGGTGCCCAAAACAAAGTCCTCACGATTGCTGTTGTCTATATCCCACCAAAAGATCCTGATTCCGGCCTACAGGCTGTCCTCGAGTTCGTAAGTACACAACCTTCTGACATTGAACTCCTTCTCCTTGGGGACTTTAATATAAATTGGCTTGCTCCTGATGCAGGGTCAAACAAAGATGCCATCCTAGCAGCAAATTTAACACAAGTGGTAACTCCCTACCAGGAAAACTACAAATCAGGGACCAGCACCCTCATTGACTGGATCCTTACCAGTCACCCTACCCGTATAACCAATGTAAGTGTTCTCCCTGACTCGCTCAGTGATCACTCTCCAATAATATGTACCTGGACAAATAAGTTTCGTAAGCCGCCTCCAAAAAACATCTATAGCCGAGTCCTACCTTATGGCAACCTTACTCATCTCAAGACCTGTCTTAGGCAGATAGACTGGTCCTTGATTTACAAAATTCAAGATGTTGACCTAGCCCTTGATTACTTTATTACTACTTTCAACACTGCCTGTGACATCTATGCACCAGTAAAAAAGCGCAAAATCAAAGCACTCACAAATCCCTGGCTCACAGCAAAGCTATTGGCACAACTCAAAAGTGAGGATCACCTCTGGGCCACTGCAAGAGCTACTGGCACACTGTTGGACATTCAAAAGTATAAACAGGCTCGCAACCACTGTACTAAACAGGTCCACTTGATGAAGAGCTCCTACTTCAAGAATGCCCTCTCCAACTCCTGGGGCGAAGGGAAATCCTCCTGGGACAACATAAAGAATATCATGGGTCAGCAGTCCAAATCCTCTCCTACAATAATGAATGTGGATGGAACCACTACATTAGACCCAGAGATCATTGCAAACACCCTAAATGATACCTTCATGGACCTTAGTGGTGTCCTCTCATCTGATTTCTTTACTGATGCTGACCCTCCAATTTCTACTTCTACTACTGCCTCTCCAGCAAACCACCCTTCCATTTCAAATTAGTAAAGGCACATGAAGTCTATAAATATGTAAAGAAGGCCATTTCTAAGTCCCGAGCAAGCAGCGACACTATTGACCTTAAACTTCTGTCCCTCACTCTGGAGGAAGTACTGTTCCCGCTCACAAAAATGTTCAATCTCTCCCTCTGCTACAGCCAATTCCCTAGGAAATGGAAGGCTGCAGTTGTCACTCCAGTGCACAAAAGTGGTGATAAGTCACTGCCTGGTAACTATCGCCCGATATCAATACTACCACCTCTCTCTCTAAGGCCCTTGAACGCTTTGTGGTGGACCAAATTTCAGACTACCTGGAAAAGCACAACATCCTATGCACTCAGCAGCATGGATTTAGGAAAGGGCACAGTACATCGACTGCCCTACCTGAATTCTCAGGAGCAATCCACAATGCCATGGACAAAGGAAACTTAACTGGAGCAGCCTACATTGACTTAACCAAGGCATTTGATACAGTTCACAATGGCCTACTTATCAAACAAGTTCTATCCCTAGGGCTCTCGCAGGGTCCTGGTGACTGGGTAAAAAATTACCTTGCTCAGCGCTTTCAATCTGTAAAAGTAGCTGGTGTTCTCTCAGACTCAAAACCGGTTCGCTCAGGAGTTCCCCAGGGATCCATCCTGGGCCCCCTCCTTTTCAGTCTTTTCCTAAACTCCCTCCCCAAATCCTGCCCAGAACAATTAATCCTCTATGCCGATGATGCCGTGATTCTTGCCACTCATAAAGATCCAAACCTCTTCCGCCTCAACCTTTCAGCATGCTTTTCCAAAGTTGAGATGTGGTTCCTTGAACATAAGCTGGTTCTAAACCACAAAAAAACTAAATCCATTCTCTTCTCTAACCCGTAAAACAAGAAACGGCAAGTCCCACTCACCATTAATACATACCTGGGGAATACCCTTGAACAAGTGCCAATTTTTAAATATCTTGGAATCAACTTTGATCAAGGCCTAACCTTTGCAACTCACTTTGATAGTACAGCAAAAACTATTAATCAGCGAATTGGGATTCTGTATCGGAACCGACAGCTTCTTACCCATTCTGCACTGAGGATTGCCATCCAATCTTCTATCATCTCAGTCGTTGACTATGGCTTTGTTATATACGGATCTGCCACTACTACAGCACTTAGTCGCATTACAACATCCCTAAATAAGGCCTGTCGGCTACTCACTAGTGCACAGCGACGTACCCACACATGTGAACTCTTTGCTGACTCAGGTTGGTTGCAACTCTCAAACCGGATAAAGTACCTTACCTGCCTGATGGCGAAAAAATCCACTCTTGGCCTCGCTTCACCCTGTATCCAAGACCTGTTATGCCCGGGCGCTAGCACCCGTTTTACCAGAAGATCAGAACACCAGCATCTCCAAGTCCCCCGATGCCGGACTTCCCAGGGACAAAGATCATTTGCCTATCATGCCCCCAGCTGGCTAAATGCCCTCAGCACTCATATTACTGCCTCCACCTCTCTAGGTATTTTCAAATCAAGGCTTTTCTCTCATCTTGCCACCTCCAGCTCCTGTGACTGCCCTGATTAAACCTCCTATTTTCTCACTACCCACCCTGTTCCATTATTTGACAAAGACATGTTTGGGAAACATTTTCTCCTGCTATTGTCTGCTCCCACACCTTTCACTTAACCTCTGTTCTGGACTTTTCCCTATTTGTTTCTCCTAATCTGGCATGACCTCTTTCTTGTAATAATAATGTGATTATTGATATCTCATGTCCTTTCGCACAAGTGATTTGATATGTATTTGTATATGTTTTCTTGCTCTTGACACAACACAAATTGTTGTGTTATCTATGTAACCTTTTGTACTGTACCTAATTGACGTGGAACCTTTGTAAAAGAGCCTCTGGCTCAAAGGTAGTAATTCCTAGAACAATAAACTAAACATCGTCACATGAACTTCATTTTGTAAGTTTCGACACTGCAGGCAGTTAAACAAGTAATATTTAGGCCATAAGAACCACAAAACAAACTGGTTAGGTAGCTACCTGGGTAGCTAGCAGTAGTAGAACAAAAAAAAAATCAGAATCCAATAGAAACTCATAACGTACTGTACCGCATTTTTTAGTTTGCATAGTGTGGGCTTCATACTGGCAGTCATTTCCTCCAAGACCCCGCTGCCTGCTGATTGCAACACATGGTGGTGACTCTCTGATGTTGGAAGTCAGTGAGTTACATTGCTCTCACTCTTCCAACCATGGGCTGGGTTTGGCTGCACTTTGTGACAACTCCAACTTGTGTTGGACTTGGCGGGTTCCCTTCATATACTGTATCAGTAATTTCATACTACATGTTATACCTTTCAACCTTTTATCACTGAAATGAGAGACTTGGACATTTTTGGACACTCAAAATGAAGGCTAATGTGGGATACAGACTCTCAGAATGAGGGACACATCCTGAAACATGGAGATACTAGCTCAGAACACAGTGAAACCATAGTGCTTTCTTGTACAAAGTTTAGTTTTGATTTAGTATTTTAGAATAGTAAGAATTTCTGCTTTACAGTCTGACTTTTATGGCACATTTAATGCGTGGGAAGCACCTTTTCAATGACAGACAGAGCAATTATAAGGTGTAAAATGAGGGATGTCCCTGTAATGAGGGACAGTTGAGAGGTGTGCTATGTATTACTATGCTGTGCCAATCTTTTTTGGTGTGTAGCTATTTCATCCCTGCACACAGACAGGTGATGGGGGTGATTAATCACCATCAATCCAAGGCCTTAAATGTAAATATTGTAAAATACTGAAACAAGGATGTGGCACATAGGTGGTGAGTGCGCGCACGCGCATGCGTGCGTGTATGACTGGTTGCTTTTTAAAGTGCCTAAATGCCATAGCAAACGAGAAGTACTTATACTAGTATTTTTTTTTTGAAAATTGCAATAAAATATTTAACTACAAAAAAACATGTTCTTGAAAATTAAAATCAATTTACTTTTCCAACCATGATTTTAAAAAATTACATCTAATTTTTTGGGGAAGTTTACCTGTTAAAGGATTAGACTTGTGTTGAAGAGCCCCAACCTGTATGCACCCCCTTCCTCAACATACATGCAAACAAGCCATTTTGTATTTTAAGTCGGCGTATCTATTGTGTTGTTATATTCGGAAGCTCCCATGCATAATAACCGGCAGGTATCTTGTTGTCTTGCAGTGGGGGTCAGAGGTTAGACACTCGCATCAGCTGTATAGTAGAGACAGGAAAGAGGGAAAGATAGTCTTTCCAAAAAGGAGCTGGTTTATGTTAATGAACACTGGGACCCTCCTACAAGAACCAAGCATGGAACAATCCCCATCTACTGGCAGCAGGATCCTTGCCATCTCGGCTTCATCTAAAAACATTCCTCATTCGTCAAGGATTCTTTCCACAGTGGGAAACTGCTGAGATCTCAAAGTAAAGTATTTTGAGCACCTTTTCCTTTTAATTAGCATTTGGTATAGACTCTGATGCCGATAAGACAAAGTTGTTGGCTGCAAACAAACAGAAATTTGCAACATTTTTTAGAGGGTATTGTTAAACTAGTAATTAGTATGTAAAGCTGCAAAGTTACCTACTTCCATGTTTACTTCAGGTGATTGACAGATTGCACAGTTGTCAACAGTGCTGTGTGGCAATGTGGGGCGGAGTTGGGGCAGGTTAAACATACTCTTGGGGGAGGGGACCTCTCAAGACATCAAGTGGCAAGAAAAATAGGGCTCTTCAACTACAATCAGCGTAGTAATTGGGCTATTCATGGAATAAACTATTTTAACACTTGAATCATGTTGTACAGAAGGAAAACATTATGTAGGTCCTTTTCTGATGCAAAACCTCTGCAGGCTCTGCCCACTGCAGATGTAATGAGGTAACAGCAACAGTTAGCAAGCTATGGGAATCTGAAGAGCTAGTGACAGCTGTGACTCAGAGGAAGGTCTGAGGACCCTATGAGGTTGAAAGGTTTACTGACACAAAAAAAAAATCAATGGGTGGAAGCAGGTAGAGGGCGCAAAGTTTTAGTGTATTTAATAGAGGTTGAGGGTAGGTGGGTGGGCCAAAAAAATCAAGTAAGGGGACAAGTTCAACTTAGAAATGAGCACCAGCTAAGCACAGAAGTAAGTGCAGTCCAGTGAAGAGCTGCTCCCAGTGCCTAAATGACCAATTAGCATCCGAAAGCAGCCGTAGTGCACCAATGGGAGCAGCAGCTTTGAAATCTTTCAATCGGGCAGGAGCCTACCTACTTCAGATCTTCAGGCAGACAGACTGGAAATGGTGGCTGTGACTGGCTAAGCAGCAAGCCTTAGCCACAGTCATAGATGGTGAACGTGCTTAAGGCACAGGAACTGAGAGAGAGAGAGAGAGAGAGAGAGAGAGAGAGATTACAGATACAGCAAGGTATAGTAGAGATCAGGGCTGAGACAGTAGTCCATCAAGAGGCAGGCTGCAGAACTGCAAACAGTTGACCCTGAGACAGCCCTTGGAGATGCACTAGGATGTGGTCCAGGCACCCACACACAGCACTCATGCCAAGATGGAAGTATCCAAAGCCACAGGTGCTAGCACACCATCAACCAGAGAGCCATCCCTCACACCATTCCTAGGATGTGGTCATCCAGGTGCCACATGCCAGTGCTGTCAGATGCCCCCAAGTACACCAGAGGAGCAGACAGTCCACTGTAGCACATGTATCGGGGCCATGGCCTGCAACCATGTGGCCTGCAGAGCGCCACCCATTGGTGGCATGTACCCAGTGTGACATCTGGGAAATGGTGCCCAGGTATCCTGGTAGTACTAGTAGCAGTATGGCATGGGCCAGGAACTGATCTGTGGCACACACCCCCACAGTGGTACACCATAGCTGCACAGAGGTGGGACCCACCCTCACGAGTACCTGATCACCTTCTGCACATTGTCATTCTTTCATGTTATCACCATGTTTCTGTCATATGGGTGTATGTGGGGCACTGCAGGTGACTGTACACTGCATATGTAGCTGGTGTATCACATGCATGTGGTATACCAACCAGTCTGTGTCACCCTGTGCCCTCCCTGTTGCTTGTCCAGGTGGGCCTCTGTGGCCACTGTCCAGGTGGGCCCCTTGTATCCCATTCTGACCCTGTACACGGTTATGGGTTATAGCACTGTACCCAGGCCAGTGCAGTCCCACACACACACACACACACACACACACACACACACACACACAAACATTCCATTACACCTGCCTGCTAGGCAGCAGTACCTCCTGTTCACCTTTATGGAGTGGTAGAGCAGCCCTGGAAAGCTGGAACTGCATATGCCTTAGGTATGCAAAAGGCCTGGATACATTCCAGTGATAAATTGCACATGTGGGGAATGGGCTCAGAATGTGCAATGAGGTCATTTACATATCTGGAGTGAATATTGCAGTTCTGAGCACCACACAAGTGGATTTCCACTGTGCATTTCCCTATGCTCCACACAGGTCCCAGGTCACCTTCTGCACCGCGCATCTCCCACTGCATGATTGCACGTGTTCAGGATACTCAGTGAATGTGTGCAATTGCATCTTATGATGCAAGTTTTGAATATACCATTATTTTCCGCCGCCGCATCTCAGTTGCACGGCACAGGCACTTGTGCGATGCAGCCTGGAACTTTTGAGTACGGGGTCCTTATTATATAAATCTATTACACACTAGCCATTTGTGTGTCAGTGTTTTTTTTAGGTGTTGACATTTCTGACTCTTTGCCATAGAAATGTGCACATTTGGGGGTAGGTTACTATTACATAGAATGTTCAAATTGCACTTCCTCCTGAATTCCATGGAATTTCTGAAATTCTGTCTTATTTTGTGGAATTCCATCAGAAGCAGATTTCTCAAAATTTAAAGCAGACTATTAACTATAGAATCATATGATACAGTTTTTGGAAATTTCATATTCATGTTTCACAAACAAAATATAATTCCGCAGGGAGATGGTGGAAGTGCCAGCGGAACCTCTGGCAGATCTGTTCAGCACCTTCCTGGATACGGGTTGTGTGCCACAGGACTGAAGGATGATCTATGTGGGGCCGATACACAAGAGCAGCCAAGGGACAAACTGGGCAATTATTGGTCGGTCAGTTTCACTCTCATAATGGATAAGCATATGGAGACAATACTGAAGGAGAGGCTGGTGTGATTTCTAGAGGAAAATTACCTCCTGGATGTGGGTTCATATCGGGGAAGTCCTGTCAAACTGACCTAATACAATATTATGACTGGGTAACAAGAAAGCTGGATAGGGGTCATGCAATGGATGTCCTCTACTTGGATTTCAGCAGGGCCTTCGATTCAGTACCTCATGGGCAGCTTGGGGGGGAAGCTAACTGGCATGGGAGTGCAGGCAAAGATGGCAAACTGGATTACAAACTGGCTGCATAGGAGGCTATAACAGGTGGTGGGGGGAATTCTCAACACCTAGACCAGTGATGAGCGGGGTGCCACAGGGCTTGGTGCTGGGCCCGGTGCTATTTGGGCTCTTCATCTCTGACATCATGCATGGAGTGGTAAGCAGGGTAAGTCTGTTTGCAAACTATACCAAAATGGGTGCAGTAATGGACGAGGAGGAGGGATGGAAGCAACTGCAGGGGGACCTAACCAAATTGGAGGAGTAGTCTCAGAGGTGGCAGCTGGAGTTCAATGCAAAAAAGTGTAAGGTAATGCACTTTGGGGCAAAGAACCCCAAAAGAGAATACTGGTTGGGGGGGTGAAGCTGGGAATCACTGAGAAGGAGAAGGACCTGGGCTGATGGTAACAGGGAGCATGAACTGTTCTGCCCAATGCAGGAAAGCAGCAGTGAAGGCGAACAAGATGCTGTGGTGTATAGCGAGGGGGTTCTCATCCAGGCAGAGGAAAGTGATCTTGCCCCTCTACAGGTCACTGATCAGGTTGCACTTGGAATACTATGTGCAGTTCTGGAGGCCATACCTGAGGTGAGATATCAAGCTACTGGAGGAAGTGCAGCAAGGGCAACGAGGATGATACAAGGAATGGAGGGGGAGACTATGAGAACAGGCTGGAGGAACTGAATATGTACACCCTGGAGGAGAGGGGGGATAGGGGGGACATGATCAGAACTTTCAAGTATCTGAGGGGAATCAACAAGGATGGAGCCGATGGGGTTTTTAAACTGAGGAAGAAAAGGGACACTAGAGGACATGGGCTAAGAATAGAGGGGGGAAGATTTAGGAAGGAGATCAGGAGGCATTACTTCACAGAGAGAGTGGTGTCAAAGTGGAACACCCTGCCAGAGAGGGTGATATCATGCAAAACCATGGGTAGCTTTAAAAAGGCATGGGACAGAGAACAGGGGAGGGTATGGGTGGATGAGGCTGAGAACAGCTGAGGGCAGACAAAAGGGGAGAGGGTGGGGCAGCTGCAACTTCACGGAGCTAGCCACACACTTGAGCAGATGTTGATAGACCAGGAGGTCTGTTTCTGCTGGCACATTCATATGTTCATATGTTCGTAGTTTACCTAGAATTGCTTTTTGGAATTCTGCAAAATTAAAAAATAAACTCCATAAATTCTGGAAGCGGAATTGTCATTCTGAATGAATTGTATCAGAGGGATTCTGCATTTGGCACAGTTCTAGGGGAGGCTTATTAAAATTCTAATATATTACTGTTTGACCTTGATATGTTAAAAGGGCCAGGAAGGCTGCTCTTACAGTTGTATGCGTGGCCTCACATATATTCTTAAGGTGTCTGAACCCTAATACCCCATGAATGCATGTGTGAGCACTCTTATACAGTACCTGGGAGAGTTGTTTCCCTTGCTGTATATAAGCAAAAATATATGGCAGGGAATGGTATATCATTGAAAATTGTCATGCTCTGAGTGTGTTGTGAGGCACAAGGCAACAGGGAGTGTCTTCAACCACCCAAGAAACGCGCTGTACCATGTTATAAAATGGAAAAGAAAATCCAGTGATCTGACTGGTCAATAGCTGTCCAGACCTGTTTGGTATATGACTAATAATGACATGGGTCTGGAAAGGGCCTTGGAAATTCTGAAACTCGTTTTCTCAGTTAACCAAACAACATAGAGCTATTGCTACACTGCTTCGAAATCCTCTGTAACAATGACAATTGGGAAAAACAAAAAAGGTTAATATGATGACATGAATGACGTACCTGCCCTCCAAGTAGATCTCTTTGATGTGGCAAACTCAGCTGTTTGGTATTAGAGCCAATTTACCAGTGATGACGATTTTATTTATTTTAAATTTAAAGATTTATTTAGTCTTGTGTTTTTTTTTATTATTCTGGTTCCATTGTATAAATACAATAACACACTTTAAGGCATCCAGTTATTGGGTAATTACCACACTCCCCCCCCCCCCTCACCCCATGGTTGAAGGGCACTTGGCTAATGCCTTGTACCTCCATTTCATGGCTTGGTGGGCATGTGATAATTACCCAATAACCACACACCCTGCCAGGTGTTATTGCATACATATACCACACCCTGGAGAGTATTATAAAATGACTTCAAAGTGTTAAGAAATGGCTAGTCTTTGTAACCAGTTTGGAACTGGATGATATACTGAGATGTCATGGGGCCAAAATTGCTTCAGCCAATCAGCTTACAAGATTTCTTCTATCCATTTTATAACATATACATAACACCAGACAATGGGGAATACAGAATGGGACTGGTTAAATGTTCATGTGAAAGGATTGCCAAGGTACAGTGGTGCCAGCCACGATGCATTGCAGTAATGCTACATTATATCAAAAAATGTTGCAGTATGCTGCAGAGAAGAGTGTAGTCAAATGGCAATTAAGCCTTTTTTTAACTGCTGTATTTTATTACATAGCATTTACTGCAAGTTATTGTGTTGCATCATGTATGGCTGATGTTGTGCCTGGAGAACAAGAGCAGTCCTTTGGATGCTTGGCCCTCTACCTGGCCAACCCTCTGAAGACTCAAGTTTGGTTCCCAACTCAGATCCTCAGCATCACATGTGGTAACCCTACTACTGGTGGGCTGGCCTCTTTTTTTTTTTTTTACTTATTCTGCCCCCTACTTCTTCAGCCACGACCATCTTCTGCTTCTGACCACCACCCACACTGTCACCTGACTCTGCAACCCAGTGGGTCCCATACCTTGCTTATGGCTCATCCTGCACAGTAGGGCCATTAAGGTGACGTCACCCCCCCCCCAAGTGGACAGACAGTGTGAAGTTCAAGAGTACCATGGCTTTATCTTGCAGGGCTAGACATGATTCCCCATTTTTTCCCTTCACATGGGAAATCCGTGTTAACTGGTTATCATGTGCACCCAGGGAGTACGAGTGGCACAAAGCCAAACATCGTTTCTTTCTACTGATGTCCCTGAGCTCACTCAGTGCACCGTCAGGCGTTGCAGCTGGGAACACTTCCGCCCTGCATCATGGAATAGATGAGCATGCTCATAGCTGTTCCCACCACTGGCCCTCCAATGTCCCGTGTTTGTAATCACACCCTGTCAGTCATCGGTGTCACAATCTGCAGCAGAACTGCTGCACTGGTGGAGCAGCCTAACTGCTTGTCCAATCACAAACATGACAATTTACCAAGAAAAAGAAGGTGATGTGTCAGTGCGTGTCTGAAAACAAAACAAAATGGTAATATTAAATCTATGCTGTGGGCATGGGAGGGCTCCAAAGGGATTTCTTGTCCACTCAGGAATGCTTTCAAGACTCAAATCTAATACTGAACAGCAAAAAATCTAAATCCATGTTGTTTAAGAGCCATCATAAAAACAAACAATCTCCCCCAGCATTGGATGTAAAAACCTTAGCCGGTGAACCATTTCAACAAATTAGCGAATATAAGTACCTAGGCATCTGGGTCAACTGTTGCCTGAAATTTGATTATCATATTGATAAACTAGTTAAAACTATTAACTGTAGGTTGGGGGCACTCAGACGGACCAAACATTGTATGGATCGAACTATGAGGCAATTATTGGTTAACCAAATGTTGGTCCTGATTATAGATTATGGGATACAGACTTATGGACCTGCTACCATTACAAAGATGAAAAAAAGGAGAAGTTATGTATAACAAATTAACTAGATTTGTCTTACTAGCTGAAAGATGGATGCATCATTGTGATATGTCTTCAGAATTAAACTAGCTCACAATGGATAATAAGTTTAAAAGGGCATTAGCTACATAAATGAGAAACACTATGGCTACTAAAAAACTAAATAACTAGTAGATCAAATGGAAAGAACTACGCATTTACATAACCTTAGAAACAAAAGGTCTACTGAGGAAATATTATGTTAGGACCCCAAGAACAAAGTATGGTTAAATGACATTTTTATACTCATCTACTAAAGTGTGGAATGACTTGAGCATTCAAACAAACAACTTATGTGACAATAAAAATCAATTCAACACTGCTTTAAAGCAAGAACTTACAACTACTGCAGATGTAGATGTTTTGATTAAGACCTAGTGTAAACTTTTGCACAAGTTACTATTAAAAGTTCATATCCAATTTACACGTCAAAGTTAACATAACATGTCTATACATATCTTTTCTTTTTTTGCACATTAATGTACTCGTCTTTATGTGAGTAGAAATTAATAGCTCATTTGGATATGGTGCATTGGATTAACTTTCTGTAATTATGAAGTTTTATTGCTTTCAGGAGCACTCTGTAAATAGGACTTTGTGGAATATTTTCTTGAGCATTAGTAATCTACAGTTTATGCACACTGTGAAGTCTTTTTCCACACAGTAAATGGAAAATTATTGAGAATTATACTACGGTTTATGCAGAAATTATTTTTCAGAATTCCATGGAATTTAAAAAGAGATTCCGAAAAGCCATTCAACATAAATTTCAAGGGCAGAATTCCACATTCTGCATAGTCCATTTCAGGGATCAGTAGGTCCAACATAAAATATTTGGCATTCTGGGGACTAGGGGTGGGGTAAGTGAGTGGCAGTTGATCTATACTTAAGCAATAATGACTGAGAAGCTGGTCATTCTGAGGGATTAATGACTAATTGGGGGAGTGAATGGCATACGGCACAGCTGAGAACCACTTCCCTCCAGCCAGTTGTTAACCCAAGGAAATGACCTGCTTTGAGGTTGTTACTACAATTATGAGTCTAATCACAATAACAACTCTCATGTTTGTCGTCTACTTTACTTATATTTAGGTTTTTGCTGTGTGGTGCAAGCCATACGTGTCACACAGCATCAGTCTTCAGCCAGAGCAGTCATTTCTCAGATATTAATGACCAATCCAGTGGCCATGCAGGAGCCTTGCTAGACTCATGCATAATAAATTTGACATAGTATGCTGTCAACTCCAGGTACAGTGCTAGGAGCTTGTAATTGTTTTCAAATCTAATGAACTAGGAAGAGAGAAGAAGTGGTGGTGGACATAAGATAACTGGAGTGGGTGAGGGGTGATCATGAGCCAAGCCCACACCTCCTGAGAAGAGATGCAGCAAAGTTTTAATTTGTGGGTGAATATGCTGTGAAATCAGCAAAGTCGCCCCGTGGAGCACTTTGCATAATTTTTGAAAATTACCTGAAATTTTCCATTTGTGACTTAGCCTTGCATTTGTGTTTTGTTAAGTGTAAATGGCACTTAAAAAACCAAAGCAAATAGAGGTGACAAATGGGAATTCCCCCATCACCACCCAGATCTATCCCTGGTGTCTAGTGGAACCTCCCCTCGACACAGTTACAACAATCACCCTCCCGTCCCCCCTCCACATACACACACCAATCAATTATCATCCAGTTGGCCACATCATGTAAAAAAATATATATTTTTATTAAATTCCCCATTCCCTGGTGTCTAGTGGACTCCCCCCACCAGACACAGTTACAACAATCACTATCCTGCCCTCAAACACCCTCGCCAATTGATAGCCCACAGCATACATGTAAAAATATATCTATTTTTAATTAAATCTCCCATTCCCTGGTGTCTAGTAGAAACCCCACTACCCCACCCCATCCAGACCACTGCCACACCACTCTCCTCCCCCCCAGTCCATCCCAAGCAGGCCACCGGCACAGCCCTCCACTCACCTCCATGGCCAGCAGCCCGACTGAGCTCTAATGAATTAGCCATTCATTGACAGTTCGTGGTCTTTTGAGCAGCTTTTCAGTGGGCTAGAAAATGGAAAAGGGCTGCTTCGGTCACCAGTGGGCAGGGCAGGAGTCGGGCAATGGTGTTGTCGACCCCTATGAAATACACAGTGCCATTCCCCTCATCCTGTGCCCCCCCCCACCAGGGACCGGAGCAAACACTCCCATTCTCTAGCCCCCTGAAAAGCTGCCCAAAAGACTGTGAGCCATCAATGAATGAGTGTGTGCTCACGTGCTCATTCTTTAGAGCTCAGTTGGGCTGCCGGCCGTGGAGGTGAGTGGAGGGCTGTGCTGATGACCTGCTCAGGGTGTACTGGGGGGAGCAGAGTGGTGTGGCAGTGGTCTGGATGGAGTGGGGTTGGGGATTCACAAGACACCAGTGAATGCGGGATTTCAAGAACATTTTTTTATATTTTTACATGTCAGCTATAGGCTATGGCCGACTAGCCACCGATCGGTGGGGATGTTTTAGGGGCAGGAGGGTGATTGTTCTAACTGTGTCTAGTGGAGGGGTCCACTAGACACCAGGGAATGGGGAATTTTATAAAAAAATTTGTTAAATTTTTACATGATGTGGCCAACTGGCCAACAATCGATGTGTGTGGGGGGGTGGGAGGAGGATAGTTGTAACTGTGTCTGGCAGCGGGGTTCTGCTAGACACCTTGTATTAAAGTCTGTGGGAAGTGTGGAATTTTGAGGGTGAAAGTCCACACTTCCCATTCGATCTGCCCTAAGAGAATTTGGCAAATTTTGCATATTGCGCTCCACGTATTGAACACAATACCCAAAATATTTTGTGGAGTGAAGTTTGTCGACTTCACCCACCTCTACACCTGAGGAGAGACCAATTGATTTTGTTAAAATACTTTTTTTCAGCTCCCCAAGTATTTTTTCCCTGAATACACCATAATAAAGAAAATTACCCTGCATATGATCAGAGTACTGAGTACCCTATTCTTCATGGTAATATTTATATTTATTCACCTTTAGTGGTTTACATTCCTACACAGACAATCTCTTAATGACATATATTATCAGTGTGGAGAAAGACATACAGAGCAATGACAGTCAGGCATCCCCTCAATGGACAGTTATGCAGCACTCTGGCACTCAATGACGCAGTACAGGCAAACCCAGTTACATAGTGCAATCATACACTCCAGCCACATGCAGTCATGGTCACCCACGTAGAGATGTAATATACTTAGCTAAATTACTATGTTGTCAATTTCTGACAACAGTCACAGTTCATTTTTATTTTGACCTTAACTCACAAGATCTACGTGATTGTGCTTGAGACAGTCAGCCAGACCTCACTCTCTCATTCAAAACATCTGTTTGCACTGGCCATTTTGAACTATTGATTTATTTATTTGAAATTCTTCCAACTGGGATATCTCTGAGCTGCAACATTTTTTTTATGTGGGTCCCAGGGAGGACAGCAGCAGTTAGCAGGATAACACAGTCCAGCAGGCACAATCTTCCTGAAATATACATAGGAAAGAACACCTGTAGAGCTAAGTAATAAGGTTACACAGAGAAGGTTTTGACTCATATCTATGCACCAGGAGGGAATGACTTTTGGTCAGTAAAGATATTTTAAGTCAAGCTACATTGGGTACAAGACAAATGTTTTAACACTGCTTGATTAAAACTGATGTACAAGAATAGTTTATATAGTAAGCCGAATATAAAGAGTCAGAAGAACAAACCTGAGGACCACCTAAGTCAGTTTGCACCCAACCTGGATGAAGGGAAACACAAATAATCCCAAATGGCTGTAAATCCAGTGCAAGGCACCTCGTCACCATATTCAGAGCAGTCTAAATGGGAGAAAGGATGGAGACATTTTCAAATCCCACATTTTTCGATACACATGCAGAGTATGTGACAAAGTTATTTTTATTTTTCTATGTCAAAAAGCCCCTTGTGTCATTTCTAAGGTAAACATATGTGATATATGATAGGAAATTAGTACACTGTATTAATTACATTAATGAGTCAGTAGCACCAAAAACAGTAGGCAGAGAATGTTGTTCATTTTTTAAAAGTAGTCCCTCATTATTTTTTGTTTCTGAAGTATTTTTCATTTTCTATGTGCTCGTTAGATGGTTTTCTACCTAAAGCACAGGGTGGGATGTAAAAAGCAGAATGGTCCCAGCACTCCTACAAATACTGATGATACATAGAGTGAAGGACTAACCAATGCTGATATTATTTTGGAAATCTGTTTATGCCAAATACATGTGGTGCAAACACAGGCAGAGAACTGCTGTTTCAACTGACTCCAGTCCCTGTGCTTCGACCGTAATCTTCGTCAGGGGGCTGGGTTCGAGCAGAGAACAGAGCCACCTTGTATACCACATAAATACTGTAGCCCCACATCAGATTGGTGGGGGATAATATGGCAAGTAACTACATTAGATGCAGATAAGTGGGAGTAGTGGGAGTAGAACAATTAGACCAACAGTGTAAACAAATAGTTTTACAAATGTGTGCACAAAAAATAATAATCCATATGTAGACTTAAATACATTGATACTTAATATCAAATGCATATGAAAATTCTTAGAAGTAAGTCAAAAATGTTTCAAAATGTAAATACAAGTGATGGTAGGTAAGAACAAATCCACATCAAAACCACTCCAGGTTCAGATACAAACATTGTAGATGATTGTAAATGGCTGTCTACCATAACATTAAATTTAAACAGATTGTTTTAATTGATTGAAATAGAAAAATGGAAGGAAAGGATAGAATTCTTCCTCAGAGCTAGCACTTGTTCCAGTGAGCTCCCTTAAATGTAAAAATTCATGGATAAAATGCCCAGGGGATAAGCAGGTACTCCATTCTTGTGCTTCTGTGGAAAAAGAGGCTGAAGGAAAAGCAGAGTCGAATAGTTCTGAAAACATATAATAAGAATGAACACAACTAACAAGCATTTGTCAATGCCGAACATTTGCTTGCAGGTACTTGCAGTGTTTGACATTCTTTTAGCCCCCCCTTCCCTCCCAGTTGTATCCATGTCCCTTCAGCATCCATGTCCCAACAAAGTACCTCTCTGCAACTCCTCTTGCATCTGATTAATATTTCAGCCTCACACTTCTTAAGCGTCTGTCTTAGGAACCCTAATGCCCTGGTCGTGCTCAAGGTTACGAGCATGTGTGGAAACTACACAATGTGCACTCGTAACACAGTCATTCAGTGGAATTATTTCACCAAATTTTCAACATAGGCATTTTGTCACCTCTGCTCATGAATAGTGTCACTATGATTTTTCTTAATGTGTCCCGAACATTGATTTCCCACAGTGACCGTACCATTGAGTGCCAGATACGCAAACACATAATTCAGGCAGGATATGAAAAATGAGAGCTGTACTGTTCATAAGGATGAGTGAAAAGATGGCAGTGTTGAAAATCTGGAGTAAAAATATTACAAATTCACGTAATTACGAGGGTGCATGGAAAGTGCACAATGTACGCTCGTAACACAGTCATTTTATGGGCTTTTGTCACCAAATTTTCAACATAGGCATTTTAGGACCTCTGCTCATAAACATTATCATTGTGATTTTCTTAATCTGTCAAGAAAACTGATTTCTCACAGCAACCACACTATTCTGCGCTGGAAGTGAGAAAACACATTTCAGCTAGGATGTAAAAAATGACAGCTACACTGTTCATAAGGAGGTGTGGAAAAATACTAATGCTGAAAGTGTGTAGTGAAAATATTACAAATTTGTGAAGTTACAACGGTGCATGGAAAGTGCAATACACGCTCATAACACAGTCATTTTATGTACTTTTGTCCCCAGATTTTCAACATAGGCATTTTAGGACCTTTGCTCATGAACAGTGTCAGTGTGATTGTCTTACTCTGTACCCGAACACTGATTTCTGACAGTGACTGCTCTATTCTGCGCCGGAAGCACAAAAACACATTTCGGCCAGGATGTGAAAAATGACAGTTATACTGTTCATAAGGAGGTGTGAAAAATGCCAATGTTGAAAATCTGGAGTGAAAATATTACAAATTCGCGAACTTACGAGTGTGCATGGAGACTGCGAAATGCAGACTTGTAAAACAGTATTTTTTTGGAATTCTTTCACCAAATTTGCAACATAGGCTTTTTGAGAGCCCACCTCATGAACAGTGACACTGTCGTTTCATTAATTGGTCCCAAAAAGGTGATTCTGCACAGTAACTTTGAAATCACCTTCGGGACCGAATAATGCCATGACAGTAACTGAATCCATGAGAAGGGGTCCCAAGAACCACGTTGAAAATTTGGTGCCAAAAGACAAAAAAATGGCTGAGATATCCACCTAAGCTGAAAAAAAAATGTTTATGCCATTATTCAGCTTACCGGCATTTCCTCAGTTCACGGTCAGCTTTGAAAAGTGCAGATGTGTTCCCGGTCCACCGAAGATCATTGCGCTGGGCTCCAGAGGTAAGTATGGGGTGAGGGAGGTGTGGGGAGGCCAGGTGCATGGAGGGTGGGTGCAGGTTGAGGGAGGGGGCAAGGGACTCATTGAGGGACCATTTTCTTCTTTCACAGGAATTTTTAAAACAGAAAGACTCCATGGGATGCTTTTGGCATGCTGGAGTAGGCTCCCAGCATGCCACCTACATGTTTGTTGGGGGGGGGACTAGAGTCAGTGGGGATTGGGCATCCCCGGCCATACAGTGTGCTTGGGGGGAGGCATGAGCACACTGGGGTGGGTTCCCAGCATACCAACTGGTTGTTTGTTGGGGGAGCTGCAACCAATGGGGGATTGGGCACCCCCATTGGCCACACAGTGTGCTGGGGGAGGCGCAGAGCCAAGGGGGATTGGGCACTCCCCTCGGCACACAATGTGGAATGTAGGGAGGACAATAATGGGTGAGGGAGAGGACATTAGCACAGGGAGGAAGTGGGAGGGATTTCATGCCAAGCTGTGTATGACAGCAGTTCAGCTGTGCTAAAGATGTAAAGACATCAGTATGCTAACTGCACACACGCTACCACTGCTGATTGCAGTGGATCTTTGTTTGAAGTGAAGACCAGCACAGACGAATTGCTGTCATACACAGCTCAGCTTGCTTTGGTCTGGTAGGGTTGCACCTGCTACACTGAGCACTGCATTCACGAGGAGGGTCACACACCTCCACAAAGTCACACTGTTTCAAGATGTTCCTCGCGCATGCGCACAAGCGAACTCAAAAACTGGTAGAAATGGAGGGGTAAAAATGGTGGGGGGTTATTCTAGATGCAACCCTAGAGATCCCACAGCAGAGTGCACTCTTGTTCCAGACAAAGATATAGAAGATCAGTTTCTTAAACAATAGAACGTAAAGCTGACATTAACAAAGAAGAGCGAGAGCAGGAACTGGCTCTGAAAAAGGAGTCTTTCTTTAGTGCAGAAAGAGCACTCCGATCAGCTCAACAAACCCTTTGGCAAAGCAGAGAGAAGCACAAAAGAAAAGCCTAAAGAGGAAGGAGAGGAAGGAAGAGGAAGAACCTTCAAGGACACAGCATTGAAAAAGCCACTGAAGTAATTAATCTCTCAAGCTTCACAGAACTGAGGCTCATTTGTCTTTACTCTCCAAATGATTTAACTTTGCACCTCAGACTAGTCCAGATCGTTTTGATACTCAGGTGGATCTCTTTAATTTCTTTAGATGGATATGATTATGGGAATTATTTGCCAGCTCCACAAGTTTGGAGACAACAATGGGGAAAGAGGAACTTATGCTTAACACCAGTGAAGTCAGCAAGATTACTTTGGATCAGGATACGATTAATTTGATTTCAAATTTTGAATCAGGTAATTTATTTGATACACTGGATGTTGTAAGTATACATTCTGAAAACTGGAGTCAGGCTCATGATGATAATTTGACTGCCTTAGAATATTTGTAAAGCAAAAATATAACAAATTTAAATAGAGGGGAAAATATTGTGCATTATGTTTCAGGTCAGCACATATTTAAAATATAATCTGTGTTTTTTTTAAACCTAAGTCACTGTTCTGTCCAGTAACTCTTAATCTAGCCATAAGGAACTTTGAAACTATTGTCCTTAATGAAATGGAAAGATTCTGAATGCTGCCCCCTCCCCCATCTGCTGAAAATATCACTCGGGTTGAATGGCAAGCATTGACTGAATTAATTTAAAAGGCCTAATGAAAATGCAGCAGATAAGGGAAGCAATATATTGTAGTCCTCTTGGATGGAAGTGACTATCTGAATTGTGTTTTGACCTTCTCTCTGATGAGAATGATTATAAATTATTTGTACACAATCTTACTGACAGATTTAAAATAGAATTATTGGCTTTACTTGAATGGGGCAGAGGTTCAGGTTACATCACAGATGATGAGTTCAGATTTTTATGGGTTGAAAATCCACACATTCCTATATTTTATGCTTTACCCAAAATTCATAAAAGCCTGATACAACCTCCTGAGCATCCTATTGTATCAGGTATTGGATCACTCACAGACAATTTATGTACATTTTTAGATGTTCTTTAAAAAGACCTGTGGTACAATTGAAATCTTAGCTGTGTGATGCTATGGACTTATTAAATAAGCTAGATGACCTTAAATAGGAAGATGGCTAAACTTGCCTGGGAATAGTTGTGGTATCTCTTTATACAAGAATTAATTATGTAAAGGGTATTGAAGCTTGCCAGTTCTTTCCTGAAAACAATCCATGCCATGAGTCACTTCCTAGTCAATTCATTCTGGAAGGTCTGTCATTTGTATTAACCCGTAACTATTTTCAGTTCAACAAGAAATTTTATTTACAGCAATGTGACACAGTCATGGGCACATCAATGGCACCCTCATTCACCAACCTGTTCCTGTGTCATTTGGAAATCACCACAGTTTTGAACCTTTTAACCAACCCTATTAGAAGTCAGATTATCGAATGGTTTAATTTTATTGATGATGTTATGTACCTTTGGAAAGGGACCCAGGAAGAGGCTGGCAATTTTGTAAAATGGCTTAATCAAAATTACATAAATTTGAAAATCACTAGCACTACTAGCCTTACTCAGATAAACTTTTGGATGTGACCTTAATGGCTGATAAAGATACTGTGGATATTAAAGATTACCGTAAAAAACAAAACTGCTGCAGTCTGCTGAGAGCAGAAAATGCTCACCCATGCATCTTAATCAAATTCATCCCTTATGAACAATTTCTGTGCATCTGCAGAAACTGTTCCACTGAAACTGACTTTTCTAGTCAAGCAAGTGAACTGAGAAATTTATAGCCAGAGGCTAGAATAGGGAGCCATTACAAGAAGCCATACTGTAGAAAGGGCCAGAAATAGTGAAATAAAGTCACCTTTGACACCTAAATTTGGAAAAATTAATGAGAAAAGACAAATGAATTTTATTATGAAGTATATATTGGTTTCAGCAAAATTGGAAATGTGGTCAGAAAATCTTGGCTCACACTTTTGAGTGACCCCATTTTGACAGGTAAACTTTCTGAAGTTTGTAGAGTAGCCTTCTCCCATGCCCCTAATCTAAGGCATAAACTAGTTCAGAGCCACTTCAAAAGATAAGTTTATGAATCTAAACCCAGAAGTTGTCTGCCCCCATCACCTTCAGGTATGCAACACTTTGGGCACTGCAATGTGTGCCAGTTTTGCCACCAGGGGAATAGTTTGAAAATTCAGCAATACATGTACGAAATAAAAACATAAACTTATTTCTTTTAATAGTGATTTTGTAGTGTATGCATTATGGTGTACATATCCACCTAGTCATGTAGAACACACAGTTAGGACTGTACACACCCACATGCAATTTATTTATTCATGACTTTGGTAACTGGGTAGGTACACTGGTCCAATGGACTGTTTACAGGCATGACTCAGGACAGAAGGCACAACTGTAGAACAACTAAATAAAAAAACAACATAAGAGTTTACAAGAGCAAGTCAGAGCCATAAGGTCTGGACAAACTGTTCCACCTGTTGGCAAACACTTCCACGAATGTCATAAAAATGATCCAGAATGCTTGAAATAGATGGGAATAGAATGCATTAATAGAGATGCCCGAGGGGAAGACAAACAAAATTTATGATTGAAAAGGGAAATCTATTGGATATTTATGATGGGTACCATTCATCCGATGGATTTGAATACAGAATAAGATCTTAAACCATTCTCATAATTATTCCTCCTGTCTATTCCATTGATTTCTCCTTTCTTTGGTTTTTCACAAACACGCACCTCCTTTAACCCTCCCGCTTTTTACCCCTCCATCTCTACCAAATGTTGGTTGTGTGGACTCTTATTATATGTTTCCAGAACCAATTTATTCTGCCTTTTCCTTTTCCTACAGCCTCTTTTTCTATCAAAGCACAAGAACTGACTTGCTGCCGACCCCCTGGGAGTATTTTATCCATGGATTTCCACATTTAAAGGAGATCGCTGGAAAAAGTGCTACATTCTGAGGAAGACTTCTACATCTTCCTTTCATTTTTCTATTCCACTCAGCTAAAAAATCTTTTAAAATTTGATGTTATGGTAAACACGCTATTTAAGATTATTTCCAATGTTTGTATCTGAACCTGGAACGGTTGTTGTATGGGTTTAGACTTACCTGCCATCACTGATATTTACATTTTAAAACATTTTTAACTTACTTCTAAGATGTTTCACATGCATATGATATTAAGTATCAATGTTTTTAAATTTGTGTATGGATTATTATTTTCTATGTGTACATTTATAAAATTAGTACTTTACACTATTGATCTAATTATTCTTCTCCCACCACTACCACTTTGTTGCATCTAATATAGTTAATTAACTTATTATTCCCAAACCAGTTGGATCTGGGACTACATGATTAAAGTGGTGTGAAAGGTAGGTCCGTTCTTTGCTTGAACCCAACCCCCTGACGAAGACTACAGTCAAAGCACTGGGTCTTGAGTCAGATAAACAGCAGTTCTCTGTCTCTGTTTGTATTGCATGTATTTGGCATAAATACATTTCCAAAAGATTATCTGTATTGGTCAGCTCTTCACTCTATTTATCATCAGTGTTTGTAGGCATGCTAGGACCTTCCTGCTCTGTGGTTCAATTACAGAACTGGCAAGTCTCACCAAGCACAGACGTTCGTTTACCACTGTGAACACATCATCTTGTCCTGTTTGGAATATAAAAAGCACTGCTTATAAAACAGTGCTTTACCAGAAAACAGACATTTCTAGTTCTATGTTTGCCATACATCATCAGCATGTGACCTCACTTGTTATAACACAAACCTTTCCACCTGATTAGTAACACGTCTCACACATTACCAATCATGCAGCAAAGAATCGGTTCTTCTTGGTTACTAGTGATGTCAGAGTCAGTGAGGTCATGATGCTGATAATGTAATGGGAGGAACAGAACTGACTATGTCAGCCTCCAGGTACAATGGTGTTCCACGCATCACACCTAGTACTGTCAGGTAGAAAATCTTCTAATCAACACAATAGTAGTAAACAGGATCCAGCACAGCCAACCTCAGTTAAAGCAGAAATTAATAATTAAGATAGTAGCTGTCTACCAATTAAGGCTCATGACAATCTGAAAGAAATTAGTAGTAACAGAGCCCACTCAGCCATATAAAAATATATAGTCTTTTTCTTTAGAAAATTTGTCTTCTCAAAAGTATACAGTGTAAGCTGTAAATCATACATTTCGGACAGAATAACCTTCTTCAGTGAACATCACTGTATCTGCATAAAAAAAATACTTATATTTCTTACAACCATCCCAGGCAATATAATGTTCATTACATATAAATATCTATCCACAAGAAATCACACCCATGATTTTATTAACTTCAAAGTCACTTTCTGTTGCACAGGTATAAAGTTTCTATATCATCTCCTGTATTTACAGTATCTAAGCCTGTAAGGTGAAAACAGGTCACCATTATTGCTTCACATCTAAATAATACCAAGCTGTTTTATACAACTGTTTTCAAATGCACTAACCGAAAAGGAAAAATAACATTGACTTCATTTTTTACAACTTCTCATCCTTGGAAACACCCAATAATTTCATTGTGTATTAACGGTACATTATAATATGTAAAATCAATGCTTAGGTTCCTTTTATATTCTTAAATCCAGAGTGCCCTATTTCAAGCAGTCAAAAAAATAAAAATATATATATGTAATGCCTAACAATATTATTAAATTTCATTTAATATTTTTTTAAAATATTCCAAGGTATATTGCCATCATAAACCTCATACCTGCTTCTCTGATCAATCCTTTATATTCTTTTGTATGTGTCTGTAAACAATAAATAAGAAAACATAGGGCCATGACCTAAGATTCTCTCACAGTCTCTGCTCAGTCAAGAACTATAACTCATGTTGCTCATTTTGTATTAAAATACTTTCATATTCAGAATGTCAAGAACAGAGGGCTTACTGAATTCAGCACTTGCTTGACTTGTTTTGATAAAGATTCCTAAGGTGCTCTGCAGTCCACCATTCTCTCTCTCTCCCCTCTCTGTTCCAGTATGCCCATGACCCCTTTGATCTCCCACTAGGTGGTGCAATGGCTACACCTGCAGCCAGCAAAAATTGGTGTACTATATCCTATTAGAAGTAGTGAACATAGGATGGCATAAATAAAATAAGAGACATGCACATTACAACAGGTTTATGGACTTTAAAATGTTTGTTTACATGCTGAAAACAGGGGACTCCTAGCTCATCAGACGTTATCTGTTGCTAGGCATTGCATAGCAGGTCAGGTGCACAGGGTGTTAGCGCTTGGGCCACGTGACCGTTTGTGCTCCTGAGTCCCCAATGGAGAAAGCTTTTTAAAACTGCATAGGCACTAGGACTAGCACCACCATTACCTGAGAAAGCGATGGGCTACAGAGCACCTTAGGAATCTTTATCAAAATAAGTCAGCTAAGTGCTGAATTCAGTAAGCCCTCTGTTCTTGTCACACTGGAATATGAACGCATTTTAAAGCAGCAGTGCAACAAAAAAAGTTATTCCAAAAAGTTAATTTTGTGCTATGGTTAACTGTTGATTTGGGTTTTCTGGATGCTTCCTATGCCGTTTACTGAACATTTTCATTTTTGTCTGGACTCTTATCCTCCTCAGCTCCTCAGAATTATTTCTATGCAAAAATGAGGTGGCCATCTTTTTTTCTTGAAAAATTATTACTTTAAAATGTTCATAAAATTCTTAAATGATAATGAAAACTGAAAATTTCACCACCAAAATAATCTGGAAGACATCTGGCATCAATTAGGAAGAAAAAAAGGTGAGGTCAAATTTTAACCCATTTTCATTGAACTGCTGCTTTAATACAAAATGAGCAATATGAGTTATATTTCTTGACTGAGCAGAGACTCTGAGATAACCTTAGGTCATGGCCCTATGTTTTCTTGTTTATAGTTTACAGATACAAAAGAATATAAAGGATTGATTAGACAAGCAGGTATGAGGTTTATGGTGGCAATACACCTCAGATTATTTTGAAAAATATAAAATGAAGTTTAGTAATATTGTTGGGCATTACATACACATTGTTCTTTTCCTGACTGCTTGAAATAGGGCACTCTAGATTTAAGAATATGAAAGGAAGCTAAACATTGATTTTCCACATTATAATGTACCCTTGATATGATGGAATTACTGTGGCTTATTATTGAAATTTGTTTCCACGGATGAGTTGTTGTAAAAAAATGAAGCCAATGTTATTTTTTCTTTTCGGTTAGTGCATTTGATAACAGTTGTATAAAACAGCTTGGAATTATTTATATGTGCAGGAACAATGGTGGCCTGTTTTTCCCTTACAGGCTTAGATATATATACAGGAGTCGACACAGAAACTTTATACCTGTGCAACAGAAAGTGACTTTAAAGTGAGAAAAATGGTGGGTGTGATCTCTGTGGATAGATATATTTATATATAATGAACCTACAGTATATTACCTGGGATGGTTGTAAGAAATACATGTATTATTTTGATGCAGATACAGTGATGTTCACTGAAGAAGGGTATTCTGCTCGAAATGTACAATTTACATCATATACTGTATACTTTTGAGAAGGCATATATACTAAATAAAGACTATATATTTTTATCTGGGTGAGTGGGCTCTGTTACTACCAGTTTCTTTCAGATAATCAACACAACAGAAATAAAAAAATAAATACTTCAGATATAGGAAGTGCTGACTGACTACTTCTAAGATGTATTGGACATTCTAGGCAGTACGCTAGCTCTTTCAGAGGTTTTGGTGACATCGTAAACTAAAAGAGCAAAGGTCTCAAAGTATCTACAGTAAGTATCACTATTATATTGTGGTGGAATTACAAGCCTTGTAATTTACATTTAAACATTGTTTATATGTTACTATGTCCCCCTGAGCCACTTGTTGCTGTATAAGAGTAGATTCACGGGCATTCAGCTGGAGCAAGTACAACGAAGTCAAGCTAAGCTGTTTTGGCTCAAGCTTAAAGCAATTGAAACCACTCTTATACAGCAATGAGTGGCAATGGGGGACATATTAACATATCATTAATCTAGCTTGATCAATGATACATTATTTAAAAAAAAAACTGCCCTGGAACATGTCCATTTCCAGGGCATCTGCACATGAGGCACACTTCAAGGAATAAGAGTGTCTCATGTGCAGCTGAAAGGAGCAATCCAATTGGTCAGGAGCTCTCCCTTGATGTGTAATATTTTGTAAAATATATATATTTTTTTTAAATATACAACTAAATACTTGTATGACTGAAAACTTCACATATGAATGAACGTGTTTCCATGTCAGTAAAATGTGACTCAGGTGGGCATTGTTTGAGTGGGGTGTCAAACAGACGAGGCATACTGATGAGTCCTGGTGGAACGAAACATGTGTCTATGTCATCTGTTAGCACCCTTTGCAAACTGTGTGAGAGGCCTTTTGGCACCATGCAATTCTGCTTAAAGTTGAACCAGCATAATATTCTGTGGTGCTTTGCATATGCAGCCCATGATGCTTTGCATTGTGGGGGCATGTGTGATTTTGTATTTTCTTGAAACTTGGCTTCCCAGCCAAATGCCCTTTGAGGTAACCCATGCCTCAGTGTTTGTGCACAGAGGTTCTTTGTCTTTTAAATTGTTTGAGTGGGATCATTAGTATTTATTTCTACTTTGGGTTGTCATAAAGGAAACCTCAATCAATGAAAAAGCAGCTTGCATATTGCCTGATGACATCACTATGGTTTCCACTACACTTAAAAGAGAGCAGTGAAAACCAACTAAAACAGTGATATCTTTCCAAAAAAAAAAAAAAAACATTTAAAAGCATACAATTTCAATTATATCACATACTGTAAATTGGACACACAATGGCATGGCACAAAATATACCACTTATCATCACTTGTGATGGGATAGGTCTCAGATAGTCATAAATGCCAGAACAAGGAAATGGTTAAGTTATTGTCCAGCCCCAGGGGCAGGCCTTGGATAACTCAATCATAAGTGCCAGAAGAAGGAAAGAGTTATCATCCTGCCCCTTCACCCTTGAAGATAAATGACATATTCAGAGCCAGGCCACTGCATAGCCCATACAGGTGCACAATTAAAAGTGAGAATAAAAATTGTCAGAGAAATGAGTTTATTAAATGACTTCAGAACCCACAGAATCCTAGCAACTTTATTGGTCTAAACCAATCCTCCAACTATTCATGAAATGTCTGGTGTTGTAGGCATTCCTATGTCTGAATGCTATGCAGCAGTGATTTGCACTCCCCCAGCAGCATTCACCACTGATGCACCAGTGCCTTGTGTGCTGAATCCCCTGGCCAGCTATCCAATGACACACCATGGGCATGCCAGGGGGCATGCCTCACACTGTGTTATGCACTAATGTGCATACTGCTGTCCAGGGCTACATTAGGGGAGAACCTGCAGTAAATAGTTACACGCCCCACCACAGGTTACCGGTGGGGCACAGCAGCACTGGGATCCCCCTGCACACCGCTACACGAGCACACTGTGCTGCCTGGGAGGGCTGGGGGTGTCTATTTGGGAAAATGCCCATTGTTTCAACCCTGGGGGATATGCTCTTTCCAAGGATCACCTGCTGGTACACAGAGGGGATCCACTATGGGACCCAGGATGGGCATTCCATTGGATGCCCACCCACAGTCTACACTCTGCTCCATGCCATCACATTACACAGCCACATGGCTGCATGCCAGGGGGGTGAGGGTATGGACATTCAGCTGGCATGAGTGTATGCTGGCTTGTGCATGCCAGTGCGGGAGTGCGGACCTGCATGGGTGAGAGGTGCATGTTTCACATATAGTTCATGCATAGGACCCATAGTGACCATCATCATAGATGTAGAAGTCATCAAGTGGACCTAGAGCTGAATGCCCTTTCACAGATAAAGGTACAAAATAAATAGTCAATTAGAAACATGAACAGGAACCTACACTGCAGCATTCTGAGGAGTTTCACATGACTGGTGTTCCTTGTAGTCCCAAACACAAGCAAGATCACCTTCACAGCAACCATAAAACTAAAAAAAGGTCAATTTCCCCTGGCTTTCCAAATGCTTTCAAGGTCTTCATCATAAGATTTTGTGGCAGTAGATGTGGGCAATGACCCTCAGCAATACTGAGAGCAGCCTTGTCCCTATATTCAGAGTTCTGAGTCAAATTACAGGTGAGCCATACCACAGGTAAACCTAAATGCAAGTACACCCCTCTGTTATAGCACTGTAGTAACTTACAAGAGGGTAATGCTAAGGGGGCCTCTAATATGGATAACACCATCAAAATGACAGTACAGTACTGCATGGAGCTCTGGACAGGCAAATCCTCCTTACCTCTCTCTATGCACAATTCCCCCAGCCCCTACACAATAGTAATGTTAAAACAGGGTGCATGCAGTGTACTGCGTTCCTTCATATGGAATATTGCCCCCTCCCAATGAAGCACAGTATCAACGTTTCAGACTAGGTATCTTGTTGGATATTTAAAGAGCCATTAATGCCTTAAAGAAAAATGTTAAAAACAGGGCCAGAGTTTAGAAGGCTCCCAAATGACACAAGCCCCAGGTGTGCCAAACAAATGGCACCTGGGGTTTTTCTGCCTTCTCCTGGCTAGCGATCATGATTTCCCATCCTGTGCGCGAGTTGCCGCAAGTTAGACCAACATTTTCTGGTCTAGCTTGTGGCAGTCCCAGGTATCTGTTTTATGGGGCTTGTGCCAAATGTTTGCTGCAAGCTGCTGTAAATTAAGTACAGTGTTGCAACTACACCCAGCCTACTAAAACTGGGTGCAGTTACAGCAATGGTGTTTGATGTAGCTGCACAAAAACAATGGGATTGGCACAGGGCTTGAGGAAAGCCTCGCATTGCCCTGTAAAAAATCCAGTCCATAATCTTAGGTACAAGTCAGCTTGCATTCCATACGTATTCTATAGATTTCACCATCCCATTATGTATTACTGAGAAATTTTTGCATTTATTTTATTTTATTTATTCATTCTAGGATTACAAATACCTTTGAGCACCAAGCAGCTCATTTACAAAGGCTCCATGTCAATGGGGCGGGGGGGTTACAGATCCATAATGGAAAACAAAATGGTTGCACAAACAATTAAGCAATTTGTATTACAAAATACAGAATAAGAGAACAGCAAATAAATACACATTAGTTTAGTACGTGATTCAAGGCAGTGAGTGAGAAGAGGAGGGAATTAGGAGGGGAGCCAGATCAAGGAAGGGGAAAGCAACCAGGTGGCATTGTCAGGTAGCAGCTAGGATAGTAAGGGACGAAAAGCAAGGAAGGCAGTGGGGGAAGAGGGAGATGGGAGGCAGGAAGGAGAGGAGAATGAGAGGGCAAGACAAATAGAGAGAACAGTGGAAGAACGGTGGTGGTGGGGGGGTGAGATCCCGGGAGGAGGGACAAGGATTTTAAGTGGTGCAATCACAGGAGTTTTCAGTTAAGATGTGCTGACAAAGTTTGCATTTGAATTCACAGAGACTAGTAAGGTTAGTCAAAGCATTGTGGAGGCCATTTAACCAGTATGGCGCTTTGGTACAAAAGGAGCACTGGTATTGGGCGGTCTGGCACATCGGGACTAGTATGAGTGCGGAAGATGAGGTGCGCGTATGTTGGGTCTTGGTGGATTTATGAAGTAAGCATCCTAATCCCGAAGGCATGAGTCCAAGGAGAATCTTTTTGGCAAGTAAGCAGCTGTCATATTTAATTCTCCCATGCAATTTGAGTCACCCAGCCTGCATATAGACATTGCAGGTGTGGGCGAGGTGTAGTGCACCAATTAGGAGTCTACAGGCCTTGTTTAGTGCCACAATGAACCTTTTGAGTGCAGTCGTGGAAGCAGTTCCATAAATGACAAGTCCATAGTCGATTAAGGAGAGCACCATGCTGTGGACAGCAAGATTTAGGGCTTCAAGTGATAGAGACTTTCTCAGTCGATAGAGGAGCCCAATCCTGGTATTGATGGCTCTGGCGACATTTTCATCGTGCAGTGAATAGGTGAGGTATCTATCAAGGGTAACCCCTAGGTACTTGAAGTGCTGTATTTATTCAAGGGGGTCACCATGAGAATTTTGGATGGTAAGAGCATGCTCTTTATGTCGACTGCAGTCTGAAGAGAATGACAGGACTTTTCTGCCTTCTTGTAGTTTAGTACTAGTTTATGGTTGCGGAACCAGTGCTTAACTTCCATGAAGCCCTTTTGAAGGTTACGTAGAAGGAGGTAACGGTCAGGGTGGCTTACAAAAATGACAGCATCATCTGCGTAGAGCAGTGTTCGCTGGTGGCAGGCAGTTGGTAGATTGTTAAGGAAGACGCTGAAAAGGAGTTGAGCCCTGGGGTACCCTGGACTGAACAGGCTTCTGGTCAGAGATAACACTGAAAATCTTCACGCATTGAGATCTATCCCCAAGATAGCTTCTAAACCAGGGCAGTATATCAGGGGAGAGACCAGTTTGTGAGAGTTGTTTAAGGAGGAGTCAGTGATTAACCTTGTCGAAGGCCTTGGTTAAGTCTATAAAGACTGCACCCACAAGACTGCCTTGGTCAATTGATTAGTGGACTTAGCTGGTGAATTCTGAGAGGGCATGAATACATGAACTTTATCCCATTGAGTTTGCCTGCCTCTGTAGCCAATTCCCTGATTAAAATCAAAATCCTATGTTATGATATTACAGTCTGTTGCCATGAGATTAATTGTGATGTCACAGCCAGTGACATATGACCTCAAGTAGGGAGAAAGCTACAATGGTAGATGAACTATTCATGAGCAAAGATCCTGTTTTAATGAAATTACCTCAGTAACAAATCATGGGGAGGAGAAATACAGAACTAATGTGAAATACAAGCAGAAGTATGTCTAAATATAATGTTTTGTTAATGTTCTCCCGAAGTTGTCAGTTGCTCATTAAGGAAATGGTAACTACTAGTGCTGTATGGAATGCAGAATTCTGCCAGTGGAATTAGAGCAACATGACCATGCCACCAGCAGAATGTCCATCAGAATTTCACTGGTTCTTCTGCAGAATTCCACTCACTATTCCAGGAACAGCATTTGTTTCACAGAAAATGATTCCACAGCTATTTTCTGCTACGGAATTGCATCATTCCGTTTCTGGCAGAATTTCAGCAGAATTTTGAAAATTTCACAGAATGAAATTCCGATGGAATGTAAAAAATTCCGTGCAGCACTAGTGACTACTCCAAATGGTCATACAGAAAACTTTGAAATCTACTTACAGACTATCTCCACTCTGGTGGGGACATGGTACTATTTCTACTACAGTACAGTTAGTCAAGTTTCCATTATTGTTGAACATCTTATCATTGCACAAACACAGACATGGACAAAAATACAGTACAAAGCTAAAATCAAGAAGGGGGAGGGAGAAGGGGGAAATTGTCTAACCAGGAAAGGGATGTGACGTGGACAGCCAGTTCTAAGTGCTGTATCATTTTTTTTTTTAATATAAAATGTATTACTGACTGTCTCTGCTGAAAATCTGATGCTCTAGAATGACCTCACTCATCCCTCCCTAGGTTTCAGTTGAAAGATGGAAGGCATGAGAAATGCTGAAAACAGCATGTGAGATCACACACACAGTTTTAGATACTAGGTGTTACATGGAAGGCTTTAATCAAGGATCTCCTGTTTGTCTGAGTTAATTACAGCCATAGTTGATAAATCATATCTATTTTATGACGTTGGAGGGAAAACCCAGGTTATTACATAGAAGTGCGAAATCATAAAGATGCTTTCATGTCCTGGAAGGAGGAAGCTTATTATGAGATCAACAAAGTCTCATTTGAAGGACAATACCCTTACAAAAATGTCTTTGGAATACCCCTGTAATACCACTTATTTGCCATTGCAATACTACCGTGATTACCACTGTACTACCTTTAAGATTTTCATGGTATCACAGTGGTTTGTTTCAATTCCATTGTGATATTATTTTACCACTATCCTACCATATCAACAAAAATAATCTAAATTTAAACTACCATAGTACAACCAGGGTACCACTGGGTAGTACCATTGCACATTTTGTAGCTCACCACTGTGTTGCCATTGTGGTGCCATGGTGTTGACACTGTGTCACATTTGGTAAGGGTAATTATGCTGAGGTTGCAGAATTTAATACTGGTAAAAGACATCCTGTTTTTATATAGATATATATAGATATAGATATAGATATATATATAGATATGAATATATATATATATAGATATATATATATATATATATATATATATATATATATATATATATATATATATCTGACAGGGAGGAGCTAGGTGACCTCATGCAAAATAGGTGGGGAAAAACAGCTTTTTAATTATTATTCTGTTTTCTTTCAGAGATACTTTTATCTTGACTCCGACAAGGATGCAACTGTGAACACTTTAAGCAGGTATTTAGAGACCAAGTACTGTAGTAGGAATTGCACTGTTAAAACCTGTTTTGTTTAATAGATTTGTATGTCTTGTGATACAACAGTTCTATATTTTATGTTTGAAATATTTTTCAACTATTTTTAGTAAAAACTCTTTTTAGAGCATACTTGGTCTGTCTGTTTTTCCTTCACTTGCTAGAAGAGTATATATGGTTATAGCAGATACGAAGCATAAGCTTGAATGGTGGTACCAAACTGGAAAGAGAAGAGTTTTAAATCTGAGATCTTTATTAAAGTTTTTAAGGGTTCATCTCTGTATACCTGGTTAGCTGCCTGTAGGCAAAGATATCTGGCCCCCCGAAGACAGAAATATCTGAGCCTGTGCATTGGGTACACCAGCAAGAGGTTCACAGTTTGAATCCCTCCAAGACTTGAGATGAAAGGTTGATCCAAACTCACGAAACAGACAAGAGGGTTACCTTGTTCTGTTAAACTGTTCACAAGACTGCGCTCGGAGGTTGACACTTTGAGAGTAGAGGGTCTGACCTGCTGAGTGGGTTTGTGACAGATTGGTTGGCAATGGTGGCATAATTTTGGTGTCACAAGCTTGTATTGTTCTGTGTCAGCTTGAGACCGTAAGCTCTCTTGCAAAGAAAGAAAAAGACAGAGTCTTATTTTAAAAAGGAAACAGAACTATATATCACTTGGCATACAGTCAAGTTCCTACCCATTTTATTTTTTTTCCTAAAGTGCAAGTCAGAGTAGCCGTAGTCAGGGAGGAAGATGGCTTCTGACTACAGCAGGCACACTGTAGATTACTTGAAGCAGTTGTGCAGGGACAGAGGAGTCCCGTTCAAGGTGACAGCCAAAAAGCAGAACCTCATAGAGGCCCTGATGGTAGCAGATACCCAGAGGAGCAAGTCACAGACCGTGACTGAAAGAGACCAGACCTTGAGTGTGTCAGGGTTAGCAGCCAGTGCTGTGTCCAGGACTGGTGAGGAGGACAGCAGGGCCACTGTCAGTGAAGGGCCACAGCACCAGGGGATGGTCACCAGTATCCTGAATCCAGAGGTCCTCAGACCGCAAATTGAATTGCGCAGGATGGAACTGGAGGCACAGTGAGAACAGAGGGAGGCAGACCATCAAGAGCATGAGTGCCAGCGAGCTGCAGAGAAGAACAGAGAGGAGTACCAGTGGCAACATGAACTGGAGAAGCTATGACTCCAACCAGTGGCACCAGAGCAGGTAAGTGGCTTGGGTTTAACTGGGCTTGCAGAACTGGGTTATAAATTGAACTCCAAATTAATAGCCAAGTTTAAAGAGGGGCATGACATAGATGCCTTTTTAAATTCTTTTGAAAAAGTTTGTATTCAGGCTAAAATTCCTATTGAGTCCTGGAGCTTCCAGCTATCCCCGCTACTTACCGGGAAAGCTCGGGATGCATTGGGTCAAATGGACAATGAGGACAGCAATGATTACATCAAGCTAAAAGCTGCACTGTTAAAAATGTTTGAATTAACTGCTGAATCATACAGAGCTAAATTCCATTAGCTCAGGAGAAGCCCTGATGTGAGCTATGAGGAGCTAGCCATGAAACGACGTCAGTTTTTAAAATGTTGGTGGGAAGGAATTGAGGCAAACTTTGCTGATAAAATTGAAAATGTGATTTTATTAGAACAGTTTTATTGGGCTTGCCCAGCAGAGCTAAAAACCTGGCTAGAGGACAGAGATCCCAAAACAGTGCAAAGGCTGCTGAACTCTCGGACCGCTATGCCAAGAGCAGACCTGCTCTGAGAGCAAATGGGGTGGGCGTGGCAGCGCAGAAAGGGAAAAGCGCACCTTCAGGGCAGCTAAAACCCTCACTGCCTCCACCAAAACCAGTTAGCCCCAGGTTTCAGAGAAAAGATTTCTCTGAGACAAGAAATGAATGTTGGTTGTGTAAGGAAACTGGGCATATGGGACCTGATCATCTATACTAGTTCTTCTAGTATTGCTTGCATAAACACATCACTTACTTCAGACTTCAATAAGGTCTTAGACTGGCTACTAGACCGTAAGCTTGTACTAAATGAAAAGAAAATGAAAACCATGCTCCTAGGTTCCACACCAAAGATTAAGGCCTGTTCTAGTTTGCTGGAGGTTCTTCACCCAGGAGGATTTCCACTTGAAAATGTTTCTTCCTTCAAGTACCTTGGGATCCCGCTGGACCAGTCCCTGGATTTTAATCTTCACATTCAGTCCTCGTGCAAAGCTGTAAACTCAAAACTGGGAGTAGCTTACAAAACGAGCTACATGCTTATACCCTCAGCCAAACTAGCAATTGCCTGAGGTATTCTGCTCCCAACCCTTACTTATGGTGCCTCTATTCTTACCTCTGCCCATAAAACCTCCCTACTAAAATGGGATGTAACTTATAACAATATATGCTGATTTGCCTCTTCGTCGCCTCGACTCAAACATCACTGCCTTCTTTATAAGGATCTGAATTGTCTCTCACCCTCTGCCAGTAGACAATACTACCTTGGATCACTAATGGACTTGATCATCCGGGAAAAAATCCCATCCCAGCTGGCGGAGTTGCTGGTCCCTCAACCATCCTCCCATGGCCTGAAATCAGCTGACAGATCCTTGCTCTATGTTCAAAGATGTCGGACGACTAAAGGCACAGAGGCCTTCCAATTCTCTGCTCCCAGGCTATGGAATGCTCTTCCACTCAACCTCCTTCTGTCTCAGTCTCACTTTGGATTTAAAAGTGAATATCGTCGTTATCTATCTTTAGCTGTTGCTTGTACATGTTTTGACTCAACCTGAACCTCCTGAGACTTACCAGTAATGTCACCCCGCTCTAATCCGGCTCCAAGACTGTCTCCTCTTCCCCTTCATATTTTTCCTTCTCTTTGTAAATAACTTCTTGACTACTAGCTCTCTTCCTTCTCGAACCTTGTTGCTGACCATCCACTGTTGTTTTGCCAATTACCACCCCTGACCTTCCTTCTGTCAGTCTTTCTTGTTATGTTTGAACATTCCTCACATTTCTCTCTATATAACCTTACTATATTATTAACCCTTTCACTCCACAGGTCAGGTCCGTAGTTTCTGCACTTAATATATATCTTACTGCCATTATCTGTATAATGCTTGCCATTATTTTTTGTTGTTTCTGCCCACTGTATTTTTGTAGCACTGATGTACTGTTCCTCTATTTGTATTATTGTACCCATGTTGCCGTTGTTCAGCTGTTCTCTTTTTGTTGTACTTTCCCGGGGTCGTGCCTGAAAATAGTCATTTTATGGCTAGTGCATCTACCTGGTTAACAAAAACTAAATAAATAAATAAAATAAATAAATATTGCCAGACAGTGTCACAAAAAGGTGAGCCATACTACACAACCAGGTGTTGAAAAGAAGTGGGTTGCTTGTGTGTCCCTGGAAGCATGCTAGCGAACATGAGGGAACACATGCACCCAGACAAGGTGAATGGTGTACAGACACAGGGGTTAAGAGACACAGGGGCATCCCTGACATTAGTAAAGGGGAATCTGGTATAGATTGGTCAGTTTATACCAAATAAATACGTCACTGTCCAAGGGTTCACTGGTGAAGAGAAAACATTACCCCTCGCTAGTGTTCTCTTAGACTGGAGTGAAACAGGGGGAACTGTGCAACAGGTGGCTGTAGCCAAAACATTAGCAGTGGAGTGATCCTGGGTAACAATCTCCAACAGGGATGGTATGTGCAGTTAACCGTAGCCAAGCGACAAGGGAAAATTGTAGTTCCCTGAACCCCATGGAGACCATTGTGGAAACCACTAGGAGGCTGATTCTTCAGCCTGTGTATTCTGATATGGAGACTGATAAAAAGGAGGTAGAAATGTCCCTGGTAGCAAGTGACCACACAGCTACAGAAGGTTATTCCAAGAGGGAGGGGTGACCCATTGTCAGAAGGTTGGGATTGACAGTGATCCTGAGGGCCCCGACTCTAGTTCTAGGGACCCTAGTTTAGTGACTGAAGGGGACCTGTCCCATGCCTTGGGAATGTGTTAGGGGTTTGCAGCTACTCAGAGGAGTGACTCTAGTTTACAGACGCTGAGGGCTTGGGCAGACTTGGACAGTGCACAGGGACATGATGGCAAACATACGGTTTATTGGGAAAATGGACTTATGTATTCTCAGGCAGCACAGACAGAGGGAGGGATGCCAGGCAGGTAGCTTGTCATTCCCCAGGGGTATCGTGAGCAGTTGCTCAAAACTGCACATGATATTCCCTTGTCCTGTTATCTGGGAATTGCATGCACAATGCAGTGATTAACCCATAATTTCTACTGGCCTAACTTCACCCAGCAGGTGAAGGAGTATTGCAGGTCTTGTCACCGGTGCCAAGAAATAGGGAAGGCGGGCAAGAAAACCCAAGCTGCCCTGATTACCTTGCCCATAGTGGAGGAGCCATTCTAGAGGGTGGGAATGGATATTGTGGGGCCTTTAAATACCTCCAGCTTCTCAGGGAAGAGATTCATCCTGACTGTGGTGGATTATGCCATCTGGTACCCAGAGGCAGTCACCCTATCCTCACAGAGGACAGAAAGTGGCAGATGCCTTACTTGGGATTTTCTCCCATGTTGGGTTTCCGCAGGAGGTTATCACCGATGGAGGGGGTTCCTTCATGTCAGACCTGATAAAATGTTCATGGGAGAAGTGTGGGGTGGTGCAGAGATGCATGACACCATATCATCCACAAGCCAATGGGCTTGTGGAACAATTCAATGGTACCCTAAAGTCAATGCTCCGGGCATTTGCTGAACAGCATGGGAGGGACTGGGAGAAATACCTTCCCCACCTGTTGTTTGCATACAGGGAGGTACCCCAAGAGTCGACAATATTTTCCCCCTTCGAACTCTTATATGGATGCCGGGTTCGTGGGCCCCTAGACTTGATCCAGGAGAACTGGGAAGGCAAGCACGCCACCTAGGGAACTCCCATTGTGGGTTACATCCTTAGGTTTAGGGAAAGGCTGAAGGAGCTTATGGGGACAGCCTAAAGCAACCTGGCAGCTGCCCAACAGAAACAAAAAGTGTGGTACAACCACAGAGCCAGAGCTCGCTCGTACATGGTGGGTCAGGAAGTCATGGTCCTTATTCCGGTCTGGAAAGACAAGCAGCAAGCTGAGAGGGCATGACCGTACAAAGTGGTTAGGAAGGTAAATGACATGAACTACATTGTGGAGTTACCTGACCGAAGACAGACAGAAAGGAAGTACCATGTCAACATGATGAAGCCATATGCCAATAGGGTTGACATGGTGTTTGCAGTGTGTAGTCATGGGGAAGGGATGGACAAAGGAGACCCCCTTCTGGATGTGCTGGAAGAAAGTAAGTGGAAGTCCTCTGTGGACGCTGTACAATTGTCTCCCCAGCTGGTCCTGGACCAGATCCAGACAGTAAAGGAGGTTTTAGCCGACTTTGCCCCATTGTTTAGCGGCAAGCCTGGACTAACCCCCTTAGCGACACACGATGTGGAGACAGAGACACAGACGCCCATACGGCAGACTGCATATCAAGTGTCAGAGGCTGTCCAAAAGGACATTAGGAGGGAAGTGGAGGAGATGCTGGATTTAGGGGTAATCCAGAGATCCCACAGCCCCTGGGCCTCACCCATAGTCCTTATACCTAAGCCAGATGGCTCAACTCATTTCTGTGTGGACAATCATGGACTGAATGCAGTCACAAAGTCTGATGCCCACCCAATGCCCCGGATGGGAAAACTCCTGGACAAGTTGGGAGGGGTGACCTACCTTACGACCATTGATCTGACAAAGGGGTATTGGCAGGTAGAGTTGACAGACGGAGCTAGGGAGAGGTTGGCCTTCATCACTCCGATAGGCTTATTTGAGTTTAAAGTAATGCCTTTCAGAATGAAGAATGCCCCAGTCACTTTCCAAAGGTTGGTGAACCAGGTGTTAAATGGTGCTGAGGAGTACTCCGTGGCGTACCTGGATGACACTGCTATCTTTAGTACCAGCTGGGAGGAACACCTATCCCACCTTAGGGAAGTGCTGAACAGGATATAGGGGGCCGGGCTCACTGCCAAAGCCGAGAAGTGCCAGGTGGCCATGGGGGAAGTGGCATACCTCGAGCATATGGTAGGCCAGGGACAGCTCCGTCCTAACTGAATAAAGATAGAGGTGATCCAAGCATGGTCCAGACCAGAAACCCAGCTTTCTAGGGACAGCAGGGTACTACAGGAAATTTGTACCCAATTACAGTGCCCTGGCTGCTCCCCTATCTGACCTGACAAAGAAAAGGATGCCAATGAAAATTGTCTGGGGCCCAGCCTGTGAGGAAGCCTTTAGCAAACTAAAGGAGGCACTATGCAGTGCTCCTGTTTTGACAAGTCCTGACTATAGCAAGACCTTTATAGTTCAGACTGACACCTCAGACGTGGGTATTGGGGTGGTACTGAGTCAGACTTGTAGCCAAGGGACAGATCATCCTGTAGTGTACCTGAGTAGGAAGTTACTTCCCAGGGAGCAAGCGTACTACACGGTGGAAAAGGAGTGTCTTGCCATAGTGTGGGCTCTAAAGAAATTAGAGCCATACTTGTATGGGCAGCATTTTTTGGTGCAGACTGACCACAATCCCCCTGGTTTGGCTGATGCAGATGGGGAAAAACAATGGCAGACTGCTAAGATGGAGTCTTGCTTTACAAGGGTATGATCTAAAAATCGTACATAGGGCTGGAGCAAAAAGCCAGAACTCAGATAGGCTGTCTAGGGTCTATGAGGAGTGAACTGATTTTGAAAGCTCATCCCATGTAGGGGATCGAACCCCCAAATTCAGTCTAGGTGGGGAGGAATTGTGACGTGGACAGCCAGTTCTGAGTGCTGCATTATTTTATTTTTTTTTAATATAAAATGTATTACTGACTGCCTCTGCTGAAAATCTGATGCTCTAGAATGACCTCACTCATCCCCAGTTTCAGCTGAAAAATGAAAGGCAAGAGAAAATGCTGAAAACAACATGTGAGATTACACACAGTTTTAGATACTAGATGTTACATGGAAGGCCTTAATCAAGGATCTCCTGTTTGTCTGAGATAATTACAGCCATAGTTGCTAAATCATATCCATTTTATGACGTTGGAGGGAAAACCCAGGTTATTACATAGAAGTGTGAAATCATAAAGATGCTTTCATGTCCTGGAAGGAGGAAGCTTATGAGATCAATGAAGTGTCATTTGAAGGACATGAATTATGCTGAGGTTGCAGAATTTAATACTCAGAAAAGACATCCTGTTTTCATAGATATTTGTTTTTTATATATATATATATGTATTCTGACAGGGAGGAGCTAGGTAACCTCATACAAAATAAGTGGGGAAAAAAACGCTTTTTAATTATTATTCTGTTTTCCTTCAGAGACACTTATCTAGACTCTGACAAGGACACATCTGTGAGCACTTTAAGCAGGTATTTAGAGACTAAGTACTGTAGTAGGAATTGCACTGTTAAAACCTGTTTTGTTTTATAGATTTGTATGTCTTGTGATATAACAGTTCTGTATTTTGTGTTTGACATATTTTTATCTATTTTTAGTAAAAACTATTTTTAGAGCATACTTGATCTGTCTGTGTTTTTCCTTCACTTGCAAGAACAGTATATATGGTTATAGCAGACACAAAGCATAAGCTTGAATGGTGGTACCAAACTGGAAAGAGAAGTATTTTAAATCTGAGGTCTTTATTAAAGTTTTTAAGGGTTCATCTCTGTATACCTGGTTCGGTGCCCATAGGCAAAGATATCTGGCCCCCCATAAGACAGAAATATCTGAGCCTGTGCATTGGGTACACCAGCAAGAGGTTCATAGTTTGAATCCATCCAAGACTTGAGACCAAAGGTTGATCTGAACTCACAAAACAGACAAAAGGGTTACCTTGTTCTGTTAAACTGTTCACAAAACTGCACTCAGAGGTTGGCACTTTGGGAGTAGAGGGCCTGATCTGCTGAGTGGGTTTGTGACAAGGAACACTAAGCCAAAGCTTGTTTTCAGGTGTGACTTGGGAGCACAAGGGACTTATACGTTTTGCTCAGGGTCACACAGTATGCAAGTGGGGGCTGTGAGAATTCAAACCCAGGTCTCCAGGTTTGCAACTCAGAACACTAAGCCACTGCCCAATACTGCCTCCACGAAGATCAGAGATAATTGCAATTTTCCTGAGACAGTAAGAACATTGGTTGGCAAATTGTATGATAACACAATCCTAAGCTGATCATACGAAGGGAGAAGCCTAAGCACATTCTGTGAAAAAACTGAATGCAAACTGGATTATCCTTTATCTAGGAGGTTCAAGTCTGGGTATCTACATTTCACCCTATGGTTGGAGCCAGTAATCTCAAAAAAAACATAAAAAACACCAAACAGGGGTATGTAAAGGCCCTCAAAAATGCTCCACCAGCTATCACATGTACAGATAGAATGGCCTTAATGCTTGAAGCATCAATGCAAGAAATATGACCCTACTGTTTTTTTTTTTTTTACTATAAAAGATCCGCATTTTCCTGTTTTACTTAGTGGCAGAATTTGCTACCTTCACCAACATTTCAGTATTTTATCAATGTTTTAATTTACTTTTTTTCCAAAGAAATAAAGATGCCACTACACTTGACTTAGAACAGCGTTTTAGACCTGGCAAGGGTTAGGATCGAAAAAAAAAAAAAAAAAAACAGCTCATGGTGTGCAGCATGGGAGGTACCTAAAAAAGAAAATATAACAGGCCTGCCAATATTTTTAGTAATTGTAGCTGAAACTAGCTTCTAAATAAACATTTATCATTGCATTGCTTTTAAGCAACAACAGCCTTGAAGCTGGTCATGTCTGAAGGATTAATAACTGGTTGGAGGGGATGATGGGCCCGAGGTGCAGCCAAGGGCCACCTCCCTCTAGCCAGTCATTAATCCAAGGAAATGTCTGGTTTCAAGATTGTTATTGCTATTACAAATCTAATTACAAAAACAACATTAATTTTTTTTAAGTTTTATCTAGGTTTTAGTTGTGTGGCGTGAGCTGTGTGTGCCACACAGCATCAGTTTGCAGATGGATCAGTCATTTCTAAGATGTTAATGACCGATCCAGTAGCCAATCAGGAGCCTCAGTAGGCTCATGAATAACTAATTAGATTTATAATTAGAATTTAAAGGCCTAGTAAGAGATCCAAACTTCAATGACAGTTATATTTCACCAACTTGTGAGTTTTACTGATAACTTTCATGAACTTACCCAGTCTTCTGATTATCATGGAATTTTTGAGTTTATTTGTTTAGATATAAGTCCTGTACAAGCACACCTTGCATTAAATAGTGTATCAGTTGAAATATCATCACGTTGGTTTTAAATCTTGGATACATCATCAATACATGGCAGGGACACTGGTTTACCGGGATTGAGAAAGGGCATATTCCATTTTGTACATTGCAAAAAACGGTATTGTCACCGGTGTCTGCTAAGCCAAAATCCGGTTTTACTGGTATTTGGTTCTGCGTACTTTATTTAACAATTTTTAACTCTGCTAACATGCCTTTTAGCAGTTTTGACCTCCACTATTGCACATCCTTCCATCCTTGTACCAGTTTAAAGTTATTTTAGGTACAAGATGTGATGGCAGCAGCAGCACTACAGCCCCCCCTCCCTGAGGTGTGATGGAAGCAGCACTACGGCCCCATCCCTCTGGTGTGATGGCAGCAGCAACAGCACTATGACCTCCCTCCCTCAGGTGTGACAGAAGCAGCAGCACTGTGGCTCCCATCCCTTAGGTGTGATGGCAGCAGTACTACAGTCTCCATCCGCCAGTGGTGATGGCAGAAGCACTACAGCCCCCATCCCTTTGGTGTGATGACAGTAGCAACAATACAGTTCATATCCCTCTTGGGTGATGGCAGTAGTGATAGCAATTTGATTCCCTTTTTTCAACACCCACACCCCACATGCACAAGTTACAAATGACTTGGTCTCTTTGCTTGTTAGAACTTAGATGTGAATTAATCTGAACCATCACCGCTAAGGTGGACTACCTTTGTTTTTTCCTGTTTATAATTTAAGTGCCTGAATTGGAGTTCTGCCTGTGACACCACTGACCAGGGTTAGGGAACAGACTTGGGTGTTGTAGTTGTTGTAGGACCAGCTGGTGGGTGAAGGCTTGAGTGTCCAATGACCACTCACCTTCTCCTGGGAGAGATGGTGGGTTCACAGCTCAGCATTTGCTGGCCCCTGATGGAGGCCAGAGGCATGACAACATGTCAGCCGTCACTGCAGGAGGGAGCGTGATGGACGTCGGCGTGTGCCTTGACATCATGTGGCCTATCACACTCCCAAGAAAATGGGAAAACACCCGATGGTCAACCGAAGGACGGTTGTTGGTCCCTTCATGAGCCAGAAGCCCCAGACATGTGTCCGTTCTGACCCCTGCCATGCCCAGGATACACAGGAAGCTCTTTGGGGCAATTCTCCTCCCCTGGTAGCCTCCCACAGTGCTAGGGGCCCACTCAATGAAGGGTTACTTGGGTTACCTGGTAGCACAGCAGTAAGGGGCAGTGGATGGTGGTCGGGACTCAGCAGTGGTGGTAGGGGGCCTTGGCAGGCCTGAAGAAGTGGATGGCCAGGGGGTAGGAGGTAAAAAAAAAAAAACTTCTTGAATTTGCTTCTTTGAAATAAAGTGTCTTCACCTAAAAAAAATCCACAAGTGATTAGTGGAGGACCTTCAAATGGATTCATTCATCTCCCAGACGTGTGGATGATTTTTTTTACTTGGTGTCCATGAAAGGGTGTCTCCCAGTTTTCATGTCTTTGTTCAGATGTGAATTGAGCACCACTCTGCCCACCAGCATCATACAGCCCCTGGGTCTTACCTTCTGTATGTCATTGACTGTGCTTTCAAAATCCACTGGCCAAACATAAGTATACTTAAATACTTAACATTTGCTTTTTGTTGAAGCAGTCTATCAGAAAACTTTTTGTTGTCACAGAGACTGAAACAGCAGGTGGGAGAAAAGGTGCAAATGATCCAATTCACCTAAATGGGGTGCTAACTGTGAAGTCTTTTCATAAGTAGTAAGCAGTTTCTTCTTTGTGAACATACTTTCATTCAGACTAGTTTTCATTCAAACAACTGAGGATTTTGGATGGCCCTACTGCTTATAAACTTGAAAGTTGGTAACAGTGATCCTGCATTTAGCAATCTACAACCTTGATGCTCATATGCAAAGAATACAATAAAAACCTGACTAAAATCTAAACACAAGTTTAGAAAACACATAAAATGTATCTGAACATTTATCTTTACCTGTACAAAATAATTGCAGCCCACGTAAAACTCAAGTAAATTACATGGTACCCTGACTACTATTCTATGATGTAGTAAACATATATTGCTATTTTTTTATATATTCCTTGTAAAGCAGGTAAAGTTCACTAGGCAGAACTGCCTGTTTTCAGGAGTGACCTAGAAGCACTGGGGAGGTTAAGTGACTTGCTTGGAGTCACACAGTATGCAAGTGGAGGTTGTGGGAATCAAACCCAAGTCTGCTGGATGTACCCAGTTCAAACACTGTTACTCTAACCACTAGGCATGGGTGGTTAAACTGAATGGCCGATTACAACAAAGCAGTGCAGGTGATTTCCTTGCCGACTCTATATGCAGCAAAGCAGAAAGAATGCAAAGCACAGCAGCATTCATTTAAGATGATTGAAATCTAGGTTGGCCCGCTGGCACTCACGGTAGCACTATTAGCACAATGCCAGCAACCCAGGGTCAGAAGTGAACTCGGGTTGCTGGAGGTCTCACTAGGTAGTAGGATCGAGCACCTGGGGGACTGCTCTCCTCCTCCAGGGAGGATGGGCTGCAGGTCCTGCTGCTTTACTGCCACCTGTGTGACCATGGGTGGTGGTGCAATGGTGCTGCAGAGTGATCGGGGGGAGGACGCTAGCCACAATCTGGAGCAGTGGCATTTCTCTATGTGGCCTACCTCCTTGGATCTCCTTTAGTGCTGGTGCCATCAGGGACAGAGACCAGAAAACCAGGAACAATCACCCCACATCGGCCACTGGCAGAAGGGACCCAGGTGCCTAGACTTCATAACCAGGCTTCATGAGGGACCCACTGAGCTGCCCGACACACATGAAGGGAGTGTGGAGGCATGACTTGGGATTCCCTCCCTTCCCACCGGGGGGGGGTACAACCCAAGCAGGATAGGGGCAGGCCCACAGGAGCTCCTGGGGTGAAGCTAGGAGATACCCAGCCTAAGGATCTCTGAAAAGTGGAGACTGATGCTGTGAGAAGGGGACATAGAAAGAGAAAATAAAAAAAAAATTAAAAAGATGCTGAAATCTTAGACATTCTGTGCAGTGACATGCAATTTCCGTGAGGCACCGGTACAAGAATTCAAAATCCGCAAACCAAGCAGGATTCCGTGATTGTTACCGGTGTTACCGGTAAAAATTGAAAACCAGGGTCCCTGTACATGGGTAAAGATCTTCCCCGTGACTATATTCATAGTTGTGTAAAGGTTCCGTGTCTTGGATTTTACTATTGCGTTTCTTTAACAGCTTAATTTCATAAAACTCAAAGTGGAAGTATCTATATAGTTCTCTCTCTCTCTCTTGTGGTGAAGTTAAAATATCTAAATATTATTCCCTTTCAAATGGTTTCATTAACAGATATCCATTTACCAACCTTTTATTCTCTTACCCTTACATGCGGAAACCTTTGACATGTGTGGAAGTATTTTTTCACGGAGAGGGTTGTGGATGCATGGAACAGCCTCCCTGAGGAGGTCGTGGAGACAAGATCAGTGGGGGAATTCAAGAAAGCATGGGACAAACATAAGGCAGTCCCAGTGCGGGGTAGGAGGAAGTAAGCTGCTGGTTAACTAGGATCTGCAGCTTATCTGTTAGGTAGGAAAATGGGCAGACTAGGTGGGCCAAGTGGTCCTTCTCTGCCGTCAAATTCTATGTTTCTGTGTTTCTATCTCCTTACAAAGTATTTATTTTTATTTTTTTTTTATTTAGTTGTTTAACCAGGTATAGCACACTAAGCTGATAGCTTTTTTACAGGAGCGACCTGGGAGCACAAGGAAGGTTAAGTGACTTGCTCAGGATCACACAGTATGCAAGTGGAAGCTGTGGAATTCAAACCCAGGTCTGGTCTGCTGGATGTCACCAGATTTGCAGCTCAGAGCCTTAGACCACTGCGCTATACTGCCTCCAGTTTCCAGTTTCATCCTGGCAAGTGGCACAGCACTGTTCATATCACAGAAATGAAAACAAGCCTCACAAGATAAATGGCGTTATTTTGGTTCACGACATATCTACTATCAAGATAAACGTGTATCGTCATAGTAGATATGTTGCAAACAAGATAATATAGATGAAATATGTCATAATGCTGTACTTAACCAATGGGAGAGCAGCTGAAATAATGCCTGATGACATCACTGTGTAGGTAAGCTGCAGTCTAACCATAGACGTGAAGTCAAATGAACCGTTACCGCTTCAAATGAAAATGAGTGTATGAACCAGACATGCATCCGCCTGACTCAGAATATGTCATTTATGTTCATTTGTGAGTGGCAGGACCATAATGACTTAATTGTGGCCTTTTAAGTTGTGGTCCTTTCCCCTCATGCATGAAGATAGATTGCATATTCTGAGTCAGGTCAATGCATATCTCCTGTGTACTGTAAATATTCTGTGAATATCAACGAAGATACTGGACTTACTTTGGATATCCTGTAGCCATATGATCTGTACTCTCCTCCCTGTCCGATGCAGTCAGTTAATGATCCCCTAATGGAGGCTATATTGATGACAGGTGTTCTCCAGGAACCTTCACTGCTGCTTTGTTGGGCAGCAGACTTCTGAAGTAGAGGCAGAAAGGCCTGTCACAGAACCAAAGAGAATTAGAAAGAATCAATCTCAGAGACAGTAACAGCTGCTTACTTAAAAAGCTCATCCTTAAAATGCCAGACCCAACCTAACGTTTTATGCATTTGAAATTTGGTGACCAGGATAGGCTCATTGAGCCAAGGCTCTTTCTAGGTGCAACCCAGGAGGAGTGACAAGAGACAAAGCAGTCAGCCATTAATTATTCAGATTATAAAATACAGAGTACCCTCCACCCCCAAAAAAAGATTCAAAGCAAAATACACACAATAAAATGTAATGCAGGAAATAGATCACCAATTAGCTAATAATATTTGAATATACTGCTGGCCCAGTTCAAAGACGGCTGAGGTACTTTTCCACACCAATGACCCAGGTTCAGGACAAACTCAGGTTGCCAGAGGTTGGCCATGGTGGGAGAGGATTAAGCATCTGATGGACTGCTCTCCTCTCTGGGGGGCATATTGTCTCAGGCCTTGGCTGGTGGCTGGGTGGTAGTGCCAGAATTACGAACTTCACAGTAATTGGGGGAGGGGGACATGGTTTTGTAGCATGTGAGCACCTCCACATGCACATGCTTATGTGCCACTATGGTTGGGATGTAGGAGAAAATGGAAAAGGTTGGTGCTAGGTCCATGAAGCCCTGCCTGCCCTCATCCCATATCACTGAAGAAGGACCACCAACCTGGTTTCTGGATGTGGGTCTCCAGGTGGGGGAAGGATGTCCCTCCCCTTTCTGGTCCTGCCAGTGGGGACAATCAGTGGGGGATCTATGGGAAGGTGAGTCCTGGGAAGGCAAGTGCGAGCAGGGGAGGCAGAGACAGGGCTGAGCAGCCTGCCCGCATTGACCACTGGGGAGAAATAGCTCTATGACAAAATAATATTATAATATATTGATACAAACTATGAAAATAAATAATTAGACAGGATATTACAATCAGGTGCAGTGTAGGCCCTGATTATGGATGGATCAGAATTCTACTGGCAGGAGGGCTGAGCCAAAGTTGGAGGGAACTGAGTAAGGGGCAACAGGAGAGGGAAAGATAGAAAAGGGGAGAGGCAGAAAAGTACAAAGAGAGGAAAAAAGAGAAGCTGAAGTGCCATAGAGACTAGCTTCAGAGGAGAGAAATAAATGTGCACTGAGAACTGGCTTCATGGAGGAGATAGTCGAGAAGAGATGTAGAAGGAGAGGGAGAGTATTCCAGAGGTTTGCAAGATAAACAGAGAAAACAGATTGATCTTTGGAAGGTTTGCAAGCTGACCCCATGACACTGAGGGTTGAGGCACTGAGTGCCACACCTTGCACCATGCCTGTGACCCAGTTTGGGAGCAGACTCAGGCTGCCAGAGGTAGGCTGTGGAGAGAGAGAAGCTTGAGCATCTGTGGGACTGCTCTCCTTTTCAGGAAGGTAGGGTCTCTTAGCCTGGCCTATGACTGCTACCAGGTGGACACCTGGTGGTTGTACAGGTTAGGGTGGCAAGGAATGGGAGGGTCTATAGCCTGGTGAGTAGGGTGTGTCTCCACATGCATGCCCACATACAGCTGCAGAAGAAAAAGGGCAAAAAAGCAGAAAAGGGGAAGTCTGTGGCTATGTGGCTTTCCATCTGTGGACTCGTGCCACCACCCGGAAGACCTATGATCAAACTGGATTGTATGTTGGGGGGGGCATAGCACTCCCTCTCCCACCCCCACCACGAGGGGGGGGGTGAAATCTGTGGGGGTACTGACAGCAGGCAGCTCTGGGGAAGGAGGATGCCAGTCAGTGGCAGCAAGGACAGGGTCAAGAAGCTGCCGCAACTCCGAAGGAGAAAAACCTATAGAAAAAGAAGTTTGCAGTGTGGAGTGAAACAAAGACAGGCACGGAGGAGCAATGGGAGTCAGAGGATTGGATGGCAGAAGTAGAGCAGAAAGATAGGAAGGAAAAGGAACACCCAGTATTTATCAAGAAATGACAGAAAGTGTAGACCCAGAATATAACAAACATTGATCAGTGCCAGAGGTTGGCTTGCTTGTATTTGCTCTGTAGTTGTTGATCATATATAGCACAACAGTTAATATTTTTCCTTGTATGGTTGATTACCTCTGAACTATACCTGTTGTTATTTATTTTGTCTGCCATTTTTGTATTATAACCTCCCGGGTACTGTCTGAAAATAGTCATATTTTGTGGCTATGACACCTTACCTGGTAAACAAAAACTAAAATAAAATAAAAATTAACAAATTAATTAAACAGTTAGGCATGATGGGGAATGCGTTATGGTGGGATAACTGCCCACCTCAGGTGTGCTGAGCATGAGAAGAAGCCAAGTGCTTCCACCACTTGAGAAGGCATAATGCACTCCCTGGAGTGCCTTATTGTGGTTATGAAAAGGGTCCTTGTTAGTAAGTTGGATGTATTTTTTTTAAACATATTTTTGATGAGCTACTTTCAGCTGGGCCATTGTGCTGGGATAACATCCCAGCTTAAAGTACCTCTTGGCCAATCAGAAGCCAGCATCAGGAGCAAGGCTCAATTCTGGGGACACTATTTTTCAGTCTATTTCTTAACCTCCTCCCCTTGCCTACTCTAGCAACCTGTTCCTTTATGCAGTCATCTTTTCTAGTCACCCTAACCCCCCTCCACTTGAGAATGCCCTACAAAAATGTTTTACTGAAGTCAGATCCTGGTTCGTTGATCATAAGCTAATTATCAATTACAAAAGGCTTAAATAATGGTAGTTTACTCACCTGGTAAAGGTGCTTATAAGAGTACCTTCTTACAGCACTCAGAGTCTCAACACATGGGTAATCTCTGGCTCTCCTCTCTGGCTGATGCATAATGAAATTTCAGAATCGAAATCCAGTTCTTCTCCTCCCCTGTAGCTGCCAGACTCCTTAGTACGAGATCTTCCAGAGCTTATGGAACTTCTGAGAATGATATATAAACCGGCAGTAAAGATGCTTGGCAGCCTCCGTTAGGGGGGCCACCCTGTAGAAAGGCACACCACACAGTTTTATGTTATGTGAAAAAAATATATAATTAACTTTTTCTGTGTAAACCTTCGTATGTACAATGTTACATCAGTACTGTCTATGTAATCGACATCTGTGTTCCTAGTATACAGTCTTTCATCACAGCATTATTTATAATCATCATTCATGACCTTATTAAGGTGTGTTCCTCCTCAATGGGTGGAATACGGAGTGCTGTAAGAAGGTGCTTTTATAATCACCTTTACCAGTAAGTAAACTACCATTATCTATCGCACCTTTTTACAGCACTCCGAGTCTCAACACATGGGTGATTATACAGCAGTATTGGACTTGTTGAAAGCGGAAGGAGGAACCTGACTCAATGCTATTTGAATCACTTTGCGACCAAACTCTGAATTACCTGTCAACCCAGTATCCAACCAGTAGAATCTGGTGAAAGTGTGAGGAGATGACCAAGTAGCTGCCTGGCAGATCTCCTTCACAGAAGCTAAGTTTCTTTCTGCCTAGAAAGTGGCTACTGCTCTAGTGGAATGGGCCTTGATAATGAGCAGTGGGTTAATACCCCCCTGTCTTGTATGCTTGTGAAATGGTATCTCTCAGCCATCTGGCGACAGTCCCTTGAGGCCGCTAGGCCCCACTTGTGTCCTTGATGAAGGACAAATAGTCTATCTGACTGCCTGAATGAGCCTGTCTTGGCTAGGTAGGTGCAGAGGGCTCTAGCTGGGTCCAGGTAGGTGAGCGGTCTCTGTTAGGGTCCCCCTCAGCTGGACAAATGGTTGGCACTGTGATTTTCTGACCAGTGTGGAATGCCGTTGCCACCTTTCGGTATGAAGGATGGTACATGTCGTAAGACTACTCTATCTGGGAAGAATGTGAGAAACAGCTCTCTACATGAGAAGACCTGTATCTTGCTGGTTCTCTTAGCTGAAGATATGGCTACCAGAAATACTGTTTCATAGTTAAGACTGGTAGTGGGACCGAGTATAGGGGCTTAAAGGGCTCCTCTGTCAGGGCATCTAACACTAAGTTAAGCTACCAAGGGGCTGTAATTGACCTTGGGGAATGTTTGATATTGGTGGCTGCCTTTAGGAAGGACTGCACCAAAGGGTGTGCCCTGGCAGATGTCCATCGGTTTGTCCCCTTATTGCCCCTACTGTGGCTGTTTGCACCCATAAGGATGCCGCTGTCAACCCTTTGTCCAAACCATCCTGCAGGAACTCTAAGACATGTAAAATACTGCAATTTGGAGCCTTAAGGTGTCTAATGTCACGTCAATAGGCAAATGCTCCCCAGTGTCTGTTATAAGTCCTGTTAGTGGACTCCCTTCTGCCCTGTAGTAGTGTGTCCGCTACCTTACCCAACACCCCTAGGTTCAACAGTCTAACCCTTTGAGTGGCCATGCCGTCAGCCTCAGTGGTTGTGGATCCTCATGCCAGACCAGCCCTTGTCTGAGCAGAGTCTGGTACGGAGTGAGTGTCATGGGCCTGTCCATCAGCATCTTTCTGATGGGCACATACCATGTCCGTCTGGGGCGATTAGGAGCACCATGGTGCCCGTGTCCCTGATTTTGTGCAGTATCACTGGTATCATGGGTATTGGAGGAAATGCATATGCTTTCTGGAAGTTCCAAGGGGTTGAGAGTACATCCACTCCTGCCGCTTTCTTGTCCTTATATCTGGAGATATACACTGGTAGTTGAGTGTTTGCTGCTGGTGCCATGAGGTCCACTTGAAAGGGACACCATCCCCTTTGACGTTTGTTGAAGAAGACCAGGTTGAGTTGCCAATCTCCCTGTTGTAAGGATTGCCTGCTGAACCAGTCTGCCCTGGTGTTTTGGACGCCTGCCAGATGTATCACTGTGATGCTGAGAAGGTGCCTTTCTGCCCACAGCATTAGGGTTTCTGTTTCCCAAGCCATGGCTCCGCTTTTTGTGCCTCCCTGTTTGTTTATATATGACATTGCCACTGTGCTGTCTGTGTGCACCTTTACATGGTGCCTTGATGCTTGTGTTTTGAAGTGTTGGAGAGCTAGCTGGATCACCCTGGTCTCTGGCTCTGTCTACTTTCCTTGGACTGATCGCCTGTCCAGCACAGCACCCCAGCCTACCAGGCTTGCATCTGTTTCTAGGGTTCTTGTTCAACCTTTTTCCAATCTTGCCCCCCGATTCAGATTGTGTGGGCCTGCCCACCATCTTAGTGACCCTTGCACCTTCGCAGGTATGGTCACCCTTTGGTTGTAGTTCTGTAGATTGTAGTTCCAGTTGTTGACAAGTAGGCATTGCAGCTGTCTCATATACGAGCTGGCCCAGTCATGTAGGTCTATGTATGCAGCCATTAATCCCAACGATTGCATTAGGTGCCACAGCGTCGTTGTTTTGCAGTGTAGTATTCACCTGCTGTGTGTCACTAGCGTGGTGATACAGGTCTCCGACGGTTTGATTGTTCCAATGGCTGTGTTGAACACCGGCCCCAGGTGTTCTATTGTTGTTGTGGGAGACAGGTGGCTCTTGGCTTTGTTCATAATCCACCTGTGTTGGGTGATCAACTGTTGAGCTCTGCAGGTTGACGCTTGGAACTCCTCCTGAGATCTTGCCCATATTAGCCAGTCATCGAGGAAAGGGATTACATGGACTCCCTCCATGCAGAGTGTCACTGCAAGTAGTGCCATGACTTTGGTGAATACTTGGGGTGCTGATGCAAGGACGAAGTGCAGGCACCAGTACTGGAAGTGGTATGCCAGAATGCTGAACTGGTGAAATTTCTGGTGGGATGGTCTGATTGGTATGTGGAGGTAGGTGTCCTTCAGGTCTATAGAGGTCAGTAGGTCTCCCTCGCGGACTGTGGAAGTGGTGGACCATAGTGTTTACATTCTGAATTTCTGATACCTCACAAAATTGTTCACAAACTTGAGATCCAGGATTGGGCATAGGTCTCTTGTCTTTTTTGGTACCAGAAAGAACACAGAGTAGATGCCTAGGTATTGCTCTTGGCTTGAAACAGACTTTATGGCCTTGCTGCTCAGCAGTAGGCACAGGATTGATCTGACCTGTTGTGAGGTCATCTTGTCTCATGTGACATGTGACTGTATGTACCTCTCCTGCCTTGGCATGGAGTTGAATTCTATGGCATGACCATGTTTGATTATTTCTTTGACTCACCTGTCCTTGACTGACTCGGTCCAGGTTGCGGCGAAGTGTTGAAGTCTTCCCCCGACTGCATCTGCATTGTCCTGCACCTGGGAATTCTCACTGCTGGAATTGTCTGTTCTGCCTATTGGGTTTGTACACCTGCCAGGGGATGAAGTGGGTGCCACAGTCACGACTGGTTTGGAATTGCAGTTTGTGACTAAAGAAGTTCAGTTTGAAACCAAACGAGCACCTGTCTTGGCCTTGGTATCGTTGTCCCCTCTTGCCTCTGTTGGGCAAATCTATTGCTCTGAAAGGATGGTAAGGTGGCCTGACCCCCTTGGATGTCCTTGTCATTCCCCTTCTTAACCGTAAATTCTTCTATTCCAGGGCTGAATAACTCATCCCCCGAGAAGTGAAGTTTCATCACCCTGGATTTTGACTCTTGGTCAGCGTTTCAGAGTTTGAGCCAAATGAGACTTCTGGTTCTGTTAACAGATGCTGCCAATCTGGACGCCATCTTAAAGGTGTCAGTGGTGGAATCTGCCACATATTTTATCACTTGTATTGCATAATCCATGGTGGCCCCATTGGTGCTTGTTTTGGGTACATCTTGGCATGCTGCTTCCAGTCATCTGAGGACAGCACTGAATGAGTAAGTGGTGGCCATTGAAGCTCTCATGTTCATGACTAACATGTCATGAACCTTCCGAACTATATCGTCCACCTTTCTATCCATGGGATCTCTTAAAGTGGATGCTGACTCGGAGGGTATTACTGTCTTATTCCTCAGGGAGGAGACCTCTGAGTTGACCTTTGAGGCCATCAACCAAGCCTTCTCCTTATCCTGAGCAAGTGGGCACCTCTTCTCAAATGTACCCTTCTCCCTTGTTCTGATAGGGTCAGGTGCCTCCCATTCTTTTGCCAGGATACTTTCTAAGGCCTTGCAAATTGGAAAGTACGTGGTAGATCATTTTATTTCACATACTAGGGGGTCCAACCTGCTTTCTGGTTACTCTATTGGCTCATCAATTCTGAGTATTTCATAGACCACCCTGATGATCTCCAGGATTGTATCAAATAGGCATATCCTGGCGGCCATGTCCTCTTCGCCCTCTTTCTCCTCTGGGTCTTCGTCCCCTGAGTGAAGAGATTCCAACCTATCATCTGGGGTTGGATGAGTAGCACCCCTTGGTTTTTTAGGGGGAAGGGGGTTCTCAAGGGTGTGGGGCCATTTGTCTGAGCCCATGGCGTCCATTCTCTCCAACAACTTTTGGAATAGTCATACCACCACACTCTGGGATGAGGTGGATGCACTGTCATGCAAGAAGTCCTTTTCCAGGGACCCTGAATTTGAGGTAAAAATATTTGGTTTGGAGTCTACCATGCATAGGGAGCAGAAGTCCCCTATATCTGCAGTCAGTAGAATATTAGGGCATTTTCTGCATATTAATCTAGAATCCATTGATTTTCCTGAAAGATATAAACAGCAGTGGGCTTGCTCGAGTTGAGCTGTAATTCACTGGGTGCTAGCACATTAATGAATGCTTTAAAACTTTTTCAGGTTGTAATTCAAAGTTTAAATCTATATCATACTAGTCAGAGGCCTGGAGCAGAAAGCCTCAGGCCTCTGCATTAACATAACCAAACAGGCCTGTATGTACTCACAAAAGCCTGAGCCTACTGGGCTAAATTGTGTTTAGTACCTGCTTTATTATTCTCTCTGTTTCCCTTTTAAGGGCTATGGGAGACGTGCCCCTTTAAGATAGGCCCTGTAGAATGTTGGGAAGGGATAACCTCGTGGGCACTGCCATCATAGGTAAGGGGACTGCTAAAGCATTAATAGTGCTGTCTAAGGCATTGGGAGGTTCATGAGAAGGGCGTGGTGACTCCTAAAATGGTGGCCAGTCCTCAGAGAGAGCCCCCTTGCGGCAGGAATTTTTGAATGTCCAGCGGCCGAACGAACAAGAGGCTTCAGAAAGAAAGCTGGGAATCTGCGTCTGGCAAGAGGGCAGTCGCAAGGTGCTCTTTTCCCTACGTGAGTCTTACTTAAGACAGCGGAGGCACTGAGACCTGCGAGATGCAGGTAAGGATATTTTACTCCCCCAGAGCACTTCTCTTACTGTAGACAGGCATTTGTCAGTAGTCTTGCCCTCGCAGTTGAACAAGATAAACCACGAGGTGAGGAGACCAGCATTGCAGTCCACTGTGTTTGGCGCTCATACCCCCAGCTGAACAAGGTAAACCGGGGCCGGGGTGAGCTAGGTGCTGGGACAACATAAGATATAAGAAGGGTCCTTGGGTCAGAATTCAGTGCCTGTTCCCTTCCATCAGCAGAACAAGGTAAACTGAGGGAGGGTGTTATCAGATGCAGGGGGGCTTGAAAGCAAGGAATTCATCATGCCACAGAACTGAAAAACATTCAACTAACTGGCCTTGATGCCCATTGATTTGCTGTCTGAATGTATAACATCAATATTTTTTAGCACTAGGCTAAGAACCCATGGTGCTGATCAGTTACTCTGACATTAGAAAACAAAAGGCTATATCTTGTGGAAGATTGCTTTTTTACAAAATTAAAGTTCTTACCTTAGGTTTTGGCACAGAGCCAACAATCTGTGACCAGCCTAGGTGAGATGCACAAAAGAAGGAGGGACTCTGGGAGTTAGAGGGGAGGAGACAGATGCAGGGGAGGAAAAGGATCGGATTTAGTTTCTGAAATTTCATTGTGCATCAGCCTGAGAGGAGAGCCAGAGATTACCCACGTGTTGAGACTTGGAGTGCTGTAAAAAGGTGCGATAGGTAATGTATTTGCAAGCTCCCAAAACAGACACGAATCAACTTGCTTCAGTATCCTTAATAACCTCCATCAGCCACTCAGACAAGTCAGCAGTTGTAAATACGTGGGGGTAACCCTTGACAGCTCCCAGTCATGTTGGGAGCATGTACTGTAGCTCTTGTCTGCAAAGCAGTCAACATCAGGACCGGGCAGCTCTTTAGGCGTAGACATTGCACGACACCCACTGCCCTTCGACTGGCTGTGACAAGCTCCGTACTCATGATTGCTGATTATGGTCTAGTAATCTATGGCTCTGCCACTAACACTGTCCTTAACTGTATAACGGTTGCTCACAATACAGCTTGCCGCCTGGTAACTGGTGCACCTAGACACATCCACACCGGCAACCTTTACTCAAGTGCTGACTGGCTAAACCTCCAGGGGAGAATTAAGTGCCTACTAATTCTATCTGCTTGCTATAAAGATCACCCTTGGCCTCTCTCCACCTTCCTTGCAATAGATTCTTACAACAACTGCCACTTCAAGAAACACAAAGAGCTTGGCTAATCTGTCCTTCACAATCTTGCGCTGTAGGACATCTCTTTGCCAGAGTGCATTCATGTCTAGAGCCCCGGTGCTGCTGAACAGCCTTCCTCCTGCACTTTTGTCTGAACATAAACTAGGTCCCTTTAAATCTCAACTATGACAACACCTCTGTACTGTCAGTTCCTATGATTGCACTTAATCTATCTGTCACTTACCCTTACCCCTTACCTAGCCATGTTTCCCATATCTGTACTCACTTGACTATGTCTGTTTCAGACTGTTGTCCATATGCTTCTTTTCTCTGTTGTTTGCAAATTCCCACAGGTTATTGTGGGCCACCTGTTTGGTTATTAACTAGTTACCTTGTTATTTCTGTGGATTCTGGTATTGTTATTAGCTTCTCCCAAATGGTTTGTATCCCATATTGAAACTGCATCTGTAAATTGCTTAATTTGTACAGAGCTTATTTTCTCCATATCATGTTGCTACTTTTGTGACTACTCAAGCACCAACTTCTGTATTTATGCTTACTGTACCATTTGCTAAAACTGTATTTCATGTTTATGACATTTCATTGCTCAACATGGAGCCTTTGTAAATGAGTCCTTGACTCATAGGTTTGTAATTCTGAAACATAAATAAATAAATAGATAAACAACTAAAGCATTCTTTCTACCCATTTCACAATATGAGTTATAATAATAAAATTGTCATGAGTCACATATAATATTGTTGTTTTTTTTTTTTTAAGACAGTGATCTTGAATTTTCAAGATAGTAGTTTTTATTACCCCAGCATATGAACATGACAAATGCCAATTATGAACTGGAGACCGTACATCTAAGAAACTGATCAGCCAGCAGCTCTTTGAAGCCATGATGATATCTAGCTACATCATCACGGCTTCAAAAAGCCTCCGGCTACCAGCCTTGTTACTGCCACAACTTCCTCCGCTTGCCAAATGCAGCAGTCCCCGATATCTCGGGATAATGCCCCATCGGGCTGCTCGGGTCAAACTGAAAACAACAAACCGGGACCCCGACTGGCCACACCATTAGCGTCTGTGTCTTTTTTTTTTTCTTTCAGCTGGTAGCTTCCTATTGAAACAGCCGCTCCCACCAATGACAAACCTCCTACTGCAGCGTCTCCACATCCTTCACTGCACAGCACACAACACCACAAGAAAACCTGCTGCAGATCAATGAGATGACCGCTATGAAAATAAAACAATTAAACTACCAAATAAACACAGTCCCGACAATGTGCTGAACAAATAATGTGCCACTGACCACAGCATACTGTACAGCACCTGCTCTCCACAGAAAACAAACCAAAATGGCTGTCAGCTACTCAGGGTACTTACCAACTATCCAAGATGAAACGTAAGTTTCCACCTACTTTCCTCATATTCAAATCGCGCTTCTCAGCACAGGGGCTTAACTGCAGCTAAACGGACCAGGTTAAGCTCACAAAAGCTTACTTTAAAACCAGGAGTAGTATTGCCACAGTGCAACAGAGTTCCACAAACTTCAACAGTACCACCTGCTGTCTACAGCCCTCCAGGAACTTTTTTCTGAAAAGGTACTCCTCCAGTAACCCCATACATTGCATTTTTATAAGGTTTTAAAACTTTGTTTTTATTTTTTCTTCTAAAACATTTAAACCAGTTCATAATAGCAATAATGCACTCCAGGGTGTGGTATATCATGGAATATCGTCACTGCTCGGGTCATTGGACACACTCAGCCTGTGGCCTCGTGGCCAACCACCCAAGGCGTGACGATATCTCATGATATACCACAACCTGTTGTGCATTATTGCTTAATTATCAACTGTGACCTGAAACATGATTTTGCTGAACCATTGAAAAAACAGGTTTTAGAGGGAGACTTGAAAGTGGAACCTGCAATGTTTGTTTTATTGCATAAAAAACAGGACTATGATGAAAACGTGGGTTCAAAAAGTAATAAAATTGCAACATTATGAGTAAACATTGAAAAATGTCAATGTTTCTTCATAACTTTGTTGTTTTTTTCTAAAATTTTGTCCTCAGATATTCAATATTCTGTAGTCTTTTTATGATACCACCATTTGAACATAACCGGTGTCATTTATAAAATCCTTGCCAAAACATCAGTTTGCAGCACAAACATAAACAGATGTTTTGAGCAGGATTTAAACTGACACCAGTTATGCTCATGAGGTGGGATGAAAAATGGGCATACTTAAAACATTAGGAATTAAATCTGGCAAAATTGTAAAGTTCTGAGTAAACATTGAAGAATTTCAATGTTTCTTCATAACTTTGTTGCTTTTTGAGATTGTGACACCAAATGTTCAACATAGTCTTTTAATGACTTCACTGTATGAACATGATAGGTGTCTTTTTAGAAATCCTGGCCAAAACAACATTTTGTGGCACGAGTTTGAAAAAAAACCAAAAACATTTGGGCAGGATTTGAAAAATGACATATCATGTTAATGAGGTGAGGAGTAACAAAAGGGCTATACTGTATTGAAAGTGTGGGATCAAAATCTACAAAAATCACAAAGTTATGAGTAAACATTGAGAAAATTTATAATTTCTTCATAACATCATTGTTTTGTGACATTCTGACCACAGATCTTCAACATAGTCTTTTTAATGGTGATTTATAGAGGGTTTTTTTTGTTTACTGAAAATTACAATGAGTATTTCAACAAAGAAATTTCTTATATGTAACACAAATCCAGCACCAACGGCCCAAAGACTCCTGAAATGATTTGAGACATACTTGTACTGTAAAACATACTGTACTTGTTGACAAGATTTTAGTGATCTGAAAAGAGTGTAGAAGTAACCTAACCAATAACTCAATTGGGGATTCATCGTCTCTTACTTAAAGCAGAAGTGCAATGAAATCTGGCAAAAAATTTGACCCCGTCTTTTTCCACAATAAAATATTCCGGTCACCTTCCAGTTTTATTTAATGGTAAAATGTTTCTAACACCACCAAACGTTGGAGTATTTTATAAACATTTTACTGTGCTTTCTTTTTTCAAGAAAAAAGGATGGTCACCACATTTGCTTAGAAATACCATTGTAGACCTGGGGCAGGATTTACGAAACTTGGCAAATCATGCAAAGCGTTTGTGCAGAGTTTGGCCAGCTTTTGCATCAAAGCCTGATTCACAAAAGGAAAACTGCCCAGTGCAAACTTGTTTGCATGATCAGGACAACATAATGTATGCACAGCGCAAATGGGAGGGGAGTGGCCATGCATACAGGCGCAATGCAATTCACAAAGCATTTCTATCACGCAAATCACCTTGCACTGCACTTTGCACCATACAAATTGCAACCTGTAAAAAGGTTGTCTTAATCCAAGCAGAGCCCAGATGCCAAAAGGCAGCACAATGGCTGACACCACCCTGCAGCTGCTGTACTTGCTGGGGGAAGCACTCCTGTAAGACCAAGAAGGAGGACACCCTGGGCTCATCTGTCACTGGCAGAGGTGCCCTGCTACACAGAGACAGTTCTGTCCAAGAGTCTTCTTTGAGACACTGATTGATGAGCAGCTGGTTGGCTGATACCACCTCAACTGGGCACTGCTCAGGCAGCTGTGTGAACACCTGGAGGAAGACCTGTGTACCACCACCCTTCGCAGCCACACTCTGATGGTGGATGTGAAGATGACCGCTGCTATATGCCTCCTGGCATCAGGCACCTTCCCCCCAAGTTGGGATACCACAGGAGTGTTGTAAACATCCACCATGCACCTGCTGGTCGAATTCCTTGATGCTCTGCTGCCACTTGCCAGGGAAGTCATAATATTCCCCAGCACTGCAGAGGAGTGCACAGCAACAATGCAGCAGTTCTTCCAGGTAATGTGCCTGCCACATGTACTTGGTGCCATCGGCTACACCCATGTGGCCACCTGTGCAACACCTGGCCCAAAGTCGGATGCCTACCTCAACAGGAAAGGCTTCCATTCCATCCACTGCCAGGTGGTGTGGAATGCCACTGGGCACATCACCAATGTGCTGCTGCATTACCCAGGGAGCACCCACGACACCTTCATCTGAAAGAACTCAACTCTGTGCCAGAGATTTGAGGGACATGAAATATCTATAGGACATCTAGTGAGTACAACTAAGCTGGGACTGGAAAACCCTGTGGGTCACACAGAGCTGCATCCCATGGAGGGGGAAGGAGTGAGAATCCTAAGAAGGTTCTGGAATGTGGGAAGAAAGCAATAGCTATCCAGATGGAAAGGGTAGGAACATGACATGGCCTGGAGAGGGGTCACTGACAATGTCACAATGTACCACAACAGAGGTTGCCAAACCCATGAAGGAGGCCTGGCCATGTGGTATGGGTAGGGGATGTGCAGAAGCATGCCAAAAGGTTCCGGAATATGGACCAGAGTAGTGTACCACAAACATGTCCCATCTTACATGTGTGCGGTGTCCTGTACAGGTGACAGTGGCTACCCTCTGAGCACCTAGCTTCTTACCACCATCCACAACCCCACAAATGAGTTAGAGGAGAGGTATAATGCAGCATATAATGCCATGTGAAACATCATTGAGTGGGTCTTTGGCATACTTACAATGCGTTTACATTACCTGGACCACTCAGGCGGTGCCCTACAGTACACAGCTCAGAAAGCCTGTAGGATGTTCCTTGTTTGTAGTGTAACACACAACATGGCAAACACCCATGAAATACCACTGTCAGTCCAAGGGAACAGATATCCACAGACACATAGCCAGAGGGGCAGGAGGTGGCACAGTGGATGCAAGACAGGGATAAGCACATGGTACAGAGGACCCAGGAGTACAGGCAGAACATCATATGACAGCTGGAAGCCAGCAGAAGGTGATTAAGAAGCATGTATGACCTTTGTTTATTGTACACAATGCGCAACATGCACAGACCCACAAAACAGAAATGGAACCTAAAGGACACAGTAAAACTAGGCACACAAACATACAGCCAGTCACAATCAAGACATGATGCAGCATGGAATCAAACAAAAATAAACAGGAGTATGGGAAAACACAAGCAACAAAGCTGTACATCAATGAAATACAGTTAAATAGAAAGGGTCATGCAAGAATCATTATATAGCATGTCACAGATGTAGCCGGGGTAAGCCTACCCAGCCATGTAATGCAGGACACCACATAGTATGGGGCCAGATGGAAAATAGGGCAATGGAAAAAGAGACCTATGCACAGGACCCGGCTGAGAGGGGAATGGGAGAGCCGGTGACATAGCAGGCTATGACCTCTAGAGGGCACCATGTGTGTGGATAATGCTATGGCGCATGGGATGGGGAGGAATCTTATCGTGGCCCGAGGGGAGGCTACTGCTGAGCTGGAGGACATACGGGCCTGGGACACCACTTGGGAGCCAGCGTGGCTGTGTGCAAATGTGAATGCCCAAAATTACAGCTGTTAACCAGGGTGCGTGGCCAACCAAGTGATGTGGGGACACAACTGTTCTGTCACTGCCAGATGTATACCTCTGTGGTGTGGACATATGCCACCATCCTTTCCAGGAGACAGGAAACTGCCCACTGTCTGCAGATGTGCCTAAAGTGTAGTGCTGAGTTGCATAATGAACCCTGCCCCAGCCGACAATTGCCATCATGAGGTCCTCGAACAGATACCCGATGGCCCCAAGGAGCCATTCCCCATACTCCTGGGCCCACTGCAATTCCAGCAGGTGTTAATGCTGGCAGAGGTGAAGGTACTGTACTGCACAGCAGGTCCCACATCTTTTTGAGGACACTCTGGGATGTGGCCTGGGTGTCCATGGCAGCACGCATCATCTGATGGGCAGTACACATGGCATGCTGTGTGAATGGAGGCATAAGTGCTAGAAGGGCCCAAGATAGATGAGTGGCCAGAGAAGATCTGTGTGTGCCTGGGACAGCACCACCAGTCAGTGGCAGCCTAGGTGAAGGTGGTTGATGTGCGCCAACCAGCATCCCTGGACCCAAGCTGTCCCTGGACTGAGTGGGAACCCCAGACCGTTTTGCCAGTCCATGAGCAGACATTACACGGGAAGTGAGGGGACATGAAGATGAGGCAACAGAGATGGAGATGGAGGTGTGGGATCATCTGGTGCAAGGCCCTCTAAGATGGTGCAGGTGGAATGAACAGTCACAGAGGAGTGCTGGGTGAAATCCCTGGTGGTGGTGGTGGTGGGGATCAAAGTAGCATCCATTACTGCTGACGGGTATGTCGAGAAGAGTTCCTGGCTGAATTTCCATGTGTCCAGGTCACTAGCTGCCAAGGACCCTGAATCACTCTCCACTGGGAGGTCTGCTTGTCTGGGGGGGCATTCCCTGGATGCCAAGGGGGGGGGGTACCTGGCTGCTCTGCCACTGGCTGCGGGTGTTCAGTGTCAGGAGCTGCGGGGACAGAAACATGTCTGAGAGGGACAGCATGTGATGCAGGGCAAAGCCAACTGACAGAGTAATATTGCAGCACTACTGTGACAGTGCCCCATGTATGTGCCCTGTATGACCAGGCAACACTTGCAGATGGAAGTGGAGACTGCCACAGTGCAACACATAGTAAGGAATGTGATGCGCACACATGGACATGCAGTACAATCAATGCAGTAGGGCATGGCACAGGAACACACACACACACACACACACACACACACACACACACACACACACGCACCAGTACACAAGGGCACACCATGCAGGAGGGTGCATACAGTTGTGGTAACAGCAGGAGTAGGGCAGGAATGAGACATAAATCTATGTCTCCATGGTGCATTATTTTATTTAGTTAGTTTTTGTTTACCGGGTAAGGTGGTGTAGCCACAAAACATGACTGTTTTCAGACACATCCCAGGAGGTTACAATACAAAATTGGCAGACAAAACAAATAACAGGTATAGTTCAGAGGTAATCAACCATACAAGGAAAAATCTACATGATGTTCTGTGACATAAATAGTATTGCTAATATGATAGAGATAATGGCAGGAAAATACACAGTAGTACAAAACATAATAAGCATAAAATCACAGTGCAGTAGAGTTTTAACACATAATCCATGGTAAGTGCTACATATGACAGTAACAAGGGGTCAGAGCAAAATTTAGCATTTTGAGAGGTAAGAAAGGTGATGTCAAGCACCCTATGGGAGTTTAAAACAGGAACATAAGGCATGTTTGACAAGGAGAGTGTGATGCATCGTTTTAAAAGCAATATGACTAGGTGCAGAGCAAACATCAATTCCAATATTTTGGGACCAGGCAGGAGAAAGCTGAGGTTCCTTTTAGGGTTCTGCACCTAGGGGTGTATAGTAGTGAGAGTCCAGTAGAGCGGTGGCCAAAGGTGGGGGACAGATGCACCTGCAAGACAGGTAGATAGATTAGTTCTGATGATGTTGTCCAGCAGAGTACCAAGGACAAGGAGTCAATTGGCAGATGGAGAAGGCCATCTAAGGTCTGCATATGGCAAGCAATGGTGCTTCAAACGTGGGGAAGCCAAGGCATAACGACAGATACTATTGTACATTGTATCCCACTTAGGGTGGTTTTCGAAGCATTTGTGTAGGTGACAGCACCATATGCAAAGGATGGAAGTAGGATACCCCTAGAAATAGCCAGTCTAGCTGAGGGAGTAAGCATCTGACTAGTCTTGTAAGCTATTCAGAGTTTGTAGTTTACCGACTTGCAGGTGTCGATGATGTGTTGCTCAAAGTTGAGAGTTTCATCAAGCAGGAGACATTGAAAAGGTTGCGGTATGTTCTAAGTTTGGTTGCAGGTCCGAAGAGTATGCCCTGAGTTTTACTTATGTTTAGGACAAGCCTTTCATTGTGGCTCCTTTCTTGCGTTATGAGAAATGCAGATGTTAGTCGACTATATTTTTTCTAGGTTTGCAGAGGTGGTGTAGAGCACCATATCATCTGCATACAAGATTGTTGTGCATCAAGGGGTGTTAGAAGATATGTCATTTATAAAAATGGAGAAGAGAAGAGGCCCCAAGATGGAGCCTTGAGGAACACCATCATTGATAGGCACAGAGTCTGACACTGCAGAGTTAAATTTTACCTGTTGTCTTCTATTGCTGAAGTAGCTCTGGAACCAGTTTGTGGCTTGTTCTGAGAAACCAGTAAAGCTAAGAATCAAGCAGAAGAGGGTGATGTACAAGATCAAACACCTTTGAGAGGTCATGAACACTGCACCAGTCATGAGACCATGATCTGTAGCAGTAAGGGCATCATTTGTAAATTGTATCAGAGCGGTAGAGGTGCTATGCCCCGTGTGGAAACCATGTTGAGTAGGTGATAGGAGGGTATATTTAGAGAGGAACTCAGTGACCTGTATAGCCACTAATTTCTCGAGTATTTTGTTTAGTACAGACAGAATGGCTATGGGCCTAGAATTAGATACCATTAGAGGGTGAACATTGTGTGCGGTATGGCCCCAAACCACCAGGGCAGCCCACCCATTATCAGCCATTGGTGACAGGCCCAGGACAGTATAGGGCCACCCACAGAAACTATTACAAAGATGTTTACCAGCCGCACCAGAGGTGGGCAATGGATATGTGCTGTGGAACCCCAGTGGTATATCCAGTGATGTGGTGCATACCAACACAATGGTGATGCCAGTGTACTACTTATGTGACACATTGGCAGGTATACAGGCCTCAAAGCCCCAGCCAGGCATGTCTAACACCTCAACCTCCCACAACATTGATGCTACAACCTCCCAAACAAGATCAAGTGGGAGGTACACTGTAGGTGCAAGAGGGCTGAGGCCAGTGGCATGCTGTTCCTTCTGCAGTGATGCCAAATTGGATTTGCCACCACAGCGGAGATCACCATACCATTTGTGCACAGTATCAACCAACCTGTCCCTACCATCAATGGCATTCACTTTTCTTGAGATCTCCTGCCATGCCTGGCATACAATGGCATCATTGTCGTAGTATTGCCCGATGACAGACTCCTGGGCCCAGTATGCCTGGACTAAGACTTCAAGCTCTAGGGTGCTAAACCTGTGGGCATGGAGCTTGTCCCTGTCATGGGCAGCACCTGCTAGGAGAATTGCAGAGGGGGATGTCAGTGTCATGTAGGCTCTTTGTGTTATCAGCTTAGCCAAACTTATCCATGGCAGGGTGGATGAACTGAATGTCAGTGTGCATCTGGCAAGTGGTTGACTGTAACCCCTAATGCTCAATCCTATCCTACAGCAAAATACACAGGGGCATGCCCCACAGGCTGACCACAGGAGCCCCTGACCAGGGTGACCACAACACCAATAGGGGGACTGTATGACAGCGTGAACAGCTACAGTATGGCAATGGCACCACTGACTGACATGAGCCAGCCACAGTGGACTGCGCTGAACAAGGCCACAGCACCTTGACCCACAGTACTACTACTGTGCATTGAGTCAGGCTGAGACACACATGGGACACAAAAATGTACATACTGATGTGCAAGAGCACCAAAACCCCATGCTGGGGCTGTGGGGGTCCATCTGGACACAACGGGAACACAGGACATGCACATTGTTGGGTATGCAGGCAGATGTACATGCATGGTGCATCACAGACATGGATGTGAGCCATGTCCCTCTTTAGAGACTGGTCTGTCAGTGTGGGTTGCTGGACACCCAAGGGGCTGCCACACTGTGTGTGTGTGACACATTGTCATGCCCTGGTAATGTATTCACCTGACTACCCAGTGCGATATTGTCTCAAATGTCAGGTTGCCAACAGTGGTTGTGTGCCCATCCATGCACCACACTGTACCTTGGGATATAACCCTACAGGTCTGAAATGCATACATGTACTGGAATGTGACACTACTGGGATGGGATGCAGGGGGGTGGGCTAGGGGATGCATACAGAGTCACAGACCAAGGCACACAGAGGCCAGGAAGGCCACTACACTGTTGGGTGTGCCATAAAACTGAAGGAACCCTTCCCCCCATGTCAGCCCCAGGCAGTGTGTGACATCTCGGCTGTGTGTTCCAGCAGGGGTCAAGACAGGCAACGGAAGATTGACTGGTCCCCGGACCATGTAGGCTGAGTGGAATGCTGGACATGGACCGCCTGTGCAGCTGCTGGCACGTGTTTCATACACACACCAACATTGGTATTGGGCCACACACAGACGAAATGTCATCACAGTCCGTGTACCTGCAGGAACATGCAGCCAGAAGGGACCCAACAGGGTGTGTGCCTGACAGTGCCTGCCTAACAACAATCAAGTAAGCAGGTGTGGTGTGTGGCATGGTGAGATGGACACCATATGTGCCATAGATGGGAATTAACAATGTTAAGATATCAGGAAAGTGGCATATGTTTACCTTGCAGTGTGGCATTTCCCTCCTGGCTCGCAACTGTTGCAGGCTGAATGGGCTCCATGACTTGCAATTCCACAGCTGTCTGAGGGTGGTGTAATAGTGTTGGAGGAAAGTAGAATGTAAATGTATGCAGAAAGCTCCAGAATGAAATGCAAATTAGCCACTTTGCCCACTGAAAGCCTAAGCAGCTCATTTACATGTCATCTTTGTGAATAGCAGGTTTCTGGAATTGCGCTAAACCATGATGTATTTGCACAATGGGTTCGTTCTGTGCTACATGTTTGTGAATAGAGCACTAACAGTTGCTTGATTCTTGGTATTTCCAGAACCTTTTCAAGTGCAAGGTATGCACGGTACACATTAGCGCAATGCCCATTGTTGTCTACTGCACAAACACAGTCTTGCTACAAACATTGCACGATGTTCCACCATGTTATGTTATCAAGCAAATGCCATGCTGTGGCATGCACCAACAGTGTGATCCCATAACTGTTAAGGAAGTGCTCAGCTACAGATGGCATTCTCAAGCAGAGCCAGTGCCAGGTGTGGCATCCCTTGGTCTATGCACTGGCACAGATGCATGTCCACTGGCTGTGCCCCTGTGTGACTGGCGTGGAACAATTTTGACATCTGCCAGTGTTCCTCCATCTACTGCTGGCATGGTTTACATGTGGTCCCTTTGACTCTCCACTTACTGTTGTGCCTGTGGTAACAAGACCAGGTAACACATGCTGCCACATGCTCCCCCAGCCCCATCTACCTCAGGAGCTTCTTGGTGATATGGTGGTGGACACATTCTGCTTTCCAGACTCACCACCCCACGCATGTGACCTTCTGTCCTGGCATTGGGAATGCTTTTCCCACTTGTCACAATGTGTGCCATCTTGTCCTACATTCCACATCTCCAGGTACCACTGCTGTCTCCTCATAGTGTTATGGGGACATTGGTCTTCAGGTGGCTAGCCATAGGCAGAACCCGCAGTGGGACAAACCTTGCTGGCATGTCACTGTTAGGGTGCTGTGCTCTGTGGGCACTGAACCAGATATCCTCCCAGCACTGTGCTTCGCCATTTAATGTGCCCCTTGTGCCTATGCTGCATCTGTCAGTCTGGCCTACAGGCATGGCTGATGGTGCCACACATTGGAGGCAACCCTCTACTTCCCCTCCCCCCCATGTTGTGGTGGTGTGTTTAAGAAGCCTTGAGTCCCAGTACCTAGCCTTTCTTGCACACATTGCCACTGGCCTTTGCATATTGCCATGCACTACACTGTTAGGCATGAGACCTCCAAATGACGGCGTGTGGTGCCACTGCCACGTCCAGCTCACACTCAGCATCCCCGCCACACATCACGTGTTTTTTTTGGGAGGCTGAATGCCTTGCATACCTCAGCACAGTTGTGATGTATGTATTAATTTCACCCTTTTTCTCCTCCTAGGTGCAACTCAACAGCCTGATGTAGGGTAGCACAGATGGGTCTGGAAGGCCAGAATTGAGCTACTGGGCCAGTTTCAAGCATGGGCACTGTGTACCATGGAGTGGTGTCAGGAGGATGTCCTGTGTGAGCTGTGGGAGGTGTGCAGCATCCTGCAGTGAATTGAGAGTGGGCTTCTGCCATCATACCTCTTAAGTGTCCCGCATTGTCCGGGACATCCCACATTTGCCCTAATTTCTGGTGCTTGTCCCGCTGTCCCACCAGCACCCGTCATTGTCCTGGAATTAATAGTCTGACAATGACAGTGCTGACATCCGTGGTGGGCCCTTTAAACGTGCATGACTGATCAGACCTCCTGAGTCTTGGGATGGCTTCTGGAATGGGAGAAAGCAGTGCGTGTGGTGGCACGAGCCGCAAGAAGGCTGGCATTGCTGGAAAATGATGGGTTGGTTGCTTCAAGTCTGCTCCTCCTCTCTCATATCTGTCAATGAGTAAAGAGTGTGGCTTTTGAATTCAGTGGCCTGGTGCTTTGAAGTGCACCGGCGCACGCACTGCCACACCGCCCGCACAACAACGCACAGGCTGAGGAGACAACTAGTGTGTGAGCACACTCAACACTGGCAGGAATAAACCAAAGGAAGGAGTTTTTTTTCCTGTGGAGATAGGAGAGACGAGAGTTGTTTTCTGACCCCTGCCCCTGGTTGTCCTCTCTCCTTGCCAATTTAAGCTATGGTCCAGAGCTTAGGAGCTACAGTCTGTATCAGTTGCTCGTGATCCTGCTTGGTCAGATTCTCATTTGTGGTACCACCGGCCCAGAGGAGCTAGCTGGAGCCCCAGAGTCCCCCTGTCTTTTTAGGCTCCAAATTAAGTTCTGCTGTGGTTGCACGAGCATGAAGATGGACTACTCAGGGGTCGAGTAAGAGTGAGGTGGAGGCAAAGAAAGGAGTTGGTTGCCACTTTGCTTAACTGGACTCCATGCTGGATCAAGTGTGACTCACTCTGTGAGGTAGGTCAGTATCTGATGTACTTTACTATGTTTAACTGTACTACTGTTTAGCCAGTGTGGGGGATGAAGTCCCTCTTCTGGTTCTGCACTGCAAGTCTGCGTCAAAGGGTATGAACTTTAGTTTGAAGTAGTGCAAGGATGGAGACAAAAGGTAGTGAGTGAGCCTGCCCTGACTTGTTGGGAACATTTCCCTCATGGTGTCCCTCATTTCAGGGTGTGCTGTCCCTCACTGTCCCTCATTACAGGGGTTAGTGTCCCTCACTTCAGAGTTCAGAGGTTGAGAGGTATGCCTGCCACCACCCCCTCCTCCTGCACCTTGATCCCTTAAGCCCTCCACTCCCTTGCCCCCCAAGCATTTCCCCACCACTTCCTCCCCCATTGCTGTAAAGCTGTACATTTGTAAATAGTTACCCCTCAAAGCCCACTCCCCTTTATCCAATCTTTCCCTACCCATTCCTACCATACATCCCTCCCTGCAAATAGTTGACTGTTGGTTTCATTTGTTTATTTATGTTGTTTTTATAATGCTGTTTTCATATTTAAATTTGTGCTATGCTTGTTAGCCTGTGTCCTGTGTCTCTTCTTTATGCCTGCAGGGCTTCACTTGCTGATGTTCATGTGTTGGCATGTGGCATGCCTAGCCATGTGTGTTGGACATTGCTGTGGACCCATGTTGCTCTCCAGTGCTATGCAGCCCTATGACACTGTCCCTTTGCCTGGTCTGCTGCCTTGCACCACTGCACCATTGCACTGCATTATCCTATTCTGCAACCCGGGCAACTGGTAGAGTTGTGCAATACAGTCCAATTTCACCCCTTTCTTTGCATGATATTCACTATGTGTTTAGCGCTGGCATGAAACCCTTGTGAATAGGATTGCCTTGCTCTTGCACAATTAAAGTTTATCACACTATTCATTTTTGTGCTGGCCAATTCTTTATGAATCCTGCACCTGGTAAGGGTTGGGCTCGGGGGGACTCGTGATTCACAGCAGAGGAGGTACATAGAAAAGTAGATTTGACAGGCATGCTATATTTTTATTAACTCTAGTCAAAACAGGCTTCTGAAAAAAAAAAATGTTAGTTGCACTGCTGCGTTAAAGGAGTAGCAATGAAATTGGGAAAACATCGGGCCTTAACCTTTTCACTATAAAATATTCCAGGCATCTTCCATTTTTATTTGATAGTAAAAGGTTCTAGTTTCACCAAAATGTGAGTATTTTATAAATGTTTTAATGTAGTTCTTTCTACCAAAAAAAAAAAAAAAAAAAAAAGATAGCCACCACATGGCAAAGATTACGATCGCAAAAATAATTTTTGTATTTATTTATTGAATAAAATCAGAATTACAATCCTTTGAGTCACAGACTTTTTTGCAAAGGCTCCATGTCAGTTACATGGGGGTGGAGGGTAAACAAGTACAGGAAAAAACATACAAAACAAGCAATATTCACAGGACAGTACTGGAAACACAGTCCAGGCATTAAATTAGATAAACTGGTGACAGTAGTAGGTAGCATTCTGAAAATCACTTGATAGAAAAACGTGAAGGCAATGCTGATTCGTGGGATCTAGAGAGACCCTGTGTCAGAAGCAGGAGGGTTTGGGAACATAAGCGTTGGGCAGAGTTAGCCACAATCACATAAGGCAGATTCAAAAAGTTGAGCTTTGAGGCCTGCTTTGAAAAGGGAGATGCTATGGGTCAGAGAGAGAGCGGGGGTGGTAACATATTGAGCCAAAGCGGGGCCCGGTAGTAGAAGGATCTTTGCCCAAGGGATGTTCTACAATGGGGGATCAGAAATGAGGGGTTTGCTGCCAGCCTTGTATTGCGCTTGATGGGGGCAGCGCTGACAATGGGGAGAAGGCCGATGAGGGCTTGCTGGAGATGTATCTTTTTTTGCGAGGATGCAGGTGTGATACTTTAGCCTTTGTTGGAAGTAACAAACTCATGGTACACAGCATAGGAGGTACCTAGAAAAGTAGATTTCCAGGTATGCAGGTTGCTGGAGTACTGTGTGCAGTTCTGGAGACTGCATCTTCAGAAGGACACTGACAGGGTGGAGGCAGTCCAGTGAAAGGTGACCAAGATGGTACAGGGCTTGCACCACAAGACTTATGAGGAAAGATTAAAGGACCTCAATATGTACTTGCTGGAGGAGAGGAGGGAGAAGGGGGAAAGGATAGAAACATTTAAATACCTCAAGGGCAGCGACAAGGCATCTTCCAGTATAGAGGGTGTACAAGAATGAGAGGATATGCTATGAAACTGGAGGGGGGAAGTTAAGAGGGAATGTGAGAATGTTTTTCTTCACAGAGAGGGTGGTGGACACATGGAATAGTCTGCCACAGGAGGTGGTGGGAACCAGCACTGTAGAGGGATTTAAACATGCTTGGAACCGGCATAAAGGTACCTTAGAGGTGGGGAGGAGGGAGGGGAAGCCACAAACCAGTTAGGGTCAGAAGCCAACATCAGGTGTTAGGCTTAGGAGCAGACTAGATCGGCCTGGAGGTCCTCATCTGCTGACAAGTTCTAGGTTCTATGTTCCTAGGTTTCTATTTTAATATTTTTTATTAACTGCAGCTGAAACCTGCTTCTTGGGAAAATACATTTTTGTTACACTACTGCTTTAACAATACAGAGAGTAGGAATACGTGCCTTGGTGATCATGAGGGGAGCAACTGCATTGGCCTCGAAGTTCCTCACCAGACAGGCCAAGGTGACGTCATCAATTGTGCACTGCTCATTGATCCCAGCATTGTTAATCAGACAGCTCAGACCTCTGTCTCCCAGTACGACCTCCACAGCCTTCAATGCATTTTGTATGCTGTCTTCACTGACAATGTCTAGGCGAGGTGAAAAATCGGGGGGAGAGTTTACAATGCATGTATTATAAAATGGGTTCTGAAACACAGATGTCATGATAAGAAAATTTTGGGAGGAGAGGAGGGACACACAAAAAATGATTCTAGAGATGGCAGAAAATTACATTTTTACAGCCCTTCCTCTACATAAAAAAGCTACTCTTGGATGGGAATTGGGGGGCATAGGCTCCCTCATACTTTATGGGCATGACAGCCCTGTTACAAAGTCCTAATGTCTAATTGGTTAAGAAGCGTTATGTAATCTAGTACAATCACACCCTTCAGAGCACGTCACCAATGCCACTGTTTTAAGTACCACTCACTTCTTACACTTAGCCTGACATTACCTTTTCAGCCTCCCGTGCCCTAAACCCTGCCTACCCTGCTCTGACCTAAGCCCTTCTCCCATCTCCTTCCCTCCTCTCTTGTCCAATTTACCTATTGTTCATTTATTTGATCTGTCAGCTCTAATAGGTATGAGGACAAAGGCTGAGTGTCCTTACACCCCGGGAAGTGTATTAAAATTCTATGGTACACACCCTGGAGGGGCTTATTACTTTTATAAAATGACTATAAGTAATTTTTTTGGGGGAAGGAAAATGAGTTTCGGCACCAGACCATGCAGTTATAGAGATTTAATTCACGGCCTGGTGACATCTCTCAGCCAATAAAATTTCAAAAAAATGTTCTTGACATTTTATAAAGGATTTTAAGCCCTTCCCAGGGGCATGAAGATGCTCGGCCTTCAGCCTCATGCCTTACTACACTCCCCAGGACATGCATTAAAATCCTGTAATGCACACTCTCTTATCACTCATTACTTACATATTTCCTTCCTAGTTATCGATTAAAAAGTAGTGCTGCCTAATATACAGGGGCTCCCTGGACTCACTGGAGGCCAGACGGGATGGGGAGATCTGACTGAAACCTTTGAGTTCCTGAAAGGCATGAACCAGGTGAACTGTGAGGAACTATTCAGCAGGAATAACAGATCAAGAATGCAGGGGCATGAATAGAAACTGTTGGGGAGGAGGTTCAAGAGGGATGTGAAAGGGTTTTATTTTATAGAGAGGGTGGTTAAACCATGGAACAGTCTACTAGGTGACGTAGTGGGCACCAGTACCATTAATGGTTTTAAGCAGGGTGGGGCTAGAAAGAAGGGCTTCGTAGTTACTCAGGACAGTAGCAGTAAAACTGGGAGCATGAGGGTGGGCTAAAACCCTCTATAGACAGAAGGTCTCTGGGTGTGATAGGGTCGTATGTGCAGACTGCATGGACCAATGATCTTTTTCTGCTGTCATTGTCTATGTTTCTATGTTTCCCTTCAGAGCTATGTGGGACGAACTTTTGTGCCATCCCCACAGAAGATGTGCAGATCTTTTAAATTCTGTGGAATTTATGAAATTCTGCCAAATTTTGTGGACGTCAATTGGAAGTGGAACTACGATATTCCACATGTGGAATTCTTAAAAAAAAAAAAAAAAAAAAAAACTGCAGACTAATATCAGCTGTGGTATTCAGTGTCTTACCTAATCCCCTGATTTACTTGACACAAACCACAGGATAAAAGGCTAGGAATCATGTAGTATGTGCTTTACTCTGAAATGCTTTTTGGAGTTCTGCAAAATTATGAAATTCTGCAATTGGCCTGTCAGCCTTATGGTAGTCCTACCACTGACAACTCTGGTGACCTGAGTTCAGGAATAAGCATGGATCATCAGGGCCAGATGGGATGAAGAGGATTGAGCATTCCAGGGAATGCTGCCCTCCAGGGGAGGGATGGTCATCACACCGCTCTGACACTGTGACCTGTGGATGCACAGATGGCAGTTCAATGACAGCAGTTCAGGGAGGGGGAGGATTCTGTTAGGTACTAAACGGTAAATCCCCAACTCTGCAGCACTGTGATGGCCACCAACCAAAAAGAGGGGAGAAGGCAGGCGGGTATATCCACCAGTGCAGGTGAAGGGAGCAAAAAATATTAGAAAAAGAAAATTCTGAAAGGCATGTTGGACATGAAATTGCCATTTGCCACAAATTCCACCTGATGAATTCCGCATTCCGTATACCTTTATAGCCAATAGCCGTCTGTCTATAGAAACTCACATTTTTAAAAGGAATGGCAAGGTAAACGGTAAGGCACTATTAAGGGTAAGTAGCAGATCAGGAATACAGGGGCATGAGAGGAAACTGATGAGGGGATTCAAGAGGGAAGTCAGAACAATTTATTTTCCGAAAAGGTAGTGGAGCCATGCAAGAATCCCACAACAATCAGCCACGTGATGCAGTGGGCACCAAAACCATCGATGCTGGGACAGAGCGAAGGGTTTAGTGGTTGCTCAGGGTGGTAACGGTAGGGTGGGGAGTATGGGGATGGATAATGTGGGTTAGAACCACATATGGCCAATAGATCCTGGGTTTGTTAGGATTTTATGGGCAGATTGGATGGACCAGTGGTCTTTTTTGGCCATCATTGTCTATGTTTCTGTGGCTTACAGAAGTTTTATATGAACTCGGTTTCTTCCAGCCTACATTCCCCCTCCCCCAGCCCCACACTTTTCTTTCAACCTCTTTGTTCTCTTCCCTAGTGGCCCTTCCACTAACTATATAGCTCTGCCTGACTAGAAATTGTACCAGAAAAATTGCTTAGCAGTTTGAAACATTATACACATAAATAAATCTTTTTGCCATTTTGTACTTTGCTGCTTGTGCACTCTTGACACCAGGCAATACACATTGCCCACAGCCATCCGTGGAGAAGTAATTGTCTTGAAAAGCACAGTGCTGAAAATCCTTTTAGTGAGGACAGGCATTGCAGTGGTGACCCAATTCAGATTCTGGCCCGCTCCTCCGGGAATTTGGTCCAGTTGTTCTGAGTTTATCCAAGTTGGCCCACCTGGGTGGGGATGCGGGGGGGAACAGGAATCCAAGCCAGGCCAAATGTAGTACAGGCATAGCCAACCACTCACAAAAGCAGCTTACAACCTGCTGTGGTGTGCATGCATCACACACAGTGAGGCTACTTCAGCTGGAGAAGTTTCAGTGGTGGCCCTTGCAGATCTCCCACACTTACCAAGCTGGACAATGTGAACTTTAGGGTGTTCAGCTGCTACAGCCTGAAGGTCCTTGGAAAAGAAAGATAAGCATCAATTAACGAAGAAACACAAATAATGAAACCAAGGAATGATCAGAGTTGCTTAATAAGATTGCTTTAAGCTGGTACTTCAAAGAATAGGCTAGGAACTCTCATTATGAAACAACATAGTAACAGAGCATTGTGACGATGGAAGGGACTTAGAGTCTTTTATTGTCTCCCCCAACCCTAGCATGGCAATGCCATCTTGGACTGCCCTGATTCTTTTGTAGGAAATTGACTTGCTGCTTGCTGTGGTGCCAGGGTATAGATGTGTATCTATCTCTGAACTATTTTACTAATCAGGACACTGTCACTTGTGTTTCTTAACTTGACTGGAACACTCATGTGTGTTTCTTAATTTGGCTTTGGTAACTGTAGTTTAAATTTGAATACATTAGGTGATGGATATAAATTATCTGAACTCACCCTGAACTCTCCTTTTTTGTTTTAATTTTGACACCTTATATCAAAATTTCATTGAATATCACCCACATCCAAATCCTCAAACAAATCCATATAAAAAATAAGGGAGTAGTTAACCCCAAACCAACTTCAAATCTACCTCTCAATCTGTTCAACTAATTGAAAGGTGTGTATGTGTGTCCGTGTGTGTGTGTGTGTGTGTGTGTGTGTGTCTCATCAGTTCGTACAGGGTTTAGAGAGAAACAGAAAATTGTTTAACCAGCAAAAAGGCACACTAGGCCAAAGCTCGTTTCCAAGTGTGACCTGGGAGCACAAGGAAATTAAATGATTTGTTCAGGGTCACACAGTATGCAAGTGGGGGCTGTGGGATTCAAACCTAGGTCTCCAGGTTTGCAACTCAGTGCCCTAAACCACAACACTATTTTTATTCTGGGGGTGGGGGGTGGGAGTGGCTATGAGTTTTGGTAACTTTTGCATGATGTGCTGCTGATTTCCAAGTTTAACAGTTCTTGGCAGCAACAATCAGTTCTCTCTCCCAGAGCTACACAGATACATAGACAGTGATGGCAAACAAAGGACAACTGGCCCATTCAGTGTGCCCATCGTACCTGATCATCCTGCTCTGACAGTAGTGGCCATCTCTCCCCTTAGTTTCTGCCTACCCTTCTCTGACTACATCCCTATGCCTGTTCCAACCCCCCTTGGAACTGCTAATCACTTTGACCCTTATCACTTCTTCCAGCAGGTTGTTCCACATGTCCACCTCTCTTTCAGTGAAAAAGTGTTTACAGACATTTTTCTGAATCTCCCTCCTGTCACTTTGAGAGAGTTTCCCCTCATCCCTGTATTTGTGCTCAAGTAAAATACGGCCTTGAAACCTACCCTGTTTATCCTACACAGGTACCTGTATGTTTTTATCATGTCACCGTGGCAACAACCAAACAGCCCTGATGTGAGGTGAACTTGAAAACCAAGTGCAGCTCCATTCTGCGTCATCACCTGTCATGCTGCAGAATTAACTGGCAGTTATAAATTATAATCTGTGACATGCAGATATATTTCTGTGGAACCTACATGATTTAAATAAATAGAGTTCTAATTATATTGGCAGGTTTTCCAAGTCTCAGGGATTTTACACAGAAGGACATTGGTTTATGTTTTTCTTTGGGAGGGAGGGGGAGGTGTCAGAAAAATCTTACCCGAGTTTTTGTTTTAACAAACTTTACACAAGGGGATGAATTTTCATAGGCTGACAGCGTGCTTGCATTAAGCCTTGCATCAAGCTATTGCATTGCCATACCTGTGCCACAGCCAAATGGCACAACTGCACCCTGTTTTATAATCTTGTATGCAGTTGTGATATTTAGACTTCTTTTATGGCAGTTTGTGGCAAAGTCTGACTCTAAGCTGCTTGCAAAGGCCCCGCCAGTGATGCATGCTAGACCACAGAAAAGTGGTCCAGTAGGCGTCAATTTGACAAACAGGATGGAAATTCCTGTGGGTTGGTTTTGAGGGTTTTTTTGGCCTCATGTCTGGGGCGTCATGTCTTTGATGAACCCAGGACTGGGAACACGTTGATTCATCTGTCATTTAGCTCCATGACAGCTCACCCTGGACTATTAACTCCAGTGTCAATTGGCTCCCATGTCAGTTGGTCCCCAGACAATTCATTCCCACTACATATCATGCTGTACAACAACAATATGACTTCCACTTCTACAACACTCGAAACACATTGGCCCATATATTCAAAAGGGTTGCGCATGGCGCAACCCACTGATGTGCCCTGGTGCGATATTTAAAAGAAAAAGTGCACCTGCACAAATCCTGATGCGCCGAGGCGCATCAGTAATGTACGCAGCCACAGGTGGGGGCGGGGGCGTGCCCATGCATATACTACACAGCCAGATATTTAGCCCGGGCCATGCAGAGTTATGCAGGCACAACCCCTATCTGCGCCTGCACAAAGCTGAGCCAAAAAAAAAAAAAAAACGAACAAGTTGAGGGCCACCCACAGGTGAGCTGCTGCATTGCAGGGTGCAACACAGCGGCTGCCGCGCTGGGTGGCCCTCTGTTCCGCTACCTACAGCAGTGCCCCCATGCGCGACCATGGGGCGAAGTGTACCTCCCACCCCCAGGTAGCCCGATCGCGGGCATCGGAGCCCCCCAAGTCAATATCCTGGTGGTCCAATGGACTGCGAGTAGCTCGATCGCGGGTGGCATTCCTCACCCGTCCGAAATCCCTGGTGATCTAGTGGCCCCACCCCACCCGCCCACAGAGCCCCACCACCCCTTCCCCGTCAGCCAGCCAGTGGCAGCACTCACCCACCTGCTGCCCTGCGCCCGCCGACTGACAGCTCGTAGTAGGGCTGCACGCCTATTGGGTCAGAGCATGAGCCAACGGGCGTGCAGCCCATACCGTACTAGTCAGTCCAGATATGTGAATGAAAGGGTGGGAGGGACATTTTGTGGGGTCATCAGTTCGTACAGAGTTTAAAGGGAAACAGAAAATTGTTTAACCAGCAAAAACCATGCTAGTCAGTCCAGATATGTGAATGATATGTGAACTGTTAAACCTGGGAATCAGCAGTACATCATACAAAACCAAAGTTACCAAAACTCATAGCCACTCCTCCTCCCCCCAAAAAAATATAGTGTTTTGGTTTAGGGCACTGAGCTACAAACCTGGAGACCTAGGTTTGAATCCCACAGCCCCCACTTGCATACTGTGTGACCCTGAACAACTCATTTAACTTCCTTGTGCTCCCAGGTCACACTTGGAAACAAGCTTTGGCTTAGTGTGCCTTTTTACTGGTTAAACAATTTTCTGTTTCCCTCTAAACTCTGTACGAACTGATGACCCCACAAAATGTCCCTCCCACTCTTTCATAAAAGCATATCCTTATACCTGGCGTTTATGGTGATATTCAGCACTGATTTTGAGCTCCTAAAGAGGCCCTTGATAGAAATATTACACTGTATATTAATCCCACCCTACCCCAAACACACATGTACATGCTTAAGTTTCTGGAGTAGAACCTAACAATATCTACCTTCTGCAGAACTCTAAGCAATTCCCTGTTGGACAGAGCAATGAGAGGATACTGAACGATCATTTGAAGGGAGGTAGAGAGGGATGGAAGGAAGGAAGGAAGGAAGGAAGGAGGAAGGAAGGAAGGAAGGAAGGAAGGAAGGAAGGAAGGAAGGAAGGAAGGAAGGAAGGCTGGCAGGCAGAGGAGGGAGGGAGAAAGCATACTAGTCAGTCCAGATATGTGAATGAATTCATTCATTCACATATCTGAACTGCTTTCTTGTACGGTATGGGCTGCACGCCCGTTGGCTCATGCTCTGAACCAATGGGCATACAGCCCTACCGAGCTGTCAGTCAGCGGGCGGGGGTGGCAGGCAGGTGGGGTGCTGCCGCCCGCCCGGCTGGCGGAGGGGGCGGGGGTGGTGGGGCTCTGTGGGTGGGTGGGGTGGAGAGCCACTAGATCTCCAGGGATTTCAGACGTGGGGGTGAGGAATGCCACCCGATCGGGCTACTGCGGTCCACTGGACCACCAGGGATATTGGACTTTGGGGGAGGTCTGATGCCCGAGCGACCGGCTACTCGGGGTGGGGGTAAACTTCTGCCTCCGATCGGGCTACGGGGAGACATACAGTTATGCCCGCGATCAGGCTAATCGCGGTCCACTGGACCACCAGGGATTGGAGCCATTCATTACCCTTTACGGGATGTCCCGCGATCGGGCTGCAGGGGGCGTCGGTCCCCGACGGCTGCTGCCTGGAAGGGCGCCAGGCACAAGTCATTGGGGATCGGTGCACCTGCATGCTAATGGCATGCAAATGGGGCCATAATCAGATGCAAATGGCCCCCCATGCGCCTTGCATAAATTATGGCCCCATTTGCATGTCACCCTTTGAATATCGCAGGTGCTGTGCATGGCACAATGGAACTTGTGCCACCACATCTCAATGCTCCATTCTGACCACTTGCACTGGCACAGTTCCACTGCACCATGCACACTGGGGGTGGCCAGGGGGCGATATTCAAAGCAGTTGCGCCATAGTGCAACTCATTGAATATTGCCCTGGCCACACCCTGCATAACTACTATTTTGGCTGGCGCAGGGCTTGCGCCACAAAATGGCGCAGTTTGAATATCTGGGCCATTGCCTCATCTGGTGGGCAAATTGTCCCCACCTGGAGTTTATTTTATAATATTTACACCGAGGGTGTATTGTCTGGGTATGAATTGATGTGGGAGACGATTAACGCTGGAGCGCAATGTTCGGCGTGAGTTGTTCCAGAGCAAAATGACAAAGACAAATTGCCGTGTAGCCCTTAGGACTTGCGGCAAAACTAACCGTTTGAAAATCCAAACCAACATCTCACAGACTGGCCCAGACTGAGTGTAAATTCCCACCCCATCCAGTTGTAATGGACATCCCAGGCAAAACAAAAAACCTTCACCCTAACAGAGTACACATTAGCAGTGTTCCACTACCTTAATTCGACTACAGCTGTACATACTTTTATTCTTCTTTCACTGGAATTATGTGAAACTGTAGAAATTTTGAAAGTGGAATGTTTTTTGAAAAACTGCAGATTAGTAATTCGCCATTTACATAAACTTTGGAATTGTATTTAGCAGATTACAGAAACGGCAGACTCATGTTTTGTGAACTGTGGAATAACATCCCAATGGGTTACATAATCCATGGAACTAAATTCTTTAATTTACATAGAAATGCTTTTTGAAATTTTGTGGAATTAGAAAAGAAAAAGTCAGTGGAATTAAAAGACAAATGCCGAAAAACATTTCAAAAGTGGAATCATCTTTCTGCATCAGTTCCACTTGCCACACGGAATTGTACACACCACCACCTGTTTTGTTTATTTTACGATTTATTTGAGGTAGCCCAGAGGCATACCTCTCAACCTCTTGCCTCATGAATCAGGGACATGGCTTAAAAAAAAAAAAATCAGCGACAAAGATCCCAAATCAGGGACACATTTTAAAAATTGGCACTATTCACTCAGAAAGCTGATATAATAAAGGGATATGTGTTAAGATGCATTTTCTGAAGAAAAATAAGTCTATAACTTTAATGTTTGACATTATTTTGTGATTTTAGTCCCACAGTTCTGTCACAAAAACACAAATTTTATGAGGGATAGAGGAAAATTTTGAGGCAAAATTAGGGACGTCCCTGAAAATCGGGACAGTTGAGAGGTATGCCCAGCGGGGTGGGGCATCTTTGCTTTATTAGAATCCTGCTGCTAGCCAGTTTTATAGCTGTGATGGAGTGAAGCACAAGGGGGTTAAGCCAAGCTCAAGGTCACACGTTCAGTCCCTGGCTGTGGTGGGATTCAAACACTGGGCCTCCTGGCTCACAGTTTGAAGCTCTAATCATAGAAACATCAAAACAGAATTTTACTGCTCTGTCTGTCTAGTTTGTCCTTTTCTGCCTGATCAGTGGAAGACACTGCCATGCTGGGGTTTTACAGGATACAAACCTGAAAAAAGCATTGCATATATCATATTCTTTTATATTCTAGTCCTCTTCAAAATTAAGCTTTTTGGTTTTGCTGCTCTGGGGAGGGCTATCAAAGTTGTTACAGTTAAGCTAAAGCCATGGCCAGGTGGAACATTAACAGTCTATTATTCCTTATGCCAGAAGCCCCTAGACAGTGATTAACTAACTGTTGATATTACCCTTGGAAGTACCTTATTGCTATTATAAAAATATGGTTAACTAACATAATTATTTGCCTTTGAATTCAGTGAGCCATTTGATATCTCTGTGTTATTGCGCTCTGCTGATTAACTTATGATTCTTAGAATGTGGGACACCCTTTTTTATAGGGCATATCATTAACACCACATTGGAATAACAGCGCAGTGACATGCGCACTGTGGAAATAGCTGAGTAAAAACAATGGCATTCACATAACAATGTGGTGATGTTATAGTGCATCCCCTGGCTTTCGCCCTCCTAGAGTCGGCAATCATAACTTTCCCCCTTCACCCAACTTTCACCCTCCTGGAGTCAGCAATCATAAATCTGCCCCCTTGGCTTGCCGTGCTATCATTAGTTTGCACTGTATTTCTGAAGCATAGTTTTTGGTGTCAGCATTTTATCTGTGCTCGTATCTATCGCATTGTATTTCTTTTAGTGGTCTTGTCATGGACCCATTTTATGGCCTTGTTTTATAATATCCATTACATGTAGCCATCTAGAGGCACACATGAGGGGTAACACACTTTTAATGAATTCTCTGGTCATGGTTTATTGTTTAAAATGAAACAACATTAATAGCCCCCTCACACACACACACACACACACACACACACACACTCACTGCACAAAGAAAACCTTAATTTTAAACAGGAGTAGAATATAAAATAGTATGATGCACAAAATGCTTTTTTTTTTTCAAATCTATATCCAGTAAATCCTTGGGGCCTGGCAGTATAGCCTGGAGGTTAGAGTAAGGTGCTGTGAATGAGTTTGGCACATCCAGCAGACTTGGGTTTGATTCCAACAATCTCCACTTGCACACTGTGTGACCCTGGTCAAATCACTTAACCTCCCAGTGTTGACAGGTTGCCCCTGAAAATGGGCAGTGCAATCCAGTGATTAGGTAAGAAAGGGTAGGTTTTAACCTGACACCCATCCCATAAAAAAAAAAAAAAAAAAAAAAAAAAAAAAAAAGCCTTATTTCATGACTTTTACCCCAAATTCTGTCTCAACCTCTGATCCAGTGGATGGATCACAAAATGCTGTCATACTTTAAACAACCCCTGCTGCTGTTTGAAAAACTTTGTAAGAGATTTAGATACAATTCAGTTCAAACAGAAACATAGAATTTGATGGCAGATAAGGACTGCTTTGGCCCACCCAGTCTGCATATTTCCCTACCTGATGGAAAAGCTGCAGATTCTAGTTAAACAGCTAGCTTCCTCCTACCCCCACTAGAATTGCCTTATGTCTGTCCCATGCATTCTTGAATGCTCCTACTGTTCCTGACTCCACAACCTCCTCAGGAAGGCTGTTCCATGCATCCACAACCCTCTCTGCGAAAAGAATATTTTCTAACATTACCTCTGAGCCATCCCCCTCTATCTTCAAATTGTGCCCCCTTGTTCTTGCATATCTCTTTTTCTGAAAGATACTACCCTCTTGTACTTTGTTAATTCCCTTGAGATACTTGAAAGTTTCTATCATGTCCCCCCTCTCCCTCCTTTCCTCAAGGGTATACATATTAAGCTGCTTTAGTCTCTCCTCGTAGGTCTTCTGGTGCAGACCCTGCACCATTTTGGTTGCCCTCCTCTGAACAGCCTCCACTATGTCTAGGTCTTTGCGGAGATGGGGTCTCTAGAATTGCACACAGTAAATTTCAAGTATTTTCTGCAATTTATACCCCCTTTTTTTTTTATTTTGGCTCGCTCTTGCATGCCAGCCAACATCTTGCAGTAGTAGCAGATTTGGAGGCGCGGTCACTGTGATGAATCAGTAGTGTGCACCCTCATTCCCCAATCAGCCAGCATGCAGCCACCACACCAGCAATTCAGAATGTAGCCACCAGGTTCTAAGAAAGGTCCACTACAATGAAAAGCAAGCTTCTCATTGCAGCAACACAATGACACACCACCCATCGCATGTGTGGCAGCATGCCACCTAGCCCAAAGCATGCTCGCCCACTTCAGTTAGTCGGCGGGGAGCCCACTCCCGTTGGCATCATGACCCCCCCAAATGCATGCCGGTGCCCAATCCCCCTTGGCATCATCTTTCCCAACAGTCTTTCTTTGCTGCTGGGGGCCCAATCTCAGTCGACTTGGTCCCCCTTCCCTGTTTATTTTGCCGACGGGGAAGCCCACTTCCCATTGGCATAATGTCTCCCCCATCTGTTGTGTGCTGAGGGGGGTGCCCAATCCCCCTTGGCTCTTGCCCATTCCCCTTTGTTATGTGCCAATGGTGGTGCCCAATCCACCGTCAGCTACAGCTCCCCCAACAAAAAAATAATCAGGTGACGCACTGGGAGACCACCCCAGCATGCCAAATGTCTCTGTAATTTAAAAAAAAAATTCCACGATGTTCCCTTTTTTTATGTGGATTGCATACATGTGCAAGAAACATATTGCGACAGCTTTCCAGAAGCAGGTTGTGGAGGCGCGGCACTGTTGTGGCCAATGCCCCCACAGTCTTTAAAGGCTTGGCCCACTTTCCTCAATGCCATGGCATGCTGCTGTTGACACTAGTTCAGCCAGCGTACCACAACCTTGTAAGGTTTCAGCCACTGCAATCAAGGGCCGCGTCATCACTGCAGCATAAGCCATTCACTGCAATGAGGAACCGACCTGTCATTGCTGGGCAGAATCTTGTTACAGTGATACTGTTTGTGAACATGGCTGAGGCTTGCAACCATGTTCACAAACAATATTAAGCCTTCCTGCTGAGGGGGTGCCCAATCCCCCTCGGCAGCATGTGCCGCCCCACTATGTTTGTTTGCTGACGGGGCCCCCAATCCCAGTCGGCTTCAGTGCCCCTAGGTTGATGTTACCGATGGGGGAGCCCACTCCCTCTTGGCATTATGTAACCCCCCCCACTTTTGTTGTGTGCCAATGGTGTGCTCAATCCCGTTGGTATAATGTCACCCCACTTTGTTGTGTGCTGACAGGGTGCCCAATCCCCGTCTGCATAGTTTAACCCCTTTTGTTTTGTGCTGATGGGGTGCCCAATCCCCATTGGCTACAGCTTCCCAAAAAAGACTCGCTGGCATGTTGGGAGCCCACCCAGTGTGCCACATGGCCCTGTAAAAACAGAAGCGGTCCCACAATGTTTTTTTCCCTGTGGAAAAAGAGCGGTCCCTCGGCGGTCTCCTGACCCCTCCCACAACCTCATCGACCCACTGTGCACCCTGCCTCCCCACCTCACCCCATACTTACCTCCGGAGTCTGGCGCGACCATCTTCGGTGGACCGGGAACACGTCTGCATTCTTCAAAGCCGACCGCAAACTGAGAAAATGCCGGTCAGCTGTATAATGGAATAAATAGGGTTTTTTCCAACTTTGATGCATATGTCAGGCATTTTTTTGGAATTCTGGCATCAAATTTTCAACATGGTTTTTTGGGGACCCCTCCTCATGAATTCTGGCACTGTCATGGCGTTATTCGGCCCCAAAAGGTGATTTTGCAGTCACTGTGCAGAATCCTCTTTTGGGACAGATTAACAAAACAACAGTGCCAGTGTTCATTAGGTGGGCTCTCAAAAAGCCTATGTTGCAAATTTGTTTGGGAAAAATCCCAAAAATGGCTGTTTTACGAGTATGCTTTGCGCAGTTGCTATGCAGGCTCGTAACTTTGCGAATTAGCAATATTTTCATGCCAGATTTTCATCATTGGCATTTTTTCAGACCTCCTTGTGAACAGTATAGTTGTCATTTTCCACATCCTGGCCAAAATGTGTTTTCGCACTTCCAGCACAGAATAGCGCAGTCGCTGTGGGAAATCAGTGTTCAGGACAGATTAAGAAAATGACAGTGACACTGTTCATGAGTAGAGGTCCTAAAATGCCTATGTTGAAAATTTGGTAATGATACTCCATAAAATGACTGTATTATGAGCATGCATTGCGCAGTTTGCACGCATGTTCGTAACTTCGCGAATTAATAATATTTTCACTCCAGATTTCCAACATTGCCATTCTTCTGCACCTCTTTATGAACAGTACAGCTTTCATTTTTCACATCCTGGCCAAAATGTGTTTTCGCAGTTCTGGCGCAGAGTAGCGCGGTCGCTGTGGGAAATCTGTGTTCGGGGCACATTATCATAATGACAGTGACACTGTTCATCAGCAGAGGTCCTAAAATGCCTATGTTGAAAACTTGGTGACAAAAGTCCATAAAATTGAGTGTGTTATGAATGTGCATTGCACAGCTTCCATGCACGCTCGTACCTTTGCAACTTTGCAATATTTTCAATCCAGCTTTTCAACATTGCCGTTTTTCCACACCTCCTTATGAACAGTGCAGCTGTCATTTTTCACATCCTGGCCAAAATGTGTTTTCGCTCTTCCAGTGCACAATAGCGCGGTCACTGTGGGAAATCAGTGTTCAGGACAGATTAAGAAAATCCCACTGACACTGTTCATGAGCAGAGGTCCTAAAATGCCTATGTTGAAAATTTTGTGATGAAACTCCATAAAATGACTGTGCTACGAGAGTGTGTCGTGCAGTTTCCACGTACCCTTGTTTGTTTGCAAATTAGTAATATTTTCACGCCAGATTTTCAACACTAGCATTTGTTCACACCTCCTTATGAACAGTACAGCTGTCATTTTTTACATCGTGGCCGAAATGTGTTTCCGTGCTTCCAGTGCAGAATACAGCAGTCGCTATCGCAAGTCAGTGTTTGTGACAGATATATTGTTGTAACTTCTATTTGTCCTTTTATTTCCTTGGTCATGTATGTACTGTGTTGCATGTATGTATAATGTGTGTATTTGTATTTTCTTTAAAATGAAACTGATGTTTTTGTACAGTAGGACCTCACTGTAAATTAGCTGATGCTAAATTGGGTTTTATCCTGCTTCCGATATCAGAAATAAACTTTTTACTACTACTACTACTACTACTACTACTACTACTACTACTACTACTACTACAACAACAACATTAGGTTTGAATGACTGGGAAGTGACCGTGCTCAACTGAGCTCTGTCGGGACTGCTGCAGATTTCTTTGTGGGCAGGAAAAGGCGGCAATGTGCGCGAGGGCCCAGTACAAAGAGCAGCCTGCAGCAGTGGGAGAAACAGAACAAGCTACTGAGAGAGGGGGAGTAAGCGAGCTCAATGGAGCTCTATCGTGACTGCTGCGGATTTCTTTGTGGGCAGAAAAGGGTGGCAATGCAGGCAGGACCCCAGTACAGAAGGGCAGCCTGCAGCGCTGGCAGAAACAGAATGAGCGAGTGAGACAGGGGGAGTGAGTGAGGCCAACAGAGCTCTGTCAGGACTGCTGCAGATTTCTTTGTGGGCAGAAAAAGATGCCAACAGTGGCAGGAGCCCAGTACAAAAGGGCAGCCTGCAGTGCCAGGAGAAACAGAATGAGTGAGTGAGACAGGGGGAGTGAGCGACCTCAATGGAGCTCTGTCGGGACAGCTGCAGATTTCTTTGTAGGCAGAAAAAGGTGCCAATGCAGGCAGGAGCCCAGTACAAAAGGGCATCCTGCTGCGCCGGGAGAAACAGAATGAGCGAGTGAGAGAGGGGGAGTGAGTGAGCTCAACGGAGCTCTGTTGGGACTGCTGCGGATTTGTCTGTGGGCAGAAAAAGGCAGCAATGTACGCAGGGGCCCAGTACAAAAGGGCAGCCTGCAGCAGTGGGAGAAACAGAATGAACGTGTGAGAGAGGGGGAGAGAGTGAGTAGGCTCAATGGAGTTCTATCGTGACTGCTGCAGATTTCTTTGTGGCCAGAAGAAGGTGGCAACGCAGACAGGAGCCCAGTACAAAAGGGCATTCTGCAGTGCTGACAGAAACGGAACGAGTGAGTGAGTGAGAGAGGGGGAGCGAGTGAGGCCAACAGAGCTCTGTTGGGACTGCTGCAGATTACTTTGTGGACAGAAAAAGGCGCCAACAGAGGCAGGAGCCCACTATAAAATGACAGCCTGCAGCGCCAGGAGAAACAGAATGAGCAAGTGAGACAGGGGGAGTGAGCGACCTCAGCGAAGTTCTGTCAGGACAGCTGCGGATTTCTTTTTGGGCAGAAAAAGGCAGCAATGCATGCAGAGGCCCAGTACAAAAGGGCAGCCTGCGGCGCCAGCAGAAACAGAACGAGCGAGTGAGAGAGGGGGAGTGATCCACCTCAATGGAACTCTGTCAGGACAGCTGCAGATTTCTTTGTGGGCACAAAAAACGTACCAATGTAGGCAGGAGCCCAGTACAAAAGAGCAGCCTGCAGCACCGGGAGAAGCAGAATGAGTGAGTGACACGGGGTAGTGAGCGAGCTCAACGGACCAATGCAATCAACATTCGGCATCGACAATTATTATTTTTTTTTCTTCACCCTGTAAAAAAGGAAACGGTCCCTCGCGGTCTCCCTGCCCTCTTCACAACCCGGGCCCAACCTCTGCACACCCTACTTTCCAACACACACCTTCACCCCATACTTACCTCCGGAGCCCAGTGTGACAATCTTCAGTGGACCAGGAACCCGTCTGCACTCTTCAAAGCCAACCACAAACTGAAGAAATGCCGGTAAGCTGTATAATGGCATAAATAGGATATTTTCAACTTTGGTGCATATCTCGGGCATTTTTGGGATTTCTGACACCAAATTTTCAACATGGGGTTATTGGGACCTCTCCTCATGAATTCTGTCACTGCCATGGCATTATTCGGTCCCAAAAGATGATTTTGCAGTCACTGCGTGGAATCACCTTTCAGGACCAGTTAACAAAATGACAGTGCCACTGTTCATGAGGGGGATCTCAAAAAGCTTATGTTGCAAATTTGGTGGAAAAAATTAGAAAAATAGCTGTTTTACGAGCATGCATTGCGCAGTTTCCATGCACGGCTCGTAACTTCATCAATTTGTAATATTTTCACTCCAGATTTTCAAAATTGGCATTTTTCCACTCCTCCATATGAAGAGTACAGCTGTCATTTTACATATCCTGACCAAAATATGTTTTCACACGTCCAGCGCAGAATAGCGTGGTCGCTGCGCAAAATCAGTTTTTGGGACAGTTTGAGAACATGACAGTGCCACTATTCATAAGCAGAGGTCCTAAAATGCCTATGTTGAAAATTTAGTGATGAAAGTCACCAAGTCAAATGGGGGTGGGGAACCAGATGATCAGATGGACAGGCAATTGGCTCCAGGACCGGACTCAGAGGGTCGTAGTTGGTGGGATAGTCTCATCCCCAAGGAGGGTCATTAGTGGGGTCCCACAGGGATCAGTCCTTGGGCCCCTTCTTTTCAACACCTACGTATCTGACATAAGGACAGGAATCAGGAGTGAGATGAGTCTCTTTGCAGATGACTCGAAACTGGGGGCGGTGGTGGATGGGGAGGAGGGGAGGGTGGCCCTACAGGGGGACCTGGAGGCTGTGGAAAGATGGTCTAGAAAGTGGAAGCTGAGGTTCAATGCAGGGAAGTGCAAGGTACTCCACCTGGGGGCCAGAAACCCAGGCCAAGTGTACACCCTGGGGGAAATGCTACAAGTCTCGATGGCTGAGAGGGACCTGGGGGTGGTGGTGGATGTCAAGATGAACAACTCAGACTTGCAGGAGGGCAGCAGCCAAGGCCAACAGGATGCTGGGATGCATCGCTAGGGGGATCACCTCCAGAAGGAGGGAAGTGATACTCCCTCTGTATAACTGCTTGGTGAGGCCGCACCTTGAGTACTGCGTGCAGTTTTGGAGGCCACACTTAAAGAGGGACATTAACCTCCTGGAGAGGGTCCAGAGGAGGGCAACCAAAATGATTTGGGGCTTGGGGGACAGGACCTATGAGGAGAGGCTCGAAGAGCTAAATATGTACACATTGGAAGAGAGAAGGGACCAGGGGACATGATAGAGGTCTTCAGGTACATGAAGAGGGTAAATAGGGGAGGAACAGTCAGGGTGCTTCGAAGGAAGGAGGAAGGGGCCACTAGAGGGCATGGGTGGAAGCTGGAGGGGGGGAAGATTCAGGGGAGAAAGAAGGAGGTGCTACTTCACCGAGAGGGTGGTGGAGCCATGGATTGTACTGCCTAGGGGGCTGGTGGAGGCAGAGACAGTGGAGGGGTTCAAGAGGGGGTGGGACAGGTACAGGGGAAGGGTTCTGGAAGCAAAATCCAATGCAGCAAGAATATCCGGAACTGGGAAGGGAGAAGCCAGAGAAGGCGAGGGGGATAGCAAGGTCAGCACCCAGGGTGGGGGCTGACCAAACGAGCAGACACGAAAGACCGTTGGGCCTATTCTGCTGGCATTTTAGTATGTTAGTAAAGTCTATAAAATGACTGTGTTACAAGTGTGCATTGTCCAGTTCCCACACACCCTTGTAACGTCGCAAATTTGTAATATTTTCATGACACATTTTCAACACTGGCATTTTTTTCCACCTTCTTATGAACAGTACAGCTGTCATTTTTCACATCCTGCCCTAAATGTGTTTTCGCACTTGTGACGCACATGCTCATGATTTCACTAATTATCCATATTTTCACTTCAGCTTTTCAACATTGCCATATTTTTTTTTTTTTTTTTTTACACACCTCCTCATGAACAATGCAGTTCTCATTTTTTACATACTGCCCAAAATGTGTTTTTGGACCTGTGTCGACAAGTGGCATAGCTGCTGTGCAAAAACACCTTTCACCTAACAAACTGATAGTGACGCTCTTCATGACGTGGGGTCACAAAAAGCCCATGTTGAAAATTTGGAGTGAAAATACCAACACACGCCTGAGGCATTAGGGTTTCCAACTATAACACTCCACCCTGTGCAGACTGGCAGGCGTCAGGGGTGTGACTTGGGATCATCAGCTGTAATGCTTCCTGTTCCACCCCCACCCTGTAGCCAGTGATACACATCGTGGTGTGCCTTACAGTGTTCGACCACAAAGTTCACCCCATTCTCCTATACTGCACCCACCTCAGCGTATTTCCCTATGGAATGGGGTACATATAACGCCCAAAGACCCCAAAGCACACCACGACACTCGTCACTGTCTACAGGGTAGGGTGAGGCAAAATGGCATGGACGTTATAGCTGATGACCCAGGCACACCCCAATGCCTGTTGGTCTCTACAGGGTGGGGGTGGGGTTGGCATCACTTCAATACTTCATTGCCATTCCTATTATGCGTCTCTAACTCCTGCACAACCAATGCCAAAGCCAGCAAGACAACATTCGGCATTGACAAATGGTTGTTTTACTATGGAGGACAGTTGCATGAAAACAGGATCACTATTCCCCAGATGTTATCTGCTCTATTCCCTTGTCTACACCTGACATCATGCTCCCACATTTATAACATCATAATTATCTCCACAGCAACAGATTGTGATATCATAAATAGAACTGTAACGTCAGGTGAAGATTAGCAGCCAGAACAGATGGGCTAAAATCCTAGTTTCAAGCAAAAGTTCTTAGTAACAAAGAAATTTGTTTATTTATTTGTTTAAAAGTTGATAACTGGGAAAGGCACACTGAGCCAAGGCTCGTTTACAGGTGGGAAATGGGGAACAGGAGAATAAATAAGAATCCCATCATATAAGCAGTTGGAGACAGTAGAGACATCACTGTAACAGATAGCAGTAGTGAGGACTAATGCAATGCTAATATACTAAGTTTGACCTGTATACAATGAGGATTTAAGTGTGGGTGAATCAATACAGCTCTACAGTTATGTATTAAGCAGCTGGACAGCTCAGAATTATGCTCAGGGGGAGGCAGGTGCAGGGTGGGGGAGGGATGAGTTTTATTTGCTGCTTGAGGAATAGGAATGAAGGGGAGTTTCAAGGGCTAGGGGGTAGTTGGTTCCAGAGGCAGGAGACATGGGATGAGAAGGCAGAGAGGCCTGAAGAGGACTGACTATGAGGAATGGAGAACGTGTGGGAGTGAAAGGAGTGCAGGGAGTAGGATGGTAATGGGGTAGGAGTGAGGGTGGAGGTGAGGTAAGGAGGAAGGAGGTCAAACCAGTATTTGACAATGAAGATTAAGGAGTGGATGTGTCTTCTGTGTGAGAGGGAGGGAAGGTTTAAGGAGGAGAGAGCAATGATGAATCGGAAGTGGGGAGTTGATAACGAAGTGGTAGATGGAGTGGAGGAGGGTATCTAGGAAAGAGAGCATGGGTGGTGGGGCCGAAGCATAGATAACATCATCATAATCGAACAGGGGGAGGATGGTATTGGAGAGCAGGATGTGGCGGAGGTGAAGGGGGATGCAATCTTTATTCCGATAGAGTACTTCGAGTTTGGGGTGAAGTTTTGCGCACATGGGATCGATATGGATGGAGTAGTCAAGGGGCTGATTGAGCTAGAGGCCCAAGTATTTATAGGAAGTTACAGAGTCAAGGATGGATCCATCCAACATGGTGAAGGAGGGGCAGAGATGCAGCTTAGCCAGCTTGTGTGGGGTCCTGAAAACCATGGAGATGGTTTTCTTGGTGTTGACTTTTAGAGAGTTATCTTGAAACCAATAGAGGACACAGTTCAAGTCAGATGGGAGGTCAGGGTGGATGGAGCCAGGGGTAGGACTGGAGGTGAAGAGGATGGTGTTGTCTGCTTAGAGGTGGATATTAGAGTGTTGGCAGACAGTTGGAAGGTCATTGATAAATAAATGAAAAAAAGAATTGGACCAAGAATAGATCCTTGGGGTACTCCAGAGAGGATGGAGAGGGGAAGTGATACAGAGTTGCCTACCAAGACTGACTGCATCCTATGGAAGAGGTAGGAGCTAAACCACTTTACAGTGGAGGAGGACAGACCAGCTCTGGAGAGTTTTTGTAGGAGAAGTGGGTGGGAGGGGGAGTCGAAGACTTTGGCAAGGTCTATAAAAACTGATGCGGTGATGTGCCTGCAGTCTATGGCAGCAAGGACAGAGTTAGAGACTCAGAGGATAGAGGAGATAGTGCAGTGTCTTTTGCAGAAGCTGGCTTGGTAGTCAGAGAAGAAATTTCAGGAGGAGAGGAAGTCGGACAACCTAGAGAGGATCAGTGTCTCTTGGAGCTTGGCTAGTGCAAGGAGGAGGCAGATGGGGCAGTAGTTGCTTGGAAGAGATGGATCCCCACCCTTTGGGCGGGGGATTACTCTGGTAAGTTTCCATGGAGTGGGTACAGTGTTGGCGGCTAAAGAGAGATTGAGGATGGAGGTGAGGGGGGTGGTGATAGCCCAATCAGAGAGGTGCAGGAGTAAGGGGTGGAGGCCATCAGGGCTCAATCTGTTGGTATTTAAGGAGATTAGGGCAAGTTAGACCTCTGAGGAGGAGGCGAGGAGTTGAAGCCTGCAAAGTGGGGTGGGGAGTGGGGGTGAGTCAGGGAGTGCAGGATGTGAAGTGTTTGTTGAAGATGTATGCCACTGATGAAGGGTCCAAGATTAGTTCCTCTTTTTCAGTAGGGTAGGTGGCATGATGGGGGGTTGAGGGGGACTTGATTGTTGGCCAGGAGTACAGGCTAGGATTATGGGAGAGGTGAGATTTGAAGTATTTAGACTTGGCTTGGTGAATTTCTTTGGTGTACCTGTTCCTGAGGAGTGGCTTTCCTGGAGGCTTAAGGAGGAGCTTTGAAACGGGACCAGGCATGATCTCTAGCTTTACAAAGAGAGAGGATTTCAGACATAATCCAAGGTTGTTGGTGATGTCTTATCTGGGATGTGCGGAGGGGTGCGTTATGGTCCCAGACTGAAGTTAGGGTGGAGTTGAAGTGTTGGAAGTCCATGTCAACATCAGTGGATGAAAGGACAGGGGTCCAGTCTGTCAAGTGGATGTCAGAGAGATGGAGGTCAGGGGATATACGTTTGAGTGTATGGTAGGTGACGTATTTGGGGGGTGCGAGTGGTGGAGATGAGCCCACCTAACGCAATAGGTAATGCAATGGTCACTTATTACATCAGTTAGGGCTCCAGCTGATGAAATGCGATGGGGGTGGGAAGAGAGGATCCAATCAAGAAGGGTGTGGTTGAAGGAGTGGGAGTCGAGACAGGTGTGGTCAGAGATAAGTTGGGTAAGTTTGAGAGCTTCGCTGGAGTCCCTTTTGGTACCGGAGGAGGGAGAGAGACAGTTATGGTAGCAGTCTCCCAGCATTACTAATTCCTCTGTTGAGGAAAAGAAGGTGATGGTGTTAATTCAGGAGGTGGGGGATGCAGGGATGAGTTTGGGGTAGGCATAAAAGGTGCAATTAATGATGGGGACAGTGGATGGGAGGGCTAGGCAGGCAAGGAGAACTTCATAGGATGTTGGCACAGCTTTGTGGTAGATGATGGAATAGAGGATACAGCTCTGAATGTACATGGGCAAGCCTCCACTCCACCTACCACGGTCCTGACAGTAGATATCAAAGCCAGGCTGGTGAAGACTAGAGTTGGGGATCCGGGAGGAGAGCCATGACTCACAGATACAGAGTATATCCAGTGGGTGCTGAGATATCCAAACTTTCAGCAAGTCTAGTTTAGGGAGAATACTATAAGCATTTACATGGCAAACATGGAGTCCTTTGTGGGTGATGGGGTTGTGATTTGGGAGGAAGGTTGGATTCTACATCACCCGAGAGGCAGAGGAGGAGAAGGAGGAGAAGGGAAGGCAGGAGATGTTTAGTGACAAGGAAGCAGAGCTAGAGGCTGCATGATGAGTGGGAGAGACTAGAAAAGAAGGTGTGAATGGAATGAAGAGTTGTGAAGTTGTGAGAGAATTGCTGTCCCAGATAGCTGTGAGGAAGGTAGGCGGTATAATGGCCACTACTGGTTGTTTATGATAGGATGCAAATGGGGAAGTAGGGTGTTAGAAAAAATGCAGAAAATTGGTTTAAGCTAAAAAGGCACTACAGTTACAAAATTAAGGCTACAAGTCACAAAACATGGGCTCACTAATGAAACCAGCTATGCAGCATGTAAGGAATTATATGTTCACTAATTTAAAAGGCTAAGCAGCATTTAAGAATTATATGCAGTATTTCATTAATTCTACAGGGAGGCAAGAGTCCATTTGAAAAAAGGCACCAAAGCAGCAAGTGGCTGGCCCCACTTGTGCCAAGCAGGTATCTGGGTGAGTCTCCGTACCTGATTCAAACTGCAGAACTGAGCCCGGGGGTGCTATTGCTGGGCTCAAGTCCCAAGGGGTGGGCTGATTTAAACTGCAGGATTGAGTCGGGGCGGGGGGCAGGGCTTGAGTCCCGAATGGAGTGGGCTGATTCAAACTGCAGGACTAAGCTGGGGGGCATGGCTCGCTAGGCTTGAGTCCTGAAGGGAGTGGGCTGATTCAACCTGCAAGACTGAGCTGGGGGAGTCACAGCTTACTGGACACGAGTCCCAAGGGGAGTGGGCTGATTCAAACTGCAGGGTTGATCCCGGGGCGGTCACAGCTTGCTGGGCTTGAGTTCAGAGGGGAGTGGGCTGATTCAATCTGCTGGACTGAACCTGGGAGAGGGTTCACTGCTTGCTGGGCTTGAGTCCCAAGGGGAGTGAACTGATTCAAACTGCAGGACTGAGCTCAGGGAGGTCATGGCTTGCTGGCCTTAAGTCCTGAGGGGAGTGGGCTGATTCAAACTACAGGATTGAGGATAATAATAAAAGAAAAAATATATAAGCTGCACTGTGTCTCAATAGTACATTTTTACAAAATTGTCCCAATTGCATCAAGGGGTCTTTGAATGGCCGTTGCCCCAAGTGTGTACATCTGGCATATTTTCTGGTGTCCTACCAGCCTCCCCTCACCACCACCTGACACTATCATAACCTGATCCAATCTCTCTAAGCCATCCCACTCCTTTCCATTTGCATTATTGGGCAGATACCCATTTTTACTAGTCTCTTCCCCAACCCATGATGTGGGGGGGGGGTAAAAGCTGATATTCATTCCAGTATCTCAGTCACTCCATCATCCCACAGCACTAACAATGACACCTTTTAAGGTATGTAGGTGGGGGGAGGGGGAAAGGGCTCCGCAGACTATAATACAGTAGAGAAGATGCCCACATGGAAAATTATTTTACAGGATCTGGCTAGAGAGGGTAGATTTAAAAAAGACAGCATCAGTTGGGTAGGGTTTGGCAGGATGGCAAATGCTTTATAAGGTATCCATGGAAACATAGAAATTGTCAGCATATAAGGACCGCTAGGCCCATCTAGTCTGCCTGTAAGCCCCGTACTTGATTATGGCTTCTGACCCTCCCTCTGCTTTACCTCTATGGTTCCTCTATGTCTGTCTGATGCATGTTTAAATCCAACCACAGTGCTTGCTCCCACTACCTCTTGTGACAGACCATTCCATGTGTCCACCACCCTCTCAGTGAAGAAAAACGTCCTCATTCTCTCTTAACTTGCCACCTTCCAATTTCATGTCATGCCCCCTCATTTTTGTACTTCTCCTGTATTGGAAGATGTCTCCCTGCTGCACCTTGTTTATGCCATTGAGGTACTTGAATGTCTATCACGTCCCCTCTCTCCCTCCACTCCTCCAGCAAATACATATTGAGGTTCCTTAATCTCTCCTTGTAAACTTTGTGGTGAGAGCCCCGTACCATCTTATCCAGGGATGAAGGAGGGAGTGGAGGATTGGAGATGATGGGTGGAGCTGAATGTTTAGGCATGGGACTAGCTCTGGCCTCCTGCTTGCTGTAAACTTTGTTTTGCAGTGGATCTGGGGTCAGATTTTCAAAGGGCCAAAGATGGCTCTGAGACCAAATCACATACCACTTACCATAACGTGCCAGTGTGGGGAAAAATCTCTGCACTGGTGAACATTCCAGTTTTTAGTCTGTGGTGCGCACAGGTGGCAAGCACAGCTGTGAAGGATGTTACGCTGGTCCTACCAGGCACAGCATTTCATTATAGCTGCACATGGAAAATGCCCACAAGCTGTCAGAACTTGTGGAGCTGGTTGCAAACTGGCTATGCATACAAAACTACGGTGCATGCGTCAGAACCTGGGGGTGCACAAGTGAACCCACCCTTTGTGCCCAGGTTTTACTGCCCGTGCACAACTTTCTTCCCCTTTGAAAATCCAGCCCCTGGGCTGAACAACATAGTTTGGGTTCTTGAACATGAATACTCAGTGGATAGTCATCTAAAGATTTTTTTATTAAAGAGTAACTCTCTATTACAAGAAAAAGCTTAAAAACACTAGATTTACACCAATTATGATTTAACTTTGTCTTGTAGTTGTTATTTGTGTTTACTCTCCCCAGTTGTTGGTCTACTAAATTGCATAGATAATAGAAATTTTTTCGCTGAGTCTTTCAAAATGTATCCGACTCTCCCCTGCTAACCACACAATTGCTGTTTGTGACATCACAGTCTGTTTTCATGGTGACCACTATGATGCCAAAAACAAAGGCACTGTGTGGTTAACAGGGGAGAGGCAAATGTTTCCAAATGTTTTATACAGACTTTTTAGATAGACTATCAGGCTGTGCTGTAAATCTTGGAAAGGGAAATTGAAAATGCAAACAAATGTATTCTCTAGTAAATTCTAACAGCTGAAACACCTTATTTGTGAAAGTGCATGCTGAAGCATAGAGTTGCTCTTTAACGTTTCCTATTTTTTTTTTTTTTTTTTACAGAAGGGAACAAGAAAAGATTCACATTTTGCATGTAAGCATGATAACAGCCTCATTCTCTTTGTGTTTGGATCCTCATCGTTAAGCTCATTGTAGCATCATCCCTCACACTCCAGTTCGATGCATATATTGACTGATTTAAACTTTGTTGGAGTAGGAAGGAACACTGAACTGTGAAGAACTTGTTTATGGGTGCGTCTGGGGGGGGGGGGAGAGATGAAGTTGGTGCATACCAACAAAGCACGTCAGGATTTACAAAAAGTACAGGAAAATAACTGTCTTAAAAATTGTGCTGGGTAACAGCCACAGCTACAGCATAGACAGCACTTGGCTGGTATTGATGACATCGGCACCAGCTGAACACGGTCTGTACTCTAGCTGTGGCTGTTACCATGAGCTGTCAGCTGTAAATGCAGTAATAGCAATGAGTTCTAAATTACATGAGGCCGGGAATTTGCAGGCCCCTTCTTTAGGGATGGGAGGATTGTCTCTATATCACATCAGGACCCCCTAAGACTGGTCCACCTTGACTGAACCCTGAAAAACAAAATCATTTATGATACACTACTGATTTAACCCAATCCAGTCCATTAATCAGCTTGGATCTACCAGTGACCCGATTTGATGCTGTCCAGTCTACTGATCGGTTTGGAATGCCAGTAACCCGATTTGACCCTCTCTAATTCATTGATTGGTTTTGATCCACCAGTGACTGGATTTGACCTTGCCTGGTCCATTGATCATTTTGGATCTGCCAGGAAACCACCTGCACCCTTTGTCCAGATAATGTAAGTGGTTTGGGATCTTTACCTATGTCTGTCATTAGACCCAGTCCCAATCTGTGCCTGACTTACTTCTGGCCCAGTCTGAAAAATGCCCCAACTCTGGCAAACCTGAGAACATCAGAGTGAATCAGAACCTTTTCTCAAAATATAAGAGTTAGAATCAGAACTGGGTCACTGCTGACCCTCTCATCTTTAAGTTTGATGTATGCACTGCAGGTACAATTCATTCTCCATTTAACCAGAGCATTCCAAAAAGCCACTTTAAAACCATTTGCCTCTTTGGGTTGGGAATGTATTGGAAATGTATGGCAAAGTTATCAGTCTGTGCTCTAGCGTAAAGCAACAAGCACCTGTCAATGCCGAATGTTGTCGCGCTGACATTGGCTTTGGTAGTGCAGTGAGGGAAAACTTCTTGGGCAGGATGTGAAAAATGACAGCTGTATAGTTCATAAGGAGGTATAAAAAAATGCCAGTGTTGAAAATGTGGCATATAAATATTGCAAATCTGCGAAGTTACAAGGGTGCGTGGGAAATGCGCAATGCACGTTTGTAACACAGTCATTTTATGGATGCTGTGCACCAAATTTTCAACATAGGTATTTTAGCACCTCTGCTCATGTACAGTGTCACTGTTATTTCCTCAAACTGTCCCAAAAAGTGATTTCGCACAGCGACAGGCTTATTCTGCACGCCAGACATGCAAAAACACATTTTGGGTAAGATATGTGACATGACAGCTGTACTGTTCATCAAGAGGTGCGGAAAATGCCAATGGTGAAAATCCAGAGTGAAAATATTACAAATGCACGATGTTCGAGTGTGCGTGCAATCTGTGCACGCTCGTAACACGGTGTTTATGATATCATCACCAAATTTTCAACATAGGAGTTTTAGGACCTCTGCTCATGAACAGTGCCACTGTCATTTCATAATCTGGCCCGAACACTGATTTCCCACAGCAGCCTACGCCATTTTGCGCCGGAAGTGCAGAAACACATTTTGGCCAGATGTGAAAATGACAGCTATACTGGTCACAAAGAGGTATACAAAAGTACACTGTTGAAAATCTAGTGTGAAAATATAGAAATTCAGCAAGTTAGGCACCTGCGTGGTAATTCATACGTCACGGCTAAATAGAACAACAATTTTTTGATTTTTCCACAAATTTGCAATATAGGTTTTGAGAGCCCACCTCAAGAACAGTGGCACTGTCATCTCATTAATCGGTCCCAAAAGGTGATTCCTCGCGGTGACTGCGAAATCACCTTCGGATCGATTAACGATATGACAGTGACAGAAATTCATGAGGAGGGATCCAAAACCCATACGGAAATTTGGTGTAAACATTCCCAAAATGCCTGAGATATGCATTAAAGTTGAAAAAATCCTATTTATTCCATTATACAGCTTACCGGCATTTCCACAGTTCGCAGTCAGCTTTGAAGAGTGCAGACATGTTCCCAACCCACCAAAGATCGTCGCGTTAGACTCGGAATTAAGTATGGGGTGAGGGTGTGTGGGGAGGCAGGGTACACAGTGGGTGGGTGCGGGTTGTGGGGGTAGGGAGACCACCGAGGACAGTTTAGTTCTTTATAGGTAAAATTAAAAAAAAAAAACTAACATACATCGGGGGACCCGTTTTCGTTTTAATAGGTGCTTTGGCATGCTGGGGTGGGTTCCCAGCATGCCACCTAATGTGTGTGTGTGTGTATGTGTGTGGGGGTGGGTGTTTTAGCCGATGGGGGAGTAGGCACCCCAAATCAACAAACAAGGAAAGGGGAGCCATAGAGCTGAGTGGGATTAGGCACCCCCTCAGCAAGCAAAAAATGGGAAGGGTGAACACATTATGCTGTGGGGAGGGCTCCCCATTGGCAAAATTCAAGGGAGGAAGGATACATGCCGGCGGGGATTGTGCCCCGTCGGCAAAGAAACTATTGGGGGCGCATGATGCGAGGTGAGCACCCCTCGGCAATCAAAAGGTTACATGATGCCGACGGGATTGGGCACCCCCATCGGCACACAATAAAGGGTGGTGTTGACAGGCAACAGCGGCAGTCACTGCCGCCATGTTGCCTGCATGAAGGGGGAGGCGTGTTGTGGTCACGCTGCATGAGAGCTTCGCTCTCATTGCAGTGGACCTTTTCTCGCATGTCTTCACCTCATTAGCTAGGCAGGGTGTCAACCCCTGCTGCTGGCTGACTGGGGAATGCGGGACACACCTACTGGTGCATGTCCTGCATTTGCCCAACAGTGACCGAGCTTCCAAATCTGCACTACCGTAAGATGTTGGCTGCGCAAGCGCACCAACATAAAAATTGCAGGATGCAGAACAACATGTATCAGATTCTCAGCAAGAGAGGTTTAAAGGGAACAGGAAATCCATGCTAATTGGTAGCAGTAATGTTTCTAGTAAGAAAATGAAAGCCTTGCCTCAAAATGAGACATATAGAAACATAGAAGTTGACAGCAGATAATGACCACAAGGCCCATCCAGTCTACCCATTTTTTTTCTACCTTATAAAAATGTGCCATCGGCCTTTGCTCTGTCAGTGGCCTATCTATTCATACTCATCTGTACTGGTCCCTTATGCCTATGCCATGCCTGTTTGAAGCCATGTGCTGTATTCATAGCCACCACTTCCTGAGGTAGACCGTTCCATGCATCCACCACCCTTTCTGTGAAAAAGAATTTCCCCACAGTCCCCTTAATCGGCCTCCCTCTAATCTCATGCTGTGTCCTCTTGTCCTGCTATTTTTCTTATATTTAAACATGTTAGACTCTTTCACCTTGTTAATGCCCTTAAGGTGTTTTAATGTTTCGATCATATCACCTCTCTCCCTCCTTTGCTCAAGGGTATACATATTGAGCTCCGTTAATCTGTCCTCATATGTCTTCTGATGCAGTCCCTGCACCATTTTGCTTGCCCTTCTCTGGACTGCCTCAATTTGGTTAATGTCCTTGTGAAGGTGTGGTCTCCAATACTGCACGCAATACTCCAGATGGGGCCTAACCAGTGTCTTGTAAAGAGGGATTATCACCTCCCTCTTATGACTTGTGATACCCCTACTAATACACCCTAACATATGTAACTATACCTTTAAAGAGCAGCTCACACCATCAGGAGAACTTTAACAAAACACAATATTTAGACACAGTTCAGCTTGTATTTCACATTAGTGTTGTATTTCTCCTCCCCATTATTTATTACTGTAGTCATTTGCATGAAAACAGGATCTTTACTCCTGAAGAGTGCATCTATTCCTGTTGCCTCCTCCCTACCTAAGGTCATAATGCACTGCTTGTGACATTACAGTTACTCACATGGCAACATGTTGTAATGTCACAACACAGGATTATGGCTTGAAGAAGGGAGTAAGCTAAATAGGCAGATAAACTCTAAGGGACAACCATCATGTATTCATACAAATTAACTCAATAATAAATAATGAGGAAGAAAAATATGTAAATTATATATGGAATGCAAGCTGAATTGTACCTAGTTACTATGTTTTTTCAACATTTTCTCTGAGGCATCAATAGCTCTTTAATAAACACTTACACGAAAAACTGTGTTTTCAATTGTGTTCTTTGTATGGTCAGCAGTCTGCAGTGTCCTGTTCATGGAACCAGTAATTAGGAGTTTTCGCTATGTCACGGTTTGTGTACAGAATGCTAAACATGAGCTACAGTCCAATCAAAACCACACTCAGGGCCAGATATTCAAAGGTTAGCACAGGGCGCAAATCCGTTGTGCTGGACTAGCACCGAATTTGCACCCAACTACTATATTGAAAAGGACATTTAGCGCCTGCGCTAGGTGTTAGCACCAATGCTAAATTATAATGTATGCAAGGGAGGGACTGAGGGGAGGGTCCCTGAATGCCGGCGCACTGGCATATTCAAAAGTATAGTGCCACACTACAGGCATTAGTGCTACCTGTAGCGCAGTGCTGAATACCGCTCAGTAAAGGCAGGCGGTAATGTGGCAGTGGTGCCCCCCTCTCAAAGCACAATTCCTGATTCACGGTACCCGACCCATGACATCATTTCCCTGGTAGTCTAGTGGTCCCCCCACCCCCAGCACGTATCCCGACCCATGGTATAAATAAAAAAAAGAATGAGTTTCCTGGTAGTCTATTGGTCCCCCCAGCACCTACCTTTTAAATAAAAATAACTAATTTCCCTGGTAGTCTAGTGGTCCCCACCCCCAGCACATATCCTGACCCCAGTATAAACAAAAAATAATTTGTTTTGCTGATAGTCTAGTGGTCCCCCACCCGCAGCATGTATCCGACCCCCATTTTAAATAAAAAAGAATATGTCATAGTCTAGTGTCCCCACCCCAGCACATATCCCGACCCCAGTTCTGAATCCAAATAAATTATTTCTGGTAGTCTAGTGGTCCCCCACCCAGAAGTGACACTGACACCCTGCCCATTAAAACAGCATCTCAGAACAGAGCCAGCAACCGGCTCAGCCCTCCTCTCACCACCACGGCTGGCCGCCAACTGAGATAGGAAGGAGCGGTACATGCTAGGGGGTTGGGGGACCACTAGACTACCAGGGAAATGGATTAATTTGTATTTGAAATGAGGGTCGGAATATGTGCTGGGGGAGTGAGGGGACCACTAGACTACCAGGGAGTGGAACCCACAAATGTGGGAACAGGGACCATGATGGCTGAGAAGGACTGCCTGGCCCAGCCTGTCTGCCCAGGTCCCTATATACTGGATGGCTGCACTGCACAACCCAGTGACCTTACAACTGACATCCCCCTGCCCCCAGCGGGTTTGCCTTATGCCTGCCCCATGCACTGCGTCCCCCCACTGTGTTTCACCCACTACTGCAGTGGGGTACCTATGTTGTTGGGGGAGGCATCCTCCAGGGCATGTATGGCCATGGGCAGTGTATCTGTTTAGATAGAGATATATATATATACACATATACATACACACACACACACACACACACACACACACACACACACACACACATATATACATACATACACAGACACAGACACGTACATATATACAGGTCCTGCTTGCACAGCTGCATGGGTGTGTCGTATGCACTGACTGTTCCTGCCAGCACACAGTTCCTGCTGCTTCCAGCTTGTACTTCCATTCTGACCAACAGGGGATGCTGTGGGCATGCCTTGGCCTGCAGCATCCAGCCTGTACTTCCATTCCTACCAAACGAGGGGAGTTTTTGCTCCATGCAGTAGTACCGGGCAAACTGCATAGTAATGTATGCTAAACAGCACTTAATGAGATGCAAATGTACTTGTTTGCCCACGGATTACCTAAGTAGGCTCATTTGCATGGAGCTTTGAATATAGCTCCCATTTGCCCCGGGCTAACCAGTTTGCACTGGGCTAATGTGTTAGCATTGTGCAATTGGGTTAGTCCTGGGCAAACCTCATTTCAGCACAGCACACTAAGCACAGTTCTGCAGTGTGTGGCTTACATTGTTGTTTGCAGTCAGACTTCTCAACTGTCCCCGATTTTCAGGGACGTCCCTAAATTTACCTCAAACTTTTGCTCTGTCCCTCTTACAAATTCTGTTTCCATGACCAAACAGTGGGGGTTGTAAGCATACAATAATGTCAGACATTAATGTTACCGATGTGTTCTTCCTTAGAAGATGCATTTTGCACTACACCACGTATTCTACCAGCTTCCTGAGTGGATATCATCATTTCCTAAGGTGTGTCCCTGATTTTATACCTCTGTCCCTGATTTATGAGGCAGGTGGCTGAGAGGTGTGTCTGCAGTAGATGTGAGACATCTCTGTGCAATCACACACAATGTTCACCTGCAACACTGGCTTGCTACAGAGTCTAATGAGCTGCAGTTGCAGTTTGCACTTCCCTGTTGCTAAATTCAGTGCTGTCTTATTCCCGGGCTATTTTTGCCCTGCACTCCCAGACCAGTTTGCCTGTCTTCCTTAGACTGTTATATTCAGCAGGATTAGCACCGGGCTATTTCTTTTCGAATATAGCTTGCTTTGTGTTCCGAGCTAAATTTGCCCACTGGGCAGTGCTAATTTAGCCCCGGGGCAAAGTTTTGAATATCTGGCCCTTAGAGTTCTTGACTCAGCTACAGACACACCGGTAGTTAAAACTCCAGTTCACTGTTTCTGTGAAGAGAACTGTAACTGAATGCTGCCCATAAAAACAAAACAATGGAAAATACAGTTTTTCACATAATTTTTCATGCAGGTACAGTTACACATGGATCGTATAGACTTATGGCTGTAAATGGGAACATTATAAACCACTGTCATAAAATGGTTTACATAACATGCCAGTAAAACTCGACCTTGTTATCAATAGCTAGCCACTGGTCACTATTTACAACATCTATTATAAATTCATAGCGTTCTTGTATCACAAATCTGTGGTTATGGTGCATTATTTGTATGTGTTTGTATTTGTCATAAATTTTACTGTTTATTTTTGGATATTTTGAAACTAATTGACCAGTGTAAAGTTGACATCAGGCTGTGAAAAGTACTAAGGGATCTCACTGTAAATGAGGCTCTGGCTCAACTGAGTGTATGTATCCCTGTTTATTATTTATTTTATTTATTTAGTTTGTGTTAACCGGGTAGGTGCACTAGTCATGAAATGATTATTTTCAGGCACGACCAGGGAGAGTACAACAATCAATGACAGGTACATAGCATGAGTACAATGAAATTACAATAGCATATGTCACAACAATCAGTAGTAATGAATTCATTCAGCCAGGCCCAGGACAATAACAATCAATGAAATTCACATAGAATTTTTAGGTATAAAATACCTACACAGTCTAGGACTTTACCACAACATAGCAGCAAAGAAATATTCGTCAAATTAGTCACAACAATGAAGATTCAAATAGGCAGCGAAACAAGGCAAGGGCAAATTCCTAACTGGGCAGGAGGCATTATCTTAGCCTCCGAAACAAGACTCGGGGAGTTAAGGTAGATTAGCTGTCAAGGAGATAGTAAGGGTAGGAAGTGCTATGAGGTGGGGAGGTTAAAGTTAGGCCAGGCAGCATCTTTATTTATCATGAAATGAATAAAACTATTTTACTACTCTATTACTTCTACTAAATAGAAATCATTTCCTGTCCTCTTTAAAGTCAGCAACCAAGGAGAAAAACACGGTTGGGGAGCTGATGATTAGGTGGGGATTAATGCAGTCATGTGAGGTGTTTTGATGAAGCCAAAGTTTTAGGATTAGTAGAATATGCTCAGTGCTTACACCTGGTACAAAAATGCTTGGATACAGATGGGGTATGAAGATTCTGTAATCTCACTAGTCAAAACACATCACGTGACAGTGGGTATATCCTGCAAAACCCTAGGCTGAGAAATGGCATTTCTAAAAAAAAAAAAAAAACATAATTAAACACATTTTAAATGTATTTTACACATGTGTCCGTTGTATAATCACAATAAGGCACTCCAGGGTGTGGGTTATTGAGGGATTTACTCACTTCTTGTGTGTTTAAGTCACTCAGCTATGCCTCATGACACACCACACAAGGCGTGGATAAATCCCCCAATAACCCATACCCTTTTGTGCCTTGCTGCTTAAATAAAAAAATGCTAACAGTGTTACATTAGCAATGATGCAAACATTCCTACCTTTGCTTTTTCTGGGTCCCGGGTGGCAGCGATCACTAATTCAGGACCCTGACTGCTTGACGCAAGGTCCTTTACCATCTGCAGTCCAATGCCACGGTTTGCCCCAGTGATCAGCACAGACTGGCAAGTAAGCATGCTGGAATCTGTCTCCGCTTACAACTTCTTAGAGAGAGAGTGTGAGAGAGAGGGAAAGAGTGAGCAAGCACGAATGAGTGAGTAAGAGAAGTCTGCATGCCAACACTATTAATGGACAACAGGACAATCAAGCCCCTGTTTAAGATTAAGGTTATAGTTAATTGGAGTTAAATAGTAGGATGTCTGCTGAAACCACACACACACACACTCACACTCACACACTCACACTCACGCTCACACTCACACTCACACTCACACGCAGGAGGGGCATCTACTAGAACTGAAAGAAAGAAGACCCACAGATATGATTTAGTGAAATGGAGTTATTTTCTAAAACATTTGGAGAAACAGGGGGGAGGGTATTTTCTTTATTATTTTTGTTTTCTGCACTTTTTCCTGGTACATCCCCCACACACTTTATTAAGAACACTTTGGAGGGAGGGTTTCAACGGGAAGGGGGTGATCATATATGGGAGAGGAATCAGGGCGGCTTAACCATGGGGGATGGGTTAAAATTAGATGGGAGGAAAGTTAAGTCAGGGGACAGGCTGGTCATTTTACCTGATGGTGGGTGTCGGCACTGGTTGAGACTTCATGTGTGATTTAAGGATCAACGAAAATCCAGTCAAAAAGGTTTCTTTAGGCTCTCAATGTTCCATCTGGACTACATGCACTGTACTTTGTCTTTTTATGGTTGTGGGTGGAGACTCCAGCCATCTTGCTGTCTGTAGCTGAAAAAATGGGATACAATGGAACAGATTTTTGGAGTTTTCAATGTAACCATCCACAACTGCAAATCACCATGCCAGTTAAAACAAGCATTTGTCAATGCCGAATGTTTGCTTGCTGGCATTGGCAGTGGTAGTGTAGAAGTTACAGAGCTGCGTAATAAGAATGGCAGTGAAGTATTGAACTGAAGCCAACCCCACCACCACCCTGCAGAGAGTGACAGGCATTGGGGTGTGCATTTGGGTCGTCAGGCATAACGGCCATGCCATTTCGCCACACCCCACTCTGCAGAAGCCTGACAAGTATCACGTGTTCCTTGGGGTCTTTGGCCCTTATCGCACCCATTTCATTAGAAATACGGTGAGATGGGTGCGATATAGGAGAATGGGGTGAAGTTTGGGGCGAAGAGTCCAAGGCATACCTCAATGCCTCTCAGTGACTGCAGGGTTGGAATGGTATGAGCATCACAGGCAAGAATCCCAAGTCACACCCTGATTCCTGTCATTCTCTATAGGGTTGGCGATTTAGTTGAAAAGCCTAATACCTCAGGCATTCATTGGTATTTTAACTCCAAATTTTCAACATGTTTGTTTGTGACCCCACCTCATGAACAGGGGAATATCAGTTTGGTAGCCGAAAGCTGCTTATGCACAGTGACTACGGCATTTAGCACCACAAGTGCAAAAATATTCCGAACAGGATGTAAAAAATGACAGCTGTACTCTTTCATGGGGAGGTGTAAAAATGGCTATGTTGCAAATGTGTAGTAAAAATATTTAAAAAATGGTGAAGTCACGAGCGTACATAGAAACTGTGCAACACACCCGTTATATAATTAGGTTGGGGATTTTTTATAGCAGATTGTCAACTCAGGCATTTTGGTGCCTCCGATCATGAACAGTGTCACTGTGATTTTCTTTATCTGTGCCGAACAATGATTTCCCACAGCGACCACGCATCTCTGCACTGAAAGTGTCAAAACACACTTCGGCCATGTTGTAAAAAATGGCAGCTGTACTGTTCATAAGGAAGTATTGAAAAATGCCACTAGTGAAAATCTGGACTGAAAATATTACAAAGTCATGAAGTAACGAGGATGCGTGGGAACTGCACAATGCTCACTCGTAACACAGTCATTTTATGGACTTTTGTCACCAAATTTTCAACATAGCCATTTTAAGACCTCTGCTCATGAACAGTGTAACTGAGAGTTTCTTAATCTGTCCTAAACATTGCTTCGCACACCAACAGCACCATTGTGCGCTACATGTGCGATAACACATTTTGGGTGACATATGAAAAATTGCAGCTGTACTGTTCATAAGGAAGTTTAATAAAATGGACATGTTGAAAATCTAAATGAAAATATTAAATTTGCAAACTTACGAGGCATGCATAGGAACTGTACAGCGCGTATAAATAAAAAGTCATTACACAAATTTTTCACCAAATTTTCAACATAGCCATTTAAGACCTCTGCTCATGAACAGTGTCACTGTGGTTTTGTTAATGTGTCCCATACATTGAGTTTGCACACCGACTGCGCCCATTGCGCGCTACATGGGCGGAAACACGCTTTTGGGCAGGATGTGAAAAATGGCAGCTGTACTGCTCATAAGAAGGTGTGGAAAATGGCAATGTTGGAAATCTGGAGTGGAAATATTGAAAATTCAAGAACTCACGTGCGTAAGGAACTGTGCAACGCACCAGTAAACAGTCATTTTTAGGAATTCTGTCACCAAATTTTCAACATTGCCATTTTAAGATCTCTGCTCATGAACAGTGGCAGCTGTGATTTTCTTACTGTATCCCATACACTGAGTTAGCTGCTGACTGCTGCGCCATTGTCGCTACATGAAAGGAAACACATTTTGGGTGAGATGTGAAAATGACAGCTGTACTACTCATAAGAAGGTGGTGAAATGGCAATGTTGAAAATCTGGGTGGAAATATTGAAAATTCGCAAACCTATGGCGTGTGTAGGAACTGCGCATACGCACGCTAAATAAAACAGTCATTTTAGAATTTTTCACCAAATTTTCAACATAGACATTTCAGACCTCTGCTCATGAACAGTGTCACTGTGATTTTCTTAATTTGTCCGTACATTGATTTCACACACTGACTGTGCCATTCTACGCTACATGGGGAAACACATTTTGGGTGAGATGTGAAAATGACAGCTATACTACTCATAAGAAGGTGTGGTGAAATGGCAATGTTGAAAATCTGGAGTGAAAATATTGAAATTTAGCGAACTTCGAGCCTGCGTGGGAACTACATAGCGCACTCATTAAACAGTCATTTTTGGAATTTTGGCACAAATTTTCAACAGAGGTTTGGCCCCTTCTCATGAATGATGTCACTGTCATGGCGGTATTCGGGCCCAAAGGGTGATTTCGCGGTCACTCGCGCGGTCGCTGGCGAAATCACCTTTGGGCTGATGCCCGCCATGACAGTGTTATCATTCATGAAGAATCCCAAAACCCCATGTTAATTTGATGCAAAATCAAAAATAACTGAAATGTCTAATAAAGTTGAAACCCCTAGCTAGCCCATTATACAGCTTACGGCATTTCCTCAGTTCACGGTCGGCTTTGAAGGTGCAGGCGTGTTCCGGTCCACGAAGATACATCGCGCCCAGTCCGGAGAGTAAGTATGGGGTAGAGGGTGTAGGAAAAACTGGAGTGCGCAGTGGGTGAGTGCGGGTTGTGGGAGGGGGTCGGGAGCGCACCGCTGGACGATTTTCTTACAGGTAAAACAACAGAAGGCGTTGTGGGACCATTTGCCACGCTGGGGTGGGCTCCCAGCATGGCACAAGGACTTTGGGCGCGTTCAGCGGCGGGGTTGGGCACCCCATCGGAAAAATGACTGACTGCCACGCTGGGGTGGGCTCCCAGTGTGGCATCAACTACTGGGAGGAGACAGATGCAGCTCAGCCGGCGAGTTGGGCACCCGTCGGCTATACACTCCCGTCGTGGGCGTGCATGCCTGTGGCTGGGGGAGCTGCTCATGAGCAGCTTCTTATCACTGCTCACTCAAGCGTAGCTCCCCTTTCAACTGTATGCCACTGCCTTTGGGCGTGTCATAGACAGCTCCAAAATGCATTGGCTTACAGGGGCCGCGCCTGCCAGCACACTGCCTGAATTGGAGGAGGAGGTGACACACCTCCGAAATCTCCGATGATGGCACTATGTTTCTTGCACATGCGTGCAAGCAAACATAATAAAATACTCCCTTCTTTCTGTTTACAATGTTGAAGAAAGAACTTCAAGCTGCTTATCAGATGGCCATTAGGAAACTGAAACAGCTTGTTAAATATTACAAACATGTGAACATGTGAAACTGCCAGCAGATACAGGCCAAATAGTCTATCGTATCTATGCAATTATGCAGCACAGAGGTTAGACTCATGCTGCTCCCCCCATCCCTTGTCCCCCTCTCTTCCTCCCTCTTCTTCCCACTGTATAGTATATTGTCCTTAACCCTATCCCAACCCCTTTTAAAGCTCTTCACTGTTTTAAAAGATACCACTTCTTCAGGAAGCACATTCCATCCCCTACCACCCTCTCCATGAAGTAATGCTTCCTCACCTCCCTCCTGATTGTACCCCCAACCAACTTCAGGCTGTGCACCCTAGTAATCCCTTCTCCCTTTAATCGAAACATGCCCTCTGAACTAACCCTACTGATGCCCTTTAAGTACTTGAAGGTTTCGATCATATCGCCACTTTCCCTTCTCTCCTCCAATGAGTACATGTTGAGGTCCCTCAGCCTTCCCTCATAAGGCTTCCCCTCCATTCCTCTGATCATTTTAGTAACCCTCCACTGTACCCCCTCCAGTAACCTGATGTCCTTTAAGTATGGGTTCCAGAACTGTACACAGTACTCCAAGTGTGGCCTCACCAGTGACCTGTACAGTGGCAGAATGACTTCTTCCCTCCTAGAGGTGATTCGTCTAGCAATGCACCCCTGTATTCTATTGGCTTTTGCCACTGCTTTCCTACATTGAGATGAGTGGGTCATATTCTTTGTGACCATTACCCCAAATCCTTTTCCTGCTCAGTGACAGACAGCTGAACCCCTCCCAGATGGTAACTGTACCCAGGATTCCTCACCCCGAAGTGTATGACCTTGCACTTCTTAGCATTAAAAATCAGCTGCCAAGTGTCTGACCACTGCTCAAGCCTTCCCAAATCTTCTTAGAGGTCTTTTCCTCCTTCTACCCCATCCACAACTGCCACTATCTTGGTGTCATCCACGAATAGACTGATTCTGCTATTAACTCCAACTGCTATATCCGCTATGAAGATGTTAAACAGCATCGGCCCCAGCACTGAACCCTGTGGAACCGCACTGGTGACTGCCCTATGAGTTGAAAGTCTCCCCCTCACAACCACCCTCTGATGTCTGTACCCCAACCAGTTACCAACCCACATAACCAGTTTCTTCCCTTCTCCCAGGTTCCTCAATTTTGCTGTACCAATTCAAAGGCCTTGTTGAAATCCAGATACAGGACATCTATGGCCCAACTGGTGTCGAGTTCTTTTGTCACCCAATCAAAAAAGTGAACCAGGTTTGTTTGACATGATCTCCCGGAGACAAACCCATGCTGTTTGTCATTCATAAGACTGTTCACCTCCAAGAAGGTCATAAACCTTTCCTTTAGGATCGTTTCCATGAGCTTACTCACAATGGATATCAGACTGACTGGTCTATGGTTACCAGGCTTGTCCTTGGGACCACTCTTGTGCAGGGGTACCACGTGTGCCATCCTCCAGTCCTGAAGCATGCTCCCTGTTTGCAGGGAGGTATTGAACAAGTCTGCCAGTGGTGCTGCCAGGACCTCAGCCAACTCCCTCAGGACTCTAGGGTGCAGCCCATCCAACCATGGAGCCTTGTCCATGTTCAGTGACTTAAGGCACTCAAGCACTCTGCTCACAGGGGTATCCCCATCCATGATCCTATCTCCTCCCATGCCAGTGTTGCCCTGCCTCTGCTGTATTGGCCCATCTCTCTCCCTGGTAAAATCTGAGCAGAAGTATTTATTAAGCACCTCTGCCTGTTCAACCCCTTCTCTACCCAACCTCCATCCTTCTTTATCCTGGTGATTTGCTCCTTGCAGTTCCTTTTCTCCCTCATATGCTTGAGGAAGGTATTGTCCCCCTCCTTAATCCCGTCTGCTGGCCTTAGCTTCTTTGAAGCCTTGGCAGCCCTCACAGCCCTGCTCGCCTCCCTGGTTTTCCTTATTTACTCCTCCCTATCCTCCTTTCTTTTGGACCCCGTTCATCTTCTGAAGGCCGTCGTCTTCTCCCTCACCTTTATCTGCACCTCCTTAGACCACCAACATGACTTCTTGGTCCCTGCCTTCTCACTGCATTTCTTTGTGCAGGTGTCTGTGGCTGCTAACAGGCCTTCCTTCAGGATGGCCCATTTCTATATGTTATCCATGTCAGAGGTGATGCTAGTCAAATGGCCCCTGACAATATCAGTCATCCTGCAGAAATTAGCTCTTTTGAAATCCACTGTCTTGGTTTTTGTAGATGTCCCCTCCCTACCCATTGGTTGCCTATTAACCTGGAGATTTGTTTACCTCTTCAAAATGCAACAACTTGCATATTTAAATACTTAGGCCCAGATATTCAAACTGCACCATTCTGAGGTGCAAGCCCCTGCGCTGCTCAAAATAGTTGCACAGGGGTGTGGCCGAGGCGATATTCAAAGGAGTTGCGCTATTGAGCAACTCCTTTGAATATCACCCCCCAGCCACAGCCACTGTGCACGGCGCAGTGGAATTTGCGGCACCGCAAGTTGTCAGAGTTGAGCATTAAACCTGCGGTGGCACAAGTACCATTGAGCCATGCGCAAATTTCCGATATTCAAAAGGTAACATGCAAATGGGGCCATATTTCATGCAAGGCGCAGGGAGGGCCATTTGCATCTATTTATGGTCCCATTTTCATGCCATTAGCATGTAGGTGCGCCGATCCCCGAGGACTTGCGCCTGGCGCGCCCCTGCCGAGCAGCCGTCGAGACCGACCCTGCAACCGATCGCGGGCGATATATCTGAATACACTCTTCCCCTAACATCTCGAGAAGCCCGATCGCGGGCATTATGTCTGAATACATTCCCCCCACAGCTCCGAGAAGCCCGATCGCGGGCGAAAGTAACATGAAACCCCCGCCCACATCTCCGATGCCGATCGGCGGGCGAAAGTAACATAGAACCCCCGCCCACATCTCCCGATGCCCGATCGCGGGCGAAAGTAACATGAACCCCCGCCCCACATCTCCGATGCCCGATCGCGGGCAGAAAGTATCATGAAACCCCCACCACACATCTCCCGATGCCCGATCGCGGGCTAGAACGTAAAACAACCCCCAGTGCCCGATCGGCGAACAGAGATAAAAAACCCCCCAACCGAATATCTCCTGGTGGTCCAGTGGACTGTAATGCCCTATCGTGGGCAGAATGGCAAATTACAACCCCCAAACATCTCCCTGGTGTCTAGTGTCCCCACCCCACCCACCATGACCCCTGCTCCCCCCTGGCAGCGGCGGGCGGCAGCATCCACCCGTCTGCCGCCCGCGCCCGCCGACTGACTGTCCTGTAGGGCTGCCGCCCATTGGAGCAGAACTGCAGCCAATGGGCGTGCAGCCCCTCGTACATGACAGTCAGATTTGTGAATGTTCATTCACAAATCTGGACTGTCATGTACGGTATGGGCTGCATGCCCATTGGCTGTAGCTCTGCACCAACGGGCGGCAGCCCTACCGACAGTCAGTCGGCGGGCGCGGGCGGCAGGCGGGTGGATGCTGCCGCCGCCGCCGCCGGCGGGGAGCGGGTGGAGGGGCTTCGTGGGTGGTGGGGGGGACACTAGACACCAGGGAGATGTTTGGGGGTTGTAACTGAAATTCTACCCATGATCGGGCATTACGGTCCACTGGACCACCAGGGAGATATTCGGGTTGGGGGCTTTTTACATTCTGCCCACGATCGGGCACTGGGGTTGTTTCATGTTCTGCCCGCGATCGGGCATCGGAGATGTGTGTGGGGGTGTTTCAGATACTTTCCGCCCGCAATCGGGCATCGGAGATGTGTGGGGGTTTCATGATACTTTCTGCCCACGACGGCTGGTGGGGCACAGGGACTGAGTTGGGGCCAGCCACGGGTGGCAGCTGCTGTGCTGCGCCCTGCAATACAGCAGCTCACCTGTGGGTGGCCCTCAACTAGATTCTTTTTTGGCTCAAAGTTGTGCAGGCGCAGGTTGGGGGTTGCGCATGCACAACTCTGCACAACCCGACTGAATATCGGGTTGCGCAGTTTATGCATGGTTCCTCCCCCTCCTGTTGAGCATGCGTTCATTTGCATTGCGCTGTTGCGCAACCTGTTTTCAGTGGCGTAACTGCCTCCTGCTGAATATTGCAGAATGGCGCAATGTAGGACTTGCGCGCGATGCGCAACCCTTTTGAATATCTGGGCCTTAGCATTTAAACATTTTCTTGCTACTAGCTTCAGTTGGGCAGGTATTGTCTTTCAAGAAAGATTCATACCTCTTAAATGCCACCCTTTCCCAGCAACAAATCTAAAAAGATTTACACTGTTTTTTTGATATCTTAAGACACTGGGCCCAATTCTAAGAGGTGTTAAGCTGGTGCAAGGTGAGTTACACCACACCTGATGGTGCAACTCGCACTGTACACCAGGCATAATGCCAGGAATCATTCCGAAAGGCACTTTGCGCCATACCAGATGCAGGTTATGCCGTATATGGGTTACGTCACCCACTACATTGCAACCCACAATGGCATGGCGCAAGGGTGGATTACAGCAACAACTGTGCCCTATTCTAAAAGAGTGGCTGTTGTAACCCACTTATGCAATTCTAGGAGCCGCAATGGTGCAGTGGCATTAGAACATCCTGGAGATGCTCTAAGGAGCATCTATCAATGCCAATCAATGGATGCCTACTCCACAGCGCCTCAGCAAATGTCTTGCAGTGCTCTCCGTGGCCCCCCAAACATGTCCATGCCCTCCACCTCCCCTTATGTTGGGGACTCCAGTGGTCCATGTTGTAAGTTGACCCTCCAGATGCCTGTGCCACCTGTTCAGCTCCACATGACCCCTAGTGCTTGCTGTGGTGTTCTGGGGTGGGGGGGCCCCAGGGGGGCTGTTTGCAGTGGGCCACAACTTGCAGTATGTAGGGCACTTGCTCCATGCCTGTGGTGCATGCCTACACCTGCCACAAGTCGAAGGTCATACTTGATGGGACCCTGATGCTCTTAGAATATGGCCTAGGGTTCCTGGCATAGCGGCAAATGTTGCAACTCGCAAACACCTGTGAGTTATGACATTAGTCTTGGAATCGAGCCCACTGTCTGATAAGCACTGTCTCAGACATATGCCAGGTGTTCTATGAACTATCCAGGCTAAATATATAGCGATCAGCAGGCATTTTATGGAAAACAAATATATTGAGTTACAGCAAACACACCCACACATGCACACACGCGCACACACACACACACACATGCACGCATATACACACACACACATATATACTGTGGCCCAGATACTCAAACTGCACCCAAAAAGTGTGCAACAGCAGGAACAAGCGCAAGTCCACTGCGCCCATGCACAAGAAATGTGATATTCAAAAACTGCGCAGGTCAAGATGCACCTGCAGCATACGACTGAATATCGTGCCACCTGCACCATAGCACAACCAGTGATGTGCAGTTGCGCAGTTCAGATGTGCCATAGCACAACCAGGGATGCTCAGTGGAGCAGTCCAGATGCTCCATAGCACAACCAGGGATGCTCCGTGGAGCAGGGCAGCACTACAACAGCACAACCAGGGATGCACAGGGACAGGATGCAGGGGCCCACCACCCATGCCACAGATGGGCAAAGGAGCACACAGCAGAACAGACATCACCCCCACACCCCATGAACTGCACAACCGGTGGAGAGCCAGAATAACCACTGACCCATGGATACCAGCAACAAACCCACAGGCGGGGCATGATGCTCCAGCACACCCCCTGGCAAGCTGTGACTGGCACACAAGGAGGGCCGACCACCCCGTGCCACACCATCCCACCAATGCAGAGCACACCCTGCACCGTGATCCCCAGAAACCCTGCCCAGGAGCAGCGTCCACCAGTGCAGGACACTCCATGCATGATGCCACCCCCACTGTGACAATGCAACCCGGTGCACCACAGAACCATGCAAGGCAGCCCCACCATGAGCACCCATCAGCGGGTGGCTGCACACAGCGATGCAACGACTTCATACACAGTGACACCCCTGAGGTACAGCTGAGAAACCGACCATGCGTCGGCACATGAGGTACCCCACATGTGACAGGGCATGCCCTGGACCGCACCACCAGTGGTACAGTACCCTGCACACCCTCGCAAGGACACACCCCGACCCAGCACTGGCCACAACAGCCAGTATAGACACCCACAGTGGTGCATGGAAGCAAGTACCACACAGGATGCAACACAGTGCATGGACAAACACCCACCCATACCCAAGGGCACACCAACACAGGGACACAGTAGCGGGGCAACCAAGCCCTCAGTGTGTGGCCATGGAAACCATGTACACATGGCCAGCACCCCTCCATGGCACAGGAGTGCCAGCCACCCTGCGCAGGCACCGTGGAGCTGTACACCACCAGCATCTGCCCGGAACACAAGTGACAGACAGTGGTGCACATCCCCTGCGACACACACAAATGACAGCATGGAGGTGGGACAACAGCAGTGGAGGCCACAGTGTCACTCAAGGCAGACATGCACCACATCAGTGACAGGAGGCAATCCAGCATTGTGCCGGGTACAGTGGCTGTCCTGCATGGACAGCCACCACTGACATGTCAGCGGACCGTGCAGATCACAGACATGTAAGGGTGTCAGCTGCACAGGCCATGGATGGTCTGACAGGTGTGCCATGGACACAGAGCATGCACCATGGACCACTGCACACAGTCATCCAGTGCACAGGCAACAACACACATGCCACAGATATTGACTGATAACCACTCTCACACCATACTCACTTCCCCACGGACACACACACATACACACATATGACTGCACCACCCCTGATGCCATGCACATCACTGCAGCTGAGCACCTATAGCCTGCTGCAAATCAGAGGCCACCACAGTAGGCATATCAAAGAAAATGTATTTAAAAACAGCAAACAAAACTATATACAAGTATTTACAAAGGTTTGGGGTGAGGGCCACAAACAAGGTGGGGGTGGGTAAGGGGCAGGGGTGAACAAATGGTAGAGGGAAGGAGGGGTGTGAGGGTGTGTCCAGGGGGTAGGGGAAATCAGGGACATTGCCAAGCTCAGCAGGAGCCCCGCTCCCCACTCTGGCTCCTCCCTCCGCCATGACACCGTCGGACACCAAGCCTGTCGATGCATTCCAGTATCTCCAGTGACACCCTGGCTACCTGGAGGATCTCCCACAGCACCACCCTGATCTCATGCAGCTGCTTTCCACCTTGGACAAGGGAGCAGAGTCAATAGGTGTGAATGCACAGCCCCATGCAAGCCCACCCACTGTGCATGGCATATGGCTGTGGGACATGCATCTGTGATGGTGTGTGACCACCCACAGTGATCGCATCCACAAGATCTGCCCACCCAGGCACACACAGCCATGCAGACCACTGCACACACACACACACTGGCCAAGTCCTGCACAGCACCACTGTGGCTGTTCAGTGACATGGCTATGTGGTGCGAAGGCAGTGGCACAGCCATGTACCCGGTACACGCATGGACCACCACTGACGCACTCCCAGACATGCAGTGTCACTGGACAGTGCTGACTATACCAAGTTACGTGCATGGCAGTGGTGTCAATGGATGGTGGCCATGCCCCGCTGCCCACCCTGTTACACAGCATGCAATAGTAATCATGGATGTAAGGCACTCACCATCATTAGGCTGGTCCCTGTGCCTGTCATATCCGGCCACCCTCCCGGCCTGCTGTTCATCTCGCCGCAGCCTTCCCTCCCTCGCCTGCCGGCGCTCCTCTGGGCCTAGGGTGCAAACATGGAGAGAGGAACATCAGTACAATCCGGTAGCAAAGTCCCCCCACCCCCATCTGTGTGCAATCCCACACAGCCATACCCATCCTCCCCGCCCTGATACCACCACCATAGCCAACACTGGATGGCCCCCCATGTGCTGGACACATGCCACCATGATACCTGTATGGACGTTAACAGTGTATGAATGGGGAACCTACCTGGCCATGGCACCATGCTCCTCCTGGCACCTGCCCACAGATGGGCAAGCCTGTCTGGGTCCCACCGCGGCAGGTCACCATAGCAGTGCCTGCATTGCTCTGCCATCCTCTCCATGCCTGTGGCCTCCTCCAGGACCACCACCACCTCCTCCCACACCACACTCCTGGCCCTGTCCAGAGGTGCCTCCCCAAATAGGGCAGCTGCATGGGGCTCCACTAACTGGACCAGACTGGCCAGTTCAAGTTGGCTCCAGATGGGCGCCCTTCTCCTTGCCATCCTGTACAGTTCAGGTGTCAAAATGGCACTCTGTAGCACACGTTCACCACGTGCGGATACTGCGTGGTACTGCGCTGTCATTCCTCATTGCGCTGTCACCAAACAGCACGATAGAGGTGCACCCATGTGGACGCATGGCACCTTGGGGGCAAAGGTCAGCACAGGGTCAGAGGGCTCTTGTGCACGGATCACCACACCGCGATTGGTACTCGCTGCGTGTAGAGCAATTGAGCACCTGTGTGCCACTTCCTGCAGCAGTCTACCACACTGTGGCCCCTGTGCGCCTACGGTGCCCCAGTGCCAGAGTGACATACATGTGAACAGCGCAGTAGTGCCACTGGCACAATGGTGGCCGTACCCTGCATTGCCTTCCATGCACAGCACATCAGCAGCGCAGCAGGTGTCGGCATCAGCACTCCGGGCATGTGCCGTTCAGTGTCCCCTGCACATGTCATAGAAATGCGCCCTTCCCTGAGCACGTTCAACACAATTGCGCAAAGTGCAACAGCACGATATTCATCCGGTATATGCAAATCAGCTAATCATCCATTCAATGGCGCAGATACTGCATTAGCATCCACTTAAAATTGCGCCTCACCTCATTTGCATGTGTTGTGCTATAAAAATGCGACATTGGGCTGCAGTGGCCGTAGTCTGTTATTGCAGTCTGTTGTGGTGAGTTGCATGCTGTTTGGGAATGTAGACTATAGTGTGTGGGATATGCATGGAACTGCACAGTCACAGGTAACACCTGTCATTCCCACAGGATAAAGAATGAGCGATCGTGAGGTGGAGGAAGAGGAACAGAGACGTAGGAGGAAGAGGAGGCCTAACTTCACCAAGGCAGAAACAGATGCCCTGTTTGAGGCCTACCTTGACCAGGAGCTGCTGCTCAGCAAACAGCGAAGAACACCACAGGCCCGTGCTGCTGCATGGAAAGAGGTGGCACGTTCTGTCAACCTGCATGGCAGCCACCAGTGGTCCATGCAGGAGTGCAAAAAAAAGATGGGCACGGACAGGCGGAGGATTAAGGATGAGGTGGCTACCGTCAGGGCAGCACAGGCTGCGACCAGAGGGGGACAGCCAGCCGTGCAACCCTGACCCCACAAGAAGAGCGGGTTGCTGGCAACATGCGCCGTTGTGCCATTGAGGGTGTTCCAGGTGGTGGATTCCAGACGGGTGGTAGCTCGTCACTGTATGGTAGGTCCTGGTCTGTCTGGGGGCGGAGAGACAGGGTAGGGCAGATACATTATTGCTACTGTGTTCCCTTACAGCTCCTGAGCATCTACATGGGTCAGCAGTGGTGGGCTTGTCCACTGAGAGTGATACCATGGACATAGAGGAGGGCCCACCCACCTCCACAGGTGTCCGAGGGTCAGGGCGACAGTGGGCCCACCTGTCTGTCCGGACTGGTGTTGGTGGAGCAGGTGCAGAGGAGGCCCTGCCCATGGCCCAGCATGCCAGCGTCCATGTATGCCAGCATGCTGAGACTCGGGCTGGTGCCAGATCCATCACTGATGATGATGGAGCTCACTTCATGGACAGTGATATGTGTGGGCCACAGGATGGCCACTCAGCAGGTGACATCATGGGCATGGCCGTGGGTGGTGCCACTGTGGAGGCCTGCGTGACATCACAGTCCCAGCCTGTGCCTGTCTGCAGCAGTGAGGCAGCACTGGTGTGTGTCCAGGACAGTGGGGCTGTTGCGGCTGGTGCGGTGGTACCTTTGAGCCCTGGAGAGCGGCAGTGTCAGCAGACGGCCAATGGCCATGGGGGTACAGTGTCAGGGGGCGGTGTCAGTGCACCACCTGTGGACATGCCCAGGCCTGGCCCTGGTGTGCAGTGCTCACCCTCAAGGGGTGCTGCCCATCAGGGCTGTGAACACTGTGAGGGACAGCATGCCAATCAAGCAGATGACCTCTTAGAAAAGCACACCCACATACTCCAAGAATCAGTCGATCAGCAGTTGCGGCTTGTGACGGCGGTGAATGCACTCAGTGCGGCTCTGTGCCAGGCAGAGGAGCGGTGCAGCAGGGACACCAGTCTGCTCCTGGCAGGGATGGACTGGATGCGGGAGGATGTGACCTCTGCCATTGACAGGCTGACACAGACAATCACAGCTGCCATGCCCACAGTGGGCACACAGTTATTTGCCCATGCGTCGCAGACACCGTGCAGTGCAATGTCCACCCCCCGTTCCCGGCATCATGTGACACCCTCCTTGTTGACACCGGGTTTAGCTGTCGGCATCCTGAGCACGCCTGGTGCAGGCATGTTCGGTGTGCTGCAGACCCCTGCACGAACACGGTCGCGGTCACACAGCGGAACCCCTGGGGGACCATCGGTGCCACCCCATGAGGCCATTGGTCAGCCTGTCACTGCTGGTGGGTCTTGGTGGGGCTGCCCACACATCCACAGTGGCTGTGGCACGTGACTGACCTGTCTCCCACCACTGCTACTGTCTGATGCTGCCCTGTGTGCATTGTGTTGTTCAATATGCAATGCACAGGTGGGGTACCCGGCCCTCACACACACACACACACACACACACACAAACACACACACATTCCATCTGCACACCCTCCCAGTTGCTGTCCACTGTGATGTGTGCATGATGATGCCTGCATTGCGCTGTCCACCACTGTGCAATGGTGCCCAGCGTCTGACACAAGCACAATGGCAGGCACTGGGTGTGGTGGTCTGTGGACGTGTGTGTGGCTAGGGGTGGCGGTTGGGGTCGGCGTGCCTCCTACCCTTTGTGCATGTCTTGTGGGGTGTGTGTGTGTGTGTGTGTGTGTGTGTGTGTGTGTGTGTGTGTGAGACCGTGTGCCGTGTTAGACCTTGCCCATCCCTGATGGCGTGTGCAGTTCCATGCTCGGCCAATTCCCTTTACGATATGCACCCCTGGGGCTTGTCCATGTGTGTTTGTGGGTTGTGCCCTTGCCACTGGTGTTTGCACATGGCCCCATGACTTACCTGGGTTGGTTGAAGTGCTCTCTGTGATGGTGTCCCGGTGCAGCTGTGCCATCCGGATCAGTCGGGGGTCCCTTCAACCAAGAGGGGGCTGCCCATCGCCATCTTCACCAGCATCCTCATTGTCCCCATTGCTGTCCCCCTCTTTGACCTATACGGCTATCCCACAGTCATTGGCCATGTTGTGCAGGATGCAACAGGCCAGGACTAGCCCTCAGGCCTTTGAGAGGCTGTACTGTAGGGCACCGCTAGACGTGTTCAGGCAATGGAAATGTGCCTTCAGCATCCTGAACACCCGCTCGATGACATTGCGTGTGGTGGCATGTGCCTTATTATAGCATTGCTGTGATGGGGTTGTGGGCCGCCGGTATGGTGTGAGCAGCCAGGGAAGGAGTGGGTATCCACTGTCACCTGTGTGTAGAGGGTGGACATTAATTTGGTGATCAGCATCGCCCTGTCATGGGCCATCTGGGCCAGTAACCATGTCACCTGTGACTATGACCCTCCCAAACTTCATGTCTTTCTGCGTGATTTGCATACTCACCCACTAGGTGGCCAGTGGGGATGTCCCCACTCTTGAACCTGTGGGATAGTGTGGACTGGTGCCAGATGAAGGCATCATGCGCCCCCCCCAGGGTGCGTGGCACAGACATTGATTATGCGCCCCCTGGCATCGCACACCACTTGGCAGTTGATGCTTGCATACCCCTTCCGATTCATGTATGCAGCCCCTTTGGGGCCAGGTGGTATGTGGATGGCCAATGGGTGCAGTCTATTGCCCCGAGCATGCCAGACGTACGTGCTACCTTGTGGAACTCCTGTATGTTTGCTGTGCGCTCCGACGGTGTGCTGGGGAAATGGATGTACTCCGCAGCATGTGGCAGCAGTGTGCTGAGGAATTGGGTGAGAAGGCATGACGCGGCCAACTGGGTTATGCCTGTCATGTCCTCTGGTCTCTGGAAGGTACCCGTGGTGAGCAGGCACATGACAGCTGTCATTTTCATCTCCCCTGACAGAGCATGGCTCCGTTGTGTGGGTGCCTGCATCACATCACTGCACAGCTCACAGAGCTACCTCAGGATCACCCGGTTCAGGCAGTACCAGCCCACGATCTCAGTATCAGTGTACAGCTCGAAGCTGGTGTGGGCTCGGTACTGCCTGTTGGGGTATACCATTGACAGGCCCTTCCACGGCTGCGCCCCCCCCCGCTGCCTGCCTTCTCACCCCCTCATAACTGCCTCCATCTGGATCGTGGCACTGGCCATGTCCCTGACTTGTGTTACCCCCCTGGCAGCTATTTTACTGTTCCCCCTGCTGTCCTTGCTGCTACTCCCCCTGTACCGAGAACACCTCCCTGTAGCGGCCGTACTGCCCACTGTCTGTGCCCTCAGTGCTGTGTGGCACTTTCAAATGTTGTCCTGTGCTATGGCACAGGCTCCCCACACATTCCCTGTTCCTGGTGGTTCCAGGTGCTCTGTCCTGCTCCTGCCCTGTCCTGCTCCCAGTTTCTGTGTGCCTGTGTGGCTGCCTGCAGTTCACCAATATGTGGCTTCCCTGTAGCATTGTTGTGCCTCTCTCTTGTTCCTTTTTATTTTGGATCATTTCTGCTAGTGCGCAACTTCCGTTTGCTCCCCTATTGCGCATGGTGCATGTTGTTGAATATCGCACTGCGCCATTTATGCATGGTTCCTCCCCCTTCAGTTGCACATACATTCATTATCATTGTGCTCTTGCACATTGTGATTTGGGGGGCGCATCTGCCTCCCACTGAATATCGCAAAATGGCGCATTTTCAGACTTGAGCTGGCACATCCCTGTTGAGCATGGCGCAACCCTATTGAATATCTGGGCCTGTATATATACCTCATGGCCACAACATTCAAAATAAATACTGCAATCTAATATGTTACAAAACAATAAAGAAACTGTTTATGTCAGTGAACACAGTGAAGTTCAGTTTACAGTAGATTTCCTTTGAATATTTCTTATCCTATATTTATTTATTTGCTTTTGGTAACCGGATAAGCACGCTAGACAGCAAGTGCCTATTTTCAGGTGCGACCCGGGAGAATTACAGGGTAGTTACATAGAAGGAATACATAGTAAGCATAACAATCTGGAGTGGCATACTCCAACAGTGGAATTTACATGAGAGAAATACATAGACATCATTGGTAACAGGAGCAGCATACTCCAAACGGAGGGACAAGGCACTAGAGAAATTCTAAAGTGGTAGGACTCAGCAGACGGGATTAGCATATCAACAATCAGAGATTTTCAAACATACAAGCCAGGGGCAAACATGGAGGTAAAAGACCTCACCCTGGGTTGAGAGAGTAACGACGAACGTATACGCAGAGGTAGGGAGAAAGCACCAAGGCGGCGAGGGAGTAAGATCCTAGCAGGGGTACCAATGCAGATGGGATGGTGGGCTGAAGGGCTGGAGATTAGGCAGCACACAGACAGGACAGAGTAGATTTCAGGAAACTCCAGAGGGAGGTTTTGAAGGTGGAATGAGAGGGGGAAGCTCGAACTTGGGAGGGAAAAGAGTTCCATAACTTTGGTGCATGTGTGGTAAATGCTCTATCCCTAGCGAGGGTGCGGGTTTTAGGGACCAGGCGAGTCTGGGATGCAGAAGACCTAAGCTGGTAAATGGGGGAGGAGTGTTTCAGGGGGAAGGCGAGCGAGGCTGGGGTGGCCGTTCGAATTATGTTGTCAATAAAGTTTCCCATGTTGTAGATCCTGTGTTTTTTTTGGGGGGGGGAGCCATTCCAGATGAGAGTAGAGCGTGCATCGGTGAGTGAGATGGGGATTTTGTATCCTGGATAGCGCAGGGAAGATGCTACATCTCATTGTCATAGGGATCTTCATTTACACATTTTTGCACTGTATTTACTCAGGTTGTCCCAGATTAGATGCAATATCTTGTTTTCAGTGGGGTCATGATTTTACAGTTTTTATAATGTGTTTATTCAGGGTAGCCTAGTCCTGATGTAAAATATTGTTTTCAGTGAGTTCTGATTTCACGCAGTGCAGCATAATATTGTGTAGATGTACAGCCCCACTGAAATGAGACGCCACGTCTTCTGTGAACTATCCAGGCTAAATATATAGCAATCAGCAGGCATATTCTAGGAAAACACATTGTAAAAAATGCTTAAAAGGAAGACTACATTGAAACTGCCTCTCAGCAGATCTGCATTGTGCAAATTCGTTAGAAATAATGGGTTAAAGCATCCCAAAAGCTCTCCACAGCCATATTGGCTCTGACTAGAGTTTGTTTTTACTGTGGGTAAACTGCATGTATGCTTGCTTATGACCGGCTCTGAGAAATAATTATCTACTAACTACTGAGAGAGACTTATATAGCACTAATAGCTTTGCAGCTGGTACATTTTTTAGTCTCAGTTAACATGTACAGTGTATTTTTTATTTAATAGGCTTTTCAGCCCTTTCTCATCTTGGCAGCCCCACTAAGTCATGCTCCTGTCCCAAACCCCAGCACCCCCCTTCCACAGGACTTAACACCACCGCCTGGCCCTCCCTGGCCCACTCCCCAGGTTAGATCATCAAGGGGAACCTCAGCTTCAATGAGGTTTAGCACAGTTCAACATTGGGAGCAACAAACCATGGTCAGCAGTGTAGGGACTATTGAATGGAGCTGGCATCCTCCTTCCCACTCGGCACTTTCTACTTTTTCTCTCACCCCCTTAGATGCAACCTAGCCCCTGAGAGCATGCCTTCATGCTGGTGCATGGTGACATGCACCCAGGCAGTCAATGTCCTCTCTCCTGTCCTCCCGCAACTCCAGCATGCACTGCCACCTGTGGTCACCCAAGGGGCAGTAGCACAGCAAAGACTGAGAGTCCTCCCTCCATGACGTGCAGAGCATCTCTGGGATGTTCGATTCTCCTCCACCTGCCAGCCATAAGACGAGTCGAGCTCAATCCCGAACAGTATGTATGCATTTAAGAAAATAAATGTAATCTATAGAATTTGTTTTGGGGGGGGGGTTAATGAAGTACTGTTGCTAAGGCATCAGTTGTGGGAGGAGGAGGCAAGATATCAACCATTCATTTGACAACCGAGGGAAAGTGCCTAGCAATGTTTAATGGAAGCAAGAGACATGACCTAGTATAAGTGTAAAAGAAAAAGAAAACATTTGTCAATGTCGAATGGTCACTGCTAGCATTGCTGTTGCACCAGATCTTGCTTGTATGCATTTTTACCACATAGTTACACATGATAGATCAGAAGAGATGCAAAACTGATTTTTTTTTTATATATACTTTCTTTTATCCTCTATTCCTGGGCAGCCCTCCATCTTGCTGTCCCCCCAGCCCTGTCTCCCACTCACAGAGCACCTCCTTTCTTCCACCATGGCTCACCTTCCCCCATGGTGAGGTGGCAGGGATCCCTCAACCCACCGAACATGGATTTAATTCAGGTGGTGCCTGCCATTTGCAGGAGTGGTGCTTGCTGAGGTCGGCATTCATCCAGCCATGCCCAGGACATTTTCTCCTCCTGATTTTTCTCCCTACCACCCCAATGAAGGCACAGCAATGTTAGTGCCAGCAATGGCCAAGCTGTGTACACTACTGCCCTCAGCACACCAGCTGACTACTCCACCCCAGTCCCTATCTACTGGACCCAGGCACTCCAACACCCAGCCGACGCTATGTGTCAGAGATGTGCTGGCCTCTGTGTCTCTCCCTTCCCAGGAGAGGAGAGCTGTCCTCCGGATGCTTGATCCTCTCCCACCCTGGCCAACCCCCGGTGACAGCAAACATGGGTCGCCAGCGTGGCAGAAGGTAAGACATGATGCCTCAGCCCACCACGCCACTGGACTGACTTGCAATATACCATATAATTTTAAGTGGTGTCCTGCTTTTACACATTTTTGGATTGTATGCGCCTAGGATAGGCCTGGCCAGCTGAGAGGCAATATGGGCTCTCACATATTGATCCATGATTTCCAACAGACTTTTTATAACCTGACATTATGATCAGGATGGATGCAATTTCTGAAATCCTGTCTGACAAGAAATTTTGCAGTGTGTCTGAGAAAACAAGTTTTGGAGGGGATCTGAAAAATGACACTTGCCATGCTCAGGAGGTGGGGGTAACACAAGGAATACATGTTGAACATCAAAGGCCAAAATCTGCAAAAATATAGTTATGAGAAAGTGTTGGAACAATCAATGTTTCCTCGTAACTTAGTTGTTTTTTTCACATTTTGACCTTATAGTTTCAACATAGTCTTTTTATGACCAATCCTTCTGAACATGACAGGTGTAATTTATAAAATAGTGGCCGCAACAACATTTTGCATCACAACTGTGAAAACATATTTTGGCCAGGATTTGAAGAGTGACAGCTTTCACATTCAGTAGGTGGTATGAAAAAATTGCTAAATTGAAAATAGCAAAGTTACAAATGTGCATTGAAAAATGTCAGTGTACGCTCCACAATTTTTAAAATCCTTTTACCCCAAATTTGCAACATGGCCTTCTTCTGACCCAACCTCATGAAAAAGGTCAGAGAAAATGTTCAAATTCTGCCTATAAGGTGATTTCATATCAGAAGTGTGAAAAAAATATTTTGGACAGGATTTGAAAAATGGCAGCTGTAATGTTCATGAGATGGTGTGAAAAAATGACTATGATGAAAATCTGGGGTCAAAATATTGAAAATTACCAAAGTTAACAGTGCACATTAAAAAAATTCATTGTACACTTATAACTGTGCTGTCTATAAACATTTTTGCCCCAAATTTTCAGCATAGTCTTCTTCTGACCCCACCTCATGAACAAGGATGGAGAAAATTTTCAAATCCTGCCCGACATGTTCACCCTGTGACCACAAAATCACCTTTTGGAATGGATTTGCATAATTTCACCACATTTTTTTCATGATATGGTGTCCCAAAATGTCCATATTGAAAATCTGGTGGAAAACTCTAAAAAAATTAGCAAGTTATAAGGACAAGTTCAAACCCCACTGAAATACATTGAACCGCATATCTGATTTTTTTTTTTTCAGTTTTCCAGTCCTACACTGAAGAGTGAAGATGTGTCTCTGGACCGGAGAAAATTATGGCATTGGACCCTCCAGAGGCAAGTAGGGGTAGGGGAGTGTGGGGTGGTGGGTGCTGAGTGGAAGGATCAAGTAGGGGGAAGGTAACGTTGGCGGTGTGCTGGCAGCGGTGACAGATATTGAAGGACAGTTTTCCTTTTTAATGAATGTATAAAAATAAAAAAAATACTGCGAGGGATGAATTTATTTTTTTCAGGTACCAACACTAGAGAATGGGCACCCCAGTGTCAGTGTTATATTTTGCAGTACCGGGAGTGGGCTTCTGGGTGTTACACAGTGAAAATGGGCCAGGTTGGGGGGGTAGGGCACCAGGGATTGGGCACCGTGGCATTGAAAAATTAAGAAGGGGAAGCAATGGGCAGTGGGAGGAATATTTGACAGCGGGAAGGAGAGAGGAATTGTTTTTACATTGTGGAGAGGACCACAGCAAGCTGATCATGAAGCTGATCAGTTCTGCTTGCTGTGTGGCGTTTTGCAGACCAAAGGAAAGAGCCCCCTATGATTCAGCCAGCTCTTTTTTTCAAACTATATGAAGTTTCTGCCAAGCAAGATCAGAACAGTGTCATGATTGGCCTGGCTGATAACTGATCTGACACTGTAAAGTCCCTTGCAGACCACCTTGCATTGGACCCACAGCAACATATCTCTAAAAAACCATTATCATACCAATATGTTCACTTTATGCAAGTAGAAGGGCAAACAGAAACAGGACTTCCTGTAACTTGAAAAGCTGACAGTGTGCTGGTCAGACTCATGGCCCAACACTTGAGAGGGGGTAAGTGTTGTCTTACAACGTGACTGGCTCTCAATCAAATGTAAAATGTCTCTTTCAGATATTTTTCCTATCTAAACATTCCATTGTATAAGCACAATAACCCACTCCAGGTGGTGTGGGAAGACACATCTTATTGCACATTTTAGATGGTTGAATGCACTTGGCTACTTCTCATGCTTCGCAGCCCAATTGGAGCAGTGGTATGCTCCATCTTATCGTGAACCATGTTGTTGATTATTATTTATGTATTCCATGCAACTGGACATTGTGGTTGAATGGATTATACTTAAGCAATGTTATAGGTGCTAGTTTATCTGTGGTGTAAGGATACATTTTCAGATAAAAATTTTAAAAAATATATATCTATACATATATATATATAAACTGATTTTTTTGCTTATTGTTAAATTTGGACCGAATTTTAGAATTCGCAGTGATACTTCCAGGGTGTGCATTATTGTAGAGCAGTGGCACTTCGCGGGTAGCTGAAGGCACTCACTGATGCCTTGTGCCTCACAACAAACCTGAAGAATGCCATTATCCCACAAAAGCAAAAATCCTGTAATCTATTATCGCTTAAATATTACTGGTAAAATACCAGTTGTATGAGAACAATCCACCATTTCTTTTCTTTCTTTTAACATAGTGGTTCTTTTTCCCCACTGCAGCAGTTCTTCCAGGGATTTACCCTGATCCCTGGGATGCACTCTGTCAGGTCCAGAGCCTCTTCCTTATCCTACAGTGTGGTTGAATGTGAGATCAGTGAAGAAGTCAAACCACACAAAAACAAGGGTCCTGGATTTCAAACGGATCAACTTTGCAAAAATGGGGGAATGTCTTAAGGAAGCCCTGGCAGGTGAAGAAGAAAGGTAGAATGTAGAGAAACAATTGGCTAACCTTAAGGGAGCCATAGAAGAGGGAATAAGCCTTTGTGTTAGTTAACTAAGCAAAATAAAGAGAAAGAAAAAAGCACTATGGTTCTGAAGGGACGTGGCCTGGAAGGTAAGAGGCAAAATGCTGGCTTTCAGGAGGTACAAGGAAACAAGGGGGGGGGACAGGGAACTGTATCTGGAAAAGCAGAGAAGGCAGGGAAAGCAGTCAGGAGCACAAAGGCATAAACAGAGGGTAAAAATTGCCCAGGCAATTAAGAAATGAGACAAGACCTTTTTTAGGTACATTAGTGAAAGTAAGAAGACTACAGGTGAGATTGTGAGGTTAAAAAGGAAGGGAGGGGCGTATGCGGAGTGGGACCTAGAAAAAGCAACAATCCTGACCAAATATTTTGGTCTAGTGTTCACAGAAGAGGGGGAAGGAGAAGGACCAATATTGGGCAATAGGGGTACCAATGGGAGAGAGGTGGACACCAGCCCACTTATAGAGGAAAGAGTCCTAAAGGAACTCTAGAATCTGAAATAGGACAAGGCTATGAGGCCAGATGGGATACATCCCAGAATATTAATACAGCTTAAAGAGGTGCTGGCAGCACCACTAACAGCCCTGTTCTACAAATCAATAGAGATAGTGGTGGTTCCAGTAGACTGGAGCAGGGTAGATGTAGTCCCTGTCCAGAAAACTGGCAACAGGAAGGAGGCCGGCAACTACAGACCAGGCAGCATGACCTCGGTGGTGGGGAAATTAATGGAGTCGCTGCTAAAAGAAAGGATTGTGATATTTCTTGAATCCAGCAGAGCACAAGATCTGAGGCAGCATGGATTCAAGTTCAAGTTCAAGTTTATTGCAGGAAAACTCCATTGAGCAAGCTCATTCACAAGGAGGTCCTGTGACATAAACACTTAAAGTACAAACACAGATAGGTAATAACAGTATATATATGAAATGCATGTTACATGATACAGGCTGGATATACATACAAGGGTACCACATAGGGTGACCGCAGGTGGTAAACATTGATATGAGACAGGAAAGCGACTTACAGGTTGCATACTGATAAATGAAACATGATGACTGGTGTGTGCAATACATATACAGTATTTTGGCAGCTAGAACAAACAACAGTCTACAACTGATATGGGGGGGGAGGAGTGATTTGATAGAGTAGCAGTGGAGCGTAAGCAAAGATAAAGCCAGGAGTAGAAGGGGAAGGGAAAGCAGTTAATATGACAAATCAATTATACCTTACCAGTGGATAAATATGGCACACATGGGGAAGGAAGAAACTTAATGGCAGTTACAGGTGTCTTTTATTTTGGCTGAACTTAGCGATTTGTAGAAGTTTATTGAAACTGTGCTAGTTAGTTTCAGTACGGTTTGTAATTGGTTCCAAATGGAGGGAAGGGCATATGCAATAGCACGTTTACCAAAGGAAGTCCGCGTCCTTGGTATGTCAAGCATAATAAAGTCAGATTTTCTTAACGAGTATGCACTATGTGAGATACTAATAAGGGAAGAGAGATAGCTTGGCAATTTCTGCAGAAGCAGTTTAAGAGTCCATAGCCCAGCATGGAGCAGGCGTCTAGTAGTAAGGGATGTCCAACCAACAGCTGCATATAAGTCACAGTGGTGTGAACGGTAAGGGGAGTTGGTAATGAACCGTAACGCACGGTGATAAAGGATGTCCAGTTTACTTAGATTTGCAAGAGTGGTGGAGGAATAGATTATATACTGCTAGTCGAGTAGGGGAGAAAGTGGCCTGTACAAGCCTGTTTCGAGTTTCAAGGGGGAAAAGGGGCCTATTTCTGTAGATGAAACCTAACCTTACTTTTAACCTTCTAGAGACATCTTCGACGTGGTCACTGAAAGATAATTTATTGTCGATCCAGATACCTAGATATTTAAATTCGGTTACAACTTCCAGAGGCTCGTTTAGCGTGGTGACAATGAAGTCTTGGGCAAGGGTATTGGGGGGGCCTGTGACAGCACTGCGGGAGAATATCATCGCTTTAGTCTTCTTAGCATTGAGCAGAAGCTTTGCCTTTATTAGATTATACTCAAGTTGTGCGAAGTCCGCTTGAAGCACTCCCTTGACTTCAGATAACAATGAACCAGAAGTATACAACACAGTATCATCTGCAAAAAAGTGCAGATTGGACATAGATATGTTAGCATCTAAGTCATTAATGTACAGAGAAAACAAGATAGGGCCTAAGATGGATTCTTGGAGGACTGCTCTTGCAACTGGCAAGGCAGCAGAAAAAAAGCCTTCCGCCTTTACTTTTTGGAATCTTCCAGTTAGGTAGCTAGAGAACCACTGGGTGGTATGGTATGTGGCACCCAACTTTGCAAGGCAATTGACTAATAGTTTGTGATCAACAGTATCAAAAGCTTTGCTGAGGTCCAAAAAGACTGCACCAGTTACCTTCTTAGCATCTATAGCAGAGATCCAATCATTGGTTACTTTTGCTAGTGCAGTGATTGTGCTATGATTAGCCCAGATTCACAGTGGGAAGGTCTTCTCAAACAAATCTGATAGATTTCTTTGACTGATTGACTAGGGAAGCAGATCAGGGAGGAGCGGTGTATGTGGCCTACCTAGACTTCAGCAAGACCTTCGACACTGTTCCACATAGGAGGTTGGTAAATAAGTTGGGCAGCCTGGGAGTGGGCCCTGAGGTGGTAAGCTGGGTCAGAAACTGGTTGAGTGAGAGGACACAGAAGGTGGTGGTAAATGGCATTCAATCTGAGGAGAGAGAGTGACCAGCGGGGTGCCACAGGGATCCGTGCTGGGGCCAGTCCTTTTTAATGTCTTCATAAGTGACATTGCAGAGGGGCTGGAGGGGAAGGTATGTCTCTTTGCAAATAACACTAAGATCTGCAACAAGGCCAACACTCCGGGGGATGGAAGAAATGAGAATGGACCTAAACATGCTTGAGGAGTGGTTGAGAGTATGGCAGCTAAGATTCAATGCAAAGAAATACAAAATCATGCATTTGGGGCACAGAAATTCAAGGGAGGAGTACAAGATGGGGCGGAGAGGTACTGACAGCCATCAATCAATAAAGGGACATGGGGTAACAATATCTGATGACCTAAAGGTAACCAAACAATGTGAGAAGGCTATGGGGAGAGCCAGTGGGATGCTAGGGTGCATTGGGAGAGACATCACCAACAGAAAAAAGGAGGTGGTTATGCCACTGTATAGATCATTGGTGAGACCTTATTTGGAGTACTGTGTTCAGCTCCAGAGGCTACATCTCTGAAAGGACATAGACAAAATAGAGGCAGTCCAGAGAAGGGCAACAAAAATGGTGCAAGAACTGCACCAAAAGTCACATGAGGAAAGACTAGAAGACCTCAATATGAATTCCCTGGAGGAGAGGAAAGAGAGGGGGATATGATAGAGACATTTAAGTACCTCAGGGGTATAAACAAGGTACAGGAGGGTAGCATCTTTCAGAAAAGAAGGTGCACAAGAACAAGGGGGCATGATATGAGGCTAGAGGGGGATAGGGTCAGGGACAACATGAGGAAGTACTTTTTCACAGAAAGAGTAGTGGATACTTGTAACAGCCTCCCTGCGGAGGTGGTGGGGGCAAAAACGGTAGGGGAATTCAGGAATGCATGGGATAGCTATAAGAGTACTCTCACAATAGGGAAGAGAGGGTACTCCACAGATCAACTCATTTCTGCAGTATTGCTTTAGGTAGGGAAAAAGGGCAGACTAGGTAGTCCACATGGTCCTTATCTGCTGTCACCTTCTATGGTTCTATGTTTCCTTGGATCTCCACCCGAACCCTGGTGTCCCACCAGCGACCCCTGTGACTTGACCTCCATAGCAGAGGCTCCAGGATGAGGGCAGTACTCCTCCCGAGACAGTCTACATACACATGTGTGGATAAGGATCCTTGTCGGCAGGCACTATGACCCAGGAAGCCACCTAGGCTTAGATCATCATTCGGTTGGCAGTGCAATTTTTGTCCCTCTGAGAATCCTCTCCCTCCTTCCCTGAAATGAGTACAGCTCCTAATGGCCTCACACGCCCACAGCTAACCTTGTGGCAGGAGGAAACTACCAAGCCCAGCTGCAGAAGTTGCTGTGCTGGCAGAAGTCACCGCCAACCCTCCCCCCAAATGGTGCTGCCACATGGCACCTACCTTAGCCTGGCCTGGCTCCCAATGTGGTGACCCGAGCTCACTCATGAACTTGGGTCATCTGCATGAAGTGCAGCGTGCTGTCACTGGGTCATCGGTGCAGCCCTCAATCTGCCATTTATTACTCGCAAAATTGAATGCCAGGTAATATCCCTTTTCCCCTTTTTAGAAATCCAGTGCTTCTGCCTCCTTAATATTATAATTTATTTTTACTTTATATTTTGAAGTCAAATACTTCTAACATAGAGTTAACAGAAGCTCTGCTGAGCATATGCCATGGTACTACAGGAGGAGCTGGGGGGGAGGGATCTGAGGGACCATATGACCTACATCATGCCCCTAAAACACAATGTAACTCTGTTAAGTGATCTTCTACTTTATACAGCACCATATAGGGTTTTAAATAATTGATTAGCAGTTTTTTTCTTGGGACAATACTAACTGTACAGAAAGCATTCATATATATTTTCTATAAGTGTTAACGGTTGTTAAACACAGTGAGGCAAGTGCTATGCATTTTCACAATGTTTTAGAACTTTTATGAGCAAAATGCTAATCAATTTTTAGAGTTAAATACAACCCTGCCATAACTGATTGATTTGGGCACTAAAAAGTTGCTTAAACACAGATGATCAATTGTAATTTGTATTCCTGTTTTGCAGGAAAAAGCTGTCAACAACACATTGATCTCACATGATTGCCTGTTGCTCTGGGGAACATGATGGGCTTTAGGCCATCTGCTGTGGTTTATACTGCTGCAACCAAAGGGACGCAAGCTAGAAATAGATTTTTACATTCTCAGGGCTTAGTTCCACTTATGAGTCAGTTCTAGTGCATCATATAACACAGAAAGTACTTCGTAAAGGCTACTAAGCAGACTGCGTGGTCCTGGCTTGGATTTGACTCTGTTTAGAAGGGAACCCTTAGACTGTTCCCACAAGCAAGATTATTTTACAGCTTACATGGATGAAATGAAACCATGCACAGAGAACTGCATCACTAAGTTATTGTTAAATCTCAGCCATGTAAATACCGACTAAAATTTGTCAGTTACATTCACAACGGAACACCTACTCGTTAATGCAGTAGTACACCGAAATTGACTAATATTCACCTCAGTCAAGCATATAGATGTGACCAGATGGGCATTGTTGTGAGATAATAGCACACCTTGGGTACTTTGTGAGGCACAAGGCCTAGCCATATGCCTTCAACCACGCAGAAGTGTTATTATGTGCAACAGTGCACACCTCTGGATGTCTCATGGTGGCAGCAGAGAGTAGGTTTAGGGAGATATATAAGGCAGGAGACAGGATGTTTCAAGGCTTTTTTCCAGCTTGGGCAGTAGACCTGGGGCTGGAGGGGAGGGGGGCGGCTGGAGGAGCAGAGCAGGCAGAATTAGGAGAGCTCGGCAGTCCGAGTGGGCCCGAAGGGGGGAGACCCCACTACCGTAGGTGGCAGATAGGGACAACCTCTGCAGTGATATGGCGTCAAGGAGCCAGGAAGGAAGCGCCGAGGTGGAGGATGTTTAGCCAGGTCTGGCATCGCTGGGGGTAAGGGAGGTGCAGGAGGAAGTTAAGAGGCCAGGATAGGAAGGAGCCCTTAGAGATTCCTGTGAGGTAGTTTGCTCAGGCTGCTGGGGTTGTGGGAACAGTGGCAGGGTCCTGATAGGGGGAAGGCCAGTGGCAGTGATTTTCCCTGGTCCCTGGTGTTGCAGGGTGTCCTGAGGGCAGCTGGAACCAAGGGACCCTTCACCCATAATTGGAGCCTGCTTGGAGGGGCAGGTCCTGGGGTGCCAGCATTTAAGGGATGAGCGAGTCACAGTGTCATAGGACAGACCTTGGAAGGTGGCCACTGGCTGGAGCTTACCGAAAGCCCAGAAGTAATGTGGGAGGGATGTCGGCCTGGGCATGAATCACCCCCAAAAGGGTCAGCTGGGAGCAGACGAGAGTATGGTGCTGCTTGCAGGGTTTGGGCTGCTCGGAGAAGCGTGGGTGGTGGCAGGGCCCGGGGCTTCTCTCATGGCAGGGCAGTCTGAAGCAAGGGGCTCAGATACTGGAGCTGGTCAGACCCCATCTGGAGTACTGAATGCAGTTCTGGAGACCCAATCTCCGCAAAGACATAGACAGGATGGAAGCTGTCCAGAGGAGGGCAACTAAAATGGTGCAGGGTCTGCACCGGAAGACATATGAAGAGAGACTAAAGGAGCTTAATATGTATAGCCTCGAGGAAAGGAGGGGGGACATGATAGAAACATTCAAGTACCTCAAGGAATCAACAAAGTCCAAGAGGGTAGCATCTTTCAAAAAGGTGTGCAAGAACAAGGGGGCACAATTTGAAGATGGGGGCAGCTCAGAGGTAATTTAAGGACGTATTTTTCACAGAGAGGTTGTGGATGCATGGAATGGCCTTCTGGAGGAAGTTGTGGAGTCAAAAACAGTGGTGGAATTCAAGCATGCATGGGACAGTCATAAGGCCATTCTAGGGGGTGGGGGTAGGAAGAAGTAGGCTGCTGGTTAACTAGGATCTGCAGCTTATCCAGTAGATAGGGAAATGGGCAGACTGGGTGGGCCAAGCGGTCCTTATCTGCTGTCAAATTCTATGTTTCTATGTTTCTAGGGCCAGGTTTAAGGGCCACTGCACCAGTGGGAGCTGTGTAGATGAAAAGGCTGAGCTGCAAGGAGGGAGTGGGTGCGGTGATAGTGACAGCACCTTATAGAGCAGGTTCCTTGTAGAGCAAGAGTGAGGGGTTGCAGGGCCTGGGTCACAGGAAAAAAATCATGGTACTCCTGGTATTTAGGCCAAGGTCCAGGGGCCAGGTGGGGGAAGCAGCATGCTTTCCCGTGCCAGAGTTGGGGCAGCAATCAGTACCAGAGTGTTGTGTGCAACCTAGTGAAGAGTAGAAAAAAGAAAAAAAAAATCTGGCTTACCAGCGCCAATGAGTAAGGAACCTGGGGGTTTCTGAGAAGGGAGGTTCCTAGGGTAAAACATCCAAGTAGGGTAAAGTGAAAGAGCCCTGCTGTACTGCCTGTATTCGAAGTGTTGCTCCGAGTGTCCAGTCAGGACAATTTGTACAAAGTTCCGATAGCCCCATGTAGCTGCTTTATTTATTTATGAAGGATGCGACCCCTGCATTCCTGAAATCATTTGGGATGTTGGAGCTAAATAAAGATAAAATAAATAAGTACCAAACCTGCCTCATGGCAAAAAAAGTAAGTCTTGGCCTAGTACCCTCTGGGGTACAGAAACTACTCGCCCTCTTTGAATCCAATCACTGTACCAGAAGTTCTAATACTATGATTTTCAAACTTCCACATTCCCACACCGCATTAGATCAAAGGTCTTCTGCAACCATGCTCCTAACTGACTAAATACTCTTCCACCCGACATCTCGTCTCTGGGCACAATTGGCCCTTTTAAACAAACACTTAGACATAATCTAGTTGCAAATTCCAGCTGTGACTGCTTCCTATAACTCTACCCTGTATACTTCTACCTGACCAGAACCTGCCCTCCTCTCCTTCCTTCCCTTTCCCTACCATCTTTCTTTATCCCACTGCATGTGTCACTCAATTCTAATCTTGATTTTTTTCTTCTCTTTCCTAATTTTCACCTAATGACACCCACTGGGTTCATAATTTTCTCCCCGTGCGTAATTCCTTACTTCGGATCATCTTGATGGGCTCTGCCCTTTGTATGAAAGAAGGATCACATTGTACATTACTGATTTATACACAATGCTATTTGTATTGCCTAAGTTTAATTGTATTGCACAAGTCTAAACTTTATTAAATCTGTTTTATTATTGATAACCCTGTAACATATGTTTTCCCTGTTTTTCTCTTCTCTGAAGTGGAACCTGTGTAATGAGCTTGTTCTCAAAAGGTGTTAATCCAAGATTACAATAAATAAATGAAGAAGCTAGTTTGGGAAGAAATTGGTAGTGGACATTGCCTTCTTTATGCTGGAAGGGGATAGAATGAAATAGGAACTCCCCCTCCTTGTGTCTAATTTGTCTCATAAGTTTTAGTTCCAGGAGAGATGCTGTCACCCTACATTCTGGATCAAGGGGCTCATGGGTGCAAAGAGTCAGGAGGTTGCAGCTGAAATATCCTGGTCCGGTGGTCAGTGTTCAGGGACAAAATCCAGATTTGGAGGTGAGATCAAGGGAGCACTGTTTTATGGAGTCATCTGAAAGGTAGCACCACAATTTTCCTATCTGCTAAAAGTGTGCACTGGCTTGGGTTAGCACTTGATGTAGCCTTCTCTATGTGCCCTCTGGAACAACTGTGACGAAGATTTATGCCCCTAGATGAGGGGGCCGGGGGTTACAGTAATATTTAGCCACAGTTCAGCTTATATTCCATATTTTTTCAGTAATTCTGACCCTTGTTTATTTATTAATAATGGCACTTGCATGAAAACAGAATCTCTGCCTTATCTGCTCTCCTTGCTTGTCTACATCTGACATCCTGTTTCTGACATGAGGATCTGTTGCTGCGGTGACAATTATGAAGTAATAAACAGGAGATTGTGATATCAGGTGCAGATAAGCAGGCACAGCAAATCAAGTCTAGGGCACAGTCATCCTGTTTTCACACAGCTGTCCTCCATATTAAAAAAAAAAGAGAAATAATTTACGAAAATATATACATTATAATTAGAATAGTATCTCAATATTAGATTTTTCAAATATTTCACAGTGGTGTTAGGGTTTTTTAAAGGAAAGTCCCCTCAGCCTTTTATTCTGTTACCTTGCGTAGTTTGCAGGCACAAACAGTGATTACCTCTATTGCACCTCCCTAAATTCATCAGGATTTACATGTAAATGAAGTTACTTAAGTCTGGTGTGAAAATCTACTTGACTCAGTTGCAAAGGTCATGACCCAGCTTATGTAAAACATACTGGAACTTTATGATGTTTTATTGCTAAAGCTTGCAGTAGTTATACTGTATTAGTGCTGTTACTGTACTCTGCAGCCCATATGTTCTTGTTTTATGCTGGCCATGAAACTTTTCAAGGTATAGCAAGTACCCTGCTGTTTTCTGTAGTTTAAAGAGCATATGAGTTAGAAAAAAATGTTTGTATAGAATATAGGGCTTCACAAGACATGTAACAGAACTGACTGAGATTATACATTCTGCTGGTTTGTGCAGGTATGCATCATCAAATCCCATGATGCCTTGCAAGAGTGGAGTCATGATAATTTGCAATGGAGTAATGCAGGTTTTCACACTAGGGCAAAACAAAGTGAAGCAAGTTCATTTGTATTTAAATTAGGATGAAATTAGGTGGATACAATTGAGGGATGCAATAGAGGGAATCAGTATCCATGCTTACAACTTACACAGGTATACAGAAAATAGGTTGAGGGGACTTTCCCTTTAAATGTTGTATTTATGGTATAAGGCAATGTGAATGCCTCTGGGTTAAGTGGTCACTGAGGTTGGTTTTTTTTGAAGATAGTATACTTTATTGAAAATTTAATACAAAAGGTACAATGAGACAACAAAACTACAAACCATACAACAAACAAGAACCAGCTGATTGAGCTAAATAGGAACTGGGAAGCAGGAGTAGCATGACGTGCTATAGCACGGATCCTAAGGAGTATAGTAGTTAGGGAATGCACAGGGAAGCTGATGGGAGGGTCTATTGGTGGTGTAATCTATCCATGCGGGAATGGAGCCTACAGGGCAGAGGCAGCCCAGAGTTATAATATAGGTAGCAGCACTTCCAGTACTCCCCACCTCTTGAGATATGCTTAAGGGATATTTATTTATTTATTTAATTGTGATAACCGAGTTGACTCACTGAGACCATGACAGTCCCTTTTTCAGGGGCGACCCGGAATTAATTATACAGAATTTATACAGTGTCAGTGGCTCAGTAGGTAGCACACTCGCCTCTGAGGCCGGGAGATCAGAGGGCTGTGGGTTCAGTTCCCACATTTGGCACTTGGGTTAATATCCCAGTACTGACACTGCAGTGCAGCATGAGAGGGGTGCTGCACTGTTGAGGTGCCGTCTTTCGGATGAGACGTTAAACCGAGGTCCCATCTGCCTGGATTGGTGGTAGTTCAGGTGGATGTTAAAGATCCCATGGCACTTCTCGAAAAGAGTAGGGGAATTTCCCCGGTGTCCTGGCCAAATTTCCCTCATTCACTAAAAAAATACCACCAACAGCTTAATCTGGTTCAAGGTCAGTTGGCATTCATCTGTATCCCCCCTCCCCCGGGTCGTGCCTGAAAATAGTCAGGAATTGTCTAGTGCACTTACCCGGTCAACAAAAGCTAAATAATAAAAAAAAAAAAATAATTACAAGTAGTGGTACATTACAGAGACATATTCCGTGAGTTGTTCACATTACAACAACCAGTAGTACAGAGAACACAACTTAATAGGTTTTTCACATTGCAACATACACTTTCAATAACTGTTCGCATTTCAACAATTATCTACACTTGACATGTGTTAATCCATATAAGACATTAATGGTTATAGACAGTCGCAGTAGGGGCATCCTATGCAATGAGGTCTTACCAGTATTTCAGTAGTAGCAAGTGCATTGGTTGAGCTCTAACAGATGAGCCTTCAGTCCCTTTTTAAACCCCCCAAGGGAGTTGCATACTTGAACATTTTCTGGAAGAGTGCTCCAAGGGGCAGGATGCTGGCAGAGAATGATCTCTGTCCTTGAGATGACCTGACTTTAGTCATGTTTAGGAGCTGGCGGCTTGAGGATATGAGGGCCCTGCTGTTTTGTTTAGCTGATAGCATTTCAGCCAGGCTTGGTGGGGGGGGGCATTTTCCACCCTGAGCTTGAAAGCTAAACATAATGATGGGTACATAAGTCGCCCTTCCAATGATGCCCAAGCTAGGGCATGGAGCACCTGGCAATGGTGCTCCCAGGACTGGGCCCCTGCTGCAAACCAGCTTACCCTGTGACATAAGGTTCTCCGCTTTTGCATTTCCCCACCTTTAACCATGAGTACTACTGGTGAACCATATAGCAGGGTAGGTAGTATGGTGCCAGTTGCTATCCTTAGCCAGGAGTCCTGAGTAAGGAAGGGGCTAATGCAAAAAAATAAGTTAGCAAACAACGGTTTCCTTTTCATTAAATAATGGCTAACTAAAAAGATGAGCATTAAGCTTGACCGTCGATTGAGGGATTTTACTCAACTAATGTATAATCAGTGCTATCTAGCGAATAGTTGAGAATCTTTGTGTCTGCTTGTGCATTTGTTGAGAAATATGACTTTGAAAATTACTGTAGTTAGGAATTGATTGTAATGTTCAACTTAAACAAATTTGTCTTGTGAGTTAGTTGTCTTTGTGACAGAAAAGTTTTCAGTCGCTAATTACTTGAAATGTAAAACTTAGAAAATGTCTCAGTTATTAATTACTTGAGATTTTAACTAAGAAATTTTTGCAGTCACTAAGTACTTGATGATGGCCTAATTTGAGGTCTTTCTCTTATACAGCCCTAAAATTAAACAAGTGAAAAGGGGTCACAAAGAATCCATAGTTCGGAGATAAATTATAAATAATGAACAACTAGAGGACAAATATCTGATAATTCTGGGAGGGGACCAACCCATTAAATTTAAAAGCAAACTCAGAATATGTAAAAGTTAGAAAAGCTAAACAGAATAGTAAAGTATTCCACTTCTGCAGCATAAATGGGTCTGCTTGGGTGATCTGATAGGCAGGCTTATGGTGTCCAGTTTTAGAGAGGGTTGCCTGATGTGGGTGATCTGGTATGGGGACTTAGGGTGTGATCCTGCTGCAGCAAAGAGGGTACTCAGCTTGGGTACAAGGCTGATCTATGGCTGTAAGGGTTGTCCATTTACAGAGAGGGCAGTCACCTGTGGTTGTGAAGCTGGTCCAGCATCTGGGGGTGGTCCAGCTGTAATGAGAGTTGTCAGCTGGTGGAGACAAGGCTGTTCTGTGTGTGGGAAGGGAGGTCAAATATAGGGAGCTAGTCAGCTGAGGGGCTGGCACAGGGAAAGGGAGGGAGGTTCAGTGACAGGGAAGGTGGGTTTGCCAAAGGTGGGGTCACTAGCTCTTGAGCCACCACCACCATCCCAGCCATGGTATCATACTCTCTATCGTATGCCTCCTAACCCTGGCAGCAAGCTATCGCACCACATCACAAGCTTCAGGCTTCTTAGACCTCATAGCCATATTGTCAGGCTCCTGACTGCCCCCAGTCATCACCATAGGCTCCCGATCCCCCCAGTCAATATCCTGGGTGGGGGCAGCATGGTTTGGGTGGTCCCCTAGGTGGTTCACATGGGAGAAGAGGGTGAAAGAGGTGGAGGAGTCTAGTACATGGGTCTCCTGGGAGGTCCAGATGAGTGAAGGGGGGGCCATAGCTGGGGGAGCTTAGTCTGATGGGTCCCTTTGGTGATTCAGACAGATAAATAGACTCTGGGTGGTTGCATGGTGGTCTGTGGGGGAGAGTGTGGTAGCTGTTGAATCCTGTTCTGAAGTTCTAGGAATGGTCTTGTTGAAAAAGAGGGGGCAGATGGATGTCAGAATCCTTTTATGATGGCCCTAAGGGTAGTCTGAGTGGGAGATGAAGATGCAGGTGGGTATCTGAACCCTGCTTGAGGTTTCTAAGGATGGTATAAGTGGGAGACGTGGGTGCAGGGGGGGTTCAGACCAAAGTTCCATGGTTCTAGGGATGCTCCAGATGGGAGAAAAGGGTGGAGGTGAGTATGACACCCTTGTATTCAAGTCCTATGGCTGGTCTGACTGGAAAATAAGGAAAGGAGTGTGTGTTGGACACCAACCCATGGGTCCTTTGTTTGGTCCTGTTAGAAGCAGAGGGTAAAGGTGAGTTTTGGACACCGGTCTGGGGGCTCAAGGGCAGTGTGGCAAATGAGTGTGGAGGCTGGTGTCAGATACTCATCTCAGGCTTGCAGGATTTGTCCTGGTTGGCAGAACAAAGGACATACAGTAGGCTGGAAATGCCAGTCTGGAATTCCAGAGCTGGTCAGGGTGGGGGGACTGGTGGGATTTAAATTGGGGTGGTCATTATAGTGGTCTCAAGGCTGGTCCAGGTGGAGGGACATGGGGACATAGGTGGGAAAAGCTGGTCCAGAGGTCCCAGGGTGTGGCTGGATGGGCTGGTAGGGAAGATGTAGACGTGGAAGGCTAGTCTGGTGGAGCAAGGGCTTAACTGGGTGAAGGAACATGGTGACATAGGTGGGAACAGTCAGTATGGGTTCCCAGGGATAGTCCAGGTGGGCAAAAAGTGGAGATGTTGCTAGGAAATGCTAATTTTTGGATCCCAATGGTTATCCAGATCAAGGGACCTGGAGTACGTAGGTGGTGGAGAAAGATCCAGTGCTCCCAGAACTGGTCCAAGTGGGTGAACAGTGGAAACGTAGACATGAGAGGCCATTCCAGTCATCCCAGGGCTGGTCCATGTAAGGATACCACAGGGACATAGGTGAGGCAGGCCAGTCTAGCAGTCTCAGGGTTGGTTCAGGGTGGGGTGCAGGAAGAATGTACAGTGAAGCCCACTAGGATTGAGCACAGAACACAGTTTCCGTGCATGACAAAAGGGCTGAACTCCCATTGAAACTGCATAGTTCCATGCAATACCTCTACTGCAGAATTCTGCAGAGTTGGGCTTGATCCTGGCCACACCTACAAAAAGAAAAAAGGGAGGTGACCAGAAAAGTGAGAGAAGCTAAGGCCCGGGGGGAGCTGAGATTAGCACAGGGAATTAACTGGTGGGGGGGCCTTTTCAGATACATCAGGGAGAAAGGAAGTGCAAGGAGACAATAGTGAGGATAAAAAGGGGTGAGGAGTGGACGGAAAAGGGTGAGGAGCAGGCAGAAGCACTGAATGAATACTTTTGCTCAGTGTTCACAGAAGAAAAAGGGGGGACTGCTACCACCGTGGGCTGGGAGGGCAGGGACAGGGGGAGAGGAGACAACAGATGGAAGAATTGAGGCAAGTAGAGTCCTAGAGGGACTGAGGGCACTGAAGGTAGACAAGGCACCAGGTCTGGATGGTATCCACCCCAGAGTGCTGAAGGAGATGTCGGAGGTGTTGGCGGAGCCACTGGCAGATCTGTACAGCACCTCACTGGAGTCAGAATGTGTGCCACTGGACTGGAGGATGGCACATGTAGTACCATTACACAAGAGCGGACCAAGGGATGAACCGGGTAATTATCACCTGGTAAGTCTCACCTCCATAGTGTGCAAACTCATGGAGACAATACTAAAGGAAAGACTGGTGTCGTACCTGGAGGACAATGGCCTCCAGGATGTGAGACAGCATGGGTTTGTTTCAGGGAAGTCTTGTCAAACCAACCTGATATGATATTATGACTGGGTGCAGGGTTGGACTGGGGTACAGAGGACCCACCTGGAAAGAAGATACAAGGGTCTACCTGGAAAATCAGTAGAGGGGGGCCCAGGTTGACACACTTGTATCTATATTCCACTTCAATTTGATACACTAGCTCTGTGTTTGCATCTTACATTTATCAACAATGTCCCAGATACCCCATTTAATTATAAAAAAAGATAAATGCAAAAATTTTCAGAGTTCAGAAGGTAACCACTTACCCAACTGAGAGGGGCCCACCTGGAAATTTCCAGGTATCCAGGTGGGCCAGTCCGACCCTGACTGGGTGACAGGTGAGCTGTATAAGGGTCATGCGGTGTATGTTCTTTAGTAAGGTCTTCGATTCTGTGACTCATGGGTGGCTTGGGGAGAAGCTAACTGGTGTAGGGGTAGGGGTAAAAATGATGAACTGGATTACAAGCTGGCTGAGTGGGAGGCTGCAACGGGTGGTGGTGAGAGGGGAGCTCTCAATTCCAAGGCCAGTGATGAGTGGGGTGCCACAGGGCTCTGTGTTGGGGCCAGTATTGTTTGAGCTGTTCATATCAGACATTGCACATGGGGTCGTGAGCAAGATAAGTCTGTTCGCTGATGACACCAATATCAGAGCAGTGGTGAATGGAGAGGAGGGATGTAAGCAGCTACCGGAAGCAGCACAGGGAATTAACGGGGGGGGCACTTTTTCAGATACATCAGGGAGAAAGGGAGTGCAAGGAGACAATAGTGAGGATAAAAAGGGGTGGGGAGTGGACGGAAAAGGGTGAGGAGCAGGCAGAAGCACTGAATGAATACTTTTGCTCAGTGTTCACAGAAGAAAAAGGGGGACTGCTACCACCATGGGCTGGGAGGTTGGGGACAGGGGGAGAGGAGGCAACAGAGGAGATGTCGGAGGTGTTGGCAGAACCACTGGCGGATCTGTACAGCACCTCACTGGAGTCAGAATGTGTGCCACTAGACTGGAGGATGGCACATGTAGTACCATTACACAAGAGCAGACCAAGGAATGAACTGGGTAATTATCTCCTGGTAATTCTCACCTCCATAGTGTGCAAACTCATGGAGACAATACTAAAGGAAAGGCTGGTATCGTACCTGGAGGACAATGGCCTTCAGGATGTGAGACAGCATGGGTTTGTTACAGGGAAGTCTTGTCAAACCAACCTGATACCGTATTATGACTGGGTGACAGGTGAGCTGTATAAGGGTCAGGCGGAGGATGTTCTTTACTTGGACTTCAGCAAGGCCTTCGATTCTGTGCCTCATGGGTGGCTTGGGGGGAAGCTAACTGGTGTAGGAGCAAAAATGATGAACTGGATTACAAGCTGGCTGAGTGGGAGGCTGTAATGGGTGGTGGTGAGAGGGGAGCTCCCAACTCCAAGGCCGGTGATGAGTGGGGTGCCACAGGGCTCTGTGTTGGGGCCAGTGTTGTTTGGGCTGTTCATATCAGACATTGCACATGGGGTGGTGAGCAAGATAAGCCTGTTCACTGACTACACCAAAATCAGAGCAGTGGTGAATGGAGAGGAAGGATGGAAGAAGCTACAGAGGGACCTAAGCAAACTAATAGAGTAGTCAGAGAGGTGGCAGCTGGAGTTCAATGCAAAGAAGTGTAAGATTATGCACTTTGGAGTGAAGAACCCAAGGAGAGAATACTGGCTGGGAGGGGTTAAGCTGGGGATCACTGAGGAGGAGAAGGACCTAGGGGTAATGATAATAGGGACCATGGACAACACTGCCCAGTGCAGGAGAGTGGCTGCAAAAGTGAACAAAATGTTGGAGTGGCGAGGGGTTTTTCATCCAGGCAAAGAGAGGTGATCTTGCCCCTCTACAGGTCACTGGAAAGGCTGCACTTAAAGTATTGTGTGCAGTTTTGGCGGCCATACCTAAAGCGTGATATCAGCCTACTGGAGGGGGTGCAGAGGAGGGCAACAAAGATGATATGTGGAATGCAAGGGACGACTATGACAGCAGGCTGAGAGACCTGAATATGTACACCCTGGAGGCTAGAAGGGTCTGGGGGACATGACAGAGACATTCAAGTATCTGAGGGGAATCAATAAGGATGGGGCAGATGGGGTCTTTAAGTTAAGGAGGGGGAGGGTCACCAGGAGGCATGCGCTAAGAATAGAGGGGGAAAGATTTAGGAAGGAATGAGGAGACACTATTTCACAGAAAGGATGGTAGCAAAATTGAACACCCTACCAGTATAGGTGGTATCATGTAAGGCCAGACCTGAATTTGATTCTCACAACCTCCACTTACATACTGTGTGACTGAGCAAGTCACTTACCCGCCCAGTGCTCCCAGGTCACCCCTGAAAGCAGGCACTTGTGCCTAGAGGACCTTACCTGGTTACCAAAGACTAAAATAAAATAAAAATTTAAATCTGTGAATTGTTTCAAAAGGACATGGGAGAGGGAACAGGGAAGAGTGAGGGTGGGGGAGGTGGGAGGTGGCAGTGGGATGACAAATGGGAGGGGGGTGGAGCAGCTGCAAACTAGGGGTGCTAGCTGCACACTCAAGCAGACTTGATAGACTGGGTGGTCTGTTTCTGCTGGCACATTCATATGCTTGTAAACACACAGGAACAGTTAGGCAGCACAGCACAAGCAATAGCCTAGCTAGTATATAGGCAGAATTAGAAAGGGTGCAGCTAGCAACTAGGTCCACAAGGACACATGCAAGAGTAGGGGAGAGAGAGGCTGAAGGAAAACAAAAGGGTTAGCTGTTGGAGGTTTGTCTCTGAGCAAATAAGGAGACTACTGAGGAATATAGGAACTTCCTGTCCCAGAAAAGGAAGGGCAGGAGCTGTAAGAGCACAGAGACAGTAGGAAAGTAGGGAGAAAAAACAAAGAAACAAAAAAAAAAAAAAGTGAAAACAGAGAGAGGAAAGAGTAAGCATACAAAACAACAGTTATGGGGCCACAAATAAAACATGATGGGAGTGGTGCAGTGCAGTGGCTGTGGAGAGGCAGTCTTCCAGGAGACATTCTGGAAGATGCAGTGTTGTCCCATCTGCAGTCACCTCACTGGGCTGAGGGAGGAGGTCGCTGGTCTCTAGGCTGAGTTGGCCAGGATTCCAGGGACCTCCTCTCCCACCCAGAGACCACAAGGGCCACCGCTGCTGCCTCAGAGGTTGCCAAGAAAGAGGAGCGGTTGGACCACGTTGGGCTCAAGGAAGGTGAGGGTGCTGGAACAGAGGTGCATCCCTCCAGTTGTACTTCTCCACAATTTATATGCCATTCTGGCAGAGCATAGTTCCTCTATGGAGGCACCCACAGTGGAGACCAGGGAGGATGCTGGGAACCTCAACAAAAGAGATCCACAGGAGGATAGAATGGGACCCCACAGGGAAAACAGACAACTCCTGGTGGGGAACTCAATTGTTAGGGGGTAGAACTGGGGGAGGGAGGGGAGAGGGAGGTAAGGTGCCTGCCTGGCTCCATGGCTCGGAGGGACAGGGAGCAAATCTTCAGGATTGTGGGAGCAGCTACAAGGGGGAGGGAGCTGGACATCATTGTCCACCTAGGGACAAATGACCTGGCTGGGAATGGGATCAAAGTAGTGCAGGGTGAGTTTGTGGAGTTGGGGGAGAGGTCTTAGACAAGTAACATGCACGGTAACCTTCCCGGAGGTGCTGCCTGTCTATGGCATGGGTGAGACTAGGGTGCTCCACACCATGGGATTCAATGAATGGTTGAAAACCTGGTGCAGAGTTCAGGGTTTTGGCTTCTTAGGGGACTGGGGGTCCACCTGGAGGGATATAGGTCTATACTGGCACAAGAGTCTGCATCTGTCCAGGAAGGGAACCAGGATCCTAGGTGATAGGTTTAAATGCGTCATTGGCAAGCATTTAAACTAGCCAAGGTGGCACTGCAAGGAAGAAAATCCCAGCCCCCCATTAAAAAACAAGCAGGTATTTAGCAAGGTAAACACCAAAATAGAGAAGTCAACAGGAGAAGGGCAGGGATAAATGGAGAAAAAGGCAAAGGCAGTAAGGACGGGGATGGGACTAAAAGGGGGAAGGTCATCAAAAAATGGAGGGCAATGAATACCAATTCCCATAGTCTTGGTATCAAACTCCCTGAGCTAGTGGCCTTGGTGGAAGAGGGAAGCCTGGATGTCGTGGCAGTCACAGAAACATGGTACACAGAGACCCATTATTGGGATGTCAACATAACAGGGTACACAATCTACAGGAGGGACAGGGAGGGTAGAAGAAGAGGAGAAGTAGCTCTACATAAGGGAAGGGATCAAAGCAATGCAACTAAAGGGTAAACAGGGAGGAGAGGAGGCACTGTAGATCACCCTGGAGCTAGGAAATTGCATCACAATCCACACGGGGGTTGTATACAGACCCCTGTCTCAGAGAAAGGAAATGGACAAGGAAATGATAGAAGGCATCCTTAGGATGGCAGAAAAAAGAGAGATATTGTTGATGGGGACCTGAATATTCCAGATGTTAACTGGAGCACCTTTGCTGCAGCCATATCCAATAGCAGGGTCATTATTGATGCCCTAAAGGGGGCATGCCTCAGACAGCTAGTGTTGGAACCCACTTGAGAAGGAATAATGTTAGACCTGGCACTCTCAAACAGGGATGGAGAAAGGATCTCAGATTTAGAAGTGGGCAGCCATCTGGGAAAAAATGACCACCAAACAGTATGGTTCACGATAAACACAGCCATAGAGTCAAGTCATACAAATGTGAGGGTACTGGACTTTGGGGTTTGTAGCAGGGTTGGGATATCAGGATAATGAAGTCGGGCAGACCACAGCTCAAGTGCATAAAAAATACCAGATGGCATTTATCATTTTATTTTCCTTTCATAAAATGATTAGTGTTGAACAGAATTCAAGAAAATTATTAGTTAGTTCAACAGTTTTCAAGTCAGAAGTCACTGGTGTGCCCAATGGCACACAAACAGCTCCATTAAGTGCAAACACGCTCTTGCATCAGTGGTTTTACACCTCAAACATTCAGCTCTCCACTGACACCCTATTAACCTGCTTTCCATCTTGAATTTTAATATACGCCCCAAGCTTAGTGATATCTGGATCCTCTACCTGTACTTGTTTCCAATTTACCATACATAGATCATCACATTTCAAGGGAGGGGGTACAGCACATTTTAAAGTCCCTTCAACTATAATAGTCTCTTCTCTGTTGCTTATCGTCTTCACCCCAGACTCTACAAAAACTGTCTTACCTGGGGGCTGGTCCTCTGTCAAGCCGTCTTCCTCTAGGTAACATCCCAGAAATATAGGCAGTTCAGGAAGCACTGACCACAAAAGTTCCTTTGGGGAGTCCTCCTCCAGGTAACATCCTAGGAATATCAGCAACATCAGCAAATTAATCCAGTTTGGGTCCTCCTCCACCATAGCCCAGACATTCTTCTCTGCCATGGTGCCGTCAACTTGCCTCGGTTCCGTCCTGGATGGGCCTCTGGCCTGTTCCAGTTATATCCTCAGCTCCTGCACTCAGAGCTCTATGTCCCTCCAGTGACTTTCCACCTCCAGCCAGCATTCGTTCATCCATCACAGCAATCACATCTAGTCAGCCATCTGGTCCTGTTGTGCCTCGCCTAGGCCACCATCTCCATATTTCCACATCTTCTCTGGTGCCATGCACTTTCTGCCTATCCTGAGGTGCTAGGTCTAGCACCCCCAACTGAACTCCCTTAGGATGACTTGGACGTTCAGCCGAGAATCGGACTTCTGACACCAATTATGAGGAGGGCTGACTTTGGCAAAATGAGACAGTGCCTCAAAAAAGCACTAGCAAATGGGAAAGAAGGAGGGGAAGAGGAACAATGAGAAAACATCAGAATTGCCATCACAAAGGCAGCAAACCTTTGTGTGAAGCAAATAAACCAAAATAAAGCAAAAAACTACTATGGTTTTCAAAAGAGGTGGTGGAGAAGGTTAGGGAGAAAAAGGTAGCATTCGGGAAGTATAAGGAAATACAGAAAGAGCAGGACAGAGAACTGTACCAGTTAAAACAGAAGGAAGCAGTGAAGGCAGTCAGAATAGCAAATGCCCATACTGAGGAAAAGGCAGCCAGCTTCATTAAAAAGGTGGATAAAACCATCCATTTATAGGTATATTAGGGAGCAAAGAAAGACCAAAGAAAGATGGGGAAGCTTAATAAAGGGGAAGGTGGGTGGGCAGAGGGTGACAATGAAAAAGCAGGGATACTGAATTAATACTTCTGCTTAGTATTTGCAAAATAAGGGGGGAAGGTACCTAATCCAAACAATAGAAGTACTCTGTATAAGGGGGGTTTATTTATTTTTTTATTTATTTGTTTTTTGTTGACCGGGTAAGTGCACTAGACAAATCCTGCCTATTTTCAGGCACGACCTAGGGGAGGGGGTTACAGATGAATGCCAACAGACCTTGAACCAGATTAGGCTGTTGGTGGTATTTTTTGTGAATTTTGCCATACTTCTGACTATTCCTCCAACCTTGCCAAGTCGCTTCTCATCCTTTCCACGCCTCCTTGTGTATAAACCCTGCTGCCGATCTCTGTGTCATCTGCAAAGAGGCATACTTTTCCTTCCAGTCCCTTTGCAATGTCACCTATAAAGACATTAAAAAGGACTGGACCAAGTACTGAACCCTGCGGTACCCCACTAGTAACCCCTCTTTCTTCAGAGTGGACTCCACTTACAATTACCTTCTGTGTCCTTTTGTGCAGCCAATGTTTTACCCAGGCAACCACCCTGGGACCCACTCCCAGGCTGGTTAATTTGACTATTAATCTTTTGTGTGGGACTGTGTCAAATGCCTTGATAAAGTCTAGGTAGGCCATGTCCACAGCCCCTCCCTGGTCTACTACTTTGGTCACCCAGTAAAAGAAATCTATTAGATTCGTCTGATATAACCTTTCAGCTGTGAACCCATGCTGCCTTGGGTCCTGTGCCCCACTAGCCTCTAGGTACTCAACAATTCTTTCCTTCAGAAGTGACTCCATCACTTTCCCTACCACAGAGGTCAAACTGACAGGTCTGTAGTTTCCTGCCTCTGTCTTGGTTCCACTTTTGTGAAGGGGAATCACATCCGCCTTCCTCCAGTCCTCGGGTACCACACCATCTTCCCATGAGTTGTTAAAAAGAGTAGTCAGTGGTTTCACTAGTTCCCCTGCCCTTAATTCTTTTAGAATTCTGGGAAGAATTCCATCAGGCCCCATTGCCTTGTCCACCTTCAGTTTTAGGAGTTCTTGCAGAACCCTTTCTTCTGTGAAAGGACTGGGATCGACCCCCCTATCAAGAGTGCTTCTGTTAATTGGATTAGGCACTTTCCCCTCCTCTTTTGTGAATACTGAGCAGAAATATTCATTCATTATCCCTGCTTTTTCACTGTCCCCCTCTGCCCACCCATCATTCATTCTATTCAGTCTAGCTATCCCTCCCTTTGTCTTCCTATGCTCTCTAATGTACCTATAAAAGGTTTTATCCCCCTTCTTAACCAAGTTGGCTATCTTTTCCTCAGTTTGGAACTTTGCTATTCTGACTTCCCTTCCCGCTTCCTTCTGTCTTAACTGGTACAGCTCTCTGTCCTGCTCCTTCTGTGTTTCCTTATACTTACTGAATGCTATCTTTTTCTCCCTGACTTTCCCAGCCACCTCTTTTGAAAGCCATAGTGGCTTTTTCTTTCATTCTGATTTGTTTATTTGCTTCACACAAAGGATTGTTGCCTCTGTGATGGTAGTTTTGATGATTCCCCATTGTGGCTCCTCCCCTCCTTCTAGCCTGTTTGCTAGTGCTTCTCTGAGGTACTCTCCCATCTTGCCAAACTCAGCCCTCCTGAAGTCCAGTACCCTCACTTTTGTATGGCTTGACTCTGTAGCTGAGTTTAATGTGAACCACACTGATGATCACTTGTTCCCAGATGGCAACCCACTTCTAGATCTGAGATCCTCTCACTGCCACAATGCAGTCCCAGTAGAGGAGTCCAGTCACACAGCACTCCTTCCTTCTGGTGTCTTCTGCCAAGCTTCTAGCAGAATCTTCCTAAGGCAGTCTTTAAATTTAGTTTCCTTCTAGCTAAGTCACTCCCCCTACTTACTAGATCTTTCTACAAGTAATTTAAACTGCACAGCTGTCAAGCCCTTTCAGTCACCTGAGATTTACACCTAGATAACTGTTCAGATAACCATTCAGTTCAATTAACTCAGACAAGCACACTATGGGAGTTCCCTGGGTGGCATGCTTGCCTTCCCAGTACTCCTGGATCAAGTCCCACGTACCATGCTTCCCTATAAGAGCTCAAAGGGGGAAAATCCTGTTGACTTTTGGGGCACCTCCCTGTATGTGAACAACTGGTGGGGAAGGTATTTCTTCCAGTCCCTCCCATGCTGTTGAGCAAATGCTTGGAGCATCATTTTAAGGGTACCATTGAATCTTTCCACAAGTCCATTGGCTTGTGGGTGATAAGGTGTCATATGTCTCTGCACCATCCCACACTTCTCCCACAAATATTTCATCTGGTCCGACATGAAGGAACCCCCTCGTTCAGTGATAACCTCCTGCAGGATCCCAACATGGTAGAAAATCCCAAGCAAGGCTTCTGCCACTTTGTCTGTCCTCAGTGAGGATAGGGCGATTGTCTCTGGGTACTGGGTGGCATAATTCACTACTGTTAGGATAAACCTCTTCCCAGAGGAGCTGGAGGTATTCAAAGGCCCCACAATATCCATTCCTACCCTCTGGAATGGCAGCTCCATTATAGGTAAGGGAATTAGAGTGGCTTGGGTTTGTCTACCTGCCTTCTCTATTTCTTGGCACTGGTGACAAGATCTGCAATATTCTTTCACCTACTGGGTGAAGTTGGGCCAATAGAAATTCTGGACCAGTTGCTGCATAGTGCGTGTGATTCCCAGATTCCAGACATGAGAATATAGTGAGCAATACTGAGCAACCATTCATGGTACTCCTGGGGAGCGTCAAGCTACCTGCCCATCCCCCCTCCCTCAGTCCTTACATCTTGCGTATACAGCAGTCCATTGTCCCAGTAAACTTTGTTTCCTGTTACCTCCCAATGCTCCATCAGAGTCTGCAAAAGCCCTCAGCCTCTCTAAACTAGGGTACTTTTCTTTTTTTCTTTTTTTTTTTTACAGCTCTATCTATTCTCCTTGCGGAGTGGATCTCTGTGATCTCAGGCCACCAGCACCCACACCCCCAGGCCCAGCCTGGCACCTCCACAGAGCCGAGCCATTATCGCTCATGCAACTCTGTGGCAGAATCCCACTAGGAACCGGCGGCACCAGCATGGCCATCAGTCACCAGGTTATTGCTGTGCCATTTTCCACCTGGTTTTTCACCCCTTGCACAGTGCGGGCATGCAATGATGTCTGGGCATGATGTGCTGACGTCTGTCGCACTCCACCCCCCCTTGCTGCATCGCTCTAGTGGTACCCCCCTGTTGTCACCAGGGGCTGCCACAGAGCCATGGTTCCCTGGATCCCTCCCTAGGATAGAAAAGCAGTCCTACAGATGCTCGATCCAATCCCTCCCCTGCCAACCCCTGGTGGCCTGCGCTCATGTCCAAACTCGGGTCACCAGCATGGCGTGAGTTGTGGCATCATGTGCCTCAACTCTCAGCACCACTGTGCCAGCTAAACTAGGCTACTTTTTCTGAGCAGCTGCAAAATCTTTACACATTCCCAAGGCATGGGGCAGATCCTCTCCAGTTTCTAAACTAGGATCCCTAGCTCTAGTGTCAGGGCATTCAGGGTCACTGCCATCCCTAACCCTCTGACAATCGCCTACCCCTTCCTCCTCTGAGTAACCTTCTGTAGCTGTTCTGTTAACTGCTACCTGGGGAATTTCTACCCCCTTTTACTATTCTCCACATCAGGAGACACAGGCTGGGGAACCAGCCTTCCAGTGTTTTCTACAGGGGCTTCTATGGGGTCCAGGGAACTACAATTTGCCTTTGCGGCTTGACTGTAGGTAACTGCACACACCACCCCCTTTTGGAGATTATTCCTGATAATCACATCCGGGGCAATATTTTCTGCCACTGCAACCTTTTGCACAGTCTCTCCTGTCTCATCCTAGTCTAGGAGAACACTAGCAAGTGGCAGCATTTTCTCCTCCGCAGTGTATCCCCATACTGTAACAAACTGATTGGGTATAAGCTGTTCAGGCTCAACCAAATCTCCTTTTACCAAAGTCAGGGATGCCCCCATGTCCCTTAATCCATGGGCCTGTACCCCATTCACAGTAACTGGGTGTATGTGCTCCCTCATGTTTACTGGCACGTTTTCAGGGATACACAAAAAAAACACTTCTTTCCCAGCACCACTCTGTGCATTCTCTGCCTTTTTGGGACACTGCCTGGCAAGATGTTCAGGCTGCTTGCAAAGCCAACATTCATTTCTTTTATCAGGCAAATCTTTTCTTTGTAACCTGGGGCTGTCTGATTTCGGTGGAGGCAGGGAGGGTCTTAGCTTTTACACTGCCACGCCCATCCCCACTCCCTCTCAGAGCATTTCTGCTTCTGGCATAGTGATCTGAGAGCTTGGCAGCCTTCTGCACTGTTTTTGGATCTTGGTCCTCTAGCCAGGTTTTCAGCTCTCCTGGGCAAGCCCAAAATAACTGCTCTAAAAGTACAACATTCTCAATTTTCTCTACAGAGTCTGCTTGTATCCCTTCCCACCAATGTTTTAAAAACTGATGTTGTTTAGTATCTAGCTCCTCGTAGCTCATATCGGGGCTTTTCCTGAGATTACGGAATTTAACTCTGTATGCTTCCGCTGTCAAATCATATTTTTTAACAAAGCAGCTTTAAGTTTGCCATAACCATTACTATCCTGATTGTCCATTTGACCCAAAGCATCATGAGCTTTCCTGGTAAGCAGTGAGGATAGCCGGAATCTTCAGGACACTCTGGGATTTTTTGCCTGAATGCATACCTTTTCAAATGAGTTTAAAAATGCATCCTTATCTTCTCCCTCTTTAAATTCAGCTATCAATTTAGAATTTAATTTGTAACTCAATCCTGGAGTCCCAGGTTCACTCATGTTACTAACGTTGCTCTGGCACTGGTCTTTGGAGTTTTAGCTCTCCAGTTCAAATTGCCTCTGGCACTCTCGCTCTTCTGTGTCTATGTGGAGCTCCTTAGATAAGTGAACATTTTCTATATTTTGTTTGAGTTTTTAAATATTTTCATGTACAGTTTGTGAACTGAGAAGGGTATTGTTGCCTACATGAATGTGTGGGATGTATGTATTTCAGGTTAGTTGGGAACAGTATAGTCAGCATATAGGATAGTGCATGGGGAACAGTTGACAACAGGGCTATTCTTTCACCGAGTTGGCACTATGACGACGGATTACTTCAAGAAGTGCAGCTCAGGGGTAATCCATCATCATAGTAGCCAGGAAATCTTCTTGTCAACTTCTACTCTTCTTTATAGTGTATGGTGGAGCGTCATTTTTGGGGGGGAAAAAAATTACTACAGCATGTTTCTGCTTCAAAACCTTTTTACTGGGTTACTAGAAGGAAAAAAGAACTTTACATTTTGAATGTTTTCACACTTGCTATTTTAACTGTTTAAGAACTTTACATTTTGAACATTTTAACGCTAAACATTAGTACTGCTGCCGACATTGCTGTATTCGCTATGTGTCCTGTCTATGGATTGAGCCCTAACTGTCAAATGCTGCTCGAGGACACAGTGTGTGATGTTTGCAGTGCAGTACAAAAAATTGTTCTGCTGCACTGCGAACGTCACTAGTGTGTGACTACAAGGTTTTGACAATGATGGATTTCGGTGGAGAACGACGTTCCACCATACATTATATGTTTATAGTGTGTGGTGGAACGTCGTTCTCCACCGAAATCCATCATTTTCGAAACTTTGTAGTCACACACTAGTGATGTTCGCAGTGCAGCAGAACAATGTTTTCTGCTGCACTGCAAACGTCACACTGTGTCCTCGAGCAGCATTTGACAGTTAGGGCTCACTCCATAGACAGGACACATGGCGAAAGCAGCAATGTCGGTGGCAGTACTAATGTTTAGCATTAAAACATTCACAATGTAAAGTTCTTAAGCAGTTAAAATGTCAAGCGTGAAAACGTTCAAAATGTAAAGTTCTTTTTTCCTTCTAGTAACTGATTTTTCCCCAAAAAAACGACGTTCCACCATACACTATAAAGAAAAGTGCATGGGGAACAGTTGACAACAGGGTATCTTTCACCTTGTTGGCACTATGATGACAGATTACCTCTCGAGCTGCACTCTCGAGGTAATCAATCCATCCTCATAGTGCCAACTCAGTGAAAGAATAGCCCTGTTGTCAACTGTTCCCCATGCACTATCCTATATGTTCTGTTTGTTCTGTGGTGAATCATATCTTGTGTGGGTTTCATTTTGTACAGTAGATAGGCAGTATGAGATGATTGAGGGGTTGTCCTTGTCACCAGGATTAGCTGGCTTGTTGCTGGGTGGTGGCATGTTGTTTAAGGTGGTACTATGACTTACTTTGTCAATGTTTCATGGGATTTCTGGGCTGTTGATTTAAAAAGCATTTATTAAAAATATTGTTTTTAGCTACAATCAGGTGGTTGCTAAGAAACAGCTTCTTTGGCATAGTGTTCTAGTATTGATAGAACACTGGAAGAAGCAACCTTCTGAGTTCTAGATTATTGAGATAGTTGTTACATTTTGATGGTAAAGTAAGATAGGAATTTATATTTATGCAACAGAGGTCAGGATAAAAACTGTAGAATAAAACCATTTATCTTCGCTACTATGGTAATAAATTTATTTATCCACATAGTAACTACATCATCACCCATTTATTCACACAGTAACTACATCACTAGCTCATTTATCTGCACACTTCTCTTCAGAATTCATTTAGAATGTTCAACCTCAGAAGCAGTACTAACCATATTTAAATGTCAATAACTTAAAAACAAAAAAAGATAACATGGTACTGTGAGCACGAAAATTGTTCAGCACAAAATTATCTACAAAATGAATACTGTTTCATTTATATAAACCCTGTATATTGTATATGATTAGCAAGAAAACAGAAGAAAATGTAATTTTTTGTTCACTTTTTTGACAAACAAATATAAATAACTTTAAAACAAAAAGTGATAGCATGGTACTGTGAGCATGAAAAATGTTCAGCTCAAAAATATCTACAAAATGAGTTCTGTTTCATTTATAGATATCATTTTGTTTTTTATAATTAGCAAAAAACAGCATCAAATTAAATTTTCTTTTCCCTTTTTTGACAAATTATTTACACCTACCAAAATCAAAATGTTCACACAACATCTAAACCTGTTGCATAAATGTAATATGCGGCGGTTCAGTATGTGATAATGCATTTATTTTGTACAGTTTCCAGTGACTTCTCGTAACTCTCACTCGTGCCTTCGGCACGCGTGAGGTTTACTTGAGGTCACTGGAAACTGTACAAGATAAATGCATTATCACACACTGAACCGCCGCATATCTCTTATTTATGCAACAGGGCTGGACATATATTTAGTGTGATAAATGCATTTATAATGTATGTTAGAATGCTGTTAACCTTTGGAAATCATCATTTCCTAAGGTTATTAACCTATCGATGTGACGTAGATATGTTGTTAACCTATCGATCCTATGTCACATCAATAGGTTAACAACAGCGAGTGGTCTGCGCATGTGCGTGCTTTTTTCCAACGGGGAACCGACTGAAGGGAAACCCACGGGGAAGGACTGAAGGGCCGCAGTGGTGACTTTTTAAAAAATGTAAGCCATTTAATTTTTGATAGTGGGACCATACACTATCAAAAATAATGTATGGTCCTTCTATCGGCAACCGGTCAATTTTAACCATCTCGAGGTTGCCATGGCGACGTAAACCTCTCGAGCTTCACTCTCGAGGTTTACATGGTCACCCTGGCAACCTCTCGACTGTTAACTGACCGGTTAACGATAGAGGACCATACATTATCCTCTATATAATGTATGTTAGAACGCTGTTAACCTTAGGAAATCATCATTTCCTAAGGTTGTTAACCTATCGATGTGGCGTGAATATGTTGTTAACCCTGTCGATCTCGTCACATCGATGAGTTAACTGTTTTCTTAGTCTCTTGTGCCTCTTTTCGACACGAGCGAGCTGAAGGAAACCGGACGGGGAAGGACTGAAGGGCACGGGTGACTTTTAAAACGTAAGCCTTTTTTTTGATAGTGGGACCATACACTATAAAAATTATGTATACCGCCCGGTGGCGCAGAGGGCTGAGGCGTTGGATGCCACACTCGCCCCGCGTGAACCGGGTTTGGGAGCGGACTGGAGCAGTGGGTCAGGCCGGGGAAAGCAGCTTGAGCGTCCGGTCACCCACAGCTCGCTTACTCCAGGGTGGGATTTGGCCGCATTCTGGCACTTGTGCGACCTGAGCGAGGCTCGAGGAAGTGCAAGTCCTTGCAGGGATTGGCCAGGTGGCCATTGAGCAGAGCGGACGTCGACGTATGCGTCATGACATCAGGGGGGGATCGCTGTCTGCTCGGAGAGGGAGAAAAATGGAAAAGAGCCTGCCTCATCTGGGAGGAAGCGAGGACCCGGGACGTGCCCGCGTTTTGCCACGCCCACTTTCGACAGTCCACAGGGCCGACGAAACTCTAAATTCTGAGGTTGTCCCTACCTCGTCCCTGCCGGGGGGTAAGCCGTGGCTCCATGGGGGCCTGTGGACTGTTCATGTAGGGTTGTGGGTAGTGGGATGTTCGCGGGTCATCGCCGAAGTGTCAGAGGAGGCAGGCTGAGGGAAGGAAGATGAATTATGATTTCAAAAAAAAAAAATTATGTATGGTCCCTCTATCGGCAACCGGTCAATTTTAACCGTCTTGAGGTTGCCATGGCGACGTAAACCTCTCGAGCTTCGCTCTCGAGGTTTACATGGTCGCCCTGGCAACCTCTCGACTGTTAACTGACCGGTTAACGATAGAGGACCATACATTATCCTGAGTCACTGTATGTAAACAGTGACCATTTGTACACACAGTTACTATGCCACAAATCTCTTTAGAATTCATTTAGAATGTTCGGCCTCAGAAGCTGTACTAACCATATTCAAATGGGAATAACTTTAAAACAAAAAAAGATAGCATAGTACTGTGAGCACGAAAATTGTTCGGCACAAAATTATCTACAAAATGAGTGGTGTTTCATGTATAGATACCTTATAGATTTTTTACAATTAGCAAAAAAGCAGAAGAAAATTTAATTTTTTGTTCACTTTTTTGACAAACAAATGTGAATAACTTTAAAACAAAAAGTGATAGCATGGTACTGTGAGCACGAAAAATGTTCAGCACAAAAATAACTACAAAATGAGTGGTATTTCAAATATAGCTACGTTTTAGTTTTTTTTATAATTAACAAAAAAACAGCATAAAATTAAATTTTATTTTCCCTTTTTTTGACAAACAAATGAGAATAACTTTAAAATGAAAAAGGTAGTATAGTACTGTTAGCATGACATTTGTTCAGCAAGAAGTTTTCAACAAAATGAGTGGTGTTTCATTTAATAGCAACCACTATGCTAGGCAGACATACTCTAGGAAAGTTAACCAAAACTCCCTGAAATTATAATTTTAAATAAAGATAAACAGTCAAAACCAAATGTTCCTGCACTGATAGAAAGCACCCTATTGCATAAATGAAATATACAATGGTGAGCTGTCAGATAAATGAGTTATCTACACTTGTGTTGTTTGACCTTGGACACCTCACTCATGGTTTATGCCACTTGTGAGGTTACCCAAGGTCAAACAGCACTTGTGTAGATAAATCATTTATCTGACAGCTCACCATTGTATATCCCTTATATATTTGAATTTTATAGTTGTTTTATAGTTATGAATAACTGGAGGCTAGGAGAAGCTGGGCTGAGAGAATGTGGAGGAATGGGTACATGTACGGGAAGCAGTAGGATGGTAATCTACAATAGCTGTGGGGCAGCAGTCTTTCTGGGGGTGATGTGTAAGAAAGGGGGATGTCCTGTGTGTAAGAGTCTAGAGCAGCTAAGGGCTGAAATAAGGCTGCTCAGATGGGAGCTGGGAAGGATGGTGTGGAAAGTCAAAGGAGCAGAGCAGTGGATGGAAAGACAAAGGGATGATGCTCAGGGGAGTGACGCTGTCAGGCAGGGGCTCGGAGTGAGGAGGAGTACCCAGTATTCAGGAGCATCTCTTCCTCAGAGGACTAGGGAGCCCAAGGTGGAGGAATGGCAAGTAGAAAGGGAAAGAGGTGGGAATGTGAGAGCAGCCTCAGGGGTGGGAATTTCTAAAGAGGTGCCTTTATTAAACAGATTTGCACCACTGTCTGGAAGGAGGGAAGAGGTCAGCAGGAGGTGAGGTAGGATGTCAGGTTGAGCCAGGGTTGAGAGCAGGAGTATGGGGGGAGATGGAACTATTCAGGCTGGGTAGGGAAGAATATGCAGACAAAATGGAGTGGAGGATGGGGGAAGGAGAGAAAAGGAATGGAAGAGGGGAAGGAAAACTGAAAGCAGGTACAGATAGTCATAAGGGGAGGGGCAAATTGGGAGATGGAAAAACATTTATGTGGATGTGTAGATAAGTTTGCCAGGGTGCAGAGGAAGCAGTTAGGTGGGGAAGCAGCTAGTATTGAAGGCAAGAAAGGAAGGATGGGGAACATGGATACAGGGGATGGAAGGGTGGCAATCATAGGGGACTCAATAATTAGGGATATTCACTGTGGAAGGAAGAGGAACTCAAATGTAAGTAGGAGGGTGGTTTGTGTGCTGGTCATGACAGCGGGGAAGGTGGGCCCAAGACTAAGGGAAATAGTAAAGGAGGCTGGAAGAAAATCTAATTTAGTTATATATATGGGAACCAATGACCTAGCTGGGGAGGATGTTGTGATAGTGCAAAGTAGGTTCAGGGAGTTAGGGAATATCTGCAGGGAGGAAGGAAGTTCACTGGCCTTCTCAGAGGTGATACCAGTACCAAGTGCCAGCACAGCTAGGAAAAGACGAATAGAGGATTTTAATGACTGGCTGAGGAAATGGTGCAGGGAGGAGAGGTTCATCTGTATTGGGGACTGGGAGAAGACCTGGTCAAACAAAGCACTCTTTTCACAAGACAGGCTGCACCTCAGTAGGGAGGGTTTTAGTGCACTCAGGGAAAAGCTGGGGGAATACATAACCACTACACTTAATTTAAACTACTGGGGGGGGCAGTGGGCAAGCAGGCCCACAGACTGTGAGAGGAGGTGGTCAATAAACCTCCCCCCCCACAGTGATGAAAGACGTCTGGAGGGAGGAGGTGGAAGGGGCAAATACACAGTTAGCAAAGGGTGGAGGGGGTGAGGAACACATAACAAGGGTATGTGGAGGGGTGCACACAGGGAATAAATGTGAATCAAAGAAAAGAGGGAAAAGAAGGAAGGTCAGGCTCTAGGTGGAGGGTGGTATCACTGAATGCACAGAATCTTGGAAACAAGATGGATGACCTGCAGGCACAATTAGCAGACAGGAGGGTGGATATCGCTGCAGTAACCGAGACTTGGGAAACATCACACAATGACTGGGACCTTGCTATCCCTGGATATAAACTATACTGGAGGGACAGAGTAGTCGGGAAGGGGGGAAGGGTGGTAGTTTATATCAGGGAGGGAATAACTTGCATGAGGGAGGAGTCAGAGGAAGGGGAGGTAGAGACATTATGGGTTCAGCTAAGCTCCAATAGAGGGAGAAAGGTAATGTTGGGAGTGGTTTATAGACCACCCAATCAAGATGAGGAGGGGGGCGCTGTGGAGCCCGAGCAAAATGGACGCCTGAAGATATAGCTCTATCCCTTTTTCTGCATTCTAGCAAGAAATTTGAAATACACTGGAAGAAAGTGCCACTTCTACAGATAGAGATAGATAAAGACTCGAGCCACATTATGGGCAATCCCTGTAAAGATAGAGTGACGGGAGATGGAGCTAAACAAAAAACTAGTCCTGCAACTCAAACCACGAGGGCTACAGCAGGCCAGGAAACAATACAGGATGATCTTCCCGGTGAGGAAACCCTACAAATGGTTAGGGCAAAATTAAACAAACTGATTGCCTCAGTCACCGGACTGTCAAATAAATTCAACATGCTAACAAACAGGGTAAATGCTGTTGAGACGTCAGTCGAATCGATTACCCTAACCTCTCACGAAGCTACTAAAAGGGCAGATGCAGCAATGGGTGCTGTTACGCAGATCATTAAAGAAAATACACACTTGAGAAATAGAGTGGAGACTTTGGAGAATCAAGCTCATGCCCAGAATTTGAGAATATTGGGCTTGGCAGAAGAATCGGAAGGAGACCGTTTACTGCTGTTTGTCCAGGAGTGGTTAACGCAACAACTGGGTGAAGAGATAGCTCCCGTGGTGAAGCGTTTTCAAAAGGTGAGGCAGATCCGATGAACCCAAAATCCCAAGAACAGTGCTAATTGTCACAGACGGTGTAGGATCCAGAGACTATATTCTCAATATGGCTAGGCAAAAGAAAATGCTACTTCATGAAGGGCACCAGATAAGAATGTTTCCAGACTTGGGCTACGAAACGCATCAAAAATGCAAGAGATTTGATGGTGCCAGAGCACTACTGAGGGAGTCAGGGATTTCACATGTCCTTGTTTTTCCAGCTCGCCTGTGGATTGTACATGGAGAACGAGTCTACATCTTTTCGGATCCAACTGAAGCCATGAAGTGGTGTCAGAGAAACATCCCCAGAAGAACGAAATCGGCTAACGTAGAGGAATCCTCCTCGGATGAGGACCAGACATGAAAAGAACCGTAAAGTACAAGTTTAAATGTTCTAATATGAATACTTGGGTAGTGAAAGAATAACTCCTCAAGAAATTACTTTCTGTTAAAAGCCAATCTAAGTTTATTCTGCCTATCTTCTGTGTTACCTTAATACAGTGATGGCAAAACTACTAAAAAGTTTGTTCATCGTATTTCTGCCGTTTTCCATTATCGTTATAAAGTACATCGTAGCTTAAAATGGAGCTCTGACACTGTACTTGCTAGTTAGCTATGGGATAATTGAGAGAACTAATCTCATTAATTAGAAATTATGATGCTTTGCTAATATGCAAAAGAGTATCTATATGAAGGTACTTAGTGACCAATTGTCTGTATTTTGTATTTGGATTCAAATATTTTCACATTCATGTTTTAACCTGAATTTTGGGGGATAAAGCTATTTGACCTTCTTTTAGGATGGCACATAGGTGCTATTACTATGGGAAAGCATAGCGAATTTCTTTTGTCCCCCTTTGAGGGGAAAAGACTTTGGGACTCAAAATTTTGATATATGTTATTATACTATGCAGCTCTTGGGCTCATCACACAGCCTATAATGTTCAATTTAAATCTCTGTATTTTACAAGGACTTCCCTCCAATGACGTATCTTTATTACTGAGGATGGATATACTATATGTTTTATGAGGAGTGGCGCCCTCTCGGTTTTAAAATATACAAATGTTATATCCACTGTAAGTGACTGAAACTGTATGTTTTTGATGAAACAATAAATATAAAGTTTAAAAAAAAAAGATGAGGAGAGAGACAGGGAATTAATCTCACAAATACTGGAAGCTGCAGGGAAAGGAGAGGTGGTAATTTTGGGGGACTTCAACCTGCCCAAGGTGGACTGGAGTATACCATCCATAACATGTGGTAAGAGTCAGGTGATCCTGGAAGGACTGCAGAGTGGGTTCCTGACTCAGGGCGTCACTGAACCAACAAGAGCTGAGGCAGTTCTTGATCTTGTGCTCACAAATGGGGAGCATGTAAAGGAAATAATGATCAGGGAGCCACTGGGGGGAAGTGACCATTGCTTAGTGTGGTTCCATTTGGATATGGGCAGGGAAAGCATCACAACTAAGACCAACATCTTGGATTTCAGGAGGGCAGACTTCAGGAAAATGGGTGAGATTCTAAGGTGCCATCTGGTGGGCATCAGAGCAGATATGGTTTGGACCTAAAGTGGTCCATCATTAAGGAAGGAATACTGGTTGCCACAGATGAGTGTGTTAGGCTCAGGGGGGGAGAACACAAGGGCCAAAGTGCCCAGCTGGTTCAGTTCTGGAGCTGCCAAGGCAGTAAGGGAAAAGAGCCTGGCCTATAGAAAATTCAGGAAGACCAAGAGAGAGGTGGATAGGGAAAATTGCCTAAGGTTGGCTAGTGAGGCAAGTAAGGAAGTCCGGCGAACAAAGTCACAGAAAGAGCTTCAAATACCTGAAGGAATTAAGAAGAGGGGGAAGGCTTTCTTTCACTATAAAAGTGAGAAAAGGGACAAGAAGGAAGGGATTGTTAGGCTTAAGAAAGGTGTGGAGTGGGTGGAGGATAAATGAGGAAAAGCAGAGATACTAAATGAATACTTTTGTTCTGTCTTCACCAGGAAGAAGGACGGACCTGTGCCTTCAGGAAGGAAAAGGGGAGGAGGAGGAGGAGGAGGGGTGAGGGGAACACAGACATAGTGATAGAGGAGGATAGAGTGATGGAGGGTCTGCTGGCATTGAAAGTAGACAAATCACCAGGCCCGGACGGAGTACATCCAAGGATACTAAAGGAACTGGCTGAGGAGCTGGCAGGGCCACTAGCAGAGCTATTTAATAGTTCACTAGAGTCAGGCGTGGTACCACAGGACTGGAGAATGGCACATGTAATGCCCCTTCACAAAAGCGGTCTCAAGGATGATCCAGAAAATTAAAGACCAGTCAGTCTGACCTCCATTGTGGGCAAGCTCATGGAGACCATACTAAAGGAAAGGTTGGTGGACTATCTAGAGGAACATGGTCTCCAGGATGAGAGGCAGCATGGGTTCATGGGGAGAGATCATGTCAAACAAATCTGATTGACTTCTTTGACTGTGTCACTAAGACAGAAGACAGGGACCAAGTGGTAGACATCCTCTATCTTGATTTCAGCAAGGCCTTTGACTCTGTGCCCCACAAAAGGTTGATCAGGAAGTTGGTGGATCTTGGAGTTAGGAAAAATATGGTCAGATGGGTGGAAAACTGGCTATGGGGCAAAACCCAGAGGGTGGTGGTGGGAGGAGAGTTATCTGGCACCAGAGAGGTAACCAGTGAGGTCCCACAGGGCTCTGTGCTGGGGCCGGTGTTGTTCAATGTCTTCATCAATGACATTGGGGATGGCATTAAAGGCAAAATGTGCCTCCTCACATGTAACCCCCCTGCAAATTGGGGTTCCCAAAAGTCTTCCAGCAGCTTGCCTGAATGCTCCAAGTCTGGGCAGTGTTCGGCGTCTGAGCTGTTTAAATGTGGTTTCAAGTGAGTGCTATTTGAACCTCCACGTACTGTCTCTTTAAGAGCTGTCGCTTGCAGACTTAATTAGTTTGTATGGGAGACTGTGTATTTAATGCTCGAATCCCGCCCGAGCTGCTGCCAATTCTCTCCATTTCTGCTGTCGCTACATGTGCAGAGGGAGCCTTGTTGAAAGATATAACTGTTTGCCAGAAATCATTTAGAGTGACTGAGAAAATGTAGTTTGTCTAACCTGTCTTTATTTCAGCACAAACTGTTTCAGTGTAGCTCTTTTATTTTGGTCCTGAATTGCTGACTTGGACCAATCAGGATGATAGAGAGGCCTTAAAATGGAGCCTGTGGACAAACTGGAACTTGGACTCTCAATTTTGAGCCAGCCACAAGGGGACTGTATGAGTAGTGACTCTGGGAAATGTAGTTTTGACCTTGGCACCTTTTTTCACCAACAGAGGGAGTCTTATTGTGAGTGACAGCTGAACCAGCCAACAGAATGGTGTGGAGCTAAAGGAAATGCCCTGCTCTGTGACTGGAAAGATCAGATCAGTTGAGACAGTGAAGATAGAAGGAGCTCTGTGCTTCTGCAGTGTATAGTTTCACACGGGAAGCACATGTGAGGCCCTGAGTTTTGGCCTGCAGCCATGTGTGTATCAGTTTGGACTGAATCCAAGTTGTGAGGAGAAAGAAGCACCAGAAGTATGGAAACCAGGCTCACCCTGTTGAAGACTGGAGAAATTGCTGAATCGCGTTCGGTCTGTCAGGAACTGAAGCTGCTGTGTGTACTCCCGGGTATTTTGCAGTAATTGCGACCGGGATCTAGGAGCAGCCTGCCTGGTATTGTACTTTCCTTTTACATATGAATGTACGTAGTGCTTGTGGGGAATCGCTATTTCCAATCCCCTGTGCTGTGTGCTGTGTGTTGAAACTGGAAGCAAACCCCAACTTGTCTCGGACTAAATTCGTTTGCTATAAACTGCAGTGGGGTCCAGTCACAAGGACCTTGTGTCCATGCCCTGTTGTTTCTGACAATCCAGAAGAACATCCACCATCCAGTTCTCAGCTTGGGTAGTGTGAGTACAAATCAGGGTATTCCCCTGCAGCCTGTTTTCTATTACAAGTGTGTCATCTAATTATTGTTGTTTCACTTCTTCATGGACTGAGCCATCCGGCTCCTGATTACAATTGGGTGTTGTGCATAAATTTTCTTCTACAGGGCCCTGTCCATCTGCACTTGCCGGCCAACCCCAGGCAATGGACCTGGCTGCCCCCCCAACCTGGGTACCCAGAGTGTGACTTTTCAGACCCTGTATGTGTGCACAGTACTGTGATTTAATTCTGCCAATTAACCTGATCTCCCTCCCGTGTTTTATTCCCCCTAAATAAACCAGATTTGATGTTGTTAAACTTTAAACTGTCTGAAGTGCCAGTACCTACATATCAAGCATTGTATTGGTTTGTGTATGTTGATTAACCTTATTTTACAGGGGGGTCCCCAGAGACAATCCTCAGAATCAGTCTTGAGGGTAAGTGGTACTTTATGAATGAACAGTGTGTACATGTTGGGGTACTGGGACTGTAACTTCTGTGCATTGTGTGAGACACTAGAGGGAATAAAAGGGGGTCTCAGTGTCCCAAAGGGCTATGACCAAGCTAGTCTAACAACTAAAAACCCTGACATCTGAGTGGAGGCACTCAGCACTCAGCACCCACCATAGAACCTAGGCCCCTCAACCTGTCAGGAGTCCAGCAGGCAGGGGTAGTAGCCCTTGGGATAGCACCACCTGGGGGTTACACGCAGATGACACCAAGCTCTGTGGGAGAGTGGACACAGCTGAAGGGATATGGGACCTACAGGAAGATCTGGAAAAGCTGAGGAGATGGTCCAGGATCTGGAAGCTTGGTTTCAATACCAAGAAATGCAAAGTTATGCATATTGAAGCCAAGAATCCCAGGACAGAGTATCACCTGGGTGGAGTCTGAGTATCTGCATCAGAGGAGGAGAAGGACCTGGGAGTGATGATCACTAGTGACCTGAAGCACTCCACACAGTGCAAGAAAGCAACAGCAAAGGCAAACAAGATGCTGGGATGCATAGCTAGGGGGATCAGTAGTAGGAGAGAGGAGGTTATACTGCCCTTGTACAGGTCACTGATAAGGCCGCATCTAGAGTATGGTATTCAGTACTGGTGCCTACACCTCAAAAAGGACATTAACCTGCTGGAGAAGGTACAGAGGAGAGCTACAAAGATGATAGCTGGTCAGTGGGGCAAGACATATGAGGAGAGGTTGAGGGCACTGAACATGTACAGCTTGGAAGACAGGAGAGAAAGTGGGGACATGACTGGGACATTCAAGTACTTGAAAGGAATAAATAAGGTTGATAAGGAGAGTCTCTTTAAGCTGAGTGGCAACCATATCACAAGGGGGCACAGTCTTAAGCTGGAGGGTGGGAGGTTTAGGAGGGAGGTCAGGAAGCACTTCTTCACAGAGAGGGTGGTGGACACTTGGAATGCGCTGCCGGAAGAGGTTATCTCATTGAAGACAGTGGGCAGCTTTAAGAGAGACTGGGATAGGCATAGGGGGAAGGTAAGAATCATGGGTAGGGAGGATGGGAGGAGTGGGGAGGGAGGGCAGGGACATTAGCTCAAGCTGTGGACACTGCAATGCGAGCAGACTTGATAGACCAAATGGCCTTCTTCTGCTGGCTTCTTCATATGTTCTTGCTCGGCCACTTGCTGCTCTTGCTTGGCCTCTCTCTGAAGCTGTCACTCTCTTTTCTCTCACTCAGCCTTTCTCTGAAGCTGTCGCTCTATTTCCTGTAACTCAGCAGTTCGCTGCTCTTGCTTCTCCTCTCTCTCCATCTCCTGCTTCCTCTGTTCAAACTCCAGCTCCATTCTCCTCAACTCTATTTGCATTCTGAATCCTTCTGGCTCCAGCATGGTGGTGACCTTCACCTATGGCTGTGGCTCTCAGTTCACACTGGTCCCGCTGTCCTCCTCCCTATGTCAGGACACTGTGATGGACCCAGGCCCCTCCATGCTCAAGATATGGTTCTTTCCAGTCACTGACTGTGACTTGAGGTCTTAGGCAATGGCTGCTATAAGAGCCTCCATGAGGTGCTGCTTGTTTCGCTCCTCGCAACAGACTCCTCTCTCCTGTCACAACTGCCTCAGGTATTCCGCAGTGTACTCGCTGTAGTTGGAAGCCATCTTCTTCCCTAATCTACAGCTACACTAGCTTATACCCAAAAAAAATAAAACAGGTAGGAAACTTAGACTGTAACCACAATGATATATTTATTTTATTTTTAAAACACTGCATTATTTTGTGTGTGAACTGTTTCAGTTATCAATCTGACACACTGGACTGTTATTGCTTGAGTTACCAAATAATTTACAGTATGCCAACAAATATTTTTGATTGCAGCACTGTAAACCAAATCTTTTAGATGCCACTGTTCCCACCAAATCTGTCACAGATGCACTCCACAGGTCAGGCCCTCTGCTCCCACAGTATCAAACCTCGAAGTGCAATATGTGAACAGGAGACAAACAGGGTAACCCTCCTCTTTGTTTTGGGTCTGAGATAACTACCAGTCTGGAGTCCTGTGGTCAAATATGAACCCTTTTTCACTAGCACGCCCAGTTAATAGTATCAAATATCACACCCTCTTCAGGGAAATGCAGTGGAATACTTAATCCAGCAGGCACCCAACCTGGTTCACAATCCCCCTTTTTGACTCAATTGAGACCTAGGTACTTTTCTTACCTTGGTGCATATGGTAACACACTTTAAGCGCTTAACAGTTCTGTCAGACTTCTCAACACTGTCCCAGCATTCACATTTAAAATGAGAAAAAGACTCAAGTAGAACTTCAAGGAAAACAAAGTTTACTACAATTAAAAAAAATAGTAGATGAAATACAAAACACAGAACATATAACATTTAGATTACAGTCATGAAAATGAATTGGATAATTATATAAAACTGCCTTAATACTGAATATTTTCTCCTACCCTAGTTTCCAGTAATACAACGTGGTGGTTGATTTACCTAAAGTGCTCTGGAGAGTGTGTCTTGTCAGGAGTCCAGACTCAAAAAGCAAAAGAAATTTTTCCTTTCAGCCATCTGGTAATATATTCAGATAGCCCCTGTGATGTCACAGCTCGCAGTGATGCTGGCTGTGAGGTCACTTAAACCTAAATACTGAATTAATTGCTCAGTCACATGCCCTATCACTCTGCTCAACATTTCCCAATAAAAAAAAAATATGTATATTCTTCCTAATTAGTGATGCCTCATGACCGGTCAAAGTTACCCCACTGATATTCAGAGCAAACTTCCTGATGAGCTATGTCACCTATTTGTGAAATATAACATGTATCAGTTAGAAGTTGCTTCTTCCTAATATGTTGTAAAAGACAGTCTGGTTTCTGGGATTTCAAAGTAAATGATTTTTTTACAACTGTTACAGCCTGGTATATTTATAGTCCCAGGAAGTCAGCTTTTACAAGCCAGCGGTAACAACCAGGCCAACACATTTTTTTTCTCTTATAAAAAAAAATCCATTATCCCATGGTGGCCTGGGCTGCTGCAATATTTTCCAGCATAAATTCACAGAACATATATTTATATCACAAATGTTGTACAAATAATAACAAGCAGATGGGCTAAGTGTCACAGCAACAAGTACTCCTGCGGAGCTCTGCTTCCAGTCATCGATGAAGAGTTCTACCAACTACACATTCATTACAAATGGGTTTCTCTACTGCTGTCTTCGGATACATAGGCCCAGATATTCAAACTGCGCCCAAAATGTGTGCAACAGCAGGAGCAAGCACAAGTCAATTGCACACATGCGCAACAGACGCAATATTCAAACATGGAGCAAGTCAAATTGTGCAACCAGCCAATGTCTGAATATTGCACAACCTGCGCCATAGCGCAACCAGGTAGGGGAAGCTGAGCACGTATGTCGCGCCATAGCGCAACAAGGCCAGCCCAGCTGAGCAGTTGAGATGCGCCATAGCGCAAGCAGGGACCACCCCCAGCAGCACAGCAATGGAACTGCACAACCAGGGAGGTAGGCAGGGCCCACCACCCATGCCACAGCGGGCACAGGAACACAGTGTAGACCTAACAACACACCCCACACCCAAAGCACAGCATCACGGTGGAGGACGGAAAATCCACTGGCCCATGGGGACAAGCCTACAAAAACACAGCAGGGCCATGGCGCCCCAGCATACCCACTGGCAAGCAAATCACCCACAAAGGGACAGAAACCAGGTGTACCACAGCCCCACTGTGCACAGCACACCATGCTCTGGAACCCCAAGACACCACCCATGAGCAGTGAGTGTGACTGGCACTACTGGAACCACCATGCCCCCCCACCTGGCACAATGCAACCGTGTGTACCACATAACCATACAAGCCAGACCCACCAGGAGCCCACAGTGGAGTGGGGCAGCACATGGCCAGACTGGCTGACAGCCACCACCACACCAGGGACACCCCCCCACGCAGACACACACACACACACACACACACAATCCCAGGACCACACCACACCAGATGCCATGCACACCACTGCAACTGAGCACCGATAGACAACTGCAAATCAGAGACCACCACAGTATTTATAACAAAATAGATATATATATTCAATGAAAACCAGAAGAACAACAACAACAGGAACAACAATAACACTATATACATGTATATAGAATACAGGGTGGGGTACAGGTACAAGGCAGGGTGGATGTGGGAGTAGGGTGAAAAAGAACTAGTGAGGAAGGCAGGGTGTGAGGAAGGTAAAGGTGTAGATGTGGGGCAGCTACTGCCCCAGGCTGCAGATCTGTAGGATGGCCCGGACCCTGTGGCCTCCTCCGGCGTCGCACACCCCTCTGATTCATCTCCCTGAGGATGCTGAGCGTCTCCTGTGACACCTCCATCAGGCGGTGGATGGCCTGCTCTATTCTGCGTAGGAGCCGTACACCTAGGGCAAGGGAACAGAATCAATGGCTAGGACTGTACACAACCCTGAAGCCCACCCAGTATGCATGGCATACAGCCAGGTGCCCTGCCCCTGTGATGGACTGCACACACACACACACAGTGACCGTGCATGGGCCAAGCCCAACCAGGCAGCAACAGCCATGTGTGCCACAACACACACAACCCCCCACGCCCAGCACAGCACAACCAAGGCAGTACAGTGACATGTCTATGTGGTGGGAAGGTAGTGCCACAGCCATGTGCCCAGTGCATGCATGGACCACCAGTGATGCACTCACAGACACGCAGTGCCACTGGACAGTGCTGACTGTCACATGTCACGGGCATGGCAGTGTTGTCCATGGATAGTGGCCATGCCCCATCCCCCCATTGCATGCACTAGCATCCATGATGTAATGACACTCACCCTCATCCAGCTGCTGCTGCTGCGGTGGCTGCTGCTGTTGCGGGCCCATACCGCCGCCTCCTCCGCCGGCCACCCCTGCAGCACCCCTGTGCGACTCAGCCTGGGCCTTCCTCCTCCTCCACGCCTGTAGAAACAAATGTTGAGAAGCATTAGTGAGATCAAGCATGAGCGGACCCCTGCACCAATGAGTGTGCCTGCCCACAGCCAGACCCATGCATCACACACCTGCAAACACTGACACAGCCAACCATGGAACAACCCTCCCCCATGCTCTGGCCCCAATACACAGTCATACCCCTGCGGACAATACAGGTGCATAGATGGGTCACCCACCCGGCCTAGGCACAATGCCCCTCCTGGCAAGGGACCTGAGGCGTGCCAGCAGTGCCTGCTCCCTCCTGCGCAGGTCACTGTAGCTGTGCCTGCACTGCTCTGCTGTCCTGCGCTGCCCTGTGACCTGCTCCAGTGCAGTGGCCACCCGCTGCCACACTTGGGTGTGGGCCAAGTCTAGGGATTCCCCCCCAAACAGTGGCCCTTAGTGAGGCTCAACCACGGCCACTAGGTTGGCCACCTCCAAGCTACTCCACTGGGGACCTCTCCTGCGTGCCATGTTAGCAACTTGATAGTTGGCAATATGGTGCTCCGCAGTACGGCAGACCCACGTGGAAATGTTGCGCAATACAACCCCGTCTGTCCTTATCGTGCTGTTCAGGCAGCGCCGTCGGTTCCTATCGCGCTGTTACCGAACAGCGTGATAGAGCTGCACACATGCCAGACGTACAGTGCCAAGGGGGGAAAGGTCAGGGCACAAGGTCATGTCTCTGGCACAAGGCCACGCATAGCGCCATCGGACATCTACACGTCCAGCGTGAGCGGTCGCCTGCGTGCCAGTACGACAGTGGACTATTGCGCAGTTGTGCCACAGCGCCATGTGGTGACCAGCGCTGTAGCGCCACTGGCACAATGGTGGCCGTGTCATGAATAGCTGACCGCGCACAGCACGTAATCAGCACGGCAGACACCTGTGTAAGGTACCTGGGCATGCGCGGTGCTGTGTACCACCCAGTCACAGAACTGCGCCATAGGCTCATCTGGCCCAACCGTATTGTGCAAGGCGCAACAGCGCGATATTCAGCCGTCATATGCAAATCAGCTGATCAGCCATTCAAAGGCTCAGCGGCACCATTTGCATCCCATTAAAGTTGCTCCACTCCTAATTTGCATGCATTGCACTATAAATGTGCGAAAGTGATCTGCAGTGGCCATATTCGGTTACTGCAGGTGATAGGTGGGTTGCATGCTGTGTGATGTTATGGACCATGGTCATGGGACAATGCTGTGAACTGCACAGTCACAGGTGTCCTCTTCCACCCATACAGACCCTGATATGGCTGAGCAAGAACTGGGTGAGGAGGAAGATGGTGGGCGGAAGAGGAGGCCCAACTTCACAAAGGCCGAAACAGAGGCACTCTATGGGGTCTACCTGGATGAGGAGCCACTACTCAGTGGATGGCAGGGCACCCCTCAGGCCCGTGCTGCTGCATGGGAGGGGGTAGCTCGCACTGTGAACCTGCACAGAAGCCACCAGCACTCCGTGCAGGAATGTAAGAAGAAGGTGGGGACAGACAGGAGATGGGTTAAGGAGAAGGTGGCAGCACTCAGGGCGGCACGTGCTGCCACAGGCGGGGGCCAGCCAGAGGTGGCGCAGCTGACCCCGGCGGAGGACCGTCTTGCTGCATCCATGCGGCGCAGTGCCATCGAGGGCGTTCCAGGTGGTGGCTTCCAGACAGGTGGAAGCCCATCACTGCACGGTATGACATGGTGGGGGGTGGGGAAGGTTGATCCCATGCACTAACATGTTCTCACTTTCTGTTACAGATCCTGTGCACCTGCAGGGGACAGTGGTGGTGGGCCCGTGCACTGTGGACGTGCAGCCAGAATTGGAGGAGGGTCCATCCACCTCTGCTGGTAGCTGGCGTGCATTGCACCAGTGTGCATGCCTGGCTGCCAGCTCCAATGTCGGTGAGTCAGGTGTGGGGGGTGCCCTTCCTGTGTCCCAGCATTCTGGCATGCAAGCATGCCAGCATGCTGTGGCTGAGGCTGTGGCAAGAACCTGCACCATTGATGATGCAACGGCTGCTATGGGCAGTGACACGTGTGTGTCACAGAATGGACACACAGCAGGACAGCCCATGCCCATGGATCTAGAGGGTTCCAACGTGTGTGCCAGCACATCAGCACAGTCCCAGGCTGTGCCTGTCAGCACCGGTGGGGCAGCACCGGTGGCTGTGCAGGTCCCTGGCACTGTTGCGGACACAGCATTGGAAGGACTGGTCCCTTGGGCACAGCAGACAGAGGGGCAGCAGCGGCAGTCACCCACCGGGTCTGGGGGTACAGGGTTCAGCGGTGGCGTATGCACACCGCCTGTTGACATGCCCATACCTGGTCCTGGTGAACAGCGCCCACCCTCAAGGGGTGTTGAGCATCAGGCCCTTCCATCCCCTGGGGGACAGCTTGCCGATTTGGCAGACGACCCATTTGACGAGCACACCCGCCTGCTGCAGGCATCAATACAGCAGCAGATGCGGGTTGCAACATCCTTGGAGGCACTGTGTGTGGCTGTGGAGCGGCACAGCAGGGACAATGCAATGATCCTGGCAGAGATGGTCCAAATGCGGCTGGATGTGACCGCAGCCATTGACAGGATGACCCAGGCATTGATCACTGTCGTGGCCACATTGGGCACCCAATCAGGTGCCCCTGTACCACGCACCCCATGCAGTACGCTCTCCACTCCATGTTACCGGCATCGTGCGACACCCAGCCTGTCGACACTGGGTTCTGCTGTGGGCATCCCGAGCACCCCTGGTGCAGGTATGTTCGGCATGCTGCAGACCCCTGTGCGGACAAGGTCGCGCTCACGCAGTGGGACCCCTGGTGGTCCATCAGTGCCACCCTATGTGGCCCATGCTCCGCCTGCCAGTGCGGCTGAGTCATGGCGGGGCCACCCATGCATCCGTGGTGGCCGTGGCTCAGTGCCACCTGACTGACCTGTCTCCCAGTGCGGGCCCTGTCTGGTGCTGCCCTTTGTGCAATGTGTGTCTTGCTGGACACTGCACCGGTGGGTGCCCTGCCCAACACGCCGACACACGGACCACCTGCACACCCACCCGACTGCTGTCCACAGGTGCGTGTGCATTGTGATGCCTGCATTGTACTGTACACCAAGGTGCAAGGGTGCCCAGCATCTGACACATGTACATAGACAGTACAGGTGGTGGGGGTGGTCTGTGGATCTGTGTGTTTGACATGTCTGTTCCTGCTCTGCTATGCAACTGCCCCTGTGCACTGTGTGCCTCGCGTGTGTGTGTGTGTGTCCATGTAGCGTGTAACTATTCACCCCTCCCTGATGGTATGTTTGTGCACCTGTACCCTTCCACTCCCCTTGCCGTCATGCACCACTGGTGTGTTACCCTGTGTGTATGTGGGTTGCGCCTAGACAGCGTTGGTTGCACATGGCCCCATGACTTACCTGTGTTGTGTGAATTGCTCCTCTGTGATGGTGTCCCAGTGCAGCTGGGCCTGCCGGATCAGTTGGGGGTCACGCCGTCCAAGGGAGGACTGCTCATCCCCATAATCACCGGCGTCACCGGCATCCCCATCGCTGTCCCCCTCCTTGACCTGTACGGCTATCCCACAGTCTTTGGCCATGTTGTGCAGGATGCAACAGGCCAGGAATATCCCACAGGCCTTTGAGGGGCTGTACTGTAGAGCACCGCCGGAGGTGTCTAGGCATTGGAAGCGTGCCTTCAGCATCCCAAACACCCGCTCGATGATGTTGCATGTGGCGGCATGTGCCTCATTGAGCGTTGCTGCGATGGGTCGTGGGGCACTGGTAGGGTGTGAGCAGCCAGGACGGGTGGGTATCCACTGTCACCTGTGTGGAGATAGTGTGAGTTAGTGTCATGTTCAGGTCCATATTGTCCCTAGCCCTTTGTGCCACCCCCATGGCACCTGTGGCTTGCCCACCCGTCCCCCAACTTTGCCGCTCCTACATGCATACTCACCCAATAGGTGTCCTGTGGGGATGTCCCCACTCTTGAATCAATGGCACAGTGCAGACTGGTACCATATGAATGAATCATGTGCTCCACCAGCGTGCGTGGCACAGACATTGATGATGCGCCCAGTGGCATCACACACCACCTGGCAGTTGACACTGGAGTACCCCTTCCGGTTGCGATATGCGGCCCCATCAGAGCCAGGTGGCATGCGAATAGCCACATGGGTGCAGTCTATCGCCCCTAGCACACCAGGCATACGTGCTACCCTGTGGAACTCCTGTATGTTTGCTGTATGCTCTGCCACAGTGCTGGGGAAATGGATGTACTCCGCAGCGTGTGGCAGCAGTGCGCTGAGGAATTGGGTGAGGATGCGTGACATGGCCGACAGTGTTATGCCTGTGGTGTCCCCTGTTGGTCTCTGGAAGGTACCCGTGGTGAGCAAGCACATGCAAGCTGTTACCTTTGTCTCCGCTGACAGAGCGTGACTCATTCATGAGGGTGCCTGCATCACATCACTGCACAGCTCACAGAGCCGCCTCAGTATTGCCCTGTTCAGGCAGTACCAGCCCACAATCTTGACATCCATATACAGCTCAAAGCAGATGTGGGCACGGTACTGCCTGTTGGAGGCATACCGCCGATGGGCCCTTCACGCCACGTCCCCTGCAGCATGCCTTCACCCCTCACTACAGCTTCCATGTGGAAGGTGGCACTGTCCATCTCCTGGCTTGCCCCCCCAGCTGTTGTTGTTCTGTTCCCCCGCTGTCCTGACTGCTACCCCTCCACTGCACCGGGTACACCCACTGGCCTCCAGACTCTGTGTGGCCCCACAAGCCTTGCTGCCACTATTCTGTCCTGCTACTCCCTGGCCTGCACTGGTTGCTGCTGTGGCCTGCTCTCTGTTGCTGCCTCATGAGCATTCCCTGTCTTTCTTCGCATCGTCCTTGAGCCTTTTATTTTGGCTCCATTTCCGCCGTAAGCACAACTTCGGCTATTCCACTGTTGCGCTGCAAGCCTATGAATGTCGCATTGCGGCTCTTTGTCATGGATCCACCCCTTCGGTTGTGCATGCCTTCATTTGCATTAACGCTGTTGCTCAGCATGTTTTCAGTGGTGCAACTGCATCCCGCTGAATATCGCGGAATGGCGCATTTTGCGCTCAGCTGAGAACCCTGTTGCCATGGCGCAACCCTTTTGAATATCTGGGCCATAGTGTTCCTGTGGCTGTCGGAAGTCTTCCACAGCATGGGTGTGGGGTGCCTTGGCCCCGTGCATGGCACCTGGATTGACAGCTCTGCAACAGATCCACACAGAACCTCCTTGGGGTCTCATGTTGGTGAACCCTCCTTGTCAACGGCCATGGGTCCATGTGTACACCTGCTCATATCCGCACATTTCACACCATGCCCTCGTCATGGATGAAGAATACTCCAAGTTCTACAAACATAAGGTAAGTAACATAGAAACATACAAACATAGACGTTGATGGCAGATAAGAACCCCAAGGCCCATCCAGTCAGCCCATTTCTTTTTCTACCTTATAAATGTGCCATCAGCCTTTGCTCTGTCAGTGGCCTATCTATTCATAGTCATTTGTATTGCTCCCTTGTGCCTGTCCCATGCCTGTTTGAAGCCCTGCACTGTATTCATAGCCACCACTTCTTGTGGTAAGCCATTCCATGCATCCACCACCCTTTCTGTGAAAAGAATTTCCTCACATTCCCCTCACCGGCCTCTAATCTCCATGCTGTGTCCTCTTGTCCTGCTATTTTTCTTATATTTAAACATGTTAGACTCTTTCACCTTGTTAATGCCCTTAAGGTATTTAAATGCCTCGATCATATCACTCTCTCCCTCCTTTGCTCAAGGGTATACATATTGAGCTCTGTTAATCTGTCCTCATATGTTTTCTGATGCAGTCCTGCCATTTTGGTTGCCCTTCTCTGGACTGCCTCAATTTAGTTTGTCCTTGTGAAGGTGTGGCCTCCAATACTGCACGCAGTACTCCAGATGGGGCCTAACCAGTGTCTTGAAAAGAGGATTATTACCTCCCTCTTACGACTTGTGATACCCCTACTAATACACCCTAACACCCCTAGCCTTACCTACTGCTTAGAGGTCTGCTTGGATGATTTCAGGTCATCAGTGATGATGATGCCCAAGTCTCTTTCTTCCTTTGTGACTGCTAGCAACTCCCTCCCAGCCTATAGGTGGCTTCAGAGTTTCTCTTCCCTATGTGCATGATTTTGCACTTTGCATTAAATCCCAGTTGCCACTCTTCTGACCATTTTGCTAGTTTATCCAGATCTCTTCTCATTCTGCCCACCCATCTGGATCATCTACTCTGTTGCAGATCTTGGTGTCATCTGCAAACAGACAAACCTACCTCTAGTCCATCTGCAAGGTCACTAATGAAGATGTTGAAGGACTGGCCCCAGGACTGATCCCTGAGGTACCCACTTGTGACTTGCATCTCTTCTGACTGTATACTATTTACCACCACTCTCTGTTTTCTGCCTGTCAACCAGTTTGCCACCCAGTTGACCAACTTCTGACCCACCCCGAGCCTACCTAGCTTATTTATCAATCTTCTATGTGGAACAGTGTCGAAAGCTTTGCTGAAGTCAAGGTAGGCAACATCAACTGCTCCCCATTGGTCCACCACTCTGGTTACCCAGTCAAAGAAATCTATGAGATTAGTTTGACAGGACCTTCCTTTTGTAAACCCATGCTGTCTTGGATCCTGTGCCCCTATGGATTCCTGGTGTAGCCTGAGATAGTAGTCTGCTTTTATGTCGTCTTCTCCACTGTCAATGACTGCTGGCTCCACTCTTTCCTCCATCAATGGACAATCCTCAGATTATGCCATTGCCATCCTCAGAAGATAGTTGGCTTCTGGCTCCATGACAATCATACAGACATCGACGGTGTGATTAAAGGTTCTTTTTCCCTGCCATCATCCGTTGATGCTGGCCTCTGGACCTTTGATGTTCCATCTCATCGACATCTGGCTAGTTTGCTCAGGCCTGTCACTTTCTGTGCAATCGATGACTGCTGGCCTGTCTCATTTCACAATGGTCAGTGCAGGTTTTTTTACTCTTGCCATACTCATGTCGATGCTGGCTTCTAGCCCATTGACAACCCTGACCACTGCAGAGAGAAACATTTTTCAAACCCATCATCCATCGAAGATGCACTCATTGATGGCTAGCTAGTCTCTTCCATCATCTAGTACACTAATTATGACTGATCTCTGAATATCCTGGACCCCCCAAAGGTTTGGAGCTGGTCCAGATTTCTGTTCCCTCCCATCTTTGGCCTTGAGGACATCTAGCTGCAATAATAAGCTGTTAATGGGCTTGCTACATAAGTAGCCCTGGGTTTGATTCCCACAGCCTCTGCTTGCATACTGTGTGACTCTGGGCTCCTGGGTTGCCCCCAACAAGCTGGACATTGTGTCAAGTGGGCCTTACCCAGTTACCAAAGGTTACTGTATTCTCCGGTCTACATCTGAGGGATAGGGCCCTGGTGCATCCCTTTCTATAGATATGGGATCCAGTTGCCCTGCTGGGTAACACCATGTTTGCATTGGGGAGGCATCTGCTAAGTTGTCTCTCCACCTTCTTGATCACAGGGTCAACCTCCTCGAATATCAAGAGGCAATAGTAACAGTTAGGGATCAGTTTCCTACTGATGATGCAGTTAAAAGCCACTGTCTGCTTAGGGCCCCCTCTCTTGCCATTTATACTTCATGACTCAGACGTCCTCTGTGGGGGTTTGCCTCCATACGGGTTGCATCTGTCCAACTGGACATACTGCTGTCCATCCTTGCTGCCCCTTAATGGGTGATAAGCTCTTTCAGCAGGCATCAGACTCGCAGGCTTTCCTTTACTCTGGTTGTTCCCTTCAGTCTATTCGCACTATGTGTTGAACACATGAGCATCTGGCCAACAGGGGCTCCTTTCATGGCCATCCTGATCGGTCTCAGCTTCCTGCTTCAGAGATGCAAGGACTACTTTATGCTCTGACTCCCCCTAGAGGGGCCCACCATCTGCAGGGTGGCGTGTCTCTGATCATGAGCACGTCCTCCTAGGGGTCCAGTGGTCACTTTGGATCTCGGGATCCTCCAAGTGATCCCATTGGGTCACACATTTACTCTCACGGAGTACTCCCTCAGTGGTCTTGGGGATCTCTGTATCCCCCAGACCATGCATTGGCATCACATGCTGAAATAGATGCTTTATTCATAGAATGAGCCATCAAACCAGTATTCCACAGAGGTGGGGGACTGTATTCCCCTTTCCTTCTGGTTCCCCAATGGAAGATGGAAAAGCAACGTATTTGGATCTCTGAGGTAGCCACCTCAATATCAGATTCCATAAGTTCCAGATGGTGTCTGTCCAACACTCTCCCCATTGCTGGATGTGAGAGATTGGCTCTGTTCCCTGGATATGAAGAATGCATTCCTCCATACCCTGATGCACCCCACTCGCAGATGGTTTCTCCGTGTTTTGTTTCAGGGTCATCATTACCAGTTCAGACCCTCTCCATCTGGCACTTTCCTAATGGCCTACAGGTATCCTAAACATGCCTAGGGCATTCACAGAGGCCCCCATATAGCAGACCTCTCTGTCTTTCCCTGTCTGGGTGACTTGCTCCTGATGGCATCTTCCCGCCAAAGGCTGGTATGTATGCAGTTTTTCACCCAGGGTGGAATGGCAGTAAACTATCTGATGTCCACACTGGGCACCACGCAATGCCTCTGGTATATAAGGGCATGCTTACCTCCTCTTCTGGGAAGGCATATTTACCCACCTGATTACATTAGGTACCTCCTGGGACATTTGGACTCCCTTCAACCGACAGTCCTCGATGCCAGACTGTGCTTGTGGGTCCTTCAATGGTCATTGAGAGTTCAATGGGACCAGTGGAAAGATGATTTCAATGCCCCAGTCCTTATGTCTTCCTCTGCTCTTTGAGCACTACAATGATGGAAGTCCATGACCACTTTCATGTGATGCATGCAGTTTTCTTCTCCTGTACCATGTTTCCTTCTGACTACAGACACCTCCTTGAAAGGCTAGGATGTACTTCTCCTGTGCATCTAGTCACAAGAATTATCGACGCTTATGTAGGCCTGTCTACACATCAATGTCGTGAAGATGAGGGCAATCCTATATGCTTTACAGGTGTTCAAGACACACCTCTTCCCTGATTGCCTGCAAGTGCAATCAGATAATTCTGCAGTAGTTCACTTCCTAAAACAAACAAGGGGGCTCCCATTCATGCCCTCTCTGCAGAATATCAATGAGAGTGTGGTCTTGGGTGATACAGAGAAATATTCATCTTCTGGCACTACTCCTCCTAGGGGTGCCAAACACCCAGGTGGATACCCTGAGTGACTCCATTGCCCAGGCCCATGCGTGGGAAATCTTATCTGACATTTTAAATGACATCTTCCACTTGTGGGGTCAACCAGAGTGGGACCTATTTGCCTCACTGCAAATCACCACACTGCTGCTTTACTGCTCTCTCGTGGGAGGTCTTGGAACTGTGTGGTGGGACGCATTATCTCTTTCCTGGACAGGAATATTTCTTTATGCTTTCCCTCCCTTTCTGCTCAGTCAGAGAGTACTACTCAAACTGGTCCAAGACAGGGCATCTATGATTCTCATAGGGCTGTTCTGGTCAAGACAGATTTGATTCTCTCTATTTCTACAGCTCTTGGAACCAAGGCCAATACCTCTGCCAAATTTGCCAGGCTTTACTATCCAAGGCTCAAGGCTCCCTGTTACAACCAAACCTTTGCTTTCTCCACCTGACACGCCTGGCTCCTGAGGACATAGTCCTCTCGCACTTCTGGGTGTCCCCAAAGGTGGCGAACGTCCTCCAGACTACTAGGAAGCCATCTACATGGTCTTCCTAGTCTACCAAGTGGAAATGCTTCTTTATTTGAGCGTCTACTCTGGACTTAGATCCTTATGAATGTTACCCTCAGCGCATCTTACATTATTTGCTCTTCTTGCAGGAGGGAGACCTGAAATATTCCTACTGTGCAAGTCCCACTTTTGGATATTACAGCATTTCATTTCCATGTAAACAACATTCATTTGTCCCAGTTACCTTTGATTTGAACCTTTTCAAAAGGTCTTCTGCACCTGCATCCCCCTATCTGGGATCCATTCCTTGGATGAGATTTGAAGTTGGTGCTTGACAACTTGGATTCTACTTCATTTGGACCTACTGAATCCAGCGCCCTCCGTTGTCTTTCTTGTTAAAATTATGTTATTAGTTTACATTACGTCTGGCAAACGTGTCTTGGAGTTGCACACACTAATGTGCCCACCTCTGCTTATGAATTCTTGACAACTGGGTGTCTTTATGTATGAACCCTTCATTTTTGCCTACAGTTCTTTCTGACTTTAAATCATACCATTCCATTGCCAGTGTACTGTGAGGAGCCTACGAATCCTGCAGAAGCCCTGCTTTTTACTCTCACTGTGCACAGCACATTGAGCATTTCCCTTCTCCACACTTCACAGTTCTAAATCACTGAGCAACTTTTTGTTTTTTTCATCCTGGAAACCAGGGCTTTTGTGTTTCACAGCTGTGCTTGCCCACATGGGTGGCCATCTGCATTCTGTTTATGCAAAATAAAACACACCTCTCACAGGGGTTGGTAAGCACCATTCTACCAGGGCATGACTGCCTCTAAGGCATGTTTCCAGGGTGGTTCCTACTTGGATATTTACAAAGCCTCCACGTGGTCTATGTACATACCTTCATCAAGCATTACAGTCTAGACATCACTTCTAAGAGGTGAATCATTTTTGGATGGGCCGTCTTACAAGGACTACTGTCCTAAGCCTTCATGACTTGCTTCTTCCTCCCATTGGGTATAACTGCTTGGGCATCTTCCCACATATTATGACCTGCTGCAAGAGATTGCCATGAAGGAGATAGTATGGTTGCGTAAGAACTTACCATAACAGTAGATCTTTGAGAGTGTCTCTTGCAGCAGGTCATGCAGCCCTGCCCTCCTTCTCCTTGCTGTTGCTTCAGAAGGGTTCCTTGCTCCTGTCTTTTACTACTCCACAAGCTGCTGCCTTGATTTCTCTCCTCAGTTCCCATTGGAGGTTTGAGATATGCTTACACATTCGATTACCATGATGGAAAAGAACTGAGGAGTAGCTGGAACCGCCCTCTTTTATACCTGCCAGGTGAACACCACGTGGTGGTGCTAGGGGAACGTCCCAGGGTCGATTGCTGAGAAAGTCATCCAGAGGAAATGATGCCTGTTGCTGATATCCCACATGTTATGACCTGCTGCAAGAGATACTCTTGAAGATCTACTGTTACACTAAGTTCTTATGCAACCATACTGTTTGGAAGACATTTTAGTCATTGTTTGACCCTGAGCAAGCAAATGGCAGGGGGGGGGGTGGAGAGAAACATGAGATCATGGCTGATATGCAGAACTGTGAACCTGGAGTCCCAGTACTGAATCTCACAACTACTCTACTCTCTGTGTGTCCTTGAAGATGATTAGGAACAAAGAATGAACTGGTTGTTTGTGCACTGGACTGTAAACCTGGTGTAAGTTTACTCATCATATGATCCTGAGCAAGTGGACAACATGGGGGGAAATGAGATGGGCTGGTAGTTAGTGTACAGTTGAAGAAACAACCAAGTAGCTATCAGAACGAAAAGCTGGTGCCTCGACGAGAGCCTTAGGGTTCGGTATCACACTGAGCCAGGTAATCTCAGCACTGCTGACCACACATGAATAACTCATGATCAGGTTTGTGATAATGTAGAAAGATTTATTTCATTTTAAAAGCAGTGAGCAGCAGCTTTCTCACCATCATGAGGGTTAGAGAGCTGCTGCTCACTGCTTTTAAAATTAAATAAATCCTTCTACATTATCTTGGACTCGATCCTCCTGAGTAATTCATCTGGTCAGTGTCATCTGCCTGGATCTGTGTGATACTGAAGTTAGTGTAGGGCTGCAAAGCTAGAGTCCCACGGTTGGATTCCTTAACCACATTGTGAGCCTAAACAAGTGAAGGTTACAATGCTCAGTTCACAAATATGATAAAATGACACCACCCTTCCCTCCCTCCTGCCAGTGACTGAATCCACCTTCCCTTTTATCTTGCAGGTTCCCCATCCCCAAATATTTACTCTGTCTGACAATGTTTTGTGGTCCACTATTTTGCAGGCTCACCTCGTCACCATATTTTCTTACTCACCCTTCTGCCCCTCAAGTCCCCCCCCATATTGTTTGCCCTATTCCCAGGGTAACACTAAATTGTAAAATGTGTTTTGGAGTGCATATAGATGCTGTGTGTGTGTGTCTCTTATAAGAGTGTCATCTCATTACGTTTGACCATACACAGCTTCTGCCAGAATCAGTCCCCTGCTCCCCCCAGCCAGCATCAGCTCCCTACTCCACACTGCCAGTCTCCTCCCCCCAGCAATATCAGACTTTGCTCCAACACACTTATCAGCCCTTGCTCCAACAGATACTATCAGTCCCCTGCTTCCCCAGCCAGCAGCCACCTGCTCTCTAAACAGCCTTAATCAGCTTGATGTCTGCAGCTAGTATTCACCTTATGTTCTTCACACTTCCACAGTTAGCCCCCACAGCTAGTGCTGCCCCCGCTCCCCCACAGCCAATAAGTGGCCTAGTCCTCCCCATACTACTATATGGCTCTCAAATCCTATCACTTCACTCAACTCCCTGCTCCACCACAGCCAGATCAACTTCTTACTACCCCACTCCAGTATCGAGTCATAACACAGCCAGTATCAACATCGAACCCCAGAGCTAGTAGCAGTGGTGGATCCAGCCATATGCATAGTTTGACTTTGACATTTGGGGGGGGCAGAGGGCAGGATTTTTGTGTAATTAATTTAAAATTACTGAAAAAAATGTCAGCCAGACAAATTTAGGGGAGCAATGCCCCCCAACTACATCTATGGATCTAGAATTAAAGATCCTGTGGCAGCAGTACCCTTTTTGGGTATTTAAATGACACATAAAGCAATCCAGCACCTGCACTAGAATGAACGCATACAGACATACCATTAATATGAAGATGACTGACAAACCAGTGGGGTGACACTTCTCTCAGAATGACCACTCAGTCTCAGATACGTCAGATATTCTGTTTTTGATTGTTATTTACCACATCTCAGTAGCATCCCCTAGCAGAAATTTGAATTACTTTTGTGAGCAATGCAGAGTAGAGCATACTGAGTGGGGAGGTATGGCACCCCTTTCAGTATGCTCCCTTTCACCACCTGTAAATGTTCCATGGTGGAAGTACCTTATTTAAAGGAGCCAAGTAGGCAATGTATCTTGGGCCAATCCAGGCAGCACTCTATATTTATGAGTAGCCACTACAGGCACTTCAGCGTTAAGAAGCTAGTGTAGGTCCCACCGTGAAGAGGTGGTATAGCTTGCTCACTTTGGAATTCCAATCTGAAAACTAAGAGAACCCCCTTTTTTACATGGAGTTTAAAGTAAGTAAAGCCAATAGGCTATTAAATTGTTTAAATACTAATCTGTGCCACATCTTTTGGGGGTGGGGGTTTGTGCACTGGTATTCTATTTTTGACAGACATGTCAGTAATGGTCTTAAAATGTTTCTTAAAAAATACACAACAGAGATGGACTTTTGAGATTAAGTTTATTTTACTTCTCAGTATGGTAGCAGATAGAATAAATATTGATTTGGGTTTCATGACACAACATTACCCTACTTAAACTTGCACAGATTTTAATTCATAGGATGGACATTTAACAGGACTTCAGTGTGTTGTTGTTTTGTTTTTATTTTCATGGAGTCCTTTTTAACTAGTTATCAATATGTTAGCTTCTCACCAAATATACATGTGTGTGGGAGGGGGTTGGAGGAGGTTGGGTGGTCTTGGGTGAGTGTGTATGAGGGGGGAATTTAGTGTGTGTTGGGGTAATTTTGTGTGTGTTTTTTGGCGGTTGGAGGATGGTGTTTTTTGTGGGGAAAGGGCTATGTGTGTAGGGGGAGGGGTTGGGGTTGTGCTTACATATTTAGGTTGGCTTATATTCAGGTACATGTCATAATTATGCTACAGGGTGTTAGGACTCTTGGCTCACATACATCGTGAATATACACTTCTTTTCTAGTTATCTTTTCCTTGGGGGGGGTTAATTCCATTTGGGGCTTTATACAGATTCTTAAGACTGTTCCTGGTCATATAGTTAATTGATTATATACTGACTCATTATTGAACTTTGAACATTTTAAGATGCATGAACTCGTTTTCTAGGTGGTCCTTGAGAGATTTATTTTTTTATTTGGCAATAATAGTGACAATTGATATTATCTTGTAGAAAATATTGCTACAGCACTGTAGGTTTTAATGTTTATGGAGTGTGTCAACTGGTTGAGTGTATAGTTCAGAAAATATCTCCAGATAAGTTTAATTCTGTATGAATGTTTTAAACAGTTGACCATATAAGGTACATTTTTATGTTTGTTTGCACGCATGTGCAAGAAACATAGTGCCATCATCGGAGATTTCGGAGGTGTGTCACCTCCTCCTCCAATTCAGTCAGTGTGTTGGCAGGCACGGTCCCTGTAAGCCAATGCATGCTGGAGCTGTCTATGACAAGCTCCAAAATGCAGTGGCATACAGTTGAAAGGGGGAGCTATGCTTGAAAGAGCAGCGATAAAATATCGGCTGCTCACGCGCAGCTCCCCCACACACACGCCCACGCAGGCGTGTGCGCCCCGCCCCGCACGCACGCACTGTATAGCCGACGGGTGCCCAATCCCCATCGGCTGAGCCATGCCCCCCGCCTCCCCCAAAGCCTTCCGAAATGCCTCGCTGGGTGTCCCCAGCCCAGCATGGCAACTAATGATATAACCGACGGGGGTGCCCAATCCCCCATCAGCTCCACTGTCCTAACCCCCCCCAGTAGTAAGTGCCACGCTGGGAGCCCACCCCAGCGTGGCAAGCGATCCTAGGCGATGGGGGTGCCCAATCCCCGCCAGCTGAACGCCCCTAATCAGTTCTTGTGCCACGCTGGAGCCCACCCCAGCGTGGCAAACATCCCACGCCGTCTTTTTTTTTTTTACCTGTAAAGAAAAACGGTCCCACGTAGTCCCTGGCCTCCCACAACCCGCACCCACCCACTGTGCACCCAGCTCCCACCCCTCACCCCATACATTACTCCGGAGCTTGGCGGACGATCTTCGGTGGACGGGAACACGCCTGCACTCTTCAAAGCCGACTGCTGAACTGAGGAAATGCCGTAAGCTGTATAATAGGCTAGATAGGGGGTTTCAACTTTGTTGCATATCTCAGGCATTTTTGGAATTTTGCACAAATTTCAACATGGGGTTTGGGACCCCTTCTCATGATTGATGTCACTGTCATGGCGTTATTCGGGCCCCAAGGGTGATTTTGCAGTCACTGCGTGAAATCACCCTTCAGGCCTGAATAATGCCATGACAGTGACATCATTCATGAGAAGGGGTCCCAATAACCCCATGTTGAAAATTCGGTGCCAAAATTCCCAAAAATGACTGTTTTACGAGCGTGCGTTGTGCAGTTCCTATGCAGGCTCGTAAGTTCGCAAATTTTCAATATTTTCACTCCAGATTTTCAACATTATTTTACCACACCTTCTTATGAGTAGTACAGCAGTCATTGTTCACATCTCACCCAAAATGTGTTTCCGCCCATGTAGCGCACAATGGCGCAGTCGGTGTGCGAAATCAATGTACGGGACAAATTAAGAAAATCACAGTGACGTTGTTCATGAGCAGAGGTCTTAAAATGGCTATGTTGAAAATTTGGTGAAAAAATTCCTACAAATGACTGTTTTACGAGCGTGCGTTGTGCAGTTCCTACGCACGCTCGTAAGGTCGCGAATTTTCAATATTTTCACTCCAGATTTTCAACATTGCCATTTTACCACACCTTCTTATGAGCAGTACAGCTGCCATTTTTCACATCTCACCCAAAACGTGTTTCTGCCCATGTAGCGCACAATGGCGCAGTCGGTGTGTGAGATCAATGTACGGGACAAATTAAGAAAATCACAGTGACACTGTTCATGAGGTGAGGTGTTAAAATGGCTATGTTGAAGATTTGGTGAAAAATTCCAAAAATGACTGTTTCTGAGCGTCGTTGTACAGTTCCTATGCGCTCATAAGTTCGTAATTTTCAATATTTTTCACTACAGATTTTCAACATTGCCATTTTACCACACCTTCTTATAGAGTAGTACAGCTGTCATTTTTCACATCTCACCCAAAGCGTGTTTCTCAACATGTAGCACACAATGACGAGTCGGGTGCTAAATCAATGTACGGATAAATTAAGAAATTCACAGTGACACTGTTCATGAGCAAAGGTCTTAAAAATGGCTATGTTGAAAATTCAATGAAAAAAAATTCCCAAAATGACTGTTTCAGTCGTTGGCACAGTTCGCGCAACATGAAGATTCATGCGAATTTTCAATATTTTCACTCCAGATTTTCAACATTGCCATTTTATTACACTTCCTTATGAACAGTACAGCTGCAATTTTTCATATGTCGCCAAAATGTGTTTTCAGACATGTAGTGCACAATATGGTGCTGTTGGTGCTAAGCAATGTTTAGGACAGATTAAGAAAATCACAGTTACACTGTTCATGAGCAGAAGTCTTAAAATGGCTATGTTGAAAATTTGGTGACAAAAGTCCATAAAATGACTGTGATACGAGTGAGCATTGAGCAGTTTCCAAGCACCCTCGTTACTTCATGACTTTGTAATATTTTCAGTCCAGATTTTCACCAGTGACATTTTTCCGCACTTCCTTATGAACAGTACAGCTGTCATTTTTCACAACATGGCTGAAGTGTATTTTCACAGCGTGGTTGCTTTGGGAAATCATTGTTCAGCACAGATAAAGAAAAACACAGTGACACTGTTCATGATCGGAGGCACCAAAATGCCTGAGTTGACAATCTGCTGAAAAAAATTCCTAACCTAATAATATTACGGGTGTGCGTTGCACAGTTTCTATGTACGCTCATGACTTCACCATTTTTTTAAATATTTTTACTACAGATTTGCAACATTGCCATTTTACACCTCCCATGAACAGTACAGCTGTCATTTTTACATCCTGTTCGAATGTTTTGCACCTGTGGTGCTAAATGCCGTAGTCACTGTGCATAAGCAGCTGGCTACCAAACTGATATTCCCTGTTCATGAGGTGGGGTCACAAAACAAACATGTTGAAGATTTGGAGTGAAATACCAATGAATGCCTGAGGTATTAGGGTTTCCAAATCATAACGCCCAACCCTGTAGAGAATGACAGGCATCAGGGTGTGACTTGGGATTCTAGCCTGTGATGCTCATACCATTCCACACCCTGCAGTCAGTGAGAGGCATTGAGGTATGCCTTGGACTCTTCATCTAAACTTCACTCCATTCTCCTATCTCGCACCCATCTCACCATATTTCCTAATGACGGAGATGCGCATAAAGGCCAAAGACCCCAAGGAACACCGCGACACTTGTCAGTGTCTGCAGGTTGGAGTGTGTGAAATGGCGTGGCCGTTATGCCTGGCGACCAAACGCACACCCCAATGCCTGTCACTCTCTGCGGGGTGGTGATGGGGTTGGCTTCAGTTCAATACTTCACTGCCATTCCTATTACACAGCTCTGTAACTTCTACACTACCACTGCCAATGCCAGCAAGCAAACATTCGGCATTGACAAATGCTTGTTCTTATTCCCCTCTTATTTCTATACGTACATTTCTGTTGTACAGTTTTTTTATCATACAATACTATCACATTTTAACTTGGACATTTGTGGTAATAATTCTAAAGGTCTTGCATGCCTTCTAATAACTCAATCATTCATTAATAATTTCAGTTAGAGGCCTTTGCCTGCTTGAGTGTTCAGCTTATCTAATGGATGTCCTTGAAAAGATTCTCAGTAATGGCAAGCTACTGGAATGCTATTCATTCCATTTAAAATTGTGATTTTTTATGTTCGTTATGTGCACAAGTGCAGATGAGCATGTTGATATGAGAGTTGCTAGAAATCGGTATGAGGGGTATGAGTCCAATGGGGAGCGGTGCTCTAGGGGCCGGTCTGTGGCAGGTGAATCAGCAGGCAGTGTCCTGATGACACTGATTTTCTGAGAGGGCTGGTCTGGGCAAGTTTTTCAAAGGACAGAGCTGACGCAGTAGCAGCACGACTTGCTCCTTTGAAGCTCAAGCCCTCCCTCTGCCTCCCACAGTGTGCCATCTTCCCCGCTCCCCTCCCAGCACCCCATCAGCAAATACAACCCTCCCACTGCGTGCTATCCTCCCCGCTCCTGTCCCAGACCCCGGCAGCCCCCAGTAACAAATAAAACCCTCCCCTTCCTCCCACTATGAGCTGTCCACCCCGTATCCTCTGGCACTGAGCCATGCCGACACCGGGGTGCCCAATCCCCATGTCTGCATGTCCCCAGCCTCACTATTGTGGCACACTGGGACCCCACCTCAGAGTGCCAAGTTATTTTTACTTTTTTATTGTTTAAGCTTTCAGACACCGGGATGCCCACTCCTGGTGTTTTCAGAGGCACACTCATGCAACTTTTACTGCAGATATTGGGTGCCCAATGCCTGTGTCGGTCTTGTACACCCCCAACTCATGTGGCACACTGGAAGCCCATCCAAGTGTACCCAAAATAAATTTTTTTTTTACGCCTGTAAAGAAAGAAAACCAACCCCCCAGTGTCTTTTTTTTTACCCTGCAAAACAGAAAACGGTCCCTCGTGGTCTCTCCAGCCCCCCTCCTCCATCCCCACCATCCCATGAAGCACCCACCTCCTTGCACCCCCCCTTACCCCATACTTACCTCCAGAGGTCAGGTGCTGTAATCTTCTCCGGATCAGGACATGGCTGCACTCTTCAAAGCCGACCGGCAAACTGTAGAATGAAGGTAAGAGCTGTATAATGAGAGTCAGTGGGGGTTTCAGCTTATGTTGATATCTCAACCATTTTTAGGAATTTTAGCCCCAAATCTTCAACATCGGATTCTTGTTACCCCAACTCATGAACATGTCACTGTCATTTTGTTACTCGGTCCCAAAAGGTGATTTCGCAATACCTGCAAGAAATCATCTTTTGGGACTGAGTAACAAAATGACAGTGTCACTGTTCATGAAGTGGGGTCCTAAAAAAAACATGTAGCAAATTTCGTGAAGCAATTTCAAACAAGCATTTGTCAATGCTGAATGTTTGCTTGCTGGTATTAGCATTGGAAGTGCAGGAGTTAGACAGATGCAGAATAGGAATGGCAGTGAAGTATTTACGTGACACCAACCCCACCTCCACCCTTCAGAGATGGACAGGCATTGTGGTGTGCCTTATGGTTGTCGCCAATAATGCTGATGTCATTTCACCTCTCCCTACCCTGCAGACACCGACAAGTGTTGAGGTGTGCCTTGGGGTGTTTGACTTTACAGTCACCCCATTCCATAAGGAAATACACTGAAATGGGTGCAGCATAGGAGAATGGGGTGAACTTTGGGGCCAAAAAGTTCAAGGCACACCTCGATGCCTGTCACTAGCTGCAGGGTGGGGGTGGGGTGGAATGGCGTGAGCATTACTGTCGACAGTTCCAAGTCACACCCCTGACGCCTGTCAGTCCTTATAGGGCAGGGTGTTATGGTCAGAAACCATAATGCCCTGGGCATTTCTTGGTATTTTCACTCCAAGTTTTCAGCATGGGCTTTTTGTGACCCCACCGCATGAACAGTGACACTATCAGTTCATTAGCCAAAAGGTAATTTTTCACAGCAACTGTGCTATTTGGTGCCACAGGTGCAAAAACACATTCTGAACAGCACGTAAAAACAGATAGCTGTACTGTTCATGAGGGGGTGTAAAAAAAATGGTAATGTTGAAAATCTGGAGTGAAAATATAAAACAATCGGTGAAGTCATGAGCATGCATATAAATTGCACAACTGACACCCATATTGCAATTATTTTGGGGATTTTTTACACCAAATTTTCAACATACAGTAGGCATTTTGGGACCTCTGCTCATGAACAGTGGCATTATGATTTTCCTAATCTGTCCTGAACGTTGATTTCGCACAGTGACCATGCCCATTGTGCACCAGATGTGCAAAACCACATTTTGGGCAGGATGTGAAAAACTACAGCTGAACTGTTCTTAAGGAGGTGTGCAAAAATGGCAATGTTGAAAATCTGGAGTGAAAATATTAAAAATTCTGGAAGTTACGAGTGTGTGTGTGGAAACTGCACAATGCAAGCTTGTAACATGCTCATTTTGTGGAATTTTGTCACCAGATTTTTAACATAGTCATTTTGGGACCTCTGCTCATGAACAGTGTCACTGTGATTTTCTTAATCTGTCCCAAACATTGATTTGTCACAGAGACCGTGCCATTGTGCGCTTGATGTGCAAAAACACATTTTGGGCAAGATGTGAAAAATGACAGCTATACTGTTCATAAGGAGGTGTGAAAAAATGGCAATGTTGAAAATCTGGAGTGAAAATATTAAAAATTCTCGAAGTTACGAGCATGCATGGGAACTGCGGCATGCACGCTCATAACATTGTCATTTTCTGGAATTTTATCATCAAATTTTCAACATAGTCATTTTGGGACCTCCGCTCATTATCAGTGTCACTGTGATTTTCTTAATGTGTCCCGAACATTGATTTCCCACAGTGACCACGCCATTGTGCACCGGATGTGCGAAAACACATTTCAGGCAAGATGTGAAAAATGACAGCTGTACTGTTCATAAGGAGGTGTGAAAAAATGGTAATGTTCAAAATCTGGAGTGATAATATTAAAAATTCTAGAAGTTATGAGCGTACATTGGAACTGCGCAACGTACATGCGTAACACAGTAATTTTTGGGAATTTTTGCAGCAAATTTGCAGCATAGGCTTTTTGGGAGCCCACCTCATGAACAGTGATACTGTCATTTCATTAATCGATCCTGAAAGGTTATTCTGCACAGTGACAGTGAAATCACCTTTCGGGACCGAATAACAACATGACAGTGACTGTATTAATGTGGTGTGGTCCCAAGAACCCCATGTCTAAAATTTGGTGCTAAAAGTCGCAAAAATGGCTGAGATATCCACCTAAGTTGAAAAAAAACATTTATGCTATTATACAGCTTACAGGCATTTCTTCAGTTGGCGGTCGGCTTTGAAGAGTGCAGACGTGTTCCTGGTCCACCAAAGATCATCGTGCTGGGCTCTGGAGGTAAGTATGCAGTGAGGTGGCTTGTTGGGAGGTTGGGTGTACAGAGGGTGGGTGCAGGTTGGGGGGGTACCACAGACAGCGAGGGACCATTTTTTCTTTCACAGGTGAACAAAAAAATATAAAAAAAAGAGTCGCAGGAAGGTTTTCTTTTTATATTGCATTTTGCATGAGCCGCCCGGCTGATGAGGAGGCGGGCGGTGGGGCTCAGTGGGCGGGTGGGGTGGGGGTACACTAGACCACCAGGGTAGTGGGGGTCTTTGATGAGGTACTGATGCCTGCGATCGGGCAGCGATCGGTCCACTGGACCACCAGGGATATTGGACTTGGGGGGGTTCGCTTACAGATGCCCTCGATCGGGCTCAGTGCAGTCCACTGGACCACCAGGAATATTGGACTTGGGGGGGACTGTACTGATGCCCGCGATCGGGCACATAGGGGTCCACTGGACCACCAGGGATATTGGATGTTTTTTCGTTTATATTACAGGAATGCCCACGATCGGGCTGCAGGGGGTGTTGGTCCCCGACGGCTGCTGCCTGGCAGGCGCCAGGCGCAAGTCATTGAGGGATTAGGCGCACCTGCATGCTAATGTGGCATGCAAGCAGAATATAATGGATACCAAAATGGCCCCTGCGCCTTGCATAAATTATGGCCCCATCTGCATGTCCCCTTTTGAATATTGCAGATGCTGTGCATGGCGCAATGGCACTTGCGCCAGCACATCTCCATGCTCCACTCTGGCCACTTACGCTGGCGCAGTGCCACTGCACCATGCACAGTGTGGGTGGCCAGGGTGTGATATTCAAAGCTGCTGCGCCCTAGCACAGCTCCATTGAATATCCCCCAGGCCACTCCTCTGCGCAACAAAGTTGAGCTGCGCCCAGGCTTGCGCCACAGCCTGGCGCAGTTTGAATATCCGGGCCTCTGTCTGTTTCTTTATGTGAGCATGGTGAGTGCCGTGACTTGTTTTCTACAGTCTCAAAACCCTAGGTGTATGATAATCTCAGAAACCCCTCAAGCAAGAGCTTTATGAGATTATCACACACCTAACACATGACTGCACAGCATACCTCTCAACTGCTATGAATTTCATGTAGCATTTTGATTTATACACTCACATTTACTGTTACTCCATGAAGGTTTACTAATGTTCCTCATAATGTTAGAGCTATTTCTGGACACACAAGCTATTAAAATGTGAAACTAAACTGATATAAACATTCCTTAACACTAAACATTTGGAGCCGACTATTCTTTGACATATTATTCTTTAAAATAAGATAGTGATTCACATTCTGGCCATTTGCTTTGAATTTTGAAGGCCAGTGCTATGCATTTCAGTGCTAAGATGTTGAGAGGTATGCTGTGCAGGCATTTTTCTCTAAATACACTAACACACACACCTCACACACCCTTTTCACAGTGCGATGTCTCTTCTGTCACGTCTCCCTTTCTTGCTGATGACAGTTCTGCAGCAGGAAAGTTGCAGAATTCCAGCTCACTCCTTTCTGTCTGCTTCAAGTTTCTCAAGGCTTACAATACATTTATGGTAGCGGGGGGCGTTCCCATGTTTCCAATGGATCAAAGAGAAGGGGAGTTGAGTGGAGTCATTTGCAGTTGGAAGAATAATTTACATCTGCTGATCCTTCAGTGCTAGTCAGATGAGGACCTGATCTCTTAATACCTTCTCGCAGTCAGAGGGGGCAGTTCAAGTGGCCCCTTCTCCTCTGGGCTGAATAGGACTAATCAACAGCGGAAGCCACAAGACATGAGACCAAATTAAGCCAACAAAAAGCAGCCCTGAATATTCATCCGACTGTGCCAAGGCATCCATGTTAAAACAAGCATCTGTCAATGCTGAATGTTGCTTGCTTATATGTGCTGTTTAGGTATTTGGAAGTGAAAGTACCATGCCTAAGAACTGTCAGCGGGGGTCAGAAGCTCACGCTGCCTGACTGTAGCCCATTCTCCACTGCATGGCAGCTGGAAGGATGTTGGTGGGGGGGAGGAGCCAACGGGGGATTGTGCACCCCCATTGGCCATAACACCATTTTGCCACGCTGTGGTGGGCTCTCAGCATGGCACCAGGATGCTTTGGGGGGCGTGCAGCCAACGGGGGATTGGGCACCCCCTCGGCCATAAAACATTTTGCCATGCTGGGGTAGGCTCCCAGCGTGGCACCAGGATGCTTTGGGGGGGTGGCATGGAGCAGATGGGGAGTTGGGCACCCCGTCGGCTGTACAGTCGTGAGGGAGGAGGGGAAGGCGGCATGAGCACGCGTGTGCATGTGTGCGCCGCACGCGTGTGTGTGTGTGTGGGTGGAAGGGGGGCTCTGCTCACTGACGGAACTCTCCTTTCAACTGTATACCACTGCATTTTCAGCTGTCATAGACAGCTGGAGCAGTGACTGGTGCACTGCGACCGTGCCTGCAAACACGCTGACTGAATTGGAAGAGGCTGACACTCTTCTGGAAAACTCGGATGATGGCACTATGTTTCTTGCACATACGTGCAAGCAAACATGAAAAGGACATTGGAGGGAGGAGGGTTGTGGGAGTACATTTTTTTGATATTTATCAGTCATGGAATGTTTATATTTTGAAACAATTGGTCATTTGGTCATTTTATGTGTTACTTTTTTATTGTATAAATGTAAATAAATTAATGTTTAAACTGCGCTGCTTTCTTAATTTTATTCATTGTGTTGTGGGTCGAAAGCACATGGTGACTTTGACTGCAGACTACTGCAAATCACTGCAGGCTAGTGCAATTTTAGACTGACTTGTCCTGCTGGCTAGTGAAAAAAAAGTTAAGGTCAGCCCCTGCCCCCACCCCCCTCAACTCACAAGTAAATCTCAACACAGAAAAGGCCACCGGAGCGACACAGGGCAGTGCATGCAAAAAGGCACTGAGAGTGACACAGAAGTGTGGAGCAGAGTGCGTTCTGAAATGAGCGGTAAAATGAGCTCCATGTAAAAGTGCCTTAAGTTTCCTCTCAAATCTTTGCTGTAAGCAGAAGAGCCTTACTGATAAGAGGACTACATCACTGCATACCAACATGTCAAACCAGAACTTACAACATGGTACTGCTTCACACCAAGTTCATATGAACATACAGAGAAACCAGCGGAGAAAGGCCATTTGGTCTATCAAGTCTGCTCATATTGGAGGGCCCACAGCTTCGAGCTAATCACCACGCCCTCCTCGCCCCACCTTCCCTATCCATCCTCTCTTTAGTGCCTGATGCCAATGGATGACCTCTTCCAGCCACATCCAAGTTTCTACCCTCTGTGAAGAACTGCTCTGACCTCCTCCTAAACCTCCCACCCTCCAGCTTAAGACTGTGCCCCCTCATGTTAAGGTTGCCACTCAGCTTAAAGACACTCTCCTTATCAACCTTATTTATCCTTTTCAAGTACTTGAATGTCCCAAACATGTCCTCTCTCTCTGTCTCTCTCTCTCCTGTATTTCAGGGATCACATGTTCAGTGCCCTCAACCTTTCCCCATATGCCTTACTTTGCTGAACGGTTATCATCTTTGAAGCCCTCCTCTGGACCTTCTCCAGCAGGTTAATGTCCTTTTTGAGGTGTGGCCACCAGTACTGAACTCCACACTCTAGATGTGACCTTACCAGTGACCTGTATAAAGGCAGTATAACTGCCTCACTCCTACTGCTGAGACCCCTAGATATGCATCCCAGCATCTTGTTTGCCTTTGCAGCTGCTTTCTTGCTCTGTGTGGAGTGCTTCAGGTCACTAGAGATCATCACCCCCAGGTCCTTCTCCTCCTCTGATGCAGATACTCGGACTCCACCCCGCTAATACTCTGTCCTGGGATTCCTGGCTCCAATATGCATAACTTTGTATTTTTTGGCATTGAAGCCAAGCTGCCAGATCCTGGACCACCTCCCTAGCTTTTCCAGATCTTCCTGTAGGTTCTGTATCCCTTTAGCTATGTCCACTCTCCCACAGAGCTTGGTGTCATCCATGAAATGGGAAAAAAATGTTGCCCTTAATGCCGTCTTCTATGTCATTGGTGAAGAAATTAAGCAACACCGGCCCCAGCATTGAGCCATGCAGGACCCCACTGGTTACATCTCTGGTGCTAGATAACTCTCCCTCAACAACCACCCTCTGAATTCAGTCCTTCAACCAGTTTTCCTTCCATCTGGTCATCTTTCCCCAACCCCAAGATCCATCAATTTCCTGATCAACCTTTTGTGGGGCACAGAGTCAAAGGCCTTGCTGAAATCAAGATAGAGGATGTCTACTGCTTGGTCCCTGTCTACAGTCTTAGTGACACAGTCAAAGAAATCAATCAAATTTGTTTAACACGATCTCCCCCATCAACCCATGCTGCCTCACATCCTGAAGACCATGTTCCTCTAGATATTCCACCAACCTTTCCTTTAGTATGGTCTCCATGAGTTTGCCCACAATGGAAGTCAGGCTGACTGGTCTGTTATTTCCTGGGTCATCCTTGGGACCACCTTTGTGGAGGGGCACTATATGTGCTGTTCTCCAGTCCTGTGGTACCTTGCCTGACTCTAGTGAACTATTAAATAGGTCTGCCAGTGGCCCTGCCAGCTCCTCAGCCAGTTGCTTTAGTACCCTTGGATGTACTCTGTCCAGGCCTTGTGACTTATCCACCTTCAATGCCAGCAGTCCCTCCCTCACTCACTACAGCCTCCTCTATCACTACATGTGTGTCCCCCTCCACTCCTCTTTTCCCTCCTGTAGGCACTGGTCCATCCTTCTCTCTAGTGAAAATGGAACAGAAGCACTCACTTAGTATCTCTGTTTTTCCCCATTATCCTCCACCCACTCCCCCCTTTTTTAATCCTAACAAGCCCTTCCTTCTTGTCCCTTTACTCACTTATATAGTGAAAGCAAGCCTTCCCCTTCTTAATTCTTTCAGCTATCTGCAGCTCCTTCAGTGCCTTTGCTCACTGGACTTCCATACTTGCCTCACTAGCCAACCTTGGGTAATTTTCCCTATCCACCTCTCTCTTGGTCTTCCTGAATTTTCTATAGGTCAACCTCTTTTCCCTTACTGCCTGGGCAACCCCAAAATTGAACCAGCTGGGCACTTTGGACCTTATGTTCTTCCCCCGGAGCCTAACGCACTCATCTGTAGCAACCAGTATTCCTTCCTTAATGATGGACCACCTTTGGTCCGCCCCCATATCTGCTCTGATGCCTGCCAGATGGCTCCTTAGTACTTCACCCATTATCCTGAAGTCTGCCATCCTGAAATCCAAGATTTTGGTCTTAGTTGGAATGCCTTCCCTACCCATATCCAACTGAAACCACACTGTGCAATAGTCACTTCCACCCAGTGGCTCCCTGACCATTATTTCCTGTACATGCTCCCCATTTGTGAGCACCAGATCAAGAATTGCCTCAGCTTTTGTTGGTTCAGTGCCACCCTGAATCAGGAACCCACTCTGTAGTCTTTCCAGGATCACCTGACTCCTAGCACATGTTGTGGATGGTATGCTACAGTCCACTTTGGGCAGGTTGAAGTCCCCCATGATTACCACCTCTCCTTTCCCCACAGCTTCCAATATTTGTGAGCTCAGTTCCCTGTCCCTCTCCTCATCCTGACTGGGTGGTCTGTAAACAACCCCAACCTCACCTTTCTCCCTCTATTGGACATTAACTGAACCCATAATGCCTCCACCTCCCCTTCCTCTGACTCCTCCCTTGTGCAGGTTGTTCCGTCCCTGATATAAATTGCCTCCCCTCCTTCCTTTCCGACTACCCTGTTCCTCCTGTATAGTTTATATCCAGGGATCGCAAGGTCCCAGTCATGGTGTGATGTTGCCCAGGTCTCGGTTACTGCAGCTATGTCAACCTTCTTCTCTGCTAATAGTGCCTGCAGGTTGACTATCTTGTTTCCAAAACTTCACACATTCAGAGACACCACCCTCCACCTAGAATCTGACCAACCTTCTCTTCCATCTATTGTTCTATTCACATCTATCCCCTCTGTGTGCACCCCTTCACGTACCCTTGTTATGTGTTCCTCACCACCTCCACCATTTAATGTGATTTTGCCCCTTCTCCCTCCAGACCTCTTCCATCACTGTGGGGGGAAGATTCATTGATCTCCTCCTCTGAGTCTATGATCCTGCATGCCCACTGCCCCCCCAGTAGTTTAAATTAAGTGTAATGGTTATGTATTCCTCCAGTTTGTCCCCGAGTACCCTCAGACCGTCTCTATTGAAGTGAAGCCTGTATGGCAAAAAGTGTTTTGTTTGACCAGGTTTCATCCCAGTCCCCTATACAGATGGACATCTCCTCCCTGCACCATTTCCTCAGCCAGTCATTAAAATCCTCTATTCTTCTTTTCCTGGCTGTGCTAGCCTGTGGTACTGGTATTACCTCTGAGAAAGCCAGCAAACTTCCTTCCTTCCTGCAGATCTTCCCTAACTCTCTGAACCTACTTTGCACTACCTCAACCTCCTCCCCAACAAGGTCATTGGTTCCCAAATGTATAACTGAATTAAGTTGTCCTCCAGCCTCCCTTACTATTTCCCTTATTCTTGGGCCCACCTTTCCCACTGTCATCCCTGGCATACAAACCACCCTCCTGCTTGCATTTGGGTCCCCTTTCCTTCCCCAGTCACTACCCCTAATTATGGAGTCTCCTATGATTGTCACCCTTCCATCTCCTACATCCTTGCTCCCCATCCTTCCTTTCTAACCTTTGGTACTAGTTGCTTCCCTATCGCTCCTTTTGCACCCTGGTGAACTTATCTCCACATTCATAGTTTATCCCCTTAACTATTTTTCCATCTCCCAAACTGCCCTTCCCCTTCTGACTATCTGTATCTGCATTCAGTTTTCACTCCCCTCTTCCTTTTTTTTACTCTCCCCTATCCTCCACTCCATTTTGCCTGCCTCCTTTTCCCTGCCCACCCTGATTAGTTTCCTACCCCCTCCCCTGTGCTCCTACTCTCAACCCTGTTCAGCAATCGTCAAGAAGAAAATAGAAGACATTTATAACCAATGTGTTTTTATTATTGGAGAAAGCGTGTATTTGTTGTGGAGCTATCTTCGATGCTGCCAGTATGAAATTATATCAATTGATAAGGAATATATCAACCTATCAAAAGGCCAAGTTTGATACCTGCAACTGCTGCAGAATGCTAATTATTTGCAAGAGTGTTCTGTGTCAAAAGTCTTAGAAGTGGCATATTTGTGTTTAATATCTTTAGAGAGATCAACTCATAAGCAATTCACAGATATCATTTTATATTTGCAAGTTGATACAGGACTGAAATAAACTGTTTGGAGTAAACAACTCTGACTGCTTTGATGGATGTGCTTTCTGGAGAACAAAGGCAAAACCATCTGCAATGTAATTCAATGCTTTTAGAAACGTTCCTAACCAGAAATTTGAAAACAAAAATACTTCATTTGAAAGCTTGAGATATGGAAAGTGAAATGATTATTCCATTTTCTTTTTAATTCTGCTGAGAACTGATGTTATAATCTTAGTAGATTACCTCAGAAATGATTTGTCTCACAGACATGAGATACAGTTTAAAAGACTGCCTTTAATGACCTGAGCTTGGAAATGTTTGTTTGAAGACTGCATCTTGTTGCATTCAAAAGTTTATAAGTAAAAAAAAATATTTTAAACAAAAAAATGTTCAAACTCAAAGACTTTGCAAAAAGGGGCTGTCCTAAGAGAGAGTGGCTAGTCACGCCTTTCATCATTTGCATGATCCAATCAGTGTTGATAGATTTTGCGTATATGTATCATAATGAGGTGAACTTAAATCCAGTTCATGAGGAAATGCCTCAGAATTTTCCATATCGAAAGATGCCAAGAAGATCTGTATCATTCGAGTCTGTGTCTTGTTATGGAAAGCATTGTTCCCTCCAAAACCTTGGACTGATTTTCAGAGTTTGCTAAGAGCAGTCATGTGTTTCTGTCTGTGCCTGCAACAAAAACAGACTGCTGATTATTATGCAGTGATGTCAGGAATGATTTCCAGTAACAGTGTGAGCTGAGCCAACGACTGTAGCAGAGCTATCAATGACTTTTGCCATCCAAGGAAAAGTTCTCACCAACATTCTGAAATTAAGGAGAAAATAGTCTACAGCTATCCAGAGGTTTTGAGTATTATTTTAAATTATGTTTATAATATTCTAATTGGATTTATCTGGGGGTTCCATGGGAAAAATAATTTCTTAAATACTGGAGTGTAGGGTATATAGAAAAAGCTCAAATCTATATAAAGGTATATAAATATTTTGCCCAAGAAAAAATATTTAAATATGCTGCAAAGAGAAGTTTTGAAATATTAATAAGACAAAGCTATTTTAAATCTTTATGCAATGAAACACAGCTTAGATTGTTTACTCAACCAGTTTCTTTTGAATTACTTACAAGTGACTTCTAAAGTTTATGAAGTTTGTGCAAGCACAATTTTACTGTTTATAAAAGTTACCAAAATTGTAAGTTGTATTCTTCTGTTATTCTTGTTTATTTTCTGAAACCTTTGTTGTTTTATGTTTATGCTGCTTTTCACAGTGTTTACAATGTTTTATTATCTATGCAACAGTTCTTAGTGAATAGTAATATTGTACAGGGAAAAATAAAATCTATTTTTATATAATATAAGGATGTGACAGAAACATTATTCATAATTATCTAGAACGTTTTATACAGTGGACTGTAAAGTAAGGATCTGAGCCAGTCTTACATTGCTTTATATTGTTTTATATATATTTTATGACACAGGGCTGAATGCTTAGCTCAGTGCCCATAATAAGTACTTGATATTATAGCCTATTGCTCTGACAGTCCCATCAATGCCTGCCATTCCAGAGCCCTCGGCAGACCGACACCAGATTGTCCATGTATACCCCCAGCCATTGTGACAGGCACAGACAAGTAGGGGTGGACAAGGAGGAGCCCCCAGACCACAGGACTGCCTCCACGGATACATATCTGTGAGGAGGTGACCCAGCTAGCTGTGTGCACCATGGACCATGGGAGACATGTCAGCACCTCCACAACAGTAATACTGTGGTGTCTAGGAGGTGTGAGCTCCTGGGTGCATTTGTTTAATTTCATTTCAATTTTAAACCTCTCAACCTCAGAGATGGGAGTTTCGAAGGCTTGGAAAGGGTTAATTTCTGGTCCAAGATAATGGGAGCTCTATGGACTAATCTTATATGAACATTTTGGACTGGATTTTCTATTTAAAATTCATTTTAATTTATATATTTTGGTTCATATTGTGTTACATTCATTTTATAATATTGTAATTAGTGTTTATTGGTTGTTTATTGTGCGAAGTGTATGTGTGCTTGATTGAGTTTATAGTATTTTGTGAAAGTTGTGTGTGTAGTGTGGGAAAGTTTGATGGGGTAAACATAGGTTGGTTGAGTAGTTGGGAGTGCGTGGGTGTTGTGTGGGTTAGGTGGAAGTTGCGAGTGAGTAGTGCATGTGTATTTGGAAGGTTTTTGAATGTTGTGTTGCTTGCTGTGTGCTGTGAAGATGTGTTGGAACGTGCAGTGATGGTCAGACATTATTCCCCCTCCAGGCTTAGGGATATCTGTCCTTTTAATTGTCCTCCACTGTCCCCAGAAGTATATAGGTGGTGTCGGGCTCTGGGGATAGTTAGGAGGAGGAGGACGGAATCTGGGTCTGGAGGGAGAATGGAAAGAAGTGGGCAGATTGGGATAGTGGGAACAAGGAGACGCCCTGGGGCAAAATTGGTCCATGAAAGGGGTCCATCCTGCCTGGTTCCCATACCCAAGGGCTCTGCCTTTGGTAGGCAAGAAACATGGTCTTCTTTGGTTACTCATCCTACTCGGGCGGTGTTATGCAATGCCAGGTCCATTAAGAACAAGACAGCTTTAATAGTGGATCTTATTGGGTCATCGGACCTGGCTTGCATCATCAAGACTTGGCTGGATGAAAATTCTGGTCCAGTGTTGGCTTCAGCAATTCCAGCAGGGTTCTTGGTGATACACTGCCTGAGGATGGACTATATGGGTGGGGGTGTAGCCATCTGTTTTAGATCAGAACTGAACCTTGTTGAGGTTCCAGTGGGGAGCACCAACTCCTTTGAATGTATCATGGGCAAGGGTGTAGGATGCAGGATTCTTCTCATCTACCATCCACCAGGAGATGGGAAAGTTTTCCTGCATGAAGTCACGGACTTCATTGTCAACCTGGCATTGTGAATCCCCAGATGGTGTATCCTGGGGGATTTCAATGCCTGGGTCGACGATGAACTCTCACAGTTTGGCCCAAACTTCCTCCAGCTAATGAGTTTGTTGGGCCTTACACAGGTTGTTACCTCCTCGACCCATATTGGTGGTCATTTATTGGACTCAGTGTTCCTCCTGGGGATGGAAATATCCGATTTGGTGGTGGAGCCAGTCAGGTGGTCTGACCATCACACCATTGGGTTCAGTTTTGTGGCTCTCCCCAGTAGGTCTGCCCCTACTGAGATGGTCTGGTACTGCCCTTTGAGGGGTGTTATCCCAGATGACCTAATGATGGTCCTGGATCTATCAGGTACACCAAGTGAATGCATGGGTCCAGGGGATATAGTACTTGCCTATAATAAGGCGGTGGTGGCAGCCCTGGATTCCAAAGCTCCTGTTCGTGTTCGTCTACTCACTCTTCATTCACGGTCTCCATAGTTTGATGAGACCTTGAAAGAGTTGAGAAGAGTGGGATGTAGGCTAGAGAGGAGCTGGTGGAAATTGGGCCTGGAGTGTGACAGACTTAGATTGATGGACCATTATGTGGTCTATCAATCAGCAATCACCTGTAAGAAGGCGGAATTCCTGTCCAGGGAGATTGCTGCTGCACAGAACTGACCAGTTCTTCTGGATTGTGGACAGGTTGTACAGTCCAATCTGCCTCCAGCCTCGGGAAGCCTTTCACAAGAGTGGTGTGATGAGTTTGCTTGGTTCTTTGCAGATAAGGTTACCACAATCAAATCCAACATCTGTCTGACTCCCTTTAATGGGAGCTACAGTGGACAGCAGGAGATGTCGGGTGCCCAGTTTGCCTGGTCTGACTTTAGACGACCCGAAAAAAACTGACATTGTGATGGTCATCCAGATGTTGCAACCAACCAGCTGTAGTTTGGTTCCAGGCCCCACATGCCTTCTTGTAGGATGTGTGGATGAGATTGGCCCAGTCCTAGCCAAGATAGTCTGGAGGTCATTGGAGAGGGGGATCTTCCCGGATACCCTGAAGGAGGTGGTTGTTTGGACCCTCTTTAAAAAGCTCTCCCTTGACCCGGACTGTCCGGCGAACTACAGAGCGGTCTCTAATCTACCCTTTCTGCATATGATTATTGAGAAGGTGGTTGCGTCACAGCTGGATGATCATTTGACCAGCCATAATGTCTATGATTCTCTCCAATCAGGATTTAGGAAGAGACATAGTACCGAGACAGCCCTTGTTCAGGTACTAAATGACCTCCTAATAGTGAGAGGTCAGAAGACCTGTCCTATATTGGTCCTCCTCGATCTCTCTGCAGCATTTGACACTGTAGACCATGGTGTGCTGTTGGAGTGCCTGCAGTTCATCTGTGGACTGTCTGGTATGGTCCTTGGGTGGTTTTGATCTTTCCTCGAGGGTAGGACTCAGAGAGTGGTTTCCAGGATTTATTCCTTGGCCCCTCTCCCCCATCCTGTGGGATGCCGCAGGGCTCTATCTTGTCACCCATGTTGTTTGCAGTGTATATGCTGCCATTAGAAGAGATTATTAGGTGGTACGATCTGAGTTTTCACTGCTATGCAGATGATGCTCAGCTATACATGTCCTTTGTACCCAGTAAGGATGTGTTCCTCTCGGTATTTAACAACTGTCTAGTCGAGATCCTGGATTGGATGAGTGCGAGCTGGCTATGGTTGAATCTGGCTAAAACTGAGGTGCTGGTTGTGGACAGATCATCGGGAAGTGGTTTTGTTGGTGGGACTACCCTCTGGACTATGGCTCGGGGGTGTTCAGCTGACTACCTCAGACTGGGTGCAAAACCTGGGCATTATTTTTGACAATAGCCTGACCCTTAAATCCCAGGTGTTGGTAGTTGTCAAAATCTCTTTTTACCATCTGAGGAATATCACCTGGGTGAAACATCTGGTTTCTCCTGAAGATCTTCCAATGTTGGTCCGCGCCTTCATTACCTCCCACCTTGACTACTGCAATGCCCTTTACCTAAGGCTACCGGTGGTTGATATCTGCTGTTTGCAGCTAGCGCACAATGCAGCAGCCAGGCTATTGACTGGTACTTCTAGGACCAGTCATATAATGCCTGTGCTCCGTGGACTGCACTGGCTGCCAGTACAGTGGCGGATCACCTTCAAGGTTGGTTTGCTGACCTATAAGGCCCTACATGATCAGGGACCTAGTTACTCACAAGATCTCCTTCACCCTTGCTGTCCCCCTCACCCTCTTCTATCCACCGATGAGGGATTGCTAGAGATTCCCAGGGTCTGTTTAAAGACATCTGGGGCCCGGTCTTTTGGTTTTGTGGACCCGACCCTGTGGAATTCTTTACCTTGTCATGTGCGAGGTTGCCTGACCATCCAGAGTTTTAAAACTGCGCTTAAAACTTGTTTATTTAGCTTGGCATACCCAGATTTTTAGGCTGCCATTGTAATATTTATAAAGTTTTAAGTTGTGGGATTTTATTAATTCAATTGACCTGTTATGATTATTTATTATATGTGTTTTATATATGTACAAGTGCCTTGGTTATGAGAATGGTGCTTTTTACAAATAAAGATTGATTTGATTAGATGCGGATGCCATCAGCCTCCACCACCATATGTCCATGATACTACTGCACATAGTATACATGCAGGGGTTACAATGAGCAGGAGGCACAGGGCCTACATCCAAGCACATCCCTGGCACATGTTTGACAAGCTCACCACTGCCATCATCTAGCCCTATGTAGCCCTATTGTCAACTACCTCCACCTCCACAGTACAAGAATCACCTAGAAATCAGCATATGATGGGTTCTCCACCTATGAAGTACCTCTGTAGCAGGGTCTCCATCTGTACAGGGAGTCCCATATAGTACAGGGCAGAGGGGACATGTACTGAACATGGGCAAGGTATCTGTGGTGTCCAGTGGGTACGCAGGAAACCCGACTACAGTGTCCTTCATATTACTTAACGGAAGGTTCCAGGACACTGTGGACTCCACCTGGGAGCCATGGTGGCAGTGTTCCTGGATTGCTGAGTCATGTTCCCTGTGGCTCCATAGCATGAGTCCCATGTTTCCCTGTAGCATACATCATGGCCTATGGAAGTCTGCTGGCTCTGTTGTCCCATACAACCATTGCATGGCTATAGGAACAAGTGTCCTGTAAATTATTCCATTTCCCTGAACAGTACATGAAGCCCTGTAGATCTGGGAGCCCTGCCCATTGAATGCCACGTGCATCTGGAGGCCATGCTGAAGCCAGTGCATACACACAGTCCACTGCACATCCATCCCATTCTGGGCTATTCCAAAGAATGTTTACCTCAGTTTGCCTGCAGTGCTGCTGTGGTGTCTAGGTGGTGTACTGTACTCATTTAAATACTCCAGCTGCAATCAGGCATGCCAATGTACGTGTACCTGCTGGAAATTAAATGCAAATGTGGGTGCTTGCCCACAGACTGCCAAATGACATTCTGATGGAATATTGCAATGTTACCCAGCACACAAACACAGTTTGGGTTTGTGCTAGTGCACTGTCATTGCACTGTGCCTGTGGATGCGCATCTTAGGGCTGTGGCACAGACATAATGTCATGTGCTGCCTCTGACATCACCAGTGTGCAACCTTAGTGCACAGTGCTGCACAACATGCTGCATGTGCAATGCATGCATGTGGTCTTACCACATGCCACCCCATGCTGGTCGCATGCTCCTGGGCCAGCCCCCACCCCAGATGTGTTTGCTGCACTGTGGAAAGCACTGTACAGCTGTGCTACCACAGCAACATGCTGTGCAATACCAAAACAAGCCTAGAACAGGGAGCAGTGCGGCTTCAGAGTGTTATGCACACTTTGAGGAAACACGATGGCTGCACATCAGCGCAGGGCTTTCCAGCAGCATGACCACAGGTGGTCCACCATGGAGTTGGCTAACCTGGATGAACTCACTGTGGCCAGGGAGGACCAGCTGCTGGGTGAGGCAGCAGGGGAGACAGGCCCTGCAGAGACGTCTGGGCATCAATGGGGCAACACCTGACATGCTGGACAGGGGTCACCCACAAGGGGGAATAGTGCAGACATTGTTTTGATGAGCTGCAAAGGAGAAAAGCATGTCACTTGTGAGAACTGTGGGCCATGGTGGATGGCGGCATCGTTCCCAGGCTAGGTGAGTACAAATGGTTGTATATATGGTGTGTGGCCAACCTGAATGAACTTACTGTGGTCAAGAAGGGCCAGCTGCTGGGTGAGGCAGCAGGGGTGAACAGGTCCTACAGTGAGGTCTGGGCATTAGTGGGGCAGTGCCTGACATGCTGGATAGGGATCTCCCACATTGGGGAGCAGGGCAGGCATCATTTTAATGAACTGTAAAGGAGGGAGGCACGCAGCCTATGAGAACTGCAGGCCATGGTGGATGGTGACCCTGTTCCCAGGCCTCGTGAGTAAAGATGGTTTTATCTATGGTGTGTGCACTGGCCTTTGTGCAGGCCCGTGACATGCTAATGTGTGATAGGACTAGTGCCATGACACACTGTGCACATCATCTGTGTGCCTTTGGTGTTCCACTGTGTCTATGGGATATGCCCCACTGCATGGCCTGCCAGACCATATGCAGCTGTCTGGGCTCCCTGACCCATGGGACATCCTTATGCACTGTGTATGACTGGACCGCCATGGTGTCCTGAGGCGTGTACCTGCCTTGGCCACATGATTGTGGGTCACCACAGAGAGAAGGTGGCAGTGTCATGGGCATGACAGACCCACGTGTAGTGGCATTGAATGGTGAGTAGTGACTGTGTACTGGTTACAGCAACCAAAACATGTCAGCACCCATTGCCATGTATGACCAGGGATGGAGCATCTGTGTCATACTTGTGGCTGTCCTGGGAGGTGTCTCCATCAGTGTCATGTGTACTGTCTGTACTGTTCTGCACTGCATAGCCACAGGTATGTATGTGCCAAGTACAACGTGGGTTGTGTTGGTACTGCACTGGGGACTGGACATGTAATGGCCACTGAGCAGGCCCACACCTACTGTATCCAGGTCCCTCAGCTGTTGCACTGGTATGCCATGTCTGCCTTTGTCATGTGTTATCTGGTGCACCATGTATGATATTGGAATAGTCTGTACTGTGAGGGTAAAAAGTGGTGGTGAAATTAATTAGTGCTGTGGAATGGAACTGTTTATTGAGAGTCATTTAGTGCAGTAATATTTAATTAGTTCAGTTTGGAATATTGGGAGCTGTTACTGTTTGAAATTCTATGCTGTGCTTACCTCTCACCTGTACCACATTACGAGGAGCGTTCCTCATTTTACGTCATAAAAGTTCCCTGTTCCACATTTTAATGACTTGTTCCACATTCAGTGTTGACATTTAAAAGCAAAAATCTATAGTAAATGATGCAAAAATATATTATTCAATTAATAACAGACTTTCTGAATACAAATACAAACATTTTAACAGTATTCTGAGCTTTCTAAGTAACGATTTGATTAAGTGTTCCACATTTTGCTCATTTGTTCCTCATTTTGAGAGGTAATGTTCCACATTTGGGGAACAAAAGGGTGAGAGGTATGATGCTGTGTAGTTGAATCAGGAAACTACAGATCAGTTGGTTTTGGGAGTAGAGAGAAGAAACTAGCAGGAGCCAGCTTTGCTAGCTGAATCATTGGGAAGCAGTGTAACAGAGGAGTATGAGGTGGTGGGTCAGAGCTGCGGCTGATTGTTTCTGGAGGGCATGGGCCAAGTCCCACCCACCCCACCCCTCACCCCACCCTATGTGCATCACTTCCTTTATACCAGGGTTCTGACATCACTTCCTAAAAGGTCAATGGACATATACCTGTAATATCTTTATCAGCCCATCACACTGCATAGTGCATAAACACATGCACATACTAACAAATATTGGATTTTTTCAGCCTATGTTGATTTAAATTGCACTGTTCTGAGAGTCACAGAGAGAACTGTTTTAGATTTTTTTAGCCTGTGTTTATATATTTATATATTTTTGAATGTTATAGTTTTATCATTATTTTATAGTTGTGTAGTAGTAGTAGTAAAAATTTTATTTTTATACAGGAAAAAACAAATCTTTAGGCCGGTTGGCCTAGTTTACAAGATTGTCCTGTTTTCTACAAGTTGCCAATACTGTACATTTAAAAACTCTAAGTACAAAGTACAAAATGGGTATTAACATTCACAATAAATATATGTAAATCACTCATCGGAATTTAATAACATTCTCCAGATTTCCTGTCTCACTGGAGGCTAGGAAAAGCTGGGCTGGGAGTATGTGGGGGATTGGGTACATGTATGGGAAACAGGAGAGTGGTAAACTGCAATAGCTGTGGGGCAGCAGTCTTTCTAGGGGTGATGTGGAGTAAAGGGGGATGTCTTGTGTGTAAGATCCTGGAGCAGCTAAGGGCCAAAATAAGGTTGCTCAGATGGGAGTTGGGGAAGATGGTGTGGGAAGTCATGGGAGCAAAGCAGTGGAGGAAAAGGCAGGGGGTGATGCCCAGGGGAGTGACGGCATCAGGCGGGGGATGGGAGTGGGGAGGAGCACTCAGTATGTAGCAGTATCTTTTCCTCAGAGGAATAGGGAGCCCAGGGTGGAGGAATGGCAAGTGGAAAGGGGAAGGGTTGGGAAATTCTAAAGGGGTGCCTTTATTGAATAGATTTGCACCACTGTCTGGAAGGAGGGAGGGGGCAGCTGGATATGAGGTAGGTCAAACTGAGCCATGGTTAAGAGTAGGAGTACAGGGAGGGGGGAAGGAACTAATCAAGGTGAGCAGGAAAGAGGAGGGAGGCAAAATGGAGTGGAGGATTGGGGAAGGAGACAAAAGAAAAGGAAGAGGGGAAGGAAAACTGAAAGCAGATACAGATAGTCAGAAGGGGAGAGGGGCAGAATGGGAGATGGAAAAACAGTTAAGGAGATAAACTGTGGATGTGGAGATAAGTTCACCAGGGTGCAGAGACAGCAGTTAGGTGGGGAAGCAGCTAGTACCAAAGGTGAGAAAAGAAGGATGAGGAGCGTGGATGCAGGGGATGGAAGGGTTGCAATCATAGGGGACTTCATAATTAGGAGTATTCATTGGAGAAGGAAAGGGGACCCAAATGCAAGTAGGAGGGTGGTTTGTCTGCCATTTGTACAGCATGCAATCTGTCCCATGGTCAGAGGGTTTCGCACCAGTGCTCTGCCTCTGAATATAGCAGGCTAAAGAACTGGCACAAGTGCAAACTATGGCACAGTGCAAACATTGCACTTGCATGTCCTTTTGAATATCTGGCCCCAAGTAGGGTTGTCAGGGATGTCGGCGGGGAAGGTGGGCCCAAGAATAAGGGAAATAGTAAGGGAGGTTGGAGGAAAACCTAATTTAGTTATACATTTGGGAACAAATGACCTAGTTGGGGAGGAGGTTCAGGGAGTTGGGGAAGATCTTCAGTGAGAAAGGAAGTTCGCTTAGCATTCTCAGAGGTGATACCAGTACCAAGGGCCAGCACAGCCAGGAAAAGAAGAATAGAGGATTTTAATTGCTGGCTGATGAAATGGTGCAGGGAGGAGATGTTCGTCTGTATAGGGGACTGGAAGGATACCTGTTCAGACAAAGCACTCTTCACCAGACAGGCTACTCCTCAGTTGGGAGAGTTTGAGGGTACTCAGGGACAAACTGGGGGAATATATAACCACTACACTTAATTTAAACTACTGGGGGGGCAGTGGGCATGCAGGCCCACAGACTCTGAGAGGAGGAGATCAGAGAACCTCCCCCACAGTGATGGAACAGGTCTGGAGGGAGGAGGTGGAAAGGGCAAGAACACAGTTAGCAAAGGGTGAAGGGGTGAGGAACACATAACAAGAGTACATGGAGGGGTGCACACAGAGGGGATAATTGTGAATGGAACAATAGAGGGAAGAGAAGGAAGGTCAGATTCTGGGTGGAGGGGGTGTCTCTGAATGCGCAGAGTCTTGGAAACAAGATGAACGACCCGCAGGCACTATTATCAGACAGGAGGGTGGACACAGCTGCAGTAACCGAGACTTGGGCAACATCACACTACGACTGGGACCTTGCGATCCCTGAATATAAACTATACAGGAGGGAAAAGGTAGTTGGGAAGGGGGGAAGGGTGGCAGTTTATATCAGGGATGGAATAACTTGCACGAGGGAGGAGTCAGGGGAAGGGGAGGTGGAGGCGATAGGGGTTCAGTTAAGGTCCAATAGAGGGAGAAAGGTGAGGTTGTGGTAGTTTACAGACCACCCAGTCAGGATGAAGAGAGGGACAGGGAACTGAACTGACAAATACTGGAAGCTGCAGTGAAAGGAGAGGTGGTAATTGCAGGGGACTTCAACCTGCCCAAGGTGGACTGACGCATACCATCTACAACATGTGCTAGGAGTCAGGTGATCCTAGAAAGACTGCAGAGTGTATTCCTGACTCAGGGCATCACTAAACCAACAAGAGCTGAGACAATTCTTGATCTGGTGCTCACAAATGGGGAGCATGTACAGGAAATAATGGTCAGGGAGCCACTGGGTGTAAGTGACCATTGCACAGTGTGGTTCCAGTTGGATAGGGGTAGGGAAAGCATCCCGACTAAGACCAAAATCTTGGATTTCAGAAGGGCGGACTACAGGAAAATGTGTGAAGTGCTAAGGAGCCATCTAGTGGGCATCAGAGCAGATATGGTGGTGGACCAAAGGTGGTCCACCATTAAGGAAGGGATACTGGTTGCCACAGATGAGTGTGTTAGGCTTGGGGAAGAACACAAGGTCCGAAGTGCCCAGCCGGTTCAGTTCTGGGGTTGCCCAGGCAGTAAGGGAAAAAAGGTCGGCCTATAGAAAATTCAGGAAGACCAAGAGAGAGGAGGACAGGGAAAATTACCTAAGGTTGGCTAGTGAGTCAAGTAAAGAAGTCTGGAGAGCAAAGGCACAGAAGGAGCAGCAGATAGATGAAGGAATGAAGAAGGGGGAGAAGGCTTCCTTTCGATATATAAGTGAGAAAAGGGACAAGAAGGAATGGATTGTTAGATTTAAGAAAGGGGTGGAGGATAATGTGGGGAAAAACAGAGATACTAAATGAATACTTCTGTTTTATCTTCACCAGGGAGAAGGACAGATCAGTGGACCAGTGCCTACAGGAGGGGAAAAGAGGAGCGGGGGGGAGGGGAACACAGATGTGGTGATAGAGGAGGATTGTGTGGGAGGGGCTGCTGGCTTTGAAGGAGGACAAATCACCGGGCCCGGACAGAATATATCCAAGGGTACTAAAGGAACTGGCGGAGGAGCAGGCAGGGCCACTGGCAGACCTATTTAATAGTTCACTAGAGTCAGGAGTGGTACCGCAGGACTGGAGAACAGCACATGTAGTGCCCCTCCACAAAAGCGGTCTCAAGGATGACCCAGGGAATTACAGACCAGTCAGTCTGACCTCCATTGTGGGCAAGCTCATGGAGACCATACTAAAGGAAAGGTTGGTGGAATATGTAGAGGAGCATGGTCTTCAGGATGCAAGGCAGCATGGGTTCATGGGGGGGGGAGATTGTGTCAAACAAATCTGACTGACTTCTTTGACTGTTTCACTAAGACAGTAGACAGGGGCCAAGAGGTAGACATCTTCTATCTTGATTTCAGCAAGGCCTTTGACTCCCTGCCCAACAAAAGGTTGATCAGGAAGTTGGTGGATCTTGGGGTTGGGGGAAAGATGGCCAGATGGGTGGAAAACTGGCGCTGAGGGACAGAACCCAGAGGGTGGTTATGGGAGGAGAGTTATCTGGCACAACAGATATAACCAGTGGGGTCCCACAGGGCTCGGTGCTGGGGCCGGTGTTGTTCAATGTCTTCATCAGTGACACTGAAGATGGTATTAAGGGCAAAATGTGCCTATTCACGGATCACACCAAGCTCTGTGGAAGAGTGGACACAGCTGAAGGGATACAGGATCTACAGAAAGATCTGGAAAGGCTGGGGAAGTGGTCCAGGATCTGGCAGCTTGGCTTCAATGCCAAGAAATGTAAAGTTATGCATGTTGGAGCCAAGAATCCTAGGACAGAGTGCTACCTGGGTGGAGTCCGAGTAGCTGCATCAGAGGAGAAGAAGGACCTGGGAGTGATGATCACTAGTGACCTAAAGCACTACACACAGTGCAAGAAAGCAGCAGCAAAGGCAAACAAGATGCTGGGAAACATATCTAGGGGGATCAGTAGTAGGAGAGAGGAGGTTATACTGCCCTTGTACAGGTCACTGGTAAGGCCGCATCTAGAGTATGGAGTTTAGTACTGGTGTCCATACCTCAAAAAGGACATTAACCTGCTGGAGAAGGTCCAGAGGAGGGCTACAAAAATGATAGCAGGTCAGTAGGGTAAGACATACAAGGAGAGATTGAGGACATTGAACATGGAAGACGGGAGAGAGGGACATGATTGGGACCTTCAAGTACTTGAAAGGGATAAATAAGGTTGATAGGAGAGTTTCTTTAAGCTGAGTGGCAACCATAACACAAGGGGCACAGTCCTAAGCTGGTGGGCGGGAGGGTGGGAGGTTTAGGAAGGAGGTCAGGAAGCACTGCATCACAGAGAGGGTGGTGGGCACTGCATGTGCTGCTGGAAGAGATCATCTCGTTGAAGACACTGGACAGCTTTAAGAGAAACTGGGATAGGCATAGGAGGAAGGTAAGGATCATGGGCAGAAAGGATGGGAGGAGTGGGGAGGGAGGGCAGGGACATTAGCTCAAGCTGTGGACCCTGCAATACAAACAGACTTGATAGACCAAATGGTCTTCTTCTGCTAGCTTCTTCGTATGTTCCTATACGCATGCCTACTATGCCTAGTCAGGGGCTGGGACTGCCCTTTAAGGTCTGTGATTCAGGGGCTGGGGCTGGCAGGTTGTAGACACTACTTGGGATGGCATGCACTGTGGTAGGCCCTATCTAACACAAGGGGAGATACCATGCATTCTGCGCACATACTAGAGCATACATGTGTGTGGTGGCACAGGTGGTGCTACAAGTACCTTATAGCCCTGCCCAGCCTGTCCATAGACATCATGCATCTGTAGCAGCTAGTGCATGGTACAGCCATATGTGTGTTTATTTATTTATTAAAGCATTTAACCAGGAAAGATACTGAGCTTTGAATTTGCTGGTTTCCAGATGTGTCCTAGGGGGAAGGGGATTGATATAAGAAGAACAGTGTATATACAGGACAATGTGTGAACAGTAGTTTTGCTTGTTATGATAAACAGTTATTTACAGCACTTACAATCTTATACAGGTAACATACAAGGTAATAGTGCAGCTGAGTCCACATGGGTAGGTGGAGTAGAGGCCCAACGCAGGGCGAATGATAAGAGGATTTAGTCAGGGTCGGGGTGGAGATGGGTGGATTAGAGGGGCAGGTAAGGAAGGGGACATTGGGGAGGGAGAAGAGAAGATAAGAGGGGGAATGAGGGAGAGGGACAGAGAGGAGGATTGGAGCAGGTATGGGAGGGAAATGGGGAGGGGGAGAGGAGATAACGGGGAAATGAGGGGAGAGAAAAGTGAGGAAAAAATGGGGAAGAGGTGGGGGGAGAGGAGAGGGAGGAGAAGGATTGGAAAGACAGGAGAAGGTGGAGGGGCAGTGAGGGGAAGGGTGGAGTGAAACAAATGGGCCTGGTAACTAGGGACAGTCACAGGAGGGGTGGTGTGGGTGCAGAGGTTGAGAGGTTAGTGAGTGTTTGGAGGAAGCAGAGAGAATGGAAAGGGAGACACAGTTCCAAAGTTTAGAAAATGGAACAAAAAAGCAGCTTGACCAGCAAGGAATTTATGAAAGGAGAGCAGGAGGGAACGATAGCCAGGACTGCGGAGGGAGTGTGTGTTTGTGTGTTGGGGGGGGGCTAGGTGAGAGAAGGGAGTTATATTGCTTAATAAGTACTGAAGGGTGCACTGTGTACCACTGCAAGATACTGATCACACCTCTCTTTCTCTCCTCTACAGATCTCAGTGGCCAAATCACCACAGACCGTGCTTGAGCAGCCATGGGAGCAGCTGCGCCAGAGGGATGCATGTGATGGGTCACCCAGCTGTGCTGCACCAATGGCAGCATTGCACACAAAGGGCATCCAGGTGAGTGCCCTGCATTGTGTGTTGCACACACGGTCACATGTGTTCATGCATCGGTACTGGTACAGGTGGCACTGCTTTGTCCATGGCCCTACCACTGTCATAGATGTTGGGCCTGTCCCTCTCCATCACAGTACTAATGGCTATAGCTGACACTGGTGGAGTGTGCCTTGACACTGCCACACATGCTGTCCAGAGGGTTTATGTGCACAGCACCATCTGTGTGGCATGACGGATGTCAGCAGCATTAGGGATGGCAACACCCCTGGGTGTGAAGCTGGAGAGGGGGAGCTGGAGTCTTGTCCCACTAGGGCATGACACAATGGGCAGACGTTACCATTGTAAATTATGTGCCAGGCCTTTGGGAAGTACGTACAAGGCACAGGGTGATGCGGTCAGTGGGTGTGGGGATATTCATTAATCTTGTATAACTGCTTAAGGCAGCTCTATGAGTATTGGTGACCCCAGCCAATGAAGGGGGTTTTCACCCCTTACATCCCTGGCCCAATACTGTGAAAACCCATCTGATGCCCATCCACACTATGCCGCCTGTATCTGTAGCTGGTGACAGGTGTCTCTGTATGGGCTGCCATGCTGCATGCATGCTCGTGGGGGCATCTCCTCAGGGGTTTTGGTGGGGACACTCACCTCACACATAGGGCAGTGGGCCATCAGTGCCACTGTGCCACTATGCTGTGCCATGGTCTGTGTAGTCACCGCAGTTCACCTACATGCTGCCAGCATGCTGCCCTGTGTCTGTCTACCATGCAAAATCATGGCCTCTACCGTGCAGATGTGAGCACCATGGCTGCTAGACAGATGCCATGGGGGTGGTAAACTGCACATAGCCCCAGGTTTGCCCTATTACAGTTGATCAGGCACACTACTCTATGCCTGGGGCTGTGTATTCCTGTCTGTCAGCAGGTGGTTGGCATTAGTCACTTTAGTTGCAACACACCACTGTGCCTTCAGACGGCCATTGTGGTACTCCATTTGTGCTAGTGCATTGTGTGGCATGCCTTAGCAGGTCCACAGTGGCCTGCAGTTGTGGCATGGGGTTGGTGGATGGTGGGGCCATTGGTGAGTGGTACATGTAGGGTACCATTTGTGACTGCACTGATCCACAGTTGTGGCAGTGACCAACCAGCACAGTGCTGATTAGGATATGGTGACTCCACTGTATACAGGCAGGGCTAGCCATGCAGTCAGACACAGTGGGGCTGTGCAATTAATGACCTGCACAGGTCCTGTATTGGGGAACACACCCAGGCTTGACAGGGGTACAGAGGGGACCAGCTTGACAGTGGACACAATGGCCCACCTGGACAATCAATATGGGTGGACCCAAGATGGCATGCTAATATGAGTAGTCCATATCAATATGCTACTGTGGTGCTGTGGATGTACCTTAACATTGCCTATAATGGCCCTTAAGCCCCATTAAGGTAGAGGATAGATGACACACACACACACACAGTGAGTGTCAAGGGATACAGGGTGGCCAAGTATCCACCAGACAGGGGCCCATCTGGAGATTTTTGGGTATCCTGGTGGGCCAGACTGACTTAGGTCACACTTTGTGCAGGGTGCACCTGCAACCATCGGGACTGTGGCTGCCTCTGCGCAGTGCATCATACACTGGTGTTGGGGTACCTGGGGCACAGTGAGTCCTGCACCCTCCATGACACCCCTGCTGCAGTTGTGTGTACCATGCTTGCTACACACAGTGCCGCTGATGGTTCCAACCATGTTCAGCTATGTTGTGTGCACCAAGTGTGTGTGTCTGTAACCTGTCATGGCTGTGACCTAGGGAGGCACCTGGGTGTCTGTGTCCTGCATGCTAAGTGGCCTGTGCGCTGGGTGCCTGGTCAGTAGCCATGGGGTGTTGGGTGCACCTCCTTGCCACTAGGGACATGATACTGTTTGTCAGACTCTGGACGTGGTGCTGTTAATGCATGCCTGCAGCCATACCTCTGCCATGCTTGCTAATGGTGTGTGTTCATGCCACGGCCAGGCCTGCTCAGGTGTTGCATGGTACAAAAGTCGCATGTGCACTCCTGTACTGTACAGGTCCACAGTCCTGTCACTGGCATGCCACATCTGGCCCATTGTGGTCATGGATGTCAGACACTCGTGATTCCTGTGTAGCATGGTGGCACATGTCAGCTGGTTATGCCTTGGCTGCGTACATTAGGCAACCCCTGCATGTCCCATCCTGTGTGCACAGCTGGCTGAGTTCACTGTCTTTCTGTTCATAGGAATCTGGAGGAGTGCCAACTGTTATGATCAATCAGAAGACCAGGAAGTGAGGGACAACATTATAGACATATTGTGCATCAGCAGCAACCGTTTCTCCAGTGGGTGGTGACAATATCAGAGGCTGTCAAGGAGCTGGTGGCAGCCCAGTGGCAACAACAGGCACCACTACCACCACCACTGGCAGCAACAGGGATCTCATGAGTGTGCCTGCAGTGCATACATCCCACTTGAACCCATGGATCTTCTTCCCCTCCCTTTCTAGACAGTTTTTCTCCTAGTTGTTTATCCCTACCCTCTGTTCTTTTTCATGTTACTGTTGTTATGCTTTTACTGCCTTTTGGCAATTCTTCCATTAAAATGTACTTTTGATACTGCAGCAGCTGTGCTGTGTCTGTCATTGGTGCCCTCCTCACCCACAATCAGCCACCCCAGTGTGCAGCTCCATACCCAGTGCTCTGGTGAGGGCTATGCTACTGCTTTCCCTTGTGGTCCATCCTATACTTAGTACTATATTCTGAACTGCACTGCTGCAGTGCACTGCATACTTGTCTGCCATTTGTACAGCATGCAATCTGCCCCATGGTCAGAGGGTTTCTCACCACTGCTCTGCCTCTGAATATAGCAGGTTAAAGAACTGGCACAAGCACAAACTATGGCAAAGTGCAAACATTGCACTTGCATGTCCTTTTGAATATCTGGCCCCAAGTAGGGTTGTCAGAACCCTCTGAAGTTCTGGGATCTAGTTCTAGTTTAGAACTTTTGAAAAAGTTCTAGGGTTCTTATCTTTTTTAGAACTTTTTAGAACTACAACCCTATTTTTTAATTGTGCTGCCAATAATGAAGATAGTAATGAAATACATGTAAAGGAAAAACAGTTTAATATAAGGGGAGAGAAATTATCATGTGACATCGATAGGAATACAATTAGGTTTATCTATGGTTTCTTCGGTTTGCTAAAGCCAGCAACTTAATACGTAACAGGCCCACCCACCCACCCATATGTTAAAAGTTTTCCTGCTGCAGCTGCATCATAGTTCCTTAGTGAAAGAAAGAGGCACATTAGCCATTTATGTACTCAGTTATATATACTTATCGTCATGAATTATTAGAAAAATAACTGATATTACCTAATCTCAGCTATTTCCTGCTTTGTGTTTTAAATGAGTAAATCAAAAGTTGTTATGTTTAAAAAGCTTTTATAATAAAGTCAAGCCAAGGTACTGCAGCCGCAGCACATGGAACTGTTGCAAAACATAGTGGCCCAGATATTCAAACTGCGCCCAAAATGGCGCAACAGCAGAACAAGCACAAACCAGTTGCGCATATGCGCAACAGGTGCGATATTCAAACATGGAGCAGAACAAATTACGCAAGCAACCAACGTCTGAATATCGCACACACTGCGCCATAGCGCAACCAGGAAGGAGAAGTTCAGCCGAAATGTTGCGCTATGGCGCAACCAGGGCAGCCCAGCTGAGCATTCCAGAGGTGCCATAGCACAAGCAGAGCCCCCCCCAGAGCAATGGAACTGCACATCCAGGGAGGCAGGCTGGGGCCCACCACCAGCCATGCCACACATGGGCACAGGAACACACTGCAGAACCAACACCACACCTGTGCACCCCAAGCACAGCATCACTGGGGGTGGGACGGATGATCTACTTGCCCATGGGGACAAGCCAACAAAGCATAGCAGAGCCATGACACCCCAGCACAACCACTGGCAGGCTGAGAGTGCCACACACAGGAGTTGACAACCACAGTGCACATCAGCCCCCTGTACGCACAGCACACCCTGCACTGTGACCCCAAGACACCACCTATGTGCAGTGACTGGCACTGCAGGAAACCATGCATCCCCCAGCACACATCAACCCCGTGCAGCACAGAAGCCTACAAGCCAGACACACCCTGTGCACCCAGCAGTGGGTGGCAGCAGATGGCAAGACCAACCGAAAGTCACTGCCATGCTGGAGATACCTCCCCATGCACACACACACACACACACACACACACACACACACACACACACACACACACACCCAGGACCATACCACCCCAGATGGCATGTACACCCCTGCAACTGAGCACCAATAGGCAGCTGCAAATCAGAGACCAACACATTATTCGTATAAAAATATAAATGTATATTGACATGAATAACAGGAACAAGAACAATAACAACTATTTACGGGGGGGGACGGGTACAAGGTAGGGGTGTTCAAGGGGTAGGGATGACAAACTTGGAGAGGGAAGGCAGGGTGGTAGGGATGGGAGAAGTGGGAAGGGAAGATAACTTATGGGCCAGCCGGCCGCCCGTCCCCTGGCTGCTGTCGGCCAGTCCCATGCCGCCTCCTCCGAAGGCCATGGTGGTGTATCGACTGGAGGATGGTCTGGTCGTCAGTCACCGGCTGTCTGAGGGCCCGGACATCTCTTGCAATGCGCTGGAGAACCTCGAGGCCTAGGAAAATGGGAACACAGTCAATGGCTGTGACTGACCACAACCCTGAACACCTCCCAACCTGCAAGCCATATAGCCCAATGTCCCGCACCTGTGATGGCATGCACCCACCCACAGTGAACATGCACATGGCCATCACAAACAGGCGGCACCAGCTATGCGCACCACTGTACACACACACTGCCCATGTCCATCACAGCACAAACAAGGCTGGCAAGTGACGTGGCAACGTGGTGCGATGCCAGTTACCCAGCTATGTGCCCAGTGCGCATGGACCACCAGTGATGCATACACAGACGTGCTGTGAAACTGGACAGTGATGCATGTCACCTGTGTCATGCCTACAGACATAGATTCATAGACAGTGTCGGCAGATAAGGTCTATGGCCAACACAGTCTGTCCATTTGAGCCTGCAAGTTCACTTTGTTTACCTAGAAGTCTGTTGCCCCTTACCCCTGATCTCCAGAAGTCCGTTATGTCTATCCCGTGCATTCTGAAATCCCGTGAGTGTGTCAGCCCCCACCACTTCCTCTGGCAGGGTGTTCCACTTGTACACCACCTGTTCTGTGAAGAAATTCTTGCTCATGTTTCCTCTGAATCGTCCTCCCTCCAACTGCATCCCATGCCCTGTAGTCCTGGAACATCTTCTTCACTTCAAAATAGTGTTTCCTTGCACCCTGTTCCACCCTGTAAGATACTTGTATGTCTCTATCATATCCCCTCTCTCCCTCCTCTCCTCCAGGGAGTACATGTTCAGTTCCTTCAACCTGTCTCCATAGGAGTTGTGATGCAATCCATGCACCATCTTTGTTGCCCTCCTCTGAACCTTCTCTGCCCACTCACGTCCTTACGAGGATGGTCTCGAAATGTACACTGTACTGCAGGTGGGGCCTCACTAGTGTCTTGTATAGTGGAATTATGACCTCCCCTTTCCTGCAAGGTTGTATTGTGCAGGGCTACTGGTCTCCCCCCCAGCATGCAATAGCATCCATGAAGTCATGATACTCACACTGCTCAAGCAGCTGTTGCTGCCGCTGCTGCTGCTGGTGGGGTGCAACCCCTGCTGGCACCGGGTCCCTGGCACGGCCCTCAGCAACGTGGGCCCACATTCTCACATCCCGGCCTGTGGGAGACATATGTTGAGACAAACATCAGTGTGACTCAAAAGCAGACTGCCCCCTGCCCCAGTGAGAGTGCCTGCCCACACAGCCATACCCATGCATCTCATACCTGCACACACTGACACAGCCAACCGTGGCCGAGCCATCACCTATGCACAGCCACCCAAACACACACACACACCCCTACAGATAATACAGGTGCATAGATGGCACACCACCTGGCCTAGGCACCACGCCCACCCTGGCCACGTGAACGCAGCCACGCTAACAGGTCTGGCCCCTCCGGGGAGGTCACTGTACCGGTGCTGGCACTGCTCAGCAGACCGGCACTGTCCAGTGACCCCACCAGGTCAGTGGCCACTTGCTGCCACACTTCAGTCCTTGCACTGATGAGGGCACCTCACTATAAAGTGCAGCATAGTGTGGCTCAACTAGGGCCTGGGTTGGCCACTCAGCTGGCTCCATGACACAGCCCTCCTTCTAGCCATGGCACCAACACACAGCAGGCAATATGGCACCGCTGTGCCGTAACCCACGTGGAGATGTTGCGCAATAGACCACCACAGGCTCCAATCTCGCTGTTCGAACAGCGCCGTCACTCCACATGGTGCTGTCACCAGACAGCGCAATAGGACGTACACATGGCAGGCGAACAGTGCCAGGGGGCAAAGGTCATACACAAGGTCATGGGCAATGACGCAAGGCTACGCACAGCGCCATCTGACGTATAGGCATCCTGTGCGACCGGCCAGCTGTGTACCAGTGCCACAGTGGACTATTGCGCAGTAGTGCCACAGCACCATATAGTGCCCATTGCTGTAGCACCACTGGCACAATGGTGGCCATGGCCTGAATTGCCGATTGCGCTCAGCACGTCAGCAGCACGACAGACGCCTGCGTATGCTATCTGGGCATGCGCAATGCAGTGTACCACACAGTCACAGATCTGCGCCATTGGCTCAGCTGACTCATCCGTGTGCCGGCGCGCAGATTCGCGATATTCAGCCGCACATGCAAATCATCTGATCAGCCATTCAAAGGTGCAGTGGCACATTGCATGTCATTATAGTTGCTCCTCTAATTTGCATGATTGCGCTATAAATGTGCGACATTGGGCTGCGCTGGCCGGATTCGGTTACTGCAGGTGAGAGGTGAGTTGCATGCTGTGTGATGTTCAGGACAATGGTCATGGGAAAATGCTGTAGACTGTACAGTGACAGGTGTCCACTCCCATACAGATCGCCATGACCGAGCAGAGCCAAGGTGAGGGTGAGGACGGTGGCGTGGAGGAGGCCCAACTTACAGCAGCAGAGACAGAGGCCCTTCCAGGCCTACCTGGATGAGGAGCCAGTACTGAGGGACGGAGGGCACCCTCAGTCCCGTGCAGCTGCATGGGAGGGTAGCTCGGGCAGTTAACCTGCGGAAGCCTGACCGCTCCATGCAGGAATGCAAGAAGAAGATGGGGACAGACCACAGGAGGTTGAAGGAGAAGGTGGCAGCCTTCAGGGCGGCACGTGCTGGCACTGGCGGGGGCCCACCAGTGGTGTTGGAGCTGACCCCGACTGAGGAGACACTGGTCACAGCCATGCAGCCGAGCGCCATTGAGGGCGTACCAGGAGGTGGATTCCAGACAGGTGGAAGCCCATCACTGCACGGTATGACATGGTGGTGGTGTTTGGGGGTGGTGGTTGTTCACATGCACTCACATGTACTCTCTTTCTGTTACAGATCCTGTTCGTCTTCAGGAGACAGTGGTGGTGGTTCAGGCAGTGATGATGACCTGCTGGACATGGAGGAGGGTCCATCCACCTCCATCACCAGCCAGCAGGCACTGCAGCAGCATGCAGCTGGGCAGCAAACTCTGTGTCAGATTATATGGGTGCGGGGGTGCACAGCTGTGTCTCAGCAGTCTGGCATGCAAGCATGCCAGCACGCTGTGACCATGGCTGCAGCACGCACCTGCACCATTGATGATACAAGGCCTGCAATGGGCAGTGATGGGTGTGTCCCATGACGGACACACGGCAGGCCAGCACATGCCTCTGGGCCTCTGGTTCCAACTTGTGTACCAGCATGCTGGCACAGTCCCAGGCTGTGCCTGTCAGCACTGGTGGGCAGCACCGGTGGCTGTGCAGGTGTCTGGCACTGTTGTCAGCACAGCGGTGGAACACGGGACCTGGGGCACAGCGGGTTGGAGGGGCAGCAGCAGTAGTCACCACCAGGTCTGCGGGTACAGTGTCAAGCGGTGGCACATGTCCGCCGCTCTTTGATCTGCCCATTCCTGGTCCTGGTGAACAGCGCACACCAAGGGGTGTTGTGCATCAGGACCTTCCACACCCTGGGGACAGGATCGCGTTGGGCACAGTACCAATGGATGCACACCACCTGCTGCAGGAACCAGTAGCATGCAGAGGTGGGTTGCAATGTCCGTGGAGGCATCTGTCTGTGTCCGTGAGCGGCACAGCAGGGAGTGTGCTCTGGACCGGCCGAGCTGGTCCGTATGCAGACGGATGTGACCGCCATTGACAGGCTGGACCCAGGCAGTGGTCTCTGTCGTGGGCCGGATTAGGCACACAGTCAGGTGCCCCTGTACCGCACACCCCACACAGTTCACTCTCCACTCCCCCATTCCCGGTGTCGTGGTGACTCCAGGCCTGTCGACGCCCGGGTTCTGCTGTGGGCATCCCGAGTACCCCTGGTGCAGGTTGTTTGGCATGCTGCAGACCCCTGTGTGGGCAAGGTCGGCGTTCGGCGCAGTGGGACCCCTGGTGGTGCAACAGTGCCACCCCATGTGGCCCCTGCTCAGCCTGCCAGTGCTGTTGGGTCACGGCGGGGCCGCCCATGCATTCACGGTGGCCGTGGGACAGTGCTACATGACTGAGCTGTCTCCCAGTGCGGGCCCTGTCTGGTGCTGCCATGTGTGCAATGTGTGTCATGGTGGGCAGTGCACTGCTGGGTGCTCTGCTCACCACGCCGACACATGGACCACCTGCACACCCTCCCAACTGCTGTCCACAGGTGCGTGTGCATGATGATGCCTGAAGTGCACTGTACACCAAGGTGCAAGGAGCCCAGCATCTGACACACGTACTTGGACAAGTACAGGTGGTAGGGTGGTCGGTAGTGTGTGTTAGCAATGTCGGTTCTGCAGTGCTGTGCATCTGCCCATGACGCCTCTGCAGCCTGGTGTGTGTGTGTGTCTATATGAGTGCTCACCCTCCCTGATGGTGTGTTTGTATGCCTGGACCGTTCCACTCCCCTGACCGTCATGCACCCCTGGTGTGTTCCCCTGTGTGCCTGTGGTTTGCGCATGGACAGTGTTGGTTGCACATGTCCCCTTGACTTACCTGTGTTGTGCGTAGTGCTCTTCTGTGATGGTGTCCTGGTGCAGCTGGGCCTGCCGGATCAGTCGGGGGTCCCGCCGTCTTAGGGGGGTTGCTCATCACCATCAACACCGGCGCCACTGGTGTCCCCATCACTGTCCCCCTCTTCGACCTGTACGGCTATCCCATGGTCTTTGGCCATGTTGTGCAGGATGCAACAGGCCAGGAATATCCCACAGGCCTTTTGGGAGCTGTACTGTAGGGCACCACCGGAGGTGTCTAGGCAGCGGAAGCATGCCTTGAGTATCCCAAACACCTGCTCTATGATGTTGCATGTTGCGGCATGTGCCTCATTATAGCATTGCTGCGCTGGGGTCATGGGGCGCCGGTACGGTGTGAGCAGCCAGGGACGGAGTGGGTATCCGCTGTCACCTGTGTGGAGATAGTGGAGATCAGTGTCATGTTCAGGTCTATATTGACCATCTCCCCGTGTGCCACTACCATGGCAACTGTGGCATTCCCACCCTTGCCCCGAGTTTGCATTCCATACATGTGTACTCACCCACTAGATGGCCTGTGGGGATGTCCCCACTCTCGAATCGATGGCACAGTGCAGACTGATACCATATGAAGGCATCATGTGCTCCGCCAAGGTGTGTGGCACAGACATTGATTATGCACCCAGTGGCATCACACACCACCTGGCAGTTGACACTCAGGAATCACTTTCTGTTCAATATGCCTGGCCATCGGGCCAGGTGGTGTGAATGGCCGCTAGGGCAGCTCCATGGCCCTAGCACGCCAGGCAGTTATGTGCTACCCTGTGGAACTCCTGCATGTTTGCTGTATGCTCTGCAGCGGTGCTGGGGAAATGGATGTACCGCAGCATGTGGCAGCAGTGCGCTTGAGGAATTGGGTGAGGATGCATGACGTGGCCGACTGTGTGATGCCTGTGGTGTCCCCTGTCAGCCTCTGGAAGGTGCCCGTGGTGAGCAGGCATGCAGGCTGTCACCTTGGTCTACACACAGAGCGTGACTCCATCGTGAGGTGCCTGCATCACATCACTGCACAGCTCACAGAGCCGTCTCAGTATTGCCCTGTTCAGGCGGTACCGGCCCACGATCTCTACATCTGTGTGCAGCCCAAAGCTGATGCGGCACGGCATCGCCTGTCAGGGGTGCATACCGACGGGCCCTTCCCACGGCCACGTCCCCTGCAGCATGCATCCTCACCCCTCATTACAGCTTCCATGTGGAAACTGGCACTGTCCATCTCCCTGGCTTCTGACCCCCCCGGCTGGTGTTGCTGTGTTACCCCCGCTGTCCTCACTGCTACTTCCACTACACTGGGCACCCCCCGCTGGCCTCTACAGACTATGGCCCACACTTTCCTTGCCTGCCCTTTGCTGCCTGTCTGTCTGTCTGTCTGTCTCTCACCCCCACTTGGCAGCCTGGTAGCATTCTTGCGCCACTTCCTTGAGCCTTTTTATTTTGGCTCATTTCCGCTAGTGCGCAATTTCCGGCTGTGCCGCTCTTGCGCATCACGCAAGTCTTTGAATATCGCATTGCAGTCTTTATGCATGGATCCACCCCCTTCGGTTGCACATGCCTTCATTTTCATTGCGCCATTGCTCAGCATGTTTTCAGGGGCGCAACTGCCTCCTTCTGAATATCGCTAAATGGTGCATTTTTGGACTTGCGCATGGCGCAACCCTTTTGAATATCTGGGCCATTATGTAATAATGTAGTCAGTAAAGACATTTGAATAAAAAAATATGCCAGTCATTGTTGTTGGCAAAAAATACATGCAATTTTCTAAGATAATGCATACATATACCAATATTCTTGTTGGCATATTGAAGTAATACATACAACTTTTTAAGATGATGTATTTTTCCAGCTGATACATCAATAAAATCTGTATTTCAGTCACATAAATAAAAACAGTTGTTTCCTCACCACATACTAACTTAAGGAACATTTAAGGTAGCTGTGCAGTTGGCATCTGATGTTTAAGGGACAGTGTCCGTCAACCCCATTATGTATCAAATTATAACTACTTGTAAAGCAAAAACACTTTATGATAGGTCACATTCTGTGAAAACTGCTGATGCAGATTTTCTTTTATTTCTGATTCCTTTATTTTTTTTTTAAAGGGGACAGGACACTTGTGCTAGGTGGCAGCAGTTTGCAATGTATTTAATAAGAAAAAAAAAAGATATATATGTATTTTATCTATAGTAGGTTCCACAGTGGGCAATTGGTACAGCCCTCCCAAACCATCGGTCTGTCATCATCTTTTTCCTCACCATCCCCAGCCGATCACGAATCTGTAAATTAAAGGACTAAAACAACACCCACCTTTCACCCAGCACCCATTCCACTTTTCTTCCCCCACCCTCATCTATGCAGTAGTACCCATACCACCCTTACACCCATGTTAAAACCAACCCACAACCCTCACCTCCCTCAAGCATGTATTCCACCCTCCTCCCTCACCCAAATGTTTAAACTACCCCCACACTTAGTCATGAACTACCATTCATGTCACCCTTCTCCGTCCCTCACCCATGTTAAAACCCACTCCCCCAACCATCACCCATGTACTAACAATTATGCCATGTTTCTCCCTCCTGCATCCATGTTAAAACCAACCCCCAACCCTCACCCATGCATTAGAATCCATGCCATCTTTCTCCCTCTTGCATCTATGTTAAACCAACCTCCAGCCTTTTCCCACCCTCCAGCACCCATTCTACCCTCCTCCACCTCTCAAATGCTAAAACTACTCATGCTTACTGAAGAAAAATGAAACTCTTGCCTTCAAATGAGCCATACCTAACTGTTCCTTAATAAACAACATTTATGTGAAAAACTGTCTTTTCAATTGCTTTCTTCTTATGGACTACATTCTATACAGTCCTCTTTATGGAGCCAGTAATTTGAGAGTTGTTGCTATGATGCCATGGTCTGTGTACAACAGAATGTTAAACACGAGCTATTGTGGCATGAGACCTATGCTTACAGAATGATATGTGCTCAACCATGACGCAGGTAAACCTTCAGATGACTCTGTTTCCTGGAAGAGACTTGTAACAGGATGCTGCCCACAGAAACATAACAATACAAAATACAGTTGTTCCCATATGTTTTATTCAGAAAGATAAGCTACATATGGATAATTTTGGTTTATGGCTAACATTTCTGTAATTAAAAAAAAATAATAAACAGCTACCAATTAGAACTCATTGTTTTGTCCTCTTTAAAATTGAAAATAGACCGCCCCCAGTCCCAACCCATACTAATGCACCACAAAGTCACAGAAGGTAAATTCAAAAATATATGTTTGCACTTTAACTATAAATTATATGATACAGAAATGATTGACGTGACAGTGTCCCATTTATGCCAAGTTTGGGCCTGTTTCCACTGATGTTAAAATTGCCCGGTATATAAAATTGTTGACTTTAGACCCTAGCTACAAAGCAGTTTGCCATGACATGGTGAAAGTTTTTTGGGGGGGGGGGGTATACAGTCCGAGGTAATAGATTGAGAAAGAAGAGAGACAACCAAAGTCATCACAGTCTGTAAAAGTTTCCTTCTTGGTGCAGAAAGACTCTCTCCCACACAGTATTTACCAGCCACCACCATCTGAGTTGTCATCACCATCAACATCCACAACATCAATCACTTCAGGATCAGTTTGTATACTCTTGTAGGGATATCAAAATCTTAACTTATTAGCTTTAATAAAAGTTAACACGTGTACATTTTCTGGCAGCAATCTATTTCTGATGTCTGTCACAATATTGCCAGCTGTACTAAACATGCATTCTGAAGAGACACTTGTTGCAGGACAACCAAGATATTTACAGGCTTCATCATACAGCTCTGTCCAAATCGACTTTTTGATCTCCAGTATTCAAAGGGCATGCATCAATAGGAATAGGCAGTTCTTGCAGGTAACTGTCTACCATGATGGACAGAGACCACTCAGAAGAGGAATCAGCATAAGCTGGTATGGCAGCAATTTGGGAAAAGTTTTGCCACAGATTTAGCTTGTTACTAAGGGCTGAAGAAGTGGCAGTTGTGGAACAACTACTGTTAATGTTTGGTGACTTTTCTAGTTCTGTATCCCTTTGTGAAGATGAACCTACATGTTGTGGTGATGACAACCTGAGGGTACTGTGTGTGTCTGTGTTTGACTCCTGTGATTGCTGCAGCTCCTCTAGCAACAGACATTGGTACTGCTCTATATCATCTGTTTTTGGAAGATGTATAGCCTTGAACCAGGGATCTAAGAGAGTTGCAAGGATGTAGTGTTTTGATTTTGTCATTGCAATTAATTCGTCATTGGTTTTAAAGTGCTCACTCATTCTCTTTATGAGATTCCCATGATACAGGTGACATGTTGTCTGAGCTTCAGATCTGTCTTTTTCTCTGTATAGAATCAGAACACTAAGATGATGTGAAATCAGCATTATGAGTGGGATAACCTGACTCACAGATGCTCCTTCAGAAGACATGTCCCTTGTAGCTGTCTCAAAAAAAGTTTGGATCCAGTACACTGTCACCATTAATTTCCACTGCAGCAGAGACAACATAATGCCATCTCCAATAATGTAACTAGAGCAATATTCGTGTACAGCTTGCTTTGGCTCCAAGAGGCACTGCAGCATATAAAGCGTTGAGTTCCAGTGAGTGGAAACATTTTGAATCAGCTTTTGCTGGGGCAGCTTGTGTTTTTTTTTTGCAGTTTGTACAATGTCCGTATAGCACTGGTTGAATGCGAAAAGTGAGTCACAATTTTTTTGCAAACAGCAATCATACCATCCACTTGTGTTTCATTACTGAGAAATCCCATGACAATTAAATGTAAACAATGTACAAAGCAAGAAGCATACATAAATCCTCCATCCTGTACTGCTTTCAAGATGTTGGCTCCATTGTCACTTACTATGAAGCCACATTTTAGACCATGAGAATAAATCCATTCATCAAGGAGGTCGTTTAGTTCTTGCAAAATGTTTGCAGCTGTATGACTTTGCTCAAACTTCTTTATATGCAGCAGCGCCATCTTCTAGGGTGTCTGTTTTTGAAGAACCACAAGAAAACATGACCCAATGAGTGGTAAGGGACATGTAATCTATGTTTTGAGTGCTGGTCCACATATCTGTTGTGACAAGAATAACCCCACCCTCTGCAGTTTTAAGTGCAAGCATCGCTGTCGCTTTTAAAGCCTGATAAATGTTTAGTACTTCAACATAGGAAAAGTACCTTCGATGAGGAACATTGTAATGAGGCTCTGCTAGTTTCAAGAGCTCCCTAAAATCCTCACGATCTACCAAAGAGTATGGGAGAAGGGCTCCAGCTAACAGTTCACCAATTCTGTGATTAAGATGAAGGGTCTTTGGAAGATTTTTAGTAAAGGTATTCTTCCTTTCAAACACCTGAGACAGTTTTAGCTGTTTACAACATGTCCCTGCTGGTTTATTATACACTGTGCTTCGATGGGCAGATGGACGCTGGGATGGTGGACTGGGACTTATACATTCAGTACCATCACTGTATGTGCAACTGGTACTAATGGTGCTGACATTGGCGGTAACAGTGATCCTAGCGCTGGCAGTGGTTCTGTCCGCATCAAGTTCAGACAATTCAGTATCCATTTCAAATTCCTGACCCTTCTCACGTGCAGTCTGGAAGATGGAGGACATGGGTTTTGAACGAGCAAGCAAAACTGAATGCTTTTTCAGATGGTGCTTAAGAGCTGTAGTGCCAAGGCATGACACAACTTTACCACGGCTTACACTCTGTTTACACAGGGAAGAAATTGCTCTGCATGGGTCAGTTTTACTGACAGAGAAATAATTTCACACCTCAGATGTGACAGATTTTATTTGAGTTCTAGGAAGATAGCTAAAGACTGTCTGTGTCTTTTCACCTGTCCTAATAGAACCTTGGACATGCTCCTTGGTGCTAGAAGAGTGGGCAGAAAACTCTGATGGATTTTCATTGCTGGCCGACACAGAAGTGATGGATTCAATGGATATGTCCTTTTCATTGCCAACAGTGCTGGATGTATTTGCAAGTGCACTACCTGATTCACTGTCAGCAGACTTGATCACTTCACTTTGTTGAGGAAGTAATGATACGGCGCAAGACACAACAGTGTCGGACTGAGACAAAGAGCTACTGTCTGAGTCAGAGAGGGACTCACTGTCACATTATTACTGCTAGTCACAGGGATTTTAACAGCATGAACAGCATACCTTATGGTGCCTCTTCGTGTGACCCCAGCAGCTGCACAGGTTTTCTTAAAAGGTCCCCCTTTACCACACTTCACTGTTGCTCTTTTGCTGTTTGTTGAATTTTTATCACGTGAAACATTTTGGTTATTTCTGCTAGCATCAAGATTACCACTACCACCAACTCCTGCTCCAACACAAGCACCAGATGCTTCATCTATGTTGGTGTCAGCCATAACAGTACCAGTATACTGCAGTGAACACACCCAAACCCACACAATTACTGTGTAAGAAAGCAATGTGATCTGTGATCGCTGGCTACAACTCCAAAATTTTATTTTGGTTGTGTGACACTGTGATGCAGTGGACTAAAAGTAATTGAAGAATATGACGGTTTGCAACCAAAGGATCCCATGTTCAAGGCTAACAGAATTATTGGGCTGCTGGGCATAGGCATACACATAGAAGTTAAGGGGTGCACAGCAGCAGGGTGGTGGGCTGACCACAAGAGACTGAGTTACACACACAAACCGAGGAAAGAGATTTTTCTGTCTCTCCTCCCAACAGGGAAATATATATATATTTTTAGGCTTCTGTCATGTATTTAAGGATAATGCCAGAAAGTTTAGTGAAGCACCCTCCCACCCCAAGCACAGCCCTAGGGCTGAGAGACCCTGTCTTCCAGACAACTTTTGGGTGGGACTGGGACCAAATTATTTTTTCCTTTTTTGTGGGCTTAAAATAAAACATCAAGTTTTCACACAAAACCTCTTATTTCCCCCCTCAGGAAAAATCCTTCTTTTCTTCACCCTTCTCCCAGCCTGGAGCTCTCCCTCCTCCTAAGAGTGCCATGAGTCACATATAATTGTGATTTGTGAAGAAATTCAGCAAGCAACTAGAGGTATGTTTGTTGTGTGCAATGCAGATTGAGCATTCACACACAGGCAGTCTCCAGGCAGCAGTCTGCTGCAAGTTAATTATTCTTTCTGATCTGAAGTAAACAGTCCTCTGTCCTCTCCCGTTCTTAACTCCTTTCCCGGCCTAGTTTCTCTTTCTTTCCTCAGTTCTTGATCCTGAGTCCCTGAGTCCCGAGTACTGCCCCCTTTCTTTTCCCCACCAGCCCATTAACTTTTTTTTAATTTTAAGGAGCTGGCCGCATGCATGATAGGTTTAATAAGTTCACGGTACAAGTTTGAACTGAGAGCAGAGGCTGTGGCTCCTTCTCCGCTACAAAAGTGAATGCAAATGGAGCCACAGCTGTGCAGACAACTTCACCCGTCATAACATTTGATCCCTCGACTCCCGGGACTGACTTGAGTCACTCTACCTCCACCACCACCTGACTGCATAGCAGATGGTCAGGTGGCATCAGGCTCAGCCTGAAACGGTTTCAAACAAAGCACCCTCGGTGAATGAGTTTACCGCATAGTCTAGCCATCAACCAATCCTAGATGAAAGTAATGTACTACTTCCCCCACGGCAGAACACTTCCCTCAGTCTGAATGCTCAAACCTGTCACCCATGTCTGTTAGAAGGATTCTGCTCGTATACTTTCAGGTTATTAAAAGTTTTAAAACAGCACTTCACTCAAACAGATTACTTTGCGAGACACCAAATCCTTCCTATCCTGACCCGGTACCGAAACGAACGTACGCTGCACACACCTTCGCCTTCCAACTGCACAAGAGTTAACAGTCACAATATCTCCGAGATTAGAGTAAAAAACCTGCATTACACTGAGGGAAACCCTGCCCAGTGATATCACTAGAGCTGCCTCTTCTAGTCACACCACACTGCTCTGAGACTAAAGAGGTAAGTGAGTGTAAATATCGGATGGGAATGGGAACAGGAGAGATGCGCAAAGCACACAGAAAAGAAGTGAGATTTTGGATAATTTGAACCCTTTTATGAACCCTGTAGTGTTCAAGTTCTAAATTAGAACTCGAACACCAGGGTTCAAGGAGGGTTCAAATCTTTCTCGAACAAGCTCTGACAACACTAGCCCCAAGTTTAGGAGGCAGAATAGTGCAGTGGTCTAAGGCTCTGAGCTGCAAATCTGGTGACATCCAGCAGACCAGACCTGGGTTTGAATCCCACAGCTTCCACTTGCATACTGTGTGACCCTGAGCAAGTCACTTAACCTCCTTGTGCTCCCAGGTCGCTACTGTAAAAAAGCTTTCAGCTTAGTGTGCTATACCTGGTTAAACAATTAAATAAAAAATAAAAAGTCCTTCCACGGTGCCTCTGAAGTGCATCTACAAAAGGGTAAAAACCTTCCAAGCGAAAGCAAGTGAAGACAGCATTCATCTGCCCCCTAGGGTTCTACAAGTTCCTCCAAATGCTGCAAAGGATCTCAGGGACACCAGCCACATTTCAAAGGCTGATAGGGGTGAGCAAGTACTGTAAGAAATAATATTTCTAGAATACCATGAATAAGGCACTATTCATTATTTGGATACAAATAATGAACATTGGTACTAGTCATACCCATCCCTATTCAGGAAATACTAAACCAAAAAAAAAAAGAAAGAAACTGCTCCCACCCTCTTCCCCAGCCCAATCCATTAAACTACAACCCTCTGTCCCCCACCCAGTTCCACCCCACTCCCTTCCAGCACTCACAATTTCATGTTTTAAACTAAAATACTCCCATGATGAGTGACCCGGCACCCCCCCCCCCCCCATGACTGGCTGTGGTCTTCTTTTTAGCACTTTTACCTTATATAAATTAAAAGTTCCTCAGTGCAGGCAATGGACATACTACTTTGTCCTCTGATAGGGTAGAGTAGGTGCTGATTCCCCTCTGAAAATCAGTGGAGGTAGGTGCATTTAGTAAGAGGCTGCCAGGAACAAGATAGCTAAGCGGTTATGTTTCTCAGGTACACATGTGACTTCTCCCAGCACAAAACCCAGTACAGAATGTTGCAAAACACCATAATTGCTGATATCTCATGAACCTTGCATTGAGAAAGAGAATTTAATATATTACTGTTACTTTAGAACTACTGATATAGTCTAATGAAAGTCTTACACAAGTTTATGTAAGTATAACAAAAACATCTAATTTATTATACTGGATTTCCAGTTAGAAAGACACACATTTTCCAATATAACATGTTTAATTCTGAACCATCATAAATGTGACATTCATCAAACACAGGATACCAATACATTCTAATTATATTGTTATACATTTTACCCATTTTTTGGCTACTGCTATAACATGTACAGACATTAATAGTCGCATAATAATAGTGGGGTCACACATGCAGAAGGAAAGCTGATGTGTTGCCATCACTGGCTATTGGACAGTGCAGAAAACTTTCATAATAATTAACCTTTCTTGTACATGACTTTTTGACAAACAGACTGTCCCATAAGTTCCTTCGATATTGCATAAGTTAGAAATACATGTTTTTCCTAAGGGGCAAGAATGACCTCATAGGTGCAATGTCCTTCTCCCTAGTACATGAATTGCATGTTATCAGAGAGAAGGCGACAAGATATCTGGACTATCCCTAAACAGGAAAGCCTTCTCAACTGAACTGTATGGTACAATTTGAATTATGGGACATTTGAGGCATAAACAAATGCATTACTCCCTGCATATTTCTTCCACCATCACTCTTGAAGGCCTCTGTAATTCAAGAGATATTTTCTCTCGTTTGTATTTAACCCTTATGTGATGAAAATGATAATGTGCCTAGAAATATGTATTTAAGCCTCTAAAGCCTCAAGAAGTATAAATAACTTTGGTGCCTATTATAAAGTAATATGTGTTTAATGAACTTATGCTATGTGTGAGCTAAACTTTCAGAGAGCAGACTTCCCAAGCATTAGAACCCAAATGTTGTTATGGGACTGGAAACATGATTCCAAGGAGTCATATGTAAAGGACATATGGAAATGGCTGTTAGCTAGAGTAACAAGTCTTGTTAAAGCCTATGTACCAAGTGTGCCAGAATATGACACAAGTATAAAAAAAACCTGCATGGCTGAATGTGTCCATCAAAAGAATAATAAACAGGAAGAACAGAATGTATAAAAACTAAAACTCAGCTTGAGGCGGATTTAGTAAGCAGGGTAAATGGTAACAAGAAATCTTTTTTTTCCTACATTAATAGTTTGAAAGGAGGCCATAGTATGATAGGTCCATTTTGGAATGACTTAGGGCAAACAGCTACAACCTCAGAAATGGCAGATATCCAGAATATATAAATTTATTCAGTCTACAACAATAGTAATTCAGTATCACATGTTGGTAAGGAAGCACCTATTCCTGGGAAAATTATTAACCCCAAAGATGTACTTGGTTGGCTTACAGAGATTGATGTCAACTAATCACCTGGCACTGAGGAATTACACCCCAGAGTCCTACACAAACTAGCTGATGTGCTGGCATTGCCAGTTACTTGCATCTTACAGGCATCTCTAGACACAGGCTCTGTACATCTTAATTGGAAAACTGCTATAATAGTCCCCATTTAAAAAAAAAGGACTCAAGTCCAAACCTGACAACTTTAGGCCAGTAAGTTTAACCTCTCTGTTAGGGAGGATTATGGAGGAGTTGGTCAAAGACTTAATTTCAGACTTCCTAAAGACTCATGGACTGGTTGACCTGGTACAACACTGGTATACAAAAATCTAGATCCTGCCAAATGAATCTTTTGGCTTTCTATGAGAATGTCAGTAGGGAGCTGGACCTTGGGAACTCTGCAGACATAGTTTATATGGACTTCGCTAAAGATTTTGATAAGTTACCACACATGAAAATTTTAAATATGTTGGAGGATATTAATCTAAACAGCAATATTTGTAACTGGGTCTTAGTGTGGCTGCAGGGGTGAAACAAAGGGTTACCATTAATGGGGTGCTTTCTGACTGAGCATCAATCACTAGCGGGGTTCCCCAGGGCTCAGTTCTGGGACCTAGTCTCTTTAACATTTATATATCTTCACTTAAACTAAATAACCCTAAAATCTGGCTCTACAAATTCACAGATAACTGCAGACTTGAGACAGTGGTGACCAGTCAAGTAGACATTGCATCCCTACAGAATGTTATTAATGTGATCTTGGAGTGGACAGTATCAAATAAACTAGTCCTGAATATGGACAAATGCAAGGTTATGTATCTGGGCAAATATAATGGCAAGGGCTCTTGTAATCTTGCTAACAATACGTTCACAGTCACTTACGAGGAAAGAGACTCGGGGATTCAAGTCACTGCTGATCTTAAGTTCGGGTCCCATTGTAGGACACAGGTGAAAAAAACAAACCAGAATTTAAATTGCTTCCATAGGCATATATCTAGCAGGGACGAAAAAGTACTTATACCATTATATGCAGCTTTAGTGAGGCCCTATTTGAAGTATTATGCCCAGGTGTGGTCCCCACAGAATAGGGAAGATATTAACAGACTGGAAGGGATTAAAGAGCATACCATATGAAGAGGGTTATCATCCCTCAACCTCTATTCCCTTCATTATAAGAGGTTTAGGGGTGACCTGTGCTTGTTATATAGAATTTTGGGAGACGACAATGTTTGGGAGGAGGTTGGTATCCAGCCCAAGACTAGTTGGTATAGTAGTAGGAGGCATGACAGTTAACTTGTCCATTTTAAATGGAACTGTAACATATATATATATATATATATAGGCAAAAAAACTCTGTTTAATGCATTACTTAGGGTTGTTCCACAGTGACAAAAGTGAGGAAATTTGATGTTAGGGTTGAAAGTCCCTGTCTGACCCCTCGTCCACACCCACAACTGGCATCAGGGTGCGTGTTGGGGTTGTCGGCCCTAACTCTCACCCCATCAATCTGCTCTGAGATCTCTCTGCAATTCAAACCTTCCAAAAGCTGTTAAAAAAGCCTTTTTTGAGTAATTTTTTTTGCTGAAACTTTAGTTCATCGATTATAGGAAACCCTTCTGTGCTCATATCATCGAGCGTTTATTGTTTGTGTCTGAATTTTGAATGTTAATGTACAACATTGAGTCTGTGTACTGTGAGACAGTGGAAGTGTGCTTTGGGGGAGGGGTGTATCTGTAGTGTAGGAAGATTAACTTGGAGAAAAAGACAGTGCTTTCTGCTTTGGTGATATTTTTCTTGTATAACTGTGTTAATGTACACACAGTAATATTTTCAATCTTTCTTGCCTTTTATTGCTGATTGTTGTGGTGCAGCAGTGCATAATTTTAGTTTGTTTAAAATATGTGGTTATATTACTGAAGTTTTCAATTTGCTTTGCATTACTTAGTGTGTGTGTGAGTATGTGTTTGACCCGTGTCATCAAGTCAGACACATTTAATTGTGCCACATAATAATTTCAGCAATGTGAAGCTGCTATCCACTGCAGCAGTGTGATTTTTGTACTTCTTTGTGGTATCTTTACTGGTACTGGTACTAGTGACTGTTACTGCAGCAGTGCAGCACACTGACCCCCGCAGCCCGCCCCAACTGGCAAAGGTATTATTTTCCAGATCTGAATTTCTGATGGTGATCACTGGTTCAGTGTTGTGCCTTTGTGTCTGCATCTCTTCAGTGCACAGCACAATCTTAATCTGTCTGTGCATTTGCATCTCTTTAAGGCCCAGTCTCCATCTCTAACTTAAGTCACAGTTGTTTCTTTGGCTTCCCTTCAGAGTACTGGACAGGTGTGGTGTTTAATTCTGCATGAACATTGTACTCATTAATATGCGTTTTTAAGTCAGGACCATCATCATGAGTCACTTGTGATACAAATCACGTTTCTTCATCATCACGGTCACAAATGCAGTCACAAATCACGATTCACGTTATGAATCACAACATTAATTTTTTTTTCTTATTACTTGGATGAATTGTAAGCCTGTTTTGTAGTATCTCTTCAGGCTTCACCACCCCACCATTGTACTCATTGATACATGTTTTTAAGTCTGGGAGATTTAAGCTACAGCTCATCAGGGAAGTACAGCCGTAGGTGGTAAGCATTCACGATTCTTCATCATCACAGTCACAAATGCAGTCACAAATCATGATTCACAATCATGTCATGAATCACAACATTAATTATTTTTAATAGTTACTTGGATGTATTATAAGCCTGTTTTGTACTATCTCTTCATGCCTCACCACCCCACCATTGTACTCATTAATGTTTGTTTTTAAGTCAGGGAGTTAGACAGTGTCTGCAGTACATACACAGACTGGAAAGAAGACTGACTGCACACATGCGGTTTAGTAAAGTTTACCTGCACTGCTCAGAATACAAAGTGTCACGCATCTGGAAGACAACAAAAAAAGGGCATACTTACATATAAGAGTTGGGGATGGTGGAGGAATACATTCTATAACACAGCAAGGAAGGTGTGGGGGGGCACATGGTGTGAGGAAAAAAAAATAATTTGGGATCCTATGGTGATCCAGCAGCAGTTACAACATGGACATAATTTGTAACTGATGTCCCTCTATGTGATCCAGCCGCTGCTCCACAGCACTCACCCTCTCGTTGTTATCCTTGACAGCACTCCAGAGAACTGCCAAGTCAGCCTGTGTTACATGCAGTTCTCGGAGGTCCACACGTTCTACAGGCTGACCTGCTGGTGGTGGTGGTGGTGGGGGTGCTGGTGGAGCAGCAGGTGCTACTGTGGCCCTCCTCTTCTTAGGGATGCTGCAATGCACAGCTGCACCCTTTGCCACAGAATGGCCAGCACGTGCAGGCATGGTCTGTTCTGTGGCAGTCTGCCACTCCAACTGCTGGTGATTGAGCATATGGGTGTGCTGGCCCTCACTCCCCAGGTGAGTCCCCCAAGGGCCATGGTGCACCTCTACCTCACATTGGTGGCACTTGACCACACTGCTCTCCCCCCGGAGGTGTGGGGAAGACCAGGCACAGGCAGGGGATGGCCAGATGAACTGGCAGCCAGCTGGTCATAGTGCTGAACAGGGATGGGATCCACACCTGGGCCCAGGGGAACAGGCACATCCTGCTCCAGAGAACCTGGTGCTGGACTTGGTAGTGGTGGTGGTTCAACTGCCTCAGAGTCAGGACAGGAGGTGGTGCTGGTCCTCCTTCAGGAGGGGGACACTCACAAGTTTTGAATGGTCCAACAGGAATGGGTGCCCATGCCCTCTACACATGCACATGGTACAACGCTTACCACGACCACACTCTCCCAGAGCTGCCCCCACCACAGACATTCCCTCACCCTGGTCCATCTCTCCTACTGAGGTCCCTCAATCCAAGCAATCACTACTCACACTGTCATACAACACACACACAGTCACACAGAGACAGACAAACAACTATCTACTTATAAAGGTAAGAAAAATAAAATTTACAGAAAGAACAAATTAAGTAAAAAAAAGTACAGAAAAGACAAAAAAATGTAGCTTTTAAAAAAGCTGTTGGGTCTAAATCAAAATTTAAATCTCCTCCTCACTCTGATCTCAAAGTGTCAGCAGTCACAAACATACTACTCTCTCTCCGTCTGCACAGGACAAAATAAAAGTGCCCACTTGTATGACTAACTTTCTTCCTGCCTAGCTAAAGAGCATGTGACTTACAGTACTGTAAGCCATGTGATGTGCCGGGGAGGCTGCCAAATCTGAAACACCAAGTGGATCACTTAGAATCATAATGAGGAACGCGAAGTCCATTAAAAACAATGACTTCTCCTTACTTCGCATTGCCATTCTGCCTTAACATGAAGTGGTAATGACAGGGCGGAGTGAGCACTTTGCATTGCCCACACCGCATGGTGCCCACTTCACGTTCACTTCGCTAGGGGAATTTAAATTCACTGCATCTCTAGGCACACCTCTCTAGTCTAGGCCTGGCAATGTTTAATGCTGAGACTGCCAATGCTATACAGCCCACCCTGATGCAAAGAAAGATAGGCTAAATGGGGAAGAAAGGGAGCCCCTTCTCCCCCCCCCCCGATTTTGGGGGGAAGCCCACAGTTCATCACAAGCAGGAGGTGAATTAGTGGAAAAATAGGGCATAGGGAAGAGAGGATGGGGGAAGGGGCGGTGAGACAACAAATATAGGACATAAGAAAATCAGCAGGAAGTGGGGATTTGGAGCATACATTAGTGCCCCTTGAATGGAGGAGGATGATAAAGGGGAGGAGCTATGAGGTCAGAGCTGGAGTGGGGTGGGAGGCAAGGATTGGCCAAGGAAAGAGAGAAAGGGGTGAGCAACAGAGGTATTTAAGGGCAAACACAGGCCCAGGGAGCTCACAATTCTGCTGTGAGAGAATTTTCCCACCTACCAACCCTGAGAAAATTGGAATTGGATCTAGTGGGTCACTGTGGTAGGTAGAGCACTGTAGAACATGAGAAGGGCTGCTGAAGGTGGATGCTATTATACCAAGGCTATGAGAAATAGGGGAAGGGGAGGAGAGGATGGGGGAAGTGGGTGGGGGGACAAAGAAAATTGAACATAAGAAAATCAACAGGAAGTGGGGGTTTGGAGCATACACTAGTACCCCTTTAATGGAAGAGGATGAGAAAAGATGACTCCCCCAAATAATGTACATCTGGGGGGGGAGAAGATGACAAGGAAGAAAATGACTACAATTAAGGAATATGGGCAATAAATAAATTATTTTGTAATAAAGTGGATGTGCAATGAAGGAATTTGTAAAACTGTAAGTTACAGATACACAAATACCTGTGAATGTGAATGTGAAACCTAAAATGAAAGGATAAGAAAATTAATTGCTAAACTAAGCACCCACACATACTTGTCCATGTATTTATTAGTTGGGATCTGGGGAACAAATTCAAAGAACACACATAACTCGGGCATTTTTAAGAATTTTCTCACCAAATTTTTAACATGGCCTTTTCCACCTCTTTAACACTGGCACTGTACAGCTGCAGAAAAGCATAGTGTCCAACAATTTAAAAATTACCATTTAGGTGCAAATCCTTTGCCGTCCCGTATCTCTGAAGTGGTTTGTGGTCTGGTCTGAAATTGTTAGGGTATATGAGGTCTTCATTGCAGATGTGCATTTTGAAGGTTTGGTGAAAAAATAATATTAATCCATTCATAAGTTATTCAACTTTTAATGTTCCCATTATATCCTATGGGAAAAAGTTAGATGTGCCATGCACCAAACATCAACATATGCCATTATGAAGTCACACTTGTCTAACATTTTGCTGGGGCTATTGCCAGGCTTCATCAGAGATGAAATGTAAATCCCCAGTGTCCCATTAAGTAGTATACACATGGAAAAGTGAACAACACACACTTTTAAATCACAGAAGTTCAAGTGCATTAAAAGTACATATTAAGCAATATGTCCAGCATTAAAAGGAATGGTAATGAATTTACAGGCACTATATTTAGGAGAATACAGTTTCACAGAGACTGGTAGAAAATATATCAAAGTGTTCTTTCATTGGCCACATTATAACACTCAGATTAAGGCTGGCTGGCTAGGGCAGTGGCACAGTTACTGCTTGCCATCCAGATGACCCAGGTTTCTACCTTGAGCCCGGGACATCTGGTGCCCACTGGTGAAGCAGGGTCTGGCATTCTTTGGATGCCTCCTGCTTTGGGGAGGGTGGCACATCCTTCCATTACATGATTGCCCTTTGGTGACACAGGGGGAAAGGAGTGTCATGCGGGAGGAATAAGTGATCCTTCTGGGCTGACCTCAGGTCATAACGCATCACTTACCTGGCATGTGACACAGAGGAATCATCTGCTTAAAGTTGGGCCAGCAGAGGCATTACAAAGGTAGAAGGGGGCTTACCCACCTTCAGACAGCTCTAAGAGATGAATGCCAGGTTATGGCTCAGGACCATGCCCTGGGGTTGGGTAAGGGGAGGCCTTAACAGGGGATAAAACAGTCCAACAGCACAAGGCACATGAAGCCACCACTCCCCACACCACAGCAGGGTCACTTTGACTCCTCCCATGCCTTGTTGGCTCCTCCTCTAGGGCCCTGACCATCAAGTGAAGTATCTCCTTCTGGCTTGGATGAACCAGTGGGTCCCACCCACAGGGGATAAGCAGTGAGTTACAGTTGGGATATCCAGGGAAGGTTGCCAAGCAAAGGCTGGTGGTGGGTAGGACCACCAAAGGACTCTTGCAGTTGGTATAAGGGTTGAGTAGGTCGAAGGAGGTCCCCACAGCAGGCAGTGAAAATGGGGGACAAAAATAGAAATAAAAAAAATAATAATAGTCAAATCATATAACTGATATATTAGTAAATGAGACTTTTAAAAGAGGGAAGTATTATTCCTCCTAAGTTTAAAGGCCAAGGGCTAAGCAGTCCATATGGCCAGGTGCTATACTAGGTACTACATGAGAAATGGAATTTATGTAACTGGTGTCTTTGTAGTAGGGGGATGATGTGCAACATAAAAGGGATACTATTTCTACTAAGTTTCAAAGTTGATAGCTCAGTAATCCACATGTGCCAAGTACTATAAGAGAAGAAGGAACCTCAAACTTGAACTGCAGTTGACAAAGGTAAGAAACGGGTTTTCACCTAAAACAAACAAGAGACAAACTAAAGTTATTTAACACTCAAATATGTGTTAACTATATCAGTACTAGCAAAAAATCTTATAAGGGAGTATTATAATGTACACTTGCTAAAATTCGTAAGAATGTAGAAAGAGATGATTACCTCAAAGAAAGGCAGCTAAATCAATATTATCATTTAGTTACATATCACCTCAGGCTCCAATGACAAATATCCAGTAAGACTCCCATTGCCCAACACTGTCTCCAAGTCACCTTCCCTCAGACCAAGGGTTACCTATTATATTCCCACAAATAAAATTGTGTGCACCCTGCTCTGTCTATTTAGCAGTTGTTGTACAGTGCAAAAAATATTGCCCCCCTTCTGTGCCTCTCTAACATGTTAAACCACAAATGTCTTGAATTCATGTATGGCGCATCCCACATAAAAGGATCCACAAGTGCATCCCAACATGCACACAACCCCACAAGTAACACAGGAGATGAAACCCCTAATATTAATCATTTCCCCATTTTTTAATGTGTCTGTTTTCTATATATAGGGACAAAACTTACATCGCCAACACCTGTTGGTACCTGCAGAGGGGTAACCAGGTGGAAAGCACTGTATAAATGGTTTCTAATTGCTTGTAGCTATCCTACCTTTTACAGTATTAGGACATCTATAAACCATATATGGATGTTCAGGTAATCTGACTTGGAGTATATCATCAGTGAGGAGAATGCCCCAATTCCAATTGACTATATATTTGATCTCTTTGGCATGTGAACTATATGTGGACACAAAATTACCTCTCTCACATTGTGAGTTTGTGTCCCAGCTGAGTTGTAGTAACAAGGTCTGTTCCCTTGATACATTTGTTACTGCTCCCAAGGCTTCATTTTTGTAAGTGCCCTGTATCCTGTTTCTATAAGCCTCTGCATCTGCTTTTGTTTTTTGGCAGTAAAGTCCACAGGCCTTGTACCATTTTGGAGGGCCTATATTAACTGCCCATTGGGTATGTTTTGTTTGTAACATGAGACGTGTGACACCTACATGCTAGTAGCAAGTTGTTTCTGTTTGGTGAGATTCCTGAGCAATGTGGCAACCCATCTCCACCCTCTAGTCTGAAGAGCTGCATATCTTGAAAAACAGTACTATGTCTTTGAACTATGCTATTAACTCTCAGATGAGGATTCATTGGCATCAGACAGTGGACAAAGTCTGAAAAAAGCATTTATGTACCTCAACAGATGATAAGTGTATTTTCAATATAGTGATGCCACAAATTCAAATATGTTAAACATAGATTTGTGGCATTGCTATACAAAAATTCTGACACTTAGAGTCCATTGTACAGATTGACATAACTGGGGTCCATTGTACCCCCGTAGCCATGCCATTTTCCAATCTGTAATATATGTTTTGAGATAAAAACATATTACATTCCAAAATTAGCCTGACACATTGCTCAGAAATGCAGTAGAGACTCCCCTGGTGACATGCACACTGGTTAAGGTTGTAAGTCACGGTATACAAGCCACCCTGGTGTGGGACATTAGTGCATGATGTCTCCACATACAGGGTGGTAAAGTATCAATAATCAGTCATGTCAAAGCTTTTCATTAGTGTGATCACCTCAGCAGCATCACACACATATTGTATAACTGAAGCTCTTTAACTGAGAACTGGAGGAAGCGATCCAGAGAAATGGAAAATGTCTCCTATTTGGATTTGTGGCATCACAATATTGATGATATACTTGTCATCTGGCAGAGTACAGAAAAGCTTTTTATGGTATGCACTGCTGAGAGTGACACATTTACAGTGACCGTCAGTACAGCAACTACAGTGCCAGGTTACTGTACAGATGTTCACTGGACCCAGGCACTGTGTTCAAGAGATTTGCACCCCCTTCCCTAATCAGCTTCAACTCAGAGTTGATTATAAAAAGTGGGGGGTAAGCCGGCCCGGTGGCACTGAGGGTTGAGGCGCTGGATGCCACACCTCACTCCATGCTGGCGACCCAGGTTCGGAACCGGATTCGGGTCGCTGGTGGGCTGGCCGGGGGGAGTTAGGCTTGAGTGTCCCACGACAGCTCGCCTACTCCGGGGAGGGTTAAGGCAATGGCCCGAACTCTTGCCTGACTCTGAACGGAGGTTTGGAGTACTGCAAGCCCCTAATGTTAGGGGGAAGGGCTGCCTTGATACAGCATGACATCGGCGCTTTGCACCTTGACGTCAGGGGTCCTACGCTGCAAGGGGTGGGAGAAAAAAGTGGAAAAAATGCCTGCCATTGCTGGGAAGATGGAGCCTCTGGAGACGTGCCCTCGATGTGCCTTCGCCCACCCAATGGCCCTTGGACCGACGCAAGTTGATTGATGGGGTAAGGAGGCTCTGCACCATCCCCACTCGGGGGGTAAACTGAAGCTAAATGGGGCTCCAGAGGGTCATACAGGCAGGGTAGAAGGTAAAGGCATGTCTGCCTTGAGGCTCCTGAAGGGTCGGGGACGGCAGGCATGGAGGTGAATAAATAGAAATTTAAAAAAAAATAAAAAGTGGGGGGTGGGGGTGGCACTGCCCTGTGTGGGGGATTCTAGGGGAAAACCCCCTGAAGAAATCATGTGATGCACATGGAAACCACCTGCCGACTGCAAAATGCAGTCAACATGATGGTTTCACTGTCCGGTCATTCAACAAATGTTTTGCCAACCACCAGTCGTATATCACTTTTTTTATGACTTTGACCATTGGCTGGAGTCAATGAATTCTCATCTGAGGTTTAATAGCATGATTCAAAAACAATATTTTTCTTCTGGATCTACTGATCTTCAGACTGAATGGCTAGGAGTGGGTACTACAATGTTCAAGAAACCCACAACTATAAACAGCTTGCTGGTAACTTGTAAGTCTCACCTCATTCATGTCACAAACAACATACCTAATGGGCAGTAAATATTGGCCCTCCAAAACTGTTGTAGCCAGAGGATTGTTTTGGTCAAAATCAAGAGCAGGTGCAAAGGTTTACAGAAAGAGGGTGCCAGGCAATTACAACAAATGATGCCTTGGGAGCCATAGCAAATACACCAATGGAACAGTATCTGATACCACAAGTAAACTGAGACACAAACACATAATATGATAGATGTAAATTGTGTGACCATGTACAGTTCACATGCCAAAGAGATCAAAGATCTAGTCAACAGAAGCTGGGGTATACTCTTCACTGATGATAGACTCAGACCCAAACTACCCAAACACCCATGTATGCTTTACAGACATCCTAACACTATCAAAAGTAGGCAGTTTCAGGACCCACTTATATAGTCATCTTTCACCTGGTTACCCTGTCCCTACCCTACAGGCACCTATAGGTGTGGGAGATGTAAGTGTTGTTCTTATATACAGAAAACAGACAGATTTAGGAATAAAAAGACTGAAGAATGATTATAGTTAAGGACTTTATCTCCAATGGTACTTGGGTTGTGTACATGTTGAAGTGCAGTTGTGGGTTTTTTTACATGGGGTACACTATACATGACTTCAAGATGGGTGTGCAAATGCTTTAGAGCAGTACCAAAAAAGGACTCCAGTTATGCCATTGTACAACATCTGCAATTAGTCAGAGGGGAACACACATAATTTCATTTGTGGGAATAGAGAATGTGATCCTGGTTCTGAGGGAGGCAACTGGGAAAGCGTGATAGGGCAATGGGAGTCTTATTAGATATTTTGCTCTTGGAGCCTGATGTGGTATGGGACTAAATTATAATTTTGATTTATACAAATTACCTTAATGTGCAAGCACTGAGGTAAGGGTTACCCCAAAGGGCATTGGCCGGGAAGTAAAGTTTCAAAGAAATACAAAATCACACATAACCCCATAATGTAAAGTATTATGGACTGTATATGCAAATCACCACAAAATATTATGCTGGTTCAACTTTAAACAGAAATGCATGGTGCCAAAAAGCCTCTCACATAGTCTGAATAGGGTGCAAACAAAAGACACAGACATGTGTTTCATCCTACCAGGACTCATCCGTGTGCCTCATCTGTATGACACCCCAGCAGAATGAATCAGCTACCCCAAGTTGGTCTATCTGGGTTGGGTTGTAGTGAGCCCAATAAAAACAAAAAACAAGCTAAAGCACAAAGAACCTTAGTGCACAAGAACTGAGGCAAGGGTTATTTCAGTCTCAGTGTTTGTGCACTGAGGTTCTTTGAGTTTCAGCTTGCTTTTTGTTTCTATTGGGTTCACCACAATTCAAGCCAGATAGACCAACTTAGGGTAGCTGGGTTCATTCCACCAGGATATTGATTTAGCTGCCTTTCTGTGAGGGAAGCATCCATTTGTACATTCTCATATATTCACTGCAGAAGGTTCTGCTGGTAATGATATTATTTCCTAGTGCTCTGCAGAATTTTCAAATTCCAGCAGAGCAAAGTTTAGTGGAATTTTTGAAATTCTGCTGAAATTCCACCAAATTTTGCTAGAAATAGAATGGTGGCATTCTACAGCAGAAAACTGCAGCATGAGCGTTTCCACAACATTTATGTGGAATTGTATTTCATGGATCTCAACATTTTCTGTGGAAATGGTTGCAGAACGGTTCTCCACAGAACAATGCTATTCCATGGAATATCATTCCATGGATCATAGCAGGTGGAATTCCACAGAAGAGCCAACAAAATTCCAGCAGAAATTCCACTGGCAGAATGGTCATTCCCTATTAATTCCACCAGCAAAATTTTGCATTCCACACAGCACTATTATTTACCCATATTTGAATGTTCAATAATTTCAGTTTATCTCCTGTTTGTTTTATGTGATGACCAGTTTCTTACCTTAGACAGACGGGGATCCAGTATGAAATTCCTTCTTTCCATTTAGTACCTGGTGCACATGGACTATTGAGCTATTGACTTTGAATCATAATAGGAATAGTATTCCTTTTTCACTGTACCTCATGCCTCAGTTGCAAATGCAACAGTTATACAAATTCCTCTTCTCATGTAATACTTGGGTCATATGGACTGTTTTGTTCTTTGCTTTTAAACTTAGGAAGAAAAATACAATCCTCTGTTTTAAAAGTCTCAGTTGCAAATATATCATTTATATAATCCGAGTATTATAATGTGGCCACTGAAAAAAACTATTTGAAAAATATTCTATCAGACTCTACAAAACTTTATGTAATGCCTAAGTGTAGGGCCAGTAATTGTGTTACCGTGTTTTTTTCTGCTGAACATTTTGCTTAATATATTGTTTTAATGCACTTGAACTTTTGTGATTCAAAAATGTGGGTTGTTCACTTTAATATGTGCACTACTTAAGGGGGACACTGCAGATGTACACTTCATCTCTGACAAAGCCTGGCAGTCACCCAGGTGAAATGTTAGATGAGTGTGATGTCATTAAGGCCCTTCCCACTGTTAAATGCATAGCACTTTTCTGACCAATGAGAATGTTCTTATATTTACACTTCTGTTTTGCACTTTAATAAACTCTTGCCATAAATTATACTAAATTACTCTTTTGTCTGTGAGCTATGGGTGTAATATTTTTGTCACTTGCTAGGAAATTTCAGTTGTATGTGCACTTTGGCAGATCCTGGGCAGCGTTCTGCTCATCTGGCTTGTGACTATGTGATAAGCAACTGTGGAAACAAAATGCAGTTTCCTTCACTGCCTTCTTACTAACCAAATTCAATATACCCTCTTTTCTAAAGTATAAACTGCTCTGAAACCCTCTAGAGGATGTCAAACTACCCTCCCTTCTACTTTAAGTATTACATGCTGTACTTTTCCTCTGTAAGCTAGATGCTTCTCTCTACTCCCGACTTTTTCAGCATTTCCTTGTGACCCTCAGTTTGGACAAGACACTAATGCATGAATCACCTGTTCATTCTGGAACACTGTTCTGTTGCTGTAGGTGATTCTGAAGCATATCCTGAAACAGTACAAATAAAACACATAAACAGTAAATTACTAGCCAGTACTACCTTTTGGGGGTCAGGCAGAGTAAAATCAAAGTAAACCTGTGGAACTTTTTAGGGTTTAACACTCAAAGTTCAACTATCAAACTTTGAGAAGTTTAAAAAACACTAATTATGAATGGAATGCTTGAGGATGCTACCGTTTTTCTACAACACATTGAACATATGAACATAACAATTAGCCAGCAGGAGAAGGCATTTTGGTCTGTCAAGTCTGCTTAACTGTGGAGCCTGTGATCAACAGGTTACATGTGACCCCTTCCCTACCAACATTGACACTTCCCTCCAGCCTGTCTCACCCCTTCCCTACCCCCCACCATCTTCTGGTTGACTGCTTCATATAGGATCTTATTCCACTCTGTCATCACCCATTCTGTAAAAGAATGACTCCTAACCTCCTTCTCGAACTCCCCCCTGCCAGTATTTAACCATGACCCCTTGTAGTCTTCTTATCACTAAGATGGAAAAGGTCCCTGCTATTCACCTCATTGATAATGAAGTTTGCCCTTTAAGGGGCAGACCAGGTTGTCCTGCTGCACTCCTTCCCTTTCTATCAAGATGGTGTGCTCAGAAGGGGAGAGGGGAAGGAAGGGGAGGGCCAGGGATAGAACAATGGGGCAAGCGACAGGAAGGGGAAGGGCAAGTGGAGGTACATAAGAGACAGTATAGAAGTGGTTTAGCCACTTTTGCTGGAGTTTTGATTTACTTTGGAACTACAGCACGTCAGATTGGCAGATTTGTTTGCAGCAGAGGTTTGTTGGACCAGGATAACAAAGGTAAGGTAAAGAACAGTGGTATTAAGTTAGAGATGTTTTAAAAAAAAAACTATTGTTTGGGGATCACATGGTAAAAAGAGGGGTTTAGATAATTATTTTGGAATACTACACTGAACTGAATTATTAATCTTGGACCATGTATAAGGAACTAGTATTGCGTTGTTTTGTTGTCGACTTTGCTTAGTTTAACTTTAATTTGCCAGAAAGGAACGGTAGCTGGGAGATATTTACAGTTATCTGTGACTAGCATGGTATTTGCTGAAGAGAACACTGAAATTGCTAGAATCCTGGAGATAGGATGCATGGTATGAGAACAAGAACATGTAACAAAAACCATTTGGTTGTAATGGGTGCCCTCGCCTAGGAAGGCAGCGGAACTCATATGGAGCAAGGGAGTGAGCAGCAGGCATGTTGTTTAGCCAGTGGTTGCCTATGAGATGAGGGGAAAGCCAGGACTGAGAAGCACAATGGAATGGAAACAGGTAAAATCACGATGGGGAGCTGCTTTGGGAAAAGAATGTGGAGGAGGTAGCTGCTCAGTGAGCTTTAGAAAGTGAGAGGTGTTAAAGCTAGAGAAGGGGCTGTGCTGGGTTGCCAGAGAGGATGCATACAGGGCATCTAGGGTGAGAAGGCCTAGAGAGAGGAGCGAGCAAGGAGCCAAATGAGGGCCGCAAGCGTGACATCACACGCTGTGTTTCAACAAGGAGGGATGGTGGAGCATTGAGAAGTGGAAGCTCATGTGTCAGGGCCAAATGGGGGCTGCCTTCCTACATGGGTCAGAGTGTTGATGTGTAATGGGGCCTAGTGAAATGGCAGAGCTAGGGATGGCCAGCTGATGGAACCATGTGGTGTGACGTCACACGCCATTCTTCAGGAGTAAGAAACCAAAAGGCAGCCTGTATCTCTGAGGACATTAGGGACCTGGGCTTGGTGGGCTGCTGGTTTTACAAGCATCAATTTGTGATTGGGAAGGCCATTTAAAAAAAAACAGCAAAGCATGGCGTGTGGGCTGACAGAGACAGCCAGTTGGTGTACGGTTACACACCAAAATGGAGCATAATTTTTGCGAGGAGGAGGAAGGTCAGTAATCAGGAGAGATACACATGGATGGGAGACACAGAGGACAGGGGCTATTCAAAGGATGCCACATGCTGGGGGAGAAGCAGGACACCGGAGACTGAAGAACAACAGATACTTGGGGCCCTCAAGGGACGAGGGTGGGAGGATGGAGCTGAGAGGCCATGTGGCACAGTTTTGGGACATAATGGAGTGGGAGGGGAATGAACAGGCCTTGAGGGCCTGCAGTTAGAGGCATGCGAAGTCATGCTGGGGGGAGAACGTATAGGCCTAGAAGGCCCTGAGATGTAATGCAAATGGTGCATATTGGCCCCAGGCAGCCAGAGACCATTTGGGGGGCACAGAAATGGTTGGTGGCAGAGCAAGGAAAGGGGAAGGGGTGGTCTGTGAAGCCTTAGCAGCCATAACAATGCAAAGGCATGCAAGGGGAACAGAGTTAGGCCTGGACAGCCATAGGAAAACAAAAAAAAAAAAAGAAGACGAATAAGAAAAGGAGAGAGCCATTGGTTGACTGTTTATCTTGAGAAATGGGGCCAGGTCATAGAGAGAGTATTATGGGTTAAGAGGTTTAATGAAATTCTCTTTTCTTTCCTTCAGTGTTTCCATAGTTGGCGGACAGCAAAGAACATGGTCCCAAAAAAGAATAGGAGTTCAAAGAAGGATGCCTACAGGGTGACAGTGGAGCTGGCAGAAAAAGCCAATAAAATGTGGGAGCTGGTCAAAGGAGAGGAACGGGAGAGGCCTGGGGAGAAAAGGAAAGTGGAGAAGGGAAAAGGGAGCAGAGGGAAGCGACTGGCCGAGGGCCCAAGCAGCCTGGCCAGGACACAGCCACTGATGGAAGGCACAACAAGGTGGCTAGTCCAGCACCCCTACACCCTCTTAACCCCGTGTCTCCAGTACCTCCTCAGGACCAGTTTGGTTTTCCCCCAGTGGAATCCAGACCAGATCCCCAGCTCACAGTGGTTCCACAGGTAACACACCTGGATCTGTAGGGGCAGCATCAAAGAGTATACAAATCAAATTATTTTGGCACTGGGGACAGGGGGTCTGGGGCAGATGGAGTTGGCACTAGCAGAGATTAGATCAGAAAAGGAAGTGCTGAAAGAAAAATATGGAGGGGTGGAGAAAGAAGGAAAAGGAATGAGGGAGACAGGGGCTCAGGGGATGAGGGTAGATGAACACGTACTGCTGGCCATGAAAGAGAAAATATGGAAGGGGGATTATATGGATATCTTCACCTTAGTAAGCCATGAAGTGGCAGCAAAATGTGAGGAGACAGAAAACATAGGGAAGAGTGAGATGGCAGCAGTGGTAGTTTTGTTAGAAAAGAAGGAGGAGGATTCATGAAAGGGAAGACCTGGGAAGGTTGGTTCATAGGTTTTGCCACATTCTCAGCCATAGTATTGGAAAAAAGGCCAGAGTTGGGCATCCCACTCATCACATACTCCTTGATAATAAGGAGGGCAAAAGCAAAAGGGGGCGTGGGGTGGATATACTATGATGAATTCTTTCGGCAGAGAATGGCAACATATGGGGACGTAAGATGGGACACAAAACAACTGAACTTGTGGAAAGACAACATAACTGATCTGGCCATGCCAGAGGGGGAGTTTGGGAAGAAAAGGGCCATGCCACAGAGATGTTGCTGGGCCTATAATAGGGCTTTTTGCTCTTGGCCACAATGCCATTTCTGGCATGCCTGTTCAAAATGTGGGGGGATCACATCTGGCAAGCAGATGCAGGATGACATGGGTCCAGGGAGGCCAAGGATCTGGGGGGCAAGGGTTAGGTCAGCAGTTTTTTTGGGAAGGGCAGGGATATAAAGGGCATGTATGCAATAGAGGGGAGAGAGTTAGGGGACATGCAAATAGAGGGAGTCAGAATCATTGACCAGCAAGGCCAGACATCGACCAGAGGGGGAGACCTTGGCAGAGAAAAAGAAATGAAGACAAGGGAGCAATTTAAAGAAGCTAGAACCCCCTTCAGGATAGCGGCATGGAGAGAATGGTTAGACAGATACCCAGATAAGAAAACACCAGAAATGATTAAAAAAGGTTATTGCACAGGTTTTTGCACAGGAGGGAGAGGGGGGACATGATAGAAACTTTCAAGTACCTCAAGGGAATCAACAAAGTCCAAGAGGGTAGCATCTTTCAAAAAAAGAGGTGTGCAAGAACAAGGGAGCACAATTTGAAGATAGAAGGGCGGCTCAGAGGTAATTTAAGGAAGTATTTTTTCACAGAGAGGGTTGTGGATGCGTGGAACAGCCTTCCAGAGGAGGTTGTGGAGTCAAAAACAGTGGTGGAATTCAAGCATGCATGGGACAGTCATAAGGCAATTCTAGGGGGTTGGGGTAGGAAGAAGTAGGCTGCTGGTTAACTAAGATCTGCAGCTTATCCATCAGGTAGGGAAATGGGCAGACTGGGTGGGCCAAGCTGTCCTTATTTGCCATCAAATTCTATGTTTCTATGTTTTTATTGCAGTGTGTGGGCCCAAAGCAAGCCAGAGAAGTAAACAATCTGGGATCAGTGAGGGTGAAGGAGGAAATGTTAAGACAAAAAATAGAGAAGGAAAAGGAAGCAGGGAGAATAGAAGGACCATATGATACCCCCCCATTGCAGAATATGTGGATTTCTCCATTGGGTTTGGTCCCCAAAAAACAGGAAGGGGACTACAGGAGGATTCACCAGCTATCCTTTCCGGAAGGTGACTCAGTGAACGATTTTATCAGCAAGGAATATAGTAAAGTGACATACTCCACTCTAGAGGACGCAGCCTGTATTATCCAGGCAACTGCAGATGTATGTATGGCAAAGACAGATATAGAGTCAGGTTTCAGATTGTTTCCAGTTAGAAGAGAGGATTGGGACCTGTTGGGTGTTAAAATTGGGGGACAGTGCTATTTTGACAAGGCCATGCCCATGGGCTGCTCTATAGCATGTGTGACATTTGAAGCATTCAGCACATGTTTGCAATGGATATATCAAGAAAGAACTGGTTATAAAACAGTGATTCACTATTTGGATGATTTCCTTTTTATAGGCAGTGGCAGAAGAGAGACATAAAAAATGTTGTCCAGCTTCCAAGAGCTATATAAAGAACTAGGAGTCCCGTTGGCACCTGAAAAAAATGGAAGAGCCCAGTAGGGTGTTAGAGTTTCTGGGTATTGAGATAGATGCACTGGGGGAAATATTTCGGCTACCAGACAAAAAAGTGAAAAAATTGAAGGAACTGATTCAGATACATACCAGCAGAAGAAGAGTACAACTGAAACAGGTATAACAAGTATTGGGACATCTGGACTTCGCATGCAGGGCTATTGGGCTGGGGAGGGCTTTCACCAAAGGGTTAGCTAGGGTTACAGCCAGAGTGACCAGACCACACTATTGGGTAGACATGACAAAAGGAGTCATGGAGGATTTTAAAGTGTGGGAGCAATTCCTGAGTGAATATAATGGCTGCTCCTTCTGGCAGGAGGAATGGGTGTATAACAAGGACCTTGAGCTATACACAGATGCAGCCGGGGGCCTAGGCATGGAGGGGCTACCTGAGGGGCAAATGGTTTGCAGAACCATGGCCATTAGACTGAGTAAGGGATGGTAAGGTAAAAGACATAACATTGTTAGAGATCATGCCCATCTGGGCATGCACCCTGGTGTGGGAGGAAGAGTTACAGGATCAAATGGTGGTATTTTGGTGTGACAATAGAACAGTGGTACAGGTCCTGAACAACAGGGGAGCCAGGTCAGAAATGGTCATGCAAGTTTTGCGACTTCTAGTGCTAAGGGCATTGCAGATGAACATGTCATTCAGAGCAAAACACATAGAAGGGGTACACAATACCCTGGCTGACAGCCTTTCCCTTCTGCAGCTGGAATGTTTCTGGAGGCTGGCACCAAAAATGGAGGAGCAAAAAACGCCCATACCAACAAACATATGGGAAGTTGGCAGGAAGGAGCAGAAATGTGGTTCCACAGTTCATGGGCACCACGCACTCTGAGGGCCTACGAAGGGGCCTGGCAAGTGTTTCAAACATTCAGGGCAACACACCACATGGAGGTAAGTAGGCCACTCACAAAAGAGCAATTGGGGAAGTTCACCATAGAGCAATGGCAAAAGGGAACAGCCCATGCCACAGTGGGGGTCTACTTGGCAGGGATTAGTTTATCTGCAGTCTAAAGGGATGGAAGAACCCAACAAAATCAATGTTCATCAGAAGCATGATGCAGGGATGGGGTAGGTTAAAACAAGGGACACTGGATAATAGAAGACCAATAGGGAACAGTAGCTGGTGAAACTGAAGGTGTGTTACGGCAATTTGCAGATCAAAGGCTGAGGCCCAGTTATTTCACACGATTTATGTGGTAATGTTTGCAGGAGCCTTGAGAGTGAGTGAGGTGGTAGGCCACGGCAAGCAAAACAGGGAAGGTGGCTTAGAATGGGAAGAAATAAGCTGGGGGATGAAGGAGATACAGCTCATGATCAAGAGGTCAAAAATGAATCAAAGGGAACAGAGTTGCATGGTAACATTAAAGAAGCATGTGGAAGGTGCAGTGTGACCAGTGCAAGTTTTGTGGGCTTTCACCACAGAGCGGAGGAATAGGACAGGGAGAGTATTTCTGCATGGTGATGGATGTAGAGTCACAAGTTATCAAGTCACAGCATTGCTCAAGAAAGGCATGCACTTCCTGGGGGGAGGATCCGATTAATTACTCTTCCCACTCCTTACGGATAGGGGCTGCCTCACAGTGGGCAGCGGCAGGTGAGACAGTGAATAATATTTTGGAGAAGGGGCACTGGCGGTCGGACAGTTATAAAAGATACATTCGAACACTGCAGTGTGGAGACTAACGGGTCACCTATGTTTTTGTTACAGATATGGAGCCATGGGGGATAGGGAGAGGTGATATGATGGTAATAAACCAAGACCATATATAAGATATTTATTTTGTTTAAACCCTATAGGAAGAGGGATGAGCATGGAAGTCTAGATCTGTGACCACTCTTATATTTATTGGGCAGAAAAGAGAGCTGAGAAAAAGGCTGGGGGAAACAACTTTACCAAGATGTGAAGCAATGTAAACTGGTATGGTGTAGCATCTGAGGGATGAAATGGCACAACTGCTCCCCACCTTGAAAGAGCTGAAGGAGCAGCGACCCATTTCAGACTTAATTATTATTCATTTAGGGGTGATGACCTTGGGGGCAAGCCATGGTGGACACATACATGCAGATAAAAAGGGACTTAGGGACAATACAGCAGTGGTGGACTGAGGCATGCCTTACCTGGTTGAATATGATACCAAGGAGGGTTTGGAGACAGGAGTACAGCCATAGAGCTGTGGATAGGGCCAGGAGAAAGATGAACAGAAGGGTAGGGACACTTGTAAAGAAAATGGGAGGACAAGTAATACTGTGGGTTGTGGAAGAGTGGGTGGAAGATTTCTACAGGTCAGATGGCGTGCCCCTGTCAGATCTAGCCATAGATATGTTCAATACAGAAATGATGGGTTTAATAGAAGCATGGAGGAGGCATGCAAAAAACGGATAATAAAAAAAAAAGGGGGAAAGAGAAGGATTGGAAGTGGTTTCCCTGAGGTGTGGGGGAACAATACTCTAAGTGAGGGGAAAGCCATTTATCGAATGCAAGCTGGAGACCGGCTAGTGGGGAAAAAGTGGGGGAAGGAGGGGAGGGGGGGAAGAAAAAGGAATAAGATGAAAAAAGGAAGAAGCTGAAGGAGAAAAGTGGTCTCAGTTTTCTCCGTTACATAACAGAAAGGAGAAGAAGAAGGCACCCAGGTTTTCACCTGGGGGAGCAAAAAGAGGAAGAAAGGGGGATGATCAGAGATTGATATATGGATGAAAATAAATGAGATTGTGAGAGATATAAGAATAAAAGATAATAAATGGAACATGGAATTATGATATATAAATAAATTAATTGCCAGTCTGAGCACAACAAACAACAATGGTTTCTGTCTTTTTGTGAGGGAAAAGGGGGGAATCCGGGACAATTTTTAGTTGCCTGCACTTTCAATCATGTCTTCTTTCTCCCTCCTCACTTGAGTGAGAACGTAATGAGTTCTCACAGCCTGTCCTCATATGCCCTGCTGTGCTGTCATTGAAACATCTTTATTCCCCTCTGCACTGTCTCAGGCTGGTTGATGTACTTTTCAAGTAGGGACTCCAGTATTACAAGCTCTACTCCAGATGCAGTCACGCTAAGAATCTTCACAGTACTGGACAAATTCCTCCTTTCTGCTTGAGAACCCTCTAGCAATGCAGTTCAACATTCTGTTGGCCTTGGCCATAGCCTTCCTACGCTGTGTAGCTTGCTCTGGGTTGCTAATCTTGTCTGCACTTGTCTCTCTGGTTCCTCCTTCCTGCTCCCTACTCCTGGATAAACAACTAAATAAAATAAAATAAAAAATGTGCATATCCTTGCACTTCTTCACTTTGAATCCCAGCTTCCAAATGTCAGACTATCTCTCCAGCTTTTGTAAGTCCTCCTTTAGGTCCTGTACCCATTTATTCATGTCTGACCTTGCACAGAAGTGATGTTGTTAACAAAGATGCAGATTTTCCCTTTGATGCAATTTCCAGTGTCATTAATTGAACACATTGATTAACACTGGGCAGAGTTCTAACCCCTGAGAGACCCAACTGGTTATGTGCATCATACATGTGCTTTCCCCACCACCACCCTTTGGGTCCTATCACTGAAACAGTCCATCACCCACCTTGTTTATTTGTCTTCCTCCCCAGGTCTTCTAACTTCCTGAATAATCTCCTGGGGGACACTGAGTGCAAGCCCTTGCTGAACTCAAACTACAGAATATCAGTTGTCTGGCCCTTCTCTGCCAGCTTCACAACCATATCAAAGAAAAACTGATCAGGTTGGTTTAAAAGGATCTCCCTGATGCGAACCCATGTTCTGTCTCATAGTGCAGCCTTTTATCTTCAATAAACCTGTCTAGCCTTTCCTTCAGCATGGTGTCTATCATTTTACCCATAATGGAGGACAGACTAAGAGGTCTGTAGTTCCTAGGGTCATCCCAAGGCTCAGTCTTGTGCAACAGTACATCATGAGTTGTTCACCTTTCCTACAGTACCACCCCTGTATCTAATGATCTGTTGAACAGATTTGCTAGAAGTCCCACCAGTTCTGCCATCGGTTCCATAAAAACACTTGGATGCATACCATCTGGGCCTGATGACTTGTTCACTTTCAGGGATGTAAGACCTTCCCTAACACTATATTTTCTTATCCTGTTCCTATCAAGGAACCTCTCCAACCATCTCTCCATCTTCTCATGGTGCACTGGTCCATCCTTTTCCTAACTAAAAACAGCAGATGTATTTGTTCAACACCTCTGCCTCCTCTTTACTGCCTTTTACCCACCCCCCTTTTTATCTTTATTATGCCTACCTTTGATTTCCTCTTTTTGATGATCTACCTGAAGAAGGCATTCTCTCCATCCTTTATCACCTCTGCAGTTTGCACCTCCTTCTTACCACTGGTCTACCTGACTACCATTCCAACCTTCCAGCTTTCTTCATGTAGTTTCTCTCATCGTCATCCTTTCAGGACTTCTTTAACTTCCTACATGCTGCCCTCTTATCCTGCACTATCTGGTTCACCTCTCTGCTGAAATGGCAAGGGGTCATATCATTGCAAGACATTATGCCGCATACAAAAATCACACTGCCAATACAGTGCAATTCCTTACATGCAGCATACTTTTTTGTGGGGGGTTCTAGCCCTGTACCCCTCATTGTGTGGCGCTGCACCCTGAACCATCCGAAACAGATTCTCAATTCGGGGGGTAGGTAAATTTGAAATTGCACAAAAATCTGAAAAATAAAAAAATGTTCAATGCGTCTGGGAACAGGGGTCAAACACAGTCCCAAAAGTGGTGCTTGCATTCCCTGCTGCTGGTGGCTTACTCCATCAAGCCACATGAGCTGCTTGGTGGAACCCCATCCCTGCAGAGGTCTTTTTCTTTGCCTGGGATAGTGAGAGGGTGCAATACCTCATACAGCAGTATTCATGGTATTGCACATCTCGCTCATTTCTACAGCACTATTCTGGGTTAGTACTAATGTTGTATGCTATTAAGCATAAGACATATTGAGCCACTAGATACTGAAACAACTTGGATTTCTGGCTTTGGGATCGTTCCTCTTCTGCTGGAGACATATGTTAATGGCTTCGACAGTCCCTTCCCTGATCACTTTCCACTTCTGATTAACATTAATGTTTTCCTTAAGACTAGTTAGGTGTCCCCTCAGTATCTCTCCCATCTTAGCATAGTTGGCCTTCCTGAAATCTAACATTATTGTCTTCATGCAAGTTGCTTCCTTCGCCATATCTGCTAGGAGCCACAATGGCTGTTGATCACTACTCCCCACGGGATCCTCTACCATGATGTCCCAGACATCGATTATTTCAAAGGTTGGGTGATCTGCCTTCCTTGTGTATCTGCCTTTCATACCAGGTTATTTACTTGCCCCCCACCTCTGTGTTCAAGTAAGTGAATGGCATATGTATGTTTTCTTTATTTCCTTAAGTGTGCTAGACAATACTTTGCAAATAGGGTTAAGATACTGTATATGCACAAACCTACATCAAATCAGTGACTTCTGTCCAGGGGCTTAATTGTAACTTTGCAGAACTGATAAAAGACATCCAAAAATATTTTTTAAATGTAATTACCAGACTGACATGATTTTCAGCATCATCAGTTAGGAAGAATTTCCACTTGAAGGTGTGACACCTGCTGTAAATCCCCTGTGCTAGACTGTGGCTTTATAAAACATCTGGCATCAAATTCATTCTCAATAGGCAAGATCAGGATTGCAAAAGATCCTCATATATAGTTGTATAGACCAAGTAACTGCAGCATGACATGAAGACCCATCAATAGAGTGCTTAATGGGTAACAAGTTACTGAATTATGTTTACAGTTACAATGATAAGTAGATAAATCTAAACTAATTTAACAAACTCTTCACTAATGCTATTGTACTAAACTGGAAAAGGTAAAAAACCACATCAGTGAATAAAGTATGCTATTTCAATATTAAGCTTATCAGTATGAGTAGTAATCTTCTACTTTCAAATATAAATGATTAAATGCTTAAGTGTATGATATATTTGATTAAACAGTAGTCTACAGCTTCAAAAATGTTATCATATACATGTACACAATACATTTTCTATTTTTATAGGGTTATATTGTGAAAGAAGTCAATACTCTGCAGTGGGTCATATGCTGTTTGACATCAGGATATATCCTTTTTGTGATATTGTTTATGTATGCCTTGGCCAACTGTAAATGAATGCCATACTGAAATCTAAACACTGTAGTACTGGAGATGTGTATTCAGTAAAGTAAAACGTCTGCTCTAAACATGATGTTGTTAACATAATGTTTTGGAATGAGTGTCTGTCATGTTATGAATAATGGCTTGTCATGATTTTTAATTATGGATCATGTAGTATGATGATTAATGCCATATGTAACATCACTTAGTCACTACAAGTTTGAAAGTAATACAGTTTGAGACTTGATTTTATACTGCAGTCAAGATGCGCTAGGTTTAAATAGTTCTTTCTTGTTATCGATGCATAATTCTTTGTGTAAAAATAGAGCTTTTTCAATAATATAATACTACTTTTTTGTACTTATATCTACTGAAAAAGAACACAGAAATGGTCAAAGAGAAAATGTCAAGTAATTTTGTTTGAAAACATTACTTTAAGCTTTGACAAACAAGACTTGATTTGTTCCTAAAAGGATTTTAAAGTTTGAGAAAATCATGAAGGAAAATTAATCATCCAGCCTTTTGTTGCCAGAAGCAGTGCTGTATTGCTCTGAGTCTTTAAATGGATCATGTATCAAAACCATTAGACCAAGGACAGTTCATGCTGGAATGTACACCTTGATGGTTGGATGTATCCTGCTCGTTGTCATTGGAAATACGGTGATGATCATCTCGGTCTCCCACTTCAAACAGCTTCACTCCTCCACCAACTTCTTAACCCTTTCCTTAGCTGTTGCAGATTTTCTTCTTGGCTTTATGATCCTGCCATTCAGTAAGGTAAGGACTGTTGAAACATGTTGGTATTTTGGAGCCACCTTTTGCAAACTGCACTCAACTTTTGATATGATATTTAGCGCAGCTCCTCTTTTCCATCTTTTTTTTTATTTCTATTGATCGTTACTATGCTATATGTGACCCTTTACATTATTCTTCAAAAATTACTACTCATGTTATAGTAGCATTTGTATCAGTTAGCTGGGTGGGCCCTATATGTTTCAATTTTGGGGTTATCTTCTCAGGCAGAAATATAGCTGGCATGGAAGATTATGTGACTTCCTTGTCATGTGAGGGTTCTTGTGCAGTGACCTTTAACAAGCTTTGGGGAGTGCTTATTCCAACCCTGAATTTCTTTGTTCCATGTATGGTGATGATTGGCATTTATTTTAAGATTTTTTTTGTGGCCAGAAGGCATGCTAGAATCATCAACAACATTCCAAATAAAATGAGCTCTGTGAATGATACACAGATCTGGATAGCAAGGAATAGAGAAAGAAAAGCTGCAAGGACATTGGGAATAGTGATGGGTGTATTTGTATTCTGCTGGTTACCTGTCACAGGTGTTATTGTGGTTGATCCTTTTCTTAATTTGTATGTTCCCACTGCTGTTTCGAAGCCTTAAATTGGCTGGGATATTACAATTCTGCCTTCAATCCAATAATTTATGGCTTAAATTATTCATGGTTTTGAACAGCCCTTAAACATTTGTTGACAAGACAAATATTTAAGGCAGATTCCTCTGCCATCAGTTTATATCAAGAAAAATAATGAGTACAGTTTTGTCTGTCTTGAGTTTACCTAATAAACTAATAATGGATGTTGTCATGCCATAGTAACAAATATATTTATTACAGCATTATGAAATAGCTTGTATTTTACTATGGATCCCTAGGTAAATTATTCAGATTTTAAGAGTTAATCTGTTTTTTTTTTTGGGGGGGGGGGTCTGAATATGAACAGTGCTAATTGGACTACATATTAAGGTCAACACTTTGTTGACCATGCTTGGTTTCTGGATTGGATCTCCACCAAAATGACTAAAGTGTTTTTCTAGACTTAATCCAAGGCTGTCTGTCCTGGTGAAGCCAATGAATCTGAGTTGACTTTCTTATTCCTTGGTAATATCATTCAAAGGGAAAAGTTAGACATTTTAGAAAAGTACATATGTTCATACTTGTTTTAAATATTTGTATATATGTCTCCTTTATGAACTTGTTTTTTGTTTTATTAAAATGAAATTAAATTTGTATTTTAATTATTTAGCTTTGTACTTATAGATCATTCAATAAAATAATCACAACACTTAAAAAGCAGCTATTTTATTACTGAACCGGAAGGCCCAGCATAAAGATAAACAGAGCAGAATGGAATGTGGGATTCAACAACACAGCTCATGTGCATTATACCCTAAAAGTCTTTATTTACAAATCAATGAGTTAGAAAGTGCAGGGATGGCACAGCATGTGGGACTGAACAGATGCAGCAGCTGTACAACCTATACTGTAAGTCAAAATAGGATGGGCCTTATGAAGAGGTATCTGTCTGCCCAGGGGCATATTGAGGCATAATGCCACAGATGAAGGTCCCCACAACCCTTGGAGGGGCAGTTAGCTCAGATAAGGCCTAAACTAGAGTGTCTTATTACTCTTACAAATTGATTAATAGGTATTTTAAACCAAAATAAGAAATCAAAAAACAAATGAAAACGTTTGCTTTAAGAAACAAAATAGTTACTACACTAGCCATCACTTGAATGAGTTGTGACTTGCTTAAATCACGTCTTGTGTTGTTTCTCAGTCCTTACTGCCTGTTCTGAGGACTCAGAATGAGGAACAGACTATTTTGTTTTGCTTTGTTCTAAACACTTAATTTAGATATTCAAAGGGTTCGCCAAAATAGCAACAGGGGTTCTTATGCATAGAGTCCTACATTGCGCCATTCCTGCGACATTCAGCAGGAGGCAGTTGCACCACTGAAAACAGGTTGAGCAACAGAGCAATGCAAATGAATGCATGCTCAACAGGAGGGAGGAACCATAAATACGCAACCCGATATTCAGTCGGGTTGTGCAGAGTTGATGCATCAGCGCAACCCCAACCCGCGCCTGCACAACTTTGAGCCAAAAAAGGATCAGTTGAGGGCCACCATCAGCTGAGCTGCTGTATTGCAGGGCGCAACACAGCAGCTGCCACCCATGGCTGGCCCCCAACTCAGTCCCTGTGCCCCCCCACCAGCCCGATCGCGGGCAGAACGTAAAAACACCCCCCCCCACACATCTCCCAATGCCCGATCGTGGGCAGAAAGTATCATGACCCCCCACCCACACATCTCCCAATGCTCGTCCGCGGGGCAGAAAGTGTCATGAAACCCCCTCCGCCCAAACAGCTCCCAATGCCCGATCGCGGGCAGAATGTAAAAGACCCCCCAACTCTGAATATCTCCCTGGTGGTCCAGTGGACCGTAATGCCCGATCAGCGGGCAGAATGTCCAGTGACAACCCCAAACATCTCCCTGGTGTCTAGTGTCCCCACACGCACCCACCTCATGAAGCCCACCCTCCACTCCCCTGGCGGCGGCGGGCGGCAGCATCTCACCGCCGCCACCTCGGCCACCACCAACCTGATCGGTGGGGCACGCCCTATTGTGCAGAGCTAGAGCCACTGGGTGTAGCTCATGATGACAGTCCAGATTGTGAATGGGTTCATTCACAAATCTGGACTGTCATGCGGTATGGGCTGCACACCCATTGGCTCTAGCTCTGCACCAGCGTGGCGGCCCACCAGACAGTAAGTCAGTGGGGCGGCGGGGTGGCAGGCAGGTGCTGCCGCCTCCGCCGGCGCCGGGGAGCGGTGGTGGCTTGTGGGTGGGTGGGTGGGGACACTAGACATCAGGGAGATGTTTGGGGGTTGTCACGGGACATTCTGCCAGCGATCGGGCATTACGGTCCACTGGACCACCAGGAGATATTCGGGTTGGGGGTCTTATATTCCGTTCGCAATCGGCATTGGGAGCCGTTTGGGGGGGATGTTTTAGTTCTGCCCGTGATCGGGCATTGGGAGCTGTTTGGGGGTTGTTTTACGCTCGCTTCCGCGATAGGGCATTACGGTCCACTGGACCACCAGGGAGATATTCGGTTGGGGGTTTACATTCTGCCCATGATCGGGCATTGGGAGATGTGGGCGGGGTTGTTTCTTTACTGTGCCCATTTATCGAGCTGTGGTGCGCTGTCCTCGACGGCTGCTGCCTGCAGAAAGTGCCAGGCGTAAGTCCTCGGGATCGGGCGCATTCTACATGCTAATGGCATGCAAATGGGGCCATAATCAGATGTAAATGGCCCCTGCACCTTGCATGAATTATGGCCCCATTTGCATGTCACCTTTTGAATATCGGAAATTTGCGCATGGCGCAATGGTACTTGCGCCACCGCAAGTTTAATGCTCAACTCTGACAACTTGCGGTGGTGCAAGTTCCACTGTGCCATGCACAGTGGCTGTGGCTGGGGGTGATATTCAAAGGAGTTGCTCAATAGCGCAACTCCTTTGAATATCGCCCTGGCCACACCCCAGCACAACTATTTTGAGCAGCGCAAGGGCTTGCGCCTCAGAATGGCGCAGTTTGAATATCCGGGCCTTGATCTCTATTTGCAGTTTCTGGCTATTTCTGCTGTTGTTTCCCAATCCTCATTGCCTGCTCTTTATAGATGTGACCACTGTTTGCCATTGTATTATTTTTAACAAATATTTTTGATCAGTTTATTCCTCTTTGTGGCTTTCTACTGCTCTTTGCTAGTGTTTTCTTGTCTACATTACCTGCTCTGAGGATCGGGATTGAGTATATGCACTGCCTGATTCCTGGTATTCCTTGTCTGATACAAGAAGTGGGGGTGAGTGCTGTTTTAGCCTGTCTTCTGGGTTCATCAGGGTGGAAGGTGGTGAGCAGACAGTTGAGGGGATGACCTAGGATAGAAGTTATGAGGAAATTAATTTAAAAGTTTCGAGGAAGTTATGATAAATATGACTGAATGGAGTTTTGGATTACCAAACTTGAGAATGTAGCAGGAAAAAGACTAAGCAAGGTTGGCAGTGGAGCCTGGGTTTGGGTAAGTCTTGAACAAAAATTACAACTTTTAAAACTCAACATTCTAAACTGTAAACCATTAAATTATTATTTTTTTTTTCCTCAAGGTGCAGGCTGGCACTGGTTCTTTTTATTAAGTGGGCATTAGCCTGAGATAAATGTATGGGTCAAGCCTGTTTTGACTAATCAGGAAAGAGGACACTTCCAACCCATTTTATATTGCATGCTTACATGACACATACAGCTCTATCACAAGGAATATACAGTATGTTACTGAAAGAAGGAATATTAGTCAGGACACCATGGATAATGGCCACCCATTTATGATGCTGTGCATGCCAAGTTTTCTTTAACTTTTACCTGGACAGCCACCAGATATGGGTTAAAGTGACTTTGGTTTAAAATGTCTCTCAAAGTCAGCACCTTCAACACTGCAGCACCAATCCCCCAGTCCCCCAGTGTAGCACCATGGTATCAGTGTTGGGTACTAATCCAAGTTCTTGGTGCAGGTTGGAGGAAGCTTTTTTTTGTAATAAACAGCAGCATTTCCTCTATAAAAGTTTACCTGAAAGACATTTCAAGAGTATTTGATCCCAAGGATTTTTACTTATTTATTCACAATTTGGTGTCTACAAACAAAAGGGAGGCACATAAGCAATAAGACACAGCAGAATGCTGGTTGTTATAGCCTAAACTTAAAGGCTTACTTAGGGGAGTAGTAAGGCAAGAAATATGTGCCTAGAGTGTCTTCATTGACTGATTGTTTGTTTTATCCATGATAGCTAACAGCCTAAAGTATGTTGTCTTATTGCCCTTATACAACTTGCACTCAATTAAAAAAAAACAACTAAAGTTTTAAAATAAAAAAAGGTTGCATAGAAAGATAAAAATATTTCCAAAATAAGGAACATTATGCTTTTGTATATCAGCCATCACAAGGGTCTGCTATGTTATCCTAAGAGATGCTTCTGACAGGAGTCTTGTGTTTTTTTACTGTTTACTTTTTTTAACCAGTAGTACTATGGTTTACTTTTTTTTATCACTGAGCAGTAGTTAGAGACAAGTAGCCCTGAATCACTGTGTAAGCATGCATTATTAACTTCAGCAGGTGTGGTTGCTGTTTGTACAGAATCACCATAATGTTTAAGAGAAGCAGTCACTCTCCCTTTACAGGACTTGTGATGCACTAGCCTCTATTGTTTTGAACAAAATCAGTGGCATACAATATAGATGCAGCCATTGCCATGGTTTGATATTTCCTGAAAGTTTTGTGATATTTCTAGAGAAATTCCTGCCTGTGTACAAGTACTACATTAGTGACAGCAGAGAGAATCTTTGGTAGATTTTGCAACATATCTGAAAATATCTGACCATGTCAATGGCTGCAAACCTGTAGCCATTTCCATGATAAGATAGTACCTGAAATTTCTGTGATATCCTTATAGACATTCCTGTCTGCCAGCAGTACTGCTTTAGAACCACCACAGAGAATCTTTTTAGAAACATTGTGAAATATTGAACTATGTCAAACTCTTAACTGTATTTTAAAATGTGACCATGTTTTACATATATGTGGATCAGCAGACTACTACCATGAGTTTGAAAATGTGCAGATGAATACAAAAAGCGTCAGAGAGGCTTAATCTTTGGTTTACTAGAATGCCATTTTAGATTTGGTTTTAATGAGGAATGTGGTGAGTCTGAAGACCACTAACACTGTGATGAAGTAGGAGATTAGTGTGAGCTGGAGCCATATTTAGGAGAAGAGAGATAAGCATGGTGCAGCAGGAGTTTTGGAGATGGATACAGTAATGACCCCGAAATGCTGATTCAAAGGCCTCTGAAGTAAGGTGAAAAAAGACAAAAAGATGACTGGATATGTTTAAATGCTTATTTTAAATATGAGCTGTATGCGAAGAGGTGTTGAGAGTTATTAAATTGCAATAAACTGTTTTTTTAAATAAAATCTAGTGAGATGTGATAGGTTTTTTACCATACCAGTAAGGTGCCAAAACTGTTTTTAAAAATTTTCTGAGAGGCATGGATATGTGAGTGTGCTGTGTCCTGGTTCTTGTAAAATACAGAGTACACAAAATACAGAAACCATAAATAATTAAGCATATCATGAGAATAAAAAATACAAAGTGCAAAGAACTGACCAAAAATACAAAATAAGAAGAGATGGCCTAAATATATCAAAAAGAAATATAAAAATGGTGTCAAGCATGCATGGCAAAGGTTGACAGAAGGAAGAGGTAAGGTTAGCAAGACCAGAAGTAGGGAGGGAAAGCAGGGCAGGGAGGAAATTAAACTGAGTAAACATTCAGTGGGTAAAGGTAAAACAAAACCTTGAGAAATGGCAGAACAAGTGGAAGAAGAGGATGAGTCTAAGGAAGAAATATTGAGGAAACATGGAGAGGGAAGCACAGACGACATTACTGGGGTACATAGAAAGAAACCTAAACAGGATAATGTTTACTACAGAAGCAAGAGGTGAGAAAGAAGCGTTAAAGTGAGACTTGAGGGATGTGATAGTGGAGGAGAACTAAACCGTAAGGGTGAGGCTGTTCCAGAAATCAGTGAGGCAAACAGACAAAGTAAACTGACTAATAGAGATTTTACAATGAAGAGTGAGAGGATAGGATGGATGGAGAGAGGAGATTAGAAACCCTTCACCAATTTTACACAGAATATTGCCCTTAGTAGTCTATTCCACACCTCCACCCTCCTCTCTGAAGAATTAATTTCTGATATTCCTGTTAAATCTCCCACCCATCTGCTTCATTGAGTTCACGTCTTATGCTTGCCCCACTTAGCATGAACAACTCTTCTATCTACAGTTCATTAAATCTTACTTGGACTCTTATTTCTAGATGTCAGAATTCTATCCATGTAGCGTTGCGGGTCTTTTTTTAGCATATGAGTAAGTAATTTATAAAAATGTCCTATATAATATTATATTAATGAATATATTGGTACAGTAATACATGTATACTCCTTTCTTGTGTCAATTTATATCTACATTTCAAAAGCTTAATTAGAAAAGTTAAATCCTGTACTGTATTAGACTCTTGGAGTATACATGTCATTCATGTACACTTTGTGATATGCGAAACAATACTGGTATTAATCAAAAATAACTCTACTTTTCTTGTACTCCTTGAAAATGTTTCCATAACTTGGTATATTAAGTACAATACTGTAAAACTTATTTTCTTCATTGTTACATCCTAGATGTGAAATGTATTTGTATCCAGTGTTGAATGTATAGGGCTAGGCAAAGTTTATCTTCTGCCAGCAGAATTCTGGTGAAATGATGAGTTTTCTTCCATGACATTTGGTGAAATGTTTTTGAAAATTTATCAATTTTTTTAATTGTGATTTTATTTTCAAGTAATTTAAAATATATTTATCCAAACTGTGCCAATGGTGGTATACTGACTGTGTCCATATCCATAGAAAAGTGTACCACTTTTCAGATCTCTGTCTCTAAAGATGACTGAGGTATAAGCCTCCAAATGTTCAAACATTTTAAAGTTGCAGTTATTAATGTAAATGAAACATGTTTATTTCAAATTGAATCAAAGTTAGCATGGTGACTTTACCAAAGCTCATACATACATGTGCTGTGTTTCACATCTCTAGCTTTAAAGGCGACTGACTTAGACACCTCCAAACATTCATATACTTTAAAATTACATTTTGCAATTACTTAAACTGCTGAATGTTAAGGCCCTGTAAGTTTAAAGCTAAAGAATAGAATATCACTAATGCTGTTGGGTTCACTAACCCTAAATATTATGCCTTGAGACAACCCCAATAGCACAGCATCAGAGTGTCATACTGCTGTACTGCCAAACCAGGTTCAAAAGCAAGCCTGAGAAGTCATGTTGGGAGGTAGGTTATGGTTAAAACTTACAAGTTACATAACCTGTACTTCTCTATTTAACAGTTTCTGTGACTCTTCCAAAAAAGTATCTATCTAAGTTTTCAGTTCACTGGCTCCGAATGTGCTTAAGTTGTAAGCATATAAATATTTTTAGAAATGTTCATATTAATATTAAATTGTCAGACTTTGAGCCCCATAACTTCTCCACCCTTTATCCAAATAATATGAAACTTAACATGTTTTAGAGCCTTTATGATACAATATGTTTGGCAAATTTAGATCTGTCTCTGCAACTTGGACTGAGGTAAAGTCAATTAAAGAAATTAGAAAAATTCCACAAACATTTGCAAACTTTTGCAAACATTTTTCAGATTTGGAATTTGCTAATTTCACCCAGACTTATGAATTTAAAATGAAATATATTTTTAAGCTGTTATTAAAGCATTGAAAGCTGATTAACAATAAATAAAGTGGAACTGAACTATCTAAATTGTTTATCCCATGGAGGTACTGTATTTTTTTATGTTGATGTTGTCCATGTCATCATTCTTGCTTTCAGTGTGTACATGTTGAGATCTTTCCACCTCTCTATGTAAGTTTTGTCCTGCTGACCATGAGTCATTTTGGTTACCCTATTCTTACTAATTAACTTTTTACTGAAGTTTTTAACACAGTTAGAACCATATAGACACTGGTCATTCAGTATGAAAGTAGTTCTATACAGAGGCAGGTAACTCAGTGCAACAATAATAAAAATAGGTTGATAATATTACTAGGTAAACACATAAATCCATATACCCAGATCCCTGTTACAGCTACAGCTAGGTGAGGTTTCCTAAACCTATTGTAGGAACTCACTGTTAAGCATCAGCCCTTCCACCTTTATTGTTTAGAATTATCTCTTGCTCCTCTTCTTCTGATTTATCCACCCGTATCCACTGTTGGAATTCGACCCCCATCAGCAATCAGAGAAGAATTTCAATTGTTATAAGATACAATCTGACCTGTGGTCAGTGAGCTAGATGACCCAGCTGTTTCAGATGTTTGTGAAGTTTTTTCTGTGATTGTCTAATCCCTGCTGCCAATTTCCATTATATTGATATCTGTAATTATGTTTTCCCATTGTTCTATCATGGGTATGGTCTGTTGAAGCCACAGCTAGCATATTACCTTATTTGTGGCTGTTGACAAAATATTTAGCTGACATTTATGTACTGATGGTATGGCATGGTCTTAGTGCAGTAAAAAAGTACCTCCTGTGTCAACAAGGAGCCATAATCTGGCATTGAACCATAAACTGCTGTTCCTATCTGTCACAACAAAGGTTTTAATGCCCCACAGTCGTAGAATATGTGGACGTGTTAAGCAGGGTCCTGCCAACATCTCATCCAGCAGGATGCATTGCATTATGGATCATTATTCACTGTACTTTTGGGGAGAGGCCCTACATAGAAAATGTCAAGAGAAAATGGTCCATTCAGTCTTCTCTGTTTTATCCTACTCACCCCAGGACTTAAAGGAAAACTACACCCAAAACTTGAAAAAATATATGTTGTGCAGTGTTTTAATTTGTATGTGAAGTTCTAGTGTTTCCTTCCCTCTGACTGGTATTAGGAGTTTTTCCTAAATTAGCCTGCTAGCTTTAGGGTAGTTTTATGACCCCTGGAGATCGCCATATCAAATAGTTTTATTGCATTTCTTTGTCCTACAGTGCACCTTGTTTCATGTAATGGTGATGTAGCAGAGCCCATAAATCCAGCAGAAAGCATTGCATTACAATCAGTTCACAACAACAGAGATGGCTATATTTTAAAATCTATAGAATTCAGCTTGGTGACCACCCTCATCCTAAAGGTTTTACTGTCCTGAAAAACTTTGCTGCTGGTAATTTTTGTGCAGCTTGAAAAACTTCCAAGATATTTAGTTTGTTTGGCATGCGTGTGCTGAATGTTGGGTCTCTCTCTTACATCACAGTCACATGAGACAAAATGCACTGTGGGAACCAGAAATACAATTACACTATCAGGTATGGAGATCCCCAGGGGTCATAAAACTAGCATAAAGCTAGCAGGCTAATTTGGGAAAAACTCCTAATACCAGACAGAGGGAAGGAAACACTAGAACTTCACATACAAATTAAAACACTGCACAACATATATTTTTTCAGGTTTTGGGTGTAGTTTTCCTTTAATGTCTAGTCTGGGTTATATTGCCCTCGCCCTCCCCCCTGACTCCCTGCCTCACTGCTTTTCTGCTCTGAAACTATTAAGCCTTTTACTCAGTTCCATCAATGTTTGAAACCAGTAATGTTTCTTGCACTGATCACCTTCGCTGGTAGGCTGCCTCATGGCTCAACCACTTTCTCTCTAAAATAAAACATTTGTACATCCCTCCAGAACCTCCCCTCAACCAGTTTTCACTCATGCACCTTTGTTCTTAATTTACCAGTCCTGTTGAATATTTATGGTCAGTCTACTTGTTCATTCCTTTAAGAACTTGAAGGTTTGTCATACCTCCCTTCTCCCTTCTGATATCCAGCTTATACATGTTCAAGCAAAAACTCAAGTAATTTCTTATAGAATCTGCCATGCTAGCCCTAAATCACTTGGGTTACCAAATGCTATACTGTCTCTAGTCAGTGTCTGACATTTCTTAAGTGGGGGCTCTAGAACTGGACAAAGTAACATTGAAACACAGAATTTGTAGGCAGAAAGCGATAGCTTGGCCCACCCAGTCTGTCCGGTATTTCAGATGGGGTCTCACCAGTGATCTATAGAGAGGCAGTATAATTTCCTTCCTCCATCCTGCAAACACCCTTCTGATGTGCCTAATATTCTGGCTGCCTTGTTGTAGGTTGCAAGTCACTTTCCTCAGTGCAGGTATCCAGTTTAATCCCATCCAACAAACATTCCTTCCCAGGTCCTTGTTCCTTATGTACACCACCTTGTACTTCTTGTCATTAAATTTCAATTGTTAAACATTGGAACACCACTCTAATCTTTGCAGGTGTGGCTTTATTTATCTATTTTACTTCTTAAAACTGGAAGGAACCCTCATTATTTTCGGAAGCTAGCTGACCTCTGGAAGCATATCTGGGTAAGCTTGAGCTACAAATTCCACTCTCTGTGAGCAGGGCGTGCAGAGCAGGGCTTGCATGGCCTGCATGTGGAAACTTGTGCTGAGACTCATGCATCATGTGTGTGTCCGGTGTGCCAGGCATAGCAGGAATAGAAGGAGAGCAAGGTCAGTGAGTGTATCTGCAGCAGCAGCAACTTCAGTTGGAAGAGGATAGCCTGTCGAGGATGAAGGAGATGCAGAGTAAATGTGGGCATGGAGGTAACTAGTGGCTTGCTGTTGGGCACTGGCATCAGGCAATGTCATGACCTGTGTGTTATTAAGGTAATGAGATAATGGAATTGTACAGAGTCAGTTCCTGATGTGGACACATGGCCAACAGCAGCCATATTTAAATGTTAAAACTATATTTTGATACACTGACATGTCATTGCATCAGGCAGGCAAGTCAGCAACTGGCACAGATAGGACTCCCCTGGGGATTATTTACTGGGCTGGACTTTATGGAGGGGTGAGCTATCCTCATGGACCTGTTGGAATCTCTTTCTTTACCCTTCAGTACCAGCAGAAAAAAAAGTAAGGGACTGGGAGAAAAGTGGGCGAAAGAGGACAGAGGAATAATGTTACAACTTGGTTTCTGAAGCAGGTGCAGAGTGGAAATAGAATCAGATTCTGATTCAGATCTTTTATATGTGCGTGTGTATAGTGTGTGTGTGTGTGTGTATGGGTATGTGTGTGTGTATATATTTATACTGTATATATATATATATATATATATGATATCATAACTACCATGGATAACCTACTCCATCATTCTTCAAAAATATGTAATAAATGAATTCCAGTACTAGGCTATGCTGATGATTTTGGCAATAAACTCAACCGGTAGGCTAGTCCTGCAAAGAGCTCTAAAAACAAAGGATAATCTATGTAACAAACATAACCTCAAAGCAAACATACACAAACCACCCCCCCCAACAAAAATCATTGTATTGGGGAGTTGCAAAAAAAACAGGAAACTTATGTTAACAGTTAATAAATTGGATTATGTAAAAGAATTCCCATAGCTAGGGGTTATGATTCTCAAGCAACATTAGTTGGAAAAAACATATAAATCACACTGTCAAAAAAGTTCAAACTACCTTAAAAGCACTAAATAGATTCAATTACTTTTGTGGAGGATGGATAGTGGTTTCAATGTTAAGAACTAATAATGCAAAAGCTCTTAGTCAGGCATTTTATGCAGCAGAGGTTTGGGTGCAGGAAAATACAAACAATTTGGAACAATTTTAAATATTGCAATAAAAAGTTAAGATTACAACTCAGCACACCAAATAGCTTATTTAGATCTCAATTGGGCCAGCCTAACCTTAAGTATATGGTTCAATTAAGGATGGTTAATTTTTGGATTAAAGCAATAGCTGAACATTTGGATCCCTTGTTCAGGATCTGCATAAAGGTGTAGACATGGCTGCCTGTAGTCCTTATAGTCACCATCATTTATTGCATGAGAAATATATTGTAACGCTCCCAGCAAGGCTTTACAGCTACTGTTACATACATTTGTAGTTTTGTGGTCTTAGTGCATCACCTAGTGATATTAGAATAGACTTGAAACAACTTGGCCCACCAAGTCTGCCCATTTCCCTACCTAATGGATAAGCTGCAGATCCTAGTTAACCTACAGCCTACTTCCTTCTACACCCCACGAGAAGTGCTTTATGTGTGTCCAAGTGGTCTTGCATTACCCCACAGCTTTTGACTCCACTAGCTCCTCAGGAAGGCTGGTCCATAAATCCACAACCCTCTCCATGAAAAATACTTCCTCACATTACCTCTGAACCCTCCCCCCGCTATCTTCGAATTGTGCCCTCATGTACTTGCACATATCTTTTTCTGAAAGATGCTACCCTCTTGGACTCTGTTGATTCCCTTGATGTACTGGAAAGTTTCTATTATGTCCCCCTTTTCCATCCTGTCCTTGACGGTATACATATTATGCTACTTTAAACTCTCTTCGTATGTCTTTTGGTGCACCATTTTAGTTGCCCTCCTCTGGACAGCCTCTTTCTTGTCTATGTCCATGTGGAGATGGGGTCTCCAGAACTGGATGCAGTACTTCAAATGGGGTCTCACCAACTGTCTGTACAGATGGATAGCAATTTAATGTTTTCTACTGGTGATGCCTCTCCCTATGCATCCCAGTATCCCATCAGCCCTCCTTACTGCCTTCTTGCATGTCATCCAATATGACTACCCCCAGCTCCCTTTCTATTTTTGTTGTGGTTAGTATCCCACCCCAAAATGTGTACTCTTCTACTGGGTTTTTGTTTCCAATGTGCATTACTTTGCACTTCTTTGCATTGAATCTAGGCTGCCATACATCTGACCATTCCTCAAACCTTGCCAAGTCCCTTTGCATCCTTTCCACCCCCAACTTCTGTATCAAACCTGTTGCTGATCTTTGTGTCATCTGCAAAGAGACATAATTTTCTTTCCAGTCCCTCTGCAATGTCACTTATAACAACATTAAAGAGGACTGGTCCCAGTGCTGAACCCTGTAGCACCCCACTAGTAATACCCCCTTTCTTCAGAGTGATCTCTGTTTACTATTACCCTCTGTATCCTGTTGTCCAGCCAATTTTTTACCCAGGCTACCACTTTGGGACCCACTCCAAGGCTGGCTAACTTGTATAGTAATCTTTTGTATGGAACTGTGTCCAATACATTGCTAAAGTCTAGGTAGGCCATGTCCACAGCCCCACCCTTGTCTACTACATTGGTCACCCAGTCAAAGATATCTATTAGATTCATCTGACATGACCTTCCTGCTGTGAATCTATAAGTCTCTCTTCCCAATTGAAACTGGAACCAGGCTGGTGCAGGCCACCTTTCTTCCCTTACTTGATTATGGGGACCTAATTCACACCTTCTCTGCAATCTCAAACCTAAATAAGTTGGACCTACTTTACCACCATGTCCTGCAGTTCATCACCAAATCCCCATAACAAACCCACAACTGTGACCTTTATGCAGCTGTTGGGTGGACATCACTTACCACTAGACATTTTCTCCATGCTGGTATTTGGACTCTCAGGTTACTCCTGAACAAACTTCCGAGCTACCTAACATCTCTCATCTGCATCTCCCACTGTGCATACTCTCCTAGGAAATCTGACTTCATCTTCCTTGACATGCCTAGGACTTTCACCACCTTTGGCAAATCTGCTATCGCATATGCTCTTCCAACAATCTGGAACTGACTTCAATCCTCCTTGAAACTATCCAGAATGGTCTTGGTTAATTTCTACAAAAAGTTAACTGCATCCAAAATAAAAGATATTTGCAGCTGTTTTTTAGCCTCTTCCCTGCTCTTATATCCTTACAACCATCCACCTGGAACCAACACTTGTCAGGACATGAAATTATCCAGTTATTCTGAAAATCTTCTCCTACCCTTGCTTCTTTATCTATATCTTTTTCCCCCTACTCTCTTTAGCCCTCTTCCTCTGCTCACCACTCATTTTAAACCCCTCCTTCTTATTCAGCTACTGTCCCCTGTCATTTTCAACCCCTCCCTCTTATTTAATTAATCTCTCCTGTCACAGTACACTCCCCCCATTTACTGCTCCTCACCACCGTATGCTAATAATCCTTACCCTGTGCTGTCTTAATTGAGCACTAGGTATCACATGAACCTTAACTGTACCTCATTTTACTATGATGTACTTCTATGAATCGATGCACATTAATCCTATTTGTATGTTGTTTCATTCTACTTTTTGTATGTTGCCTTTTTATGCAATGTGTCCCAGCTGTTTACATGATTTAGGACCTCCTTGTGAATGAGCTTGCTCAATGGAGTTTTCCTGCACTAAACTTGAACTTGAATCCATACTCCTTTGGGTTCAGTGCCCCACTGGCTTCTAGGAACTCAACAGTTCTTTCCTTTAGAAGTTATTCCATCTTTTTCCCTACTACTGAGGTCAAACTAACAGGTCAGTAGTTTCCTGCCTCTGTCTTGCTCCCACTTTCGTGAAGGGAAATCATGCCCACCCTCCTCCAGTCCTCTGGTACCATGCCATCCTCCCATGATTTGTTAAAAAGGGTAGTCAGTGGTGTGACTAGTTCTCATCTAAGTTCTTTTAGAATTCTGGGGTGAACCCTGTCAGACCCCATTGCTTTGTCCATCTTCAGTTTTAGGAGTTCTTCCAGTATCCTTTCTTCTGTGAATGGACTGGTATCAACCTCCCTATCTGGAGTACTTCTATTCTTTGATTTAGGTACCTTCCTCTCCTCTTCTTTTGTGAATACTGACCAGAAACATTCATTCAGTATCCCTGCTTTTTACTGTCACCCTCTGCCCACCCTCCCTTCCCTTTATTAAGACTCACTGTCACTCCCTTGGTCTTTCTTCACTCCCTAATGTACCTATAAAAGGTTTTAACCCCCTTCTTAAGTGAGTTGCCTATCTTTCCCTCAGTTTGGGCTTTTGCTATTCTGACTGCTTTCCCCACTTCCTTCTGCTTTAACTGGTACAGTTCTCTATCCTGCTCCTTCTGTGTTTCCTTATACTTCCTGAATGCTACCTTTTAATCCTTAACCTTTCCTGTCACCTCTTTTGAGAGCCTTAGTGTTTTTTTCTTTCATTTTGCTTTGTTGAGTTGCTTTACACTAAGGCTTGTTGCCTCTGTGAAGGCTGTTTTGAATTCTCTCCATTGTTCCTCCAACCCTCTTTCTTGCCCATTTGCTAGTGCTTTTCTGAGGCACTCTCCCATTTTCCCAAAGTCTGCCCTCCTAAAGTCCAACACTTTTGCTTTTGAATGGGCCGACTCTATGGCTGTGTTTATCATGAACCACACTGTTTGGTGGTCACTTGTTCCCAGATGGCTACCCACTTCTCAATCTGAGATCCTTTCTCCATCCCCATTTGACAGTACCAGGTCTAAGAGTGCTCCCTCCTGAATGGGTTCCACCACTAGCTGTCTGAGGCATGCCCCCTGTAGAGCATCAAGAATAACCCTGCTTTTGGGTGTGGCAGTAGCCAGGGTGCTCCAGCTAACCTCTGGCATATTCAGGTCTCCCATCAACAATATCTCCCCTTTTTCTGCCATTCTAATGATGCCTTCTATTATTTCCTTCTCCATTCCCTCCCCCCTGAGATTGGGGTCTGTAGACAACCCCTGTGCAAATTGTGGTGCCATAACCTGTCCCCAGGGTAACCCACAGTGCCTCCTATACTTCCTATTTATCCTTTAGTTCCATTGCTTTGATCCCTTCCCTTACATAGACAGCTACTCCTCCTCCTCTTTTACCCTCCCTGTCCCTCCTGTAGATTGATTACCCTGGTATGTTGAAATCCCAGTCATGGTTCTCAGTGTACCATGTTTCTGTGACAGCCACAATATCCAGGTGTCCCTCTTCCATCATGGCCACTAGTTCAGGGAGCTTGTTACACAGACTACGGGCATTGGTACTCATCATCCTCCATTCTTTTATAGCTTCTGAAGGGCTCCATTGTTACCTAGTAGTGAGTAGTTAGCAGAATTACTTATCTTTGTATACTGTACATGCAGAAAATACCAGGTTTGGGTTCAAGACATCCACTATAATAACTGATAGAGTATGTCTTTATTTCTGGGCTGATGAGACATTACTTTTGTAATGGACAGTGTTATATGTTGACTATATAATATTGTGTAATTCTTTGTTTTACTGAGGCTCCATTTTGTGATCACTGGTGTTTAAAGGTGTCTCTGAACCCCATGCTATGAATGGTAAGCTTTATGTTATCTTTTGTTAGTAATAAACTGTTGTTATTACTTTTTCTGCAACACCTGTCTCTTAGGCATATTTTCTGCCATCTGGTTTAGATCCCTACCTATGAGGAAATTCCCCTTGTATCATTTCTGGTGACTGAAGCAGAACCAGACTGGAAAGAACCAAAACAGGGTCAAAGACAGTGTGCAAAGGTACGGGTATGAGAATAACAAAGGCACTTGAACCTACGCCCAACCATTTACCAAATACAGCCACTCTCCCCAACTTCCCACACCTTGAATGGAGGTGGGATTGATGAAGGTGCTTGAACCTATGCATCCCATTCTACAGTGGACCAGTCTGGTGGAGACCTTATCCCCAAGTATACACCTGTCTAATTGGAAGCACAGGGTGGATCGATATGCTGTGTGTCTACAGTTAGTACAGGAAAAAGGGAATCTCAATAATAATGGCCATTAGCACAGAACTGAAGTAAGTTGTCTCCAATTTCCTAATCTCTCATGCAGCCTGGGATGATTTTGCACTGGACGCAACATCACACAGTCACATACAGTATGTATGCACCCTGTATGTGGAGACCAAACCTATGGCTAAAAAGCAATGATCAAAAGTGTTTGATGGTTGCTATTCTATTTGCTGCCCTGCAGGCTGTAGAATTGAAGGTCTTAATTTTGAAAAAAGAGACTGGCTCCAAATCCCATGAAATGGGCAAGCAACAGAGGGAATTGGAGCAAGAAATTCAAAAGCTCCACAATGAATCCAAAAATGCAGTGTACTGTGCAGTGATGGAGAGAGAGAGAGAGAGAAGAAACTAGTTATATTGAAGGATGAATGAGAAAAGTTGCAGCAGGACAAGAAATTACATTTGAATGATCTGTTGACTAGGATGAATGATACGTGGCAGGCTGTGAATGAGGAACTGTATGATGAGTTAGGAAGGTGAAAAGAAGCATCAGATCAAGAAATTAAGGAAAATCTCAAAGTGAGGGCCACATACTGAGTTTTACAGGAACATGTTAGTAGGGGACAGTACAGTGTAAAGTTGAATAATCATGGAAAGTGTAGAGACAAGATGGCAAAGATTCATCATCAGTTAGAAATCCTGAGAAGTCATGTAAAAGCTTTCCTGTATGTTCCACCCATTGGGCTAGAGTCATTAGATGATAACACAGACAATGATAGAGAAACACAATATGGTGGTGATCCTTGGGATTCTGGGCCAAATTGGCCAAACCCACCACCACTAGCTCCTCTAAAGAAAGGGGATAGGGTGGAGACTGAACAAATGATCAATGCAGATATTGCATAGGCAGGTGTTTCTGCTTCCCAGTCAGAAGAGATCAAGAAAACTATGTCTGAGTTGCAGATAAAGGAGGTGGAAGAATAGTCCCTCGTTATTGGTGTGGCCAAAGCCATGGCTAAGGTGGTCATCAAGACCATGGGGATGGGGGACCACCCCCACCCCTCAGACTAATGCCCTCTAGTCAGCCCAAGCTGTCCAGGCCACAGCAGGCAAAGTGAGTTTCATAGGCCCAAATGATAATTTGAGTTGTCACTTAGAAAAGGTGCAGAGTCAGGGACAGATGCTTAGCCTTATGGTGGAGCAATAAGTGCAAGTCCTGAGACAAACTGTCAACCACATGATCTGGGTCAAATTGCCTGAGGTGGTAAGATGAGATAACTGCTCAGACTTCAATGAGGTGGTCTCCCACTTGCTGGGCAATCACAACCCCAGTTTGGCTGATGTAATGCTGGCTCAGCCAATCAAACAGTATGCCAAGGAAACTCCAGCACAGCATGATAGCTGCCTATGGCTGGCCTATCAGGTGGACAAGGATTTGGCACAAGAAGGAGAAAGTTGAGACTCCATCAAGTACAAAAACATGTTCCTTAAAAACATGGAACCATCTCTCCGTGAGAAAGTGGAAGCCTCAGTATTCCAAGGAAGGAGACATTTCAGACTATCCTGGATAGGGTTGAGTGAGCCTTTCAGATTTGCATCAGAGATATGAATTCCATGTCCAAGGTGGCAATAGTGAAGCACAAGACTGAGCCAACCACCCAATACATGTTGGAAGGAAAACCCAATGATTTCCAGTAAGTGAAGTCTTCCTATCAGAAGGGGGGTGGGCAAAATAAAAAACAGTGATTTCGACCCAAGTTGAATCAGCAGCAAGACTGGAAGGGCAATTATACTCAAAAACATTATACAGGCCCAGTTTACAAGGAACTGGCTGAGGAGAACCACCAGTTGGGGAGTTCCGAGCCAAAGTGCAATCTATGGCAATGGTAATGTCCACTTGCAAGCCCATGACAGCTGTCATCATGATGCCTCCTCGAAATGAAATCCAGGAGAGTGACCTAGTGACGATGGCTGAGTGGTAACTGTAACAGCATGACCAGCTCTCCCTATGCAGAAGTTGTTTAGCAGCTCTGAGAAGTAGATGCAGACCCTGCAAGTCTGTGGTTCCAGAAATAGATCAATCAAGAGGACAATGGATCAGACTGATGGTGTCAGACCCTGGTCCACATCATCACCACTTTGGTGACTGATGATAGTGGACGTCCCTGTGTAGAAGTGTTGGTAGGGGGACGCCAGCTTGACTTTCTTAAAGACACGGGCACAGTGTTGCATCAAAGAAACCCAAATCTTATTGCTGGTTGACAGGGAGGTCAATCTCTATGTAGACCTTCAAGGGAACTATGGTAATCACCATCGATCCAAACCTATACCAATAACTGTTATTACTCTCCAAACCATCCATTTCCTGAACCTAATGGTGTTACGTCATTACCAGAGCATTCTGAGAACTAACTTTCTTGCATGACATGTCTGTGTCATGGATCTGGTCAACAGATTATTGCTCCAAATATCTAGTCAATGCCATGTAGTTTGCATAGACTCATATGTAGTGTCAATGGCGTGTGATGCACCAGTGGAACCTGTGGGGGTGAAGGGACAGGTGATAGTGTTGGAGGCACCATGTGCCATGGCCACAATGCCGGCACTGCAGCAACAGATGAACAGCTGTAGGGATACATACCAAAACCGGGGTCCTGCCCAGACTGCATCTCCGTGTTCCTGTGGTGGGCCATGCTAATAAGGCACTGCTGTACTCCAGCCTCCCTGCACTTCAGGTCCTGCCAAGGGTGTGTAAGCTGGTGGATGATGCACCGAATCCCAGTAGCCGTTGCCATGCATGCAGAGATGGCCATTCAGACCCGCTCATGGTCAGCTGCACTGCTCCTGTGGCACCTAGGTGGCAGCAGCGTCTGGCTCCACTGCTGCACATAGTTAATGAGCATCACCTTCTCAAGAGGCATAAAGTTTGGCGCCCGGCCGCTGAGGCTGAGGGAGGAGCCTGAGGACATCTTGGCCTGTCTACTGCATGGCACCTCTAACTGGGGAAGGAATGGCACATGCATCACTACAGATGTTCACTGTGGCCGTGCAGACCACCCCTACCTATCATGCAAAACACTGGACACCAGCCGTGGGATATGGGTCAGTGCCAGGCCACAGGCCTGCAACCATGGCCCTACCCCCATGTGGCACCCCCGCGCCACTGCCATGCACAGCATGATGTGTGTGTATGACAAGCCGTGCCATGCAGGGGCTGGGCACACAGTGCTGTGCACAGTGAAAACAGTGCACCACCACCACGGCACCCGTCCCCTGCAGCAGGCATGCCACAGTACAGCACTGCACAGCATGGGTGCTGGGTGCCACTTGCAGCCCTGCCACACATTCACACCAGCACCAACATGTGGAGGTGCATATGGCCTCACTCACCAGGTGGACAAGGGGCTGACATAATGATGCCCGTGGGTGCTGGCATGGGGATGGACAGTTACATACCTGTGCTGTGCACCATGGAGTCCAAAGTGGGTATCACTGACCGGCCTGGAGCACTCCTGGATGGGGAAAGAACAGGACAGCATAAGCCTGTGACACAGTTGGGGACCCTGGAGCAGCTGGGGTGTGGCAGTGTGTACCTAACTGGTCCTGCGCAGTGGCACTGGAACCTACACAGGGGACAGATTGCAACATTGTCAGGTACACAGTTCTGGACAGGCAGTGGGAATGTGTGCATTGAACAATGCTGAATACTCAATAGAGTCCCGTTTATGTCCGCCGTCGAGCTATGGAGGGAATGGACATGGGCTAGTACACAGCAGGAAATGCCCCCATGGCCAGCAGCCTCTGGGTACTACAACCACCCCTCACCCCCACCCACTGCCACCATCCCACAGGCATGTACCTGTACAAGGCCCAGAAAAGCCCCCAGGATACCCTGCTGTGACCGCCCATGCACAGGGTGGGGTGATCGGGTGCGGTTGAGAAGGGTGTATCATGGGGGTGTGGCATAGGAACAGTGCCACACAGCCATCTGGGCAGGTGGCAGTGCATCTGTGTGAATGGCACAGGCAATGTCCTGTGGAGGCCATGTCCCACAAAGCCTGGGCCATGGCTGGTGGCACACGGCCCCGCCATGCAGGATGGATGGGTATGGTCTGCCACATGCTGCACACAGGCATTGATGGAGCTACAAAGGTGGATGATGTGGCATGACTGGACACTGCACACTGGCCTGTGGGTGGGCCAGTCCACCACTGCAGTGACACCCCCTCACCAAACAGATATGCCTCCCTGATGCACCAGCACAGTGATAGAGTGCCCGGGGAATGGTACCACCTGTATGTGCTGGTACAGGTGACAGGTTGGCAACACAACCGTGACACCTGTGACCACTACCAGATGCACTGTGCACCCATGATGTTGCCGCTGGCACACTGTCAGGGCACCTACTCCTACAACACTTGTGTACTGAACCTCACATACCGCACAGTCTGTGACACACTTATATGATCCTATGATACACCATGCCACCAGGTGTGCACTGCAGTACCCTGCAGGGGCCTACACAGTTAACAAAATGCATGCATGGCAGTATGTGTCCCGACCCCACCCAGCTGTGGCAGCACTGCACACCACATGCGGGCTGCCTGTGTGGCCCTGACTGAAACAGGCACAGCCCTGTACTGCAGGGACAGATGAGGAGAGTGAATATGGCCTTTGCAGTGCAAGAATGCCAGCATGTGCCATGGTCAGTACTGCTGGGAGGCCGAAGGGAATGGGGGCATACCCCCACATGCCCCTCAGCACAGGGGCCATCCCACCATATGCCCTGACCCAGGGCCCTAGCCCACCACCACCCCACATGGGCAGGATGCTGCACACACAGCCACTGTGCAGTGCCTGCTTGCTGCTGGCCAGGTGCCACATCCACTACACACCCATCACCGTTGTGCACAGTATGCATCCCACCAACATGGGTGCCACAGTGGTTTGGCCATGCAGAGCACTGCCTGGGGTGTTGTTCCCCCACCCCAAGAGTCACCATCCTGCAATAGCCCCAGGGCTGGGAGGGGGGCCATGTGACCTATCCAGTCGGGAACAGAGCCATAGGATGCCTGCCCCCACTGCAGGCATGAGGGAGGGCCTGTCTGGCCTAAATGCGTGGGTGAGTGTAGGACCACACAGGCACTATGTCACCAACCACATGTGGCAGGACCAGTACACTGCCCGCCACACAGTGGTGTGTGGCTGTACCATGCCCCCATGACCCTGCCCATCCCCCCACAAAACAGTCCCTGGTACTGTCCACAGCCATGGCACATATGTATCGGTTCCCCTTGCCAGCCACCATTGGGAGGGCCATGCATGCATGGCACCCAAACATGCCATGGTATGGGGAATGTACCTCTTCGCCCTGCACAGGTGCTTCCTGTGCCACACTGCAGACACCCATGCCACACACATCACCATCCTACAGGTGCAGCACGCCATAGGACAGACTGCCTGTCACTATGACTGTCACCCAGAGACAGGCATGCGGAACATGTACAGGGGTGCATCAAGTCAGTGCCGTATTGGCAATGCCAGCACCATGTCCCCCTCCATCCATGACAGCACCCATCCACCCAAATGCACCCCTTACCTCCCATGTATGACCGCTGTCAGATGTCCCCTCTATAGCCTACAGTGGGCATACATGTGATCCCCCCCTACACAACAGATGGCTGTACAGCGACAGCCAGCAGTGGCCTACAGGAACACAAACTATGCATCAGAGTGCTAATGCAATGTGCCTGATGGGATTCATCCCAGAATTCTAAAAGAACTAAGGGTAGAACTAGTGACACCACTGACTACCCTCCTTAACAAATCATGGGAGGCTGTGGTGGTACCCGAAGACTGGAGGAGGGCAGATGTGATTCCCCTTCACAAAAGTGGGAGCAAGGCAGAAGCAGGAAACTACAGACCTGTTAGTTTAACCTCAGTGGTAGGGAAAATGATGGCATCACTTCTGAAGGAAAGAATTGTTAAATATCTAGAGGCCAGAGGGGCACAGGACCCAAGGCAGCATGGATTCACAGCCAGAAGGTCATGCCAGACAAATCTGATAGATTTCTTTGACTGGGTGACCAAAGTAGTTGATCAGGGAGGGCTGTGGACATGGCCTACCTAGACTTCAGCAAGGCATTTGACACAGTCCCACAAAAGATTAATATACAAGTTAGCCAGCCTGGGAGTGGGTCCCAAGATGACAGCCTGGGTAAAGAATTGGCTGGAGAATAGGACACAGAGGTAATAGTAAATGGAGTCCCTCTGAAAAAAGGGGGGGGTTAGTAGTAGGGGTACATGAGAGTTCAGTATTAGGACCAGTCCTCGTCAATGTCTTTATAAGTGACATTGCAGAGGGACTGGAAGGAAAAATATGTCTCTTTGCAGATGACACAAAGATCTGCAACAGAGTTGATGCACAAGGTGGAGTGGAAAGGATGAGAAGGGACTTGGCAAGGTTAGAGGAATGGTCAAATGTATGGCAGCTTAGATTCAGTGCTAAGAAGTGCAAGGTAATGCACCTGGGAAACAAAAACCCAGGGGAAGAGTACACAATGGGGGTGAGATACTAACAACAACAAAAATGGAAAGGGACCTGGGGTAGTCATATCAGATGACCTAAAGGTGGGCAAGCAATGTGAGAGGGCAGCAAGAGGGCTGGGGAGATACTGGGATGCACAGGAGGCATCACCAGTGAAAACAGGAAGTTATTATCCCTCTACAGACAGCTAGTGAGACCCCATCTGGAGTATGAGTGCAGTTCTGGAGACCCAATCTCCATAAAGACATAGACAGGTTGGAAGCTGTCCAGAGGAGGGGCAACTAAAATGGTGCGGGTCTTCTGCACGAAGACATATGAAGAGACTTAAGGAGCTTAATATGTATAGCCTCGAGGAAAGGAGGAGAGAGGGACATGATAGAAACTTTCAAGTACCTCAAGGAATCAACAAAGTCCAAGAGGTAGCATCTTTCAAAAAGAGGTGTGCAAGAACAAGGGGCACAATTTGAAGATAGAAGGGAGGCGGTCAGAGGTAATTTAAGGAAGTATTTTTCACAGAGAGGTGGTGGATGTATGGAATGGCCTTCCAGAGGAGGTTGTGGAGTCACAAACAGTGGTGGAATTCAAGCATGCATGGGACAGTCATAAGGCAATTCTAGGGGGTGGGTGTAACATAGAAACATAGACTTTGACGGCAGATCAGGACTGCTAGGCCCATCTAGTCTGCCCATTTCCCTACCTACAGGATAGGCCGCAGATCCTAGTTAACCAACAGCCTATTTCTTCCTACCCCCCACAAGAATTGCCTTATGTCTGTCCCATGCATTCTTGAATTCTCCCACAGTTTTAGACCCCACAACCTCCTCAGGAAGGCTGTTCCATGCATCCACTACCCTCTCTGTGAAATAATACTTCCTCACATTGCCCCTGAACCGCCCTCCTTCTATCTTTAAAGGGTAGGAAGAAGTAGGCTGCTGGTTAACTAGGATCTGCAGCTTATCCATCAGGTAGGGAAATGGGCAGACTGGGTGGGCCAAGCGGTCCCTATCTGCCGTCAAATTCTATGTTTCTGTGTTTCTATGAACAGCATATGGGACATGACAGGCACCCCACATGGCTGTACAAAACTGTCTACAGTGTGGATGCTTGCCTACACCCCTGTACATGTCTGCTACAGTACAACAGTGGCCTGTGCCCCACAGCAGGGTGTTACATGACTGTAATAGGTAAGTAGCATTGTGCTCATACTGATCCACATACACTGTGAAACTGCATAACACCTGCCTCACTGTGTTCAGCAAACATAACACTTCTAGAATCCCTATATAAATGCTCCCTTACAGTTAGTATTGTCCCAAGGTAACACCCGCTAACCACGTATATACTACCCTGCCATGGTGTTGTTGGTTACAGTACTCCACATGCAGGCCATGGGTCCCACAGTGTGACAGACACTGTACAATGAATGGGCTACAAATGGCACAGAGGTATGCATACCTGTCCCAGTTCCTACTTCCAGTCATAGATGTAGTAAGGAGATGTGGGGGGGGGGTTGCTGTGGCCCAGTACTCACCAGTCTGCTGAGGATCTGTCACTCTCCTGGTCTGACTGGCTCTGTAGATATGCAGCTCACTCCAACACCCAGGTCTGCAATGCTACCCCTACACAGTGTCTGGGCCTATCGACTCGCACCCGCACGTGTCCCACATGCTTTTCGCACGTGGATCATATATTGCGTATTGCAGATTCGCATTTCTGGTGTGCTAGACGGCAATCGCGAGGTGCATAACCACTGTGTGGCATGGCAATTGCACTGTCTGGATGCGGCCTGCATGATGTCCTGCATGTGCATTCTGAGGCCACAACCCAGTTGCAGAATCGGTGTAGGAGGCCCTGCCTCTCTGGTACTTGTGCCTGCAGGACTCCGTGTGTGTGTGTGTGTGTGTGTGTATGTACCCAAGTGGGGGCATGGCAGGTGAGTGCCTACTGGCCGTAGCATTCAAGGAGCAGTGTTACACCGGGGGCACACCCTACCCAACATGGTCCCAGTAAGTCCCTAGCACTGCAGTGATACAATGATGACACAGCATAGGGTTAGGGTGCAAACATGTTTATTCAGACAGTGCTCATTACACACATGTGCACATTGCCCAGTGCTTACCATGGTTCCACCCAACACACATGCCCCACACTCACCCATGCACACAGTCATGCATATATACACACTCACGCACACCCTTGTGCCCACACAGTGCCCCTCATGGACATGAGTCCCCTGCCATGCATATAGCTCAACACACCCATTGCAACCCCACCCACCAGGTCCCAAACTGCACAGGTTACCTAGGTGACTCACAGCCGACTGCCATGAGCATGCCATCCTCGCACTGACCCCTCTGGTGCTGGGTGCTGGGCTGTGGGGGAACCTGCTGTTCTGGTGGGCTGGGCGGTGCCCTGGCAGACAACACCAGGCATCACACCCTGTGGGCCTGTGTGTGCCCCCACAGGTGGGCTGCTAGGCCTTCGCCCACGCAAGCCTACCTGCCTATGAGCCACATGTGGCAGAGGCTGTGCCGGGACTGCACAGTGTGTTCCTTTGTCCCGTGCTGAGCACCTCAGGCCCTGTGTAACCTGTGGGACACCCTCCTCAGTGTGCCTGCCCCCCTGTGTGTGCCTCCCATGACTGAGCCTGTACCTGTGGAACTGTGTGTGGTGCTCGGCCTAGCCTGTGCCTGTGTTGCTGGCACACCTGTGTGTGCCAGTGATGTCACACCCTGGTGATGTCCTGTGCCCAGGTCAGTGTGGGTGGAGCCAGGCTGTGCGTGCAACACCAGCAGCATGATTGGCGGGTGGGTTGGTACTGATACCTGGGTTTGGGGTGGGGGAAGGGGTTCCACTGGCTCCAGTGGCTGTGTCTGGGTGCTGGACTGAGTGGTGGCTGGGGTGCCATCCACTGGGCCAGGCCTTGCAGGTGCTGCAGAGGCAGCAGTGCACATGCTATGGCCTGCATGGCAGTGGCCATGTTTGTATTCTGGCACTGCTCGTGTTTTCCAGGCCTGTGCTGAGATGGTCCATGATGACCGTCTGGCATTCAGCACAGTGTCAGATGTCCTGTGTAGCATCCCCCAGGCCAGACAGGCATACCGCTGTGTCTCCTGTGAATGTCTGCAGGGCAGCAATGATGCTGGTGAGCTGCAGCTCCATGCAGGTGTGGTGCTCCTGCATCCCCTGCCAGATATTTGCAAGCTCCTGCCTGTAGTCCCCCTGGCCAGCCAGCACCGACTGGCATTAGTCCCCAATGTAGGCTGGTGGGGACTGCTGGGCCTGCAGTCTCCAGACGGCTTCATCCAACTTGTACTCAAATTCACGTGTGCTCAGTGGGCTGAGCAGCCCTATGGCAGTGGCCTCTTCTGCCTGCTGGTCTTGGTCCAACACCTCCCGGCCAAACACTGGCATCTGCACCGCCTCCACAGATGTGGTGGCATGACTGGTGGTGTCCTTAGTGGTCCCCTCCTGTTCTCACGGTGATCCAGCTGCATACCCCTCACTGCTGTCCACCACCTCTTCAGACATGGGACTGTCACCATCCCCACTACCCTCAGGATCAGACATCTGCTCCAGTGCTCCCGCCACAGGTGTGATGGTGGCAGGGCTGCCTGCAGCGTCCGTTGGGCTGTCGTCATCATCCAGCACCGTACTGGTGGCCTGGGCCATGCCAGCTCCTTACCGGCCCTGTCACTGCTGCTCTCACCCTCTGGCTCTGCTGGGGCCACCTGCACCAGCTGCCACTGCACCTGTTAAGTGGGAAGCATGTTAGTGTGTCCCTTCAGCACAGTGTGCCCTCACCTGCCTGAGCACTGTTTCCCTCACTGGTCTGCGTCAGTGTGGTGCTCTGGCATTGTACCCACCTTACCCCTGTGATGTCCCACCTAGTGTATGCCTCCACTGTACATGCATCCTACACTGATGGCATGGACCCTCACCATTGCTGCCCTTTCTGTGCTTTCCAGCCTGGTATGGCCATCCCTGCTGTCCCACGGTCACCCAGTACAGCTCCCCACTACACAGTGGCACCATGCACGGGCACAGCCATGGGGCCTCACTGCTCTGCAGGGGCTTGCACCCCTGGGTGCCTGCACTTGCCATGCCAGCCTTGCACAACCCCTACGGCACTTGCCTGCAGTCAGCAGGCACTGGGAAGGTGGCATATGCCCCATCCCTACCGCCCAGCACATGCCTGTGCATGGCCTTCTCCTCCTATGCACACAGTGCAGGTGACGACATCCCATGGTGCAGCCCAGACCATCCCTCAGTATGCCCCCCACAACAGTTCACAGAGCAGGACACAGCAACACCCAGTGCAGCCCAGCCCATCCCTCATCATGCCCCTCCAACAGTTCACAGTGCATGCCACAGCAACACCTAGTGCAGCCCATCCCAGCCCTCAGCATGCCACTCCAACAGCTCACAGTGCAGGCCACAGCAACACACAGTGCAGCCCAGCCCATCCCTCAGCATGCCCCCCACAACAGTTCACAGTGCAGGCCACAGCAACACCCAGTGCAGCTCAGCCCATCCCTCGGCATGCCCCTCCAACAGTTCACAGTGCAGGACACAGCAACACACAGTGCAGCCCAGCCCATCCCTCAGTATGCCCCCCACAACAGTTCACAGTGCAGGCCACAGCAACACCCAGTGCAGCCCAGCCCATCCCTCGGCATGCCCTCCCCAACAGCTCACAGTGCATGCCACAGCAATACTCAGTGCAGCCCAGCCCATCCCTCGGCATGCCCCTCCAACAGTTCACAGTGCAGGCCACAGCAACACCCAGTGCAGCTCAGCCCATCCCTCGGCATGCCCCTCCAACAGTTCACAGTGCAGGACACAGCAACACACAGTGCAGCCCAGCCCATCCCTCAGTATGCCCCCCACAACAGTTCACAGTGCAGGCCACAGCAACACCCAGTGCAGCTCAGCCCATCCCTCGGCATGCCCCTCCAACAGTTCACAGTGCAGGACACAGCAACACACAGTGCAGCCCAGCCCAGCCCTCGGCATGCCCCCCACAATAGCTCACAGTGCAGGCCACAGCAACACCCAGTGCAGCTCAGCCCATCCCTCGGCATGCCCCTTCAACAGTTCACAGTGCAGGCCACAGCAACACCTAGTGCAGCCCATCCCAGCCCTCAGCATGCCCCACCAGTAGCTCACAGTGCAGGCCACAGCAATACTCAGTGCAGCCCAGCCCAACAGTTCACAGTGCAGGACACAGCAACTCCCAGTGCAGCCCATCCCAGCCCTCAGCATGCCCCACCAACAGCTCACAGTGCAGGCCACAGCAATACTCAGTGCAGCCCAGCCCATCCTCGGCATGCCCCCCAACAGTTCACAGTGCAGGACACAGCAACACCCAGTGTAGCCCATCCCAGCCCTCAGCATGCCCCACCAACAGCTCACAGTGTAGGACACAGCAACACACAGTGCAGCCCAGCCCATCCCTCGGCATGCCCCCCCAACAGTTCACAGTGCAGGACACAGGAACACTCAGTGCGGCCCAACCCATCCCTTGGCATGCGGCATGCCCCTACCCCAATAGTTCACAGTGCATGCCACAGCAACACCTAGTGCAGCCCAGCCCAGCCCTCAGCATGCCCCCCAACAGTTCACAGTGCAGGCCACAGCAACACTCAGTTCAGCCCAGCCCATCCCTCGGCATGCCCCACCCCTTCCAGATTTGTGGTCCTGTGCCATCCCATCTACAGTTCACCATGGGTCTTTCCTTTGCACTGCTGCACATGTCAGCTGCACACATACCCATCCCTAGCATGCCCCTCACCAATTTCTGGTTTTCTAGACCCACTCACTGGCCAGCTGTGGCCATGTGGCAGTCCTGTGGCATGCCTCCCCACCATTTCATCTGCCTACACAGTGCCTCCCCACTCCTCCCATCTATGCAGCTGTTTTGTGCGCAGTTGCCCTATCTGGCCTGTTGCATACATTGCTGGATGTTTGTCCCTACCTGTGGCAGTCAGCTCTCTGTCTGTGTCCAGCTGTATGACACCAGCGATGCTTTGCTGGCTGAAATGTACCACTATCCTTCTTTCGATAGTGCTGAGTGGCTCCTGCTGGATGGGTCTGCCCCCTGTGCCCTGTGCCTATTCTGCGCCAGCTTGTGCTTGACCAGGTGCTTGAGTTTGTTCCATTTTTTCTGCACATCCCTCACTGCCCTGCACTGTGTAGTGATGGCATTGACCCTGCATGCCACCCTGTCTCAAGCCTTCTTCCTTTTTTTCCCCCTCTTTTTGGCGTCCCCTCCACAGCCCATGAGGAGTGCATGGTGGCAGTCAATCAGTTCTACCAGGGTGTTCACCTCCTCATGGCCAAGGTTTCTCTTCCATCTTTGCCATTCTGTTGCAGCTTGTGCCATTACTGAGGTGTATCTGCTGGTGTATGTTGGGTCGCCACTGCATGTTGTGCACTTTTATGTGGTGTATCTTGTGTGTCATGACTTACACAGTTGCGTTTCACGTATTCTCGCATGTTCCAGAATCGCACGTATCTCGCATGTCGCAATTGCTGTTGCATATCTTTATGCATGTGTGTTTCTTGCATCAGGCATATTTATCTTTCTAGAATAAGGCCCAGAGTGTCCATTGATGCGTGGATCAGCCAACTAAAATACAACTTCTTGCAAACCCACCTGTGTGCTGCATAACATATGGGTCAGGCCCAGCAGCAATCCAAAATGTATTTTGACAGAAATGTCAAAGGAGTGGATTTGCAGGTAGGGGACTAGTTAATGGTTTTCAACTTTATCGCACCCACTTATTCCTTTCCAAGTAAATGGATGGGCCCTTATGACATCATCAACAAACTGAGCCCCGCTGCCTACCAGGTTCAGCTTACCCACTGGAAGAAACCAGTAGACAAGTGGTTCCATGCAAACCAACTAAAGTTGTATAAAGACGATTAAGCCTCCTTACCCCACACCTGGGGGAGAATACTCTATTCTGTAAGATCTTTATTTTCTCTTCACAGGAAAATGCAACAACTTCCTGCTGATCCTGTACCTGATGCCCAGCATGCTAGCAGGCACACCCTCCTCCAATGAGATGTACAGAAGGCCCTCCTCCATGCTTTACACCATTTGCATAAGCGATACTTTTCCAAGTTATCAGTCCCCATTACCCCTACAACCACCTAAAGGTGTAGCTATTGCAGTCCCATCTAAAGTTGTTACTGTCCAAGAAAGCAAGGATACCTACCTCAATGCCTAAGTTGTTCCTCCTGACCAGTCCTTATTATAGACTGAGTAGAAAATGAGCAGCAATGAACAACGAATCCCAGTGGTCAGTCTTTCCAAAGGAACTTTCCAAGGCTGGCCCAATACCCAAATTTTCCATAGTGGTACCCTTTCTACAAGACAAGCCCAACCGCAACACACTGCTTTATATAATTTAACAGCCATTATGAACCCTGATTTTTGCACTAGATTTTCTGATAACGTTGCTAGACAATATGGTTCCAACCATTCTATTGGGTATCCTATGAGAATACTGAAGCTAAGGGTCCAGACACTCATGACCCCGGCTTCAGTATACCAAAATGTGGGATGCCCGACATGATTGCCCGATAGTGAAATTGCTGCTGGGTGAAATTGTATTTCACCTTGTGAAATGCTAGGTTACACCTGCAGAACATGGTTCCACCTGGTGTAACCTTGTGAGGGCAGAGGAGTGAGGTGCTGGTCGAGCTGCTCCCTAGCATGGAGCACTAATGCTCCTGCAGCTCAGCCAGCAGGTTTTTGGGGACTGTGGTCTCTTCCCAGAAGGGGAACATTTTGCAAAATCTTTTTAGCATCCCGCATAACTTTACCACCAACTCTGATGTCCACTCTACCATGGAGTTGGTTATATTAGTTAAGGGGGTGCAGGGGAAAAAAACCCTGCATGACACAAGTTGCCATCTGGATTATGAAGTTTGGTATCCCAGCCTCGGTATAATGTAGGTCAGGAGACCAAATTTCGTGAATACATAAGTATTCCTTCTATTGCTACCACTGCACTTTTTCTTATAGTTGTTCAACCATCCCAAGATGACCGATTACAATGCCCTTTGCAGGAACCAGGTTCAGCAAGTCAACTGGTTGCCCCATAACTACCGGGTACTCTTGTTAATAATGTACAGTTTGTACATATTCCAGTGGTGCTTAACCTCACACTGGAATATGGCTGAGTTTGGTCATTGTTCTCTAACAAATGCATCAAAATTTCACTCTATGTTGTTGGATTTAATGTTTGTCTTTCAACATGCAACCAAGACCTTATAGCAGAGCCCCACAATATGGAACACTTAGATGTCTTCTGCACACCTACAAAGCATGCCTTCACAGATGTAGTGGGAGTAACTGATGCAGGCCTGGTGGGCGTATGAATGTCAAGTTTGGAATCATGCTGATTTGACAAAAATTAAGAGCCAAGCCATATATTTTAAAAGTGGTTTAGGCCTAAATATCATGTAGCCCATGCTGCATGATATACATGGCCTCTCACAAGAGGAATGTTTTACAGTTTACAACATACATGACATTACACGCTTCTTTAATGTGACTCAGAATAAGTTAAGTGAACTGAATTTTCAAAACAATAAAGAAGCAGAACAGCTTCTCATAGGCAGGGAGATTATTTGCTCAGAATATGGTTCCTATGCTATCACTACCATCACCAATCTCTTCCAGGATCTGGAATAAGGTAGAATTCCAGTTTTAATCCATGATAAACATATGACCAAATGGTATTGCCCTCATTATCATACCTTATCATGTACTACTAAATGTATGCAGAGAACTGTTGCTTTTTCTTTAGCTAACGATAGGAATTTAGGTTTTGTTACACCTCATCCTAATAGTGGTCCCTCTTACAACAAAAAACAATGTACTATGAAGGACATTATTTTAGTGACTTTTACTGTTTCACTGTCAGTCTTTGATCCAAAGACTGCAATGTTCAACAAACTTGCTGCACTTCACTCTGTGGGTCAACTAGAGGAATGCATCTATTGTGAAAGGAATGACTGACCTCTACCACTGGTGTTCATCCTGAAGTTGACACCTGGATTGCACCTCATACAGACTGTTGTGCTAAAAAGGGATGTTACTATTTACATAGATATTGTGTTTTTGATGTTATCAAACCTGTCTGTGGCTATGTGCCTAATTCATTAGATTGGTCATTTACACTTGACAATGACGTCTTGGTAAATAACACTGATTCCTGCTCAGCTAGTAACACCACAAATCACTGGATGGCAAGGCAGCTGCTAAGCCATGCAGTACCCATCGAAATGATCTTCAATGCCTCTCCAGCAGCATCACCAACTCATTGTTCGCCTGCCCGCTCCCACTCACAAAGTGGTGAATTCCTCACATTTGTGTAACCTACAACTCTGATGGACTACATTGAGCCATAACAAACCACAAAACACTTGCATATGGTTCATTAACCTGTGATATTACCATGCCTAATTTCTGTTTTGTACCACATCAGAGTACTGTCATTGGTCATATGGTTTGCACCCCTGTTCCCTGTCCCAGAACTAGATTAAATTTATAGTGATCCTGACACTGAACGCTGCCTTTCAATACTTACCAGTATTTAACATGCACATTGACCCTTTAACATTGAACTTAAAAACTCTTTTAAATAGGAAAGATACTCATTTTTTCCACATCAGTAATTATATTACTAAAGTTGGTGATTCTCTTAATGCTCTTTTCTCATGATGGTGACCTTAGTATTGCCCTTTCTAATACCTGGTTGGAATTTACTTTCAAAGGTTTTGTTACTTTAAGAGTGTTTCCAATTCTGTTTCACTTTGTTCTGCCTTAGGCGTATCCTCAAACAACATAAGGAGCAACTCAAGGTTCTCTATACTGCTCGTGCAGCTGGTTTGTAACAAGATACCTTTTGCACTCAGTTACTTACCCTATTTAGTTATGCCTATTATTCAAGCAGCAAGGGGGTATTATGTAGATATGCCTGCCCTGTAGCCCAATTATATACCATCATTTATTATTTAAGAAATATATTGTAATGCTCACAGCAAGGCTTTACAGCTACTGTTATACATATTTGTAGATTTGTGGTCTTAGTGCACCACCTAGTGATGAGAGTCAGAATAGACTTGTAAGTGTAACTTCTAAAGGGCTCCATTGTTACCTTATAGTGAGTAGTCAGCAGAGTTACTTATGTTTGTATACGTGCAGAAACTATAAGATTTGGGTGAGAGACGTCCACTATAATAGCCAAGAGTATGTCTTTTTTCTGAGCTGATGCGCCATTACTTTGGTAACAGACAGTGTTATCTTGACTGTATAATATTGTGCAATTCTTTGTTTCACCGATTCTCTATTTGATGATCACCATTGTTCAGAGGTGAACCCCGTACTGTGTATGGGAAGCTTTGTGTTATCTTTGGATAGTAATAAACTCAGTACAACCTCATTTATTTGAATTTGCTGGCAGACAACAACATTGTTTGGATATATGGGCTTTGGATAAGTGAAGGAACTTTACATTTAAGTCTGTTAAGCTGGGCGACACATCACAGTTTCAGATAACTGAGAATTTTGAATAATTGAGGGTCGAATAACTGGAGTTTTTTTGTACTGTTATTACTTTTTCTACAATACCTGTCTCATGGTCATATTTTCTGCCATCTGGTCTAGATCTCTGCCTAGAAAGAAATATCCCTCACAATAAAAAAAAAGGAAAAAACTATTGGAATATAACACATACAACTGGTTAAATAAATTAAAACGTTAATGGAGGAAAATGACTTAAAGGATACCTAAACCAGCTTTTTATGCTCTTTTTTAAATGGCTCCACAAGCCTGTAAAGGAGAAGCTGTTGTTTACATTTATGTTGAAACTGCATTTATTAAAGTAGGATACATGCAGTTTCATAGCATTTGAAAATTGCAAACACAGAGGGCCAGATATTCAAAGTGTAGCTCAGGGTGAAAATCTGTTGCACTGGACTAGCACCGAATTTGCCCCCGACCGCTGTATTTAAAAGGACTTTTTAGCGCCAGCGCTTAGGTGTTAGTGCCGACACTAAATTATAATGTATGCAAGTGAGACATCAGGGGAGGGTCCCTGAATGTTGTCGCACTGGCATATTCAAAGGTATAGCGCCGCGCTACAGGCATTAGCGCAACCTGTAGTGCAGCACTGAGAAAAGGCCAGCAGTAATGTGCAGTGGTAATGTGGTGACAGTGGCCCCCCAAGCACGTATCCCGACCCCCTTTAAAATATATATACATATTCCCTGGTAGTCTAGTGGTTCCCCACCCATGCATGTATCCCATCCCGTTCACATATAAAATGACATTTTCCTGGAGTCTAGGTCCCCCACCCCCATACACATATCTAACCCCATTCACATATAAACTTACATTTTTCTCGGTAGTTCAGTGGTCCACCCACTCCCCAATGCAAGAATCTAGATTCTTATGCAATCTCTATCAGCCTTTTTCCTGGTAGTCTAGTCCCCCCACCCAGCAGTAACACTCTGCTGATCCCAAAACAGTGCAAGACAGAGCCAGTGACCAGCTCAGCCTCTCTCATCACCATGGCCGGCTGCCGCGCTGAGGGAAGGAGAGTTCCTTCCTATCTCAGTAGGCAGCCAGCCATGGTGGTGAGAGGAAGGCTGAGCCGGTCACCAGCTCTGTTCTCGGATTGTTTTGGGATCAGCTGGATGTCACTACCAGGTGGGGGGACCGCTAGACTACCAGGGAAAGGTTTTGATAGAGATTTGCAAAGGGATCAGGATACGTGCATCAGGATGGGGGAACCACTAGACTACCAGGGAAAATGTAATTATTTTATGTGAACAGGGGTCAGGATATGTGAGTGGGGGTGGGGGGATCACTAGACTACCAGGGAAAATGTAATTTTATATGTGAACGGGGTCGGATGTGCGTGGGGTGGGGGACCACTGACTACCAGGAAATATGTATAAATATGGAAATGGGGTCAGAATATGTGCTTTGGGGTGGGGGACCACTAGACTACCAGGGAAAATTGTATTTTTATACGGAACGGGTCAGGATATGTGCGTAAGGTGGGGGGGACTACTAGACTACCAGGGAAAAGTTATTTATTTCATTTTCAATGGGGGTTGGGAGCTGTGCTTGGGGACCACTGGAACATGAGGGTGTCAGTGTGTTTTGAGGCTACGTGGGGTCGGGGATCATGCAGACCTGACTGACACTAGCCTAGCAGGGTGTCACAGACACACACACTGGAACAGGGACCATGACAGCAGAAAAGGACTGCCTGGCCCAGCCAGTCTGTCCTTTTCCCTATCCACTGGATATGCTGCATATCCTAGTGATGCTACAGCCTATGGCCTCCCGCCCCCACCAGGTTTGTCTTATGCCTGTCCCATGCATTGAATCTCCCCCACTGTGTTTCACCCACTACTGCAGTGGGGTACCTATGTTATTGGGGTAGGCAGCTTCCAGGTCATGTCTGGCCATGGGCAGTGTGTCTGTTTAGTCATCGATCTGTATATGTATGTATATATAAAGGTCCTGCTTGCATAGCTGCATGGGTGTGTTGTATGCACTGACTGTGCCTGCCAGCACACAGTTCCTGTGCTTCAAGTGAGTACTTCCATTCTGACCAACAGGGGATGCTGTGGGTATGCCTTGGCCTGCAGCATCCAGCCTGTACTTCCATTCTGACCAAGCGGTGGAGCTGTGTGCACCATGCAGTAGCACCAGGCAAACTGCATGCTGCTGTATGCAAAGCAGCATGTAATGAGATGCAAATGTGCCTGTTTGCCCATGGATTACCAAAGTACACTCATTTGCATGGGAGCTTTGAATATAGCTCCCCTTTGCCCCCAGGTAACCAGTTTGCACCAAGGTAATGTGTTAGCACTGTGCAATCATGTTAGCACTGGGCAAACCTCACTTCAGCATAGCACACTAAGCACAGTTCTGCAGTGTGTGGCTCACATTGTTGTTTGCAGTCATATATCTCTACTGGCCCTGATTTTCAGGGATGTCCCTGATTTTACCTCAAACCTTTACTCTGTCCCTCCTACAAATTGTGTTTCCATGACCAAACAGCGGGGGTTGTAAGCATAACATAATGTCAGACAATGTTACAGACGTCTTCTTCCTCAGAAAATGCATTTTCCACTACACTACTTATTCTACCAGCTTCCTGAGTGGATATTACCAATTGTTAAGGTGTGTCCCTGATTTTAAACCTTTACCCCTGAATTTTTTTTAAGTCTTGTCCCTGATTTATGAGGCAGGAGGTTGAGAGGTGTGTTTGCAGTAGATGTGAGACAGCTCTGTACAATCTCACACAATGCTCTCCACCTGCAACACTGGCTTGCTACAGAGTCTAATGAGCTGCAGTTGCAGTTTGCACTTCCCTGTTCCCTATTCAGTGCTGTCTTATTCCCAGGCTATTTTTGTCTTGCACTCCCAGACCAGTTTGCCTGACATCCTTAGACTGCTATATTACGCAGGACTAGCACCAGGCTATTCCTTTTGAATATAGCTTGCTTTGTGCTCTGGGCTAAGTTTGCCTGCCGGGCAGTGCTGATTTAGCCCCCCCGGGGCAAAGTTTTGAATATCTGGCCTAGACTCTCCTCATTCAAAAATCCTGCTCTAAGAATTCTAAGATGGCTGCTTTGATCATATCAATCATGACAGAGATGCCAGCTGTGCAGATGTATTTTAGCTTTATTAATCATATTCAAATGTGAATAACTTTAAAATGAAAAAGGATAATGTGTTACTGTAAACATGGACATTTTTCAGCACAGAAATATTTACGAAATGAGCAGTGTTTAATTTATAGATACTATTTAGTTTTTTTTTTGAAAATAGCAAAAAAGCAGCAGCAAATTCAATTGTTCATCACTTTTTCAACAAACAAATGCCAATAACTTTAAAACAAAAAAATGACAGCATGTTATTGTGAGCATAATATTTGCTCAGCACAAAAATTTCTATACAGTTAGTGGAGTTTCATTTATATATACCTTTTAGTTTTTTTTTTAATTAGCAAAAACAACAGAAAATTACTTGTTTTTCTGCAGCAACCACATGCAAATAGCTTTCAAAAGAAAAAACAATAGCATGGTTCTCTGAGCAAAAAAGTTGTTCAGCAAAAAAGTAGCTATCTAATGAGTGGTGTTTCATTTATAGACACCTTTTAGATTTTTTTTTTTTTATAATCAGAAACAAATGGAATAAAATTCATTTTTTGTTTGACTTTTTTGGAGGTATGGCATAATGTAATATGCTACCTCCCTACTGGAAATATTGTTAATACTTTTTGTTCTCGTGCCCTCCTCCAATTAAACAAACTGCAGTTTGCTTTTTAAATATTTCCCACCTCCTGCCTTCCAAACAGGGAGAGGGTGGTGCAAACGCGTTGTATGCTTACTGTTTCCAATTCTGTCTTCCCCTGCTCTGTCAATGCTGCCTTACTGTGGCAGTGTGAACCACAGATTCTCGTATTCCCACTTTACATTATCAGGCAAAGTGATTGTGGTTACACAGCATTTCTCATGCAGTTACCCACTGACACTCCTTTTTCTTCCTTGCATTTACTCAATGCACATGAAAACTGCATTCTCCATACTACCCAGAGCTACATCTCGCTCTGCTGCTGTTTCATTTTTTTGGTTTCATTTTGTGTCATTCAGCTGTGTGCCATTTAAGTCAGAATGTTACCTCTGTTTCCAGACAAGGAAGCCAGGTGCCTGGTGCTCTTCAGTGCAGCCACCTGCTGACTCTCCCAGATCCTTACTTAGCATGCTCTTTCATGGCAGCATAGGTGCCTTCAGCACATAAGTTAAGACATCCACACTTCCCAGGTGGCTGTTGGCACTCAGCTGCACCTTGTACTTCACAATTCACCTCACAACTCACCTGGAGCAAGCAGTAATTTAGCAATACTGCAAAGCTTGTCATGTGTTATTGCTTACTTACAATTTACAATGTGATCCTATAAGAATTTTATATTACACTTTCCATGTTGCTGAAGCTACTAGGCTGCACCTCATGCCTCATAATCTACCTGGGCCATGCAGAAATGCAGCCTTGCAGCACACCCTGCCATGTGGTATTGATCACTTAAAATGTTTAATATAATCTTATTTAAATTATATACTGCACTTTCCTGGTAGTTGAAGGTACCCAGCTGTACTTCATATATCACAGCCTACCTGGGAAATACAGCAATCTAGTATTGTTGCACACCCTGCTGTGTGCTATTGTTTTCTTACAATTTGCACAGTAATCCTATGTGCATCATATATCGCACTTCCCAGGTGGCTGTAGGCATTCAGCAGTGCCTCTTGCCTCACAACCCACCTTGAGTGTGCAGTAATTTAACATGGCTTTACACAATAATTTAGAATGTGATCCTATGTGAATTGTTTACCTCACTTCCCAGTTGGTGTTCAAGTAATCATGCGTATTCATGGCTACAGAAAAGCCGGACAATAATGATATCAGTCTCTTATATGATTTGGAAAGAGCTGTATGTTGTTTGTCTTACCTGATAATGAATGTCTGTGCTTGCTTGTGTTGCCTTTCCCACTTTGGCTGCTGGACAGGGTGTGGAGTTAATGCTGAAAATACTAACATTGCATTTCCATACTTTCTAAGTTTTAATAGCAACTCAAACTTATGAATCAACAGAATTTTTGCAAAGAATGTACAAGGGATATGATACCCCCTACTTGAAATATTGTTGATATTTGTTGTTTGAGTGCTGATTGACCTGATGACATCATGCATGGTGAAACCATGAGTGATGTCATCAAGTCAATCAGCACGATAACAGTAGGTATCAACAATATTTCCAGTAGGGAGGTAGCATATTCCATTTATGCCATACCTCCAAAAAAGTGAAAAAATAATTTTCTGCCATTTGTTGCTGACAATAGAAATTCTAAAAGATATCTCTAAATGGAACACCACTCATTTGGTAGATATTTTTGTGCCAAACAATTTTGTGCTGAAAGTACCATGCTATTATGTTTTGTTTTACAGCTATTTGCATTTGTTTGTTGCAAAAAGTAAACAAAAATTGATTTTCTGCTGTTTTTTGCTAATTAAAAAATCTAAAAGGTATAAATGAAACACCATTCATTTTATAGATGTTTTTGTGCTGAACAAATTTTGTGCTCGCAGTACCATGTTATCAGTTTTTTTTAAAGTTAGTTGAATTTGTTTGTTGAAAAGGTAACAAGAAATTTAATTTTCTGCAGCTTTTTCCTGAGAATTTAAAAAAAAAGTATCTTTGAATGAAACACCACTCATTTTGCAGATATGTTTTGTGCAGAACAAATTTTGTGTTCACAGTACTATACTATCATTTCTCTTTTTAAAGCTATTTGCATTTGAATATGGTTAGTGAAGCTAGAATATTGTACATCCACACAACTAGCACCTCTGTCATGATTGACATCATCAGAGCAGCCATCTTAGAATTCTTAGAGCAGGATTTGTGAATCAGGAAAGGTGGTGTTTACAATTTTCAAATGCTATGAAGCTACTTTTATAAATGCTGTTTCAGCAAAAATATAAACAGCCTCTCCTTCATAAGCCTATAGAGTAATTTAATGAAAAATAAAATGTGGAAAAAGAGGTGGCTTAGGTATCCTTTAACATGCATAACAAACTGGGTAAAAATAGTATCAATATAAATATGACATATGTTGGGTTTATAACAAACAGATTATTTGAAAAATCTAAGCAAATTGACATAATGGAGATAAAAAAAGTAAAAACTGCAAAATGGCTAGTGGCAATCACAAAGGAACATATACTTAAACCATATTTAAATATAATAAAAAACAATTGAATATAGAGCTATTCTGACTAAGTTTAGATTTTAAACTTTCCCAAGCAACGTATTAGAGGCCAGATTAAATAATAATGAAAATATCTCAAAGCTGTGTTACTGCATTCTATAGAAAAAGGAGGATCTTGAGCATATGTTATTAAGATGCTCATTGTACAATACTCAGAGGGCAAAATATTTAGGAAATTATATAGGACTTATGAATATTCCTTCAAGATATATACTGGATCTGCTATATAATGTTGAAAATGAAGAGATACTAAACAATCTGGCAAAATGTCTACTAGAAACAATCAATATTCAGAAACAAATAATTAACATGATAAAACCATAAATGGGCACCTGAGTTGACATGTCTTAAGGGCCTTCTGGAATTGTTTAGGTAATTATGTAACGGTATACTGTAATTATGTGCAACTACCAAACATGGAACTGATTCTATGTAAATTCATTGTAGTACTTAGGCCACTCTTTCATGAGGAAGTCTACTTTTATTAAAAATGATGTATGTATAAAAATATAAGGAACACACTGCTATTTATATTAGGACTCAGTGCGGTATAAGTACAATATGACATTAAATTCCAACAATTTATGAAGAAACAAGTTGTTTGAATTCAGAAAACACAAAAATCAGTGATGTACCTAATTTAAGTCCCAAAGTTCTCACTGTAAGTTGATTGGCCCGGATATTCAAACTGCGCCAGGCTGTGGCACAAGCCTGGGAGCAGCTCAACTTTGTTGTGCAGGGGTGTGGCCTGGGTGATATTCAATGGAGCTGCACTATGACGCAGCAGCTTTGAATAGTGCACCCTGGCCAGCCTCATTATGCATGGCGCAGTGGCACTGCACCAGCGCAAGTGGCCAGAGTGGAGCATGGAGATGCACTATGCAAGTGCCACTGCGCCATGCACAGCACCTGCGATATTCAAAAGAAGACATGCAAATGGGGCCATAATTTATGCAAGGCACACATAGGGCCATTTGCATGTCATTATCGCCCCATTTGCATCCTATTAAGCGTGCAGGTCGCGATCCCCGATGACTTGCACCTGGCACCCTGCCAGGTAGCAGCCATCGGGGACCGACATCCCCTGCAGCCCAATCGTGGGCATTTGTCTAAAAGAAACCCCCCCAATATCCCTGGTGGTCCAGTGGACTGCTATGTGCCCAATCATGGGCATCGGTATAATAAACCCCCCCTTCCAAAATCCCTGGTGGTCCAGTGGACCGATTGCTGTCTGATCGTGGGCATCTGTTAAAATCACACCTTCCCGTAATATCCCTGGTGGTCAGTGGACTGCACTCTGCCCGATCCGCGGCATTCATAAAACATAGAACAGTCCCTTACCTGGTGGTCTAGTGTACACACCCCACTCGAGTCCAACCGCCTTTTTCCCTCGGTCAGCCAGCGGGTGGCAGTACCTTACCCACCTGCCACCTGCCGGCTATCGACGACAGTCTGTAGGGCTGCACACCCATTGGCTGCCACTGTGAACCAACGGGCGCAGCCCAACCGAGCTGTCAGTCAGTAGGTGGCAGGCAGGAGGCGGGTGGGATGCTGCTGCCTGCCGGCTGACCAGAGGGAGCTGGGCAGTGGGGCCCAGTGGGGGGGTACACTAGACCACCAGGGTAAGAGGACTGTTCTATGTTTTACAGATGCCTGCTATTGGGCAGAGTGCTGTCCACTGGACCACCAGGGATATTGGCAGGAGTGTGTGATTTAAACAGATGCCTGTGACTGGGCACATAGGGGTTCACTAGACCACCAGGGATATTGGAGGGGGGTGTCTTTACATGGATGCCCATGATTGGGCAGGGGGGTGCCACCAGATGCAGCAGGAACTCTGGTGGCCACCTACAGGTGGCATCTGCCGTGTTGCACCCTGCAATGTGGCAGCTCACCTGTGGGTGGCCATCATTTGTTTCTTTTTTGGGGGGGCTTAACTTTGTGAGCGCACCATATTCAGGTAAGGGGAAGGGGTGCACCAGGACAACTTGGTCTGCCCCTTAAAGGGCAAACTCCATTGTCCCAGATTCCCCCCCTTTTCCCCCACAAAAGACACAGACCACTGTATGTTGTGCTCAGAATGGCAATCAGTTTATTATATATACCATGATTCCATTTCCATCTCATTTCTTTATTACTATATTTTTCTCCATTGCATTTTATTGCATCCATATATCCATTTCTGATCCTTGGTCCCCCAGGTGAAAACCTGGGTGCCTTCTTCTCCTCTCTTTCTATTAGGCAATGGTGAGCACTGAGACTGCTTTTATCCTTCAGCTCCTTCTTTCCATCCTCTTCCTTTTCTTCCCCTCCCCTCCCACCCTTTTCCATTAGCCAGTCTCCAGCTTGCATTGGATGGCTGGCTTTCCCAAAACTGGCTAGGAACTTCCCATTATCTCCCCTTCTCCCCTTTTTTATACTGTACCATTTGCATGTCTTCTCCATACCTCTATGAAGCCCATCATTTCTGTATTAAATATATCTATGGCTAGATCTGACAGGTGCACTCCATCTGACCTGTAGAAATCTTCTATCCAGTCTTCCACCCCCCCCACCATGTTACCTCCCCTCCCATTTTCTTTATCAATGTTCCTGCTCTCCAATTCATTTTTCTCCTAGCCCTGTCTAAAGCTCTATGGCTGTGCTCATGTCTCCAGACCCTTCTTGGGATTATGTCTGACCAGGCAAGGCATACCCCTGGCCACCATTGTTGGATTTTCTCTAAATCCCTTTTCACCTGCATACATGAGTCCACCCATGGTTTTCCCCAAATGTCATTGCCCCCTAGATGTAAGATAATTAGGTCCAGAACTGGCCACCGCTCTTTCATCTCTCTCAGGGTAGGAAGTAGCTGCACCCATCTCATCCCTCGGATGCCACATCAAATCAACCATCATTGTCTCACATCCTGGTATAACTGTTTTCCCCAGTTTTTTTTTTCTCCACTCGTTTTTCCGCCCAATAAATGTATGCGTGACCACAGATCCATATTTCCTTGATCCTCCCTTTTCCTATGGGAATTAAGCAAAATATATAATACTTAAAGCATGTTTTTGTCCACATCTGTAGTCCCCTATTTTCTTGCCCCCCCCTTTACGGTCTTGAACCTGAAACAAAATCAGATGACATGTTAGTCTCCGTACTGCAGTGCCTGAATATACCTTTTGTAACAGGCAGACCACCAGAACCCTTTTTCCAACATCTTGGTCACTGTCTCCCCTGCAGTTGCCCACTGTGATGCAACTCCTATCTGGAAAGAATGAGAGGAATAATTGCCTGGGTCCTCCCCCAGAAACTGCATGCCTTTCTTGACCATGGCTACAACCTGGTAACTGGTGACTCTTTTCCCATCCCAATGAATAAATAGACTCCCTGTTCTATATCCCCACTCTGCGGCATAAGCCCACAAAGCTTTTACTGTGCACACTGAGTCTTCCTTTCGAGACTTCAGGGTCACCGTGCAACCTGTCCCCTTTTGATGTGTCTTTGATTTCTTTATTAATAGGTGTATCTCCTTTGTTCCTCAACTTATACCTTCCCATTCCAGCCCCTCCTCCCCCCTCTTTTTTGCCATGCCCTACTGCTGCACTCACTCTCAAGGCCCCTCCAAACATTACCAGGTAAACTGTGTGAAACAACCATGCCTCGTCTTTTGATCTGCAGACTGCCGGCAATGCGCCTTTTAATTTTGCCAGCCAGTGTTCTCCTATGGGTCATCTACTATCCATAGGTCTTTGCTTCAGTCTTCCCCATCCTTGCATCATACTCCTGATCAACATGGACTTCATTGGGTCTCCCCATTTCTTAAGGCTGCAGATTAAGCTAATTCCTGCTAGGTATACCCCCATTGTGTTGTGAGCTGTGCCTCTCTCCCACTGATCCACTGTAAACTTCCCTAACTGTTCCTCTGTGATTGGCCCACTTACCTCCATGTGGTGCATTGCCCTGAAAATTTGGAACACCTGTCACGCCCATTCATAGGCTCTCAAAGTCCATGATGCCCATGAGCTGCAAAACAGCAGTTCTGCTCCCTCTCTCCAATGTCCCAGATGCTCGTTGGTACTCGTGTTTTCCGATTCTCTGCTGTTGGTGCCAGCATCCAGAAATGGTCCAGCTGCAGACAGGAAAGGCTGTCAGCTAGGGTGTTTTGTACCCCTTCTATGTGTTTTGCCTGGAATGACATGTTCAGTTGCAGGGCCCTTAAAACTAGCTGTCTCAACATCCCCATGATCTTGTTTGATCTGGCTCCCCTGTTATTTAAAACATCCACCACTGCCTTGTTGTCACACCAAAATGTGACCTTCTGGTTATGTAATTCCTCTCCCCACACCAGAGTACAAGTCCATATGGGCATGATTTCCAACAGTGTGATATCCCTGACTTTCCCAACTTCCACCCAATTTGCCACACATGGTTCCGCAAACCACTTTCCTTTCAAATAGCCTCCCATACCCAGCCCCCCTGCTGCATCTGTGTAGAGCTCCAGATCCGTAGTATACACCCTCTCATCTTGCCAAAAGGAACAGCCATTGTAAGTATTGAGGAACATCTCCCAGATCATAAAGTCATCTTTTACTCCCTTTGTTATGTCTACCCAGTGGTGTGGTTTTGTTACTCCTGCAGTTGCCCTTGCTAGTCATTTTGTGACAGCCCTACCCAGCCTGATTGCTCTGCATGCAAAGTTCAAATGTCCCATGACCTGTTGTACTTGTTTTAACTGCACCCTTCTCCTCCCTGTGACCCCTCTAATCAGCTCCTTTAACTTCACTACTTTGTTCTCTGGCAACCTAAAGAGTTCATTCCGGGCATCTATTTCTATGCCCAAGAACTCTAAAACCTTGCTGGGCCCTTCTGTTTTATCTGGAGCCAGCGGGACCCTTTACTGTCTGCACAAGTCTTGAAAGCTGGCTAAAATTTTTTCTGCCTCACTCTTCCCTTTACCTATTAACAGGAAATCATCTAAGTAGTGTATTACCACTTTATACCCACTCTGCTCCTGAAATATCCACTGTAAACAGGTGCTAAATGCCTCAAATGTCACACATGCTATGCAGCACCCCATGGGCATTGCCTTGTAAAAATAGTACTGTTCCCTAGTCTTGAAGCCCAGTAAGTCCCAATCTTCCCTCCTGACTGGAAGCAATCTGAATGCAGATTCTATGTCTGTTTTCGCCATCCAGGCATCCTTGGTTGCCTGGATGATCTGCACCGCCTCTTCTAATGTGACATAGCTCACTTTATTATGTTCCTCGCTTATGAAATCATTCGCTGACTCCCCCTCTGGAAATGACAGGTGGTGAATCACTCTATATTCCCCCTGTTGTTTTTTGGGAACTAACCCCAATGGAGATATTCTCATGTTTTGCAGCGGCTGTTTTGTGAACAGTCCTTCTACCCTACCCGCCACCTTTTCTTTTTCTGTTTGTCTTCTTAAGATGTCCTCTTTTCCCTTTACTGAACCCAGATTATTTGCCTCTCTTGCTTGCCTTGGGCCTTCACATTTTAATCGAAAGCCCGTCTTAAAACCTGCCCTAAGTGACTCTGCTATCTTCCTATCGGGATATTTCATTAACCACTTTTTTCCACACTGCCGTCTTGATGGGCGTACTTGCTGGTTGGACCTGATCCCTTGTCCTTTCCCCTTCATATTTAGTATACCCCCCTCTTTTGTCGCTTTCTGGTCCTCTGTATCTAGTAATTCTATCTCCCTCTGCCTGCATGCCCTCTACCCCTCTCCCGTTTACTCGAAGTCTGCCCTCGTATCCCTGTCCCTCCCAAAAAAACTGTTGGCCTGTGTCTTGCCCACTGAACCTTGTACCCCTTGCACCCATGTTGTTCTACATCTGCTCCCTGGGTATGACCCCCCACATTTTGAGCAGGCATGCCAAAAATAGCATTGAGGCCAGGAGCAGAATGCCCTGTTGTAGGCCCAACAACACCTCTGAGGTGCCCCTCCCCTTTTTCCCACCTCCCCTTCTGGTGTGGACTGGTCGGTTACATAATCCATCCACAGATCTAACTGTTTTGTATCCCATCTTACATCCCCATAAGCTGTCAACCTTTGCCGGAAGAATTCGTCATAATATATCCAGCCTACCCCTCCTTTTGCCTTTGCTTGCCTTATTATCAGGGAATAAGAGATCAATGGTATGCCCAGTTCAGGTTTCTTTTCCAGCACTATACCTGAATATGTTGAGAAACCTACAAACCATCCATCCCACGTCTATCCTTTGATAAACTTATCCCCCTCTTTTTTGGCCAACAAAACCACTGCTGCCACCATCTCACTCTTCCCTATGTTCTCAGTTTCCTCATATTTTGCTGCTGTCTTCTGGCTTACTAAAGCAAATATATCCACATATTCACCTTTCCAGATCTTCTCTTTCGTGGCTAATGGTACATGTTCCCCTATTCACATTCCCGGGCTTCCTATCTCCATCGTTGCTTTTACCGCCTTTTCTAGCCCTTTCTCCTCCCCTTCCATTGCCATTGAATCTGACCTAATCTCTGCCAGAGTGGACTGCATTTGGCCCAACCCCCTGTCCTGAGAGTTGCAATAATCTGACTTATGTACTCTTTAATGCTGTCTCCTACCACCTCATCTACTTTACCTGTGTCCTTGTTGGTTTCTAGCAGCCTGCTGGACTTGGGATGCTCTGAATTGTCCGATTGTACCATTGGCTGTAGTAGAGCTGGAGTGCTCGAGGGATCTGGTCTAGGTTCCACTGGGGAACCACAACCTAATCTTGGGGAGGTACTGATGGGCCAGGGACAGGGGGCTGCAGAGGTACTGGACTGGCTGCTCTGGGAGGTACCCCCAGAGGAGCCTGCACCCTAGTAGGGCTGCTGGGTCTCCCTGCTGGCCTCTTCCCATCACCCCTCTTTTCCTTTCGTCACCTTCTGTTTCTCCCCGGATCGCCCTGGCTCCCCACCTTCCGTCATCTACCACACTCTGTTGGCCTTCTCTGCAAGCTCCACTATGGCTTTGTATGCATCTTCTTTAGACGGCTTGCTCTTCCTCAGTACCATATCCTTATATTGGTCTGTGGAACTGTAGAGACACTGCCCAAAACCAAGAAAATTGAGAATCATGTTAAACACTGTATCCAAATGATGCCTGCGGTCTCTCCTCCCCTTTTTCTTAAACTGGCTATGTGTATGTGTCCTTCCGCGTGGTCTTATAGGCCGTTCATTCTCATTGCAGCCTTCTAGGCCTCTCGCTCTCCCCCCCGGTTCCCAGAAAACTGCAACCCATGCAGGCACCGGCCAGGCCTGTTGACCCTGCTTCCCCCCCATGTGGCCATCCTGACCTACTATTCCCATTTATTTTGTACCCTGTCCCTTCTCTCTCCATTCCTGTGCAACTGCTCAGTTGTGCCCTCTGTCCCCCTGCCACATGAATGCCTTACTTCGACCCCAACCTTATGCCCGCTGTCAGCTATTTGCCTGTTCTCTCCCCCCACGCAACCCCAACTCATCACCTCCGTGGCATGGCTCCCCTTGTACCTTCCTTCTGGTAGCTTCCACCAAGTCCCCTTACTCCCCTTTTGGACCCTTCTTATCTCTTTTGGCCTCGCTCTGAGGCAGATGTTGTCATGTCATGTGCCACCCAAGCTGGCTCCCCGCTTCCCTTGTATTAGTCCTTATTTTCTGGTCAGCAGTGACTGCCTTCCTGGCATCACATCAGTTTTCTACTCCTCGAAAACTATATCGGACCACCAAATGGTTCAATTACTCATAGACTTTGCCCTTAATATTCAGCAAGATAAACTTTGGAGGGTTAATAACCAGATTATAAAATCAGAAGATCAAATACAATATATACAATCCTTCATTTCTAATTTTATGGCAAATAACTCTCCATCAATGCCCAAAAGGGATATCTTATGGTGTGCAATTAAATGCGCTCTAAGGGGAGAGCTAATATGTTTGACAGTCAAACATAAAAAGCGAAGAGATCAAGCCCTTTCTTCTTTAATTGACCAGATTACATTGGCAGAAACAAATCTTTCAGCTCAGTCCCCTGATGTGGATTGGGAAAAAGCTGAATCCCTTAGAGCCCAGTACAATCACTTGCTGGCTGAAAAGGCAGAATTTCTCATGCTCAAATCTAAAATAACTTATTTTGATCAGGGGGAGACAGCAGAAAAACTATTAGCACTTAGAATAAGAGCTCAGGTCTCTGATAGAATAGTGACCTCCCTCCAATCACCTACTGGTACAGTTTTGACTTCACCCCAAGACATTTGTGAAAATTTTAAACTTTACTATGAGAGTTTATACACTCCCACTAACTTCTCCTTTTCCCAACAAATGTTGGATCTATATGTCACTGATGTTAAATTGCCAACACTTACGGAGGCACAATCCTCTATATTAAAGGCTCCAATAGAAATAAAAGAGGTACTAGAAGCTATTGATTCACTTACACTGGACAAATCTCTTGGTCCAGATGGGTTTTCATCTAATTTTTATAAGGCCCTAAAAGATACACTAGCACCTATTCTTTTAAATACCTTTCAATATTTTTATGAAAATGGTATTTCAGACAAATCCTTAACTCAAGCCATTATTGTAGTATTGCCCAAACCTGGGAAGGATCCCTCAGTTGTACATTATTATAGGCCTATTTCACTCATTAATGTGGATCTAAAAATTTTGGCCAAGATTTTGGCGTTAAGGCTGGGGTGGGTCTGGGACTCTCTAATTAGTGCAGAACAAGCAGGATTTGTTAAGGGACAACTTTCATCAGACCATCTCAGGAAATTGGCTTATTTATTTTCTGTGCCCAAGGATTCTTCCACATTGGCAGTTTTAGTTTCCTTGGATGCAGAAAAAGCTTTTGACAGAGTATCCTGGGAATACTTGTTTTCCCTACTTCCCTGATATAGTATCCCACCAGAGTTTCTCACTTGGGTCAAAATTTTGTATTCCTTTCCTTCTGCAAGAGTCCACTGTAATGGAATACTTTCCAAACCCTTTAATTTGAGTCAAGGCAATCATCAAGGATGTCCCCTCTCACCATATTTATTTAATTTATTTCTCGAACCACTTATTAGGAAACTTAATTCTTCACCCTCAATATCAGGGATTGCAATAGAGAAATCAGAATATAAACTTTCCGTATACACAGATGATATCTTATTACATATCTCATCTCCTTCACAATCCCTCCCAGCTGCACTTGAATTAATATCGCAGTTTAGTTTGATTTCCAATTACAAATTGAATCTGGACAAATCAGAAGTATTTCCTCTTAATCAGTATTTTCAGAAAGCAGAAATAATTAGACTGGGCCTACAATGGAAACCAGATAAACTTAAATATTTGGGAATTTTCCTTCATTCCTCTCCTAAAATAATGAAAAAGCTTAACCTTGATGCTACCCTAAATTACGTACAAGAGGATATTAAGTGTTGGTCCTTATTACCATTATCGCTTTGGGGTCGTATGAGTATAATAAAAATGAATGTGTTACCCCGTTTATTATACCAGTTGCAAATGTACAATTGGGACTTATCCAAATCTTGGATCATGCGGGTACATAAAATTATTAACTTTTTTATTAGCTTTTTTTTGTGAGCTGGGGAAAATCAAGAAGAGGCTATTGTAAACTTACACAGGCTAAAAGTGATGATGGTCTTCAGGCCCCCAATCTATATTTATATTACCTTACAATACACTTAACTAGACTCATGTATTGGATACTCCTGTCAGAGCACACATCTAACTCTATGTACTTCCCTCTCTGGCTTGGAATTGAGAAATCCTTGTGTGCACTGTACGATATGGGCCCAGAAGTCCTTCCCTTTCAGAATAAGAAAAATCTTCCAAACAAGTTGAGGGGATCCCCGCTTAATGCTCTTTTGGCTACACATTACCAACTTAACACCCTACTAAGGAGCAATGGGTATAAGGATATAACACAACCTCTTTTCAATAATCCTAATTTGTTAATCTCTTGTAAACCAATAAAACTTAATACTTTCTGGCCTAATATCGGGATTGAAAGAGTAGAGGAGTTAATTATTAATCAAAAACTGATGTGATTCCAGGAAGCCAATAGCCAATATCATTGGTCCACTACTCACATTTTTAAATATCTGCAGATTAGTCACATGCTAACACAGTATTTTGGTACTGGGGGGTGCACTACCCCCCTTCTAACTGTATTAACCCTGTATCTCAAGTTGGTTCTGTCTACTCACTTAATTTCATACACTTACAAATTCCTATAGACTATGCTTGCTGGGCTAGAAGGACAGAGATTTCACTGATGGGATCAATTTCATCCATCTTCTGATCCCCCTAGACGTTGGTTAAGAATTTGGAAACACCTATATAGATATATTAAGTGGGACAGATATAGATACATGCAATTCCAAATTGTACATAACATGTACTATACTCCAGTTAAATTATCTAAGATGGGTTTCCTGTAGTCTAATCTTTGTACCAAGTGCTCTCGAGCTGAAGGAGATTTGTTGCATATGTTATGGTCATGTGATAAAGTCTCTCCATTATGGAACAGTATTATGTCCCAACTGGATCCCCTATTAGCCCTTTCAGACAAATTTACCCCTGCAATTTGTATTTTAGGGGATTACACAACTCTCCAAGGCAAAACCCAAAGAGCACATATGGCGTTGATATCTGTTTGTGCCAAAAAAGTATTACTTAGACATTGGGTAGATGCCCTAATACCAACTTATACCAAATGGTATAAAGAAATTATGTTTGCTATACAGGCAGAATGGGTTATTGCAGGATTAACCCAAAAAATGGGAAAATACAAAAAGCTTTGGGATCCTTTTTATAACCTGTTACTAATCCAACCCAATAGAGTAACGGTTAATTCTAATGCCCCTCTATGATCTAACCTACACTTTTAATAGAATTTTCCATTGATATGTATTCATAACTGTCAAGACAATGTTTATGGCAGTGGAGGATAGGGAAGGAGGGGGATAGGAGAGGGAGGGGGACGGTAGGGGTGGATGGGGCAAAGGGGGTTACAGACATTAAATGTGATTATGTAATATCGTATGGGGACTGGAAGATCTGTTCAACAAACATATATATAATATTGTATGGTCTCCTGTATGTAAGATGTCTGTACCTATAAAAAATTAATAAAGTATACTTAATAAAAAAAAAGTTATAACTCTTTTTCTTTTACTTTGCTACCAGAGTTGCTTGTTTCTTACCTGACTATATCACAAACCTCTGTTCCTATTGATGTCAATCCGACGTGCTGCAGTTCAGAAATCAAAACTTCAGCAAAAAGTGGCTGAACCACTCCTGTGCAGTCCATTATGTACCTCCTTTAGCCCCTCCCCTTTCTGTTGCCTTCCTATTGTCCTGTCCTCTCGCTCCTCCCCTTCCCTTCCCCTCTCCCCTCTGAGCACACCATCTTCAGGATAGGGGAAGGGGTGCACCAGGACAACTTGGTCTGACCCTTAAAGGGAAAACTCCATTATTATGCACAGTATCTTCTGCAAAAACCAATGCTGATGGAGGACAGGAAAAGAAAGGATAAAAAGTGAGTGCAATAGTTTTGTTGTGAAAATGCATTTCAGCACCAGCTTCTTTTTTTGACATAAAAGGGTTTATTAAAATTTTCAGTTTATATAACATACATCATCTATAAAACAAGATACAAGGCAAATGCAATGGTGTAATTCACCATGGAGTTGATTATGTTCATTGTTTCTAGTATATAGAGCAGGGTATTTGCCATATCAGTTGCACTGCTAATATGGAAGTACCATGCATCCAATCACCAATACATAAGAAAAGCCACTATGCAACCAGTAAACAATCTCTTCTGAAATACAACACTGATAACTAAATCAGTTAATGTATGAAACCCCTTTGCACTCACCCAAAAACACAAGGTTAATAGACAGACCATAATGAAAGTGAATGATCTCTGTAGATATTAGAGGGTGGCCATAAATTATATAGCAGGTCACTATTAAAAGTAATATTTAATATTACTACTCTTACAATGCAGGGAGGCAGGGAACACATGTCATGCCACAGTTATGTTCCCAAATAGGAAATAAGGAGAAGGGGGGAGGGCAAGGTGGGGAAAAGTTAGGACATGAGAGGGAAATATTGCTAGTATCTCTGTAGAGATTCACAGAAACCTCAAAAGGGGCCTTGCCCTGTAGCCCACGAAGGTTGAAGTGGGGTCACTGCAGTGGTGATTAACCTCTGTGGGAGCCTAGGAGTCATTTGCTGGGTTCCTTAGTTAGCACCCGAGATCTGAGAGTATTTTGCCAGTTTAGCCATAGCAGAGCAGGCCAGTTGCTTATTTTCTAGCAGTGACTATTAGTCGGATCTCCAGTCCTCAGCAATTGGAGTATCTGGTTTCCTCCATCTATGTAATATAAGGCATTTTGCAGCCAACAAGGTTTCATTGACCCAAACAAGCTGAGAAGGGGTAAAAGTCGAGTTTCAGGGTGTGTTATGCAGGAGGAAATATGGTGGGTCTTCACTAGAGGAATAGGTACCAAGGTGCAAAATATGCTCCAAATACTCTCCCAGTATTGGTCCAGTACTGGACAGTATCACTTGATGTGTGTCAGAGTGGTCTGGAGGAGGAACATCTCCAACAATCACTAAGATCCAGGATATAATGCAGTAGATAGCTTGTGAGGTCCTGTAGGCACTGTCTTGGCCAGTAGTTCATGATTTGCACTATAGCCGGGCCTTGACGCAGAGTCCCAGGTGTCTTGAGGTTGGATCACAACCATTTCCCTTTTCCATTTCTCCTTAGGTTCTGTTGTAACCTCGAGGGCTATGTACCTGTCTCTGAATTTACTAAGGTGGCTATCCAAGGGACTGGGCCGGGCACATTTCACCAATAGAGTGAACTGAACCCTCAACATTTTTCTTAGTTGGAAATATTGCCAGAATGACAAGGGATCATTTTGCATGGTTTGGGATGGTGGCAAAAGTATGAAACACTCAAGTGACTTCATCATATAAATCAGCAATGATAAGGATTCCTTCATGCTTTCCATGACTCCACTTTATAGGTGTATTTTTAATCTGAAGGCAAGGGTTGTGCCAGAGTGAGCAAACGGTAGGTGGTCCAGTTATACAGCTTAGGAATTATAAGAATTTAGAAAATGAGCTTTTTATTTGGAATCTGATTGGGTGGTACCCATTCTACAGGGGTACATTAACTTTCAATAGATGCTCACCAAATAAAAAGACCCAGCCCAAATGTGCCTAATGCCCAGCCAAATATCCTTGTGCCCAGCCTGCTTCATCACTGGCTGAAGCACTGGGCACACAATTTCAAATTGCCGCCATTTTTTTTGATTGGGTTACTGAGACAGAGTGTGAGTGAGAGCCCCCTCACCCCACCTTACACACAATCCTTAGACCATTCAGCATCCTGCAATTAAAAAGAAATTCATGGCACTGTACTTATAAAGCAATAAAAACAACTGGTTTTTTTTGTTGCTTACTTTCTTTTCACATGTGGACCGATCATGGAGTGCGAGAGTTTCCCAACAGTCCTTTTCAACTGCACTAGTATGCCCCTGTAGAAAAAGCTTTGTATTTTAAATTACATGTTTAGATGGCATTTTTAAGTCCATTGCCACATCCTACACTTACTCAATAACCAATCACTGTCTATAACGGAGATCATGCTCAGAACTCCTTACCGCATCTTGGCATCAGAGCGAGCATTCAGGTCTTCTGAGTATCATGCCTGAATCCACTTAGAGATAAATCAGTCCCTGGTCCACTCCGATCCTAGTTCTGTATTCTAGTTATATCCCCCATCAGATAGCTCTGAAAAAAGTCAGTCCATGCATTGCTGTCAAATGGAAACTGACAACAACAAGGAAACACCGGTGAGTCTGCTTTGGGGAGGATGTCAGAGCAAGATGAAACACTGAGACAGCCCCAACACATAAGCCACAACCCTGCCCACCACCAGTGAAGTGCAGGGTTCAGAAAAAAAGGGAAAGAAAGAAACCACGTCGTTTTTAATATTCCGGTTGCAGGCTTAGTTTCTTTACTTCTCAGTCCAGGTCTGGTATCTGTACCTCGCAGTCACATGAAACCTAGTAAATCAAATATATAGGCAAAAATATGCATAATACTGTTAAACAACAGATATTCAAAGTACACTGAACAATGTCATAACAGACAATTTCAAAATAACTCCTGTGAGTGTCCGGGGTGGGACCAGCTCAAAAACTAACAAGTGTGGAGGGTTCATTAACACAAAAGTCCCTATCTTTAAAAAAAAAAAGCACATCATTTAAATTAAGGCAGAGGGACTATTTTGTTTCAATAAAATTTCAAAAATAAGAGTTTTAACACTTAAACATAGAAAAATATATTTTTTTCAAACACATAAAATACAGTGGCCTATTTTCTAAGTGCAATAATATCTTCCAGGGTGGGCAGCATGGGCAGCGTTGGGCCTCATTACACCCCTAGGTGGTCCGGTATTGCCCAATACAGCCCACCCTGTCTGGTATTATTGCCTGCTTGGTGCAGGCCAATAAAGTCTAGGGTATACAATGAGATATTGCCTTATCTAGGTTCCAGTTAGGGAGTACTAATTATTCGGAGGGTACTGGTACCCAGTTCTGGGACATTTCAATAGAAATCCAGCAAGTTAAGCAGTTTAAAAGTTTGGGTTTATAGCAAAAGATTGCTTGTTGCATAACCATGTACATGTGGAAGAAGCATACTGTATCTAGTAGTCCAAGGCCTCCCTCCAACCAGTGACGTAGTGTTTACCATTTAATTTTAAGGGGCCTTACCATCCCAGCTGAAGGCTGTTAGGTTAGTTTTTAGGCTTTGAAATAAGAAGTGGGGGGCAGGCAACTTGGCAAGAATATACTGTAAGGTGGGCATAGTAGTAACTTCTACAGCATATAACTTCTTCATAGAGAGCATAGCATGTTCCTACTTCTTATCGTCTACTTTATCCTGCATAACCAGGACATTTGCAGACACTGTGTCTTTAACAGTAGATTTGAATTTTATTCTCAAACAGATCATACCTTTGAGCAACCACTGGTAGCTACAGTCAGAAAGACCATAGTGGTATAATGTGCACTTAAAAGTGGCACTTGAGATTTAGTGTCTTTCAGTTTGAATCTAGAGTCTGATGAATTATCAGCAATTAGAGACTGCTGGGTAGTGATAGAGGCAGGGATGTCCATGGAGAATAGAGTGATATCATCAGCAAATAATGCCACTATTTGCAAAGCTCCCCCTTCCCACTGAGTTCCCAAGAAAAGGAGGAGAGATACTCTGTCTCTGGGCAAGAGGTTCTATAGGCAAAACAAACAAATAGGGGAGAAGACATCCCTGCCTTGTCCCATGCCTTAATACAAAACTAGGAGAAATCTTTAAATCAGTCAATATCTTTGCAGTAGGATTACTAAACAGCAGTCTCACACAGTCAGTAAAGGAAGGTGCAAACCCAAGATGGTGCACAGCATCAGATAGGGAATTCCACTCCACTATCTGTCAAGTGTCTCCTCTGCATCTAGAGACAGGGTGGCAGTGAGCACCTGATGTGACCTAATGTCCCATATGTTGTCTAGCAGTCTGTGAGTGTTGTCAGATCCTATCCAACCTAGGCCAAGCTCATCTGGTCTGAATGTATCAGTGTGACCACTATTTCCCCTATCCTCCTAGCCAGCACCTTGGTGTAGATCCGTTTGTCTGCATTAATATGGGATGTGGAAAAACTGAACACATAATCCTGCCTTTTCCCTTTTTTGATGTTAAGGAAATCAGGGCCTCATAAAGGGATGAGGAATGTCTGGTAAGGCCCCTTGCCTTGTTAAAGACCAGGAGCCAGGAGGGGAGAAAATGGTAAAAGTCTGAAGGAAAACTGTCCAAACCTGATGATTTGTCCATTGACATGGAATATATGGCTGCTGCAACTTCTTCAGTGGAAGTAATCTCAAATTATGTTTATTTGGGAATTGCATTTGATGCAAACTGACTGTGGAATACATGTTTTCACATGATATTGGAATAATTAAAAAAAACAATACTGGGTGTTACAAGATTTAACTACAGATTTTGAGGGTCAACGATTAGAGCTTTGGTTCAGGCAATTAAGGCCAAGTTTCAGGCATAACTTCTTTATGGTGCAGAAATTTGGGAGAACAAAGTTAAAAATAAGTTAGCAATACCATTGTTTAAGATGTTGAGAAGTGTTATGGGACTGGGCCCTTATTGCCCTGCTGCTTATGTAAGAGCTGAATTATTATTTGTATTATCATTATTATTATTATTACTATCATTAATATTGAATTGTGTTGACCTGGTAAGACCACTGAGACTAGAAGTCCCTTTTTCAAAGGCAACCCTTGGGTGGGATACTGATGGTAACCAACTGAAACGGAATCATCTTAAGCTGTTCGTGGTGTTTCTAGTGACTAGGGAAAATTTGGCCAGGACTCAGGGAAATTTCCCCTACTCATTTCGAGAAGTGCCATGGGATCTTTAATGTCCACCTGAACAACCACCAGGACAGGCAGACTGGACCTCGGTTTAACATCTCATTCAAAAGACAGCACCTCAGGAGTGTAGCACCCCCCCCCCCATGCTGCAATACAGTGTCAGTATTGGGATATTAAGCTAAGTAGCTGGTGTGGGGATAGAACCCACAGACTTCTGATCTCCTTGCATCGGAGGCGAGTATGCTACCTGCTGAGCCACTGAATTAGGCATAACTATTATAAATGCACTAATTGACACAATAAGAATAAACATTTGGTTGAGATTACTTTAATTATATTACCTTAATATATGGATATGCAATTTAATAGTACACTAAAGCATACAAAAAAATCTCGGTAATAGTACCGGACAGCAAGTAATAATACTATCAGTCACCAATGATAATACCACAGTTTAAAAGTGATAATACTATCATTCACAGTTGAATGATAGTATTATCATAGAAACCACACAGTGCAAGCTCTTCAATACTGCCCGCTGTGCAGCACAAGACATGCCAAACTGAAACTGCGCCACACAGAAAATTCAAATGGCTGTTCTGTGTCTTGAAAACCTTAATGGAAATTTCATTTGTTTCCTGTACAAAAAATGTGACTATCTAAATCCATAAGCACAGCAGAAGACAGGCTTCCTCGTATCCAAGAACAGGAGAACATAAACACTATAAAAAAAACAATTTTGTTCTCTGTCTCCTCAACACCTACCTCAGCAGCACCGATGAGTCCAGGGAAATTGAAAATAGAAAATGATTTCTGAACTAGACCCTATTTTGGCAGACTTTGTCTTTCAATTAAAAAAACAGGACAGCTCAGAGTATGAGCCAACTACAATTCAAGGAGTGTTGACAAGTGTAGACAGACACTTAATTAAACAAAACTACTCAGCTTCAATATTTCAAGGTCCGGCAGGGTCATTCAAACAAACACATGACATTTTACTTGCCAAACAAAAGTACTTAAAAAAATGGGTCTCAGAAACTGACCAAGGCAAGTGCAACCCCTGTCAGAGGCAGACATCAACCTTCTTTACAACACAGGGACACCAGGCTCCCAGTCTCCTACTTCCTTACTGTACATGATTTTTTTAACATTGGATTACACTTCTCATTAAGAACCAATGAACAGTACCAATTAAGATGGGGAGACATAATTCCAGGGACTGATTCTGAAGGCAAACAATATTTAGAGAACCACAAATAACAAACGAAAACCAGAACTGGGGTCAGTGTCAGGGACATACAGTCAGTAGCTCCACAAATGTATGAAAATGACCAAAACACAGACAGAGACCCCATCACAGTATACAAAAAGTATACCAGTCACAAACCACCTAAAATGCTGCAAGCAGATTCTCCATTTTACCTAGCACCAAATACCAGACTAATGCCAACCAGTTACTGGTATTGGTGCATGACAATCAGAGAAAACAAAATTAAATCAATTATGAAGCTCCTCCAAAAGTCAGTTGGAATATCAGCTGAAAAATGAATGAGAAACCACTCCACGAGGAAAACTGCCATACAAATGTTAGTAGACTCAAATATCCCCCCAACAGATGTTGAACAGCTCTCCGGCCACAAGAACATCCAGATTATAAATTCATACAGCACCTTATCTGAGCAGAAGTAGAAATGAATGTGCTCCATCCTGTCTTGCAATCCCCAGCAGCCATCCACCTCTTGGGCGCAGCAGCAAACAGAGAAAGAATTGTACTCTGACAGTCAAGAAACCCCACCAGTTACACACAGCATTCAATCCAACATGCAAGAAAAGCCAATGACTTCTTCCACGGAGCACCAGGAAATTACATCACACAATAGATTAAATAGTACAAGCTCCCAAATCTCTGCAACCTCTGGAAACATATTCAGGTGTCATTGCTCTTTTTTTGGTGACATCTCCATCAACATATGTAACTCTCCACAGCCACCCAGGAAACGCTGCTATGTTATTTATTCAGACAGTGACACAGAATAGATACCAAAAACCAAAAAAAATAACTTTCTGTTGCCACAGTCATTGGTGCAGAAACATTTGTCACAAATCATTGGCACTTCAAGTAAAAATACTGCTTTCATTATTTTCCATGTTTGGACAGTTCTACTCTTCTTCACAGCATTCACAATACATTCAACACAGCATCACCAGACCCACCTGATGAACTGTGAGCTACTAAAGGTAAGAAACAGAAAGTTGTATCCATATATTAAAAAAAAAACAATGGATGGTTTAGAGTATGTTACCGGTCAGAATACCGTCTCGAGGTTGAGGACATGTAAGAACCTCTTGAGCTTTGCTCTCGAGGTTCTTTCATGTCCTGAACCTCTCGATTGTATTACTGACCAGTAATAAATTCCAAACAATCCATTATTTTCTTTTTTGTCCACACTTTTGAGCCATTGTTTATTACAAAAGGAAAGCTGGTATGAATTAGGGTACAGTTATAATTTCTTGTACACATCAGTAATGACCCTGTTAAGCAGGTACAAGTTATTGACTCTTGAGATATGCATAGGTAAGAGAATCATATTAAGTAGTTAATATAATAAATATATAGCTAAAAAGATCAATAATATTTGGAATGAGTAAGCTCTAAAAAAGATAAATGAAACATCATACTCAAGTTGGTTGGCAAAAAGTAATTACTTCTTTGGATTTAAATCATATCTGAACCTTTTGACAGAGCCTGAATTGCGAAGAAATTTTATAAGATACAAATGTGAATGATTCCCCAGTAATGTATTGCAATTTTGTCATAATAAAACAACTATTGAGTTTGAAAAGTGTACCTGCTTGGCAGAAGGAATTGAGAATTTACTCTATGTAACGTGGAAATTTACATGGTATGTAAAAGAAATAACCTATTAGTTGGGTCCTTTTTGAACCCAGTGTATACATTAGATCTCATAACTCTGGCATGTATATTAATGCATACCAGAGATTCTTGAGGCATTGAAAGGCTGGTTAAATGTTTTATGGCAATAAGCAAGGTCAAGAAAAGGCTGTTAATTAATCAACTTTAACGTATAACTAAGTATTAACAATGTACAACATGGTTATTTAGTGTATCTGACTATGAAATGAAATGCTCTATGAAGTTAGGCACATACTGAGAAGGATAGATGGATATGTATTTCATTATAGTTATTATTTTAAAGTGAAAATGTATTAGAAAAGCATGTTACTTAAATAAGTGCAACAAATATTAATTCTATTTATTTTAATTGGTTAAAGGCAATTTAGCCAAACAGTAAAGAATTTTGATGATGCATCTTGAGTGGCAAAAGAGGTAGTTAGTCAGGTGCTGACTTGTTCAGGCACTTGCCAATGTTAACCCAAGTAAAAAGTGTCATCCTAGGGACACCACTAATTTTCTTGGGAGATCTGACCATGGTGCTTTGGGTAGTGTGTAACAGTGGAATGGATGGGGTGTTGTCTGGACCTTGACAAAATGTCCACTTGAATCCCTATTTCATTACCTCAGAAGGATTATCCTTAATAATCCATGGTCTTGTAGTCATTAAATCCATACCAGACCACCAGCAGTGGCTAGAACATGCTGTCAGCTATCCAAAGAAGGGCTTCTTTCACCTGAGACCTCAGGACTGATTTTGTTTGAAGCTGATCAAATTATCTTAGAAGCCTCTATCAGCCTGACAATATCAAGCAGGGTGCGTCTCATCCCCTTGGACATGATTGAAAAAATGTTTGAGCAGCTCTTACAAGGGATGGCAGAAAAAAAATATCAGTCTCGACAAATTCACAAACCATTACAGCCCTAGATCAACAGCTGGAAGTTATCAAAAACAAAACCAAAGAAATGGAAGAAAACTTCTCAATCATTTCAGCGCAACAAAGGGAACAAGCCACAATCACAAGACAAATACAAGAAAAAGTGAATGACCTGCAGAATCAGGGATGGTGGAAAGACTTACATTTCATAGATTTCCCAGAAAAAGTAGAATTTGCCAACACAGTGCTTTATCAAGCATGCATCACTTGCCCTGTTCAAACTTTAAGGTAATCCCAGGTTCAAGAGTGAGAGAGCCCACAGAAGTCTGGCACCAACACCATGGAGAAGAGAACACCCAAGGCTGATACTAGCATGATTCCGCTGTTTCCTGGTAAAAGAGCTTATACCATGAAAATATAAAAATGTTAATATCTAAATCCATTAAAGCGACAACTTCGAGGTGTGCCCCCACCAAAAAAAAAAAACACTCAGTGTCGGACATGCAAAATTTCACCTGTAGACATTGTTGGTGTTGCTGTGCTGCATTTTGACAACTTGAATATTGATGTGGTTTGGCAGAACCATAAAGGAGTACATCCTCAGGAGAGCCAGAGAATTGGGCTCCCTGGAAGAGCAGGGCCATCCAATTATCATATTTAAGGACTTCTCTAAAGACTTCACTCTTCACAGATGGGCTTATACTGCTGTCAGACACCAACCCCACGAGCGTGGAGTACAGTTTACTTTGCAATATCCTGCTGCATTAAGATTTACGAAGAATGGACCCTTGCTCATCTTCAGCTCTCTGGAGGCAGCTCAGGACTACATTGACACATGTTTCTTTTACTTCCAACTGACAATCAAAATCTGTAGTTGAGGGAGTCAAGAATATGATTGCCACCCAGTCACTCAGCACCCTTGATTGACACTACCCCTTAACTTAAAAAAAACAAACTTGGAAAGCAGAACAACCTCAATCCAATGAAAATGATGAATGGATGACATTACAGAACCCAAAGGGAATGAACCGGGGAACCAACAAAAGCTACAAAGAGAGAAATGCTCAGCCAGTAAGCTCCTGAAGCAACAGTAGGAGTGAGAACTCTGAAGAAGACTGCTCATGCATGAGTGCCCTTTTCTCCCGCAATTGCTGTGCACTCCTCTTCATGAATATACTGGAAACTGGGACTGGTTCTACTACACAGCATGAGAATAAGACTAAAGCATTTAACCAGGAAATGTCTCCAACAACTCATGTGACCCCACCTCAGAACACAGATCATCAGAACTTTCATGGGTGAAGATCATTGCCACCACAGTCCCCCTCCCAGCATCACACAAATCTGAAGCAGAATGAAATTCTGTGAATACATCCAAGGCCCAAATAACAAGCCTGAACATGTTCCCACTTACTTTAACAGTCTCCAGTATCAGAATATAAGATCATAAGAATGGTGTTGACAGATGGTGACCATTTGATCCATCTAGTCTGCCAAAGATGGCTTACCCCTCCCTATTATTTGTTCCAGTCAAGATGTCCACATTGTCCCATGCTAGATTAAATTATCTTACTCCCTTAGCTGCCACCACCTGTGCTGGCTGGCTGTTCCATGGGTCTATCACCCTCTCTCTCCGTGAAGAAATACTTTCTATAGTTGCTCCTGAACTTGCCTCCCACCAGATGTAAGTTGTGCCCCCGTGCCCAAGTTCCTTTGTTCATTTGGAAGAGATTCTCCATCTTGTTTATTTGAATGTTTCTGTCATATCTCATCTATTTCTTCTCTGTTCTAGTGAGTACAATTTTAGTACCTTGAGCCTAGTTTCGTATGTCTCATGGTGCAGCCTTTGTACCATTTAGTAGCTATTCTCTGCAATGTCAGTTGTTTGTCTTTGTCCTTTTCAGTTGTGGCCTCAGAACTGGACACATTACTCCAGGTGTGGCCTTACCAAGGATCTATAAAGTTGCAGATTAACTCTTACTTTCTGCTTGTAATGCCCCTACCAATACATCCGAGGATTCCACTTGCTCTCTGTGCAAATTGGTGACACTGTTTTGTGACTTTGAAGTCATTGCTGATGAGTACACAGGTCCCTGTCCATCTTTATCATTTCCAATTGGTACCCATCCAGAGTGTACTTTACCCCTAGGTTTCGGTTTCCCAGGTGCATGTCCTTACGTTTCTTGGTTTTCATTTTATTTCAGTTCTTTTTCTAGCACCAGTGCACCAAGGTTTCTCTCAGAGGTGCCCACCTGATTCTCAGCCTCTACTGTTTCCCATTGTGATGCTCCCACAGATTTCCCTCCATCAGGAGATTTTCTAGCACCTCTGATCACCCCTTGAGGCAGAGGCTGCCTCAACTAGCTGGAGGTGTCTGTCTGAGATGGAGGGTCCATCTACTTGCTGGGGTCAGCCATGGGTTGTCTGTGTGGGCATCCAGTGTTGGGGGTGTGAGGGAGTACCCTAAGGCCCTCGTTGCCTCCTAGCTGTGCCGTGGTGTTTTTCTTGTAGTTATATCCCTCTCCCCCTCCCCCTCCCCCATGCAGAGCCTGAGCATGAACTGATGCCAGGGATGTCCTTTGCAGCTCTGCTCCCTCTAGTGCAGCCCTGGGCATTGCAGTGCCTCCAGTCTTCACTGGGGGACACTGAGATGCTGGGCAGTCCCCTGGCACCCTCCCCAAGAGAGGCAAGCAGTTCACTGTATGTGTGATCCTCTCTTTCCCCTGCCAACTCCTGATGGCCTGGGCTTATTCCTGAACCTGAGTTGGCAGTGTGGCGCAAGGTGTGGTGTCCAGTGCCTCAACTCTCAGTGCCACCAGACCGACCCTTGGTGTTAAATTTTAATTGCCCATGTTTTGACAGTTCCTCTAGTTTTCTAATGTCAGCAACCATGCTTATGGTCCCCTCCTGTCTATCCACCCCTATTGAAGAGCTTTGTAAGTGTCTGCAAATAGGCACATCCTCTCTCTTCAATTCTTCTGTGATGTCACTGATGAAGATATTGAAAAGGATTGGTCCCTGCCCTGACCTCTGTGGTACACCGCTGGTCACTTCTCTTGTGAAAAGCCCCATTGACCAACTTAGTCAATTCCTAACCCAGTTAACTATCTTATGCACTAACCACACCTGCACTAGTTTGTTTCCCAGTCTCCTGTGGGGGATGGTGTCAAAGGCTTTGCTGAAGTCTAGGTACACTATATCAATTGCATCTCCCTGGTCTATAGTTTTGGTAACCCAGTCAAAAAAATGAGTCAAGTTTGTTTGACATGATCAACCTGCCATGAAGCCATGTTATTTAGGGTCTAGTTTTTCATTTTCTCTCAGGTATTCCACTGTTTTCTCTTTTAGTGGTGCCTCCATACTTTTTCCCACTATAGAAGTTAGGCTGACTGGATGATACTTTCTGGTATCCTCTCTGCTTCCTCCCTTGTGCAAGAGCACTACTGTTGCTGTTCTTCAGTCCTGAGGTACTGTGCCACTCTTCAGTGACTTACTGAATAGTTCTGATAATGGTGCAGCAATTTCATCCTGTAGCTCCTTCAATGCCCTTTTTTTACAATATTTCTTTATTTGTTTTTTTCATATATACAGTATGACAAAACATTTATACAAATAAAAAAGAGAAAAAAGAAAGGTTAAACAGACATATACAGACTACATACATTTATCACCATGTGAAATTTCTCTCCAGTTAACATAGAACTTCAATTAATATAGCAATAATACATACTCATCCATCTAATCTTAAAACAGGTCGAAGGATACGAGTGATTTCAACCCAGTTAATATAGCGTTCTACATAATTATTTTCCATTTCTTTAATTTCTAAACAGACTTTCTCCAGTTTTAAGTTCTCCTTAAATTTAAAAATTCATTGGTTATAATTCCAATACCCTATTTCTACCCAGTTCCATTTCTCTAAGATCTGTCTTTTAAGTACCATAGCAGCCAGGGCACACATCTTCATATCTTTCCTAGATAAAGTATTTAGATTATCTCTATTTAAAATATAAAAATCTGGGGCAAACACCAATTTTTTATTAAGAATACCTTCTAGTTTCCCATGAAGCTGTTGCCACTATTTCAAAACTTTTGGGCAAAACCAAAACATATGCCCATGGCTGCCAATACCCACACATAAGCACCAACGAAATCCAACAGCCCTTCCCTGGATAGCAGAAAACCTTTAAGGAGTAAAATATGCCCATTCTATTGTTTTATATTGAATACTTTTATTTTTGGCATATGTAAATATTTTATTAGCATCCATTCTAACTTTAAGCCATTCTCTATAAGAGAAGGTTTGTTTTAAATCTAATTGCCATTTATCTTTTGTCAAAATTATTCTTTTTTTTAATACCCATCCTGTTTTCCAATTCAAAGAAAGATCTATATAGTTGGGCAATTATACTATTCTGTTTATTCAGTCCAAAATTGAAATATAAATCCATGTTATAAAATGGATCTAGATTCTTTTTTAAGCCTATAAATTGTCTTTTAAGTAAAGAATATAACCACCGGTTATCTTTTAAATACTGAATATAGAGTAATTTTTTGAATGACTCATAAGAGATAATTGCTATTGCATTGTGGAAAGGAGGAGTAGGAGTTTGAAGAAGGCTGTGCAATAGCTACTTAAAGTCTCTTTTTGAGTGTGGATAGGAAGATTACTAATATAAAAAGCAGGTGCTCAGTCTATCTAAACGTGTATAACAAAGGGGGTAAGCAAAATTAAGAAAAGAATGTTTTGCACTGATAGAGGAGGAGAGGAGAGACTTGGGGGAGTGTTTGGTGTCCTGCATCTGGAAGGGTGAGGGGTCGCTGGTGGGCAATGACAGCAATGGGCAGGGTGGTAGGCTGCAACAACTGAGGTGCACCAATCTTTCTAAAAATTGCCTGGAGTGTGGGAGGATGTTTAGTGTGCAACCACATAGAGAAACTTAGAAAGAAGATTGAGGGTCTGCAGGAGGAACTAAGACATGGAAGGCAGACTGGGGGTGGGTTTAGCCCAATACTGGAGGGAGGAAGAATGGGAGATGAGGGAGGGTGATTTAAGCTAACAGTGGTGAGGAGAGGGTCAGAAGAAGGGAAGCAGGGACAAGGGGGCCCAGGCCAGGAAGAACGATTGCTAGGGAAACCAGGTCAGGAGACAAAATACAAATGAAAGGAGGAGATAGGGACTTGTGAGGGGAGGCAAGGAAGTGGCAAAAGTTGTGGAGTGGAAAAGAGAGAACAAGTTACTATGAAGAGGGAGGGAGTGGGCATTTGTGAAGGGTCTTCAGAAAATAATTTTGCACTGCAGAAAGGAAGAAGGTGGAGGAGGGAAGGTGGAGGAGGAAAGTGATGAAATTACAGGAGTAATTAATAAATGCCTGGACCAAACTGGAGCAGAGGGAAGCTTTCCTGGGAGAATTTCAACAGAGGCAAAAGGGAGAAATAATGTGCAGGAGGAAGAAGAGGAGCTGAAAATGAGAGAGGCAGATGAATAGATGCAAGCAGGGAGTAATAATGGTGGAATCTTTGTGCTGGGGGACTCAATACTAAGAGGAGTCAGGCGGGGTAGCAAGGGGGAGAAGCATAGTCACATTTGGGTGGAGGTCATGACAGGAATGACAGTGGAATGGGTGGGACAATCTGTTCTGAAATATGCTAGCAGGGGTAGGGACAAGCCTCATTTAATTATACATCTTGGAACGAATGACCTGGCTGACAAGACAATAGATATAGTCCAGAGGAGGTTTGAGGAACTAGGACAATTATATGAGGGGGCAGGAAGATCAGTAACTTTTTCGGAGATACTTTCATTGCCCAAGGAAAGCACAACAAGAAAGCTGAGAATAGAGGAATTTAATGGATGACTAAGAACCTGATGTTGTGCTAAAGGGTATGGGCTGTTGGGGGTGGGGAGGGACATGGGAGGACAGTAGTCTGTATGCCAAGGACAGACTACACTTGAGTGAGAAGGAAAGAAAGTGCTGAAACAGAGGATGGAGGAGTACATAGGAAGTAGGAATTTAAACTAGAGTGCGAGGTGGCAATTGGGCAAGAGATATGCAGAGACCACAGGTTGGAAAACCATATGAACTTACCCACATAGTAGTGACAAAGGAAAAATGCCAAGTACTATTGGTGATGCTAGTGAAGGAGGGCAGGATGGGAGAGGGAAAAAGGGTGGAAGGTGGTTACCCTAATGCTAAGAGCCTTGGGAGGAAAACTGCAGAGTTACAGGGCTCATGGCAGAGGGAGAGGTGGACATTGCAGCCATCACAGAAACATGGTCCACCCAATACAATGACTGGGGCCTGTCTGTACCAGGGTACATGTTATTTTGTAGGGACAGGGTGATTGGGAAAGTAGGGGGTGTGGCACTATATGTGAAGGAAGGACTGAAGTGTGTAAGGGAGGAAGGGGAGGAGGGTAGTACAGAGTCAATTTGAATGCAAATCCAGGATTCCAAGAATAGGATTCTTAGAATGGGAGTGGTGTACAGGCTGCCATCTCAGACAGAGGAATTAGATAGGGAACTAGAGGGACAGATCAGAAGGACCTGTGAGAAGGGTAGTGTGGTGATTGTGGGGGACTTCAACATGCCAGGAGTGGACTGGAGTACCCCAACAACAAGGAACAGAAGGGAGCAGGTACCACTGGATGCCTTCCAGGACAACTTCCTGCTGCAAATGGTCAGTGAACCAACCAGGTTAGGGAATACCCATGACGCTGTGCTGGGAAAGTGGGACTTTGTGAGAGAACTTACAGTGGAGGAACTGCTGTCAGGGAGTGACCACCACTCAGTATGGCTCACATTGAATATGGGCAAGGAAGAAGTGGAATCTGGCACAAGAGTGCTGGACGTCAGGAGGGCCGACTTTGGGAAGATGGGAGAAGTGGTAAAAGGGTACCTGGCCAGAATTCAATCTAGTATGGACACTAACCAGAGGTGGGAGCTCATAAAGGTGGGGATAGTGGAGGCAACCAAAACCTGCTGCAAGGCCAAGAGCAAGAAAGCTAGGGCTAAGAATCTGAGCTGATTGAGCAAGGAGGTCATGGAAAAGGTAAGGAGGAAAATAGCTGCCTTTAGTAAGTACAAGAAAACAGGGAGAGGGGAGGACAGGGAGGAGTAGTTGATGGAATCGAAGGAGGTGACAAGGGCAGTAAGGGAAGCCAAGGCATCTACAGAACTCAGGCTGGTACAAGGCATTAAGAAGGGGGAGAAGGACTTCTTTAGGTACATCAGGGAGAAAAGGAGCTGTAAGGACCACATAGTAAGGATTAGGAAGGAGCGGTGTTGGGTGGAAGTAGGGTGCAATAAGGCAGAAGCACTAAATGAGTACTTCTGCTCAGTATTTACTAAAGAGAAGAGGGGGGTGACACCCAAGTGGGGAGAAATGGCAGAAACAGGGGGAAAGGGGTGACAGATGGGGAAATCATGGAGGGCAGAGTTCAGGAGGATTTGAGGCACTGAGGATGGCTAAAGTGCCAGACCAAGATGGCATCCGCCCCAGGGTACTGAAGGAGCTGGCAGAGGTTCTTGCAGGACCTTTGGCAAGCCTATTTAATGCCTCATTACATTTGGGGGTGTGCCTCAGGACTGGAGGATGGCTCATGTGGTGCCCCTCCACAAGAGTGACCCCAAGGATGAACTGGAATCTACAGACCTGTGAGCCTCACATCCATCATGGGTAAGCTAATGGAGACTATCCTAAAGGAAAGGCTGGTGGCCCTCCCAGAGGCCAAGGACTACAGGACAGCAGACAGCATGGCTCCACATGGGCAGATCCTGTGAAACCAACCTGGTGGAGTTCTATGACTGGGTAACTAGGCAACTGGACAGGGGCCATGCAGTGGATGTCCTGTATCTGGACTTCAGTAAGGCATTCGACTCAGTGCCACATGGAAGGCTGGGAAGTAAGTTAGTAGGCACAGAGGCAGGTGCAAAGCTGATGAGATGGGTAGGGAACTGGCTGCAGGGAAGGCAAGAGAGGGTGGTGGGAGCTCTCACATCCAAGGGTAGTGATGACAGTATTCCACAGGGCTTGGTTTTGGGACCAGTGTTGTTTGGGACATTCATTGCAGACATATCATTGGACATCAAGAGCAAGATCAGTCTGTTTGCTGATGATACCAAGGTAGGAGCAGTGGTGGATGACCTAGGAGGATGACAGTGGTTGCAGGATGATCTGGCAAAGCTTGAAACCTGGTCAAACACCTGGCAACTGGGGTTTAATGCCAAAAGTGCAAGGTGCTGCATTTGGGATGAAGAACCAAGGAGAAGTTACCAGATGGAGGAGTGCAGCTAGCCCAGACAGAGGACGAGAAGGATCTGGGGGGTGCTCATTACAGGGTCAATGAACAACTCAGCACAATGTAGTAAGGCAGCTGCAAAGGCCAGCAAAATGTTGGGTTACATTGCAAGGGTATATCCTTGAGGAGGAGGAAGTGATTCTGCCACTGTATAGGTCATTAGTTAGACCACATCTGGAGTACTGCGTGCAGTACTGGTGCCCGGCGTATCTGAAGAGGGACATTCGTTACTAGATGGGGTGCAGCGCGATGGTGGCAAAGATGATCAAGAGGCTGGGGACTTATCATATGAGAGAAACATAGAAACATAGAATTTGATGGCAGGGTACGACCGCTTGGTCCACCTAGTCCACCCATTTTCAGGAGGCCAAGGGAGTTGAACATGAACTCACTGGAGGAGAGGAGCGATGGGGACATGAGGATTGAAACCTTTAAGTACATGAAAGGAATAAACAAGACAGGTACACAGGGGCTGTTCAAAGTAAGGGAGGAAGGGACACCAGGGGCCATGATATGAGATTGGAGGGAGGAAGGTTCAGGAGGAGATGAGAGACACTTTTTTACAGAGAGGGTGGTGGCTGGGTGGAATGTGTTACCTGGTGAAGTAGTATCCAGTAGAACAGTGGACTGCTTCAAAAAGGGATGGGACAGGACAAGGGGGAGGGTCAAAGAAGGGGAAGGGTGGAAGGGAGGGGCAGCTGCAGAATAAGGGGTGCTAGCTGCACATTTGAGCAGACTTGATAGACCTCTAGGCCTTTATATGCTGGCAAATTTTGTATGTTCATATAAACTCAGTATCTTCCAGTAAATCTGACCAATTAATATTTTTTGCCTTAATAATGCTTGTTTTTAACTTTACTATTTTTTAATCATTCTTTACATGCTAAGGCTACTCCTCTAATTATTGGGTTTATTTCTTGCCCAATAAACTGATCCTGCCTCCTTATTATATCCTGAATCCCCAGGTTTAAATGTTCTTTATTTAGTATTTCTTGAACAATAGTTACATAATTACCTTTCTCAGCTATCTCTATTTGATTACTATCTGTCCAGGCAAGGTTAGTTTTAATCCTAGTTGCTGTATAATAACAAAATGGATCTGGACAACCCATACCAGTATTCAGTCTTGGTAACGTTAGTTTAGACCATGCTGTTCTGGGGAGCCTCTTTCCAAATAAGTTTGATCAGGACATGTTTAACTCTTGAAAACCATTGTTCCAGAATTTCCCTTGGAGTGCTTGGAACAAAACATCATATGTGGAAGTATAGCCATTTTAACTGTTTTCATTTTCCCCAAAGTGAAAAGGCCATATTTTCCCATTTTTCAAGTAATGTCTTAATCTTACAATACGTATTATTGATATTAATTTTAATCATATCCTCTATGTTATTTGTGAGAATTATACCCAAATATTTCATACTATTTACAGTGTTAATAGGAGATAAACACTGTTTAGTTTTCTCACTTAGTGCTGTTATAGAGACTGCTACTGATTTCTCTTGATTCAGTTCGTATCCAGAGTGTATTGCAAATTTCTCAATCTCCTTAAGTGCATTTCACCAGGAAATTATTGGATTAGACAAAATAAGTAACATGTCATCAGCATAGACATTAATTTTAACTCTGCCTTTCTTAGTATTAATACCTTTAATTCTATTATTAATCCTTATACCATTTACTAAGGGTTCCAAACATAATACTAACAAAACAGGAGAAAGAAGACATCCTTGTCTAACTCCATTTGTGATCTTAATTGGTTCCAAAAGGGAAGAGTTAATTTTAATTCTAGCAGTGGCCTTAGCATAGATTTTACACAGCATCTGAATAATTAATTCTGGAAAACCTCATTCCTTCAAATTTACAAACATATAGTCTCTAGAGATTAAATCAAATGCTTTAGTTGCATCCAAAGCAATCATCACTTTTTCGTCTTCGACCTCTACCTTTTTATTTTTAATCTCCATGGATATGAATGTTAGAATTTGTCAAGGCTTTGAAAATATTTCTTCCTTTAATAAATCCCTTTGTTCTTCACCAATAAGTGTATCAATCTGGTCTTCTATTCGATTAATAATTAACTTCATAATAATTTTATAATCCAGATTCAATAATGAAATTGGACAATAACTGCCTACTTTTTTATCCTTATTGTCCTTTAATAATACTATTATTTTACAGTCACTTAAAGAGGTTGGTAAATTCTCTGATATACTAATCTAATCAATCAATATTTTAAGCCAAAGTTTTACCTGTTTCCTAAACATAGAATAAAATTCAACAGTATAACCATCTGGCCCAGGGATGAGCCCTCTTTTGTTGTGTTATAGCTATATCTATTTAATTTACAGAAAAAGTCTTTTAACTTATATTAAATTTGTTGTCTATGAAATTCTTAACAGATTTCCCCATTTCATCTAAGTTTACATCTTAACCTTTATTATATATAGTGGAAAAATATGATACAAATTCTTCTATTATTAATTTTTCTGTATATACTTCCTCTTGACCATTATCTATGCTTACAATAATGTTATGTTCTCTTAGTTTTTTAAGTGCTTATGCAAATAACCTACCTGTTTTGTCACTTTGAAAATATAGTTAATTTTCACTTTTCAGACATCTTTTTCCATTTGAAGAAGTATTCGTTCATTCTTTTCATATTTACATTCATTAAGAGTAATTAAATCTTCTGGAAGATTTGTTCCTCTTACTTTTTTTTCTATTTTTTGTATTTCTTCTTCTAATTTCTGAAGCTGAATGCTTCTATTCTTTTTATTTTTGATCTCATATGACATAATATAACCTCTTATCACTACTTTCCATGTATCCCACATAACAGCCATTGAAACTTCCATATTCTTATTTAACCTCCAATATTCCTCTAAGTGGAGCTTTAAATAAGTCACAAACTCAGAGCTATTTAGTAAAGTATTATCAAATTTGCATTGAGGAACAAAAACTTATATATGGCGGCATATACTGCACGGAAATCATGGCATGGTCAGAGACCAGAATACTATGAATATAAGAAGCTTTAATTCTGCTTACCAAACTCTTCTTTGCCAGAAAAAAATCCAATCTACTATACATCTTTAATGGGATAGATTTATAGGTGAATTCTAATTCCAAATAATTCCACTCTCTCCAAATATCAATCAGATACTTTTTTTTGAATAAACTCATTTAATACTTTGGAATTACGCATGTCATTATTCAGTGGTTTTGTAGTTTTATCAAGATTTGGATTTAATAAAGCATTATAATCTCCTACCAGAATAGTGTCTTGGCCAGCAAGGGTGATTAAACTCTGTTCTAATTCTTGTAAGAACCCACTGTAATTAAGAAAAGGCCTGTAAATTGATCCAATAACAACCTCTGCTCCCAGAAGCACACCTTTAACTAATATAAAACGACCTTCTAAATCCTTGATTACTTGGGTACACTTAAAAGCAACATCTTTAGATATGAGGATTGCCACTCCTCGACTATTGTTAGTACCAGCAGAATGAAAGATGTGACCCACCCAAGATTTTTTCAAGATATTTATTCTGCTATCCACTAAGTGGGTTTCCTGTAGACAAAAAATCTTTATATCATGTATTTTTGCATATTGTAGATGTTATTCCTTTTATTATAACTATTTAAACCGTTACAATTTACTGAAGCAATCCTCATATCTATATGGTCATGAGACATATTCATATCCTTCTTTTTAGTTAACCAACACAGGAGAGAAACACAACTTCTTGTGTTATACTCGACACCTAATGAAACACCAACATTACTGGTATCCATTCCTCTATGGATACCTAGCTTTCACTTTTATCTGAGAGCATCCCCCCAGAGCACATCTTATCACCTTCCATCTAGTTGCAGTTAAAAAGATCAAGTATAAGTTTAAATAGCTCTTTAGTGGCCTGATTACTTGAAGTAAAAAATGAGGTTTATAGTTAATAATTACCCTTAACTTTGCAGGTATCAATAATGCAGTTTTATATAATTTCAGCCATAAAACCTTTCTTAAAGCAGCACATGTTTTTCATTCTTCTATAATATCATAAGGTAAATCGTGATAAATAGCTGTATTAGCCCCATCTATCATGACATTTTTTTTTGGTAAATCATCTTCATAATACTATTTTTATCTTCAGATTTAAATAACTTAACAATAACAGAACATGATGGCAAACCATCTTCTGGCGTTGTCTTTAAAGATCGATGTATTCTATCAATTTAAATTTTACAATCCTCCACAGATATCTCCAAATAGTTAGCAAATATTTTCAAAACAATTTCTTTTAAGGATTGTGACTGTTCCCAGATTTCAGGAATACAAATTAGATGCAGATTTTTCCTTCTTAATCTCAATTCCATGTCTGTCATCTTTATTGCCATATCTGTTAATTGCCTCTCACGGTGACTTAATTGCCACTCCATTAATAGATTTTTGTCTTCATATTCTGAGATTTGTTTTTCCACTTGTGGTATTTTGTTATTAATAGATGTCACAGAAAACTCTAATTGCTGTATTGGAGACCTAATTCCTTCCACTTCTGAAATTAATGTGTCCATCTTTTCTGATTTAACCTTCAGAAAACTCATATCTTCTTTTATTTTGTTAATATTTCCCATTAATGATGTAGCTTATGAAGGAGTAGTTTCCTTTCCACCTTTTCCTTGTGAGTCATAGAACTGTTTTTTAGAGGAAACATCCCCCCCTGAATTATTGTCTCATTTATTTCATTTGATGTTAAATGATTCCCATCTTCCTCAGTCATGAAGTCCACATCTGATTCTGCTGATAGATAGACATTTTCTTGACTATTAGAGGCCATAGCCCCTAATTCCAGATTCTTCCCTTTTTTAACTGATGGCTTGCTCTGGGAAGTTAAGGTTGGATTTTCTATAGCTTTTGTCCCCCCCCCCCCAAACATTGTATCTTTTGTTAGAAGGAGATGTAATAGGACTTAAAGGGTTAATAATATTTAAGGTGGGCAGTTTCCCAAAAAAGTTCAAAAGGTCCTGTTCAGGTGGTTTAGACTTTAATTTCCCTTTAATTTTCACTTCTCTATGTGTCTTATCTTGTTTTCTTTCAGGAAGGTCTATAGAGCCTTTTTCCCTTCTTTCCTTTCTAGTAGACATCACCTGTTATGTAATGTGCATTAGACAAACATCTATTTTTACTTAAAGTCGAGAAAAGAGCTACAGCTTTCAAACTAAATGAAAAAAAAAATCAACAGTTTCTCCAGGGCTATAAAGGACTGTTAAAAGTTTTAATTTACTAGTTCAAAGTTCAGCTTTCATTTCCTTCAGGTATATTTATAAAATGCATTGTTCACTTCTTCAGCTCCCTCGACATTAAAGAAAACAATAATTAACAGTAGGAGGCACTGATGCAATCTTCATTTCCATTACATCGGGGAGTAGGTTGGAAGAAAGATAAGAAAGGAACCAGTACTGACAAGACCATTACACACAGTATTTTTAAAATGTCTTAGAGCCGCATTTCATAGCACTGTTTCACTTCACTTCATCTCTAACTCCCTTTGCTTTCTTTCTTTTCCTTTCCCTTCCCTCCCCTTCCCTTCTTTGTTTCTCTTTCTTTAACAGCTGAGAATGTTAGCTCTTACAATTCAGGCATTTGTACAAGCACAAGCATATAACCATCAATAATTACTTAACCACAGCATCTTTTAAATTAACTCAGTCTCCCTTCAGGGCTTCATTGACTGCCATTCACTCGAGTTTGTTTTGAAGTACAAAACAGCCAGCAGTCATGTACCACCAGTACTTCAACTTCTCTACACAGAGGTGTTTTTTTTTCCTTTTTTTCTCCTTCTTTTCCTCCTTTTTCTACTTCCTTTTAAACAAAAAAACTGGTGTTAAATTGCTTTATACAGGAATGAAGAATGTTTGTTTTGTAGAAGCAAATAAAATTTCAGCATTCACATATGCAGTCTCTGTTCCATTTGCAAACATATACCCTTACTCTTTTCACAATTAAGTGGCTTTGTCATTTCAATGTAAAGAGACATTGCAGCTAATGTTTTAAGCCAAGAATTTTAGTAACAATCCACAATATGGCATCTTCAGAACTGCTAACCGCTCCCTTTCAGACCTCCATGCCTTTGTTCCTTTGATATGCTGCAGCTGTGTTCTTTATCCCTTTGCATCTCAGAAACTTTCACTAACTTAATCATGGAACATTTCCAAGCTCTGAAATAAGGGCAAAGAGTATAATAAAGTACCAACTTGATAGGAAATATGTTCAAGTTTACTCATTGATCTCCTCAAGCAATTTTAAACAGATTAATAGCAGCATTGCAGCATCATTTTCTTTGCTCCTGTGCAGTCATTCTACAACATTTCATACTGCAGAGATAACACTGTCATTAAAACTGCAGTAGCGTCTCCAGGTTCAGCTGCTTATTCTCCAGCGTTCAAAGAAATACAGCTGCCCAATATAGAAAGAACCACATGGAGCCCAGTAACCACATAAAGCCCAGAAAACATTAATATGCCTTCTCAGTGGGGGTTCAACTGCGACTGCCTCGCACCACTCTCAGACCACTATCCACTCATGCTCCTACACCAGCTGCTCCTTCAATGCCCTTGAATAAATACCATCTGGTCACATTGCCTTATCAGCCCTGAGTCTGTCTAGTTTTTCTACAGCTGTTTCCCTTGTGAAGGAGCTAGTGTCGGCCTCCTTGTTACTGTGTCCTGCCTGTTTTAATGGAGGTCCTTTATTACTGCTTTCTATTTGTTCAACACCTCTGCTTTGAGTTTGTCTTCTTCTACCATCTGGCCATCTTGTGCTGCTAATCTGACTATTCCTCTCTTACTCTTTCTCTATTCCCTCATGTACCTATAGAAGGTATAGAAGGTCTTATCTCCCTTCTTGACTCCCTGTGCTATGCTTTCCTCTGTTTATGCTTTGACCCTTCAGATTGCCCTTCCTGCCTCCCTGAGTTTATTCCTGTAATTGTCCATGTCAGCTTCTTTCTGTAACTTTTTGTATAGCTTATAGGCCCTCTTCTTTTCCCTTAATTTTGCTGCTATGTCCCTTGTGAACCAGAGAGGGGTCTTCCTTCTTTTTGATTTACTGATTCGACATGCACATTGTTCAGTAACTAGTTATGGCCTTCTTAAAATGTTGCCAGTCTTCTTCCACATTCCCTGAACTGCCCTTGGATAGCACTGATTTGATTCTTGATCTCATCTCTGGAAAGTTTGCTTTAAGGAAATCAATTACAAAAGAACAAGGAAGAAAGCACCCTAGACACAGACACGCAAAAGACTGTGCGTGTGCTTTCTTCCTAGTTCTTCTGCACTTGTTACCTACTGTGAATAGCACTGCAGTAAAATCCTGGTTCTCTATCTTTTACCTACGTTATTTCTTTAAGGAAATCAAGTATCTGGATTTTTGTGTGACTTATTTCCTCTGCTTTGTTGATTGTTAACCAAACCAACCTGTGGTCACTGGTCCCCAGATTGATGCCCACCTGTACATTTGAAACTTATGAGCTGTTTGTGAGGCAGCAGATCTAGAATTGCATTATCGCTAGTTGGTGAGTTCACTAGTTTGTTGAACCCTGCACATTCCAGTGGGATCAGGAACTCCCTACTCCTTTCAGTGGATGCTGTGTATGTGGCCCAATCAACATCTGACAGATTGAAGTACCTGACTAATAGTGGCTCACCATTGCTTCCATCATTGATATGCCTCTAGCAGTTCTTTGTCAGTGTCTGCTTCCTGGGACAGGGTATGCATATAAATTGGGATGGTGTCTAAACTTTCTTTTAAGCACCAGGGCACAAGATGGATTCAACCAACCAGGCTTGGATTATGACATGATTAAACTGCAGCTCGTTTAATGTATCACTCCCCCAGCCTGATTTTCAGGCCTCACAAAGGATTGAAATGTGACTGTGGAATTAAGTTCTCAATACACTCAGTGCAAAATTATATTCTCTAATATTTGTAGGAACCCAGCACTATGTATGAGAAAATGTTTGTTTAAACCTCTGATGTTCATAGCTATTGGTCAATGTGTGGCACTAGTTTTGAGTAGTCAGCCGACACACTAACATGCCTCTACCGAGATCGGATTGGCTATCCCATCAGTTTCCTTACCTTATATTTTGAATGGCTTAAAAAAGTGCAGAACTTATCCCTCCACAATATGACCTACCTCTCCAAGATTGTTCCTTCAAGGTCCAAGCTGCAGTGCAGTATAAGGCATCATCTTCTTTTTCAGAGAGGACATCTTACACTCCCAAGCTTTTTGATCTAACAAAATGCTCTCTCCCTGGTGAAGCAATGAAGAGAATAGGCCAATCCTTCTCCCTGGTCACTGAGAAGGCTTCAATTGCTCCTCAGTTTGATTTGTAACTAGCAGTATATATAAGATACCCCACCACTGTCTGTGTGTGGTATTTCACCCTAGAGGCTTGCCTTCCAGGTGAATGAGATTCTTGTCCCTCCTCACTTAAATGTTAAAATTCAGTCCAAGATTCAGATGTTTGCATATACAAGGCACATAATCCCTCAGTGGCCTAAATATCAGTGTCTATTTAGCACTTCTTCTCCCAGAGCATCCCCTTTCTTCTTTTCCCATATATATATCCATCATTTTACCTCCCCTCTACACTAACTTTGTTTTTTTTCTCTTTTAGATATTTCCTGAAGAAGACCTAAGGTCGAAACATAGATTTTTAACTCTATTTTTAAGGTGCATTTAATATAATCATTTTGTTTTGCTTTTACACTACATGCTGACGCAGTGCCTTGTTTTTGGTTTTTGAAAATCAGTGTATTTCACAGATCCTCTATAAAGTGAATCGCAAGGCATGGATTACGCCCCCCCCCCCCCAACAGCAAGTGCTACAAGGGCTAAGGATATACTGACTGAGACCCTCTCACATTAGTGATGAAGGTCACTCACCATATCAATCAGCAGACCCAGAGAGCATTTATCCTATGCTCCCTCAGGCAGATGGCAATGCAGGAAATCATGTACTTCCCAGCGGCCCACAAATGCTGGTGATACAAAAGAAGAAGGGGGGAATGGCAAGCAGCGAAAGACAGGATTAGTTATATTTATTTGTGTTTACTATGTGGGTCTGGCTGGTCAGCCACAAGATAACTGCAAAGACCTATGCTCCACAACGTTTACCCCTCCTAGCCTGATACTCCACTCTCCTCCCAATTACACCCCTCTGTTTTTTCTCTGTGAATGTGTACCTTCATCAGAAGGCATTTTCCATGGTATTCAATCACCTATGTGTATGTGTATACACTTATATATTATATATTGTATATTTTTGGTATTTTTCATTAACTATGTTTTTGTTCTCCATCCTATGTGCTTTTTTCTTACATTCATGATTGTCGTCAATCCTCTATTATGTTCTTTGTTCGTGTGATTGTCAAATTCTTTTTTATTCCCAGGACCACTTTGTAAATGAGTTTTTTCTCAAAGGTGTTTCTCCTGGTGAAATAATGATTAATTGATTGATTGATTACAAAAGAATGACAAACATTTATTATTCTAGAGCTGGTAATGTTTAACCAAGGGGGCTAAGTGTCTCTCCCTATACAATAAACATCTCCCTCCCCTCAGAGAGTGTCCCATTCAAGAACATGTGGTTACCCGAATATTTTAGGAGGGGCATCTCAGTGCACAAGTTCCTATCATGGTAGCAGTTAGGACTATCAGGAGTTACTTCACCAGACTGAATGCACTCCCCAGAGTAAGATACCCAGTAGTACCCACTATTACCACTACCCAGTTAACCAAACTTCCATAAACTCAATGGGAAACTATCAGACTGCAACAAAGAGCTACTATCAGTGATGGGAGCAGGTCTGAGACCTGGTTGATCCCTGCCTAATTTCTCACCCATTGGGGGAAGTGGAGAAGCAGTGACCAAGGGCCTACATAAGGAAACATGTAGCCCTTAGGTAAGTTACTTATTCATCTCCTCCTGACACCTGCTACTTGGAGATGATCCAAGAAGCTCAACCCATGGTGGCCCCTTGTTTGCTCACCCTAGCATACCATGGTGGGACACTACGTGCCTCATAAGGCAGCTGAAAGGTATTAGTGAGGATAATATAGCTATCCTTCCTTATACAGGCTATGGCAGAATCCTCTCTCACATGACAGTATTAGCTGCACCCCCATCTGCTCAATGGATGTCATGCCACCATGCCACCTGCTAGGATAAACAGAACCTTAATATGCCAGGCAGCAATAGCTCTAACCCACCCCACAGCTGGTCAACATTTACTTCTGAGGTGAATGTTATGGATCGGCTTCTCTTACTAACTTCCCTCAAGCTAGGCACCAGACCTTCCCTAGGAGCACCAATAGAAGGCATATGTTTCTCACCCAGAGCCCTGCCTGTGCTATTCCACTCCCAATGATAATGTTCTTGTATATTGTTTTTATGTGCGTTAAGCTTTTTCACCTTGTACAACCAATATTTTTTTTTTTATCTTTTACTTTATGCACCTACTCACAGCCCTAGCTCAGTAGGGATCCCTTAATCCCATCCCCAATGTCCACCAGCCAACACCAACTGATACCTCTAGGGACACCCCTGGTGGAGCCAGTAGTGCTCCCCAAACCCTGCTGAAGACCAGACCCAGTGTAGCCAGTGCTGTTGGTATTCAGGGTGGGACCTGCAAGGTGCCCTCTGTCATCCATCCAGAATATCTTTTTCTTCTCTAGTGTGCACATCCTCAGAGGTGGAGTGTGCAATGGCACCAGCATTGGTAGCACAAACTCTTTCATGGCATCCCAACAGGTGTTTTCCCCACCTCTGACCCCACGTTGGCAGCATCGGTGTATCACACTCAGCCTCTGCTAGGGACCTGGCATGCACCGACAACAGATTGCCCCTGCCCAGAAAAGGAGAGCAGTCCTTGGGATGCTCAGTCCTTCTCCCCTGCCAATCTCCAGTGGCCCACACTCATTCCAAAATATGGGTAGTAGGCATAGTATGAGGTGTGACATCCAGTTCCTCAACCCTCAGTGCCACTGTCTAACTGCAACGAATAATTTCTATGCTTGAACCAATGATGTATACTTCTGAAATGTACAGAGCTAAGGCACTCTGCACCTCTCCTATGCTTTACCATAGCAACCATGATATTACTCCAGGCACACATCCCCCCGCAGCATCAGGATTAAGACTACATAGGTATAATAGAACTGCCTTCTCCCAACAAGACAGACATCAGGCACAAACTGTCCTCCTAAAAATGATTATGACTGACCTTAGACTATTTTTACTGGAATGTATGAGGGATGAATTCCCCCATAAAGAGAAGACAAGTGCTGATCCATCTGAAAAGATTATGCACACAAGCTGTCCTGATTCAAGACACTGAACTGCTGTTAGCTAATGCTGCTAAGTTACAGCAGGAATGGGAGGGTATTGAAATATGTGCTTCTGCCTACACAAAAAAATGTGGGGTATCCACACTGATACACAAAGCCTTACATTGGAGCTTATCTGCACAGCAAGCAGATGTCAGAGGGAGATGGGTTATGGGTCTCTTCCAAACAAACTTTAGCCTGTCACTTCTGATAAATATTTATGCCCCAAATGTGGACTCCCCCTCCTTTTTCCCTACTTTGGCAAACCAAATATCCACTTTCAATTCTAAGTCAACCCCAGTACTTATAGGTGAGGACTTTTATTTAGTCCTAGATAATTCCGTAGACCTTGGTCAAGTGGGTCCTGAACCACATACAAGAGCTGCCCAAGTGACCCAAATGTGACTCCAGAACCAAGCATTGATGGATGCATGGTGCTTACATCATCCACACATCTATGACTATACCTGTTACTGTGCTACCCACAAGTCATACATCTGGAAAGACTGGTGGTTAGTGTCCCCGCACCTACTTCCAATGATCACAGCAGTCTTTATCCAACCCCTACATATAATGAACAATGCCCCTGTCTGACTTGACACCATTTTGGGGATTATGTCTCAATGGTCTCCTTCATGGTGTATGGATACCTTACTGCCGACCAACCCAAAATCTGTACCCTGGATTCAGGAAGAGTCTTCTTCCAAACCAGTGATGATAATGAGACTTCAGTTAGCTCATCAAGGGAGGCCTTTAAGGTCACTATTAAGGGGCTAATAATATGCTATGCTTGCACCAACATAAAGGGAGAGAGAGAGAGAGAGAGAGAGAGAGAGAGAGAACAGGAATTAATCTCCCTTGATGAACAACTGGAAGATAAAGAAAATGCATTCAAGTCTAAACCTACAATGAACATGTCTTTCCCCCTTCATGAAGAAATCATAAAAGTACAAATAGAAATAGATACACTTTCCAGAAAATCAGAGCTAGACAGCATGCAACTCCACCATAAGTACTGAGAAAATGGCAAAAGATATAACAAGCTTCTGGCATACAGTCTTAAAAAGCAACAGGCTGACAGACACATCCTTACACCCCATTGGTGCCTTATCCACTACCAATGCAAGCATCATTATGCTCATGAGAGATTAATATGAACAAACACACAGCTCCCCCATACCCTATAACACTCACTCCATAGAATCTTTTCTTACAAGTCTTAGACTTCCCAAACTTTTTTTTATTTCGTTGTTTAACCAGGTATAGCACACTAAGCTGAAAGCTTTTTTACAGGAGCGACCTGGGAGCACAAGGAGGTTAAGTGACTTGCTCAGGGTCACACAGTATACAAGTGGAAGCTGTGGGATTCAAACCCAGGTCAGGTCTGCTGGATGTCACCAAATTTGCAGCTCAGAGCCTTAGACCACTGTGCTATACTGCCTTTGAGCTGAACAAGCACAAAAGCTAGACTCACTCTCCACACCTCAAGAAATAGAAGCAGCCTTAAACACTCTAAACCCACACAAAACACTTGTTGGAGATGGCTACTCAGTTGAGTTTCTTAAAGTCCTTTCATCTATGCTGTGCCCCATTCTTACACACCTATACAAAGACTCGACCAACACAGGTACTTTCCCACAATGTTTAAGAATGGCAACTATTACCATACTTTCAAAAAAAAAAAAAAAAAAAGGACCCCACTAACTCTGCCAGTTTCAGACCTATATGACTGATATCTGCAGACAGCAATGTTTTTGCTAAGGCACTGGACTCCAAACTGGAGACTCTTATCCTGGTACTTATTCACCCCTTGCAGGTTGGGTTTTTACAGGGTTGACATAGCATGATCCATTTACAAATGCTAATCTATTTCCGGTAGTCCAAGATACCCCCACTCCAACTGCTGAAGTGGCCTTAGACTTTGAAAAAAGCTTTTGAGTCAGTGGAGTGGGGCTATCTTTATAAATTAATGGAACACTTGGGATTCAGACCTTTTTTCTACAACATATTAAAGCAATATATGTCTGCCCTCAGGCTCAGGTGTTAACCAACTCAACCATCTCCAAACCATTGCCTTTTGAAAGAGGAACTCATCAAGGGTGCCCCTTATCCCCTCTCCATTTTAGGGCTGCAGTGGGCAGAGCCCTGCAGACCTCTTGTTTTCAGTAAAAGGACTCCTGCTCTCCTTGCGAACCAACAACAAGTTGGAGTGTCAAAAAAAGTCACCTCCACATTGCAACACTCTTCACTCATGCTATTTTTTTTTACTTCCCCCACAAAGACTACAGAGGGAGTGAGTGAGCAGAAGACAGTTTCTGAGTAAGGGAGTGAGTGCAGTAGCCAGATATTGGCCTCAAGGTGTTGTCACCTGACTGCTGTTGCAGCAGCACAGTGTGGTGATCACTCATCCTGTATCTGTGTCTTGAGAGTCCCCAGCCTACAGTAAATGTCAGATAGTGAGTGAGTGTCAGTGCTTGCTTCAAAACTATACACCATGGCCCAGATATGCAAAAGGGTTGCACATGGTGCGACAGTGTTGCACCATGCACAACCCACTGATGTGCCTCGGGTGCGATATTCAAAAGGGAAAAGTGCGCCGCACAAATCCTGATGCACCAGAGTGCATCAGTAATGTATGCAGGCACAGGTGGGGGGGGCCTGTCCATGCATAACCTGCACAGTCCGATATTCAGCCTGGGATGTGCAGAGTCATGCATGTGCAACCCCTACCTGCACCTGCACAAAGTTAAGCCAAAAAAAAAGGAACAAATAATGGCCACCCAGAGGTGAGCTGCTGCATTGCAGGGTGCAACACGGCTGCTGCCACCTGTGGGTGGCCTCCCGAGTTCCTGCTGTACCTGGCGGTGCCCCCCATGCCCCATCATGGGCATCCATGTAACTAAATCCCCCCTTCAATATCCCAGGTGGCTTAGTGGACCACTATGTGCCCGATCGCAGGCATCTGTTGAAATCACACTGGTCCCCTGCAGCCCAATCACAGGCATTTGTCTAAATGAAACCCCCCCAATATCCCTGGTGGTCCAGTGGACCACTATGTGCCCGATCATGGGCATCGGTATAGTAACCCCCCCTTCCAGTATCCCTGGTGGTCCAGTGGACCGATCGCAGCCCGATCATGGGCATCTGTAAATCATAAAATAGTCCTAGTACCCTGGTGGTCTGGTGTGCCCCCTCCCACCCGCCCACTGAGCTCTACAGCCTGCTCCCCCAAGTCAGCTGGCAGGCAGCACCCACCCGCCTGCTGCCCCATTGCCCTGAGCAGCAGCTCGGTGGGGCTGCATGCCCGATGGTTCACAGTGTGAGCCAATGGGCATGCAGCCATACCGTACTACACATTCAGATATGTGAATGATTCATTCACATATCTGGAATATGTAGTATGGTATGAGCTGTATGCCCATTAGCTTACACTGTGAACGACATGGGCATAGCTCCACCGAGCTGTCATCGGCAGGCGGCAGGCAGGTGGTGTACCACCTCACAGGCTGACTGGGAGGAGCGGGGCGGTGGGGCTCAGTGGGTGGGTGGGGAGGGGCACTCTGACCACCAGGGTACTAGGACTATTTTATGATTTACAGATGCCCGTGATCGAGCAGTGATCGGTCCACTGGACCGCCAGGATATTGGACAGGGGGGTTACTATACCGATGCCCACAATTGGGAACATAGTGGTCCACTGGACCACCAGGGATATTAGAGGGGGGGTTTCATTTAGATGACTGCCCATGATCGGGCTGCAGGGGGTGTCAGTCCCTAATGGCTGCTGCCTGGCAGGACTCCAGGCACAAGTCGTCAGGGATCGGCGCACCTGCATGCTAATGGGATGCAAATGGAGCCATAATGACATGCAAATGGCCTCATGTGCACCTTGCATAAATTATGGCCCCATTTGCATGTGCCCTTTTGAATATCACAGGTGCTGAGCATGGCTCAATGGCACTTGCACTAACGCATCTCTATGCTCCACTCTGGCCACTTGCACTGGCACAGTGCCACTGCATCATGCACAGTGAGGGTGGCCAGGGTGCGATATTCAAAGCTTCTGCGCCATAGCACAGCTCCATTTAATATTGCCCAGGCCACACCCCTGCGCAACAAAGTTGAGCTGTGCCCAGGCTTGCACCACAGCCTGGTGCAGTTTGAATACCCAGGCCCATGTCTTGAAACGGGAATGTTGTTGTTATCTTTGTCTTTTGTTGCTAACCACCTATCATTAGATCAGCATTCCAAAGTACAGCTGCCCCCCACCCCCCATTCACAGTGCAAGACAAGGAGGAAGAGCATCAGTCTGCCAGGGAAGCCAAGCACAGAGAATGGGTGACAAGCCAAGGGACAGCTGCTATCTACTACATTCACTGCTCCCCTTCCCCAGTCAGCAGGGAACTAGATATGCAGCGAATTAAAATTTCACCAGTGAAGTGCCTGCGAAGTGGGCACTTTCAGTTGTCACTCTGTTACACAGAGTGACCAGTGCAAAAGGCTCACTTTAGCTTGTAATAATTACTTTGCATTGTCATTCCACCATAATGTGAAGTAGCATGAAGTAACAATACTATTGGCAGCCCTTCACACACACAGTCACCAGAATTAATGTGCATCCCCAAAATGCTTATGTCTTGTGTCCAGGAAATTCCCAAGTGATGATGAAGTGAAATGAGAGGGTAACAAAAAATGCAAAGTCTCCCAGAATTAATAGTGCACTCAGTCATGTGTGCAGTGGTCACACACAGTCACTGGAATGAATGTGCATCCTCAAAATGCTATTGTCTTGTGTCCAGAAAACTCACCAGTGCTGAAGAAGTGAAATGAGAGGGAAACAAAAAATGCAAAGTCTCCCAGAATTAATGGAGTACTGCAAATGCACAGACATATTAAGACTGCAGTGTGCACTCAAGAGATGCAGAAGCAAAGGCACACCACCACCTAGAAAAGAATACCTTTTGCCAGTTGTGGGGGGAGGGTAGTGCACTGCAGTAACAGTCCACTACCAGTAAAGATATCACAAAGCAGTATAAAAATATTCTTGCATGTGCAGTGGATAGCAGGTTCACACTGGTTCACACTGCTGTAATTACTCTGTGGCACACTAAAGTGTCTGATTTAATGGCACACATCACACACACACACTCACACACAATACAAGTAATGCATAGCAAATTGAAAACCTTTATTATATAATGGCAAGAAAGAATCTTGGACTGTGATTGGTCAGTTTGGGGCTGAGCCCATTGCATTATCCCAGACGATGCCACAGGTTTAGTCTCAGCACCATGAACCAATACTGTATGGATGATGATCTGCACATAGAACACCCTTTTTTTTTTGCATCTCCTCTTAAGAAACAAAGGTATTTTTCCACACTAATAAAAACATTCTTTAAAATTATTTTTCTATTTTATATATATAACAATGAGCCATTGTATGATAGGAATAAAGCATTACAGGGTGTGTGTCATTTGGGATAATGCCACGCCTGGGTCACTGGATGCACTCGGCCTGTGGCCTCATGCCAAACCCCTCCCCCCCAGGCGTGGCGTTATCCTAGCACGACACACACACACTGTCATGCATTATTCCTTTAGTAATATAACCAAATGTTTTAAACAAACTGAAATTAGACACTGCTGCACCACAACAATCAGCAAAAAACTGGCAAGACTTACTGAAAATATTACTGTGTGTACATTATCACAGTTATACAAGAAAAATATAACCAATATAACCAAAACAGAAAGATTGCCTTTTTTTCCCATTTAATCTACTACACCACAGATATGCCCCTCCCTCAAAGTACACTTCACAGTATGCAGATTAACTGTTCTAAATTAACATTCAAATTCCACACACAAACAATAAACACTCGATGATATGAGCACAGGAGGGTTTCCTACAATTGATGTACTAAATTGTGAGCAAAACAAAAATTGCTCAAAAAGGTTTTTTTAAACAGCTTTTCAAAGCATTTAGAGCATACCTCTCAACCTCCTGCCTCATAAATCAGGGACAAGGCTTAAAAAAATCGGGGACAAAGGACCAAAATCAGGGACACTTCTTCAAAATTGGAAATATTTACTCAGGAAGCTGGTAGAACAAAGGGCTTAGTGTAAAATGCCTTTTCTAAGGAAGAACAAGTTTCTAGCTTTAATGTTTGACATTATTTTGTGCTTATAACCCCCGCTGTTTGGGCACAGAAACACAATTTTTAGGAAGGACAGAGTAAAATTTTGAGGCAAAATCAGGGACATCCCTGAAAATCCGGGACAGTTGAGAGGTATGATTTAGAGAATTTGAATCACAGAAGTCTGAGAGGAAACTGTCTCCATCTTCCACTACACAGAACTGAGGCTCTGCAGAACAAAGTAGAGCCCATGTGACCTGCAATCCCATGAAGCATGGCAAAATTTGCTTTTGGAGCTCAAAAACAAAGCAAAGTACTCCACCTTAAAATTGGAATAAAAATGGTTTGGGAAGGCAGAAGAATGCAAAGTCATTGTTCTCAATGGACTTCCCATTCCCCATTATAATGCGAAGTACTTGACTTCACAGTGAGGACTACTTCACAGATTCCTGATTACTCCATGACTCACTTCGTGAATTTCGATCACTTCACCCACCACTGCAGGGATCACATGTTATGCAGCTGTGCTCCTTCCAAACTATGGCAAGTGAGAAAGGGTGAGAACCACATGACAGGACTATGCAGTTGTATGCCATATCAATTTTGCAAGTAGTGTTCTGAAACAGTGTCCTCATTATTCCTGATGTTGAATGCTGCAGTAATGGGAGAGAGAGAGAGAGAGAGAGAAAGAGGGAGAGAGGAACATGTCCACTGCCGCACATGCAGAGTTATTTGTTATTATTATTATTATTATTTTTTTTGCTTTTCTCCCTCCTCCCGCCCATCCATTTCAGCACCCCCAGAATCATAACAGTGACACTGGGAGTGCTAAATCCCCCAGTGTTATAATTAACATCTCAGTCCTCTTTTTTCTTTTCTTTTTTTTAACCTGTAACAAAAAAGCTGTCCATTGATGTATTTTGCAAAGTTTCTGACCCCCAACCTGACCCTCCCACTCAGCACCCTCTAACCCACATACCCCCAAGCCCTTACTTACCCATCGGGGGTCCAATGCCCTATTCCTCTCTGGACCGAAGACACATTTTCACTCTTCATAGCTGGACTGTGAATAGAAGAAACTTGTAAACCTTTTAATGTATTTCAGTGGGATTTTGAACTTAGAGGCATAACTTGGGCATTTTTTCAATACTGTTGGTCCAAGTTTTCAACATGCTTTCTTTAGGATGCACCTCATGAACAGTGCCACTGTTGTTAGGCAAATCTCTCCAGAAAGGTGATTTCATGGTCCCTGCACAAAATCACCTTTTAGCCAGGAGTTGAATATTTTCTCTACCCATGTTCTTGAGGTTGGGGTAATAAGAAGGCCATGTTGAAAATTTGGAGAAAAAATACATTTATATGAAAAGTATGAGCCTAAATTGAATTTTGTGAATGCAGCCTCATAACTTTGGTATTTGTTAATATTTTTTCTCAAAATTTACAATATAGCCATATCTTTGTATCACCGCATGAATGTGATAGCTATAGTTTTTCAAATCCTAGCAAAAATGTTTTGTTTTTTTTTAAATCCTAAAAGGTGATTTCATGGTCCCTGCTCAGAATCACCTTTTGGGCAGGAGATTAAAAATGTTCTCTGTTCTTGTTCATGAAAACCCAATAAAGTTACGAGTCTACATTAAATTTTGTGAATGCAGGCTCATATATTTGGTAATTTTCAATGTTTTTACCCAAAATCTTCAACATAGCCATTTCTTTACAGCACCTCATGAATGTGACAGATTTCATTTTTCAGCTCCTGCCACAAATGTGTTCTAGCATCCCAAAAGTTGATTTTGAAATCCCTGCACAAAATCACCTTTAAACCAGGAGTTGAACATTTTCTCTGCCTTTGTTCATGAGGCAGGGTCATAACAAGGCTATGTTAAAAATTTGATGTAAAAATATTAAGAGACACATTTATTATATTTTTACCCCAAATTCCTGAGATGCAGCCCTATCAGCTCTGGCCAGAACATGCTGTGATGACCATCAAACCTCTGGCCACAGTCATTATGCAAAACTCAAACAAGTGGGCATTCCAGCGGGACCAGAGACCTGCAAAACAATGTTATACATAGAAGACCTGCTTGTATTAATTGACAGAGCACCAACATCCATTACCCAACTCTTAAAACTCCTTTCATTATTCACCCTTCTCTCCATACGTAAAGTGAACTGCTCCTGAACTGAGGTATTAATGCTTAACGGTCATTGCACTCCCCAACATATCCAAACACTGCACGTGCAAAGGGTCCTTCAACAATATATCACACAGTTTTACCATGCCGCCGTGACAGCGATCAAGGAGACATCCTCAACAGCGACAGCCACAGTGCCAACTGTCAGCATTGCAGTTCCAGGGATGCCTCCATTTTTCTATTGGGGTCAGTACCCCCCAAACCCCCCATGTGTGGGGGCTTCACCTCCCCATACAGCCTCGGTCTCTAGGATTCCAACTCTGAGCCAGGGTTGGACTGGGGGGGGAGGTTATACACCCTGTGAGGCAGTCTCAGGCACTGCACAGACCATCACAGCAATGTACGGGTTTTGACCAATTCATGTTGCTGTGATGGTCTTCATGGTGGGGGAGTTGCTGCGATGATGGTATACCATATCACAAATCTAGGGATCAAGGTCTCCTCCCAAATATTCAGACTGTCATACCTTAATCTCAACCTTCTCTTGACAGACATAGCCACTGAATTTGATAGATGAAAACCACTCCATTTATCCATGACAGGGAAGATTAAATCAGCAAAAATGGTTATCACCCCCAAAATGTTCCATACCTTAGCACATCACCTTATAGAAAATCATAACTCCTGGTTCGACAAAATTGACTGGCTAGTCAGTGGATTCATATGGGAAGGGAAACTGCCTTAATATAGCTGCTCCAAACTTAGATCACATTGGTCTAAAGGAGAATGGGGCCTACCCTGGTTCAAAGCTTACCACTGGGCTTTCCTCATGGCCGAATCCCTCAGAAGCCTCAAAACCTTCAAGTATCAACCCCGGCATGCATGGGAATTGAACCTTCTCTAGTAGGAGGTATTTCTCCTACCAGCATTGTATATTCACCCCCTCACAGGTCTGCAAAGCTGCCACTGGTTGTCCAACAAGTCCTGAAGGTCTGGCAGGCTACACAAATCATGTTAAAAATCTCACTGGCCCACCCAGACCTTACACCACTGTGGGACAATCCAACAATTAGTGTAGGTGGACACACTATTTGATGGGTGGGCTGGGCAGATAAAGCCAGAGAGTATGTATCCTTCAAGACATTTTAATACCTGCATCACCAGTGTTTCTATCATTCCAGGATGTGCAGAACAGATACCAACTGAGTAAACAGGAATTCTGGTGGTACCTCCAATTCAGGAGCACCGTAAAGGTCCCTCTACAAAGAATTGCAAAGACCTCTAGCCCCCTGTGATCCCACTGACTCTATAAATGGCTTCAGAAAGATAACAGTAGGGCTGGCTTAATATATCATTGCATACGGGATGCTACCTCAGATCGGACAACTAAGGTCCAGCAAAAATGATCAAATATGCTAAATAGGCTGATCACGGATACCAAATGGTGACAATGCTGGAAATCTGCTCAAGTTACACTTTATGACTCCAGATCTAGACTAATGCCAAATAAAATTTTTCACCTATGGTACTTCACACCCAGAGTTCTATATGCAGCCAATTTACTGCCCTTCTCAAACTGCTGAAGATGCCAGACGCAAGTCAGAGTTCCACTACATGTAATATGGTATTGTCAAGCCCTCAAAGATTTTTGGCACAAGGTTAATGAACAACTAGAACAAATCCTACAATTTCCCATCTCCTTCACACCTGAGTTGCTTATTTTAGGCTTGCAACTCATGCTTCCTTACCGACAATGGATTTAGTTTAAATGTGTTCTAACAGTGACAGCAGAGGTAAAAAGACTCCTGTTGACCTGCTGGCACACTACAGAACTTCCCTCAATGCAAGAACTCATCGCCAAGCTAGCACAACTAGCAAAGATGTAGAGGCTTTCATATATAGCATGAAACAACCTTTCCAAATACAGTACTTTAAAAAATGGAACTCTTTTCTCATGTACTTTAGCATTAATACCAAAGAAAACTTAGTAGGTGCACGGCATCATAGTACCATTATCAGCTGACAAATGTATTATCAGTTATATCTCTCCTCTGCCGTCTGACCCTGGAATTATTTGCAACACACACAACAGCTTTGGAAGTGGAATACAGGTGAATGGCCAGTCTGATTGCTCTGAAAGACGTACACAAAGCCAACTACAAGGTGAATAGTAGTTTTGTTGTTGTTAACAATGAAGTTGATCCATTCTCTTTACTTTACTTTATATACATACATAGTTCTTTTAGGTTTAGAATAGTACATGCGTGCCTCTGTACTAGTCTCAAAGGATGGTAATATATCACCCCAAGCTGGATCACAGTGCCAGGACTCCTAGTTCGAATAATCAAGACAGGTTATTCAGACACATGCTTCAAAAAGATCAGGTAAATAGGAAGACAATATGAACCTTATTCCTCTTACCCCAGTTCAATATCTATGTTGTAGTAAATAGTCTCATTTCAAATGTTATGACACATTATCCAGACTCTGTGTAGTCCTAATGATAGACTGCACATGTATGTTTAGTAATTACACAATAAATACAGAATATCAGTGTGTGATCCTCAAGCACTATGTGGTTCTCCTACTGTATGTCTTGGAATGAAATTCAATTATCTGCTTGTATTCTATATATATATATATATATATATATATATATATATATATGAAAAAATTAAATACAAAAGATTAACTATAAACAGTGGAATGTATTTTTCACTTATTGAGCCCTACATCTGTGTGGCAGAAATTTCCCTGGCTGCTCCTCTACCTACCCATATGATTGATTTAGCCAACACAAAATAATCCCATTCTGTATTGCAGGTCAGTTTCTATTTTGGCCTAAATCTGTTAAATCTGTGGAGGTAACTCTTATGCCAGCTCCATGTGCTGGCTCAATCATTGCTCCAAAGTTTAGATGGTTCCCTCTTGCAGGTGTAATGCTTGGTCTCTTTCCTTGCAGAGTTTGGAAGAGTAGGCTGTTGGTTTTCCTCAGATTACTGCTTTAAGCGCCTACCACTGGGTAGTGGAGGAATAGATATCAGGGTTTTGTAGAAAGGAAATGTTCATCCACCATTTAGTGTTTGTGTCCAGCCACCCTGCCACATCCCAAGAAAACATCACTGGGTCATTATCTGATATCAAAATGCTTCCCAGAGATGTGCCACATGATCAAGCCACAAGCTCCTTGGAGATAAAAATAACATTTGTATACATAGAATAGGTCAATGAGTAAAATGTATAGTCACGCTCTTCCAGTTGCAAAGACCGACATGCTGTGTGTCCCTAAGTCCTTGTCTGTGGTATGCTTGCAAAATTTAAGCTGCTATATTGGCTCTGAATGGGGCCCAGTCCCAGTTCTGTCTAAGTCAGTTTGGAGGGCTAAATTAAGGTCCTCTCCTAGTATAATCCCAGTATAGCTATCTAGGAGTTGCTTCAGTATCATATGATAGAAGGTGGGGTTTAAAATGTTGGGAGCATATAGCAAACCTAGCACAATGTGTTGACCCTGATAAGCATCCTGTGCTAAGACATATCACCCATCATCATACTTGGTAACCTAATGGGCTCCAAACTGGAGCTCTTATAAATCAATAGTGTAACACCACTCTGGTTTGTTGAATAGGAGCTTTGAAAATCAGTGCTAACCCACTTGCAACATAGGCATTCATTTTTAGAGCCCAAAAGGTGGTTCTCCAGGATCAGGGTGTCATCGTAGGCCAGGTCTCTAAATTTTGCAAGAAATTTTCAGTTTTTTGCAAGGCTATTGAGATCATTAGGATTCCAGGCAACAACTTTCACAGACTGTCCAAGGAGACCATGTTCATGCAATAAGGTGATTAAGCTAATAGGTGGTTATTTGCAGGGAGATGTATGAGGTTCCACATCAAGATAGCTAATATAGGAACAGTGAGGTGTAAAACAGCACCACATTACAGTAAGTGCCATATTGGTGACTTTTCTGTTTACAAGGGGCTTCAAACCATGCCCCCCCACCATGTGGGGGGCTCTATACCCATATACACGTTATTTTTTAATTCAAACTTTATTAATAGATTTTCCATGATACAGGGGACAGAAATAGTAACCTTCAGAGCATAACCATAAAACAATACATGATCTGCCCTCTCCTCCCTAACCCCCGTACAGCGGTACACTTCTACATTGTAGTACAGTACCATGTTAAAATAAACCTTAGTTGAGTTGAGGTAGACAATTACCAACCACTTATTTATCCAAACCAACCATAATTAAGGTGTGAAAGGGATCCCAGATGCACTTATAACTCCCTAGCCTGTTACGGAGACTTGCTATAGCTTTCTCAGTGTGAAGATTAATGAGAATTTCCTGAACCCATTCCTGGTATGATGGGCTAACCTCATCATTCCAATGTTTTAGTACGATTTTTTTTGACCAACAATGTTATCATGGACATGTGAAACCTCCAAGCCTTAATCTTAATAGGAGACAGCTCACCATCAGGCAGATGTCAGGAGTGAAACAATCCTGCAAACCCAGTAAAGGGTCCAATTTGGCTTTAATTGAATCCCATAATGGAGTTATCTTGGGACACGACCAGAATATATGAAGAAGTTTTTCCTCTTCCTGGGAACTCCTGGTACACAACCCTGATTCAAGAAGGCCCCATTTCACCAGTTTTACTGGGGTATAGTATATATTATGTAAGATGTGATATTGCTTAAGTCTTAGTCTATTTTGAGACACATACTTATGATAATACCTCCATAGTACCGGCTAGTTGAAAGTATGCTGGGGAAAGAAAGAGGCCCAGAACTTAGTGGGACCATGGGGACCCCCATACCGCCAGTGAAACAAGACTTGATATATTTTTGAGATAACGTTAGAGGGTCCAAGTAGGGGAGAAAGCTCGGATATCAAAGAAAAAGCAGTTGGACGGGGGGGGGCTTTACCCAACGCCGTAGTATACACCCTTTCTTAATATAACAGGGGGTGAACCTTGGGGAGGGGGGGAACAGTCAATCACTGATACTGTACATGCTGTAATTTGTATGCCATTTTGACTCCTCACCATTCTGTACTTGCTACCTTGATGGACTAATGATAAAGAGAATGTCTCCTTTCCCACCACTAACCCTTAAAACAAACTGGACAGCAGGGTGCAATATACTGTACATACATGTTCCTTAAGTAATCAGTACAATGGCAATAAATGTACACCAAAGCAATTTAATTCATGCAATCAAGAAGTGTGTACAGGGAAACAAAATAAATTAATTTGCATTCAAGTGGTCCTAGCTGACTGAGGTATGCCACATAGTCTCTTTATCAGACAATCAGGGATGCCAGCTAGGCAAGTGGTATCACAGAAGTATTATGATCTTCAAAGAAAGCTCAGCTGTGTCAACCTCATCCAGCTCTGAATACTAGTAGTATATATAATTCCCCTGCTGGCATGTATGTGAACTGAGGTTAGACCCAAGAAGGGAAACTAACTTCATTTATGAGTCACCTTTAAGGTTAACATTCATAGGATTCATAGGATTTATACAAGTCATTTAGTTATTAGTCATTTTGACTTGACTGCACTTCAATAAGAACTTAAAATACAATTTCCTTTAAAAAAAGCATTTTGGGATTCCTTGAACTGTTTCATATTCTGGCTACTCATTACTTGTTTAGATGGAGAATTCCATAGTGTTACCACTTTTTGATTTATCCAATCACCTCTTAAGTTCTTATAATTTTCCTCTAACAGCTGCTTGTTGTGTAGCCTGTTATTTATATTATGAGTCATTGCCCCTACTCTTAAACACTCCCAAACATCCTGGTTTTGGTGAGCCTTGTATTCCATACATAGGTCATCCATCATTCTCCTGTATTTTAACAAGAACATGCCCAGTTCTCATAGTCTTTCCTCATATGTGAGGTGCCTAATATTTACTACCATCTTTGGCATTATTTAACATAGCTAGCAATGAATATGGGTGGAATAAACAAGCCCCACAACATTTTAACATTAGTCCAACCAAAAAGTAAAATCTGTAACAGTTCAGCATCAAATCAGGTACCCATAGCCAGAGTCATATTTCTGCTGCTGTGTCCCTGTGTTAAAGGCTGGTTGTCTTCCAGAACTGAGTTTGGACTGCAAGAAGTTTTCACAACCCTTCAGACACCTGAAAGTGTTACTTTGGTTGCTGCCACAGCATGGGGTCATAATGTTGCAAGACATTATGCCACAGCAATATATCACACTGCCAATACAGCGCAATATATTGCCAGTGGCATATGTTTTTGTTTTGTGGTGGGCTATGCCCCATGGCTCCCCTGAATCCTCCAGCTAAAATATATAACTCGGGGGGGGGGAGAGGGTAACAGATAAATTCACACAAAGTGCAGGGAAAAAAAAAAACAATGTCTGGGACAGGGAATCGAAACCCGATCCCAAATGCATTGTCTGCCTCCCTAGCTGCCTGTGGCTGGTTCTGTCATAATCATGATTGCAGATTACTGATCACCATTTTGGCGAGTGTACATTGCTGAAAATGAATTTTGGTGATGTACACTCACAGCACAGACACAAATGACACCCAAGATGTACAAATCTCATTTTTAATGTGGGGGGCTGTGCTCCCCATCACCCACATATGGATTCTCAACTGCAGGAGGGTGCATGTGGGGTGGGATGAAAACCTTAAAAAAATACAAAATCGCATGTCAGAAAAAAAAAACCTGCACCATGCTGGTCCTGAACCCTGTACCCTGCACCTCCCAGCCAACCACCCTTCCCACCATATTAGTGGCCAGCTCAGCAGCTTCCCACCACACCTCTTCCCATATACCAACCCTCCACTCCCTCTACACCCATGCACGTGCATGTGCATATACCCACTACTTCCTGTCATGGTATTTTACCCACCCCAGTATCTGGTCATCCCCTCAGCTTGGTAGCCATAAACACTGGCACCATAATTGATTTGTGGTTTTGTAGTCATCCAATTTTGGTTGCCTTGTTCACTGGCTACCTCTGTGGCTCATCCCATTGAGCCACAGCAGCTGCTCACCAGCCCCCTGTCACAGCAGAGATCATATCCTTTGCCTGGGAAGAGTGAGAGTGTGCACTACTGCACATACACCCTTTCACAGTTTTGCACCCTCTCACTCTTCCCTACCATGCTGTTCCTGTTGCACAGTTTTGTCATGCATGATGAAGCATGTGACATATTGATCCTGCAGGGCTGCCACCACTCAATGTGACTCCCACTTGGGGTATCTCTAGGTCTGAATCCCACTAGGGTCACTGCTCACACAGTACAGTGCTGTTTCCAAAAGGGCAAATGATCCAACCCCCTTGTCACAGCTGAGAGCACTTTGCTGTAATTATGGTAACTGTAGCCTGTCTCTTTGGAAATGGATCTCAGACTTGCTAAGTTACCTCTGGTTATCTATACATGAAATGACTTAGTCACAGAATGTGTGAAGTATATAAAAGTAATACTTAATACTCCATGATATTTACGTATCTTATATGATACTATACTTTAAAAACTATGGGGAACACAGTATTTCTATAAAAGTAAAAAAAAGACATTTCAAAAGATAGGGAACACACAGAATACTCTCACTCAAAATTAACTAAATTCTTAGTAGAGTTGAAGAAGTTTACCCCGAATTAGCTGCTGGTGAGTAATGGTAGACTAGAACCCATGATATTGCTAGTTCAAAACCTCAAACATAACTAAATTGAAGAGCAAACACACTCAATTGTATCATGTCTTCAGATGGCTGGCCCATTATACCCACATCATCATACATGCCTCTCTGACATTACATAATTTTTTTGATCTCTGGAGACACCATTTTCTAGAATGGGTCCAATCTGGTTCTGTTGACTGGAATTGGTTCCTTTTGTTTCTCTTGCTGTCTAAACTAGCAGGGTGAAGTCTCATGCTGCCTTGACCCTGTTTACATTCAAAACTTGTTTTTTTAACTATTATTATGTTACAGAAGAAAGCCAGACCTTTGAAGTTTAATGAAAACAAAATGTTTTTTACAGGGCAGGAACTGTTGTTGTCCCCAACCAACCTCTTTGAGAACCCAGGAATGCTCACAAAGCAGTCCTAGGACTGCAGTATGAAGACACTTTCAATTCTCTCCATACATCCCACAATTTCAAGTCTCTCATACATCCCACCGAGTAACTAGTAAGATAAGAGAATGCAGGGTGTTATATCTGTTACACCCTTGATGTCTATTTGACTACAAAAGGTGGAGACCTGTAGCAACACAAGGCAGCATAGTTGGCATGTCATCCAGTGCAGGCTGAGTCTGTGGGTACAAATCTCTGCCCCCAAACTCTTTAATGTCTGAGATTTATTGACCCCTTCTGGCACAGAAACAACAAGCTAGGATGGAGAACTCGACATGCAGCATGTCAGGTACAGGGATCATCATTTGTAGCCTCCGGGTAACGTAAACAGTGGAAAACATGTTGTAACTCTTAGTGACACAGCACAAATTACCTGCATCTTCTAGGCTTGGCAAAGTATGTCAAACAACTGTGGGCATAAAAAAGGGAAATGGGCATGTCACCCAACTACAAAACACAGATGTTCTTCAGAAAGAAATCACTTTGTTGGACCAAGGTCAGGGTACTCTTAATGTCAACAAGTGTGTTCTGCATCCATGATATCAAGCCTGTCTCCACAGTTTTCCATCTGGTCCTCAATGAGGACAAGTCTGCATCTCTGGGAGTTGGCAGTGTCTAGAGCACAATCAAAGAAGGAGCCAGCATCTGTGGGAGATTAAAACTGGTGTTGCTTTCCTTCAGATTGTACTGATAATGTTGCAGGGTAGAGTAGAGAGTAGGTGATCCCTCACTTGCAGAGCCCTGACTTGAACTGGTGAAAAATTTGGTCTAGAATGCTCCTAGGGAAATCTGGGTAGGAAGACAGTTTTGCACCATTCATGGAAATGTCCCCAAGTGCCCATCTCTGCCTCAAAATCAGTTCCTTAAAAACATGGGAAATTAAATATTAGTAGGAGTGGTTTGGCCACATTCTAATTGGGGACTTTGCCCCCTCTAATCATGTGGACTCTGTCCAGATCTAAATCAGATTCTGTTCCCTCTAAATTGAGTCTGTCTGGTAATTTTTGGTAAAGGTGTGCTACCAGGTCAGGGAATGCAAGCCCCTCAGCTAGCACTAGGAACCATAGATGCTTATTTATTTATTTATTTATTTATTTATTTATTAAATTCTCGGATTACAAATACCTTTGAGCAGAAACTGCTCATTTACAAAGGTTCCATGTCAAAGGATGAGGGTCAACATACATACAGAGGTAGTAAAAGGATGCACAATAAACAGCCAAAACAACTAAAAGAAAAAATAAAGATACTCAGTTATAACAGACTTCGAGATAATATTCATATAACGAGCAGCTTGAGTAGGCAGCTGGCTGCTGTAACAATAAGAGATAGAGGGCACCATAGGCAGTTAGTATTGCAGGCGTACGACTGGGAGAGGAAGTTGGCAGGCTAATGGGCCACTGTCTGAAGGTTGTGGAAATGTCTTGTACCAGTGGAGATGCTGGCAGGAAAGGAGTCACAAGGAAGGCTCAGTGCCAGAGGGAATGAGACTGGGAAAGGCAGGCTGTGAGACATGAGTGAGCTGGGAGGTGTTTAGAGAGATCTCTGTTCAGAGAAGCAGTCACATTGAGTGGTAGAGGTGAGGTAAAGTTTGAGATTCCTTTTGAAGGGTCCAAGTGTAGTAGAGAAAGTGCTTTATTGAGGGACTTGAACCATTGAGTGGCTCTCTATAGATAAAGGACCACTGACCCATGGAGTACGACATCTGGGAACCTGAAAGGTTAGAGATTGGGCACCACGTGTTTGTTGAGGTCACTGTAGGTAGTAAGGAGTGAGCTAACACCAGGTGGCATGAGACCGAGGAGAATCTTTTTGGTAAGTAAGCAGGTCTGGTATTGTATTCTGCTGCACAGGGGTAGCCAGCTGGCCTGTGCATAGAGGTCACAGGTGTGAGTTTGTTGGGCCGCACCTGTTAGTAGTCTTTAGGCTTTGTTGAAAGAAACTGAGATCCTGCAGAGGGCACTTGTTGAGGCTGAGCCATAGATGACAAGGCCGTAGTCAATGATAGAGGTGACAGAGCTATAGATGGCTAGTTTAAAGGCATCCACAGGCATACAGTGCTTGTGTTTGTGAAGTAGTCCAATTTGTATATTGGCAGTCTTGGCAACAGTGTCAATATGCCAAGTGTAGGAGATGGTACTATCCAGGGTAATACCAAGGACTTGAACTCCTTGACATGTTCAAGTGGGTTCCCAGCATGGTTCTTGATGGTGAGGGACAGAGAGTTGTGCCTGCTCTGTCGGTTACAGAAGGACATGGCTTTAGTCTTGCTGTGGTTCAGGACAAGTTTTTGAGAATTGAACCAGTCTTCGATGTGCTTGAAGTCAAGCTGCAGCTGGGATTCAAGGACTGTAATGTCATTGTGGCTGGAAAACAGGACTGCATCATCTGCGTATAGTAATATTTTTTGGTGGCAGGCACTGGGGAGATTGTTGATGAAGAGGGAGAAGAGTAGAGAGCCCAGAATAGACCCCTGGGGGACTCCAGAGTGGACCAGTTTTTCATCCATAGAGATCCCTGCAATCCTTACACATTGGATCCGATTATCAAGGTAGCTGGTGAACCATGGAAGGGCATCACTGGAGATCCCAATGGAGGACAGTTGCTTGAGCAGTTGGGGTGGTTAACTGTGTTGAATGCCTTGGTAAGGTCTATAAATACTGCCCCTCCACAATTCCCTTTGTCAAGCGTGACATGGACGAAGGTTATAAATTCCAGTAGTGCAGTGGTGGTGCTGTGCCCTTTTCTGAAGCCATGCTGCTCTGGGCACTGTACATTGTACTTGTCCAGGAATTCAACTAGTTGGTCCGACACTATTCGCTCCAGAGCTTTCGATAGTGGGGGAAGGAGTGAGATAGGTCTGTAATTGATGTGCAGCATCCTGTCTCCACTTTTGTGAACTGGTGTGACAGTGGCTTTCTTCCAGAGAGAGGGGAAATGGCCCAATCTAAGCGAGAGATTGAAGATCTTTGTAAGCGGTTCTAAGACTTCATCGAGGACTTGTGCTAGCAGTTTCAGGTCAAGGGAGTCACCACTGTACCCTTGTTTGCCGATGGCCTTTTGAATGTATTTTCTAGCTACTTGTGGTGGGACCTCCTTAAAAAAAAACTTTAGGGTTGTACGTTCTAGTTGGGGGGTAACTTAGGAGGAGCTGGAAGGGAGATCGTCAAAAAAATTTGGTGGAAGGACACTGTCCAGGTTTGTAAATGCATCATTAAAAGTGCTGGTGATGGTACCTAGGTCGAGTGTAGGAGTGCCATGAAGGTTGAGCATAGTGGGTGGTGCTTTAGGATCCTTGCCTGTGAGTTCTTTCATGTTGTTCCAGAATTTGTTTCCCTGGCCCCAAGAGTTGGTCTTTGTAATAGCTGTGTTTAGCATTCCGTATTTTTCGAGTGCAATCATTTCTGGCTGCTTTGTATAATTGTATGTTTACTTGCATTGGAGTTGCACGAGCACAATGCCAGAGGTGGTCTCTGTGCTTGAGCAGAGTTAAAAGGTCAGTAGTAACCCAGGGGTTGGTCTGTCCTTTGACCTTCATTTTTTTCACTGGTGCATAGATGTCACAGGCTTCATTGAAATGTTTGATAAATAGGTCCAGAGCTTTGTTGGTGTCACTGAGGGAGTCAAGCACTGCCCAGTTCAGCCTGGTTAGATGGGATTTTAACAGCTGGAGGTGCCCTTGTTTGATAACCCTGGCATAGATAAGCTTGTGAGGGGGCTTGTGGTATTTGTTTGACCAGGAGCAGATGACAGGCGAGTGGTCACTTATTGTATCTGGGAGTACAGAAATACTGGAGATGCATTCAGAGCAGTTAGATAGAATCCAGTCTAGAAGCGTAAGGGAGCCTGTCCTATAGTTACACCTAGTGGGGGTATTGACCAGGTGAGTGAGGTGATGCGCCGCAGCTGCATCCTTATAGGTAGTGGCCTCAGCAGAGAGCCAGTTAATGTTAAAATCACCCATGATTATGGTTTCAGAATTATGTTGCTGGACCCTTAGATATTCCATGATGCTATGGAAGCCAGCTGCCTGGTCTCTTGGGGGTAGGTAAACTGAGAAGACAGTCAGTTCCTTGTTATGTGCACCAAGGAGGATTTTGATTCTGAGGACCTGAGAGGAGTTGCTCAGGCTAGGGGATGGGATGATGTGACCCATAAGGGTATCCTTAAGATAGATGGCGCAGCCCCCACCCCGTTTAGCAATCCTGTCTTGCCTGAAAATGCAGTAGCCAGGGATAGAGATGGAGGTATCAGGGATTTTAGGGTTTAGCCATGTTTCCACAACTGAGAGGATATCAGGGTTGTGCTGTAGGATCCATGTTTGGAGGGAATCAAGTTTGTTGAGGATGCTGCAGGCATTGATGGATGCCATGGTGAGTGTTCATGTCCTTCTGTTTGGTGCCACTGCTGGATGCCCAGGTGGTTCTGAGTTGGGGTGAACATTTCCTGAGAGCAGGAGCAGCATAAGGAGAATTTGTAGGGGAAAGGATTTCAGCATCTTGTAGATACCTGGTGGTTAAGTCATAAGCCAAAAGAAATTATCAACAGCTGAGGTCCAGAGTCACAGAATGTGATAGAATTCACGAAGGTGAGGAACTGTGCCTGCGCATATGCAGGATGTTAAATCCTTTTGTCTGCATGCTTCTTTGTCATTCAAAGAGCTTGTTGAAAAGCCCACTTACAGATCATGGAACAGGTCAGACGAAAATGTGGATTCAAGCAGGATCTACAGTCACTGAGTTTGTCAGACTTAGTTGCTTGACTTATGTTTTGCTTGGGATAGCTTCCAAAAAGTTGATTTTTAAATGAAAAATGCAGATACCTGGTGATGATGTTTTGCAGAAATCCAGTTCAGAAGGCTTTCACGGATGTAGTGAGCAAGAATGGTATAGTTACTCCAAGCAGAAAGCCATGTAAATCCACAAAAACTAAGCTACAGACACAGACAAGCAGCCACCACCACACAGACCCAGGAGGCGGAGCATGCATACAACCTATGCTGGCCTGTTCCCTCCAAGGCATCGCTGTTTTTTGAGAGCCACTCAAGCTGCTACTCAACAACCTGCAATCTGCAATCTGCTGCTGTCTGAGTTGAGTAGAGCTCCATGATAATTTACTTAGTTGACCCCACCTGGCCAGTAAGAACAGTGATAGAGCCTTGTGTCTTAGTCAGTTTATTGGATTGTATCCACATTGGTTGCTACTTTTCCTAAGAAGGTAGAATGTTATCTGGCTCAGCAGGCTGCTGGAATTGTGAGGCAGAAGTCATGGCCATTTTGGGAGCTGTGAAGGATGGGCCTGGCATTGAAGGGAAAATGTCCTTTTTGCATTTATGTGCAATGGTGGGCATTCCAAAATCAGTGCAGGCAATGGACATACTCCTTTGTCCTCTGATAGGGTAAAGTAGGTGCTGATTCCCCTCTGAGAATCAGTGGATGTAGGTGGATTTAGTAAAAGACTGCCAGGAGCAAGATAGCTAAGTGGTTATGTACAGTATCTCAGGTACACATGTGACTTCTCCTAGTACAAAACCCAGTACAGAATGTTGCAAAACACCATAATTGCTAATATCTCATGAACCTTGCATTGAGAAAGATAATTTAATATATTACTGTTACTTTAGAACTACTGATATCATCTAATGAAAGTCTTACACAAGTTTATGAAAGTATAACAAAAAAATCTAATTTATTATACTGGATTTCCAGTTAGAAAGACACAAATTTTCCAGTATAACATGTTTAATCCTGAACCATCATAAATGTGACATTCATCAAACACAGGATACCAATACATTCTAATTATATTGTTATACATTTTACCCATTTTTTGGCTACTGCTATAACATGTACAAACATTAATAGTCACATAATAATAGTAGGGTCACACATGCAGAAGGAAAGCTGATGTGATGCCATCACTGGCTATTGGACAGCGGAGGAAACTTTCATAATAATTAACCTTTCTTGTACATGACTTTTTGACAAACAGACTGTCCCATAAGTTCATTCGATATTGCATAAGTTAGAAATACATGTTTTTCCTAAGGGGCAAGAATGACTTCATAGGTACAGTGTCCTTCTCCCTAGTACAGGAATTGCATGTTACCAGAGAGAAGGCGACAAGATATCTGGACTATCCCTAAACAGGAAAGCCTTCTCAACTGAACTGTATGGTACAATTTGAGTTATGGGACATTTGAGGCATAAATAAATGCATTACTCCCTGCATATTTCTTCCACCATCACTCTTGAAGGCCTCTGTAATTCAAGAGATATTTTCTCTCATTTGTGTTTAACCCTTATGTGATGAAAATGATAATGTGCCTAGAAATATGTATTTAAGCCTCTAAAGCCTTAATAAGTATAAATAACTTTGGTGCCTATTATAAAGTAATATGTGTTTAATGAACTTATGTTACGTGTGAGCTAAATTTTCGGAGAGCAGACTTCTCAAGCATTAGAACCCAAATGTTGTTATGGGACTGGAAACATGATTTCAAGGAGTCATCTGTAAAGGACATATGGAAATGGCTGTTAGGTAGAGTATCAAGTCTTGTTAAAGCCTATGTACTAAGTGTGCCAAAATATGACACTAGTATAAAAAAAACCTGCATGGCTGAATGTGTCCATCAAAAGAATGACAAACAGAAAGAACAGAATGTATAAAAAGTAAAACTCAGCAGGTCAATTGGGGATAATCAGGCCTATAGAGAATATGTTAGGAATATCAAAGCAAAAGCGCAGTTTGAGGCGGATTTAGCAAACAGGGTGAATGATAACAAGAAATCTTTATTATCCTACATTAATAGTTTGAAAGGAGGCTATAGTATGATAGGTCCATTTTGGAATGACTTAGGGCAGACAGCTACAACCTCAGAAATGGCAGATATCCAGAATACATATTTTTGTTCAGTCTATAACAATAGTAATTCAGTATCACACGTTGGTAAGGAAGCAACCATTCCTGGGAAAATTATTAACCACAAAAATGTACTTGATTGGCTTACAGAGACTGATGTCAACAAATCACCTGGCACCAAGGAATTACACCCCAGAGTCCTACACAAACTAGCTAATATGCTGGCATTGCCAGTTACTTGCATCTTCCAGTCCTCTCTAGACACAGGCTCAGTACATCGTAATTGGAAAACTGCTATAATAGTCCCCATTTTTAAAAAAAGGACCCAAGCCCAAACCTGACAACTTTAGGCCAGTAAGTTTAACCTCTCTCTTAGGGAGGATTATGGAGGAGTTGGTCAAAGACTTAATTTCAGACTTCCTAAAGACTCATGGACTGGTTGACCTGGTACAACACTGGTTTACAAAAATCTAGATCCTGCCAAATGAATCTTTTGGCTTTCTATGAGAATGTCAGTAGTGAGTTGGACCTTGGGAACTCTGCAGACATAGTTTATATGGACTTCGCTAAAGATTTTGATAATTTACCACACATGAAACTTTGAAATATGTTGGAGGATATTAATATAAACAGCAATATTTGTAACTGGGTCTTAGTGTGGCTGCAGGGGTGAAACAAAGGGTTACCATTAATGGGGTGCTTTTTGACTGGGCATCAATCACTAGTGGGGTTCCCCAGGGCTCAGTTCTGGGACCTAGTCTCTTTAACATGTATATATCTTCCCTTAAACTAAATAACCCTAAAATCTGGCTCTACAAATTCACAGACAACTGCAGACTTGAGACAGTGGTGACCAGTCAAGTAGACATTGCATCCCTACAGAATGTTATTAATGTGATCTTGGAGAGGACAGTATCAAATAAACTAGTCCTGAATATGGACAAATGCAAGGTTATGTATCTGGGCAAATATAATGGCAAGGGCTCTTGTAATCTTGCTAACAATACGTTCACAGTCACTTACGAGGAAAGAGACTTGGGGATTTGGGTCACTGCTGTTCTTAAGTTCGGGTCCCATTGTAGGACACAGGTAAAAAAAGCAAACCAGAATTTAAATTACTTCCTTAGGCATATATCTAGCAGGGGTGAAAAAGTACTTATACCATTATATGCAGCTTTAGTGAGGCCCCATTTGAAGTATTATGCCCAGGTGTGTTTCCCACAGGATAGGGAAGATATTAACAGACTGGAAGGGATTAAAGAGCATACCATATGATGAGGGTTATCATCCCTCAACCTCTATTCCCATCATTATAAGAGGTTTAAGGGTGACCTGTGCTTGTTATATAGAATTTTGGGAGATGACAAGGTTCGGGCAGAGGTTGGTATCCAGCCCAAGACTAGTTGGTGTAGTAGTAGGAGGCATGACAGTCAACTTGTCCATTTTAAATGGAACTGTAACATATATATATATATTTTAGAGGCAAAAAACTAGCACTAACTCTCACCCCATCAGATGTGTGAAGAAGCAGAGGTATAGGAGAATGGGGTGAGAGTTAGGACCAACAACCCTAATGCACACCCAATGTCAGTTGGGGGTGTGGATGGGGGGTCAAAGGGGGGCTTTCAACCTTAACACCAAATTTCCTCACTTTTGTCGCTCTGGAACAACCCTAACTAATGCATTAAATGGAGTTTTTTGCCTCTAATTTCCCTTCTTTTTGAGAATGATAATGAGAAATAGTGACCAGGCTGGCAAGGGAAACGTTGTCATGCTGAGGCGACACAAGAAACCGCCATCTGTCCGGTGATATCCCTTCATGAATACACTTCAGGGCACCCACAGGATGTGAACCCATTAATTTTTTTGCTTGGGAATGGGTTCCCGGTGAAGGAATCACAGGTCATGACAGTGTTAAAGGAGGGTATGGCCTTCCTGGGGGAAAACCCAATGAGGTACTCATCCCATTTGTTTCAGATTGGGGTGGCCTCCAAGGTGGCAGTGATGGGGAGTACACCTGGGGATATCAAACAAAAAGGGTGGTGGTCTTCTAGCTGCTATAAAAGATATGTTCATAATACTTTGACTCTGTACTAATTATGTCTTCATTTCTCCTTTTCGCAGGTCTATGTAAGTAATCATGAAGAATGAAGTAATGGATTTGAGGGGATACCATTGGGATAAGGGAATTAGGAAGGGATGGGCCAATCACTAAAATACGGAACAGTAACTTTGTCTCCATTCATGGTTTCAGCAGAAGGGGCATGGAGGTTGGAAGATTGGATATGCGGGCACATCATCTATTGGGCAGAGAAGTGGGCATCCTGGAGAAGGGATTCAGCTGTATTTGGTTCTCAATGCCATCATGTGTTAAAACTCTGCTGCACTATGATTGTATGTTTATTATGTTTTATACCATTGTGTATTTTCCTGTCATTGTCTCTATCATATTAGCAATACTGTTTACATCACAGAACATCATGTAGATTTTCCCTTGTATGGTTCATTACCTCTGAACCATACCTGCTATTTGTTTTCTCTGCCAATTGTGTATTGTAACCTCCAGGGTCGTGTCTGAAAATAGTCATATCTTGTGGCTATGACACCTTACCCAGTAGACAAAAGTGAACTAAATAAATAAATTAATCAAGTTGACGTAGAGAGGCATGAGATGCATGAAATGGGCACAGCTAATCCCAGCCCTGAGGGAGATAAGGAGCAAATGCAGCCACCCAGATTTAATCATGATCCATTTAGGAGGCAATAATCTTGGGACCAGGTCATGGCCGGACATTTTTTATAAGATGAAAGGGGACACTGAAAAAATAAAAGAATGGTGGCCAGAGGTGACCCTTGTGCTGTCAGACATCATTCCATGAAGGGTGTGGAGGCATGCTGAAAACCACAAGGCCTTGGACAGGGCTAGGAAGTAAATGAATGCAAGAGTGGGCAGGATGCTTGAGAGCTTGGGGGGTATGGTGCTACACAAGGGAGTAGTAGAAGAAGTAGAAAAAAGGGATGAGCATTATAGGGGTGATGGGGCACACCTAGTGATGGGTGAAGTGGCCCCAATTCACTCCGTGGCGTGATTCATGGAGTGAAGGCGAATTCACGGAGTGCTCCACAACGTGAAGCGGAGTACTCTGCATTATTAATGGGTAATGCGAAGTCCATTGAAAACACTGACTTCACATTACTCTGCCTTCCCAAACCACTACTCCATCAATTCTTAGGGCGAAATTCATTGAAAACAATGTACTTCACCTCACTTCACCTTGTTTTTAAGCGCCAAAGGTGAATTTTGCAGTTTTTCATGGGATTTCAGGTCACATGGGCTCTAGATTGTTCTGCACAGCCTCAGTCTGGGGTAGTTTGTGTGGGAAGCTGTAGGAGACAATCTGCTCCGAGAGCTCTCTGTGATTCAAACCTTCAAACAGCTGTTAAAAAAGCCTTTCTGAGTAATTTTGCTGAAACTTTAGTTCATCTATTATAGGAAACCCTCCTGTTCTCATAACATCGAGCGTTTATTGTTTGTGAATGTTGAAATGTTAATGTACAACATTCAGTCTGTGTACTGAGAGACAGTGGAAGTGTGCTTTGGGGGAGGGGCATATCTGTAGTGTAGGAAGATTAACTTGTAGAAAAAGACAGTGCTTTCTGCTTTGGTAATATTTTTCTTGTATAACTGTGTTAATGTACACACAGTAATATTTTCAATATTTCTTGCCTTTTATTGCTGATTGTTGTGGTGCAGCAGTGCATAATTTTAGTTTGTTTAAAATATGTGGTTATATTACTGAAGTTTTCAATTTGCTTTGCATTACTTAGTGTGTGTGTGAGTATGTGTTTGACCCGTGTCATCAAGTCAGACAAATTAAATTGTGCCACATAATAATTTCAGCAATGTGAAGCTGCTATCCACTGCAGCTGTGTGATTTTTGTACTTCTTTGTGGTATCTTTACTGGTACTAGTACTAGTGATGTCACTGCTGCAGTACACTGACCCTCCCCCCTGCAGCCCACCCCAACCAGCAAAGGTATTCTTTGCCAGATTTTAATTTCTGATGGTGAGCACTGGTTCAGTGTTGTGCCTTTGTGTCTGCGTCTCTTCAGTGCACAGCGCAGTTTTAATCTGTCTGTGCATTTGCATCTCTTTAGGGCCCAATCTCCATCTGTAACTTAAGTCACAGTTGTTTCTTTGGCTTCCCTTCAGAGTATTGGACAGGTGTGGTGCTTAATTCTGCATGAACATTGTACTCATTAATATGCATTTTTAAGTCAGGACCATCATCATGAGTCACTCGTGATACAAATCATATTCTTCATCATCATGGTCACAAATGCAGTCACAAATCACAATTCACGATCATTCACGTTACAAAACACAACATTAATTTTTTTCTAATTACTTGGATGAATTGTAAGTCTGTTTTGTAGTATCTCTCCAGGCTTCACCACCCCACCATTGTACTCATTGATACATGTTTTTAAGTCTGGGAGTTTTAAGCTACCACTCACTGGGGAAGTACAGCCATAGGTGGTAAGCATTCACAATTCTTCATTATCACAGTCACAAATGCAGTCATAAATCACAATTCACAATCATATTACGAATCACAACATTATTTTTTTTTAATAGTTACTTGGATGTAGTGTAAGCCTGTTTTGTAGTATCTCTCCATGCCTCACCACCCCACCATTGTACTCATTAATGTTTGTTTTTAAGTCGGGGAGTTAGACAGTGCCTGCAGTACATACACAGACTGGAAAGAAGACTGACTGCACACATGCAGTTTAATACAGTATACTTGCACTGCTCTGAATACAAAGTGTCACACATATGGAAGACAACAAAAAAGGGCTTAATTACATACAAGGGTCAGGGATGGTGGAGGAATACATTCTATAACACAGCAAGGAAGGTGTTGGGGGGCACATGGTGCGAGAAAAAAAATAATTTGGGATCCTATGGTGATCAAGCAGCAGTTCCAACATGGACATAATTTGTAACTGATGTCCCTCTATGTGATCCAGCCGCTGCTCCACAGCACTCACCCTCTCGTTGTTCTCCTCAACAGCACTCCAGAGAACTGCCAAGTCAGCCTGTGTTACATGCAGTTCTCAGAGGTCCACATGTTCTACAGGCTGACCTGCTGGTGGTGGTGGTGGTGGTGCTGGTGGAGCAGCAGGTGCTGCTGTGGCCCTCCTCTTCTTAGGGATGCTGCAATGCACAGCTGCACCCTCTGCCACAGAATGGTCAACAGGTGCAGGCATGGTCCGTTCTGTGGCAGCCTGCCACTCCAACTGCTGGTGATTAAGCATATGAGTGTGCTGGCCCTCACTCCCCAGGTGAGTCCCCCAAGGGCCACAGCGCACCTCCACCTCACATTGACGGCTTGACCACACTGCTGTCCCCCCCGACATAGTCAAAAAACTGCCAAACAATGGAGGTAGGGGGAAGACCAGGCACAGGCAGGGGATGGCCAGATGAACTGGCAGCCGGCTGGTCACAGTGCTGAACAGGGATGGGATCCACACCTGGGCCCGGGGAAACAGGCACATCCTGCTTCAGAGGACCTGGTGCTGGACTTGGTGGTGGTGGTTCAACTGCCTCAGAGACAGGACAGGAGGTGGTGCTGGTCCTGCTTCAGGAGGGGGACACTCACAAGTTTTGAATGGTCCAACAGGAATGGGTGCCCATGCCCTCCACATATGCACATGGTACAACGCTTACCACGACCACGCTCTCCCAGAGCTGCCCCCACCACAGACATTCCCTAACCCTGGTCCATCTCTCCTACTGAGCTCCCTCAGTCCAAGCAATCACTACTCACACTGTCACACAACACACACACGCAGTCACACGGACACAGACAAACAACTAACTACCTATAAAGGTAAGAAAAATAACATTTACAGAAAGAACAAATTAAGTAAAAAAGAGTACGGAAAAGAAAAAAAAACGTAGCTTTTAAAAAAGCTATTGGGTCTAAATCAAAGTTTAAATCTCCTCCTCCTCCTCCTCACTCTGATCTCAAAAAGTCAGCAGTCACAAACACACTACTCTCTCTCCGTCTGCACAGGAGCAAATAAAAGTGTCTGCTTGTATGACTCACATTCTTCCTGCCTAGCTAAAGAGCATGTGACTTACAGTACTGTAAGCCATGTGATGTGCGGGGTTGGGGGCTGCCAAATCTGAAACACCAAGTGGATCACTTAGAATCATAATGAGGAACGTAAAGTCCATTAAAAACAATGACTTCTCCTTACTTCGCATTACCATTCTGCCTTAACATGAAGTGGTAATGACAAGGCGAGTGAGCACTTTGCATTGCCCACTCCGCATAGTGCCCACTTCACGTTCACTTCACCGGAGGAATTTAAATTCACTGCATCTCTAGGCACACCTCTCTAGTCTAGGCCTGGCAATGTTTAATGCTGAGACTGCCAATGCTATACAGCCCTGATGCAAAGAAAGATAGGCTAAATGGGGGAGCAAGGGAGCCCCTTCTCCACCCCCAATTTTGGGGGGAAGTCCACAGTCCATCACAAGCAAGCAGGAGGTGAACTAGTGGAAAAATAGGGGATAAAGAAGAGATGATGGGGGAAGGGGCTGGGAGACAACAAAAATATATGACAGAAGAAAATCAACCGGAAGTGGGGGTTCGGAGCATACGTTAGTACCCCTTGAATGGAGGAGGATGATAAAGTTGAGGAGCTATGAGGTCAGAGCTGGAGTGGGGTGGGAGGCAAGGATTGGCCAAGGAAAGAGAGAAAGGGGTTAGCAACAGGGGTATTTAAGGGCAAACACAGGACCAGGGAGCTCACAATTCTGCTGTGAGAGAATTTTCTCACCCACCAACCCTGAGAAAATTGGAATTGGATCTAGTGGGTCACTGTGGTAGGTAGAGCACTGTAGAACATGAGGAGGGCTGCCGAAGGTGGATGTTGTTATACCAAGGCTATGAGAAATAGGAGAGGGGGAGGAGAGGATGGGGGAAGTTGGTGGGGGGACATAGAAAACTGAACATAAGAAAATCAACAGGAAATGGGGGTTTGGAGCATACGCTAGTACCCCTTGAATGGAGGAGGATGAGAAAAGATGACTCACCCAAATGATGTACATTTGGGGGGGAGAAGATGACAAGAAAGAAAATGACTACAATTAAGGAATATGGACAATAAATAAATTATTTTGTAATAAAGTGGATGTGCAATGAAGGAATTTGTAAAACTGTAAGTTACAGATACATGAATACCTGTGAATGTGAATGTGAAACCTGAAATGAAAGGATAAGAAAATTAATTGCTAAACTGAGCACCCACACATAGTTGTCCATGTATTTATTGGTGGGGATCTGGGGGACAAATTCAAAGAACACACATAACTCGGGCCTTTTTTTTAGGAATTTTCTCACCAAATTTTTAACATGGCCTTTTTGGAACCCCACCTCTTGAACACTGGCACTGTACAGCTGCAGAAAAGCACAGTGTCAAACAATTTGAAAATTACCATTTAGGTACAAATCCTTTGCTGTGCCACATCTCTGAAGTGACTTGGGGTCTGGTCTGAAATTGTTAGGGCATATGAGGTCTTGATTGCAGATGAGCGTTTTGAAGGTTTGGTGAAAAAAAATATTAATCCATTCATAAGTTATTCAACTTTAAATTTACCCATTATATCCTATGGGAAAAGGTTAGATGTGCCATGCAAAAGCTCTTTTTTGCTTTTCTGAAAAATAATACCCCTTGGAAAACACCAGTGTCTGTGTTTACCTAATCGAGGCCTGAGGAACACAATGCTGGCATCACTTTTTTGATTAGATGCCCAGAAATGTTTATTTTAATCAGGTTGTTTTGATGTTACAAATTTGCGATACTACTTTTGTGTCAATTTTGCAAATTGCAACACTGCTTTGAGAAAGCATCGCAAATTGAGGCACTGTTTGCAAAACACCTATGGTAATGCCACAAACTGTGACACTTTCACAAAAGTAGGGTCTCAATTTAAGGCAGTACTTTCAAAACATTTCTGTTTCTTTGTCACTCCACTGCAAGTAAAAGGTTGGGATGTTTGGGCTGATATTTGAATGGTAGAAAGGGTGTACCCCACAGATGTGTCTTTTGCTGGTTTTGGTGATAAAATTTACATTGGTTCCGTAGTTATGACATTCTGAAGTTTAGAAATTTCCCACAGGATAACATTGTGACGATCGCTGTACCTTTTGGCGGCTGTTTGTCAAAAATGCTTTGAGATATGATTTTTCACTAAATGCATCTTAGTACATCTTAGGTGTACTAAAAAAGATGCATGTTGCCAGGCCTTGATTACAGCTGCAGTGGATTTTTTTTCCAATGTCCCTATGGCTACTGGGATATTGTGTCATTTGCAGCACAAGGGTTCTTTGGCTGCCTGTAGCCTTGAGCTATGTTTCTACACTTATGGATAGATGGGAGTGCAGGGCCCTCTTGGATACCATTATGCAGCAATGGGAGCACAGGGCCCGCAGGGAGATGAGGGTTAATTATAATGTCTCTACACATATGAATAGATGCAAGCGCAGGTCCCAGAGGACCCTGTGCTCCCACATCTGGATAACATTATGCAGTAATGAGAGCACAGAGCACACATGGCCCTGTGCTTCTACAGGGAGATGAGGGTTAATTACAATATCTCTACACTTTTGGGTAGATGAAAGTATAGGGCCAGGAGGGCCCTGCATGTCCACAGGGAGATGATGGTTACTTACAATGTCTGTAAACTAATGGATACATGGGAGCCCAGTGCCAGTACAGTCCTGCCTTCCTACAAATGGATACTATTATAGAGTGACGGGATGCACTTCTACAGAGAGATGAGGGTTAATTACAATGTCTGTGCACTTATGGTTCCATAGGAGTGCAGGGTCCAGAGGGCCCTGCACTCCCACATGAAAATCAGGGAGAATTACAATATACATGCATGGGAGCACAGTGCCTGGAGGGCTCTGTTCAACCACAACACACTATATACTGATGGAAGGGGCCCTGCTCTCCAACAAACACATTAGGAGAAGATTACACTTTCTCAAAAAGTAAGGAAAATCATTGTAAAAAACTTTGTTAATGCATCAGTTAGGGTTCATATTAAAGCGACAAAAGTATGGAAATGAGGTGTTGGTAGCCCTAACATCCTACACCACCCTACCCCACAGCCAACCATACCACTCCACCCCCAACCCCACACTCATGCTACATACAGCAACAGGCATCAGGGTGTGCTTTGGGGTCATCGACCCTAACACTGACCCCATTCTCCTATCATGGAACATATCATCTTCTCTACACATGGAATGGGATGAACATTAGGGCCGATGACCAAAGGGCACATCCCAGTGCCTGTTGTTGTGTGTAGGGTTGGGGTGTGGTGATACAGTTGGTTGTGGAGAGAGGGTGTTGTGAGGTGTTAGGGTTGGGAACCCTAACACCTCATTTCTGTACTTTTGTCACTTTAATATGAACTGTAACTGATGTATTCACTACGTTTATTTGCAATATATATCTATATCTATATCTATATCTATATCTATATCTATATCTATATCTATATCTATATCTATATCTATATCTATATCTATATCTATATCTATATCTATATCTATATCTATATATATATATATATATATATATATATATATATATTAAAGGGTGTGGTCATGCCCCTATAGTTATGGTTGAGTAGGCACTTTAATGCTAAACTCCAATTTTTGCATGTTAATACCTTTGCAGCTGTTTAATAGATTTGCACAAACTTTGAAATGCTCAGTCTCATTTGGTAGATCCTTTGATTTGCCAAGTTGAGTTTTGGTTGGAATTACAGTTTCTGCACAGCAAAGTGGTGAAAAATGCATTTTTCACTACTTTTGACATGTTTTTGCTTGTCATGCTGCGACCACACCATTTTGTGTTTTGATCTGAGATTTGGAATGTAGAAAGAGTTTGGGTCAAAGAACAATCCAGCATTGGTTTTGTGAAAAAAATATTAATCTGTTCAAAAGTTATTTGAAAATGTTTAATGTGGGGGTTCTGAGCATGCTCAGTTCACTCCAAGATTTATATATATGTTTTGTGAAAGATGATTGGACACACAGTCAAGGATTTTATCAAATCACAAGCAGCAGACTCTGTCCTCACTCCTCCCCAGGAGAGAAGAGCTGTCCTCTGGATACTCAATCTTCTTTCTCCCTTGCCGACCCCCGGCAGCCCTCTCACATCATGAACACAGGTTGCCAGCATGGCAGGAGGTAAGGCAGTGATGCCTCAGCCCTCCATGCCACTGGGAAAACCAGGTTGTTTTTTTTATCTGTACAAAAGAAAACTATTCCTTGCTGATCCGACCCCCCCCACATCCTCCCCATACATTCCATCCCCATCTCCCACTCAGCACCCACCACCTCATACACACCCACACACACACTCACTCACCTGAACATGTGCTATAATGTGTTTCTGGACACCCAAAAACCTTGGGAACCTAGCATAGTGAGAGGATACATTCACCCACATTCTCAGTATGAAACAAGCATTTGTCAATGCCGAATGTTTGCTTGCTGGCATTGGCAGTGGTAGTGTAGAAGTTACAGAGCTGCGTAATAGGAATGGCAGTGAAGTACTGAACTGAAGCCAACCCCACCACCACCCTGCAGAGAGTGACAGGCATTGGGGTGTGTCTTTGGGTCATCAGGCATAATGGCCACGCCATTTCACCACACCCTACCCTGCAGACACTAACAAGTGTCACGGTGTGCCTTTGGGTCTTTGGCCCTTATGCACACCCCATTCCATTAGGAAATACAGTGAGATGGGTGCGATATCAGAGAATGGGGTGAACTTTGGGGCCGAAGAGTCCAAGGCATACCTCGATGCCTCTCACTGGCTGCAGGGTGTGGAATGGTATGAGCATTACAGGCAAGAATCCCAAGTCACACCCCTGATGCTTGTCATTCTCTACAGGGTTGGACGTTATGGTTGGAAACCCTAATACCTTAGGCATTCGTTGGTATTTTCACTCCAAATGTTCAACATGTTTTTTTTGTGACCCCACCTCATGAACAGGGGGAATATCAGTTTGTTAGCCGAAAGTTGCTTATGCACAGCGACTACGGCATTTAGCACCACAGGTGCAAAACATTCTGAACAGGATGTAAAAAATGACAGCTGTACTGTTCATGGGGAGGTGTAAAAAATGGCAATGTTGCAAATCTGCAGTAAAAATATTTAAAAATGGTGAAGTCACTAGTGTACATAGAAACTGTGCAACGCACACCCGTAATATAATTAGGTTGGGGATTTTTTACAGCAGATTGTCAACTCAGGCATTTTGGTGCCTCCGATCATGAACAGTGTCACTGTGATTTTCTTTATCTGTCCCGAACAATGATTTCCCACAGCGACCACGCATCTCTGTGCTGAAAGTGTGAAAACACACTTCGGCCATGTCGTGAAAAATGACAGCTGTACTGTAATAAGGAAGTGTGGAAAAATGCCACTGGTGAAAATCTGGACTTAAAATATTACAAAGTCATGAACTTACAAGGGTGCATGGTAACTGCGCAATGCTCACTCGTAACACAGTCATTTTATGGACTTTTGTCATCAAATTGTCAACATAGCCATTTTAAGACCTCTGCTCATGAACAGTGTAACTGTGATTTTCTTAATCTGTCCCAAACATTGCTTTCACACACCAGTAGCACCATTGTGCGCTACATGTGCGAAAACACATTTTGGGCGGCATATGAAAAATGGCAGCTGTACTGTTCATTAGGAAGTGTAATAAAATGACAATGTTGAAAATCTGGAGTGAAAATATTAAATTCGCAAACTTATGAGCATGCATAGGAACTGCGGAACGCACGCTCGTAAAACAGTAATTTTTAGGAATTTTTTCACCAATTTTCAATATAGCCATTTTAAGACCTCTGCTCATGAACAGTGTCACTGTGATTTTCTTCATGTGTCCCATACATTGATTTTCACAGATTGATCGCGCCATTGAACGCTACATGGGTGGAAACACATTTTGGGCAAGATGTGAAAATGACAGCTGTACTGCTCATAAGAAGGTGTGGTAAAATGGCAATGTCAAAATCTGGAGTGAAAATATTGAAAATTCACGTAACTTACGAGCGCAAGGAACTGTACAACGACGCTCATAAAACAGTCATTTTTTTGGAATTTTTTCACCAAATTTTCAACATAGCCATTTTAAGACCTCTGCTCATGAACAGTGTCACTGTGATTTTCTTAATTTGTCCCGTACATTGATTTCACACACCGACTGTGCCATTGTGCACTACATGGGTGGAAACATGTTTTGGGTGAGATGTGAAAAAGGACAGCTGTACTACTCATAAGAAGGTGTGGTAAAATGGCAATGTTGAAAATCTGGAGTGAAAATATTGAAAATTCGTGAACTTACAAGCGTGTATAGGAACTGTGCAATGCACGCTCATAAAACAGTCGCTTTTTGGAATTTTTCTACCAAATTTTCAAAATAGGCTTCTTGAGAGCCCACCTTGTGAACACTGGCAGTGTCGTTTCGTTAATCGGTCCCAAAAGGTGATTTCACGCAGTGACTGTAAAATCACCCTTTGGGCCTGAATAACGCCATGACAGTGACAGCATTCATGAGAAGGGGTCCCAAAACCCATGTTGAAAATTTGGTGCAAAAATTCCAAAAAATGGCTGAGATATGCAACAAAGTTGAAAAATCCCTATCTATCCCATTATTCAGCTTACCGGCATTTCTCAGTTCGCGGTCGGCTTTGAAAAGTGCAGATGTGTTCCCGGTCCACCGAAGATCGTCGCGTTGAGCTCCGGATGTAGTATGGGGTGAGGGGTGTGGGGAGGCAGGGTGCGCAGTGGGTGGGTGCGGGTTGTGGGGGGGCAGGGAGAAGCGCCGTGGGACCGTTTTTAATTTACAGGTTAAAAAAAAAAAGAAGATGCAGGATGTTTGCCACGCTGGAGTGTGCTCCCAGCATGGCAGAAGGATGGCTGGGGGGGCGTGGAGCCGACGGGGGATTGGGCACCCCCATCAGCCATGGCATTTGTTGCCACACTGGGGTGGGCTCCCAGCGTGGCACCCTGTACTGGGGGGGAGACAGTGAAGCCGACGGGAGATTGGGCACCCCCATCGGCAATACCATTGAGTTGCCATGCTGGGGTGGGCACCCAACGTGGCATGTGGAAGGCTTTGTGGGAGAAGCGCAGCACAGCCTACAGGGGATTGGGCACCCCCGTCGGCTATAGAGTGTGTGCGTGGGGGGGAGCATGCAGTATGCGTGCCTGTGTGTGTGTGTAGGGGGAGCTGCGCATGAACTCACTGAAATGTAGCTCCCTCTTTCAACTGTATGCCACTGCATATTGGAGCTTGTCATAGACAGCTCCAGTATGCATTGGTGGACAGGGGCCCCGCCTGCCAACACACTGACTGAACTGGAGGAGGGGGTGACACACCTCTGAAAACTCGGATGATGGCACTATGTTTCTTGCACATGCATTCATGCAAACATAAAAATGGGACTTTCTTGAATTCTAATGCTGTAGCTGTGGTTGTGCTGTCAGCTTCAGTTGAAGCAGTGAGCCAGCATTCCCCTGCTTTCTCTGTGTTTGTCTCACTCATTCTCTCTGTCTCTTTATCTGTCTGTCTGTCTATCTATCTATCTAGCCAACAAGGGTGCCTACCCTCACTACCGCTTCCATCTCCCCTTCCCCTCTGGATTGCGCAGCCCCCTTTCTCATGTTTAGTTTATATTATTAATTTTATAAGTGGACTGAGGTGCTCATCATGAGTACTGCTTTACTTCCTCCTTTCCCCTCCAGGGAACATGCCTCCATTCTCTTTACTGTATATGCCTGGCAGCACCAGGGTGCTTACCCCTGGTGCCGCTGAACAATACCCAGGCATGGGATGCACAATTCCATGTTGAAATGTCCCCTTGCAATAAAGAAAGCCATCCCTTGTTATTATTTTTTTAATTTGTAAAAAGGAAAATGGTCACCTCACTGATCTGACCCACCCCACCCCCATGATCCACCCCACCCCAACCTCCCACTCAGTAGCTACCACCCCACACCAACAAAACAGCAAAAACTGCTCCAGCTGCACTAGGGAGTGTGTGATTAGTGAAGAAGATAACCAGTAGAAAGCAAATGACTGCATTCCTCTGCGACAAAACCCAAAGCTTAATTTCAGAAGTTGAAGACACATACTGCCATGAGCATTACAGGTTGGTGCACTACAAGCACCCCAACTGGTTTTGTACACTGTATATCATCAGGGGGTAGTTCTCGAGTGAATGATCATAGTTCCTTATATTAGGACTAAAATTTAAAGTGATAGTGTAATAATTTAAAATAAAGTGCATTGTGTTCTAGAACCAGACAGAGACCGGCACTGCCCTTATCTCTTCACCATGGCCAGCTGATGACTGAGCTGTCACTGAGTGTGTACTGTATAAAGTATGCACTCATGTACTTTATACAGTAGGTGCTCAGTGACAGCTCAGTTGGTGGCTGGCTGTGGTGGTGAAAGGAGGGCTGTGTAGCTCTCTGGCTGGGGTCAGGATGGGGGAGCAGGGTGGTAGGACACTACCTGCCAGAGTGGGGGAGTGGTGGTGCACTAGACTACCAGTGATATGTTATTTAGTATTTTTAATGGCATGGCAATAGGAAATAGGGAGGCACCACTAGACTTCCAAGGAAGTGTTAGAAAATTCAGTAACAGGGCAGCAATTGGCAATTGGTAGGAGGAACACTTGACTACCTGGGAATCTATTTTTTATATGGGGATGGCAATCGGAGAATGGGGGAGTGGTGTGGGATCACTGGACTACCAGTGAATGTATTATTTACTTAATACAAGGACGGCGATCAGAGAATGGGAGAGGGGAAGGAACCACTGGACTACCAGTGAATATATTATTATTTCATATATGGAGAGTGATCGGGGAAGGGGACCACTAGACTACCAGGGAATCTATTGTTTTATACAGGGACAGCAATTGGACAATGGGGGAGGGGAAGGGACCACTGGACTACCAGGGAATGTATTTTTCATTTTATACAGGGACAGGGATTGGAGAATGGGGAAGGGAAGGGAGAACTGGACTACCAGTGTATATATTATTTATTTTTTATGGGGGTGGCAATCAGCAGTCAGGGAGGGAAACCACTAGACTAACAGGGAATCTATTGCCTTATATGGGAAGGGTGATTGGAGAATGGGGGAGGGACCACTGGACTACCAGGGAATATATTATTTATTTTATACTGGGATGGCAATCGGAGAATGGAAGGGGGGAAGGACCACTGGACTACCAGGGGATATATTATTTATTTTATATGAGGACAGTGATCAGAAAACGGGTAAGGGGGAGGGACAACTGGACTACCAGGGAATATATTATTTATTTTATATGGGGACAATGATTGGTGATTGGGAGGGGACCACTAGACTACCAGGGAATCTCTTGTTTTATATGGGGATAGTGATACAAGAATGGGGAGGGGGAAGGGACCACTAGACTACAAGGGAATATATTATTTATTTTATATGGAGACCGCAATCAGAGAATGGGTAAAGGGGAGGAACCACTAGACTACCAGGGAACTGTCAGGAAATTCAATAACAGGACAGCAATCAGTGAGGGGGGCACTAGACTCAAGGAAAGTTTTACCTTGTTATAAGGAACTGGGATTGGAGGGAGGGTGGAAGCTGCTAACACCAGGGACAGCTCATGGGATGTGCAATTGTTGGCACTAGAGGGCATCCAACCCCATAAAAATTAGTCCATAATGGGCATGCAAAAGGCCCCTTAGTGCATTGCATGCCCAGTGGGCTCATTTACACAGGGACATTTGAACATTGCAAATTTAGCCCTGGTGCTAGCCATTGTGGGGCCCTATTCCAGGGCTCTGTTGGGTGCGACTAAGTGGCTTTGGGCTGGGCAACAATAGCCCTATATTCAGATGAATAGCACCCTGCACTATTCCTTTGAATACAGTACATTTGCCAACAGAGCTATTGCAAGATGAAGTGCAAATGTTTGCACTCTGTTTTGCACTTTTTTGAATATCTGGCCCCAGATGTTTACTTTATGTAACATTTATGTCCCAAATTTGGATGATTTAATGTTTTCCAGTCTTTTTGTTGTTGTTGTTCATAAATGACACAATTCCCATCACCTTATTTAATTTCCATAATTTCAGGGGACTTCTAACTTCACTTGATCACTCTTTGGGGTCTAAAGAAACAAAGTGTAATTCAGTTTCAACAGCTACCATATTTCATCATTTTGTAGCCGTCCTCGTTTACTAGCCGCCCTCAAATTAAAGCTGGACGTTTTTTCAAATTTCACTTTTAAAGCCATCCTCGTTTATAAGCCTATTATTTCAAAATGAAACTGCTGCTGTATTTTTCCCCAGGTGACCATGACAGTCTTCTGGTTCAGCTCTCTTTATTCAGAAAAATATCTCTACATGTAAAATGATCCCTTTTTAACCAATTACTGTACCAAGTATTTTGTTACACCATAATGTACCCACAGCCTTCCTGATCCTAGCTCAGATTTGTGTACATTCATCAATTTTTGTAAAAGTGTCTTTTTTTAATTTTCTGATTGCAGCCCTCTACCTCCTGCTTTTCAAATCCACATATAAGTCATACATGCTGCTGGGGGGAGTAGGGCTGCTCACTGAAACAGGTACCTTATGGGTAAGATGGAGACGAAGGTATAGCAGCTCACAAAATGCAGCAGACATGGCTTTTTAGTGCAGATGCTTCAGATTAGTAGCTTGTGATCCTTTTCCTTACAGACACACAGAAACTAACATAAATTACTATACTTGGCAGCACTCGCTCTTGGCAAACAGTACTTTTACAGCACTCGCTCCCCTTACCTCAGCCACCCTTTCTCCAGGTCACCAGCAGCTCAACAGGAGGTCTCACTTTTGGACTGATTGACATGTCATTTCTATAAGTTTGTATTTAAAGCCGCCCTCGTTCACTAGCTGCCCTCAAATTAAAGCCATAGGCTAAAACCAAATTTTGTAATTGTAGCCGCGGCTACAAAACAATGAAATACAGTAAGTCTTTTATGACTGGTTTAAATTTAAAGGACCCATTTTGTTGTTTACAACTTTATTGAGAAGAATATTATTTTTTCTTTAGTATTCACAATTATATTTTTAGAATTGATCATGTTTTAATTTCAGAATCATTGCTTCATGAAATAGTTGAAACCTTTTATGGACCCTTTACATTGTCAGATCATAACCAACTCTAACACTTAAGTTAAGCTGCAGTATATAAAAACATTTTTATGGAAATTTGATCCAGTTATTCTTAAGGATCAGGAACTGATAATAAATATAAAAAAAATTAAAACTTATTTCAAAAGTAATATGACTAATGAGTTTAAATTGTGTTTTATATGGGGGTCCATAAAGACATATTTTAACATGCCTTTGTATAGCATTTATGGCAACCAAAAATAAAAATATTAACACATTGTTGCGAGATTTAGAGGTCAAACTAAATGAGACAAAGAAGAAATATGTCATTACAGATAATTATCTGGATTTTAAAGAAGTTTTTTTGTAAGAGAAAAAATATAATCATTACACACAAAGACAGATTGAGAGGGTGGCTCTGGAATCTAAATCTTGGTATTATTTTCATGCAAATAAGCCAGATAAATAATTATCACAACAAATACAATTGGAAAGAAATAGCAACACAATCCTGTTTATTAAGAATAATGATTTATGGGCCCGTCCCCTGGTGCTGATGGTGAGGCGCAGGATGCAACACCTCGTGCCATGCTGGTGACCCAGGTCCAGGAGTGGAGTCGGGTTACTTGAGGTTGGCAGAAGAGGAGTAGGGTCAAGCATCCAGAGAACTGCTCTCTTCTCTTGGGGAGGGTGGGGATGTGTTTTCTGGCACTTAGCAACTCCCAGTGGAGACTGGGGGTAGAGAGTAGGGACCACCACAGTACGGGGTGGGGACACCCCAGACATCCACTGATGTCATTGCACATGTATGTCTTCAGGGATGAGTATAGGAAAAACCCTCTGCCCACAAGAATGACACCTCCAAAGGGGCACTGTACACCACCTCCTAACAAAACTCAACTCAAGGGGCAGGGGGCCAAGGGTGATGTGGCCTCCCTCCCGTTCCCCCCCAGGACAGCCCCTTCTTTGGGGTGGCAAGCAAGGTCCTTCCTGGTCTAGCCAGGTTGTTGCAGAGGCTGGTAGGTGGTGCAGGACATGGAGACCCCCTCACAGCAAGGCTAATTAGGGGAAGTCCCCTTCCCTGTGGAAGCAGAAAGGAAAAAGAGAATGTACAAAAAAAAAAAGAATAATGACTTACAATTAATATGTGATGAAAAGGAGATTAATAATACACTTTGCAAAATTCTGTGAGGATTTATATGCACCTGAATATACTCCCACTGAAGTAGATGTAGAGGATTTTCTGAATGATATGGATCTGAATTGCCTGGATATTTATGAAAGTCAACTTTTGTATAAACACATTTCCATGGAGGAATTAAGTTGGTGAATCGAGAACTTCAGCCCAGTAAATCTCCAGGCCCAGATGTGTTTGTTAATGATTTTTATTGCTGCTTCATGGAAGATTTGTTACCCTATCTACATATGTCATTCAGTAATGTGCTATCACCAAATAGTAGGCCTCCTTCATTTGATGAAACTATTATGAGTCTGATTCTTAAAAAGGATAAAAATCCAGTGAAATGTGTTTCATATAGAACAATTTTACTATTAAACTCAGATTATAAAATTTTCTAGGGTTTTAGCAATTAGGATAGATACAGTGATTAGTAAAATCATTCAGAAAGATCAGACTGTCTTCATTGGTAGCAGAAGACTAGTGCACAATGCTAGGTGGTTGCTAAACATTATCTTTGATATAAGATCATCTACGACAGCCCTCCTGGTACTGGTTGCAGAAAAAACATCTGATCATGTTCATTGGATTCTTAATACATTTGGATCTGAGCCCTGCTTTGTAAACTGGGTGGATGTTGTTTACTTGCAACAGTAGCATAAGTAAAAAAATCATGTAGTTTCTAAAAATAGCTGCATTAAAATGAGGAACATGTCAAGGATGTCCACTTTCTCCACTACTCTTTGCATTATTGATATAACCTATGGCAGAATTGTTATGTGAAGGTTCAGAAATTAGAGGTATCCATCATAATGGAGTAGAAGAAAGAATATCATTGTATGCAGAAGATGTATACATTTTTCTTGTGACTTTAGAAATACGGTACAATTCACATTAAACTGTTCCTCCAATTAATTGCTTTAGCATTTCTGACTGAGTTGCAAAAGTGTTGCTGGATCCAGTACAAAGCCCTATTTCTTAAGAGTTAAAACTCAGTTTTGCATGGCATTGTGACTGGACTGCTGAGACATTCCAACTAAGTTGCAAAAACATGTTATAAATGTTACTCTTGAGCTGGTGAAGCATTAAAAAAATAATGCAATATGTGTTGCCAATGCCTGGTTAAACAATTGAAAAAAAAAACCAAAAACAATGCATTGCCAACTGTAAAAATACAATGTAAAACCAACTCATTGGTGGAACAGTTTAACGTGACTTGTACTGTATACCTTCTATTTATTTTGCAGCTCCTATCCAGGTTTTCAAGGGTGTATGGATATAAGATTAACAATGGAAAAAAAAAACAGAAGTTATGATTTTGAACCTGGATATTCAACCTTTGTCATTAACAGAAATTACAGACTTTAAGATCTCTCAACACTTTAAGCACAGTATCTAGGGATTCATCTTGCTAGATCAGTAGGTGAGCTTATTGAATTAAATTGAGTTGTGTGAAGAGATTTCTGAGGCTGTGTATAGATAACAGTCACTTCCACTCACACTGTGGGGTAAGGTATATCTGGTAAAAATGAGTACTCTTTCACAAATGTTATTTCTTTTTCAAACAATACCCATTGATCTTCCAAGAACAATTCTTGAGAATCTGGACAGGAGAATAAGTTATATTATCTGGAAACCCAGCTAGAACCTTTGTATCATTGGTTTCATTTGAAAGAGGGCATTCCTTATTGGCTTCAGTCAGAAATCACTTCTATACCATGGGAGGACATTAAGAGTACTATGTGGTTTAAGTTACATAAAACTCATAAATTGAATTGGGCCTTATTTTGTTTTGAAAAATACGGTGAGAATGTGACATAAAGCCCACAAAAATGTTAAAATATAGTGAAAAAAAATCACAATTCTTCAAATTTTGAATAATGTATATTTACCTGTCAATTGTAATAAACAATATTTTAAGGTCTGGAAGAATATGCGCATTAGTCAGTTTATACATCTTTGTGTTGAGGGAAACTTTGCTACTGTGTTTGTTTCCACGCGTCTGTTGATTCTTCTTGGCTTTGGCAAGGGGACATACCTCACATTGGTCAGCTGGGTCTCTGCTAGGATCGCAAACTTCATGCAGCTCATTTTTAAGGGTTTTTCCTGCTGTGTGTTTCCCCCATGGTCCCCCTTAATGGAGGTGGACATGCAATGATCTCAGTGCATGGCTGGGTGTGCTCCCAACCTTGGCATGAAAACATCTTCTGCCTCTGCAAATCCAGACTCTGCACTGGTCCCAGGCTTACCAACCCCTATCCATTGCTAGAGGTCAGTATCTTGCCAGGCAGCAGATCCTCTGCCTCTCTAGAGAAGAGTGGTCCAATGGATGCTCCACTCTCTTCCCCCAGGCTGACCCACCAACAGTCCAAGTTCACTCCTGAACACAGGCTGTCAGTGCTGCAAGCCATAGTGCTACCACTGTGCCAATGGGCCTGACTTACTATTGTAGTTCTGAACAACTTAAATTTATGTATTCTTTACCAGGTAGTCATGTTTTGACATAATGTACAGATTAAAAATAACTGTACAAAGATGAATAGGTCATCTAAAATTGATGGATCTCTCCCCAGTAGAACAGCTTTTCATTTCCAGTGTATAATCTGATAACAATGATAGGTAAGTTATGTTAGGGTCACCCACAATAGGGAAGTGGCTGTCGGAAACTGGAGCACAGGAAAATGGATGAGAGCAACCCATGCAACAGGAAATTGTGTCAAGCCCATCGGAGATTGCACAATGACTGTTAATCCCATTGAGGGAGACTTTGCCCCCATATTCCCCTGAAGTATATGTAGGCACCCCCCCACCACCCTGCTTATATTAGAGGGGAAGGACCACAGTTAGGTCCTGTGGTCACAACACCCAGAATCACTGCATGCAGAAATCCTGTCCGTTTTAAAAAACAATGTGTTTTAACTGAAACCTGTACATGCCCATTTTATCCACTATATTTGAACCTATAACAGTCCATTTATATTTGAATAAATATACAGCACACCTGAATGCATGACATATACAAGACAAAAATATGATATATACAAATGAATACATGTTCACCTAAATCAATATAGTTTAACCGGAAGCAACATTTCAGTTTGAAGAATATATAGTCAAAACATACCAATACAGTAGAAATATGTGACACCATTGAATTATTTTTCCTGTTCGTCACTTCATACCAACATTTAATCATATGCCACCTTTATCAGTCAGGTCTACTTCGTCTCTAGACATTTTCAGAGTGCAGATCAAGACTTTCTTATTTCAGAAAGCAAAGTATTATAGTTGTTGTGTTTTGTTGGTGCTTTTTATATGATTATGCATGTTTTATTTGTATTTGTTTAGCAGTTTTTGATTCAAACAATGATGCATGACCCTATGCGTTTCATGCTCCAATAGCATCACATTTTGGGAGAGTTGACACTTGAGGCCACAGGTTGAGTGCTTCCACCATCTGAAAGGAAATGTTATTCCAGCAAAACACACACACTAGAGTACATTATTGCTGTTGTACAAGGGCTCATTTGTTAAAAAAAAAAGAAAAAGAAAAAAGTTGAGCACATATGTTTAAAATATATTTTAATGTCAGGTTTTTGTAAGGTAGGTGTAACCATTGAAAAAAGTCCACAATTTCTGTTTTGTCCACTAGAAGATGCTGCTGACACATGCTTGCCTCACTCTGCCCAATCATCAGGTCTCTCTCGCTCTCTGTCTGTTTCTTTCACAACCTCTCCCCACACCCACTTCTTGCTTTTTGTCTGTGTCTGTTGCCAAAAGGCTTACCTATGTCTGTAAAATTACACACCCTCCACCTTCTAGCTTTGCCTGGTGATCTGCCATTTACAGATCGGAATAGGAAGGAAGTGGTAAGTGAAGCTGACAGCTGTGCACAGTCCTTTAGAAGTGCCACTGGATCAGAGTCAAATGCTTGCTCAACATCCCTATGAAGCTACATTGAGTTGTGGTGTGGCAGTTCAGGTGCTGTGAGCAAACAAAATTGCTGCAGATTTACAAGGGAGTGAGCAGTAAGTGAAGCGGACCTTTGAAGTACCACTTTCTTAGAGTCCAGTGCTTACTCAGTGTTCCAATGAATATTAACAGATTTGTGGTGTGAGGATCAAGGTGCTGCAAGTATTAAAAAGTACACCAAATACAACACGGCAGTGCTAATTTTTAAATATTAAATGACAGTTTTTGAGGGTGGGAGATGCCGTATGACATGGTTGGAGGGAAGTAGTGTGGATCAATATGTGTCATGTTTGAAATTGTAATGAGGTCATTTGTGTGCCTGACCCGGTTAAAGTGTCATTATTATCATGTAACATCCCTGTTTCTGGCCCTCACTTATCAGTCAGGTGGTGGAAATGTTCTTACCATTGTATAGTAAGTTATATAGCACTGTGAGGTAAGGTTACATTATTCTCATGCTAAATACTTTGTGATGATGGTGACAAAAGGTGTTTACAGACCGTAAAGTAATTTTAGCACAATTCTCTTTCTTACAGATTGAGACAAGAATGGTACAAATGGTGAAGGTAGAGGAAGATTTCAATTACAGTTTTGTTTAGGATCTTAAGATCCATGTTCTTGAGCTTCCTTACACCCAGGATGACTTGAGCATGTTTATCCTGTTACCAGATGATATCGATGACAACTCGACTGGTTTAGAAAAAGTAAGTTATTTTGTCTTGGGAATACATAATAATAAGACCAATATGGTTTCTCATTACCTTGTATATCAGCACTGGTAAGATGTGTTGTATCACAGCATGCTTCACAGAAACAATTACTAATAGGGCTGGCAGTATAGCCTAGAGGTTAGAATAACAAACTGTGAACAAGCTTGGTACATCCAGAAGACCAGACATGGGTTTGATCCTCACAGCCTCCACTTGCATACTGTGTGACTCTGAGCAAGTCGCTTAACCGCCCAGTGCTCCAAGGTTGCCTCTGAAAACAGGCACTTGTGCCTAGTGGGTCTTATCTAGTTATCAAAGACTAAAATAAAATAAATAATTATATAGTATATGATTTGGGCTTATTATGTATGGAATTTGGTGGCTGCTGAAATGTTGTTGTGCATGTTCTAAAAGCTATGGTGCACATTCTCTCATTAATATTCATGAAGTGTTCTGTGCCTCACTTCCTCATTGGAGCAAATGAACTTGCTCTACAAAAACAAACATAGCGGCGCCAATTAGCGAGCGGTTCACCAGGACGGTTTGAGCATGGAGTGATGTAGTCAGCTTCATGCTCCAAACCATAGTAACTTCACAGTTCTTTTTTTTTTGTTTGTTATAAAGAGCTACTACATAAATCTGAGTGTGTGTCAGGATGGCAACAGAACTGCACAGATGGACTTTGTAGCAAACAGAGCTGCCAATACAAAGCAGAACCGCCAACACAGGGTATGAGACCATGCCAGTAAAAAGGACTGCACTGACAGAGTTCACAACTCACTAAGCTGCCGGCTTTTCTTTTCTTAAGACATATACTATAAAAAATAAAGTATGGGGTGCCATATACAACTCGCTTCTGTTTCCATCTCAGGGATGAGATGCCAGCATGGATCTCTCGAGCTTCACTCTTGAGGTCCATACACTGGCATCTCAACCTCTCGATGAAAACACAGGCTCATTGTATATGCCCACCCCATACTTTATTCCTTATGTAATGTATTAAAGTGGAAAACAGTGAGACAAATACACCCAAGTTATGGAAGTAATGAGGGAGTAGTAATCTAAAACGAATATACTGTAGGGCCTGGATATTCAAACGGGTTGCGCATGGTGCAACAGAGTTGCAACTCCGCATTGTGCCCCAGTGGGATATTAGAAAGGCTGCCCAATGCAGCGCAAATCCTGATGTGCCAGGGCGCAATGTAATCGTATGCAGTGCAGCTGCAGAGGGTGTGCCCATGCATATGTGGCACATCCCGTTATTCAGCCTGGGATGTGCAGCACATATGCAGGCGCAACACTGCATTGCGCCACATAGGGCGGCACAAAGTTGAGCCCGTGAAAAGTGAGAACAAATCTGGCAACCCACAGGTGGGCTGCTGTATTGCATGGTGCAACACAGCAGCTGCCAGCCGAGGGTGGCCACCCGCCCACCCAGAACACAATCAAGAAACACCCACACAGGGGGCATGGCTAGGACGATTGACTCTAACCAGTCACCTCCTACAAGGATTTGGGGCTAATGTAGCCGAGGCCGCTAATTTGTAAGGGCCTCTTTCACAGAACCTTGATCCCAGTGATGAAAGTGAACAGGAATGCACAGGAACTCAGTTCCTGTACCTTTTTTGCAGCAGGAACAGCGTTCCTGTACTTCTTCCCACTGACACTGGGACTGAAATTGTTAAACCAGCAACATAATGACAGTTTCTGGTCCTGTAACCTGAAATCAGGGTTTTCATAACAACATTTGACTTGCACAACAGTGCTATTTTGCTAGAAACACTTCAATATCCCTAACTGAATCTACTAGTGTCTAAACAGATAGACGCGTCTTCACACAGTTATCCTTCAGATTGAGGATCTTCATTCTGCACTTCATATTTACCAGTGCCTGAGTTCCTGTACTTCTTGTCTACCACTTGCACCACTGCTCGATCCTATAGCACTTGTGCGCATTGGTAAAGTTTACTGGTGTTTAATATAAGAGTTGTTTTTCGGGGTAGGGATTGGATAAGGTCATTTATCCAACCCTCGGTTAACTTACTTATACTAAAGTTATTTAGATATATAGGATATAGTGTATATACTGTTTATATTGGGTTTTAAGCTCTGTGTTGTATCCCTTTTGCTGCAGCTTAAAGGTTTAGGTGTGTATACTCTTTACGTCACTGGTTCCTATCTCTCTTCCCATCTGGCAGCATAGGTGGATTTGACTTTGAATTTTGGTATTTGATTTGCTGATTTAGATTATACCTAGTAAGGTGATATATTACTTAGTCACCTGGGTACAGTCCTGGGGCTAATATCTGCTGTGGACATCTTAAGTCAGTATGTGTTCCCCCACGGCTATAGCTAGTCCTATTAGTTGTCCCACAGTCTTGGTATCCTGGAACATCAATGGGTTAAACCACCCTGTTAAACAGACTAAAGTGCTTCTGTACTTGCGTTTCTTGTGTTCAGATATTGCTCTACTTCAGGAAACACACCTTCTGAAAAAGGCAGTCGCATGGATGAAGAAAGCATGGGTGGGGGCGGTATGTGCTAGTTCAGCTACGTCCAAGACTAGAGGGGTAGCCATTCTGGTCCGCTGCTCCTCCTCATGGATCTTGGAGGAATCCAAACACAACTCATAGGGTAGGTGGGTGGTTGCCAGGCTATCCTCCCCAGAAGGGAAGCTGATTCTGTGTAACCTGTATGCACCCAATGTAGATCATGCGGAGTTTTTCCCCGCAATCAGTCAGGCCATCTCTTCCCTCACCCAGGATGATAGGGCAATCCCTATTATAACAGGAGGAGATTGCAATATGGTAGCAGGTGTGTTTGTGGATAAGTCCAACCCTACCCCTCAGGCCAGAGTCAAGGCCAGTTTGGTTCTCCAGGAAATGCAGCAGGAATGGGGTTTAACGGATGTGCGGTATAGGGACAACCTGGATGTGAGGGACTATACATTTTATTCTCCTGTACACTCCACCCACAGTCGTACAGATTACTTTCTAACTAATGCGGTAGTGGCTCAGAACACTCTTAATGCTAAAATTGGGAATATTCTTATAACAAACCATGCTCCTGTGTTGATATCCTATACGGGGGGGGGGAGCCTAAAATGGGCACTTGTTGGAGGTGTAATCTGTTATTACTTAAAGACCCGGAATTTCTTAAAATGTTGTCTCAAACTGCGAAGGAATACTTTATTCTCAATGCCCATTGTGGTGTCTCCCCTGGTATTGTATGGGAGGCCTTTAAGGCGGTGATTAGAGGCCGCATCATTGCTTTTGGCTGCCAAAACAAAGAGCGAGCCAACTGGCCCAATGGCAGGCAGATCTAGCGACCCTGGAGTCCCGCTTAAAGGCTTCCCCACCCATAGGAGAGATAAATTTAATTCGGCACATTGTAGGGCCGTAGTATCAAATCAATGCCACCTTACACCAAAAGGAGGAGTGGGTCTTAATGAGATCCAAGTACGTATATTGGGAGGGGGGTGAAAAAAGTGGCAGATTGCTAGCGTTTAGGCTGTGGAAGCAACAAGCATCATCCCGTATTCAGGCCCTTCGCATTGCAGCGGGTAAGATTGTCCACAAATCTCAAGATATTAATAACACCATGAAAGTATTTTATCAAAACTTATATGGCTCAGCAATTGGAGCAAGAGATTGATCAGTTTTTTCAGAGATTTGTCAGTCCTGAAATCACCCCAATGCAAAGGACCACCTTGGACGCCCCGATAACCCCAGAGGAACTACGGCAAGCCCTATTCCGTATGGCTAATGGCAAATCTCCTGATCCAGACAGGATGACGGCCGAGTTGTATCAAGCACTGGTAGATGATATCTCACAACCCTTACTCCTTGCCCTGCAGGAAGCCCATTCAGCTGGCGCATTCCCTCCATCTATGAGAGAGGCCCTGATTATTCTATTACCAAAAAAGTCTAATGACCCTACAGATTGCGCCAATTATCATCTGATCTCCCTACTTCCAGTTGATACTAAAGTCTTGGCCAAGATTCTAGCCATGCGGATGCAGGAGGTGCTACCATCAATTATCCACCCAGCGCGGTGGGCTTTATGCAGGGCAAATCTGGCTCTGATAACACCAGGCTCCTCCTTAACTTAAAATGGGTAGCCTACTTCATTGAATGGCTTTACCTGCATTGGGTGCTGCTGAAGTATGGCTTCAGACAAATTTTTGTCAGTGAGTGGCTACATTATATGGATCCCTGATAGCTAGAGTGTTGACCAACACCACGATTTCTGCACCATTTCCGTTGCATAGGGGTACCAGGCAGGGATGTCCCCTTCCCCTCTGTTATTTTTGGTGGCCTTAGACCTTCTTATAAGGTCTTTATTGCCTCGCCTGATATCTCAGGCATTACATTTGCTGGGAAATCTTATCTTGTAGCAGCCTATGCTGATGATCTGCTTCTGACCCTCTCCCATCCTGAAGAGACCCTACGGCATGTTCTACCCCTATTGCAGGTTTTCTCAACTTTTTCGAGTCTCTATACCAACCAGAAAAAAACACTTCTGGCTCCTCTCAATACAGTATGTAACAAACAATGTTTACAGGGGACTGACCTGGTCTGGACTAGTCAGGGACTCTCGTACCTGGGCATATCAGTCCCGGACAAATGGGCAGATCTTGAACACCTTTCTGGTCTGCTATTGCCCAGGATTGCTCTATGATTTTTGGAACTCAGATACACTTATCTGACCCCAAGCTTCTATTAGGGGACACTTCATCCCTCACTGCCCTATCTCGGCTTAAGAGACAATGGATCGTACTTGCTCTTCTGGAAGCTAAGCGACTGGTACTTATGGACTGGCGCCAACCAACTCTACCACCCCGTAGTAGCTGACATGCTACACTTGCCAGATTAGCTATATGAGATCGTTTGTCCTGCATTCAAGTAGGTTGTATGGATAAATATAATGCCAGATGGGCAGCTTACCTGCATTCATTTCTTTGTAGAACTCCAATTCCTCACTGTAATCCTCTTTTATAACCTGTTTGTTAATTTATGGTTATGGCAAATAATTCCGCCATTAGAATGTTTAATATTCGAGGTCTTTAGTTGGCCTCAGAGGATTATTGTATATGCTGCATTATTCGTATAATGTCTGTGTGTATTCAGAGCTTGATATCTCCGTGTATGGGTCAGGCCACTTTTGTGGCCTCTTGTTATGTATGTATGCTTAGAAAATTAATAACTATTTTCTATGACAAAAAAAAAAGAAGCACCCACATAGCCCTGGTAGTCTAGTGGGAATCCCCTCCCTCCCATTACCTCGATCGCAGTAGATGTATAATAATACAGTCCCTGGTAGTCTAGTGGGTCCCCCTCCCTCCTGTTACCCCAATCGCAGTAAATGTAAATTAGAACATTCCCTGGTAGTCTAGTGGATCCTCCTCCTTCTGAGTCCCTGATCATGATATATGTATTATACTCCATTCCCTGGTAGTCTATTTGCAACCCCTCCATCCCGAGTCCCCGATGACTGTACAGTAATACAGTCCCTTGTGGTCTAGCGGACCCCCCTCCATCTCAGGTCCCCAATCGCAGTAAATTGCTGAAACATAATTCCTGGAGTCCAGTGGTATGCCCCACCCTCCCACCCACGGGACCCCTCGCCACCTCCTCCCCCTATCATCGGCGGGCAGCTGCAGCACCGCATACCACTCAGCCTCCACCGAATGACAGGTACAGGAAGGCAGTAGGGCATACTGTAATATTCCCAAATATGTGAATGGCTATTCACATATTTGGACTGTCTAGTACATGTTTCAGAAGCTGCCCATTGGTCCACACTGTGGACCAATGGGCTAACAGTTCTTACAGTACCTGTCATTCGTGAGTGGCTGGAGGTATGTGGGTGTTGCAGCTGCCTGCTGATGATGGAGGGGGAGCAGGGTGGATGAGGGGTCCTGTGTGGGTGGAGGGGTGGAGGGGCCACTGATCACCAGGGAATTACGTCTTGGCAATTTACCATGAGCAGGGACCTGGGGGGGGTCCACTAGACCACCAAGAACTGTATTACTGTACAGTCATCGCGGACTCGGGAGGGAGGGAGGGGAGTACCACTAGACCACCAGGGAATGTTCTAATTTACATTTACCGTGATCATGGCTACGGGGCAGGGGATGCCCTGGGACTCCCACTGTGCACACATCATGCTGTGAAGGGCACCAGGCAGTAGTCACCATGCCGCCCTGTGCAAGGCGAGCAAATGAGGCCATAATGACATGCAAATGGTCCCTTTTGTGCTTTGCATATATTATGGCCTCATTTGCATGTCCTCTGCTGAATATTGTGGGTGATGCCCAGCGTGAACTGCACTTTCACTGGTGCACCTCCGTGTTCCTATTCACAGATTTCCCAGGTGCCAGCCAAAGAAAAGCCACTGCGCCATGCAGCATAGTCTAAAGTATATTCAACGGTGCTGCACTTGGGCATCACTGTCGAATATCACCTGGTCCTGGTCCCAGCATACCCCAGTTGTGCTGCACTCAGGCTTGCGCCACTGCCCAGTGCAGTCTGAATATCTGGGCCTAGGTGTTCTGTAACCTCAGAGCTCAGTCAGTGGGGAGAGATTCGCAATTATACATTGACAAGCAGAGACATTTTTGGGATGACACTCAAGGAGAAAATGTGAGTGAGCGAGTGAGTGACTGAGTGAGTGAGTGAGTGAGTGCATCAAGCGCTGCATCAACCCCATTCTTTGGTGCAGCTGAGCCAAACTTCTTTAGTGCAACTTTACCTGATTTTTGTACAACAGTCACAGTTGTGACACTTTCCACTCTTCCACAAATATTTGGTATAAGCCCCATAAAAAAGGTCCCAAGCATGCTATAAGTTGGACTAGGGGGAGCCGGTCTAACTTGTGGTATTTGGCACAGGGGACTGAAAATCCTGATTGTGTGAGACATGAAGCCCCGTGCACCGTATGATCGGTGCACCAGGGGCTCACGGCATTCTCGGGCTTTTGAAAATTGAGCTCAAGTTGTCACATATCCTTGTGTTCAACTCATCCAGACATGCAAACATGATGATGTGAGAACCTTATAGACTAGAAACATTATGGAAAAAATCTCATTTATGACTGATAATAAATTCTAAGCAGATGACTTATAATTTTTTCACTATTGAGGCCTCTTTATAGTCACTTACAGTCCATAGCCTGAAGTTTCTGATATGGAACTGATTACTGCATTTGGTTCCAAGACAAGGCATAACAATAAGTGGAGGTAAAAGAGACAAGATAAAAGTGATGTACGGTATTGACTTACAACACTAACAAAAATAGTTGTATTTATCGATTTTATTTATTTGTTTGCTGACTAGGTAAATACATTGGTCTAAGAGATCTTTTTCAGGAATGACCCAGGCCTAGCTAGGCAAAGAAAAGTGTGTAGATAAGAGAAACATGGTAATAAACAAGTTGGGAAACACATTTCTAAGAGTAACTGAAATTATGGATAGAACCAAAGTAAAACATTTGTATACAATTTCAATAAAGTGGCACAAAAATGTGAGTTAAACAATCTTTTTTTGTCAGAATGTAATACTGATGCCAATATACAGTGGCATAGTGAGTACAAGTGATGACAACATAGTACATACAAGATTGCAATGTTACTCGCAGAAACAACCAGGTAAGGACTGTAAATACGTTGCAGGTGGTTTTGATTTAGGGCATAATCAACTATAGTACAGTATTAGGATTCTACACAGTTATTAAAGTTCTATTAGGTAGCCTTATTATGCAAATGAGTAAAAGAGGTGCATTGTTTGTTATGCTTAAAATTGTTTAAGAATGTTTAATTGTTTTTATTAGCGTCAAGGATGAAAAGCATAATCAGCTATGGTAGTAAGTATTCTGCACAGTTATTGCAGTTCTATTAGTTAGCATTTTAATGCAACTGAGTATGTAAAAAGGAGGGAGAGAAGTTTGAAAGGAGGCTGCGCGAAAGTTGGTAACAGCTTTTCTGGTGTGATAGGGTTGGAGGTTTAAAGGAAGCTGCTCAGTCTATCTAAGGGTACTACAAGGGAGTAAGGAAAATAGGGAAAATGAAGAGAATGTAGGAGTAGCTCTCTATGTAAAGGAAGGGATCAAAGCAACAGAACTAAAGAGTAAACAGGGAGCAGATGAGGCACTTTGAGTCACCCTGGAGACAGGAAATGGCATCACAATCCGCATGGGGGTTGTATACAGACCCCCATCTCAGGGGGAGGGAATGGACAAGGAAATGATAGAAGGCTTTCTTAAAATGGCAGAAAAAGGGGAGATATTGTTGATGGGGACTTGAATATGCCAGATGTTAACTGGAGCACCTTTGCTGCAGGCACATCCAAGAGCAGGGTAATTCTTGATGCCCTACAGGGGGCATGCCTCAGACAGCTAGTACTGGAACCCACTCGGGAGGGAACAATCTTAGACCTGGTACTCTCAAATGGGGATGGAAAAAGAATCTCAGATTTAGAAGTGGGTAGCCATCTGGGAACAAGCGACCACCAAACAGTGTGGTTCACGATAAACATAGTCATACAATCAAGCCGTACAAAAGCAAGAGTACTGGACTTTAGGAGGGCTGACTTTGGGAAAATGAGAGAGTGCCTCAGAAAAGCACTAGCAAACAGGCAAGAAGGAGGGGTGGAGGAACAATGAGGAGTGATCAAAACAGCCATCACAGAGGCAACAAGCCTTTGTGTAAAGCAAATCAATAAAACACAACGAAGGAAAAAAACGCTATGGTTCTCAAAAGAGATGGCAGGGAAGGTTAAGGAGAAAAGGACAGCATTCAGGAAATATAAGAAAACACAGAAGGAGCAGGACAGAGAACTTTATCAGTTAAAGCAGAAAGAAGCTGGGAAGGCAGTCAGAATAGCAAAAGCCCAAACCGAGGAAAGGATAGCCAGTTCTGTTAAGAAGGGGGATAGGATCTTTTATAGGTCCATTAGGGAGTGAAGAAAGACCAAAGAAGGGATACTGAAGCTTAATAAAGTGGTGGGAATGTGGGTAGAGGGTGACAGTGAAAAAGCAGGGATACTGAACGAATATTTCTGCTCAGTATTCACAAAGGAAGAGGAGGGGGAGTTACCTAAACCAAACAAGAGAAACACTCTGAAGACGGGGGTTGATACCAGTCCATTTTCAGAAGAAAGGGTTCTGAAAGAACTAATAAAATTGAAGGTGGACAAAGCAATGGGGCCTGATGGGATTCACCCAAGAATTCTAAAAGAACTAAAGGTAGAACTAGTGACACGGCTGACTACTCTCTTTAACAAATCATGGAAGGATGGTGTGGTACAAAAGTGGGAGCAGGACAGAGGCAGGAAACTACAGACCAGTTAGTTTGACCTCAGTGGTAGGGCAAATGATGGAATCACTTCTGAAGGAAAGAATTGTTGAGTACCTAGAGGTCAGTGGGGCACAGGACCCAAGGCAGCATGGAATCACAATGGAAGGTCGTGTAAGACGAATCTAATAGATTTCTTTGACTGGGTGACCAAAGTAGTAGACCAGGGAGGGGCTGTGGACATGGCCTACCTAGATTTTAGCAAGGCATTTGATACAGTCCCACACAAAAGATTAATACACAAGATAGCCAGCCTTGGAGTGGGTCCCAAGGTGGTAGTCTGGATAAAAAATTGTCTAGACAACAGGACGCAAAGGGTAGTAGTAAATGGAGTACACAGTGAAGAAAGGAGGGTTACTAGCGGGGTACCGCAGGGTTCAGTACTGGGACCGGTCCTTTTTAATGTCTTTATAAGTGACATTGCAGAGGAACTGGAAGGAAAAGTATGTCTCACCTCCACCCTGCAGAGATGGACAGGCATTTGTAGTTCAAATTTTCAGCAAGGGCATTTTGTGGCCCCCACCTCATGAAAGCATTTGGGACCTCTTTTCATGAACAGTGGCACTTTGATTTTGTCAATGTATCCAGAAATTTGAGTTTCCACAGCGACTGTGCTATTGTGCACCAGAGGTACGAAAACACTGATTGGGTAGGATGTGAAGAATGACAGCTGTACCATTCATAGGGAGGTGTGAAGAGATGGCAATGTTGAAAATCTGTAGTGAAAGTATTAAAAATGCTCAAACTTCTGATTGTTTGTGGAAACTGCACAATGCATGTGAGTAACGCAGTCATTTAGTGGAATTATTTCACCAAATTTTCAACATAGGCATTTTGTGACCTCTGCTCATGAACACTGTCACTATGATTTTCTTAATCTGTCCCGAACATTGATTTCCCACAGCAACCGCGGTATTCTGCACCAGATGTATAAATGCATATTTCAGGCAGGATGTGAAAAATGACAGCTGCACTGTTCATAAGGAGCTCTTGAAAAATGGCAATGTTAAAAATCTGGAGTGAAAATACTAGAAACTTGCAGTTACAAGGTTGCATGGAAAGTGCATCACGCACGCTTGTAACAGTCATTTTATGGATATTTGTCACCAAATTTTCAACATAGGTATTTTAGGACCTCTGCTCATGAACAGAGTCACTGTGATTTTACATACAAACATATGAATCTGCCAGCAGAACACACCAATTGGTCTATGTAAGTCTGCCTGAGTGTGCAGCTAGCACCCTAGATTGCAGCTGCCCCAGCCTCCTCCCCCTCAGTTCCTCCCCAGCTTGTCCCAGACCTGTCCCCCCGCTCTTCCTCTTGCTTTATCCCACTCCTCCTTAAAGCTATTGACTGTCCTAAATGTTACCACACCCTCTGGCAGCACATTCCAACTAGACACCTCCCCCTCAGAGAAGTAGTGCCTCCTCATTTCCCTCTTGAAAAGTCCCCCTTTCAACCTTAGTCCATGCCCATTCGTCTCTCTTCCACTCTTCAGTTTAAACACCCCCTCAGTGCTAGGTTTAGTTACCCCCTCAGGTATTTAAATGCTTCGATCATATCCCCCCTATCCCTCCTCTCCTCCAATGTGTACATGTTCAGGTCCTTCAGCCTAACTTTATATTTCTTTCCTTCCATCGCTTTTAACATTTTTGTTGCCCTCCTTTGCATCCCCTCTAGTAACTTTATACCTCTGCTCAGGCATGACCTCCAGTATTGCACATAGTACTATAGGTGCTGTCTGACCAATGATCTGTAGAGAGGTAGGATCATATCCCTGTGTCTGGATGAGAACCCCCTTGTGATGCACCCCAGCATCCTGTTTGCCTTCGCTGCTGCTCTCGTGCAGTGGGCTGAGTTGTTCATGCTCCCAGTTTCCAAGACCCCTAGGTCCTTCTCCTCCTCTCTGATCTCCAACCAATAGTCCCTCTTCTGGTTCTCAGCCCTGAAGTGCATCACCTTACACTTCTTTGAATTGAATCCTAGCTGCGACTCCACTGACCATGTCTCTAGTTTGGTTAGGTCCCCCCCGCAGCTTTTCCCATCCGTTCTCTTTGTCCACCACCACCCCAAATTGGTATTATGTGCAGACACACTAAACTTGCTCCCTACTCCATGTGCTATATTGGAGATAAAGGCCCAAATAGCACCGGGCCCAGAACTGACCCCTGCGGCACCCCCACTTGTCGCTGCTCTGGGTGCTGAGAGCGCCACCACCACCACCCTCAGCACCCTCCCTTGTAACCAGTTCTCTATCCATTTAGTCAGCTTTTTCCCCACCCCCACTGCTGTCAGCCTCCCCCCCAGTCTCCCATGAGGCACTGTATCAAAGGCCTTACTGAAGTCCAAGTAAAGGGCATGTACCACATGACCCCTATCCAACTCCCTTGTCACCCAGTCACAATACTTTGTTAGGTTGGTTTCACAAGACCTCCCTGAGACGAACCCATGTTGCCGCCCATCTTGGAGGCCATTACTGTCTAGGAATGTCACCAGCCTCTCCTTCCATTTGGGCTCCATAAGCTTATCTACTATGGACGTGAGACTTGCCGGCTGATAATTTCCTGACTCCTCCCTAGACCCACTCTTGTGTACGGGCACCACATGGGCCAACCTCCGGTCCTGGGGCATACACCCTGTTTCCAGGGAGGTGTTGAACAGATCTGCCAGTGGCTCAGTAAAGAGCTCCACCATCTCCCTCAGCAGCCTGGGGTGGATGGCATTGGGACTTGGTGCCTTGTCCACCCTTACTGCCCTCAGCCCCTCTAGCACCATACTTCCTGCGATCACTTTCTCTGTCACCTCCTCCCTCCCTTTCCCCACCACCTCAGTCCATTCTGGTAGTGGGCTATCCCTCTCCTTAGTGAAAATGGAGCAGAAGTACTCATCTAGAATTTCCACTTGCTCCTCCCTCTTTTCCAGCCAATCTCCTCTCCGTTTTATTCTCACAATATGTTCCTTGCACTTCCTCTTTTCCCTGACATACCTAAAAAAGTCCTTTTCCCCTCCTTTTATGCCCTGTGTGGAACTTAATTGCTTGGAGGCCTTAGATTTTTTTCACCCTCCTCGCAACCTCCCTTGACCAACTCCCGAAAGCCTCCTTATCCTCTGCCTTCCCTGTTCTCCTGTACTTCTGGTATGCAGCTGTCTTTGCCCTCACCTCTTGCAGCACTTCCTTGTTCAGCCAGCATGGTTTCTTGCCTCTGCTTTTCTTACTTCTGGCCCTGGTGCAGGCTACTGTGGTCTCTGTCAGCCAAGTCTTTATAACTCTCCACTTTTGTTCTGTATCCATCCCTGGCCTTATATCCTGGAGTCTTCCTTGCAGTATTGCTCCCATCCCCCTAAAGTCCACCCTAATAAAGTCCGTCACCTTAGTGCCCATGCCTCCTGTCTCCTGCCCAGTGTGACAACAAGCCACACTGTGTGGTGGTCGCTGTCTGCTAGTAGGTACTCCACCTTTACCTCCCTCACCACCTCCTCATTTGCCAGTACTAGGTCCAGAGTGCTACTAAGCCTTGTTGCCAATTGCGTGAGAAGGCCATCCTGAAATGCATCAAGCAGCACCTGCTCCTTGGTACTGCTAGTGACGGAGTGCTCCAGTCAATCTGTGGTAGGTTAAAATCCCCCACTATCACCACACTCCCCCTTCTACACAGCCTCCTTATCTGCTCTGTCAACTCCCCATCCAGTTCCCTGCATTGGGCTGGTGGTCTGTACACCACTCCCAGCCTCAGCTTTCTGCCCTTGGAGTGCAGGAGCTGCACCCAAAGCGCCTCTGTCCTCTCCTCTTCTCCCTCATCCCTTATGCATTTAATCCCTTCCCTCACATAGAGTACAACCACCCCCCTTCCAACCCCTTGGTCCCTTCTGTAAATCCTGTATTCTGGGATTGCCAAGCCCCAATCATGGTACTCTGTGGCCCAAGTATCTGTCACTGCAGCAATGTCCACCTTCCCTTTTGAAAGGAGCACCTGAAGCTCTGCAGTTTTGTTCCCCAGGTTTCTTGCATTGAGAGAGACCACTTTCCACCCATACCCCTCCTTCTCCTCACTCTTCTCCTCCTTGGCTTGTGTCTCTCCTCCCGGTAGTGAGCACCCTTTCTTCTCTTTATTCTTACCGGGTGGTAGTGCCTTCTGTATTACACTCAGACCACTCTGCCCGCCCCTTCCAAGGTTACTACGCCTCTGCCTTTATCTATATCTAGAAGGATGAGCTCATTAGGCTCCCCTGTCTGGACCTTTCTACTAACCTCAGTCTTTTGGCCACCCCCTCAGTAGTTTACATCCACCTTTGTAGAGATATACCCCTCTAATCCTGCCTTTAATACTCCCCTTCCCTTCCTGCTCAAGTGTACCCTGTCCCCCGTATAGAGTCACTATTACCCCAGACCATACCCCAGTTAGTCACTAACCCATAATTTTTGGTGGGCATCAATCCCTCTGCCTCTTGTTGAACTCCTCAATCCTATCCTTCCTCCCCATGTTTGCACATGGTACGGGGAGTAACTCTGAGAATGCCACCGACTCCCCCACCCCCCCTCACACTGCTTGCCCAACTACTTTAACTTCCCTCTCACCACTTCCACAGTCTCCCCCGCCAAGTCATTTGTACCCACGTGCAACAGCAAATGAAGTTTCTTCCTCCCCCTCGCAGCACACTTGAGCAGTGCCTGCCCTGCCCCTCCTGCAGTCAACCTATTGATAGCTTCAGCTCAAATATGGCTGTGCCTTCCCCCCTTCCGCCCCATCTCACCCCTTTCAGTATACAATTCCCTAGGATGAATACCCCCCATCCTGTAGCCCCTTTCTCTTCTAATGCCCCTTCCAGCACCCCAGTATTTGATCTTCCCTGCCCCTTACTCCCGCCAGCTGCACCCTCTGTGACTTCTGTGTCTGTACCCCCCCCCACTGCCTCACCCCTTTTCTCTGCCTTATTCCTTCCATCCCCCTTGAACCCCTCCCCAGCCTGACTACTTCCTACTGGGCTTCCCATGTCAACATCCCCTCTTCCCCAGCCGATTTCCAACCCCTCTCCTATCCCCACTATTGTCGATTTAGAGCCCTTATTCTCTTCTACCCTGATAGTGATGTCCCTCCCATCCTTCCCCCTTCTTGTAGCCTTCTCTCCTCCAGTCACCACTCCCTCCTTCCTTACTAGCTCGCCTTCTACCCTTTAGTCCTCGCTATCTCTTCCCCTAGCTGTTGCCATCCCTTTCATGCCACGCTTGTCCTTCCCCCTTCAGTATGTTCCTGCCCCCCCCTCCCATAGCAGAGATTCGAATCTATTCCTAGTCGATACCCCTCCTACATCTCTTCCCCCATCAGTTCCCCCTCCTACTTGTTCCCCTCAGTGCCACCCCTGGTCCTACCCCTGCTCCCTCCCTACCTGCAGCTATCTGCTCTCTCCCCTGGTACTCCTCGTGATCTCTTCCTCCACCAACAGAAGGCCCCTCCCTCGCCTCGGGCACCCCCTTCCTTGTCCTCTCTTTTCTGCTAGTGCCTGTTATACCGGGGTCGGTTTCAGTCCCTGGTTGTTCTTCCTCTGTCCCCCCTTGCCATCCCCTATCCCCCCCCAGCCAGGATGCCTACCATACCATCTGCCCTGCCACTTAGACACCTCCCTAACCTCCACAGTTCCTCCCTCAAATTAGCCAGTCATCTACAGACCATACAACCCCCATCCTCCAAGCCCGGTCAGGATCATGGCAGACCCACACCCTGTACACTCCACCACCCTTCCAAAGATGCCACCCTATTGACATGTGGCACCTGCACCATTTTGGCCCCCATCTTATGTTACAGGCTCTTACTCCCAGTTTCTGTACCCTACTACAACTGTTAGCCCCTATTTACTCAAATTCCTGTCTCCCCCCCCCACACACACACTGGTTCCCCTACTGGCCCCTTGCTGACCAGGGTAATTCAGTCTCAAATCTCATCTGTTAGTTACTGTATTACTGCAGCAATCCTAAAGCCTCCTTGTCCATTTTTCACCCCTCGGCTACCATACTTATTGTTCTCGTCTCTCATATAGTTTCAGTTTGCCCAGTTAGAAATCCTGGAAAACTGATTTCCCACAGTGACCGTGCTATTCAGCGCCAGAAGTGTGAAAACACATTTTGGCCAGGATGTGTAAAATAACAGCTGTAATGTTCATAAGGAGGTGTGGAAAAATGCCAATGTTGAAAATCTGGACTGAAAATATTACAAATTCGAAACGTTATGAGCATGTGTGGAAACTGCGCAAAGCACACTTGTAAAACATTTTTTGGATTTTTTTCACCAAATTTGCAACATAGGCCTTTTGAGAGCCCACCTCATGAACAGTGGCACTGCCATTTCATTAATCGATCCTGAAAGGTGATTCCGCGTAGAGACCACAAAATCACCTTTCAGGACAGAATAATGCAATGACAGTGACTGAACTCATGAGGAGGGGTCCCAAGAACCTCATGTTGAAAATATGGTGTCTAAATTCCCCAAAATGCCTGAGATATGCACCAAAGTTGAAAAAACCCCATTTATGCCATTATACAGCTTACCAGCATTCTTCAGTACGCGGTCGGCTTTGCAGAGTGCAGACGTGTTCCCCGTCCACCGAAGATCGTCGCTGGACTCTGGAGGTAAGTATGGGGTGAGTGTGTGTGTGGGAGGTGGGTGTGCAGAGGATAGGTGCAGGTTGGGGGAAGGGCCACCGAACTCTACGAGGGACCGTTTTCTGTTTTACAGGTGTTGAAAAAAAAACATTGCAGGACTGTTTTTTTCAGGGACTTTAGCACATCGGGGTTGGCTCCCAGCATGCCACCTGAGTGTTTTAGGGGGGTACTGTAGCCGACAGGGGATTGGGCACCCCCATCGGGACTTACCAGTGGGGGGAAGAGCCGAGAGGGATTGGGCAACTCCTCGACACACTGCAAACTGGGGGGACAGTATGCTGATGAGGAGTGGGCTCCCCATCGGCAAATTGAACTGGGGTGGACTGAAGCTGAAGGGAATTGGGGCCCCCATATGCAAAGAAAGACTGTGGGAAGGTGCATGCCACCGAGGGGGCTTGGCACCCCCTCGGCACACACAACAAATAGGGAGGGGAGAGGTGCTGATGGGGAGTGGGCTCCCATCAGCAAATCACCGATCGCGCTGGACGGCAAGGCACCGCCTGCAATGATTTGCTCTCTCCTCATTGCAGCAAATGGCTGATGCTGCAATGATGAGGTGGCCCCTGGATTGCAGCGTGAAAATATTTTTAACGTGGTGGCACTTCCGCAGAACCAGTGTCATCAAGACACTGGGCCTGCATTGGTCTGCAAGTGCCAAGCCCCAAATGCAGTGCCACATTGGCTACCAGAGTGCGACTCTCCACAACCTGCTTCTTCCTAAGCTGATATTGATATTGCACTTTGCACAAAGCAAACATAAAAAGGAGTTTAAAAGTAAAAAGAGCATGAAAGGAACCTTGCAGTTAGAACTTAAAGAAATTATAAAGCCTTCTATGCCTATGTAAATGAATTAAAGGTGGGTGGACAAAAAATAGGACCACTGAAGGGGAAAAAATGGGAAACTGGCAACCACAAATTTGGAGATGGCTAATATACAAAATGATTGTTTTTCCTCAGTGTTCAACAAAACAGGTAAAATTGAGACTTCACTAAATAACAAGAGAAATACAATTATGGATAACCCTATAAAAATATCAGTGAACAATGTACAATACAGGTTAAGCACTAACACCCTAAAACCAAATAAATCACCAGGCCCAGGTGGGCTTCATCCCAGAATGCTAAAAGAGGTGGCCAAAGAATTAGCTTTGCCCTTAAGTCACCTATTTCAGCTGTCTCTGAATATGGGGGAGGTTGTAGATGCCCAGAGGGAAGTTATAGTAGTACCACTTTACAAAAAAGGAAATAGAAAGGACCCATCAAATTACAGAGCAGTGAGTCTGACTAGTGTCCTAGGAAAAGTGCTGGAGGGCGTCATAAAGGATTTTATTATAAAATATCTTTAGGAGAATAAGTTAGAAGATACGACTCAGCATGGTTTCAGGAATGGGTATTCATGTCAAACAAATATGCTTCATTTTTATGATTGGGTTGGTGAAGTATTGGACAAAGTGGGGTCTGTTGATGTGGTCTTTTTAGACTTTACCAAAGCTTTTGATAAACTCCCTCATAAACAACATATTGAGAGGCTTCAAAATATTGGATTGCACCACAGCATTGTATCTTACATAGAAACATAGACTTTGACGGCAGATAAGGACCACTTGGCCCACCCAGTCTGCCCATTTCCCTACCTACTGGATAAGCTGCAGATTCTAGTTAACCAACAGCCTACTTCCTGCCACCCCCCACTACAATTGCCTTGTGTCTAACTTGGATTAACTCTTGGTTAACAAATAGAGTACAGCAGGTTAACATTAGGGGAGCTCTGCCAGATTGGGCTGAGGTCACTAGTGGAGCACCGCAAGGGTTGGTCCTTGGCCCAGTCTTGTTTAACATCTATGTGGCAACATTAGGGGTGCAACATGGGAAGATATGGCTCACCAGATTTGCGGATGACTGCCGGCTGTGGCTAAAATCAGCAGATCCAAATGACCACTTGGAATTACAGCAGGTACTAGACCATATTAGCAAATGGTTTACAACATACCAGTTGCACCTGAACTCAGATAAATGCATAGTAATGCATCTGGGATCCAAAAATAAAAATATCACATATTACTTAGGGGATATTACCCTAAAAGTAGTAACAGAACAGAGAAATCTGGGTATCTAAGTTACAAATTACCTCCATTTTTCTATCCACTGCACTAGTATTGCCAGAAAGGCAAACGGGGTATTAGATTGTATACTTAGAAACATCTCAGGTAGAAAAGATGAGGTATTGTTGCCTCTGTACGGTGCATTGATGAGGCCTGTATTGGTATATGGTGCCCAAGTCTGGTCACCCTATCATAAGGGAAATATTACCAGACTGAAAGGGGTACAGAAAAGGGCTACACGGGAGGTCAAAGGGATGCAGGGAGAAAACTACACATCTAGGCTGGAAACATTAAATCTGTATACTTTGGAGTACAGAAGATTAAGAGGGGATATGTGTCTGCTATTTAAAGCTATTAATGAGGCTGAGCTCTGGAGCAAATTGGGCCTAAAATTCAGAACTATAAACCACAGTACTAGGGCACACCCTTATCAGCTACATGGGGAACACTACAAAACCTGGCACAGAAAGAGGTGGTACAACCAAAGAGTCATCTCTATTTGGAATTCATTACCAATAGAAGTAGTAGAAAGTGCTATGGTAGAAGTGTTGAAACACCATTTTGATTGGTTGCACCAGTTAGGTAAACTTTAGATAGTCATTCTGGCAAGCACTATGGACGTCAATGCTCCCTTAGCTCTGTATTTACCTGTGAGACCTATGAGAGCTATGATGTACCTATATAAGGTTTTGTCCCCCTTCTTAACTGAGTTGGCTATCTTTTCCTCGGTTTGGGCCTTCGGTATTCTGACTGCCTTCCCTGCTTCCTTCTGCTTTAACTTCTACAATTCTCTGCCCTGCTCCTTCTGTGATTCCTTGTACTTTCTGAATGCTATCTTTTTCGCCCTAACCTTTCCTGCCACCTCCTTTGACAACAATAGTGTTTTTTTACTTTTGTTTTGTTTATTTGCTTCACACAAAGGCCTGTTGCCTCTGTGATGGCAGTTTTGATTATTCCTCATTGTTCTTGCACCCCTCCTTCCTGCCCATTTGCTAGTGCATTCCTTAGGCACGTACCCATTTTGGCAAAGTCAGCTCTCCAAAAGTCCAGGACCTTTGCCTTTGTATGGTTTGACTCTACTGCTGTGTTTATTGTGAGCCACACTGTTTGGTAGTTGCTAGTTCCCAGATGGCTACCCACATCTAAATCTGTGATCCTCTCTCCACCTCCATTTGAGAGTACCAGGTCTAAGATTGCTCCCTCCTGAGTGGGTTCCAGTACTACCTGTTTGAGGCATGCCCCCTGTAGGGCAGCGAGAATGACCCTGCTCTTGGATGTGGCTGCAGCAAATGTGCTCCAGTTAACATCTGGCATATTCAGGTCCCCCATCAACAATATCTCCCCATTTTCTGCCATTCTAAGGATACTTTCTATCATTTCCTAGTCCATTTCCTCACCCGAGATGGGGATCTGTATATAAACCCTGTGCGGATTGTGGTGCCATTTCCTGTCTCCAAGTTGACCCACAGTGCCTCCTCTCTTCCCCATTTACCCTTTAGTTCTGTTGCTTTGATCTATTCCCTTATGTAGAGAGTTACTCCTCCTCCTCTTTTACCCTCCCTGTCCCTCCCATAGATTGTGTACCCTGGTATATTTATATTCCAGTCATGGCTCTGTGTGTACCATGTTTCTGTGACTGCCGCAATATCCAGGTGTACCTCTTCCATCAAGGCCACTAGTCCAGGAAGTTTGTTACATATACTATGGGCATTGATACTCATTACTCTCCATTTTTTGATGGCTTTACCTCTTGTAGCCCCATCCCTGCCCTTACTGACTTTGCCTTCTCCATTTACCCCAGTTCTGCTCCCTATTGAACTTTCTACCTTGGTGTTTACAGCGCTAACTACCCTGTTTTGTGGAGGAAAGCTGGGAATTCCTTGCTTCTTATCAGTGCCTCCCCCCTTGGCTAGTTTAAAAGCTTGCCAATGAAGCATTTAAACTGATCACCCAGGAGACTGGTTCCCTTCCTGGACAGATGCAGACCATCATGCCAGTATAGGTGGGTATCCCTTCAGGTGGAACCCAATCCCCAATGAAGCTAAAACCCTGTGATCCACACCAGTTTTTCAACAATTCATTGAATCACATGGTGCAAAGTACCCTCGCCTCACCCATGCCATAGACAGGTAGCACCTCCGAGAAGGATACTGTGTGTGCTAATTGTCTAAGGCCCCTCCCCAACTCCATAAACTCCTCCTGCACTACTCTAATCCCATGCCCAGCCAAGTCATTTGTCCCTAGGTGGACAATGATGTCCTGCTCTGTCTCCTGTGCAGCTGCCCTCATTATCCTGAGGATTCGATTCCTGCCCCTCTAAGCCATGGCACCAAGCAGGCACCTTACTTCTCTTTCCCCTGCCCCCCCTGAGTTCTATCCCCCTAATAACTGAGTCCCCCACCAGGAGCTGCTTCCTTTATCTGTGGTGTCCTGTGCCACCCTCCTGTGTGCCTCTCTTGTGGCAGTTCCCAGCAACCTCCTCAGTCTCCACTGTGGGTGCCTCCATAGGGGACCTATGCTCCACCAGAATGGCATATGGATTGTGGAGTGGTACAACTGAAGGGATGCACCTCGGTTCCATCACCCTCACCCTCCCTGAGCCCACTGTGGTCCAACCTCTGCTCTTTCTTGGCAACCTCTGAGGCAGTGGTGGTGGCTCTGGTGTTTCCTGGGTGGGGGAGGTTCCCCTACTCCTTTCCAGTTTGGCCTGGAGATGGGCAACCTCCTCCCCCAGAGCAGAGAATTGCCTGAAAATAGGGCAGCATCTCAGCCTCCAGAAAGTCTCCTGGAATACTGCTGCCCCAGAGCCAGTGCATTGCACTACCCCACATGTCTGCAGCTGCCTCCCTCCCATCCCCAGCTGTGACCCTATTCCAGCCCCTTTTGATGCAGACAACTATTCTGCTGTATACCACCTCTGCTAGTAATGCATTCCACCTTGCTACCACCCCTCTCCTCATCTCCCTCCTGAACCTTCCTCCCTCCAGTCTCATATCATGAGACTGGAGGGCTGCTGCAAGGGCCAACAAAAGGCTGGGATATATTGCAAGGGGTATATCCTTGAGAAGGGGGTAGGTGGTTCTGCCATTCTATAGATCACTGGTTAGACCACACCTGGAGTACTGTGTGCAGTACTGGCATCTGTGTCTGAAGAGGGACATTAAGTTATTGGAGGGGGTGCAACACAGGGCAACAAAGATGATTCATGGGCTGGGGGACTTACCATACAAAAAGAGGCTAAAGGAGTTGAACATGTACTCACCGGCGGAGAGGAGGGGCATGGCGGATATGATTGAAACCTTCATGTACGTGAAAGGAATAAACAAGATAGGTACAGAAGGACTGTTCAAAATGAGAGAGAGGAGGGACACCCAGGGCCATGATATGAGACTGGAGGGAGGAAGGTTCAGGAGGGAGATGAGGAGACACTTTTTTACAGAGAGGGTGGTAGCAGGGTGGAACGCATTACCAGCAGAGGTGGTATCCAGTAGAACAGTTGTCTGCTTCATAAGGGGCTGGAAGAGGGTCACAGGTGGGGGGATGGGAGGGAGGGACAGCTGCAGAATAAGGGATGTTAGCTGCACAATCGAGCAGACTTGATAGGCCATTGGGCCTTTATCTGCTGGCAATTTTGTATCTTCATATGTAAACAGACAAGACAGTAGCTGGTAGCTTAGGCTGCACAATTGCAGTGGGATGCTCTCAATCAGTGACCCAGAAGTAGGGCTGCAGTGAAATTTAATTTCACCAGCAAAATTCTGGCGAACCTGAGAAATATTTCGCAAAATTTGGATATTTCATCAGAATTTTACCGGTGTGAAATGAGGAATTTTGTTCGAGTACACAGTTGATATAAAAAAAAAAAAAATAAAGGATTAAAAAAAGTGTTTTCCCCTCCTCCCATTCATGCCAATATTACAATCTTTATCCCCAGCCAAGACCCCACATCCCTAGTCTCTAGTGGTCCAACCCCTCTGGCCAATTGCCGGCCCACAATATAAAGAATCCCACCCACCGGAAATTCTGCCCCGTCCCCATCCATAATTTGAAATAAAAATAAATTTCCCTGGTGTCTAGTGGCCCCCCTTGCTGGATACCCAGGCCAAATCTTGATCATTCATTAGAAGGACTCACTCTGGCTGATTTGTAAAAGAGCTCAGTCGGGCTGCCGGCTGTGGAAGTGAGTGGAGGGCTGTGCTGGTGGCCCACTGTAGGGTCCTAGATGGGAGGGGGTTGTGGGTGGAGGAGATTACTACCAGACAGGGTGGAGAGTCCACTAGACACCAGGAAAGTTTTTTTTTTTAATTACATTACAGTTACTGATGTTGGCCCTGGTAGGCGGCAGTGGCACTTGTTATGGACATTGGGGGGGGCAGGTATGAAACTCAGGGGGTCATTCTTCATTTGGCCAGTGATTGGTCAGGGGGGTATGGTCACTAGACACCAGGGAAATTTATTTTTATTTTAAATTATGGATGGGGGCTGAATCTCAGCGGGGGGGATACTTCATATTGTGGGCCAGCAATTGGCCAGGTGGGTTGGTACCACTAGACTCCAGGGATGTGGGGTCTTGGCTGGGGATAAAGATTTTAATATTGGCATGGACGGGAGGGGGGAATCACTTTTTAAAAATATTGCAGTGAAACTTCTCCATACCTCTGGGTGAAGCCTCCTGGATATACCTAGGGTGCGAACCAAGGCTGGCAGCAAATCCTTTGCCACAGCCGCCCCTTTCCTCTGGAACAAGCTCCCTCCCCACCTACAGGATGCCCCCTCCCTAGGAATATTCAGGAAAGGGCTCCGCACTCACTTACTAGATGCCATTGTCTGCTGTTGTCACTGAGTGCAAATCCACTATTCTATTGTACCCAAGCAATTATCTTTTGCAATTCTTAACCTACTGTCCTGTCCGCTCACTTTCCATGATCCCCTCCAAACTCTGAATCACCTCCTTGTTCCCCTGCACCAGCCTTAATCAATTCTACTACATCCTCCTATTCATGAAGGTTCTGCACACAGGGTACCCTGCAACCTGCTCCCCTATTGTTACCCCCATCCAGTGCATAGTAAATTCCTCTGGTGGCCTGCCCTGACTTTAACCCATATGGGCTGGCCCCCTTTGAGCTCATGTTAACCCCAATGTATGATGTACTGTATTGTGTTTCTGCTGTATTTTTTTTATCCATGTTCTTTGTACACTGCTGTATTTGCCTCCTTTTTGTAACTAATTCCGGATCACCCCTGAAAAAGGGACCTCCGGGGCTCAGCGGGCTTACCTGGTCATCAAAATTGAATAAATAGATAAATAACCAATAGCCCTTTTCTTTATCATGCTATTTACATAGTAGAATAGCATGTTTAAGGTCCTTGAGTTCCTTTACTGTTACAAGGGCAGTTAGTTGAGATAAACGTATCCCTAGAGAATCGTGCTGTTAAAACTGTATTCTGAATTTTTTTTTTTAATCTGTATTATATTAATATAATTCTTTTAACATAGAAACATAGATGTTGATGGCAGATAAGGACCGCAAGGCCCATCCAGTCTGCCCATTTTTCTTCTACCTTATGAATGTGCCATAGGCCTGTACTCTGTCAATGGCCAATCTATTCATACTTATCTATATTGCTCCCTTATGCCTACCCCATGCCTGTTTGAAGCCCTGCACTGTATTCATATCCACCACTTCCTGAAGTAGGCCATTCCATGCATCCACTACCCTTTCTGTGAAAAAGAACTTCCACACATTACCCCTTAATTGGCCTCCTTCTAATCTCATGCTGTGTCCTCTTGTCCTGCTGTTTTTCTTATATTGAAACGTTAGACTCTTTCACCTTGTTAATGCCCTTAAGATGTTTGAATGTTTCAATTATATCACCTCTCTCCCTTCCTTGCTCTAGGGTATAAATGTTGAGCTCCATTAAACTGTCCTCATATCTTTTCTGATGCAGTCCCGGCACCATTTTGGTTGCCCTTCTCTGGACTGCCTCCATTTTGTTAATGTCCTTGTGCAGGTGCGGCCTCCAGTACTGTACGTTGTATTCCAGATGGGGCCTAACCAGTGTCTTGTAAAGAGGGATTATTACCTCCCTCTTACGACTTGTGATACTCCTACAAAAATACTCCAACATCCCTCTAGCCTTATCTACTGCTTTAGTGGTCTGCTTGGATGATTTCAGGTAATCTGTAATGATGATGCCCAAGTCTCTTTCTTCCCTTGTGATTGCCAGCAACTCCCCTCCCAACCTATAGGTGGCTTCAGGGTTTCTCTTCCTTATGTGCATGATCTTGCACTTCTTTGCATTAACCCCCATTTGCCACTCGTCTGACCATTTTGCCAGTTTATCCAGATCTCTTCTCATTATGCCCACCCCATCTGGATCATCTACCCTGTTGCAGATCTTGGTGTCATCTGCAAACAGACAAACCTTACCCTTCAGTCCATCTGCGATGTGAATGATGAAGATATTGAAGAGGACTGGCCCCAGGACTGGTTCCTGAGGTACCCCACTTGTGACTTGCATCTCTTCTGTATACCTTTTACCACCACTCTCTGTTTTCTGCCCACCAACAAGTTTGCCACCCAGCTGACCAACTTCTGACCCACCCCGAGCCTATCCAGCTTATTAATCAATCTTCTATGTGGAACAGTATCGAAAGCTTTGCTGAAGTCAAGGTAGGTGACATCAGCTGCTCCCTCTTGGTCCACCACTCTGGTTACCCAGTCAAAGAAATCTATGAGATTAGTTTGACAGGACCTTCCTTTTGTAAACCCATGCTGTCTTGGATCCTGTGCCCCTATGGATTCCAGGTGTTGCACTATCCTTTCCTTAAGGAGTGCCTCCATAATCTTGCTCACTACTGAGGTAAGACAGACTGGTCTGCAGTTTCCTGCCTTCTCCCTGCTATCACTCTTGTGGAGTGGGATCACATGAGCCCTTCTCCAGTCTTCTGGAACCTCTCCTGTGCTCAGAGACTCACTAACCAGTTCTGATAATGGCTCTGCTAGTTCCACTCTTAGCTCCTTTAGTACCCTGGGATGTATGCCATCAGATCCCATTGCCTTGTCCACCGTGAGCTTAGCGAGCTCTTGTAGGACCCTTTCTTTTGTGAAGGGACTAATGCACACCTCCCTCCCCCTGTGACCATGGTGCTGAGCTGTGGGCCCTGCCCTACCTTTTCCTCAGTAAATACTGAGAAGAATCTATTTAGGATGGATGCTTTTCCTTGGTCCTCCTCCACACACTCCCCCTCATCCCCTTTGATCTTAGCAATACCCCCTCTGGACTTTTTCCTTTCACTAATATATCTATAGAAGGTCTTTTACTGTTTGTGCTATGTTTCCTCGGTTTGGACCTTTGCCTGCCTCACTGCCTTCCCTGCTTCCCTTGGAGTCTTTTGGTATGCCTCCCTATCTTCGTTCCACTGTGTTCCTTTTTATTTCCTGAAGGCCAGCCTTTTGGCTCTGACATTTTCTGCTATTGTTTTTGAGAACCAAAGTGGTATCCTCCTTTTGCTGTTGCTTTTCTCTCTAACACAGTGGGGTGTTGCATCAAGTATTGCATCTTTAATGCTTACCCACTTTGCCTGTACCCCCTCACCTGTATTTCATCTTGCCAGGGCAAGCTGAACTCTGTTGGCAATCGTATCAAAGTCAGCTCCTCTGAAGTCTCATATTTACGCCTTGGAATGGAATGATTTAGTTCTAGTGGCCAAGTTGAATCATACTATGTGATGGTCACTGGCCCACAGATGACCTTCTACATGGAGATCTGTGATCCTTTCCCCATTAGTCAGTACTAGATCTAGGAAAGCCCTGTCTCTTGTGGGTTGTTCTATCAGTTGTTTGAGGCCCTCCCCCTACAAGGAATCTACTATGTGTCTTGTTTTGGCGGAGGTTCCTGCTGGTACTGACCAGTCTGTATCTGACATGTTGAAGTCTCCCATTATCAGAACCTCCCCTTTAGCTGTCATGTTTTGTATATCTTCTAACAATAATGTGTCTATGTCCTCCCCCTGGTCTGGAGGCCTGTAGACAACCCCAGTTTGTATCGCTGTCCCATTTCCTGTTTTCACGGTGACCCACAGTTCTTCTGGCTCCTTATGTGTATTCTGAATTTCTGTAGCTTTGATATTTTCATTGACGTAAAAGGCCACTCCACCCCCCCCGAACCTCTTCTGAACAGTACATAGCCAGGTACTGAAGTCTCCCAAGTGTGGTTACTGGTGAACCATGCCTCGCTAATGGCTACTATGTCCAGTTTAGCCTCTGTCATTGTTGCCTGCAGGTCTGGTATCTTGTTTCCCAGACTGCAAGCATTTGTGTACATGATTTTCCATTGGTCAGATTTCGGTGTGTTAGTTGTTGGGCGAGGTCCAGTGTTTCCCCCGTGCATCGTATGAGGAGCCAGATCTTTTTCCTTACTTGGTGATGCAAATGAACTACAAACATGCTGAACTTCTGTTTGATCACTAGCTGACGGGGGGAAGGGTGTTCTTCCCATTCGATGTTTTGAGTGCTGCACCCCTCTCCCCATTTGCTAGTTTAAATATTCTGCAAAGACATCAAATTTCTGCCCCAATGCACTGACTCCCACTTTAGTAGATGTAGTCCATCGAATTTAAAGAACTTTCGCTCCCAAAACTGTTGCCAGTTACCTACAAATTTGTGTCCTTTTTCCTGGTACCAGCCCTTAAGCCACATGTTTAGCTCCCCTATCTCCCCTTCTCTGACCTTCTGTCCATCCATCCATCCGCCTCCCCCAGACTGGCAGGATCTCAGAGAAGGAGATGCCAGATGAAATGGATGATAGTTTGTCTCCTAGCCTGGTCAGGTGTTCCTTGGTCTCCACAACTGACCGGCTGGCGAGATCGCTAGTCCCTAAGTGTACCAGAACGTTGATGTTTCCTCCTGCTTCCTGCATGATTTTAGCAATGTGGTCAGTGTCTCCAAAGATTATAAAGAGATGCCTTGACTCTGGTCATGTCTACCTGTTTGAAAATATCTAAAATACTATTCTTAATAATTCTTTCATTTTTATGTTGCTTGCACGCATGTGCAAGAAACATAGTGCCATCATCCGAGTTTTCGGAGGTGTGTCAGCCCGTCTTCCAATGCAGTCAGTGTGTTTGCAGGCACGGCCCCAGTTCCCCAATCACTGCTGTAGCTGTCTATGACAAGCTGAAAATGCAGTGGCATACAGTTGAAAGGGAGAGCTCCACTTGAGTGAGCAGAGCTCTCCCCCCAAACACACACACGCGCACGCACGCACGCACACTACGTGCTTATGAGCCTTCCGCCTCACTGTACGGCCGACGGGGGTGCCCAATCCCCCGTCGGCTCCATGCCCCCCCAAATCATCCAGGTGCCACTCTGGGAGCCCACCCTAGCATGGCAAAATCATGTTATGGCCGACGGAGGTGCTCAATCCCCCGTCAACTCCACTGTCTCTCCCCCCCAATGCTGTCACAGATGGGGGTGCCCAATACTCCGTCGGCTCCACTGTCCCCCCCCAGTGCAGGGTGCCACGCTGGAAGCCCACCCCAGCGTGGCAACAGATGCCATGGCCAAAGGGGGTGCCCAATCCCCCGTCAGCTCCATACCCCCCCAGCCATCCTTCTGCCACAGTGGGAGCCCACCCCAGCGTGGCAAATGTCCCACGTCGTGATTAAAAACCTGTAAAGAAAAAAACAGTACCACGCAGTCTCCCTGCCCCACAACCCGCACCCACCCACCCACTGCGCACCCCGCCTCCCCACGCCACCCTCACCCCATACTTACCTCCAGAGTCTGTCGCGACGATCTTCGTGGACCGACCACATCTGCAGTCTTCAAAGCCGACCGCGAACTGAGGAAATGCCGGTAAGCTGTATAATGGGATAGATAGGGTTTTTCAACTTTGTTGCATATCTCAGGCATTTTTTGAATTTTGTACCAAATTTTCAACATGGGGTTTTGGGACCCCTCTCATGAATTCTACACTGTCATGGCATTACTTGTGTCTGGCGGTGATTTCGCAGCCACTGCATGAAATCACCTTTCTGGAATGATTAACGAAACGACACTGCCCAGTGTTCATAAGGCAGGCTTTCAAAAGCCTATTTTGAAGAATTTGGTGGAAAAATTCTAAAAATGATTGTTCTGACGTACGTTTGCTAGCAGTTCCTACATGCTCGAAAGTTCAATTTTCAATATTTTCACTCCAGATTTTCAACATTGCCATTTTACCACACCTCCTTATGAGCAGTATAGCTGTCATTTTTCACATCTCACCAAAAACGTGTTTCCGCTCATGTAGCGCACAATGGCGCAGTTGGTGTGCGAAATCAATGTATGGGACACATTAAGAAAATCACAGTGACACTGTTCATGAGCAGAGGTCTTCAAATGACTATGTTGAAAATTTGGTGAAAAAATTCCTAAAAATGACTGTTTTATGAGCGTGCATTGCGCAGTTCCCACGCACGCTCGTAAATTCGCAGTTTTCAATATTTGCACTCCAATGACTTCCAAATTCCTAAACAGCACATAGAAGCAAGCAACATTCGGCATTGACAAATGCTTGTCAGGTAGTGCATTAGCTGTTGCGAAATGCTGTACTGTGTTTGCCAATCCATCTTTCACAAAACTGTATCATTTCTGGTTTCCCATACACTGTAACTACAGAGCTTTAGACAGACATAATAAGGAATTCTAGAAGTAACCATATAATTTAATTTTAAACAATAATTAAGTTATGATTCTAGCATTATCCATATGATGTAATTTTAACCAACAATTAAAAATAAAATAATGAATAGGTGAGTGTGTTTTACAAGGTAGTAAAACCATCAAGAGGTTTTGGGGACAAGGGCACCTCGAGAGCAAAGCTCAAGAGGTTTGTTTGTCCCCAGACCCTCGAGATGGTGTTACTACTAAGTAATACACCCACACCTATTTTTTAATTATTTTATTTTTTTGGACTGGCTTTTCCCCAGCTTTCAATACTACCTATTTTTTTCCCACCTACCCTCCCTGGCGCTGACCTCTATTAAATCTGCACAAACCCCGCCCTTACTGGCCTCCCTGTCTGTTTCTGTTGGCCAGTCTCAATCTCCCTCACCGCCCCTCTCTCTCCTCAACCTGTTGAGCAGCAGCACTGTCTCATGACCTTCTCTCAGCCACAGCACTACTATACAGCTTACTCACTTCCCACTCGCTGGACGTACTTAGCCCCTGTTCTAGAGAACCTGCCCCCCATTTTCCCTGGGCCTGTACTCAGTAGAACAAAAGCCCTCTGCCTGGCTCTTTTACCTGGCTCTCTCCTCCGACCTGAATACAACCTGTAGGCCAGTCACCTCCTGACTTAACATGTCAGCTCATTTATAACTGTTTGGCTTTCCCTAACCTCCTTGATGCTAACAACTGATGTTTGTGCATCCATTCTAGTGGTTGATCAGCAAAAGCTATGCCCCCACCCACCACAGACGGAAACTCAGATACCCCAATCCATGTGTGCAGGCACAAACTCACACTTACATAAGAAATTCTCCTGATACTGATGTCTAACTATGAACGATAACTACTTGGCCTAGTTGTTGTACTCTCCCTCACCCTAAAACTCCCCCACTGGCATCCACCCACCTGCCCTCTCCTTGCTCTTCTCTTCCTCTTTGTAAACATTGAACCAAACCCCGGTCCCACAAACACCTTCCTAGACCACACTGACACCAATTGGGTAAAGATCTCCAGTCTAAAAATTGCTCATATGAATATTTGCAGCTTCCCAGCAAAGTTCCCTGAACTGGAGGCGTGGGTAGCCCAGTACAAACCTCAGGTGTTAGGCAATCATATCAAACTGGTTATCTGGTTTGGTTGCAGTAGCCGAGCAATTATTACCAGCCTTTAAGCTGGATCAGTATTTGAAACCAGAATTCAACTTCCAGTAACAGTAGGGCGTCTGCTGCATTTGTTGCCAAGGTATAAAGGAGGAACATACCTGACCCAGCACCTTGAGGAAGAGGTTGTGTTGCATCAAAGTGCTAGGGATGTGCTTTTTGTTGCCATTTGTTAGTAAATGTTCTGTTTCTTATGCCTGCTGGAGTGATTTTTGTTTTTTAATTTGGCTCCTTGCTCAGCACCAGATTTGTGTCAGAAAGTTACCCCCCCAAGACCTCCACTGCCCAAACTTCTAAGCCAAACTACCCCCCTCCCCCCGCCTGCGCCAAGCCCCCACCTTTCCTCTTCAGGGCCATCAACCACACTGACACCATCAAGTTGCTAAAGTCCCTACAAGTGAAAGGAAGTCCTGGCAGTAATGGGTTATATCCTGCTTTTCTAAGACTAGTCTCGCCTGAGATCATTAAACCCCTTCCATACATCTTCAGTCTTGCCCTCACTACAGCTTCAGTACCCAACTCATGGAAGCATGCCAATGTAGTGCCTGTTTTTAAAGCTGGTGATTCACTCTCTCCAGATAACTACAGGCCCATCTCCCTCCTCCTCTACCTGAGCAAGCTACTGAAAAAAATTGTGCATGCTCAGCTGTCGGAACATCTGGATAAACACAACCTCCTCTGCCCCCTCCAACATGGCTTCTGCAAACAACATTGCACCTCATCTGCTCTAGCCATTTTCACAAACCATATTCCGAGGAACATGGATCAGGGTAAACCCATGGCTGCAGTTTTTGTTGATCTGTCAAAAGCATTTGACCTGGTCAACCGCCACCTCCTCTGCTCAACCCTTCTATGATTTGGCTGCTCCCAAGGACCTACTGCATGGTTTGCCAGCTACCTATCTAACAGAACTCAGTCAGTCATCATCAGGAAAGCATCCTCTGCCCCCTTCCTGTTACCACAGGACTCCATACTTGGACCCCTGCTCTTCTCCATGTTTATAAACACGCTCCCCAAGGACAGCCTTAGCTGTAATGCTCTTCTCTATGCTGATGATCTAGTCATATATCACAGTGACAAATCAGTTGACTCTATCTCCTCTGCCCTCACACATGACTACTGCACTGCCTACAACTGGTTCTTCTCCATCAAACTACTAGTAAACGAAAAGAAGACAAAGTCTATGATTTTATGGATCTAAACCCTTCCTCACCAAGACTGCCAAAGCCAAATCTTTCCTCCGAGTGCTCACCCCAGCTGGTCCTCCCCTTGAAAATGTCACCTCCTTTAAAGACTTGGAAGTCACCCTTGACCCCTCACTCTCTTTCTCCAAGCATGTCAACCTAACCACACAAAGGATCCACCAAAAGCTGGGAACAGCCTATCGACATAAATGCTACCTCTCTAAGGAAGCACGACTTGCCGTTGCTCATGGAAACATTCTGCCCCTCCTTGACTACTGCTCCCCAATCTACTCACACCTGTTCTCTACCCTCCTCTCTCAGCTAAACACAACATACAAGTCCATATGTCGATTTTTCTTCCTTGCTCCTTACCGCTCCCATCACTGCTCCCTCTACCAGACCCTAGGATGGCTCCCCTTATAGAGCAGATTTGACTATGCCATAGGCTGTCTGTTGGACAGCTCTGTCTGCAACCAGCACCTGTCCCCCTATTCACCCCTACTGTCAGATACAGTGGTCTCAGGAACCTCAGGGTCTCATCTATCCCCCCACTTGAAGTACCACACGTCTCCACTACCATAGGAACTCAAGCTTTCTCAATTGTAGCCGCCTCCCTCTGGAACAAGCTCCCACTGTCTGTTTTGCTCATCTGCCACCCACCATGCTTTTAAACAAAATGTGAAGGACTGGCTCCTCTTGGCTGCAACCTGTCCCTGGTCCATGCAGGGGCATTAAAAACTATCTCCAGATACTGCCCTTACTACCTATGGCACTTTCCTCTTCTCAATATGCCTGTTTCAGCCCCCCTCACCATGTCCCCTTTCCCTATCACCAAAAAGACTCCCCTTATGCCCTAATGCCCTGTCCCCTTTGCCACTTCAACACCATAACTAGACCCCCCAATCTCGTTTGAGCAATAAATGTACTGATCTACCTGAAGCCACCTTGCACATCCATCCTTCCTGTACTCCCCATCCTCACCACCACACCCTGTTCTCTGGACCAACCCTTGACAAGGCCTTGACTGCTTTTGGTGGAGGCTGTTGAAATTTGCTATACTGCACATGCATACTCATATTCAGGAACTAAGAGCCTGGTAAAATACATAACATTGCTTGGGACCTGTGAGGATGGTTTGCCACACTTTTCTATTGTTATTTTAATTTTGCTTATTTGAATTAAGAAGAGGCTTGCAGGATTCCATTTGAAGCTTGTTAATTTTATATCCAGAGGGATTGAAATACCACTGAATTTGCGTTTTACTGTGGATTGCTCACTGGTGCAGCGACCTAGTACTTTTAAAGATATTTTTACAACTTTTAGAATTGTACTGCTGGCTGAGGATTGATTTAATTTTCATTCCTGGGTTCAGTGGAGAGTGACTGTGTATTCAACCCAGACAAAGCAGTCTGTCTCCACAGAAAGTCCTGCTTGCATCACAGGTGTGTCACTTGTCAGTCAATTGTTTTTGGGTGGAGTTCTCCAGAACTGAGCTGTGTCAGAAGCCACACAATTAGAATTCAATCAGATAGGCCTTGTCTGCTTTTGGTGGAGGCTGCTGAAATTTGCTATATGCAGGGAAGAAAATCATACTCATATTTGGGAACTGAGAGCCTGGGAAAATACATAATATTGCTTGGGATCTGTGAGGACAGTTTGCCATACTTTTTTATTGCAACTTTAAAGCAGTAGTGCAACGAAAAAAGTTATTCCAAAAAGCTAATTTTCTGCTATGGCTATAAAAAATATCAGTAGAACTGCTGATTTGGGTTTTCTGGATGCTTCCTATGCTATGTATAGTACATCTGCATTTTTGTCTGGACTGTTACCCTCCTCGGGTTCTCAATATTATCTCTATGCAAAAATGAGGCGGCCATCTTTTTTTTCTTGAGAAATAATTACTTTAAAACTTTCATAAAATTCTTTAATGAAAATGAAAACTGAAAACTTTACCACCAAAATAAACTGGAAGAAATCTGGCATAAATTAGGACGAAAAAAGGTGGGGTCTAATTTTAACCCATTTTCATTGCACTGCTGCTTTAATTTTGCTTATTTGAATTAAGAAGAGGTTTGCAGGATTCCATTTGAGGATTGTTCATTTTATATCCAGAGGGAGTGAAATACTACTGAATTTGCTTTTTACTGTGGATTGCTCGCTGGTGTAATGACCTAGTACTTTTAAGGATATTTTTGCAACTTTTAGGATTGTACTGCTGGCTGAGGAATGATTTAATTTTCATTCCTGAGTTCAGAGGAGTGGTTTGTGTACTGTAAGTGGAGTGGTCTGTTATATTGTTGTGCTGGTTGTATCACTGAAAGGAAGGGCAGCACTCACCGGGGTGGTGGGCAGAGATGTAGTTGATTGTTTCTGAAGGTCACTGGTGGCTGGGAAACACTCCCCCTCCCCCTCTTCCTGTCCACCCCAGGCATGTCATTTCCTTTATAGCCAAGGTTCTGACATCACTTCCTCAAGAGGGCAAGGGGCACAACTCTGTCATATCCTTAACAACCCAGCACAGTGCATAGAGGGAAGCACACATACCAAAAAAAAAAAAATAATAATAAATAAATAATATTGTAAGCAGAAAGGGAGAGGAACATGTGGGGAGTGGTGCAATTTACTGGCTGTGGAGTGGCAGTTTTCAGGGAGATATTCTGGAAGCTGCATTGCTGCCCTATTTGCAGGTAACTGTCATTTCTAAGGGAGGAGGTTAGCCATCTTCAGGCTGAACTGGCAAGGAGTAGGGAAGCCTCCCCCACCCAGGGAGCACCGGTAACACCACCACTGCCAAAGAGGTTGCCAAGAATGAGGAGTGGTTGGACCACAATGAGCTCTGGGAGGGTGAGGGTGGTGGAACAGAGGAACATCCCTCCAGTTGTAGCTCTCCACAACTCATATGCCATTCTGGCAGAGCATGGCTCCTCTGTCATAGCACCTGCAGTGGAGACCAAGGAGGATGATGGGAACCTCCACAAGGGAGACTCACAGGAGAGTGGCAAGGAGAACCATGAGGGAAGGAAACAGCTCCTGGTGGGGGACTCAGTTTTTAAGGGAGTAGAACTTGGGAAGGGAGGGGAGGGGAGAGAGAGGTAAGGTGCCTGCCTGGTGCCATGGCTTGGGGGGACATGAAGCGAATCCTCAGGATTGCAGGAGCAGCATCACGGGAGAGGGAACAAGTCATCATTTTCCACCTTGGGGCAAATGACATAGCTGGGCATGGGATCAGTGCAGTGCAGAAGGAGTTCGTGAAGTTGGGGAGGAGCCTTATACAGGTAACAGGCACAGTAACCTTCTTGGAGGTGTTGCCTGTCTATGGCATGGGTGAGGCTAGGGTACTCCTCACCATGCAGTTCAATGAATGGTTGAAAGACTGGTGCACAGCACAGGGTTTTGGCTTCACTGGGGACTGAAGGTCCACCTGGAGAGATGTGGGTCTATACTGGTTGATAGTCTGCATCTGTCCAGGAAGGGAACCAAGTTCCTAGGTGACAGGTTTAAATGCTTCATTGGCAAGCTTTTAAACTAGCCAAGGAGCAGGCACTAATAGGAAGCAGGAAATGCCAAGCCTCCCCCACAAAACAAGGCAGTCAGCAAGGTAAACCCCAAGGTACAGAGTTCAACAGGGGGCAGGACAGGGGTAAATTGAAAAAAAGACAAAGGCAGTAAGGGCAGCGATGGGGCAAAAAAGGGTAATGCCATTATAAAATGGAGGGCAATGAGTACCAATGCCCATAGTCTCGGTAACAAGCTTCCTGAGCTAGTGGCCATGATGGAAGAGGGACACCTGGATATCGTGGCAGTCACAGAAACATGGTACACAGAGAACCATGATGGGGATGTCCGCATACCCAGGTACATATTCTACAGGAGGGACAGTGAGGGTAAAAGAAAGGAGTAGTTGCTCTCTACATAAAGGAAGGGATCAAAGCAACAGAACTAAAGGGTAAATGGGGAGGAGAAGAGATACTGTGGGTCAACTTGGAGACAGGGAGTGGCACCACAATCTGCATAGGGATTGTATGCAGACCCCTGTCTCAGGGGGGAGGAAATGGACAAGAAAATGATAGAAGGCATTTTCAGAATGACAGAAAAATTGGAGATATTGTTGATGGGGGACCTGAATCTGCCAGATGTTAACTGGAGCACATTTTCTGCAGCCTCATCCAAGAGCAGGGTCATTCTCGATGCCCTACAGGGGGCATGCCTCAGACAGTTAGTGTTGGAACCCACTCGGGAGGGAGCAATCTTGGACCTGGTACTCTCAAATGGAGAGAGGATCATAGATTTAGAAGTGGGTAGCCATCTGGGAACAAGCAACCACAACACAGTGCGGTTCACAATAAACACAAACCATGGAGTCAAGCCATACAAATACATGGGTACAGAACTTAAAAGGGCTGACTTTGGCAAAATGGGTGAGTATCTAAGGAAGTCACTAGCAAATGGGCTAGAAGGAGGTGTGGAAGAAGAGTGGGGAAAAATTAAAACTGCCATCATAGAGGCAACAAACTTTTGTGTAAAGCAAATAAAGAAAACAAAACGGAGTGGAAAACCACTATGGTTCTCAAAAGAGGTGGCGGGGAAGGTTAGGCAGAAAACAATAGCATTCAGGAAGTATAAGGAATCACAGAAGGAGCAGGACAGAGAACTATATTAGTTAAAACAGAAGGAGGCAGGGAAGGCAGTCAGAATAGTGAAGGCCCAAACTGAGGAAAAGTAGCCAACTCAGTTCAGAAGGGGGATAAAACTTTTTATAAGTATATCAAGGAGCAAAGGAAGATAAAGGGAGGGATATTGAGGCTTAATAAGGGGGAGGGAAGGTGGGCAGAGGTTCACAATGAAAAGGAAGAGATACTGAACAAGTACTTTTGCTCAGTAGTCACAAAAGAAGAAGAGGAGGAAGTACCTAAACCAAACAATAGAAGCACTCTGAGCAGGTGGGGGTTGACCCCAGTCCATTCACAGAAGAAAGGGTCCTGAAAGAACTCCAAAAACTCAAGGTGGACAAAGCAATGGGAACTGATGGGATTCATCCCAGAATTCTAAAAGAACTAAGGGGAGAACTAGTGACACCACTAACTGCTCTTTTTAACAAATCATGGGAGGGTGGGGTGGTACCTGAGGACTGGAGGAGGGTGGATGTGAGTTCCCCTTCATAAAAGTGGGAGCAAGACAGAGGCAGGAAACTACAGACCTGTTAGTTTGACCTCAGTGGTAGGGAAAATGATGGACTCACTACTGAAAGAAAGAATTGTTGAGTACCTGGGGCCCGATTACAAGATGCATGACACAACTTGCAGGCGTATGCGAGTTGCGCCATGTGGCACTATGCCGGGGACCCTGCACCATATTCCAGGACAAACAGGGTCCCCAGCACCTACGCCCATGTCCTGCGGCAGCTGAAGGCTAGCACCAAAGGAATGGTGCACCGGACCTGGGTGCCGCAAGTCACGGCATGCAATCTACTGCTCCCCGAGCCCCCCACCCTGAAATGCACCCCCGTGCATCTGGGGGCATTGGGGAGGCTGGCTGGTTTGCACAGGTGATCGGGGGGCACGTCTGAAAATGGATCCAGGGTCCCCAAAGTTCGGGGGATGGGGGCATGACATAGCTGGGGGCACAGGGAGCACATCCATGAAATTTCAGCGTGTTATGGGGGGTCATCACTGTGCCAGGATGGATGCCCCTTAGACCACCGCGTAGCTGGTCTAAACCCGTTACACCATACCAAGTCAAGGAATGGCATAATGAGTTACTGCAGCCACCGCACAGTTGCTGTCAGACCTTGCACCATGCCACTGTGGGTTGCAGGCATAGTGAGTGGTGTAGCCCACCTTTGGCACAACCCACATATGGCATGGTGCAAGTCACTTCTTGGAATCACGACTTGTGGTATGCATGGTGCAAGTTGCAATTTACGCCATAGTGTCTGGCATAAGTCACCTTGCACCAGGCGTACCATGTTCTGGAATTGGATTTGGGCCCCTAGAGGCCAGCAGGGCACAGGACCCAAAGCAGCATGGATTCACAGAGGGAAAGTCATGTCAGATGAATCTAACAGATTTCTTTGACTGGGTGACCAAAGTAGTAGATCAGGGAGGGGCTCTGGATATGGCCTACCTAGACTTTAGCATGGCATTTGACACAGTCCCATACAAAAGATTAATAAACAAGTTAACCAGTCTGGTAGTGGGTCCCAGGGAGGTAACCTGGGTAGCAAATTAGCTGCACGACAGGACATAGAGGGTAATAGTAAATGGAATATACTCTGAAGAAAGGGGGGTTACTAGTGGGGTACCGCAGGGTTCAGTACTGGGACCAGTCCTCTTTAATGTCTTTATAGGAGACACTGCAGAGGGTCTGGAAGGAAAAGCATGCCTCTTTGCAGATGACGCAAAAATCTGCAACAGGGTTGATACACAAGGGGGGTCGAAAGGATGAGAAGGGACTTGGCAAGGTTGGAGGAATGGTCAAAAGTATGGCAACTTAGATTCAATGCAAAGAAATGCAAAGTAATGCACCTGGGAAACAAAAATCCAGGTGAAGAGTACACAATGGGCAGTGGGGGGAAGGGTACCAACAACAACAAAAATGGAAAGGGACCCTGGGGTAGTCATATTGGATGACCTTAAGGCAGGCAAGCAATGTGAGAGGGCAGTAAGGAGGGCAGAGGGGATACTGGGAAGCATAGAAAGAGGCATCACCAGTAGAAAACAGGAAGTTGTTATCCCTCTGTACAGACAGTTGGTGAGACCCAATCTGGAGTACTGTGTGCAGTTCTGGAGACCCCATCTCCGCAAGGACTTAGACAAGATGGAGACGGTCCAGAGGAGAGCAACTAAAATGGTGCAGGGTCTGCAACAGAAGCCATATGAAGAGAGAGTAAGAGGGCTTAATATGTGTACCCTTGAGGAAAGGAGGGAGGGGGCATGATAGAAACTTTGAAGTACCTCAAAGGAATCAACAATGTCCAAGAGGGGAGCATCTTTCAGAAAAAGAGAAGTGCAAGAACAAGAGGGCACAATTTAAAGAAAGAGGGGGACGGCTTGAGGCGATGTGAGGAAATATTTTTTCATGGAGAGAGGGGTGGTTGCATGGAACCGCCTTCCTGAGGAGGTTGTGGTGTCAAAAATAGTGGGTGAATTCAAGAATGCATGGGACAGCCATAAGGCAATTATAGTTGGTGGTAGCAGGAAGTAGGCTGTTGGTTAACTAGAATCTGCAGCTTATACAATAGGTAGGGGAAATGGGCAGACTGGGTGGGCCAAGTGGTCCTTATCAGCCATCAAAGTCTATGTTTAACCCTAAAGCCCCCCCCTCCACCTTTTCTATAACTAATATCTATGTGCAGGTGTTGTACTGTCTGTTGCTACTATGGGTTCTTACAGTTACTACATTTTGAGGGAGCCCTTGTAATTTAGATACATATGTGTTTACCTGTATAGCTGCAAAAACTGTAAGGTACTGGTACCACTGCATCTTATAGACTATTTATATGTGTCATCTGTATAAACTACCATATTTTATACACATCACTTGTTTATACTATCCTAAACCCTGTATACTTGTGTTTCTACCACCCCCAATTGGGGTGTACATTGTTGTGCTATCTAGTGTATGATCTATTTGGATACGTTTCTCTGCCACCATAGTGTCCCAGCTCATGTCTGAAAAATGGTCCTCTGGATCAGTGCACCTTCCCAGTTACCAGCGGCATAAATAAATAAATTAATTAATTAATATGTGGATCTGATAAAATTTGCTTGCATTAAAAATGGGCACTCCACCACTTCAGCTAACACTCACTTTCGGGTGCCTGATGACTGCTCTGCTTAGATATGAGTATTGCACTTCACTGAAGACTTGTTCACTTTAAGACTTACCTGTCATTTCTGTGGCAAGATGACTGAAAGCAGGATCAACCAGATATTTTGAAGATCTTGGAAAAAAAAAAAAAGACCATGCTGGTACTGCAGAGGACATCTCTCTCGCTAAGCGAGAGAATGAGAAGCCTTGTTTTTAAAATTGTTCCGTCCGCCCACACAGGAAAAGCAGCCAATTGGAAGGCATGCATAGAAGACATTGAGGCAGACTTGCACTTGTGCTCTTGAGTTTTGTTGATAATAGTTTCATTCAGGTATGGAACAACGGTATTACCACATCAGAACAATAGTGCTATTGGTCGTGAGCTGTAGTATTGTCACTGGGAGTGATAGTATTATCAGGAATTTTTTATATGCTTTACTACAGCATTGTTTTTTTTAAATCCATATGTTAAGTAATCTTATTTTACATTTCTCTCCAATAGGGACATTTCCAAGGTCAGCTCTAGTAAGCAGCGCAGGAAGTGTTGGTGGAAGCAAAGAATTTATTGAATGTTAACTCAAACCCCACTGTGTATTCAGAACCCCAGATTTCTGCTCCATACAAACATTGCAAACCGGGTTTAGCTTATAAAACCTGCAGGACCCCACTTACAGAATTACCCCTCATGATTTCAGTTAACTGTAATAACAACACATTGTGACTGGTTCCATTTCAAAATGGACTTTCTGACATGTTTAGTCCAGTAGATAACTGTGGGTAAGAATTTTCCTTGACAGTTTCAAGCTTAGTTTGTTTAAAAAATAACAATGGGCTCCAGTGTTGCCTTCAATAATTATTGGGCTCTATGCATGATTGTAGTCAGCACATACTGGAACAAGCATTGGTCAATGCCGAATGTTTGCTTGCTGGCATTAGCGGTGAAAGTGCAGGAGTTAGACAGATACAGTATAGGAATGGCAGTGAAGTACTGAACTGACACCATCTCCACCCCCATCCTGCAGAGATGGACAGGCATTGGGGTGTGTCTTTGGGTCGCCACCCATAACGGTCATGAAATTTCACCTCACCCTACCCTGCAGACACTGACAAGTGTTGAGGTGTGCCTTGGAGTGTTTGAGCTTTACACTCACCTCATTCCATAAGGAAATATGCTAAAATGGGTGCAGTATAGGAGAATGGGGTGAACTCTGGGGCCGAAGAGTCCAAGGCACACCTCGATGCCTGTCACTAGCTGCAGGGCCGGGGTGGAGGTGGAATGGCATGAGCATTACTGTCGACGATCCCAAGTCACACCCCTGATGTCTGCCAGTCCCTACAGGGTAGAGTGTTATGGTCAGAAACCCTAATGCTCTGGGCATTTCTTGGTAGTTTTACTTCAAGTTTTCAACACGAGCTTTTTGTGACCCCACTGCATGAACACTGACATTATCAGTTTGTTAGCCAAAAGGTGATTTTGCACAGTGACTGCACCATTTGGCGCCACAGGTGCAAAAACACATTTTGAACAGGATGTGAAAAATGACATCTGTACTGTTCATGAGGAGGAATAAAAAACGGCAATATTGAAAATCGGTAGTAAAAATATAAAAATAACTTGTGAAGTCACAAACGTGCATAGAAACTGTGCAACGCACACCTGTTATGTAAGTATTTTGGGGAATTTTTTACACCAGATTTTCAACATAGGCATTTTGGGACCTCTGCTCATGAATAGTGTACCCATTTTGAAAATATCCTGGTGGGTCTACAAATGTATCAACCATAAACACAACAATGGAAGCCACTGAAAAATATCTTACAAAAGCCCCCATTGAGTGGAACAACATGAGTTTTACAGGACTACAAACCCTTTGAAAAATCAGCCTGAAAGTAACTTGTCATCTCATCTCAGCTGGGCACGGCTTTAGACCAAATGCTTAAACACTGTAGTGCGTTCAACCACCCAAAGAGACTAGGGGGAGGAGATGAGTTTTTCTCCTGCAACACTAATAATTTGGCCTGTTCAAATTTTCCACGCCCTTAGAGGACATTTCCGACAGCTCACAGAAAAGACAAATCTATGTGGCTTTTTTCATTCTGGTCCCCATTCATAGTGCATGCCATTCTTCCATGTAAGCTGCACAACATTCTTGAATCTATGCCCCCATGATCAGTACTGATCTACCTGTAAATCTGGCCTCCAAGACTACCTCACATAACCATACTGGTCCTTGTACCAGTGGACAGACCAAGCACTGTGAGTAACGCGATACCATTTCTTGGATAAACATGAAAGATTTATTTATTTAATTAAATTAAAATGTTGGCTAGGAGAGGCACACAGAGGTGAAACAACTAGTTTTCTGGTGTGTCCTGGGAGAGGAGGGGGAGCATAGAACAATGTAATATACATTGATAATAAAAACGGTTTAAGTGAATAGTAGCTTGCCATATTGTTTCAATAAACATGTATAATGTATGGGTAGCCCTTATTACCCACTGAAAGTAAGCTGTTTGCAACCTTGTAATTCCACTGCTGTGATGTCTGAACCTTTTAGAAAATGGGTACAAGTATTTCAGCCTTCTGATTGGCTGAGAGACTTCTGTAGCTGGGCATCTATCAGACAACAGATGCCCGGCTATTAAAAGTACCAGCCCATCCAACCCCATCACCACAATCCTGCTGCCCAACCTGGTCTGTAATTGGTTAAAGTCCCCGCATTTCATTTTGAAATGTTCGCCATTTTTTTCCCCTCGCTTAGCGAGAGAGTTAGCGAGACCCCCACAACCACCACCATTCATTCATTCACTCCTTACCGAAACAGTTTTCCTAGCAATGTAAATAATTCTCCCCGCCTGTTAAATAGTGCCGCAGTACACAGGAACTCCAAATAAGAAGCTATACTTTTAAAATCAGAATTGGGTTTTTACATGGCTCTGTTTAAGACCGCAACTCCGTTCTATCACATACACTGACACCCCCGAATGAGTTGGGCAGCGAGTTGCTGGTCAATCAAGCATCTCCCCCCAGCCCAGTTTTAATTTATGTTTAAATAGATTATTTAAAGTGTTACCAAACATGAACAAAGCAAACAATAATAAAAAGAAGCAGACAACCCGACCCACCTCACATCTCCAGCAGTCGGCATTCAAAATGCCTGGCGCATGCATCTCCACAGCAGGGACACTCATGTGTGCTGCTGGCCCGCACTGCCTGCCTTACACTTTCTTTCTTGCTATACTGAACTGCAATATGCGATGTGGATGCCACTTCATATAACAACCGCTAACAGGGTCCTCTGCAGGGATTGAATTCCAAATAAATGTAAAGGGACTGGGTATGTTTAATTTATAGCACACTCCACAAATGACCGTTTCTCCTGATCGCGCTCGTTCCCAACAGCTGTAGTCTCCCGACTTGACACTCCTGCCACCTGCTTCACTTGCTCCCCCGCTAATAATTAAATATGACAAAAAAAGCAAAGCAAAAGATCTTGAAAACTGCCCGTGTATGTGTGTGTGGGGAGGGGGGGGAGTTAAACCTTGACAACAAGCTCTAATTGTAATGCAGGCAGAGGAGCTATTTTACTAAAATATACATGAATCAGCTTAGAGTTTTATAATTTCAACTTATATTTATTTTTTTTTCAACACATGTAATACAGTGGCCCATTTTCTAAGCGCAATAATACCCTCCAGGGTGGGTGGTATGGGCAATACTGGACCTTCCAGGGGCTATAAGGCCCTCCGTCTGTAGCGTCGGGCCTCATTACGCCCCTGGGTGGCCCGGTATTGCCCAATACCGCCCACTCTGTTGGGTATTATTGCTTGCATAAACCCCTCTCATCTATGTCATAGCAGTGAGTTTACAAAATGGAATGCCAGTGTAACCCCTAGATGGTGCTATCCCAGGGGCTACTACCCTTGCCTGATTTGCCACTAACAGGTTGAGGGGCCTGGATCCGATGGCGGGTGCCTCCACCCAGAGGTCAGGGTTTGCAATAGTTAAACTAACTTGGTCACAGCCTCTGGAACACTGCAACCCCCCTTTCTTCCCACTGGTGGCCCACACAGTATATCAGAATTACCTTCACAGTATACACTTACCCCCAGGACTGGTTCAAGCACTGGGACCCCCTGTAAAATAAGAAGATACAGTGCAACAATTACAGTACAATACTTTAACATAGACAAATACCTCAGGCAGTATAACTTTGCTGAAACAAGCAGCTCTGATTTATTTAGGGGGATATAACAAGGACAAGGGGAAATCAGGTTAATTAGCTTATCACTTTACTCATCTACCTATGGCTCTGTGCACAGGCCTATCCCTACCAGTTACTGTCCCTGGGTACCCAAGCCCTAATGGCTAGTCCAAACCGTGGCAGCTGGTAGGGGCGCTTTCACACAGAGAAAAGAAAAATTAGTTAAATAGTCAGCAGTACGGTAATTCCATTTGAATTCAATGTGGCAATTCAACAGGGAGCGACCCTGAATTGGTACTCACGACCTCCAAACAAGATAGGGTCCTTCAACGTCAGCAGGGCTACTCTTGAGCTCCACGAGACTCCTCACACATTTATATGACAAACTGCAACAGGCAAAAGTCCTTTAATGGCAGCAGGATTCACTTGAGCTACACAAGCCTCCTCACACATTTATATGGTAAACAGTAACAGGCAAAAGTCCTTTAATGGCAGCAGGATTCACTTGAGCTACACAAGCCATTTATATGGTAAAAAGAAAGTACTATACCAGGCAGGCTGCTTCTCTATCCCGATCGCAATTACTGCACAATACCCTGGAGAACACACAGCAGATTCAGTTCCTGACAGACCGAGCGCAATTCAGCAATTTCTCCAGTCTTCTACAGGGTGAGCCTGGTTTCTACTCTTCAGATATCCTTTGATTCTCTTCACAGGACGGATTCAGTCCTAACAAGCAGTTACACAAGCTGCAGACTGGAACTCGGGGCCTTACACACGTTTCCCGACTAAAACTGCACACCGAAAAAGCACAGGGCTCCTTCCCTCTTCACTGGCAGAGCTCAACTGAAACTCCAGCAGACAAAACCGGGCACTTCCTTTGAGTTCCTCCCAGTTCTTGGCTGGATTGACTGTCAATCACAATAGACTGCCGCTGTTGGTCCAAAAAGGCGCCGAAGTCCAAACTACATCTCCCAGAGTCACTGCCCATACAATCCTCTTGTGGCTGGCTCAGATTACGAGTCCAAGTTCTGATTCGTCCAAGGCACCATTTTAGAGCTACCTTAACCCACACTGATTGGTCCAGTTCAGCAGTTCAAAACTAGAATGGGGAACTAGGCTGAACACAGTTCTGACTGCAAAGAAAGCAGGTTAGACAAACTGTATTTTCATTATTACTCTAAATGATTTCTGGCAAACAGTTACATCTTTCAGATAGGTTCCTTTGCACTCCTAATGACTGCAAAATGGAGTGAATTGGCAGCAGCTCGAGTGGTACTCAAGCAGAGAAACACACAGTCCCCCATACAACTAATTATGTCTGCAAGCAGACAGCTCTTAAAGAGACAGTACCAGAGGCTCTAAAACACTCACAGATAAATGGCTTAAACGCCAAACACCATTCAGGCTTGGAGCATTCAAGCAAGCTCCTGAAGTCTTTGGGAACCCCATTTGCAGGGGTTACACCTTCCTGTCCTGGGAAAGCTTGACATCCGCAACAAGTACAACCATAAGTTTCAGCTGCAACCATATACATTTGCATTAGGCTCACACATGTAATCATCAGTCAATATATCATTTTACCAAGAACACATTTCTGAAACATTGCAGATCGTCACTCTTTACACAGTATTACACACTCATTGTACCATAACTCAAGTTATTACCTCTTGTACATGAAACCTGAAGAGAGGGGCCCTTCCTATCAGTTACCTTGGGGCTGGACGGGGCAAGAGCACCATACTTAGAGGGCAACACAAGTAACTTGAGTTAGCACTGACGCTCAGTTTGGGCAATGAGCTCAGGGACACATACACCTTTATGGACAACATTGAGAGGCAAGTCCACAGGCCTCCCAAGGAATCATAACTGAGGTGCACCACAGGCTTTACAGCTCGACCAGTCTTTCTAGGGGAACTGTTACAGTCTCTGCACTCTGAGCCTCATTTTCAGCATTGTCCTCACTTGTCAGGGGAGTCTCCATGGGGGGTAGAGAGGCTAGAACTTGGGGCACTTTCAGCTCCAGGAGTTACAGTTTCTGAGTCCACAACATTTGGCTCGCATGGAGAGCTTTTGGACACTGGCAGTGGACTGTCAGGGCACTCAAAATACTCTTCTTGTTCTGGTGTATCACCAGTCTGCCCCTAATCCATCATTTTCTCCCTGAAAGCTCAAACAGTTCAACCATGCACAATGATTCCATTTCATCTGATCTGATACTTTGCACTTCACTTGCTGGGAGCATTGGCTCCAGGGACGAAGCTGGGGGCTTAGACAGTCCAGAAGGCCCAGCTTCATCTTCAGTATTGACTAGGGGATTGCCCTGAAACAATTGACTCAGTTCGTAAGAAGGATAGTATTCAAAGTCACTCTCACTTTCTTCTGACATGGACTGACAGTCATGCTCAACTGGGACTTGTGGAGGGGAACACTTTAACTCTGCTTCTGTAAGTGCAGACTTTCTTGATCTTTTCTTAGCAGCAGCTCTAGTCACTGGTCCAGAGGGGGATCTTCTGGGGCTCAGACTCAATCAAGATTTGTCCAATGGGCAGTAAATGATTTCTATGCATTGTTTTTACATCTTTTGAATTATTCTCAGGCCTTACTTTGTGCACTGGCAGATCATCTAGTTTGCCCACTACAATGTAAGGGAGATGGTGCCATCTGTCAGCAATCTTGTGTTTGCCATGCAGTCCCAGATTTCTTAGCAATACCCTATCTCCCTCCTGGAGTTCCTGTGCTTTCACCTTTTTATCATACCTTTCTTTGTTGGCCAGATTTCTTTAGGCAGCCATGGTTTGAGCCAGTTGGTACGCATGAGTTAGCTGGGCCTTTAACTTTTGCACATACTGTAAATAGTTGTCAGCTTGAACCCCATCAGGAGAGACCCCAAAACACACATCTACCGGTAGTCGAGCTTCTCTTCCAAACATCAGGCGGTAGGGGGAGAACCCAGTGGCATCACTTTTATAAGCATGTACCAGGTGCAGTTATAAGCATGTACCAGGGTGCTAATTTTTTGGCTCCATCTAGGCTTGTCCTTTGGGTGCAGGGTCTCTAGCATATCTAGCAAAGTGCGGTTGAAACGTTCAGGCTGTGGGTCCCCCTTGGGGTGGTAAGGAGTGGTTCTGGACTTTTGCACTCCCCACAGAGAAAGCATCTCTTTGATCAGACGACTCTCAAAGTCTCTCCTTGATCAGAATGGATTCTTTGTGGGCCCCATAGTGAACAAAAGTTTCTACAAGTACTTTGGCAACAGTGGATGCTTTCTGGTCTTTGGTGGGAAAGCTTGGGCATATCTCGTGAAATGGTCAGTGACCACCAGCACATTACTGATATTTCTTGATCTGACTCCAAACTCAGAAAATCAATACAGACCAGCTCCATGGGTGCACTGGTGGTGATGTTAATAAGGGAGGCAGCCCTCTGGGGCAAAGCTTTCCTCTGTAAGCAGCGACTACAAGTTCGAATGTGTTGCTCCACATCAGCCCCCATCTTAGGCCAATAGAATCTGGATCTCACCAAGTCAAGTGTTCTGTCTATACCAAGGTGCCCCATGTGGTTGTGCAAGAACCTCAATACTGAGTCTCGAAAGGCAGTGGGCAGCACTAGTTGTTTGTCTACTTGTCCCCCTCTGTCTACTGTTTCTCTGTATAACAGTTTATTGATCAGTTTCAACTTAGGACCTTCTTTTGTATAACAGTGCAGTTCTCAAATCAATGGAGCGTAATTTGGACACATCTTTTCCTGCACAGAGGGCTTCTAAAGCTGATTTGATCATGGGATCGCGGGACTGAGCCCGCCGAATACTGTCATTGTCCAGCTGAGGCAGTGCACCAATGTCTATTGCAGAAAAGTGGCAATAAGCAGCAGGTATGCAATTCTCAGAGGGTCCCAAGCAATCCACCATGCAGTCCACTGCGTCCGTGGACATTTGTTCCTCCCTGTCAAACTTCCGCAGAGTTCCCGAATGTCAGGTTCTGCCAATCTGACCCAATCATTCTGGGGAACAGGCCTCCGGAGAGAGAGATCAGCATCTATGTGGTTCAGACCTGCTCGTATTTGAGAGCATAGTCAGTATGTAGATAATGCAGAAAGCCACCTATGGCCAGTGGCATCCAACTTAGCTGAGGTCTGCACATAGGTCAAAGGATTATTGTCAGTTTTACTAGTATTTTAGCCCCATACAAGTACTCATGGAATTGGTCAACAATAGCCACTTCAAAGCTAGGAACTCTAACTTATGTACAGGATAGTTCTTTTCGGATGGGGTCAGGCTTCTACTGGCAAAGGCCACTGGTCTCAGGCCATTCTCGTGTTTTGGTACAACACAGCCCCCAACCCTTGCAAGCTAGCATCAGTGTGCAGGACGAAGGTTTCTCTTGGATCGGCATAGGCCAGCACTGGAGCATGGGTAAGTTGATATATGATCTCATGAAAGCAGTCTCACAATCAGGAGTCCAGCGGGCCCCAAATACTTCACTGATGAAAATACCCTCTTTCAGTCTTGAGGATGCTGACTTTGGTATTTTTTGTGGGTTGGGATACCTTGAGTAAGGTTAAGTAAAGGGCGGATCACTCTTGAATAGTCCTTGATGAAACCGATAATAACCACAGAATCCCAGGAATCTTTGCAGTTCTTTAGATTTTTGGGCTGTGGCACAGGTGGTCAAGGCCTCAACTTTACTTGGGTCGGTCTCTATTCCCTGGATGGATACTATGTGTCCCACATACTTTACTGATGTTTGAAAGAATTGACACTCATCAATGGACAATTTAAGGCCAAAGTCCTCCAGTCGGTCCAATACCTTAAATAATCTGCTCTCATGTTCCTCCAGTGAGCTGCCAAACACAATAACATCATCTAGGTATACCAGGCACTCTAGTAAGTTCATGTCCCCCACTGCACGCTCCATCAATCGTTGAAAAGTGGCTGGGGCACCTGAAATCCCTTGAGGCATCCTCATGAATTCATAGAAGCCAAGCAGACAGATAAAGGCTGTCTTCTCACGGTCCTCTGGGGCCACGGGATCTGGTAGTACCCACTGTGGAGATCCAACACAGAGAACCACTTGCTCCTGTTTAGGCAGTCCAAAGCATCCTGAATGCGGGCATTGTGTACTGATCAGGATAGTCCACGGTTTAAGGTGTGATAATCCACACACATCCTTACTGTCCCATTCTTTTCATCACTACCACAATGGGGAAGCATAAGGGCTTCTGGATTCTTGTATTACACCAGCAGCTAACATCTCTTGCAGATGCCGCCTCACATCATCTATGTCAGCAGGTGCCAGGCGTCGAGACCTCTCACTGAAATGGTCTTTCTCATGCAGCTGGATATTGTGCTCAGCCTTGCATGCATCCTACGTCCCATTCCTTTAAAGAAAACACCTGGTCTCTGGGCAAGCTTCTCACTGATCCTCACTTTCCATTCAGCTGGCACGGAGTCGCTAAATCAAACAAGTCAGGAGTTACTCTGTCATTCTTCCTCGAACTCTTGCTGCTGGGTAGCACTGCAGTGTCTGCACAATGCACATTAGCCAGGATGCAACCTCTATTTACTCAAATGTCTCTTTCAGACACATTATGAACTTGGACCATTACCCTTCTGGCATAAGCATGGGCTCTAGCGGGCAAAATACTAGGCTTGACCAGCAGTCCCTCTGGCAATTTTCCATCGCCTGGTGCATCCAACATTAACATTTTATTCTTAACATCCTTTCTGATACGGACCTCTCCCTGTAAGGTACACTGGGCATTTGGCGCCAGGATCAGAGACTCAGGATCCTTCTTCCATACAATTCCGACCGGTTCCTCTGGTTCTATTTTTTCAGCATCTCTCTGTGCCTCATAGGCCTTCTTAATTAAAGCCGGAACTCTTAAAGCTCTACTAGTCTTTGACCCCTGTTTTTCATAACACAACTGTGCCAGCCTTCTGAACATATGAGCATTTGTTCCAATCAACAAAGGGACACCATCATACAGTCCAGTGGGGGACACACTGAGGCTAGGGTCTCTACTTCTGTTCGCCACTCCAGCCACGGAGGTGGGGAAAGACAGCCAAATTCGGATATACCCAGAATAGGGGTAGGCCTTCTCACTTAACCTCCATACATGCAGTTCTTCTAATGGTTGTAAGGGTACGTCTGACAAATGCTTCTGATACCAATCCTGGAACATAATTGTCACTTGGGAGCCACTGTCTAATACATCTCTTGTAGACACTCCATTCACCTTTACAGTGGTCTCCATGGAGGGACCCACTATTCTGGACCAGTCTGGAGAGGCGGTAGTGGGGTCCTGGGCAACTGACCTTGCCACAAAAGGACGTGAGTTAGCATTTTTGGTGCCCTCACTGGGATCATTTCGTGCACCTCTTGACCACTGATTTGTTCTCCGGAGCTCTCCTTGTAGCCTATATGCAACTTTGTCAGTGTCTTTTGGGGACTGGCATTCCCTTTTCATGTGCCCATCCTTCCCACAATTATAGCAAAACATACTTTCTGGAGTTTGAGCTGGCCAAGGCGCCACACTGGGAGCCAGGGCAGGAGTATTACTAACAGGAAACCTTGGTGCCATCTCTGTCTGTGGCGTGATGAGCATTTGGAGACATCTCATCAGTTTCTCCACTTCCATGGTCAAGGAATTGAGTTTGGAGCCGTCATCAGCAGGAGATACATGGGTGAGTACACCCACCCCCATAGCAGATGCAGTCGGATATAGGTCAGGGCCTGTACTTGCAGGCGTGGCCTTCATAAAGGGACTGTTTTTGAATTCTCGGATCTCTCTCAACAGTTCGCCCCATTGTGGCATATCTTTTTCCTTGTCAGAGCACTCATTGACTGCCAAACTCTGCCCCTGAACTTCACTTGATGGGTCACCCTCAGTCACTCGGGTCGTAGCCGCAGCTATTATTTTTTTATTTTTATTTTATTTAAACAGCAGTTTGGAAAACCTTTGAGCCATAGGCTCATTTACAAAGGTACCTTGTCACAGTAAGACAAACCAAAATACACAGTATAGCCATACAACACATAAGTATAACAGTAAAATTAAGACATAGATACAAACAAGCTGGTACAGGTAGGATGGATGCAAACAATACCAGAGTTATGTCATCCTTAGCAGCTTAGTAATAAGCTTTGTCATAAGTATTAAGTACGGCTTTGACTAGTGGCAGTTACAGCATCGGGTGTTAATAAGGTGGTTACGTAAGGAAGTTTTGAAGCACGATATAGTTGGAGCTTCGGAGACGGAGGGGGGCAGTGTGTTGAACCAGGAGGGGGGCCTCAAGCTGGAAGGCTCTTTGGCCGTGAGAGGTCCTAGCCTAGGGATAACAAGAGAGTTTTCCCAGAGGTCCGAGTATGAACTAGTGGGAAGGAGCGGCGGATGGTGGTGGTCAATCCTGGTGGGAAAGCCCAAGGAGGGTCTGTTTTGTAAGGGTACAGGTAAGATATTTGAGGCGCTGCCGAGATCAAGTACCAGCGCTTAGCATACGTAGACAGGTGTGTCATCCTAGGTGCTCCAGTAATTAACCTGCAGGCCTTATTCAGAGAGAGCTAATTTATGGAGTGCGGTCTGATCAGCAGCACCATACACTGGCAGTCCATAGTCCACTAGGGACAGGATAGAGGAGGTGATCATGGTCAAGAGCTCCGGGGAGGCAGTGTTTGCACTGGCGTAAGATGCCCAATCGGATATTAGTGGCAGTGGCTAGGGCAGCGATGTGTCCATGGAAGGAGAGGAGGGCAAAATGGATCCCTAGGTATTTATAGAGCAAACTTGTTCAAGTGGGAATGAGGACCCAGAGTGAATGAGGAGTTTGAAGTTGCAGGACTTGTTTTGGGGATGAGTGAAGAACATGGTTTTTGTTTTTTTAAGATTTATCACCAATCTATGTTCCTTGAACCAGCCCTCGGCTTCAGTGAAGGACTTCTGCAGCGAGTCCTAGAGGGCAGTAGGGTTACGACTTGAGGCAAAGATGACTGCATCATCAGTGTACAATAGAATGTTCCCCGAGCAAGAGCATGGAAGGGTGTTAAGGTAAAGGGAGAATAGTAAGGGGCCCAGAATGGAGCCCTGGGGAACCCCAGAAAAGATGGGACAGATGTCTGAGTAGGTCCCATTAATTTTTACACGCTGTGAGCGGTCAGACAGATAACTGGTGCACCAGGAGATAGGCCCAGCAGCAAAACCAGACAGACTAAGGGCATCAAGAAGGAGGGGGTGGAAGACAGTGTCGAAAGTTTTCGAGAGGTCAATGAAGACAGCACCAACCAGAGAACCAGTGTCTAAGGAGGAGTGGAGAAAGTTGGAGAACTCTAGGAGGGCTGTGTTGGTACTGTGGCCCTCTCGGAAGCCATGCTGCTCAGGACAAAGGACATTGTAGGTGGAGAGGTAGTCAGAGATTTGAGAGGCCACCACTTTTTCCAAGGCCTTGGAGAGAGGAGAGAGAATGGAGATCGGTCGATAGTTTCCAGCCACAGTCCTATCACCATCTTTAAAGATAGGGTGACAGTGGCGACTTTCCAGGCAGTTGGAACCTTCCCAGGCAAAGAGAGTGGTTGATGAGGCATGTGACTGGTAAGGACTGTGTCTAAGACCAGCCGTAGGATACACGGATCCAGGGTGTCACTGCCTGTACTATTACTCTTGAGGGCAGTGACAAGGTGCGGTATAAGTTCTTGGGCAGAAACACGGTGGAGGAGAAAAATAAGGGCAAGAAAGATTTACGGCAGGTGCTGGGGAGGAGGGTCAAAAATTTGTAGGGAGGATAGGGCTAAGGTCAGTGAATGAGGTGTTGAGGTGGTTGGCTATGAGGGCTGGGTCTGAGGAGATCACACCATTAATGTTGATCTGGTGGTGGGGGGAGTGTGCACTCCCATTTAACTGTTTAATGTTATCCCAGAAGGTTCTGGGATTCCCCCATGAGGCAGTGAGTGAGGACCAATAGTGCTCAGACTTGGCCTTTCTGATGGCCCGAGTGCACTTGTTTCGGGCGGCAGCATATAACCGCCTGTCATTGGGCCGGCCAGTCTCAATGGCACGGTGCCATAGGTTGTCCCTATGTTTGAGCTGGTGGATCAAAGCTGGGGTAACCCAGAGGGCATTCTTCCTTTTAGAACTGCGGGTCAACACTGGGGCAAAGATATCACAGGCATTATTACAAGTTTGGGTAAAGAAGGAGAGCTGTGTCGATGTCAGGAGTTGCCTGTATAGGAGACCAGTCAATTTGGGACAGAAGTTCCTTAAGTTTTATCAGTCCACCAGGTATTAGATGCTGCGGCATGTGGACCGTGCTATGGGTTTGGGACTGAGGTTGACCAGTGGAATAGAATGGGGAGTGATCGCTGAGAGAGTCTGGGAGGACTTGTACATTGGGGATCCGATAGGGCGGTTGGTGAGTACCACATCAAGCAGGGTACTGAGCCTCTCAAGTTAGTCCTGGTAGGGTGGTAACTAGTCTGCTAGGTCTATTGCAGAAAAGGAGTCTCGTGTAGAGGAGGAGGAGGGCTGAGCCAGTTGACATTTAAGTCACCCACCAGAATTTGATCAGCGGAAGGAGATAGAGAGATAAGGTATTCTGTAAGAGAGGCAATGGCCTGCTTTGGTCCCTGGGGGCACGTATGCAGTAGTCAGATAAAGGGGTCCTTTAAAGGGTCAGGGGTTAGTTTCAGTGTAAGCCTGGGCCCTGGAGTCAAGGATGGGAGGGGCAGGGCTAGTACAGGAGAGATTCTGACATAAATAGCGAGTCATGCCTCTGCCTCCCAACAAGGTCGGACCAGAAAAGGGTGAAACCGGAAGGGAGACTAGAGTCAGGGAGGATTTATGCGCCAAGTCTCAACCAGGTGATGACATCAGGGTTAATTGATGTGACCAGGCATTGTAGTGAGTCAAACTTTTTAGAGGCTACAGATATTCATGGGAGACCATGCATAGGCCTGTGGTGCGAGTTGGGGAGCTCCTGGGAACCGGGCCAGGGTTTGACAAATGTTCCCTGACAGGAGTAGTAGCGACCAACACCCATGCTGGGAGATGGTGAGAGGTTTTCCTACGACTGACATGAGAGGGAGGGAGGGAGGCTAAGGGAGCAGGGGTGGCAGGGAGGTACAGGAGGGAAAGCAAGAATAAGAAGACACCCAGATGTGCCTGAGGTGAAGAGAAAGCTAGGGGAGGGTAGGGGGATGGGGACACAGAGGTCCCAAGGGGCAGGAGAGGAGGTTCTGGAGCAAGGGAGGGAGGGGTGCCAGGTACAGTGTGGACTAGCAGATGGGTAAGTGGGTAAGTGCACTGCTAGTGGGGATAGGCACAGGCAGAGCGTGAGGCAGGCCAACATTGTGGTGAGCAAGATCCCAGGGAAGTAGTAAAAGGTACAGGTAGGAGAGAAGCAGAGGGAGCATAGTCCTCTAGTGGCCAGCAGGCATAACCTGCAAATGGAAAGTGGGGAGACAGGTTCTGGCAACAGGACGGATATCACCGGATGTGATGTCACAGGGTGGATCTCTAATTGACAGCCGCCCTGGGTGGGAGGGTGACGAGGAGCAGACGGCGAAAGCGCTGCCGGGCTAGCACCCTCTGCAGGCGCCCAGACTAAGAGAGAAGAGGCCTCTTTACCCGAAAGTTATCAGGCTGGAGATTTGGCTCTCAGCTACTCAGGTGAGCTGCTTGTGCTTCAGTTGCTTGATTGTCCCGAGTGCCTAGCTTTGGGGAGCTGCTCATGTTGTGGAGAAAACAAAGCTCTCTCATTAGTGCAGGTCCTCCCGAGGTCACCTTTTTCTCAACTCCTCGAATTTCTCTCATTAACTCATCATAGGAGGGTGGGATTCCAGTCAATTTGCCAGGCGTAACTGAAGCAACAGCAGTTCTGAGAAGGGGCAGACTTAAGGATCCTGTCCAGCCTGGTTCGGTCCAGTTCAATCGCTGGCAAACTACCCTTTCTGAGGCATTCTTGCAACAATTTTTCCAGCCGAGATAGATACACAGACAACAACTCCCCTTGGTACTGTTGTGCATTTCTTTCTCTCCACCATAGGTCCTCATCAGAATCTGGGCTCCCATACACATTCTCCAAGGACTCAAGATAGGCCTGTGCAGTCGCTTCAGGGTTACTGGCCCGTTTAGCATGGATGGTAGCCAGGGCAGGACCTCAGAGGCTCTCACTAACCCTCTTTCACTTTTCGGCTTCGGCATTGCCATTCTAGCACTTGGGGCAACATAGTCTATCCAGGTCTCCCAGTCATCCTCCCCTTGGGGGGTGGGGAGGGTGCCAGAGAAGATCCTCAACCTTCGGTAAGAGTCGTGACTGATGGCAGATGCAGAAATAGGAGTCTGCATTGGTTCAGCCACTATTACAGGTACTGGAGCGGGAGAGGGTGTTGGGGGAGGAACACCCCCAGGTGGCAAGAATAGTTTATTCAAGTCCTCCACAGTTTTCCCTTCCCCCAGCAACCATTTAGCAAATTTCTCCTCAAAAGTTTCAGATAGTGGTGGGGGCTCATTCCCCCCCCCGGGTCTTTACTGTCCTTAGTTATCACTCCCCAAGCAGTGAGGGCTCCTCTGGGGTAATGGTCTGTGGCATTTTGGAGCTATCTATGGGTTCTTAAACTCTACTAGGGCCAGGAAAGTGTGGGTGAGCAGATTAGCATGCCGACTCACCACCACAGGGTTTTGCAAACCTTCCACCTTGGAAAGTACTCCCTGTACAGTGTCCGTATTGATACCCAGGGGGATGTCCAGGATAAGCATAGCATTTTGGGGGTTGATCTCCCCAGTACACCACTCCACCAGTCGGTGCACAGCCACTTCTGTCGGGGTACCCATTTATTTATTTTTTCTAACAGTGGTTTGTAAATATGGCCACTAGAGGACACACAATCCCAGCGGTGAGCCTCCAAGATGTAACCCCTAGATGGCGCTATCCCAGGGGCTACTACCCCTGCCTGATTTGCCACTAACAGGTTGAGGGGCCTGGATCCAATGGCGGGTGCCCCACCCAGAGGTCAGGGTTTGCAATAGTTAAACTAACTTGGTCACAGCCCTCTGGGACACTGCAACCCCCCCTTCTTCCCACTAGTGGCCCACACAGTATATCAGAATTACCTTCACAGTATACACTTACTTCCAGGACTGGTTCAAGCACTGGGACCCCCTGTAAAATAAGAAGATACAGTGCAACAATCACAGTACAATACTTTAACATAGACAAATACCTCAGGCAGTATAACTTTGCTGAAACAAGCAGCTCTGATTTATTTAGGGATATAACAAGGACAGGGGGAAATCAGGTTAATTAGCTTATCACTTTACTCATCTACCTATGGCTCTGTGCACAGGCCTATCCCTACCAGTTACTGTCCCTGGGTACCCAAGCCCTAGTGGCTAGTCCAAACCATGGCAGCTGGTAGGGGTCCTTTCACACAGAGAAAAGAAAAATGAGTTAAATAGTCAGCAGTACAGTAATTCCATTTGAATTCAATGTGGCAATTCAACAGGGAGTGACCCTGAATTAGTACTCACGACCTCCAAACAAGATAGGGTCCTTCAATGTCAACAGGGCTACTCTTGAGCTCCACGAGACTCCTCACACATTTATATGACAAACTGCAACAGGCAAAAGTCCTTTAACGGCAGCAGGATTCACTTGAGCTACACAAGCCTCCTCACACATTTATATGGTAAACAGTAACAGGCAAAAGTCCTTTAATGGCAGCAGGATTCACTTGAGCTACACAAGCCTCCTCACACATTTATATGGTAACAGTAACAGGCAAAAGTCCTTTAATGGCAGCAGGATTCACTTGAGCTACACAAGCCATTTATATGGTAAAAAGAAAGTACTATACCAGGCAGGCTGCTTCTCTATCCCGATCACAATTACTGCACAATACCCTGGAGAACACACAGCAGATTCAGTTCCTGACAGACTGAGCGCAATTCAGCAATTTCTCCAGTCTTCTACAGGGTGAGCCTGGTTTCTACTCTTCAGATATCCTTTGATTCTCTTCACAGGATGGATTCAGTCCTAACAAGCAGTTACAAGCTGAAGACCGAACTCGGGGCCTACACACGCTTCCCGACTAAAACTAGACACTCAAAAGCACAGGGCTCCTTTCTCTTCACTGCCAGAGCTCAACTGAAACTCCAGCAGACAAAACCGGCACTTCCTTTGAGTTCCTCCCAGTTCTTAGCTGGATTGGCTGTCACTCACAATAGACTGCCCCTGTTGGTCCAAAAAGGCCAAGTCCAAACTACATCTCCCAGAGTCACTGCCCATACAATCCTCTTGTGGCTGGCTCAGATTACGAGTCCAAGTTCTGATTCGTCCAAGGCACCATTTTAGAGCTACCTTAACCCACACTGATTGGTCCAGTTCAGCAGTCCAAAACTAGAATGGGAACTAGGCGTAACACAGTTCTGACTGCAAAGAAAGCAGGTTAGACAAACTGTATTTTCATTATTACTAAATGATTTCTGGCAAACAGTTACATCTTTCAGATAGGTTCCCTTTGCACTCCTAGTGACTGCAAAATGGAGTGAATTGGCAGCAGCTCGAGTGGTACTCAAGCAGAGAAACACACAGTCCCCCCATACAAACTAATTATGTCTGCAAGCAGACAGCTCTTAAAGAGACAGTACCAGAAGCTCTAAAAACACTCACAGATAAATGGCTTAAACACCAAACACCAAACACCATTCAGGCTTGGAGCATTCAAGCAAGCTCCTGGAAGTCTTTTGGGAACCCCCATTTGCAGGGGGGTTACACCAGTGTTATTCAGTATTCTACACATCAAGAATGTGATTGTTAGTCTCAGTACAGTATTTAAATGACATTCCACTTATCACAGTTTACTGTTATTGAGTCTAGCAAACTCTCCATGTATGATAGAGATTTTAACTTTGGTGCTATTTCTGCCACTGACATTCCGTCTGTGTATCCTACTAAATTTTTTTCCTACACAATCATATGGCCATAGTGCAGATTCATTAATAAGGTAAAGCTACATTACTTGTGTTCGGGGGTTGGGGGACTTCTATGTCAAGCCCCATACACTATAAATGACAATGCCTGATGTATGGGTGATAACCATGGTGTAATCACCTCTCATGGTTTCTAGTGCAATGGTAAACCTCTCAAACCGCGCTCTTCAGGTTTACTGATGCCCTAGCAACCACTCAAGGTGACTACATCATGGTTATCACCTGTGCATCAGGCACTATCCTCTATATCACCTTATTTATGTGGGTTTTCTCTCCTGCACTTCTTTAGCAACTTCCAACACTGCTTGCCTAACACCCAAGACAGCTATGAAGCAGAACAGGTGGCACAAAAGGAAACTTTTTAAAACTATATATTTATAATAGGAACAAAAGTTTTTATATTGTTCAATATATCATAAAAAGGAACACTTTAAAATCACTTAGATTTCATGTCCAACTTTTTGGGAAAGATCATTTGTGCTGTAAATGTGTGTACTAATTCAGAAAATATACTCCTTGAGTTGGAGTTTAATAAAAAATGGCCAATTAATTCAGTCGCATGGTTTCTAGGACATGAAATCTGCAGAGTTAAAGACGTCTCCATTCGTTTCTAGCTAATACAGGAACTTCAGGAGGAGGCCTAACTGACAAGAAAAAAACTGTACTAGAAGCCTTGTTATCTGTTCCTTTTTATCCTACTGTAGAAATGTTGTCAAATTTACTGTACACCTTTAGGAAGTGCAGACAGACTGAATGCAGTGCACATCCTACATGCTCCTGTTTGAATCTGCAATACAATTCCAAACTGTAACTGTCTGTATTTGCTACTCCCTGCCCCTTAATGATCATTCCCTATACCTCCCCCAAGCTGTTAATTGCTGTCACCAACTGGTAAATTTTGGGACTCTCTACTTATCACACATTCTATTTCTTATTTCATCCAGAATCTGAAGCACAGCTGACCCCCTTTTTACCATCATCATTATAAACGCAGTAAATCTTTGCCACTTACACTTAGAAAACAAGCATTTGTCAATGCCGAATGTTGCTTGCTTCTATGTGCTGTTTAGGTATTTGGAGGTCATTGGAGTGCAAATATTGAAAATTTGCGAACTTACGAAGGCAGTGTTGCTCGTTCTTTATCAAGACGCCAGAAGTTCGCAAATTCTCAATATTTGCACCCAATGACTTCCAAATACCTAAACAGCACATAGAAGCAAGCAACAGTGATTTTTTGGAATTTTTCACCAAATTTTCAACATAGCCATTTTAAGACTTCTGCTCATGAACAGTGTCACTGTGATTTTGTTAATGTGTCCCATACATTGAGTTTGCACACTGACTGCGCCATTGTGCGCTACATGGGCAGAAACACGTTTTGGGCAAGATGTGAAAAATGACAGCTGTACTGCTCATGAGGAGGTGTGGTAAAATGGCAATGTTGAAAATCTGGAGTGAAAATATTGAAAATTCGCAAACTTACGCGTGCGTAGGAACTGTGCAACACACACTAGTAAAACAGTCATTTTTAGGAATTTTTTCACCAAATTTTCAACACAGGCATTTTAAGACCTCTGCTCATGAACAGTGTCACTGTGATTTTCTTAATTTGTCCCGTACATTGATTTTGCACACCGACTGCGCCATTCTGCGCTACATGGGCGGAAACAATTTTGGGTGAGATGTGAAAAATGACAGCTATACTACTCATAAGAAGGTGTGGTAAAATGGCAATGTTGAAAATCTGGAGTGAAAATATTGAAATTTCGTGAACTTACAAGCCTGCGTGAGAACTGCGCGCTACACGCTACGTAAACAGTCATTTTTTGAATTTGGCACCAGATTTCAACATGGGGTTTTGGGACCCCTTCTCATGAATGCTGTCACTGTCATGGCGGTATTCAGGCCCAAAGGGTGATTTTGCAGTCACTGCACGAAATCACCCTTCGCCCAATACCGCCATGACAGTGACATCATTCATGAGAAGGGGTCCCAAAAACCCCATGTTGAAAATTTGGTGCAAAAATTCTCAAAAATGCCTGAGATATGCAACAAAGTTGAAACCCCCCTATCTAGCCCATTATACAGCTTACCGGCATTTCCTTAATTCACGGTCGGCTTTGAAGAGTGCAGACGTGTTCCCGGTCCACCAAGATCATCACGCCAGAGTCCGGAGGTAAGTATGGGTGAGGGGAGGTGGGAGGCTGGGTGCGTAGTAGTTGGGTGCGTTTGTAGGGGTTGGGAGACGGGCCAAGGACTGCTTTCTTTTAGGGATTTAAAAAAAGGATAACATGGGACTGCTTGCTACGGTGGGGTGGGCTCCCAAAATGGCACGAGGACATTGGGGGGCTGCTCAGCCGACGGGATTGGGCAACCCTCCGCGGCCATGGAATTTGTTGCCACGCTGGGGTGGCTCCCAGCATGGCAAAAGAGGCCGGTGGGGGCGTTCAACCCGATGGGGATTGGGCACCCTCATCGCGGCCATGGACTTGTTGCCACGCTGGGTGGGCTCCCAGCATGGCAAAAGGACAGGCGTTCCGCCGATGGGATTGGGCACCCCATCGGCAAAGGCCGCCTGCCACGCTGGGGTGGGCTCCCAGCGTGGCAGCTACTACTGGGGAACACAGCTCAGCCGATGGGGATTGGGCACCCGTCGGCTATACAGTGCTGGGGCGTGCATGCCTGCTTGGTGGGGGAGCTGCGTGAGCAGCCGATATCTTATCGGTGCTCACTCAAGCGTAGCTCCCCCTTTCAACTGTATGCCACTGCATTTTGGAGTGTGTCACAGACAGCTCCAAAATGCATTGGCTTACAGGGGCCGTGCCTGCCAGCACACTGACTGAACTGGAGGAGGAGGAGGTGACACACCTCCGAAATCTCCGATGATGGCACTATGTTTCTTGCACATGCGTGCAAGCAACATAAAAAATTAAAGCAGAGTCTGGAACATTGTTTCTGCTGTACAATATCTGACCACCCTGTAATTAAAACATTCAGGTAACATAACCTGCTGTAAGTTGCAATATTCCTTGAATTAGTTACACAGCAATTGTAGGCTCACTGTAAATAAACCATATTTAACACGCATTACTGAATTATTCAACATAAATAATTACTTAATTGATGAATGTGTATCACTAAAAGATAAGAGCAGACCCCACTGGAGGACTCTGTACTACACTAAATGGTGTATACCATAAAAACAACAGTATTCATACAGCAGTGGTCAGCATACACTGTAACCCACCCCCACAACCCAGGCAAAACCAAGAATTTTCTGATTTTCTTCCACCTAAAGATTCGGTGTGTGTCAAAAAGGAGAGCATGCATACATTAATTGGGGCAGAACTGTTAGTCAGTTATTGTTATTGTTGCTTGATGCTGCTCTATCTCCCTTTTTCCCCTTTCCTTAAAGTATTGTTATTGTTCATGTTAATTGCTACTATAGTGTGTGTCTCTGTAAGGAAGGGCGGTATTATCATTGTCTGTTGGGAACGTTTGAGGGCAACCAATGTATTTCCTGGGGTTAACTCACATTCACAGGTATCCTCTACCATTTCCTCTCTGGTGGAGGCACTGTGCTACTCTATACCTATTCTTCCGTGATTGGTGTAAGAACCTTGAGGGCCCCAGAAGAGCCAAAGGTGAGTCAAAGGGTTGTTACAAGCCTATTGTGCCACAGAGAGGTACTGATTACCTCTTCACTCTCGAGGTCTGAGGTAATCAGAACCCCTCTGTGGCACAACAGGCTAGTTGTGAATGGTTGCCCATGCACCATTCTCTATTTAGTCACCTAATTTAACTGCTGGGGAGTAAACTACACTTGCTTGCCAAAATTATCTGGGGCACTGATCATAATGTCACAATATTATGGTGCCCTATTTGGGTTTTGTGGGAAGGACCCCTCACGCCCTACCTTTGTGAGGGGAAACAGGGTAGTGGACTGATAGATAACCTGGATTTTCCACACATTATCACAATATATCATGGTGTATTGTGAAACAGGCATAATAACAGCATTATCAGTGAAAATGATCGCAGGGATTGCAAAAAAACATCACCATGACACACCCCATGACAGCTTTCTTTTCTGTGGAGACAAGACACCAGTGCTTGTACACTACCCTGAGATTGGACCACACTCAACACACTGACAGATCCTTGGGATTGAAAGTTCAACTGCTCCCTTCCCAACCCTACCATCCAATTTTAAACAGTATAAGGGGGAAGGCTAAATAATCTACCATAACTTGTTTAAAAAAGTGTTTGGGGTAAAGTTTGTGTTAAGAATAACCGTTCTGAGCAAGTTAACCTCCCACTCAACAACTAATGCCACTGACTATCATATCCTTTCTTCACTGGGCCAGAGGTTATTAGCCTAAGGGATGCCTTTCTAGGTAAAAATATTTCAATAAATATTGAACTACACAGTATGTCACGTAGACCTAAGAACAGCTGCATCAGATACCTTAGTTTGCCATGCAACACAAAAACACAAATCAAGGTCAACCCATGATATCCTGCCTCCATTCCTTTTTTGAGGAAAATAATATTAGATTAGATCCTACAACAGTCCCAAAGTGGGGAGGGAGAGAGGATTGTACATTCTAAAGGCAAAAGTTCTTTTTAAATTATCTCTTCAATTCAGCTATAGAAGCTTGGAGATTGAAACCGATCCACCTCTAACAACTAAAAAAGTTTTTTGCCAACTTTGATGTGGGCTCGAGTTTGGCTCACCGATGGTCGAGATGTAGGTGCTGTTGAAGTTGCATAAACCAGTGCTTAGAGTACATGTTTGGGAATCAGGAAACTTGGGTTCAGTTCCCCCCAGAGTTACTGGCTCACTATGTGACCCAGTCCAATCAAGCGTAGAAAGCATGGAGTGGAATGGAGGACTGCAGGTGGTGCTGCACACAGAAGGAGAGTGCAGGAGACTTTCAATGGAGGGGATTGGAGGATCGGGGGTGGTACTGCACCCAAAGGGAGGGAGTAGGTGGGTTTCAGTTGAGGGGAACAGAGGATCGTGGGTGTTGCTGCACACAGAGGGAGGAAGCAGGCAGGTTTCAATGGAGGGGAATGGAGTATTGGAGGTGGTACTGCACACAGAGGGAGGGAGGGAGCAGGCGGGTTTCAACGGAGAGATCATGACACCAGCGGCAACCTTTGTACAGCAATGTATATGCTTCTAGGTGGCATGTTAGTCAGTTTACAGTACTATCACTCCTTGTCCCACCCTTTTTGTTTATAGATGAAAGAGGACACCAGACAATGCTGCTATAATTGGCTGCTGCAGTCAGGGACCACCCTACAGCAAAAACAGCTGATTGAATAGTGACGGGGCACTTCCTGATTGCCATGGTCAATTGCTTTGAGCATAGTGGCATGCTCATTAACTACCATCATTTAAAGCATGCTCCTCTATTTGCTGCAGTAGAGACAAGCCCCAGAACGGACTGCTGCCATTCGCCACAACACTGTCGCGCCTCCACAACCCGCTTCTGAAGAAAGCTGACACAATGAGTTTCTTGCACATGAGTGCAAGCAAACACAAAAAGGAATGTACCTGTCTGCACAGGTCCCCAGTGTACAACCAGCTCTGGACAGACATGCAGGACTGGCATTGGTGATCCTCAACTGGCATAATGTGAAGTTGTATAGCTTCACACTAGAGGAGGAGCCAGCCAGGGTGTCAGACAATTGGCTTCCAATGAAAAGCCCAGACAAATGGCAAAGTGAATCCCCGGCAGGGACCATGGCCCACAGCAGTCTATGTAAGGATTGCTGGATCCCAGATTTGGGGAAGTTTGTTATTTAAAAAGCAGTGTCAGTGGCTCGGTGAGCAGTGCAAGTGGCTCAGTTAGCAGGGTCAGTGAGTCAGTGAGCAATGCCAGTGGCTCAGTGAGCAGGGCCAGTGGCTCAGTGATCAGGGTCAGTGGCTCAGTGAGCAGGGTTAGTGACTCAGTGAGCAGGGTCAGTGAGCAGTGTCAATGGCTCAGTGGATCAGTGAGCAGTGTCAGTGGCTCAGTGGTTCAGTGAGCAGGGTCAGTGATTCAGAGAGCAGGGTCAGTGGCTCAGTGAGCAGTGTCAGCGGCTCAGTAAGCTAGATCAGAGGCTCAGTGAGCAGTGTTAGTGACTCAGTGGCTCGGTGAGCTGGGTCAGAGGCTCAGTGAGCAGTGTCAGTGGTTTAATGTCTCGGTAAGCAGGGTCAGTGGCTCAGTGAGCAGTGTCAGTGGCTCAGTGGCTCGGTGAGCTGGGGGGGTCAGAGACTCAGTGAGCTGTGTCAGTGGCTCAGTAGGTAGCATACTCAATTCTGGGGCCAGAAGACTGGAAAGCTGTGGGTTACAAACCCACACCAGGTACTCGGGGTAATACCCATAACTGACACTGTAGTGCGGGGTAAGGGGCGGCACTGGTGAGGTGGCATCATTCAGACGAAACAGTAAACTGAGGTCCCTTCTGCCCATCTCTGGTCATTGTCCAGGTGGAAGTACAACATCTACACCATCCCATGGCACTTATTGGAGAAGAGCAGGGGAGGTTCCCCAGTGTCTTGGCCAACATTCCCCCTATCAATAAAACAGGTCCATGCAACCCACCCCCCAGGGTGCACCTGAAAAAAAAACCTCTAATATCTTAGTGTGCCTTTCATGGTCAAAAACGACAAATAAATAAAACAAATAATAAAAATGTGCTGTGGTCAGCATCCTCACCCCAGTCTTCTGTGGAATGCAGGAGGACTGGGAACTGTAGTAGTAGTAGTAGTAGTAGTAGTAGTAGCAGCAGCTTTATTTCTTTCTGGTGCCCTTCCTTAGAGGCTTAGGGTACCATTATAAAGGTGAACAGGTAGGAGATATAAAATAAGTTATTATGGGTACATCAAATAAATAAATATGTTAATATTGCAATTTCAGTAAGCTAACTAATAAATAGATGAATAAATATAGCAAAATACTGGGGTATCTGCATACCAAGCAAATAATCATTCCCTAATGCTTGTGCAACAGACAGGTCTTAGGACTCCTTTTGAAGGCCTCCACCAAGGGGCCCTCAGGAAAGAATTCCATAGGACTAGGCCTGCCACTTCACAAGCCCAATCCCCTGAAGTTTTAAGCCTGGCGCTGAGGGCAACAAGAAGGCCCTCCTTAGTGGAATGGAGAGGGCACAAGGACACATAAGGGTACAGGAGATTAGACTGGTAATGCCAGGTGAACCTGTGTAGGGTCTTAAAAGCTAGTAAAGCAACATTAAAAGAGATACACCACTTTACCAGCAACTAATGCAGATCATGCAGCACCAGGAAGATATGACTCATCCTCGAAAGGCTGATCAGCAGCCTAGCAGCTGTGTTCTGCACCAGCTGCACCAGCTGCGGGAGCCGTAGTCTAGCTCCATTTACTATATGTATGTATTGTTCATTCATTCATTTATTTAATTTATTGATTTGAGAATTAGTATCCAGGAAAGGCACACTGAACCAAGGCTCATTGCCAGGTGTGACTCGGGGAAGGGAATACACTAAATCATATACAGCATAAAGAAGCATTTCAAAATAAAGTACAAACAGTGAACAATTCAACATGGTACAAGTGCAAATAACAATAAAGCGTGAACAGAAGTTGGTTCTATGAACAGCACCAGTGCCATATTAAATTGTCAAAAGTAGCTTTAAACAATGCAGTGCAGCATTTGCAGAAACATGAACTGACCTGCATCTGTATAGCACACCAGTTCCTATTGCAGTCAATATCAGGAAGTATTTTACATTTCTCCCAGTAAAATGCATTGTGGGACTAGGATAAGCCTTTTCATTGCTGTGCTGTTCCTTACTATTGCTTCTTGCAGTGGTTTGTAATGCTTTGCCATTTCCTAATGTCTGCAAGGAGAACCATGTACAGTATGAAAGCTGAACGGTGCACTGTGCATGAGAACTGAGGGACCATACAGGGAAATTTACATGAACACACAGCACTGTCTGGTTGCAGGGCATGAGAGAATGGTGAATCAATGTGAAGATCGGAGACCTTGCCGAGCCTAAGCACACACCTACGGCTCCTATGTAACACTCTCTGAAAAATAATATGTTGCCCTATTGGTTTCAAACCTCCATTACTGGAATTTCTGTAAAAATAAACAGTTTCAGCCATGACTGTCTTAACTAAGACTCACAAGTCCATTAACAGCAAAATTAACTACAAATGGCGATACTGATTTGTTAACAAAAAAAAACAATGTATCCAAATGGAGTCATGAAATTTGTAGTAGGAATGCTAAAATATAAATGAGTTCCCACTTATGGTAGTGTATAACATCCATTTCCTGCAAGGGAGAGCATTTTCTGATGAAGCGGCCGCCTGACCACCCTTTGAACAATGCATTAGTAAGTCTCTGGTACCTGCTGCGGAAGGGACACAGCCAAGTAGTTCCCAAGTGAGGGATACTGTATATCACATAAAGCAGACACAGAGTGTTTCTATTATAGTCACCCAGCTATGTTCAATGCAAACAGGCGACCCTCACTCCCTGATTCAGAAGCCTTGGATTCTGGTGAGTGCTGCCTCTTCTGCTGTTGCATTCACCAAACTAAGGTGCTATGTCGTGTCCTCTACTCTTCGCATGCAACAAGCACACTCCTGGCATCCTGGCAGGCCTGGGGTGCTGCTGTACAGTGTGGATTGTGGTCCCATTGTTCCCATACTTGCCAAAAATCCAAGGTCATCCCGCAGCACCTGACCACTCTGTCTGCCAAAAAATAACCCTCCTTATTCACACAAAGCTCCTTCAGCAAGTAGCAGGGGTCTAATGTATTTCATCCTGTTCACATCCTGTGACATAAGGACAGCGTAGTACTATCGTGATGTATGAGGATAGCTGCATTTGTATTAACTCTATTTTGCGCGATAGAAAATAGTGTTTTTAGTTATATTTTACTGATAGCCTTTTGTACTTGCATGAAACTGCTTTTGCATTCAAAAGTTGAAGATTGCAGACTTGATTTCTGCCACCCACTTTAGCCCACAGTGCGGCAGAAAGGATAAGGATATTAAACTGTGATAGTCAACATCTGCCCTAACAGATCTTGCCAGGATACGCTTTGTCTAACACATTTTGCCCATTGTTGAGGTGTGCGGGCCTTTGTAAATTTAAGATGATATTTTCAACTCTATGTAAAGATGTTTAAAAGCCATTGTATAGAGTTACATGTAAAAACATATATTCTACAGCAACCAAACTGCACATGTGGGGCTCAGCTTTAAATACGAAACATGCTTTATAGGAACCATGAGCCTGATTCCAGGACGGTGTATGCCAGCTCAAGCCAAGATATGCCAAACCCCATGGCGTATCTCGCTATTTGCGCCATGCATTACTCCAGCCCCAATTCCAAGAGGCACCTTGTGCCATGTCGGCTGTAGGCTATGCCAACCATTGGTTATGCCATCCACTATGCCGCAATCCACAATGACATGGTGCAAGAGTAGGTTACAGCAGCAACTGTGCCCTATTCCAAGAAGACAGCTGCCATAACCCACTGCCACGATTCCAAGTGCTGCACTGGCGAAGCAAAATTCAAGCAGCTCTAAGGGGCATCCGACGGTGCCATCCATTGGATGCCCATGCTGCAGTGCTGCAGCAATGGTACTGCCGTGCTCCCTGTGCCTCCACTAACACATCCATGCCTTCCATCCCCCGAATGTTGGTGACCCCCAAGGGTCCATTTGCCACTGTGCCCCCAAGACTCCTGTGCCACCTGTCCTGCCCCCCATGCCCCCTGGTGTGTGTTGCGGTGTTCCAGGGTGGGGGAGCTTTGGGAGGGCGTCTGCAGCAGGCTGCAACTTGCACCATGTGGAGCTTTTACACCATGCCCGTGGCAAATGCCTTCACATGGCTCAACCCGCATGTCGTAAGTACCGGGACCCTGACACTCTTGGAATGCGGGGCAGGGTCCTCGGCATAGCGGCGAATGTCGCAACTCGCATATGCTGGCGAGCTGTGACATCCATCCTGGAATCAGGCCCCATCTCCTGGAAGCAAGTTACTAATCGATGTACTAATTACAAATAATTTCAGACTGGCTGTATGGAAATTATTCTTTCCATCATTTTGATTTTATAGTGATAACAAAGTGGTGTCCTACAAGAAACATATGGGATTGCTGTCCCTGAGGTAGCAACACACAGTATAAAACAAAGATAACATAAAAAAAATACAATCAACCTTGTTGGTGCCAGCTAAATCTTGTATTTATTTTTGTTTTGTTTATTTAGTTTTCTTTGTCTAGGAGAAAAGAGAGGGGTAGGGGTACAAAGCATAAACTACAGTGTGTACAAGACACGAAAAGACCATTACCAAACCCAGGTCCTAAGGAGAGAACTTTTGTTAAGGGTTATGCTAGGTTTGCTCTTCTGGAGGTGTACCCAGTAAATTCACACAGGAAACAGTAACTAGATTGTTAATACCAGGTTGGGATTCTAGAGTGTGACTTTATTCCAAAACAGTTGGTACACAAAAGCAAAGATGGACCCCCAAGGGTTTACACTTTGTGGCACAAGGCAAATACAGAGCACAACATCTGTACACTGACAGAAACGTGCTACTTCCCATATTGCATATGATTTGGATTCTTTTCAGCAGCAAGTCTAAGTGGAAAAAGTACATCTTTTAGTGGCACTGGCCACTATGGAACACACAAATTCTTCTTCTAGTGGTACTGGCCATGACTTAGAGCAGTTCCTATATGGAATAGGCTTTAAAGGCACTGTGGCAACTGGCCACGATGAAGCACACAGCTGCTCAAGAGCTAGAACAACCCCACAACAGGGAGTAACTTCCTCTTCAAGCATTTGCCACGTGCACTGAATAATAGGTGGCCTTACAGAACCTGAAGTGTTGAACTGGTCACTCCAGATGGGGAAGGGGTGCCCACCTTTTGCTTCTTCATCCATACCCAACCATTCTTTCAGAGTTACACCTGGGACTCCACTATTGCCAGCCAGCTTTGGGAAAACTTCTTGAGAATGGTCTCAGACAGAACTGGGTGAATAGGTCCCTTTGTCAGAGTGACATTCCAACCCTTTTAGTTGAGCGATCAGTTTGATTACTTAAAATCCAGACATTTAATGGGTGTAAAAATGTTGAGAAAATCCCCTCCCATTCAAGTCGATGGGACGCACACATGCAGCCTTCATTTAGTGACATCACAAAACGGTGCTGCATGTGCCGGTGTGGGGGCATGGCCGTAGGATGTGGAACCAGACTTTTAATTCCAGCGGGTCAAGGACTTTTTACAGAGACTGCAAGAAATGGAACACTTTGAACAGTTTGAATCCTGGCCAGGTCAGTTACCATTTACTGTGCGGTATGGAGCTACTAGTACAGGCCGTGAGCTGCTCTTTAACTCAAATAGTCCTCAGGCTGACTCAGTGCAAGGTATCAGTCTTCAAGATTTTAATTGCTTTAAATGATCTAGATGTGTTTCTGTACCCTGTTGGAACAGCACATAAGTGGAGTCAGTGAACTAGGCAGAAACTTTCAAAATAACACAGAAATGACATGAAGATGCTGCCACAGTAGAAGTGTAGGGGCACCCAAAACCTGAGGTCACCTTTGTGCCAGTCCACTTAAATTTAAACTCTACTGTGCCTGTGGCTATCCTCTTGTTCTAATGTCCCCTAAAGATTCTATAGTAAGTTGCAAGCTGTCATTTATTATGAACATATTAGGTTTATGTGATGCATATATTGTATATGGCTTACACTCACTTATGGGAAAAAGTAGTTTTCTAAGCCTGATATGGATCAAATCATGGGTTATAGTGACTGAAAAAAATCTGGTGGATAAGCAGGTGCCTGCTGCAGTTTTTGTTTTAAAAATAATTGAAGTGTATGCTGTTATAATTTTACATGTTTATTTTACTACACAGAATAGCTTTGTACTTTTTTTTTCTTCTTCTCCCAGTCAGCCCCCATCAGCCTGAACAACCCAGCTGACATCCAGCAGGATCTACCACTGCCATCTTCTCCCAAGACTCCCCCCCCGGCGGGGTCAGCAGGTTTCCCCACCCCTCACCATGACAAGGATCCACTTTTGACATATGTCCAGTTAGTCGGGTGCAAGACCTGTGGGTGATCGGCTTCATCCTGTCACTGGCTTTTTTTCACTGTTCCCTCCAGATGTGGTATGCAGTAGCATCACGATGCATGCAGTACCCTTCTGCACTATGTGCATTGACACCTGTCACACTACTCTTCCATGTTGGCCAGGTCTACCTTTACCCTGACTTCTACTAGGGTCTAGGCCAACACCGGGTTCTGCCCACCCATCATCCCATTCCGAGGAGGATGAGGATGAGGAGGAGGAGGAGGAGGAGGAGGAGAGCAGTCCTACTGATGCTCGATCCTCCTGCTCCCCGACCAGTCCTCTGATGCCCCAAGTTCACGTCTGAACTCAAGTTGTTGATGTCACAAGAGGTAACATTATCACTGTGCTGGCAGTCTGGCGGCTTTGTACTTACATTTTTGTTTAGGGGATACTAGCCCCTATTAGTTAAAAATTCCATTGCTGGACTATTGGATTTGGAGGAAAAAACTTGGAAAATTATTTAACTCACTGCCATGTTCGATGTTGGAAAAATAATGTTGGTTCTTCTTTTGTTTGCTCCAGATCCTTAGACCATGTTCTGAGCAGGACTGTGGGGGAAGGTGGTAAGAACTAAGTAATGGGGTAAGAGCTGCAGACTGGGAAATGGACAGGAGAGGAGAGGCGCTAACGTCAGAAACTCAGTGGAACAGGGCCAGCATGTTGGTGCAGCAGCAGGGGGGGCAGCCCATGATGCTGACGACACATGTTAGGCTACTCTGGCTGTCCTTAGCTTTCACCCAGTGTTACAATCCATTGTAAATGATACCACAAATTCCATAATGTTTGTCTCCTATAGCAGAGATCACAGACCAGAGACTGTGCAGATTAAAGTGGTCTTTTGTAACAGGAGTGATGCTGAATATACTATAAGTGTCCACATTTGACCACTGAATTAGAAACTGCTTTTCAAAAATCATGTATTGACCACTTGGCTTCAGCGCCATACACTCTCACATATATTCAGCACAACAGTGACGTGTGGCTCAAACTAGGGGATTTATAAAAGAACTAAAACATTCAGTCTTGGAACTGTGTTTGGTGACTACCATTCCTTAACTGCTGACAGGTTTACTGATGTGATGTATTTTTTTTTGTACAACATTTTCTTTAATTTTTTTATTTGCGTAGTTGACTGGGACTGGGATTCAAACCTGACCTGGTGCACAGGGAAATGGGGGCAACACACAGAAGACAGTATGCTGGAGCTTTGCGGTGTGAGAGGACCCGGCGACCATCATCCGGTCGACCAAGCAGCCATTTTTCTTTTTTCCCCTCATCCCTAACCCCCGCCCACAATGCAGCCACTTGTATGCAGCATCCTGGTAGGACACATGGCAGCATGTGATCACCCATGCTGTAAAGTGTGCCATCACAATGGACCACCATTAGTGATGGGCTAAGGGTTCTACCCCGCCTGCTGGAGTGATTCGCTGAGGAAGGCGACCTATGGAGTACTCCGCAAAGTGAAGCAGAGTACTTCGAAGTTATTAATGGCAACACGGTTCATTGAAAACACTTACTTCACATTACTCTGCCTTCCCAAACCACTACTCCACTAATTCTTAAGGCAAAGTACATTGAAAACAATGTACTTCGCCTCACTTTGCCTTGTTTTTAAGCTCCAAAGGCGAATTTTGCAGTGGTTCATGGAATTTCAGGTCACATGGGCTCTAGATTATTCTGCACAGTCTCAGTTTGGGGTAGTGTGTGTAGGAAGCTGTAGGAGACAGTCTGTTCTGAGAGCTCTCTGTGATTCAAATCTTCAAAAAGCTGTTAAAAAAGACTTTTTGAGTCTTTTTTTTTGCTGAAACTTTAGTTCATCAATTATAGGAAACTCTCCTGTGCTCATATCATCGAACGTTTATTGTTTGTGTATGGATTTTGAATATTAATGCTCAACATTCAGTCTGTGTACTGAGAGACAGTGGAAGTATGCTTTGGGGGAGGGGTGTATCTGTGGTGTAGGTAGATTAATTTGGAGAAAAAGACAGTGCTTTCTGTTTGTTTTGTTTTTTTTACTCCCCCTCCCCTGCGGCCCCCCTCTCTTCCGGAGACACCCAGCGGCCTTTTCAGCCCTCGCCACCTGCCTGTGGACCAGAGCAGTCCATCCCCATGGAGCCTTGTTATCTCTGTATGGGTACGGGTGGGGCCTATCTACCCCGAGACACTGTGCTTCGCCGGGATGCGCTGTCTCTGGGCAGGCAGGGGCATTGAGGGTCGGGCCTAGTGCTCCGCTCACCGGGAGGTCGCAGGCGGTGCTTTTTCTGGTGTTCCTGCGATGCGTCGCGTCCCCTGATCGCTACATGCGCTTAAGCGCCTCGGCGTCTGGCACATCGCCTCCCTTGTCAGTCTTCGGTCTTGTTACACCGGTCTCCACCTGGGTCAGACAAGAGCCGAGCTCTGATACCCCTTCCCCGGAGAGGACGCAGTCCCAGGGATGCTGCTTCTCCCCTGTTGGTCTCTTCCGCTTCCCGGCCTGCTCCTGAACCCGGGTCGCTGGCGTCGCAAGTGGAAATCTAACCGCTGTGCGGCGGGCCGGCCCAGTGCTTTCTGTTTTGATGATATTTTTCTTGTATAACTGTGTTAATGTACACACAGTAATATTTTCAATATTTCTTGCAATTTTTTTGCTGATTGTTGTGGTGCAGCATTGCATAATTGTAGTTTGTTTAAAATATGTGGTTATATTACTGAAGTTTTCAATTTGCTATGCATTACTTAGTGTGTGTGTGAGTATGTATGTGACACGTGTCATCAAATCAGACACCTTTTATTGTGCCACATAATAATTTCAGCAATGTGAAGCTGCTATCCACTGCAACTGTGTGATTTTTGTACTTCTTTGTGGTATCTTTACTGGTACTAGTACTAGTGACTGTTACTGCAGCAGTGCAGTACACTGCCTCCCCCCCCCACGGCCCACCCCAACTGGCAAAGGTATTCTTTTCCAGATTTGAATTTCTGCTGGTGAGCACTGGTTAGGTGTTGTGCCTTTGTGTCTGCATCTCTTCAGTGCACAGCACAATCTTAATCTGTCTGTGCATTTGCATCTCTTTAGGGCCCAGTCTCCATCTCTAACTCAAGTCACAGTTGTTTCTTTGGCTTCCCTTCAGAGTACTGGACAGGTGTGATGCTTAATTCTGCATGAACATCATACTAATTAATATGCGTTTTTAAGTCAGGACCATCATCACGAGTCACTCGTGATACATATCACGTTCTTCATCATCACGGTCACAAATGCAGTCACAAATCACGATTCACGATCATTCACGTTACGAATCACAACATTATTTTTTTTTAATAGTTACTTGGATGTACTGTAAGCCTGTTTTGTAGTATCTCTCCATGCCTCACCACCCCACCATTGTACTCATTAATGTTTGTTTTTAAGTCAGGGAGTTGGACAGTGTCTGCAGTACATACACAGACTGGAAAGAAGACTGGCTGCACACATGCAGTTTAGTACAGTATACTTGCACTGCTCAGACTACAAAGTGTCATGCATACTGAAGACAACAAAAAAAGGGCATAATTACATACAAGGGTCGGGGATGGTGGAGGAATACATTTTATAACACAGCAAGGAAGGTGTTGGGGGGCACATGGTGTGAGGAAAAAAAAATAATGTGGGATCCCATGGTGATCCAGCAGCAGTTCCAGCATGGACATAATTTGCAACTGATGTCCCTCTATGTGATCCAGCTGCTGCTCCACAGCACTCACCCTCTCGTTATCCTTGACAGCACTCCAGAGAACTGCCAAGTCAGCCTGTGTTACTCACAGTTCTCTGGGGTCCACACATTCTACAGGCTGACCTGCTGGTAGTGGTGGGGGTGCTGGTGGAGCAGCAGATGCTGCTGTGGTCCTCCTCTTCTTAGGGATGCCGCAATGCACAGCGGCATCCTCTGCCACAGAATGGCCAGCAGGTGCAGGCATGGTCCATTCTGTGGTAGTCTGCCACTCCAACTGCTGGTGATTGAGCATATGGGTGTGCTGGCTCCCAGTCCCCAGGTGAGTCCCTGGGGGCCACGGCGCACCTCCACCTCACATAGGCGGCACTTGACCACACTGCTGTCCCCCCCCAACACAGTCAAAAAACTGCCAAACAACGGAGGTGCAGGGAGGATCAGGCACAGGCAGGGGATGGCCAGATGAACTGGCAGCCGGCTGGTCACGGTGCTGAACAGGGATGGGATCCACACCTGGGCCCAGGGGAACAGGCACATCCTGCTCCAGAGGACCTGGTGCCGGACTTGGTGGTGTTTCAACTGCCTCAGAGTCAGGACAGGAGGTAGTGCTGGTCCTGCTTCTGGGGGGGGGGACACTTACAAATTTTGAGCGGTCCAACAGGAATGGGCACCCATGCCCTCCACACATGTGCACGGTATGACGCTTACCACTACCACGCTCTCCCACAGCTGCCCCCACCCCAGACATTCCCTCACCCTGGTCCATCTCTCCTACTGAGCTCCCTCAGTCTGAGCATTCACTACTCACACTATCACACAACACACACACACACACACATTCACACAGACAAACAACTACCTACTTATAAAGGTAAGAAAAATTAAATTTACAGAAAGAAAAAATTAAGTACAAAAGAGTACAGAAAAGACAAAAAAATGTAGCTTTTAAAAAGCTGTTGGGTCTAAATCAAAGTTTAAATCTCCTCCTCGCTCTGATTTCAAAGTATCAGCAGTCACAAAACACACTACTCTCTCTCTCCGTCTGCACAGGAGAAAGTAAAAGTGTCTTCTTGTATGACTCACTTTCTTCCTGCCTAGCTAAACAGCATGTGATTTACAGTACTGTAAGCCATGTGATGTGTGTGGGGGGGGGGCTGCCAAATCTGAAACACCTAGTGGATCACTTACTTCGCATTGCCATTCCGCCCACTGCGCATAGCAGAGAGGCAACGCGAAGTGCCCACTTTGCGTTCACTTTGCTGGCGGAATTTAAATTCTCTGCATCTCTAACCACCAGGATCCAGTCATGAGCGAGTCAAGCTTGTGTACCTCCCCCAGCCAGGGAGGAGAGCGTCCGATAGATGCTCCGAACCTTCCCTGCCAGTCTACACTCCTGCCATGCCTGGCTTGGGTATGTTGTGTAGTTGTTATATGGCACATCTCCATACAGTCTCTCTCATATAGCAACCATGGCATCTACTATGCATGTAGCTTAAACCAGGGAGTACATACAGTATAATAATTAAATAAAAATGCAGCCTTGAAATTGTTGGGTTGTTTTTGTTAACTGCAACTCCTGTATTGCTGATTGTGGTTTATTAGTGTGACATAGTTTGTCATTTAGGAGCCCAGCTGCTGCAGACGGTGAGTGGTTGTCTGAGTACTGCCATTCATGGGTTCTTAATTTATTGTAAATGATTAAAGGGGAACAGTTCCCCTTTAAGACAGTAGAAACACTGAGAAAGCAGCAGTATGCAAGTATCTCAGTAGACCCCCACAAACATACATTTGTCAGGAACCAACAAGTAAATGAGTAAGAGGAATACTTGTAAAGGTTCTGAAGCTGACAGATTTCTTTACTATCACAATCATACTGGGTGTTTAATCATTAAAGAAATCCAATTCACTGACAACATGAAAAGGAAATAACAGAGGGCTCTAGACTAAAGTGCACAGCCCTGTGTATGGGGGGGGAGCAGAATTTTCTTGGGCCTAGAGACTCTGATAACCTTAATCTGTTCCTGGCTGCAGGGCAACATGCAGTATCAGACAGTTTGACTTAACATCTTATTAAAACCCTCGAGTATGCATGAGGGATCATATCCTCTCTCAGAGCCCTTTTTCTCCAGTGTGGAACTGTTAAGGGCCTCCAGTCTCTCCTCATAGGTGTTGTCCTTCATGTTGTTGATTATTTTGGTGGCCCTGTGTTGCACCTCTCGACTGCCTCAATGTGCCTTTTGTATTGAGGAGCCCAGAGGTACATGCAGTACTCTAGGTGGGGACTGCCTAGGGTCTTGTAGCGTGGCAGGATTACTTCCCAGTTCTTCTGGTCACCACACACCCTCTGCTGAACCCCAGCATTCTGCTGGCCCTCTTGACAGTGGACAATCCCTGCTAGTCCTGCTGTAACCCCTTGTCTATTATTAACCCCAGGTTTTTTTCCCTCCTCTGCTACAGCAAGAGGAACCCTACACTGTTTAGAGGACCTACCTTTGTTTTTCACTTCAAGTGTAGCACCTTTCATTTGGCTCCATTGAAACACAGACTCCAGCAGTCAGATGAATTTCCCAGCTTATTTAAGTCCTCCTGAAGTTTTTCCTATCCTCAAGGGAGTCCACAACCTCAGCTAGGTTAGAGACATCCATGAACTGCAGCAGCCTGCTGGAGACACCAGCTTTCAGATCACTGGTGAAGATGTTGAAGAGTTGTGGCCTCAGTACCAGTCCCTGAGGGATGCTGATGAGTATTAGGTTCAGTACTAGGTTGTCTAGACAGGAGAAGGCAAAATGCCCATAAAACCTGTCTTCTGCCAAAGTGGGGCTTCTATTCCCTCTATCTAGTAAATGTGTATCTAATCTCTTTTTGATTGCATTCAATGTTGGTACTTCAACTACTTCTTCAGGTAATGAATTCCAAACTTTTACAGCCCTAAAAGTGAAATATCCTCTTCTGTTACTGTTTTGACAATGGAACATTTGTATTTGCTGATTGTGACATTTTAATTTTGTTTTATTGCTGCATAGTCTTAAACCCATACTTGTCTTTACTCAAAGTATTGCCTGACCAGCATGGCCCTGCTTCCTGTACCTAGGTTAGTTAGTAATCCAACATGTGTACTGCTAAGTCTATGTATATTGTACTGATTAACTTTGCCCAGAGGTTTATCATGCAACACACTTTCAAAGCCCTTGCTGAAGTCCTGACACAGTAGCCTATGTCTACAGGCCTGCCCAGTTCTCCTTCATGGCCACTCCCTCAAAGAAGGTGATTAGACTGGTTTGGTATGATCAGCCCCTCATAACGCCTGGCTGTTAGGGGCAGAAACTTGGCCTTAACCAAGTGCCCCATTATTCTGTCCTTGATAATGGCCAGGGCCACTGGAAAACTGCGTACAAAGTTACCCCAAATTGCGGAGCTTTTTGCAAAAAGTGCGGGAGTTCTACTGCAGACCCTGAGTGCTTCACAATAAATCTTTTTCTGTTTTCTGCAGCATGTATTAGTCACTATAAGCTGCTAAATGAATACACTGCCACTTTAATATGTTTTAAACATAAAGAAAAGCTTATGTTCCTAAAATTAATACTAAACTAATTATGATAAGCTATCGTAAGCATTGCCTATCTTCCAAAATTTAAAAACATCTTCCTCATACAATGCTAATAGAATCTATAAAGTGAGCCACAACAAATCAATATTAAATACATCCAGAAAAAATATTTTTGTTTCTGGCTGTAGCATAATGAAGCCTGATCAACAGTTGTTTACAGTGCTCTGTCAACTATTCATCCACTTTGGTACAAGAAAAAATAAGTAGATATAGTGGCAAATAATTGAGTTTTAGTTAGTTCATAATTTGCACTGTGGATACTGCACACTATTTTTGAAATCACATATTTAAACATTAAATCTGGGAGTAATTGGGGCTGGCAGTATATCCTAGAGGTTAGAGTAACTAACTTTGAACATGCTGGGGAGATCTAGCAGACCGTGGTTTAATTCCCACAACCTCTGCTTTCATATTGTGTGTCTCTAAACAAGTCACTTAACCTTCTCAGTGCTCCTAGGTTGCCACTGAAAACAGGTACTTGTGCCTTGTGGGCCTTACCTGGTTACCAAAAAATATAAAAAAAATACCAATATATTTTTAATGCATCATACAGTAATCAGGGTACCCTGTAATTTATCTTTGATTTACTCTGGATGTAATGATTTTGTTTAAAGATACATGTTCAAATAGATTGTATGTGTTTTATAAGCTTGTTTTCAGACTTAGGCTTTATTGTTGTCTTTACATGTGAGCAAGATCACTGTTACCAACTGGCTTATTCGAGTTTATAATCAGCAGGGCCATCCAAAATTCTCAGCTGTTTGAATCAAAACTGTCTGAATGAAAGTATGCTCACAAGGAATAACCTGTCCTACTACTTACAAAAAGGCTTCATAGCTAGCACCTCATTTAGGTGAATAGGATAATTTGTACCTTTTCTCCCATATTTTGTTTCAGTCTCTGTGGCAGCAAAAAGTTTTCTGATAGACTGCTTCAATGCAAACCAAATGTTAAGTGTTTACATGTACTTATGCTTGGCCGGTGGAATTTGAAACCAAACGTGACAAGGATTCAAAAGAAAGTGTCACATAAAACCCTTCCTCTGCCTTGCACTGCATTGTTTTGGCCAAACCCAAATCTTCATGCATAATTGTCAATATGTTTGAGAGTATTTTATTAAAAAAGTTAATACGTCTTACACAATTCAGTGTACAAACTCACAAATTCCAAGAAACTGGGGAACATGTCAGTTTTTGAGGAGAATAGTGAAAATTGTGGATTCCACAAAACAGTTGTGGGTGCAATTTTCCAGTGGCCCTGATAATGGCCTCCAGGGCTTTGCCCAACACTGATGTAAGGTTCAATAGCCGTGCAGGCGATACCTTGCCTTCTTCTTAAACACAGCTGTTTAGATGGACTCCTGAAAGATTACTGCAAGTGGCACTAACAATTTTTCCAGTAGTTTCCCCTATGATTATGGGGTATACCCTGTTCACCCAATGGGTTTTGCCTGGTTTAATCATTGAGGGGTAGTCTGATAACCATGTAGGTGTGATGTACACTTGCTGCACTGTGGCTCCCCCAATGCTGTGTATCCCACCAATAAGCCCCTCTCCCACAAGGAGATCTTTGGGGATGTGATGTACTCTTGCTGCATTGTGGATCTTTGCGGAAAAACTAGCAAAATCAGCACTACACAGCTCTTTGGGGAAAACTGAAATTAAATATTCATTAGCATCTGAGCAATTGGCTCTGACTCTCCTTGCAGTTTCTGCCACCCTACTCTGATTTTCAAGGGCCCAATCTTCTCCTTTGCATTCCTCATATCATGTATGTACTGGAAGCAGGCTTTGGTGTTGTCTGCACCTTCTGCTGCAGTTATGCTTTCCAGCCCTTCCTTGACTTTTTCGTTCTAGTTTTACTGTCCCTTAATGCTACTCTGTACTCTTTCTGGCCTAGAAGCAACTCGTCTTTCAGGTGATCATAGACATTCTTTTTGCTTGGGATCACTTGCCTTAGGTCCCAGCTGAGGCATAGTGCTATTTGTTTCCGCTTTTCCCCTTATTGCTGACAAGTATGCAGACCTCTGTAGTTGCTTCTAGCACTGTCTTCAATAAACACCACCTATCTCTGCATTACCAGCCTCATGCAGCTGTTCCAAACCCTTGGGCACTGGGTCCTTCATCTTGGCAAAGTGTGCCTTTCTGTCATTTCTGGTCATGGTGTCTGAGGTCCAGCCAGTTTTTCCTGTCACCTGGGAGAAGGTTACCTGCTTGTGGTTACAGTTTCCCACCGATCTTACTTCGAGAGGGTTCCTGCAGTAGGGTCATAACATATAGGCAGCACCCTCTGGCATCATGTCATGTGATGACTTCAGCATGACCCTATATAGTGGGCAGTCCCCATGCCCGCCCTCCAGTTCTTTCCCGTTGTCGACCTGTGAACGTCAAACCTTGTGGAGAACACTGCTACTGCTGGCCACCATTTCGGATGAATATCCACTAATTTCTTTGGTTTTTCTTTCTTTTAATCAGAAAGTTCAATTACCTTCTGTATGTCTTCTCCAACATCTGCGCTAGATAAAAAGAAGTGCGACTCCTGTGGCATGCAAATTCCACACAAGGATGGCCATACCCTTTGCCTCTTTTGCCTGGGCTCAGAGCTTGACACTGAAGGCTATACAGCCTGCAGAAACTTCAACCAGGCCACACAGAAATGATTCCAACAGGCCCTGGATGCCCATCTCTTGAAGAGTAGGATGGCCACCATGGAGAAGGAGTTACAGAGGCTGTGGGAATCCTCTTCCTCCCCTACTTTGGAGTATAAAAGAAGAAAACAGGCAAGGAGAAGTATCAGGACTGGGATCGGTCCCCTTCCTGCCTGTGACCACCTTCAGGGATGGCAGATGGTGAAAGGTCTTCCGTTAGCCCAGGAAGTGCCCCTCCAGCCAAGCCTCCTCCTGCTGAGGTGGATCAGGTCTCAGTCACCCCACCTGAACTGGTAATGGTCCGGATGGGCTCATCCGGCAACACTGGAGTGCTTGCTGTCCTTAGACCCCTCAAAACCTCTGGGCCTAAGTCAGGCAGCAAGGCTGCTAAGCGCAAGGCCCAGACTGGTAAGTTGGACTCCAGTTACACTGTTTTCTGCCTGGTCACTGCTGGAAAGTCAGATGCCAGCTCCACTGGCATCTGCCCGGTCACCACTGGTAAGTCACACTCCAGCTCCACTGGTGTCTGCACACCTATGGTTGATACTTCAGCCCCAGCTGGTAAGTCACTCATCAACTTAAATGATGAATGTCCAGCCACTGCACTCCTGTCGGGGTCCTGCATCACACCTGACAGAGCAACACCCACGGCAGCCTTCCCCAAGGGATCTCACTGTCAGGAACCTTCATCTCCACCTCCTAAGGTGGACCTTCCAACCTTTCCTATCTCTCTAGAGCTGGAGGAGGAAGCTAACTATCTGGACATGGTTATCTTTGATCTCACACCAGAACCTAGGCTGCCAGACATACCTGCTGAACTGTTGGCACCCCCTCAAGGGGGCCCTCTGTTAGGGCATCAGACTCCTCTGAACTCCACCCACTATCAGATTCCTCCATCTGGGCCTCTTAAACTCCAGATGTTAGTGGTTCCTCTGTCTGGGTGGGTGCATCCCTGGACACCAGCTAACCCTCTGTCTGGACCGGCTATCCCCAGATGCCAGCTGATCCTCTGTCTATTCCCATTCTTCCCCAGATGCCCGTGGATCCAATGCCTAGGCCCATGCCAGACATTCTAATGCCTGACTCCACCCCAGGTCCATTACATGCCCAGGTGGGCTTGATGCCATGCCCTTCAGTCCCCCCGCTGGCCTCTAGCCCCTCTACTGGTCCCCAATCCTGGCTATATTCAGCCACATTACCTGGCTTATCTGACACCGGGATGTTCAATGCCATGGTACCCGATGTCACTTTACTTATTAGGCTACCCGACAGCTAGCTATCATTTTCCAAGTTACCCCACTCTGGGGTACCCCATTACTTACCAGATGCCAGTATATCTGGTATCTCATTACCAGACACCTGGATATCCACTCTACCAGCTCCCACTGCCTCCTCAGCCTCCACCTCAACCACAGGCTGACCTGCAAGATGCTTTCCAGTCCTGTTGGCAAGAAGCCAGGGCTCAATTAGTCTCAGATTTGGACTGCCAGCAGCCAGTGGTGGTCTCCACACCCTCCCTGTCTCGACCGACTCATAGGGCTACATCACCTGTCAACTCTCACCTTTCCTTGGTGGGACAGTCTCACCACAGTCTCACCACTCTTCCACTGTCCACATCCATGTAAGGGATAATGTCCAGGACATTTCCCTTCACAGGACTCAGTCACCAAACAAGGCACTTTCGTCAGACTCAGAGTCGAACCCTTCCTTGTCTACTAGCTCTGGCTCTCAAACCCCTGGTGATGAGCCGCAGTTAAGGGACTCCACTAGGTCTCCTCCTGAAGATCTCTCTTTCTCAGAGCTCCTCAAAATGATCCAGGTGGCCAATGGCTGGATCACCGAGCAGCGGGACCCTAAGAGGAAAAGGCTGGCAGAGCATCTGGACACGATGGAAACTTTGCCTATGCCTATTCCACCCTGGACTGCTCCTCATGAGGACCTCACATCCACTATTTGGCAGCAGCCCTTTTCTGTCCCCTCTGTCTCCAAAAAGTCTGACAGAGTGTACCACACCCCTGATGGGGTCCCTCATTTGGGCTCTCATCCTGAAGCAGACTCCATTGTCATAGCGACTGTGCAGGACTGCTTGACATGGCCTAAGCACATGATCTCACCTCTGGATAAAGAATCCAGGCAGCTGGATCAGTTTGGGCACAAGATTTATTCTTCATCCACTTTGGCCCTCAGGTCCCTTAATTATGTGGCACACATGGCTTCTTTCCAGAACTCCATTCTGGGCCAGTTGGAGTTCAAGCTTGAGGCCATCCAGGATCCTGAACTTAAGGCTAAGATCACTAAGACAGTAAGTAAGGCTAGAATCTCATTTCGTCATACCCTCTGGACCACTTATGACTCAGTGAACTTGGTGGCTCGGTCTACAGCCACTGCTGTCTGCCTTCAGAGACATTCATGGCTCCAGATTTCTGGCTTGGCACAGGATGTCCAGTCTGCCATACAGGATGCCCCTTTCAGGGGCTTTGTAGTATTTGGCAGAGACACCAAGGACAACCTTTATGAAGCTCCAGGACAGCGGCAAGGCCTTGCACTCTGTCTGCTCTGAGTATCATGTAGGCTTTGAGTCCAAATGGCCCTTTCATCGGCAGCAACAATGTTAGACAAAGCAGGCTTCAGCCAGATGCCAGACCAAACACCAGGTTCCGGCATCAGCAGTCTCTACCCCGGCTGAGTGTCAGAGGTCTTCTGGGGGAGCATTGCCCTCCCATACCTTGGCCTCATGACTTGTGAGGGACACCCCTGCCACTGCGTGATACTCCAGCGGAATCAGAGGTGGAAGTTTTTCCCTCCACCTTATAGGGTGGCAGGCTGTGTCCACAGGCTCATGGTGTCCCTCAGTTGACTGCAAGAGTTCATATAACAGTATTTTGGCCTTCTTAATATTAAATATTCCATAATATCTCAATCTGCTTGACTAGGTTTTCACCTCAATTTAATAAAAAAATAAACCCTAAGCTACTTTCTCTAAGACAGGTGCTAATAGGCAGTATAGCCTAGAGGTTAGAGTAATGAGCTGTGAACGAGCTTGGTACATCCAACAGATCAGACCTGGGTTTGATTCTCACAACCTCCACTTGCATGCTGTGTGACTCTGAGCAAGTCACTTAACCACCCAGTGTTCCCAGGTCGCCCCTGAAAACAGGCACTTGTGCCTAGTGGGCCTTACCCAGTTACCAAAGAATAAAATAAAGATAAAAAAATTAAATAGATGTGTTAAAGTATATGGATATCATATAGCAGTGGTCTGTTGTCAGTGTAAAAGTGAAAGTTTAGGTTGAATGAAATGAGGGAGCATGGAGAAAGAAGGCCAAGGAACATGTCATGGTACCTCACAGAAGAGTGTTGTGGACCCTGAAGAGGAATCCTCATGGCAAACAAAGGAAAGATATTTAAGTAGAACGTCAACTATGATAACAGGGAGTGGGGGAGATAAGCAGTGTCAGTGGCTTAGCAGGTAGCACACTTGCCTCTGAAGCTGGAAGATCAGAAGGCTGTGGGTTCTATCCCCACATCAGGCACATGGGTTAAATCCCATTACTGACACTATAGTGCAGCATGAGGGGGGTGCTGCACTCCTGAGGTGCTATCTTTCCGATGAGACGTTAAACTGAGGTCCCATCTGCCTGTTCTGGTAGTGGTTCAGGTGGATGTTAAAGATCTCATGGTACTTCTTGAAAAGAGTAGGGGAATTTTTACTAAGTTAGGACTTCAGACTATACACTACAATCAAAATAACAAGAAAAAGTTTTCTCATATCATTATACAAAAAAAAATATCAGAATACAATAACAAAAGAAATATTACAACATTCAATCATAATGGTTTCATCCAATGTAGGGTTGTCAGAACCCTTTGATGTTCTGGGTTCTAGTTCTAGTCTAGAACTTTTGGAAAAGTTCAAGGGTTCTAATCTTTTTTAGAACTTTTTAGAACTCGAACCCTATTTTTTTAATTGTGCTGCCAGTAATGAAGAGAATAGTGAAATGCACATGAAACTGAGGGAAAAAAATTAATTCTGTTCCTCCCAAAGTCCTGCCAGAAACTATTTCTGGCATGTATTAACAGATACCACAGAAATGGGATCTGGGCTGCACATGCTCACGCACTGGATAGGGTACAGTGCAGTCAAAGGGCACACAACAGGATGATGGACTGGCAAGTACACCACATAGGAGATGGAGCCACACAACACAGTAACACACAGATATATATATATATATTTGTACTGGGATTTTTCTGTCTCTCCTCCCAACATGGAAACATTTCTGGCATGTATTTAAAGATTAGAACAAATGTCAGGGGCCAGAGCGCCCCCGCACAAAATAATGGGCACAAACCAAAAGAACCAACCACAATAGTTTGTAAAGAATGAATGGAAGCTTACCTTAAGCATACATATTCTTTTATTGTGCAGACTCAAGTAGTGGACAAAAAACTATGTACATGAAGCTGTAAAGTGCAAAAGCAAGTTAAAACGGTGAAGTCACTATGCAGTTAACACAAAACAAAATACCCACTGACACCATGGCAGTGTTACCGACATGGTTACCGGCAGCCTGTAGGACAGAGTATGTACACATCACAGGTGACGCACAACATGCTGACGTTTTGGCAGAGATACCTTCCTGTACATAATTGTTTGTCCACCACATGAGTTTGCACAATAAAAGAGTTTGTACACTGAAGGTAAGCTCCCCTCCCAGTCATTATTTACAAACTACTGTGGTTGGTTCATTTAGGGTGTGCCACATTATTTTGTGCAGGGTACTCTGGCCCCTGACATTTGTTCTAGTCGTGTCTCTGTTTGTGAGCACCACGTTGGAACTGGGCTAGTGAATCCCAGAGCCCCTAGTTTTCTTTCTGTTTGCATGTATTTAAACATACCACACAGGTGGGAGCTGGGTTCCATACAGTGACACTCTGGGCTAGGGTACACTGCAGTCAAAGGCCACACAGCAGGATGATGGGCTGTGGAGCACACCACGTAGGAGTCACACACTGAGTACAGTGCAGCAAAGTGCACACAGCAGGATGATGACCTGTACACAGAGACCCCCAATGCTCCCAGTCAGTTCCACCAGCAGTCTCTGCCTGCCTTGCCTACTCCCCTACTCCCTTCTCAACAAACCACCTTGCCACTTAACACCACTGCCTGGTTGCTCCTTTTGATCCCCTTTTCCTTTCTGTAATTTCTGCCACACAGAAAAAATGCCCTGCCAGTGCCTGCCTGCCTCCGCTCTGTAACGTTTACTTCCAATAATAACAAAAGCTGCCAAAAGTTACCAAACGAAGAGCAGAGCACACGTCTGTAACATCCCCAACAATGTTGCAACCCCACCCCCGTGGTGTCACACAAATAGACCCCATCTGTACAGACAACTGGTGAGACCTCATCTGGAGTACTGCATGCAGTTCTGGAGACCCAATCTCCGCAAAGACATAGACAGGATGGAGGCAGTCCAGAGGAGGGCAACTAAAATGGTGCAGGGCCTGCACCAGAAGCCATACGAAGAGAGACTTAAGGAGCTTAATATGTATACATCCGAGGAAAGGAGGGAGAGCAGGGACATGATAGAAACTTTCAAATACCTCAAGGGAATCAACAAAGTCCAAGAGAGTAACAGCTTTCAGAAAAAGAGGTGTGCAAGAACAAGGGGGCACAATTTGAAGATCGAGGGGGGACTGCTCAGAGGTAATGTGAGGAAGTATTTTTTCACGGAGAGGGTTGTGGATGCATGGAACAGCCTTCCTAAGGAGGTTGTTGAGTCAAAAACAGTGGTGGATTTCAAGAATGCATGGGACAGTCATAAGGCAATTCTAGGGTATGGGGGTAGGAGGAAGTAGGCTGTTGGTTAACTAGGATCTGCAGCTTATCCATTAGGTAGAGAAATGGGCAGACTGGGTGGGCCAAGCGGTCCTTATCTGCCTTCAAATTCTATGGTTCTATGTAAGTACTTAAATACAAGTCCCCCATTTTTGTTTAGCAGGCACATTGAGAGAAGGGGAAAAGGACCATCAAGAGAAATGGTCTCTGTAGCAGCTGTGCGTGAGTATGGAGAGAGCTGTTGACAATCACATGGACACACATAACCTGTAAGCTATCCCCACCAAACAGCACTACCTCTCAACCTTTTGCTTTGTCACTGAAGTGTGGGATTCTAAAACTCAATTGCGAAAATGTGAAACATGGCAAGGCAATCATAGTGGGACATGTGATGAAACATGGAGTACGTGGAAATTAATGCCAGTATTTAAACAAAGTTTAGCTTTCTCAGGCATCGTAAAATACTGGCTTACTTACTGCCCAAGTTTATTTCACATTTTCCATGTGGGCAGGAACGTTTTCATGCATGGCAATACCTCTCTCTCCCCCTCTTTATCTCAATAATGACAGAATATCTCTCTCACGGCAGGAAAAGCCAGTCACTATACTTTTTATTAAAAAAAAGAACACTGCCACTGCCACATGCTTTTTATTAGAAATCAGTACACTGCCACATGCTATTAATATAAGTCTTGGTCCTTTTAAGAAAATGGTACTGGTGAGGCAAAGTTGTGCTGTATATTTGGGAGTGTCAAACTCCTTTTCACATTCCAAGTAGACTGGTTCACAAATTTTCATCTTTTTTGGGGGGGGGGGTGTTACTGTAAGCCACTCACAAATGTGCCATTTCATTGATCCTGCCTAAGTCCACTTATGCTGCTGGCTAGGCTGGTAAATGCTGCTCCTGTGCTAACCTTTCCCACGCCTAAAGTTGTTTAGTTTCACAGCACAAATAAAAATATATACCCCTCATCTGATCTGAAAAATTTCATCGTTCTTTCTAACAAATTAAAACACCTTGAAAAAGTCATATTCCTCATCAGAACAGGAGACCTGCTCAAGTCCTTAGGATTCTTTACAGGGACTGCACGGCCACTCAGCCTAATGGCCACTGGCTTACCTAATTTCCAACCACTCTGCTCAGCTGCTGCTGCGACAGTTACCGGCACCATGATCCGCTGCCTAATCTTGCTTACAGGTAATGTTCAACTTACCTCACACTATCCGTCACAAAACAATAATAAAAAAAAGTTAAACATTTTGCAACCCAACGCCAACTCACTGCCCACCTAAATACTTGGTGGAGTCGCTGATCAGCCACCGAACTTGCTTTTTCACTGGTTTCCAAGATTGGAATGGGATGCAGCCTTATACATGGCTTAAAACACCACAGATCTCGATGGCAATTGGTACAAATGTAGTAAATGGGCACGCACTCATGTAAACCTCCAACAACCGGACATGCTTGTGCATGCCGCACATAGGCAGCTGATTCGCTGTTTGACACAAAATCCCGGGCCTTATGCAGACAAGCATAGGATGTGTAATACAGGCAGACCCTCCAATATTTGACAGATGAAAATAGGCACAGATACAGCAATTCAGACTTGCAGCTGTGAAATGCGGTGGGGGGGGGGTTGAAACCAGCATTGCAGTCTGCTCTCCTTTCAAACTTAAAAAGTGTGTGCTAGACACCTTACTCTACAAATGATATTACAAAAAGAAGCTCATACAAATCTCTTTTAGCATTCCCACAACCAACAGATTTCTTGACTGGCTCTATCTGGCTTCTGCCTCCTGTGGGCCATCCTCTTTCCCACACCTAGGCTTGCACACAGCATTCAGCATTTCCTACCGCCTGCTTCTTGTTGTAAAAGTCTTTTCTGAGAAGTTGGAGACTGAGTTTCTGCCTCTCCTCAACACATTTTTTACTGGATTTTTTTCCTTTTTTGGCAGCTGGACAGGAATGGATTAGGGACTCCTCCTTTCAGTTTCTAAGCCCTATCGAGTTCCTCACAAACAAACATGGGCCTTATTCGCAGAAGACTTACTTTCTCCCATCTGTTCCTAAATATTTTGTGAGCAGGGCCCATGGCTGGAATAATTCCTTACCACGCTACCCCAGCACATGAAGCCCTTGCTGCAGGGCTAATACTGACCATATCTGTCTCTGTCTCACTCACTGTTTGCTACCTGTTGTGTAGCCCTGCCTCCCCACAGCAAGCACCTAAAATACTTTCTGGCTGTTTCTTGGTAAACACCTATTGTTAGAACTGCAGCTCACTCAGAGCTCCCAAATGCTACTCGACCTAACTGCAGATTAATGGAAACCCTCTGAATGTTAATTATAACATTAATAACTGGATCACACTCAAACTTTCAATAATATAAGAAGGCAGTCTCCAGTCACATTTTTGCAATGTAGTGCCAGGAAAACCAATGCAGTTGGTCAGAAATCTTCTGCCTGCCTTGCACTTCCAATATTGAAAAAGTTACCATCTTTCCTCTGACTGACTCTTCTCATGTCAAACAGTTAAAAGAAAAAGAGAGCTGTATTCTTATCTACTGCAGAATAAGGCTTGTACTTGAGTTTAACACTGACACATTTCAGTACTGTAAATAATGTGCAAACAGCAACTCCTCTTTGTACTGGGTGCTTGCATTGTCTTTGGTCGAGTGGAAAACTGGGCAGACAATAACAGAACAATACCTCTTATGCTGGCGCTTAGAATAACCGGGCTCGGGTCTCGATAATTGACGATGGGGATGACCCGACCCGATGACCAGACCAACCGTGTAGTTCATTCAAATCTTGTGTGGCAACATAAACACAATAAAACACACAGCTGTGTGATAAAAAGCACTACTGCAAAAGTGGACAGAGCAAGCCATGTGTCTCACCGCGGGATCTGATCGAGATGCAGTTGTGACTCCTGGACACACACGAGTGACACTCAAACACTCCCACCAGTAGTGTGTCATGGGAAACACAAGGTTGCAGCAGCTGCTTCCAGGGGTCACTGGTGCATGTCCATAGTGCTGGTTATCATGGGGATGGACAGATGCCAAATCAGGCTTTGTACTCACTTTCAGAGAAAGAATTCAGGAACACAGTACAAAATTAAATTTACTTCCTGGCGGCTAAAATTCGGTACAAACTGAGAGCTCCTCAGGATCTGGTACCACATAAGAAAGTCGGTATTGTACCGGCCAAATCAGTACAGTTGGAGGATCTGTACAGGTAGTAAATCCAGTGCTATTTAATTAGCCACGTCCATGTAACTGGGGAAAAAAATAACTCGAAACATAGAAACATAGAATTTGACCGCAGATAAGGACCGCTTGGCCCACCCAGTCTGCCCATTTCCCTGCCTACTGGATAAGCTGCAGATCCTAGTTAACCAGCAGCCTACTTCTTCCTACCCCCACCCCCTAGAATTGCCTCATGACTGTCCCATGCATGCTTGAATTCCACCACTGTTTTTGACTCCATGACCTCCTCTGAAGACAGCTCCATGCATCCACAACCTCTCTGTGAAAAATACTTCCTTAAATTACCTCTGAGCCGCCCCCATCTTCAAATTGTGCCCCCTTGTTCTTGCACACCTCTTTTTTTGAAAGATGCTACCCTCTTGGACTTTGTTGATTCCCTTGAGGTAGTTGAACATTTCTATCATGTCCCCCCTCTCTCTCCTCTCCTTTCCTCGAGGCTATACATATTAAGCTCCTTTAGTCTCTCTTCATATGTCTTCCAGTGCAGACCATGCACCATTTTAGTTGCCCTCCTCTGGACAGCTTCCATCCTGTCTATGTCTTTGAGAGACTGGGTCTCAGAACAACACGCAGTACTCCAGATGGGGTCTGACCAACTGTCTGTACAGAGGATAATAACTTCCTGTTTTCTACTGGTGATGCCTCTCCTATGCATCCCAGTATCCCCCAGCCCTCCTTGTGCCCCTCACACATTGCTTGCCCACCTTTAGGTCATCTGATATGACTACCCTCAGGTCCCTTTCCATTTTTGTTGTTGTTAGTATCTCATCCCCCATTGTGTACTCTTCCCCTTGGTTTTTGTTTCCCAGGTGCAGTACCTTGCACTTCTTAGCATTGAATCTAAGCTGCCATACATTTGACCATTCCTCTAACCTTGCCAAGTCCCTTTTCATCCTTTCCACCCACCTTGTGCATCAACTCTGTTGCAGATCTTTGTGTCATCTGCAAAGAGACATACTTTCCTTCAGTCCCTCTGCAATGTAAGCATAAAGACATTGAAGAGGACCGATCTAATATTGAACCCTCACGGTGCCCCCACTAGTAACCCCTTTCTTCAGGTGGACTCCATTTACTATTACTCTGTGTCCTATTCTCCAGCCAATTTTTACCCAGGCTGTCATCTTGGGACCCACTCCCAGGCTAGCTAGCTTGTATATTAATCTTTGTGTGGGACTGTGTCAAATGCCTTGCTAAAGTCTAGGTAGGCCATGTCCACAGCCCCTCCCTGATCTACTACTTTGGTCACCCAGTCAAAGAAATCTATCAGATTTGTCTGGCATGACCTTTCTGCTGTGAATCCATGCTGCCTTGGGTCCTGTGCCCCTCTGGCCTCTAGATACTCGACAATTCTTTCCTTCAGAGTGATTCCATCATTTTCCCTACCACTGAGGTTAAACTAACAGGTCTGTAGTTTCCTGCTTCTGCCTTGCTCCCACTTTTGTGAAGGGAATCACATCTGCCCCCTCCAGTCCTGGGTACCACCCCATCCTCCCATGATTTGTTAAACAGGGTAGTCAGTGGTGTCACTAATTCTACCCTTAGTTCTTTTAGAATTCTGGGATGAATCCCATCAGGCCCCATTGCTTTGTCCACCTTCAGTTTTAAGAGTTCTTTCAGAACCCTTTCTTCTGTAAATGGGCTGGTATCAACTTCTGTATCCAGAGTGTTTCTACTGTTTGTTTTAGGTACCTCCCTCTTCCTTTGTAAATACTGAGCAAAATATTTGCTTAGTATCTCTGCCTCACAGTCACCCTCTGCCTACCCTCCCCTTTTATTAGCCTCACTATCCTCCCTTGGTCTTCCTTCGCTCCTGATGTACCTATAAAGGTTTTATCCACCTTCTTAACTGAGTTGGCAATCTTTTCCTCGGTTTGGGCCTTTGCTGTCCTGACTGCCTTCCCAGCTTCCTTTTGCTTTAACTGATACAGTTCTCTGTCTGCTCCTTCTGTGATTCCTTGTACTTCCTGAAAGCTTTCTTTTTCTCTTGAACCTTCACTGCCACTTCCTTTGAGAACCATAGTGGTTTCTTACATCGTTTAGTTTTGTTTATTTGCTTCACACAAAGGCTTGTTACCTCTGTGATGGCAGTTTTTATTATTCCCCATTGTTCTTCCACCCCTCCTTCCTGCCCATTTGCTAGTGCATTCCTTAGGCACTCACCCATTTTGGCAAAGTCAGCCCTCCTAAAGTCCAGTACCTTTGCCTTTGTATGGCTTGACTCTATTGCTGTGCTTATTGTGAACCATACTGTTTGATGGTCGCTAGTTCCCAGATGGCTACCCACTTCTACATCTGTGATCCTCTCTTCATCTCCATTTGAGAGAACCAGGTCTAAGATTGCTCCCTCTCAGTGGACTCAATACTAGTTGTCTAAGGTATGCCCCTGTGGGCATCTAGAATAACCCCACTCTTCGAAGTGGCAGCTGCAACTGCACTCCAGTTAACATCTGCATATTCAGATCACCCATCAGCAATATCTCCCTTTTTCTGCCATACTAAATACTTTCTATCATTTCCTTGTCCATTTCCTCCCCTGAGAGCGGGTCTGTATACAACCCTGTGCGGATTTGGTGCCATTGCCGGTCTCCAAATTTACCCACAGTGCTTCTTCTTCTCCCTGTTTTCCCTTTCGTTCTGTTGCTTTGATTCCTTCCCTTATGTAAAGAGCTACTCCTCCTCCTCCTCTTTTACCCTCTCTGTCCCTCCTGTAGATAGTGTATCCTGGTATGTTTATGGCCCAGTCATGGTTTTGTGTGAACCATGTTTCTGTGACTGCCACGATATCCAGATGTTCCTCCTCCATCAAGGCCACTAATTCAGGAAGCTTGTTACTCAGACTACGGGCATTGGTACTCATTGCTTTCCAATTTTTGATGGCTTTACCTTCTGTTGCAGCATCCCCCACTGACCTTTCTACCTCGATCTTTTTTACATTTAGTACCCTGTTTTGTAGGGAGAGGCTGGGATTTTCCTGCTGCTTATAAGTGCCTCCCCCCTTGACTAGTTTAAAAGCTTGCCAATGAAGCATTTAAACAGATTGCTCAAAAGACTTGTTCCCTTCCTGGACAGATGCAGACCATCCTGCCAGTATAGGCTGGTGTCCTCCAGGTGGAACCCCAGTCCCCAATGAAGCCAAACCCTGTGCTCCACCATTTTTCAACCATTCATTAAACTGCATGGTGCAAAGTGCCCTTGCCTCACTCATGCCATTTTTCTGAACCCTCTAGTGTTAGGAGTTCTAAATTAGAACTTCGAACACCAGGGAACCGAAGAGGTGTATGAATCTTTGCCTAACTAGTTCTGACAACCCTAATCCAATGTTCACAATTATCCCATGGCAATCTCACTTGTTCCTTTCTAAGTTTTATACAATCAGAGCACCAGTCTTTCTGAAGTGCCACTTGAATGTTCTTAAGGATTTCTGTGTGGCTCATATGTCTTTGCTGAATGGCCCACACACATCTAGCTTGCCATAGATAATATCTAATAATGGCAAACACAATACATAGGGCATCAGCATTATACTTTCCCCATCCACCTTCAAGAATCCCATACATCAACTTCGGGTATGTTAAACATTCAAACAAAGCTTCTTTCCATGTATTTGCTGTGTAGATCCAAAATGGGCGAACATAAGCACATTCCAAAAATAGATGCTTTTGAGATTCTATAATCTGGACACATGTTTGTCTCAAGCAATACCTATCCTGTATCTGCTTATGTTTATTATTACTTCTTTTTTTTTATACTATATATTTATTATATTTTCATTTGCAAAATCATAGGACAGTTTTTACAGTGTATAAGCTAGGACAGTACAAAATTACTTCAGTCAGATACGTAGCAATACATTAGTCAAGGGTCTCAGGATAATTTACATATTTTACAAAGCAATTCATATAATGAGCACTAAGACATTTACAGAAACCGTCATCGGGGTCGATATATTTCTAAGGTACAAAAGTAGGATCTAAAGATGAAATATATAGAATCCATTTCCTCCATTTAAGCTCAAATACAGGCCATTTATCTGTGCTTTTAGCTATTAATCTCTTTAATACATAAATTTCTCCCATTATTCCCCACCAATTCTGTATGTGTGGAGACATCTTCTTCCCCCAGTTTCTAGTAATTGCTTTTTTAGCTGCCAGCATATGAGTAATTAACAGTGATCCTCTGGGTATTGGGAGACCCTCTGGCAGAATTGAAAGTAGAACCAGCTCAGGGGTCAATACTGCTTCCACATCTAGCAATTCTTTTAATGCCTCTAAAATATCTCTCCAGTAACCTGCTAACTGCGGGCAGGACCAAAAAACATGGAATTGATCCGCAGATATTTCTCCACAATCTCTCCAGCAATTGCTTAATGTCCCTGATGAGAACCTGGCCAGTCTTGCCGGAGTATAGAAAAATCTATATCTAACTTTCCAGGCAAATTCTCACCAGTAGGGGGCTCCCAAAAGTCCCATTGAGAATTTAGTATACTTCTCCCAATCTTCCTTTGCTACCTGGAGTAGAAGCTCTTTATTTCAGGCATTTAGAATTCCCTGAGTTGAATTTTTTGATAATTCCCTCAAACCCCTATACATTAGTCCTACAAAGTGGGGCCACAACTGTCCTCTTCCTGTGGTCATGGCTAAAGTAAGCAATAAATGGGGTGGATCTGAGAGTCTACTAAAGGCTGGTCCTTTACTTTCAACTCCCTCAATTAAGCTTGTATAAGTTGAAAAATCTTGTTGAGGAAGATTGTATGTTTCTTGAAGTTTAGTAAATGAGAGGACCCCTCTGGCATCCACCAATTGGAACATGAACTTAAAACATTTTTGTCTCCATTGAGCCAGAGTACTCTCCTGTTCCAAAGTAAGAGTTTGGATTCTGAAATTTAATAAATTCAAATAGGGACCCACTGGTTCCAGCTCTCTTAGATGGATGATTCTCTTCCAAGTCTCCATGGTAGAATTTTTACTATAAATAAGTCTATGTCTTTTATTTACTGGGGCATATAGCATTTGTAAAAGTTCACTCCCCTCCCTTACCCCATTAAGGGTGAATTCTAAGTTATTCCATGGTATGTCATATTTTGGGTTATTCCAATTGAAAACTCAAGCTATCACTGTAGCATTTGCATACGTCTGAAGATCAGGCAAATTTAAACCGCCCTTATTTTTTGGTAACATTAATGTGGATCACTTGATTCAGGGTTTTTTCCCGGCCCAGACAAATCTCGCCAAAGACTTATTCCAGGAGGGAAAATACATTCCATCTGGCATCATCGGTATGGTCTAAAAAAGATATAGCAGTCTTGGAAGCATATTCATCCTAATTAGATCCACCTTAGAATACAGTGATAGATGAAGTTGGGACCATTGATGTAAATCAGACTCTATTTTTTGTGTTAAAGGTTCGTAGTTTACCGAAGTGAGATGCATTAACTGGTTTGGTAACTATATGCCTAGATATTTTATCTTGATGCTATTCCAGCGCAGAGGCAAACTGCCCTTCAGTGTCTGTGAGGGGGAGAAATGAAAGGGAAGAACTTCTGTCTTAGAAGAATTTATTTTATATCCAGAGAATTGAGCAAATTGCTCAAGTATCTCCCATATTGTTGGAATAGAAGATTCTGGATCCACTACTGACAATAAAATGTCATCTGCATATAAAGCCAACTTCCACGATTGATTGCCCAGCTGATTGCCCTTATTTTTTTCTGATTTTCTAAGCATCATAGCCAAGGGCTCAATATAAATGGCAAATAGCAAAGGCGATAGGGGGCATCCCTGTCTAGTGCCTCGCTGTAACTTGATAGAGGGAGTAATACCGCCATTAAGTTTTATATATGCCCTTGGTTCAGAGTATATTTGCTCCAACCAATTCACAGATTCCTTCAGGAACCCAAATGACATTAATGTTCCCCATAAAAATCTCCAGGACACTCTGTCGAAAGCCTTACAGGCATCTAAACTGACTAAAGCCGAGGGGATAGCTGAGTTAGCCATATAATCCATCAGGTGGCTTGTTCTTTGTACATTATCTGTAGTCTGATGCATACATAAGAATCCTGCCTGATCTGGGTGTATCAGGGTAGGCAGTATATTCTCTAACCTATGGGCCCATATTGCCATGTATATCTTATAGTCATTATTCAAAACCGAAATGGGTCTGTATGACTCTAAATTTAATGGATCTTTACCTGGTTTCAATATAGCTGAGATGGCTGCATATGACCATGAGGGTGGGGCGGGCTCCTCCATCCTGCACCTCTAAAAAAGCTTTTTGCATCGGCTGAATTAATTTTGAAAGAAAAGTCTTATACCATTCGGCTCCAAAGCCGTCTGGGCCTGGGCCTTTTAATGTTTTAGAATTTTTAACTACTTTCTGGATCTCTATAGTGGAGATGGGGCATAAAAGTGAAGCCTGCTGGGATTCTGATAAGTGTGGGAAGTTAATGGGTGTCAAGAAATTTTTTATATCCTCCAGGGAGGGGGGTGTAGGATCAGAGTCCAAATCTGCATAATATTGTTGGAATGCTTTCAAAACTGCAGGGGTTTTACTAAGAATATCGCCTGCTATGGGGTCTCTAATCCTTGTAATAGTGGCAGTCTGCTTAAATCCTCCAGTACGTCTAGCCAAATTTCTGGCACCTTTAGGACCTCCCTCATAATAGTATCTTTTAAGATACAGTAAGGACATTTGCGTCTTATGATCTAAAATGGATTGTAATTCCGACTGAATTTGTCTAAGCTCTAATTGTGGAACTCGTTTTCCTCTATCTCTCTTCTGCTGTAGTTCTTGTAACTTATCTTGTAATATTTTGTATCTGGATTCTCTTTGTTTATTTAATCTAGAGGAGTAAGAAATAATCTCTCCTCTAATCACAACCTTCAAAGTATCCCAGAGGATAGTAGCTGAAACAGAAAGATCTGCGTTCTCCTCTAAGATTTGTGTTATACCATCTGCCATTCTGATCTTAAACACTGGATCCTTCAAGAGAGAAAGATTCAGTGTCCATAAAGTTGATTTGTGAGTTTTGTTTAACCTGACCTTAATTAAAAGAGGTATGTGGTCTGAGAGGAGGAGAGCTTCCAGAGATATATCTTGAATCATATCTAGGTGCTCTGTAGATGTAAAAAAATAATCTATTCTAGCTGAAGTGTGAAATCTAGGGGAGACAAAAGTATGTCCCTCCACGGAGGGATAGAAATGGCGCCAAATATCTGTAAGACCCATCTTAGGTATCTGGGCTTTTAAAAGTTTTTGAGTGTGAGTAAACCTATGTTGTTTAGGGAAAGTGGAATCTTTCTACGCAGACAATATTAAGTTGAAGTCATCTCCTATCAGCATTACCCCTTTTGCTTTTCAAGCAGTCTGTTAAAGAACTGTCTCAGTAGAGAGGGAAATGCTCCTGGTGGCAGATAAACACTCGCCATTGTCATATCAGTCTCATGCAACCTCTCTTGTACTATGACAAAATGGCCATTATTATCTGAATAAACCTCCCCTTTAGTAAATGGAGAAGCAGCTGGAATCAAAATTGCCACTCCACGTCCCTTCCCCGATTTACTAGATGAAGAAAAGACAGTATATCTGCCACCTGCAGTAAGCTTAGCATGTTCCCCTTGCAACAAATGTGTCTCCTGTAAATAAATGCATTCTGCATTTTGCTTCCTTAGATATTGTTGTAATCTATCTCTTTTTATGGGATGATTAATGCCATTAATATTTAATGACAATATCTTAGCTGTTTCTAATACCATATTTTGTTTTCATTTGATAAATCATTACTGATTATTGCACTTTCTCCCCTCAGCCCCTCCCCTTCCAATTTCCACAAGGATCCACAAAGGCTCCAGAATGTACCAACAAGGAATATCCTATCTTGTCTTAAATGTCCTGTCCTCTGACCTGTGCCACGTAATCTAATTAAAGTTTTCCCACTGTCCCTTATCAACCATAAATAACTTATTATCACATATATAGCTGTGATTAGCCACTGTATACTACTAATGTAAGTGGTGCATTCAGTAATCTGAAAAGATAGCTGTGCATCAATGATTGACAGTAATTCCGAAACATATATACACATAACTATTGCTTTTAGTATTATTCTGTGCTGTAAAAGCTTTAAGACTTCCAAATGTGGGGAGAGAAATAAAAAATTCAAAATTTCCAGTAGAAACTGCTCCTGGAGCATTTTAACTCTCCCTAGAACTGAAGGGAATCCCTTAACATTGTTATTAGGGGCCTTCAAGGAGCCAGTAAACTGTTCCCCTTTAAACAGGGCAAAAATAATATAGGAGAGGAGTATAAAACTCCAAAAAAATCTTTAGGGACATCCCCCAAAAGCAGCATAGAACTCAAAATCTGCTCCCTCCCCCTTTCTCTGCACCCCGAGCTTTCTGAAAATTTTTTCCCCTTATGTTACTTTGATTATCAATGGAAGGAAAGAAAAAAGAAACTGCAATTAGCATAGTCAAATAATTATATCTGTAACTTCTAGTCCACCATTAGGAGGCACTTGGATTATGTACGGTATAATCTGTTCATCAGTCGCCTAATTCAGGCTCAGAGCAGCTCATTACTATAGAGAGCACACTTCAGGCCCGAGAAATCGATGGCGCAGCATGTTTTTTTTTTTCCCAATCTCTCTCCTGCTCACTTCAGCTGAATGAGCTTCTCAGTTAGTTTCAAGTATTGTCACTTTTTGCTTCTCTCTTGTAGACTGCTAGGGTAGACTTGATTGTTCCCAGTTCTTGTTGTTTTCCCTGTCTTCTGTTAGAGTTAGACTGCCAGCCAACTTGGCATTTTTCTGGATTGTTGCCACCCAAACTTCGTTCGGGAAAGTGCAGGCCCATTTTTCTAAGTTCTTCTTTTGCTTCTTGAGCCGTGGAGAACTCCCTCTTTCCAGTAGGCAGATAGAAACATAGAAACATAGAATTTGACAGCAGATAAGGACCACTTGGCCCACCCAGTCTGCCCATTTCCCTGCCTACTGGATAAGCTGCAGATCCTAGTTAACCAGCAGCCTACTTCTTCCTACCCCCAACCCCTAGAATTGCCTTATGACTGTCCCATGCATGCTTGAATTCCACCACTGTTTTTGACTCCATGACCTCCTCTGGAAGGCCGTTCCATGCATCCATAACCCTCTCTGTGAAAAAATACTTCCTTAAATTACCTCTGAGCCGCCCCATCTTCAAATTGTGCCCCTTTGTTCTTGCACACCTCTTTTTTTGAAAGATGCTACCCTCTTGGACTTTGTTGATTCCCTTGAGGTACTTGAAAGTTTCTATCATGTCCCCCCCTTCCTCCTTTCCTCGAGGCTATACATATTAAGCTCCTTAAGTCTCTCTTCATATGTCTTCTGGTGCAGGCCCTGCACCATTTTAGTTGCCCTCCTCTGGACAGCTTCCATCCTGTCTATGTCTTTGCGAAGACTGGGTTTCCAGAACTGCACGTAGTACTCCAGATGAGGTCTGACCAGCTGTCTGTACAGAGGGATAATAACTTCCTGTTTTCTACTGGTGATGCTTCTCCCTATGCATCCCAGTATCCCCCCAGCCCTCCTTGCTGCCCTCTCACGTTGCTTGCCCACCTTTAGGTCATCTGATATGACTACCCCCAGGTCCCTTTCCATTTTTGTTGTTGTTAGTATCTCACCCCCCATTGTGTACTCTTCCCCTGGGTTTTTGTTTCCCAGGTGCATTACCTTGCACTTCTTAGTATTTAATCTAAGCTGCCATACATTTGACCACTCCTCTAACCTTGCCAAGTCCCTTTTCATCCTTTCCACCCCACCCTGTGCATCAACTCTGTTGCAGATCTTTGTGTCATCTGCAAAGAGACATACTTTTCCTTCCAGTTTCTCTGCAATGTTGCTTATAAAGACATTGAAGAGGACCGGTCCTAATACTGAACCCTGCGGTACCCCACTAGTAACCCCCCTTTCTTCAGAGTGGACTCCATTTACTATTACTCTCTGTGTCCTATTCTCCAGCCAATTTTACCCAGGCTGTCATCTTGGGACCCACTCCCAGGCTAGCTAACTTGTATATTAATCTTTTGTGTGGGACTGTGTCAAATGCCTTGCTAAAAGTCTAGGTAGGCCATGTCCACAGCCCTCCCTGATCTACTACTTTGGTCACCCAGTCAAAGAAATCTATTAGATTTGTCTGGCATGACCATCCGCTGTGAATCCATGCTGCCTTGGGTCCTGTGCCCCTCTGGCCTCTAGATACTCGACAATTCTTTCCTTCAGAAGTGATTCCATCATTTTCCCTACCACTGAGGTTAAACTAGCAGGTCTGTAGTTTCCTGCTTCTGCCTTGCTCCCACTTTTGTGAAGGGGAATCACATCTGCCCCCCCTCCAGTCCTCGGGTACCACCCCATCCTCCCATGATTTGTTAATGGACAATTAGCCAGGCTGGATAAGGGGTTGTAAATTTGTGCCCTGCTGCTTTCAGTACTGGAAGTAACGGTAAATAAGCACGTCTCAAACGAGTGGTTTTTGGTGCATAGTCATGGTCAAGATACACGCGAGTTGAGCCATAGAAAACTTTCTGGCGCTGCCATGCTCTAAGCAGAATATGTTCCTTTGTTGCATAACTATTGAAATGAAAAATTACTGACCTAGGTGGAATATTTGCAGAGGTAGGTTTAGGTGCCAACGCCCTATGCACTCTTTCGAGATGAAGGTTGAAATCTTTTGGCAGTTCTGAGGCTGTGTGTATCAAAGCTTCTACAAATTCCTTAATGTTAGTTCCCTCAGAGTCCTCAGGTAAACAATAAATTCTAATGTTTTTGCGGCGTGCTCTGTTCTCGAAATCTTCTTGGCGATCAATTATTTGTTCTTGCATCTCTTTCATCTGCTGTACCGTTTGTTCCAAATTGTCTACTCTATTCTCAGTTACTGTTGCAGTTCTCTCTTGTTCATCTACTCTCTGCTCTAATTGTATCACATCTCTTCGTAACTCACTGTACATTTCTTTGATTTCTGCACGAAAAGTAAGTATCTCTTGGTAAATTAGGTCAAGTTTTGCCTTCTTCACTTTGTTTTTTGGTTGTTTCCACTGAGATTTGAACAAGCCCCATTTAAGATCTGCAGAGTCACGGTTATCTGATGCGACTGAGGCCTCCGATTTGATTCCATCAGGTAACTCCTCCATTGTGCAGTGTTTCGTTATTAAATTCAATCTCTCCAATTCTCTACACTTTCCTCTGGTTTTGTAATGCAAAATCTGTTTCAGAAATATGCAGGATTACAGCTGAAGCATAGTTTTTTTAGCTTGGGGTAGACACAGTTCTCTTTCTAGGCTGCCATTACTCAGGGGGCAGAACCGGAAGTCCTGTTGTCTTTATTATTACTTCTAACGTTTAATCTGCCATATAGACCCAGCCAAAAAGTGTCCCAGACAAAGTCCAGTAATCTTTTAAGGCCTAACATACTAATATTGTGCATTACCTTGTTTTGAGGGCAGTCTGGGAATTGTACCGTTTCTTTCCTATCTTTCACAACAATCTGCATATATACACTTTTTCTGTCTAAGGTTTATATTTGTTGTACTGTGATTCCCCATCTAATCATGCATTTTATCTGTTCCAAACCATACCTCGATGTGGTAGGGATTCTATTCAGCCAAATAGGTTTAGATTTTTCCCGCCTCTAAACAAGGCCTCAACCACCCTAGTAAGCATTTCTGCCAGAGCTTAAATTCAGGCTTCAATGTACTTCCATAATTGTATGTGTAGTGTACACTGCAAAAGAATGCTACAGGGTTGATCATGTCTAAACCCCTCTCCTTAATTTTTATGTTTGCTTGTGCGCATGTGCAAGAAACATTATGCGGCAGCTTAGGAGAAAAGTGGGTTGTGGAGGTGCTGCACTCTGGTAGCTAATGGGGGCACTGCATTTGGGGGCTTGGCACTGGTGGACCAATGCAGGCCCAGTGTCTTGATGACGCTGCTTCTGCAGAAGTGCCACCAAGTTAAAACATTTTCGTCACTGCAATCAGGGGCTGCCTCGTCATTGCAGCGTCAGCCATTTCGCTGCAATGAGGGAGTAACCCATCATGGCAGGGCAGTACCTTGCCATCAGTATGCCGCTCCTGACCCAGTACATTTGCCAACGGGGGAGCCCACTCCCAATCGGCACACTGTAACCCCCTGCCCCATTTGTTGTGTGCCGAGGGGGTGCCCAGTCTCTCTGGACAGCATGCACCCCCCGACAGTCTTCCTTTGCTGACGAGGGCCCCAATCCCCATCGGCTTCAGTCCCCCCCAGTTCAATTTGCCAATGGGGGGAACCCACTCCCCATCGGCATAATGTCTCCCCCCAGTTTGCTGTGTGTGCCAAGGGGTGCCCAATCCCAATCGGCTCTCCTCCTCCTCCCCCACTGGTATGTGCTGATGGGGGTGCCCAATCCCCCATCAGCTACAGCCCCCCAAAACACTCAGGTGGCACTCTTGAAGCCCACCCCATCATGCCAAATGTCCCTGAAAAAAAAACAGTTCCGCAGTGTTGTTTGTTTTTTGTAATACCTGTAAAACAGAAAACGGTCGCTCGTAGAGTTTGGTGGCCCCTCCCCCAACCCGTGCCCACCATCTGCGCACCCCACCTCCCCACACCCACCCTCACCCCATACTTACCTCCGGAGCCCAGCGCGATGATCTTTGGTGGACCGGGAACACGTCTGCACTCTTCAAAGCTGACCGCGAACTGAAGAAATACCGGTAAGCTGTATAATGGCATAAATAGGGTTTTTTCAACTTTGATGCATATCTCAGGCATTTTTGGGAATTTTTGCACCAAATTTTCAACATGGGGTTCTTCAGACCCCTCCTCATGAATTCAGTCACTGTCATTGTGTTATTTGGTCCTGAAAGGTGATTTTGCGGTCACTGCGCGGAATCACCTTTCGGGACCGATTAACAAAACTGTTCATGAAGTGGGTTCTCAAAAGGCCCATGTTGCAAATTTGGTGAAAAAAATCTAAACAATGTCTGTTTTACGAGCGTGCGTTGCGCAGTTTCCATGCACGCCCGTAACTTCTAGAATTTGTAATATTTTCAGTCCAGATTTTCAACATTGGCATTTTTTCACACCTCCTTATGAACAGTACAGCTGTCATTTTACACATCCTGGCCAAAATGTGTTTTCCACTTCCGGCGCAGAATAGTGCGGTTGCTGTGGGAAATTAGTTTTTGAGATTGATTGAGAAAATGACAGTGACACTGTTCATGAGCAGAGGTCCTAAAATGCCTATGTTGAAAATTTGGTGATGAAAGTCCATAAAATGACTGTGTTACAAGCGTGCGTTGTACTGTTTCCACGCACCCTTGTAACTTCAAAAAATTTGTAATATTTTCACACCAGATTTTCAACGCTGGCATTTTTTGACACCTCCTTATGAACAGTACAGCTGTCATTTTTCAAATCCTAGGCAAAATGTGTTTTTGCCCTTCTTGCACAGAATAGTGCGGTCGCTGTAGGAAATCCATGTTTGGGACAGATTAAGATCGAGCAAGTGAGAGAGGGGGAGTGAGCGAGCTCAATGGAGCTCTGTCGGGACTGCTGCAGATTTCTTTGTAGTCAGAAAAAGGCACCAATGCAGGCAGGAGTCCAGTACAAAAGAGTAGCCTGCAGCACCGGGAGAAACAGAATGAGCGAGTGAGGGCGGAGGCGTGAGCATGCTCAACGGAGCTCTGTCAGGACTGCTGTGGATTTCTTTGTGGGCAGAAAAAAGTGCCAACACAGGCAGGAGCCCAGTACAAAAAGGCAGCGCCAGGAGAAATGGAACGAGCAAGTGAGAGAAGAGGAGTGAGCGAGCTCAGCGGAGCTCTGTCAGGACTGCTGCAGATTTCTTTGTGGTCAGAAAAAGGTGCCAATGCAGGCAGGAGCCCAGTACAAAAGGGCAGCCTGCAGCACCAGGAGAAACAGAACGAGTGAGTGAGAGGGGAGAGTGTGTGAGTTCAATGGAGCTCGGTCGGGACTGCTGCAGATTTCTTTGTGGGCAGAAAAAGGCGTCAATGCAGGCAGGAGCCCAGTACAAAAGGGCAGCCTGCAGCACTGGAAGAAATAGAAGGAGTGAGTGAGAGAGGGGGAGTGAGTGAGCTCAACGGAGCTCTGGCAGGACAACTGTGAACTTCTTTGTGCACAGAAAAAGGTGCCAACACAGGCAGGAGCCCAGTACAAAAGGGCAGCCTGAGGCGCTGGGAGAAACAGAACGAGTGAGTGAGAGAGGGGGGGAGTGAGCGAGCTCAATAGAGCTCTGTTGGCACTGCTGCGGATTTCTTTGTGGGCAGAAAAAAATGCCAATGCAGGCAGGAGCCCAGTACAGAAGAGTAGCCTGCAGCTCCGGGAGAAACAGAACGAGTGAGTGAGAGATGGAGGAGTGAGCGAGCTCAACGAAGCTCTGCTGGGACTTTAGAGTTTCCCACCCTCACGCCCAGGGTCGTCTGTGCTCCTATATTACAGCAGGGTCTCTGGGGTGGAGACAAAGCAATGACTGGATACTTTGAGGAGTGCTGTAATAATACAGATTTAGTTGTTCTGTTTATTTCTCTAACTGAGCTGAGTAATACTTGGAGTGCAATGGGATTTCTAATTGGGCTAAGTGAAATTATATGAGAGCTGAGAACAAAAAGTATGGTAGCTGAGCGGTGAAAAACGGACAAGGAGGCTTTAGGATTGCTACAGTAATACAGTATCTAACGGATGAGATTTGAGGCTGAATTACCCCGGTTGGCAAGGGGCCAGTAGGGGGACTAGTGTGGGGGGGGGTTGAAACAGGAATTTGAGTAAATAGGGACCTAGGAGTTGTAGTAGGGTACAGAACCTGGGAGTAAGAGCCCGTAACATAAGATGAGGGACAAAATGGGGCAGGTGCCACATGTCAATAGGGTGGGCATCTTTGGAAGGGTGGTGGGGTGTACAGGGTGTGGGTCTGCCATGATCCTGGACTGGGCTTGGAGGATGGGGGGTGTATGGTCTGTAGATGACTGGCTTGTTTGTGGGAGGAACTGTGGAGATTAGGGAGGAGTCTAAGTGGTAGGGCAGATGAGTATAGTAGGCATCCTGGCTGGGGGGGGAATAGGGAATGGCAAGGCGGGACGGAGGAAGAACAACTAGGGACTGAAACTGACCCCAGTATCAGAGGCACTAGCAGAAAAGAAAGGACAAGGGAAGGGTTGCCCGAGGCAAGGGGGGCCTCCTGTTGAGGAAGGAAGAGACCACGAGGAGTACCAGGGGAAAGAGCAGATGACTGCGGGTAGGGAGGGACCGGGGTGAGACCAGAGCGGCATGGAGGGGAACAAGTAGGAGGGGGGAACCAAGAGGGGGAAGAGATGTAGGAGGGGTGTTGACTAGGAATAGATTCATGTCTCTGCTATGGAAGAGAGAGAGGGGGAGCAGGAACATACTGAAGGGGGTAGGACAAGCGGGGCATGAGAGGGATGGCAACAGCTAGGGGAAGAGATAGCGAGGATAAATGGGTAGAAGGGGGGCCTACTGTTTGGGGAGGAAGAGACCACGAGGAGTACCAGGGGAGAGAGCAGATGGCTGTGGGTAGGGAGGGACAAGGGGTGGCACGGAGGTGAACAACTAAGAGGGGGGGAACCGATAGGGGGAAGAGATGTAGGAGGGGTATTGATTAGGAATAGATTCGAGCCTCTGCTATGGGAGAGAGAGGGGGGAAGCAGGAACATACTGAAGGGGGGAGGACAAGTCGGGCAGGAGAGGGATGGCAACAGATAGGGGAAGAGATAAGAGGACAAAAGGTAGAAGGTGGGTTAGTAAGGAAGGAGGGGGTGGTGACTGGAGGAGAGAGGCTACGGAAGGGAGGGTAGGAAGGAGGGTATCACCATCGGGGTAGAAGAGAATAGGGGCTCTAAATTGACAACAGCGGGATAGGAGAGGGGTTGGAAATCAGCAGGGGAGGAGGGGACGTCGACATGGGAAGCCCAGTAGGAAGTAGTCAGGCTGGGAAGGGGTTCAAGGGGGATGGGAGGAATAAGGTAGAGAAAAGGGGTGAGGTGGAAGTAGGGGGTACAGATACAGAAGTCACAGAGGGTGCAGCAGTGGGGTAAGGGTCAGGGAAGATCGAATGCTGGGGTGGTGGAAGGAGCATTAGAAGGGAAAGGGGCTAAGGGATGGGGGGGTACTCATCCTAGGGGATTGTATACTGAAAGGGGTGAGATGGGTGGAAGGGGGGAAGGCATAGCCATATTTGGGTTGAAGCTATCCCCAGGTTGACTGCAGATGGGGCAGGGCAGGCACTGCTCAAGTGTGCAGCAAGGGGGAGGAAGAAACCTCATTTACTCTTGCATGTGGGTAAAAATGATTTGGCGGGGGAGACTGTGGAAGTAGTGAGAGGGAGGTTCGAGTAGTTGGGCAAGCAGTGTGAGGTGATGGGGGAGTCGGTGGCATTCTCGGAGTTACTCCCCATACCACGTGCAAGTATGGGGAGGAAGGGTAGGATTGAGGAGTTCAACAAGGGGCAGAGGGATTGGTGCCACACCAAAAATTATGGGTTAGTGACTAACTGGGGTAGGGTCTGGGAAATAGTGACTTGTATGTGGGGACAGGGTACACTTGAGCAGGAAGGGAAGGAGTATAAAGGCAGGATTAGAGGGTATATCTCTATTAAGGTGGATTTAAACTAGTGAGGGTGGCCAAAAGACTGAGGTTAGTAGAAAGGTCCGGACAGGGGGAGCTAATGAGCTCACCCCCCCAGATATAGGTAAAGGCAGAGGCATAGTAACCCTGGAGGGGGCGGGCAGAGTGGTCTGAGTGTAATACAGAAGGCACCGCCACCCAGTAAGAATAAGGAGGAAAAAGGGTGCAGACTACCGGGAGGAGGGACACGGGCCAAGGAGGAGAAGAGTGAGGAGAAGGAGGGGTACGGTTGGAAGATGGCTTCTCTCAATGCAAGAAACCTGGGGAACAAAACTGCAGAGCTTCAGGCACTCCTTTCAGAGGGGAAGGTGGACACTGCTGCAATGACAGAGACTTGGGCCACAGAGTACCATGATTGGGGCTTGGCAATCCCGGAATACAGGATATACAGGAGGGACCGGGGGGTTGGAAGGGAAGGTTGCACTCTATGTGAGGGAAGGGGGGAAGGGATTAAATGCATAAGGGATGAGGGAGAAGAGGAGAGGACAGAGGCACTTTGGGTGCAGCTCCTGGACTCCAAGGGCAGATAGCTGAGGCTGGGAGTGGTGTACAGACCACCAGCCCAGTCTAAGGAACTGGATGGGGAGTTGGCAGAGCAGATAAGCAGGGTGTGTAGAAGGGGGAGTGTGGTGATAGTGGGGGATTTTAACCTCCATGGGTTGACTGGAGCACCCCGTTACTAGCAGTACCAGGGAGCAGGTGCTCCTTGATGCATTCCAGGATGGCCTTCTCACACAATTGGTAAGTGGGCCTACAAGGCTTGGTAGCACTCTAGACCTACTATAGTACTGGCAAATGGGGAGGTGGTGAGGGAGGTAAGGGTGGAGGACCCACTAGCAGGTTGCGACCACCAAACAGCGTGGCTTATTGTCACACTGGGCAGGGAGACAGGAGGCATGGGCACTAAGGTGGTGGACTTTATTAGGGTGGACTTTGGGGGGATGGGAGCAATACTGCAAGGGAGACTCCAGGATATAAGGCTGGGGATGGATGCAGAACAAAAGTGGGGAGTCATAAAGACTGGGCTAACAGAGGCCGCAGTTACCTGCACCAGGGCCAGGAGTAAGAAGAGCAGAGGCAAGAAACCATGCTTGCTGAACAAGGAAGTGCTGCAAGGGGTGACGGGCAAAGACAGCTGTATACTGGAAGTACAGGCGAATAGGGAAGGTAGAGGATAAGGAGGCTTTTGGGAGTTGACCAAGAGAGGTTGCCAGGAGAGTGAAAAAAGCTAAGGACTCCAGGCAATTAAGTTCCGCACAGGGCATACAAGGAGGGGAAAAGGACTTTCTTAGGTATGTCGGGGGAAAAAAGGAAGTGCAAGGAACATATTGTGAGAATAAAGTGGGGAGGGGATTGGCTGGAAAAGGGGAAGAAGTAAGTGGAAATTCTAAATGAGTACTTCTGCTCCATTTTCACTAAGGAGAGGGATGGCTCGCTACCAAAATGGGCTGGGGCGGTGGGGAAAAGGAGGGGGGAGGAGGTGATGGACAACGTGATCACAAGAAGTAGGGTGCTAGAGGGGCTGAGGGCAGTAAGGGTGGACAGGGCAGCAAGTCTCAATGCCATCCACCCCAGGGTGCTGAGGGAGATGGCAGAGCTGTTGGCTGAGCCGCTGGCAGATCTGTTCAACACCTCCCTGGAAATGGGGTGTGTGCCCCAGGACTGGAGGGTGGCCCATGTGGTGCCCATACACAAGGGTGGGCCTGGGGAGGAGCCAGGAAATTATCGGCCGGTAAGTCTCACGTCCATAGTGGGTAAGCTTATGGAGCCGATACTAAAGGAGAGGCTGGTGGTATTCCTAGACAGTAATGGCCTCCAAGATGGGTGGCAACATGAGTTCATCTCAGGGAGGTCTTGTCAAACCATCCTAACAGAGTATTGTGACTAGGTGACAATGGAGTTGGACAGGGGCCATGCGGTACATGTCCTGTAGTTGGACTTCAGTAAGGCCTTTGATACAGTACCTCATGGGAGACTGGGGGAGAAGATGACGGCAGTGGGGGGTGGGGAAAAAGTTGACTAAATGGATAGAAAATTGGTTACAGGGGAAGGTGCAGAGGGTGGTGGTGGTGCTGGTGGGGGAGCTCTCGGCACCCAGAACAGTGACAAGCGGGGTGCCACAGGGGGTCAGTGCTGGGCTCGGTGCTATTTGGGCCTTTATGTCTGATATAGCACACAGAGTGGAGAGCAGGGTTATTCTGGTTGCACATTATACCAACTTGGGGGCAGTGGTGGATGAAGAGGAAGGATGGGGAAAACTGCAGGGGGACCTAACCAAACTAGAGACACATTCGGTGGAGTGGCAGCTAGGATTCAATGCAAAGAAGTGTAAGGTGATTCATTTCAGGGCTAAGAACCAGAAGAGGGACTATTGGTTGGGGATCAGAGAGGAGGAGAAGGACCTAGGGGTCTTGGTAACTGGGAGCGTGAACAACTCAGCCCACTGCATGAGAGCAGCAGTGAAGGCAAACAGGATGCTGGGGTGCATCACAAGGGGGTTCTCATCCAGACACAGGGATGTGATCCTACCTCTCTACAGATCACTGGTCAGACTGCACCTACAGTACTGTGTGCAATACTGGAGGCCATACCGGAGGAGAGATATAACGTTACTAGAGGGGGTGCAAAGGAGGGCAACAAAAATGTTAAAGGGGATGGAAGGAAAGAACTATGAAGTTAGGCTGAATGACCTGAACATGCACACACTGAAGGAGCGGAGGGATAGAGGGATATGATTGAAGCATTTAAATACCTGAGGGGGTAACTAAACCTAGCACTGAGGGGGTGTTTAAACTGAGGAGTGGAAGAGAGATGAGTCGGCATGGACTAAGGTTGAAAGGGGACGTTTTAAGAGGAAAATGAGGAGGCACTACTCCTCCGAGAGGGTGGTGTCTAGTTGGAATGCGCTGCCAGAGGGGGTGGTAACATGTAGGACAGTCAATAGCTTTAAGGAGGAGTGGGATGAAGCAAGAAGAATAGTCAGGGGCAGGGGCTGGGACAAGCGGGGGAGGAACTGGGGGGGATGCTGGGGCAGCTGCAATCTAGGGTCCTAGTTGCACACTCGGGCAGACTTACATAGACTGATTGGTGAGTTCTACTGGCAGATTCGTATGTTCATATGTAAAATCATAGTGACTCTGTTCATGAGCAGAGGTCCTAAAATGCCAAAGTTGAAAATTTGGTGACAAATGTCCATAAAATGACTGTTACAAGCGTGTGTGATGCAGTTTCCATGCACCCTCGTAACTTCACAAATTTGTAGTATTTTCCCTCCAGATTTTCAACAATGCCATTTTTTAAGACCTCCTTATGAATAGTAGAGCTGTCATTTTTCACATCCTGCCCGAAATATTCGTTTTTGCATCTGGCGTAGAATAGTTGCTGTGGAAAATCAATGTTCAGAACAGATTAAGAAAATCATAGTGATAGTGTTCATGAGCAGAGGTCACAAAATGCCTATGTTGAAAATTTGGTGAAATAATTCCATTAAATGACTGTGTTACACACATGCATTGCGCAGTTCCACGTACGGTCAGAAGTTTGAGCATTTTTAATACTTTCACTACAGATTTTCAACATTGCCATCTCTTCACACCTCCCTATGAATGGTATAGCTGTCATTCTTCACATCCTGCCCAATCTGTGTTTTCGTACATCTGGCTCACAATGGCACGGTTGTTGTGGAAACTCAAATAGTGGGACACATTGACAAAATCAGAGTGCCACTATTCATGAGAAGAAGCCCCAAATGCTTTCATGAGGTGGGGGCCACAAAATGCCCATGTTGAAAATTTATACTGCAAATACCAACACATGCCCGGGGCATTACGGTTTCTAACCATAAGGTCCTATCCTGTACAAACTGACAGGCATCAGGGGTGTGCCTTTGGATTGCTGACTATAATGCTCATGCCATTCCACACACCCCCCACCCTGCAGCCACTGACAGTCATCGAGCTGTGCCTTGGACTTTTCGACCCCACAGTTCATCCCATTCTATATTACACCCATTTCAGTGTATGTCCTTATGGAGTGGGGTGACTGTAAAGCCGAATATCCCAAGGCGCACTTCAACACTCGTCATTGTCTGCAGGATAGGGTGAGGTGAAATGGCATGAACGTTATGGGTGACAACCCAAATGCATGTCCCAATGCCTGTCCATCTCTGCAGGGTGGAGGTGGGGTTGGCGTGAAGTTCAATACTTCACTGCCATTCCTACTCTGCATCCTCCTAACTCCTGCAAACATTTGGCATTGACAAATGCTTGTTCTGTAGGTGATCTCTCTCTTTTTATGGGATTTAGTCTGCCCCCCCCCCAATAGTGCTTGAAAAAAGACATTATATAGAGAGAGACAAATAAAGCCTGTGGGGGAGGGAAAACATAGCTTACACAAAGGAACACTGGTATCAACAATGTTTTGATGAGAAGTGCCCATTTCTTTCTTGGTAATAGTTGTCCTTTCCAGCTTCCTACTAACCTACTGGCTCTCTGTATGCACCTATCCCAGTTCAGCTTACCTATAACTTCTCCTCCAAAATCCATCCCCGGGATTGTAATTGTTCCTCTTGTAATAATAATAATATTACCCATAGTGCCTTCATCCAGTAAAGGGGTGTTTCCTAACACCACCCCTGAGCTTTTCCCATAGTTAATTCTGGAGCCAGAACACAAGGCAAACATTGTGTATGTTTCTGGTAAAGCATCCACATTGGTGGATGGGGCCAAATATATCACTAAATCATCAGCGTATGCCAATGCTTTTATAGGTCTAGAATTGGGGCTAGCTATGATACCATGTATCGAAGTCATTTTGTGCAATTCTCCTTAATAAGATGTCTATGCAAAATGCATAAAGCAGAGGGCTGAGGGGACATCCCTGTCTGTTGTTTGCAATGTCTGCAATGTTTGCAAGGTCACTAATTGTTAGCTTGGTTTAGCCTACCGCACTAATAACTGCCTTACCCCTGCCGCCCGCTTGGCCCTAGCTAGGGGGGGGGGTCCTCCTCCCATCACTCTGTTACGGACTTGTAACATTTGCACCTGTTCCCAAATCCAGCCTCTCAAAATGGGACACGGCCTACAACAATGTCTGCCGCTTCGCGCTTTCCGCCCCTCCCCTCACCCATCGTTGTGACCTATACAGCCACCTGGAGTGGCTTCCCCCGAGAAGCATCGCTCCTTCGTTCTAGGTAATTTCATTGACAACATCATCCATTCTAGCACCCCCCCCCAGCTCTGGCCCTTCCCCTTAAACCTGGCGCCACATCCTACCACCTGCGATCTACATCAACACAGGAATGCCTGGTTGCTAGAACACGCACCCTTGCGGGGGACCGAGCCTTCCACACCTACGCCCCCAAACTCTGGAACTCGCTACCCGAGCTCACTCAGTCCTCCTCCTCCCACCCAAGCTTTAAAGCCTCCCTCTGGAACTTCCTGAAACCTTCCTCCCCCTGCTGCTGCTCAACGTAGTCCTACTCCCCTGCCCCTCCCCACCCTCCAACCTGACTGGACGGTGGGGGCCTCAGCATGACTTGCACTTCTCCTTCTGAATCTGGCCATGATTCCTGGACTTACCACCTGCCTAGGGCACCCCCCCTTTTCTGCAGGCACCTTCCCTTATCTCTGTTCCCCCTGTTCACCACCGAGATTTATCCTGTCTGTCCCATCCTACTCTAATGCACCATGCCAACCTTGTCCTAGAGTCAGCCTTGAACTGCCTGTTATTTTAGTTATGTTTCTTGTCTCCTCAATTGTACATGTATGGATTTTGTGCCAACTTTGCCCTAGAGCTAGCCCTGCAACTGCCTGTGTATTTCTTATATACTCTTCTCTGTTCCTCAACTGCTCGATGTATGCCTACCTTGCTCTAGAGCCAGCACTGAATTGCCTGTTATCTTTCTATATATTCCTTATGCCCCCTCTGTTGTTTATGTACGAAGTATTTACTTGTAACTACCTTCCTATGTATTCCTAATGCTTCCTTAATTGTTTCTGTATGAAGTTTTACCTGTAACTCTCCCGGGTCGCACCTGAAAATAGGCACATGGCTGTCTAGTGTGCCTACCCGGTTAACAAAAGCAAATAAATAAATAAATAAATAACCCCTCTTCGTATGCTTACTTCCCTCCCAAGCCAACCATTAATATTTGGTATACATACAGCACTCTTATACATTAATTGTAGCCAAGTCATGAAAACACCTGGAATGCCAAAGGCTTCCAGAGTTTGGAAAAGGAAGTCATGGGCTATTTTATCGAAAGCCTTTTCCTGTTCTATCCCTAGGATGTACCCCTGTAAATCTTCTTCTGAGGCTTTATAAAATATTTCCCGGAGCATAATGAGATTATCACTCTGGTGCCTCGTAGCGGTAATGCACAAGTCTGAAAGGGGCTGATCAAGTAATCTGCCACCTGAACTAACCTATTTAGCACATTCTTGCTAAGAATTTTCAAATCAACATTAAGTAGACTTAAGGGTCTCCAGTTTTTAAGATCCTCCTTTGCTCCTTTCTGATATAATAAAATCAAATAAACCTGATTCATTGTCTGGGAAAGGCCACCATTTTGCAACATGCTATTTAAAACTATTTCTAAAGCTGATGCCAATTCCGCAATAAAAGTTTTATAAAGTACAGCTCCAATCCTGTCTGTACCTGAAGCCGTCTCACTTTTGAGACTAGAAGTGTTTGACTTTAACAACGGAAATAGGAGAGGCCAGAAAGGTTCTATCCTCTATATGTACTTGGTGTAGATTCAAGTTCTGAAGGTTTTCATGAATAATTTCTGGGGCTGTACCTACTAAGGATGTCAAATAACTTTCTACTTGTTCTAAAATGCCTCTGGTGAGAAGATAGAGTGCTCAGAGTCTGTGTTTAGCTGTGTTATTACTCTCTGGTCTATTCTATTTTTACATTCCCTAAAGGGATCCATTGACCCCCTTTTCATAGTAGTCCCAAACCTAATTTCTTGCTCCAGTGATTTGGCCCTATTGTATTGGGCATCTAACATTTGTTTTTCATTACCGAAATTTGAGATGTATAATCCAATTTCTCCATTTCAGAAAGGGAGATTAATTTCTGAAGCTGATGCCTGAGCTGTAGATATGAAAGATATTCTCTATTAGCCTTCTGTCTAGTTTTTGCCTGAAAGAACATTTTCCAGCCTAATTTAGTGTCATCCCACCAGGTGGCAGCATCGCTGTACATTTCCACTACTGAAAGTCTGGCTTGCCATTCTGCTTGCCAATCTATCCATGTGGAGAGTGGGCCTTTAAAAACAGTTTTTCCACCAGTGGGATTAAACTGCCTGTATGCATCTTTCAAGTTGGCTGTGTGTAACCCCTAGGTGGTGCTATCCTGAGGGCTACTGCCCCTGCCTGCTTGGCTAGTAGCAGGTTAAGGGGCCTGGGTACTGAAACGGGTGCCTCCACCTGGAGGACAGGGTTGTTAGTAGCAAGGCTAACCTGGGTACTGTCCTCCGGGACACTGTAACCCCACTCTTTCCCCTCTAGTGGCCTAGACAATGTGCAACAAACACTTTCACAGTAGCCCCTATTCAGCATACAAATCCCCACACTGTTTGCACTTACCACCAGGGCTGTTTCCACCAGTTCGACCCTCGAGATCGCCTGTAAAACAAGGTTAGGCACAGCAAATAACAACAGTACAGTGCTTTTGGTACAAACTGGAACCACAGTCAAATTAGATGCATAAAGAGTTGGATCTGATTTATTCAGGGGACTTGAGCAAGGGAGGGGCATAATCAGGCTGATTGATTCTATAACTGATCTAGTCAGGCAATTATGCATGCACTTTTTAGTCCCACAACACAGTCACATGCTCTGGGTACCCAGTTGGAAGTAAAGTGGGCTAGCCTGGAATGTTGCCTGGGGTAGGCCGGCATCGCAGCTGGTTAGGGCCCTGTGATGAAAAGAAAAAGCATGCACAACCACACATAATTTGTAATCCAGAGCGAGGAGGCTCAGTTCGTCATGATTAAACAAAACAACTAAATCAGATGACACACTTTGATTGAGCTGTTGTTGCAGGGAGCTACCCTGGTGTTTACTCACGCTACCCAGTATAAGACACAGGATGGATGAAATGGAGACTGCAGGTTGATGACTGGTTTGCTAGGAGAAGCAGGGCCCACACGATTCACCGTGGTGTCGTTCCTGTTCGAGGTGTTGAGCAGGGGGCTAATCCCCATAGAAACATAGAATTTGATGGCAGATAAGGACCGCTTGGCCCACCTAGTCTGACATTTCCATACCTGATGGATAAGCTGCAGATTTTAGTTAATAAACAGCTTACTTCCTCCTACCCCCCACTAGAATTGCCTTATGCCTGTCCAATGCATTCTTGAATTCTCCCACTGTTCCTGACTCCACAACCTCCTCAGGAAGGCAGCTCCATGCATCCACAACCCCCTCTGTGAAAAAATACTTTCTAACATTACCTTTGAGCAGTCCCCCCTCTATCTTCAAATTGTGCCCTCTTGTTCTTGCACATTTCTTCTTCTGAAAGATGCTACCCTCTGGTACTTTGTTAATTCCCTTGAGATACTTGAAAGTTTCTATCATGTCCCCCCTCTCCCTCCCTTCCTCAAGGGTATACATATTAAGCTGCTTTAGTCTCTCCTTGTACGTCTTCTGGTGCAGACCATGCACCATTTTGGTTGCCCTCCTCTGAACAGCCTCCACTCTGTCTATGTCTTTGAGGAGATAGGGTCTCCAGAATTGCACACAGTACTCCAGATGGGGTCTCACTAACTGTCTGTACAGAGGGATAACAACTTCCTGTTTTCTACTGCTGATGCCTCTCCCTATGCATCCCAGTATTCCCCCAGCCTTCCTTACTGCCTTCTCACATTGCTTGCCCACCTTTAGGTCATCTGATATAATTACTCCTAGGTCTCTTTTGATTTTTGTCGTTGTTATTAACTCACCCCCTATTGTGTACTCTTCCCCTGGGTTTTTGTTTCCCAGATGCATTACCTTCCACTTCGTTACATTGAATCTGAGCTGTCACATATTTGACCAATCCTCCATCCTTGCCAAGTCCCTTTTCATCCTTTCCACCCCACCCTGTGTATCACCCCTGTTGCAGATCTTTGTGTTATCTGCAAAGAGACATAACCTTTCCTTCCAGGTGCTCTCCAATGTCACTTATAAAGACATTAAAGAGGACCGGTCCCAGTACCGAACCTTGTGGTACCCCGCTAGTTATCCTCCTTTCTTCACTGTGGGCTCTGTTTACTATTACCCTTTGCGTCCTGTTGTCCAGCCAGTTTTTTATCCAGGCTACCACCTTGGCACCCAATCCAAGGCTGGCTAACTTGTATATTAATCTTTTGAGTGAGACTGTATCAAATGCCTTGCTAAAATCTAGGTGGGCCATATCCACAGCCCCTCCCTGGTCTACTACTTCGGTCACCCAGTCAAAGAAATCTATTAGGTTTGTCTGACATGACCTTCCTGCTATGAAACCATGCTGCCTTGGGTCCTGTGCCCCAATGACCTCCAGGTACTCAACAATTCTTTCCTTCAGAAGTGATTCCATCATTTTCCCTACCACTGAAGTCAAACTAACAGATCTGTAGTTTCCTACATCTGCCCTACTCCCACGTTTGTGAAGTGGAATCACATTTGCCCTCTTCCAGTCCTCAGGTACCACCCCATTCTCCCTTGATTTGTTAAACAGAATAGTCAGTGGTGTTACTAGTTCTACCCTTAGTTTTTTTAGAATTCTTGGGTGAATCCCATCAGGCCCCATTGCTTTGTCCACCCTTAGTTTCAAGACTTCTTTCAAAACCCTTTCTTCTGTGAATGGACTGGTATCGACCCCCCTATTCAGAGTTTCTCTCTTGTTTGGTTTAGGTACCTCCCTCTCCTCTCCTCTTCCGTTGTGAATACTGAGCAGAAACATTCATTCAGTATCCCTGCTTTTTCACTGTCACCCTCTGCCCACATTCCCTCCACTTTATTAAGTCTCTGTATCCCTCCCTTGGTCTTTCTTGGCTCCCTAATGTACCTATGAAAGGTTTTATCCCCCTTCTTAACAGAGTTGGCTATCTTTTCCTCAGTTTGTGCCTTTGCTATTCTGACTGCCTTCCCTGCCTCCTTCTGCTTTAACTGATAAAGTTCTCTGTCCTGCTTTTTCTGTGTTTTCTTAACCATCCCTGCCACCTCTTTTGAGAACCAAAGTGTTTTTTTCCTTCATTTTGTTTTGTTGATTTGCTTCACACAAAGGCTTGTTGCCTCTGCGATGGCTGTTTTGATTATTCTCCATTGTTCCTCCACCCCTCCTTCTTGCCCATTTTGCTAGTGCTTTTCTGAGGCACTCTCTCATTTTTCCAAAGTTGGCCTTCCTAAAGTCCAGTACTGGCTTGACTGTATGGCTGTGTTTATTGTGAACCACGCTGTTTGGTGGTCACTTTTTCCTAAATGGCTACCGCTTCTAAATCTGAGATCCTTTCTCCTTCCTCATTTGAGAGTACCAGGTCTCAGATTGCTCCCTCCCAAGTGGGTTCCAACACTAGCTGTCTGAGGCATGCCCCCTTAAGGCCATCAAGAATGACCTTGCTGTTGGATAGGCCTGCAGCAAAGGTACTCCAGTTAACATCTGGCATATTCAGGTCCCCATCAACAATATCTCCCCTTTTTCTGCCATTTTAAGGATGCCTTCTATCATTTTCTTGTCCATTTCCTTCCCTGAGATGGGGTCTGTACATAACCCCCATGAGGATTGCGGTGCCATTTCCTGTCTCCAGGGTGACCCATAGTGACTCATCAACTTCCTGTTTACTCTTTAGTTCTGTTGCTTTAATCCCTTTCCTTATATAGACAGCTACTTCTCCTCCTCTTTTACCCACCCTGTCCCTCCTGTAGACTATGTATCCAGGTATGTTGACATCCCAGTCATGGTTCTCTGTGTACCATGTTTCAGTGATTGCCACAATATCCAGGCATCCCTCTTCCATCAAGGCCACTAGTTCTGAGAGCTTGTTGCACAGACTGCGGGCATTGGTACTCATCATCTTCCATTTATTTGTTATGTCCTTACCCCTTTTAGCCCCATTCCTGTCCTTACTGCCTGTTTCTGCATTTATACCTGTCCTGCTCCCTACTGACTTCTCTACCTTGGTGTTTACCTCTCTAACTACTGTGTTTTATGGGGGGAGGCTGGGATTTCCCTGCTCCTTTTCAGTGCCTCCCCCTTGGTTAGTTTAAATTCTTGACAATGAAGCATTTAAACCTGTCACCTAGGATCCTAGTCCCCACCCCCGACAGATGCAGACCATCACACCAGTATAAGCTTGCATCCCTCCAGGTGGCTCCCCAGTCCCCAATGAAGCCAGAATCCTGAGCTCCACACCAGTTTTTCAACCATTCATTGAATTCCATGGTGCATAATACCCTAGCATTATCCTTGCCATTGAGAAGCAGCACCTTCAAGAAGGTTACCATACATGCTACTTGTCTAAGACCCCTTCCCAACTCCACAAACTCCTCGTGCACCACTCTGATACCATTCACAGCCAGGTAATTTGTCCCTAGGTGAACAATGACAGCCAGCTCCCTCCCTCGTGCAGCTGCTCCCGCGATCCTAAGGATTCTCTTCCTGTCCCTCCGAGCCATGGCACCAGGCAGGCACCTTACCTCCCTATCCACTTCCTCCCCCACTTCTACCCACATAATGATCGAGTCCACCACCAGGAGTTGTTTCCTTTCCCTTGGGGTCTCGTGCCACCCTCCTGTGGGTCTTCTTTGCGGAGGTTCCCAGCATTCTCCTTGGTCTCCACTGTAGGTGCCTCCATAGAGGAATCACTCTTTGCCAGAACAGCATATGAATTGTGGAGAGGTCCAGCTGGAGGGATGCACATCTGTTTCACCACCGTCTCCCTCCCTGAGCCCACCTTTGTCCAATTGCTCCTCTTTCTTGCCAACCTCTGAGGTAACAGCGGTGGCCCTGGTGGTCTCTTGGTGGGGGAAGAGGCTTCACGAATCCTAGCCAGGTCAGCCTGGAGATGAGCAACCTCCTCCCTCAGACCAGAGAGGTGTCTGCAAACAGGACAGCATCGCAGCTTGCAGAATGTCTCCCGGAACACTGTTGCCCCACAGCCATTGCACTGCACCACTCCCATCTTGACTTATTTTGTGTCCCCTCTCCTGTTGCTATGTATGCTTACTGTCTCCTTCCTCTGTCACACTTGGACAGCTGGTTCTGATCAATGTATCATTTTTTTTGTAAATATAAAGAAATGTGATATGAACTGTCTGTCAGGAGGAAATGCTGGCTTGCTGAAATTGATACATCCAAACCCCCAAGGATAAGTTCAAAGGACAGGAGGTAGTTTAAACTGCAGATTTTAAAAATGCAATTACCTTGTCAATTTGCTTTGATCCCAGGGAAATAAAATTAGCCATTCATGACATCCTCAGGGAAATCCTTTGATCTGCACTAGGTGTCATAAAGGAAAAAGCATGCCTGTGTTTTGGGTGTCTCCCAAAGTTAGCCAGTAATTACATTAAAGGGTCTTTGATGTCTGGGCCAAGCAGAACCCAGACTAATTTGGAAGGTCCAATAACCATTCCAAGGAAGCCCTTGAATTACATCAGAGAGACTTTTGATGTGTGTGTGAAGCAAGAGCACAGACCGGTTTTGACCAGTCAACATGAGAAGAGGAGATTTATTTTGTCATCTATTATTTTTTTAAATATCTTAGTAGGACAGCCTGTGTTATAAAATATTTATTTTTATACACCAAGGTGGAGTTTGGTGACCTCAGAGAGAAGGCCGGCTCAGGACTGTTTTTAAACCTACTGAGCAAACCTTAGGACACCTTCATAATTCTGACTGAGAGAAGAGAGACCATGAAGCAGTGAAAGATTAAGAAGTAAGGACCTTAGACAAGACTAGTCTCAGTGTATGTAGGAATTTGCACTTTTAAACCAGTTTGTTTTGAGGCTGTGTGTGTTGGGATATTTTGTTCTGTATTTTACTGTTTTCCTATTTTATCTATTTTAAAGTAAAGATATATATTTTAAAAATGGAAACTGCCTGGTGTGCCTTGAAATTTCTTTTTATATAAGTGGAGCTTTGAAGGTTATAGTTGACACTGTGTATGAGCTTATTGTGATACCAAACTGGGAAATGGATAGAGTTCTCTAAGGTCTTGTATAGAGTTCTAAGGGTTCATTTTGTAATACCTGATTAGGTGCCCATAGGCAAAGATATCTGGCCCCCCCGAAGACAGAATTATCTGAGCCCGATAATTGGGTATGCTAACAGGAGGTTATCAGTTTGAATCCCTCCAGAATTTGAGACTAAGGTGACTCGAACCCACAAAACAGACAAGAGGGTTACCTTGTACTGTTCACTGTTCACAATTCTCTACTCAGAGGCTGGCACTTTGAGACTAGAGTGCTGACCTGCTGAGTGAATCTGTGACACCCTCTATGTATTTTTACACTTACTTTCCTACTGCCTATGTGCCCTTACAACTCTCGCCCTTCCTGTTCTGGGACAGAAACTTCCTGTAGTCTTCAGGCGAGTCTCTCATCGATGATGGTTTCTGTGTCCGAAGTAGCTGGCTGGGCCAGTGTGGCAAGGCCCAGGCCAGACTGAACAATTTGGATTTGAGTCCGGTAGTGCTGGATGCAGCTTCCAGCAAGCATGGCACATTTACACAGTGGGGAACCAAATCGCGACCCACTAACAGCACACAGCACATTTATAGTAAAGCATTCAGACACCATTTTAGAGTCCCCAAAGGTACTGATTGGTCCCAATAGGTGGTTCAGAACCAAGATGGTGGGGCAATACTGAAATGTCCATGCTGCAAAAGAAGGCAGGTTAGACAAACTACAATATTATTATCATTAAAACAGAGAACCGGTAAACAGTCACAGTTCCTAGCAGGGCTCCCTCTGCGCAAATAATGATAGCAGAACGGAGTGATAACACTGCAGCCCAGGCAGAACTCGAGCCTGAAACTACTCGGTCCCTACCCAGATTAATTTTACACCATAAGATAGGCAGCTCTTAAAGAGACAGGCACGGATGCTAACAGGGCACTCGCATGCAAACACTTTTAAATTGCTAGGACACAGAACACCAGCCTGGCAGTGGGCATTTAGGCAAGCCCAAGGAAGACTTTCAGGAACCCCCATTTGTAGGGGGGTTACATGTGGATATAATACCTTTAAGAGCTGCTGTGTCACAAAAAATTTTGTAAACTTTACTGTCTCTGTCTGTCCTGTCTGTGCCACAGTTAAAATCACCTGTTCAGAACACTAGCCTTGATGTATGGAAATAAGGCTGGATTAACTAAAACAAGGAGACCCTGAGTGCCTTAGTTTGAGGGGCGTATATATATTTATAATCTGAAATCTTTCCGTGTGTGGAGATATATCCAAAAGAAGGGCCCTACCAGGGGCAATATCCACTAATATTCCAGACGTGGACTGGAGCATCCCAGCAGCAGCAGCATCAACTAGGAGCAGATTTATCCTGGACTCCCTTCTGAGTGCCTTCCTCAAGCAACTGGTCATGAAACCAACTCGGCAAAAGGCAATACTGGACCTTGTGCTTACAAACAGGGACAGTGTGATGGGGGTAACAGTGGGGGAGCACCTGGGGAACAGTGACCACCAGTCATTGTGGTTTGAAATCACAGAAGGAGCAGAATCAAACCACACAAAAACATGTATCCTGGATTTTAGGGGGACAGACTTTGGGAAAATGGGGAGATGCTTGAAAGAGGCATTAAGGGGAATGGGGTAGGAATCAGGGGTTGAGAAACAGTGGGCAGTATTTAAAATGGGGATTACAAGAACAACAGAATTATGCATTAAGCAGGTTAGCAAGGGGGAAAGGAAGAGGAGGCCATTAAGGTTTTCCAAGGAGGTAGCAGAGAAAGTGAAAGCCAAAAAGATTGCATTCAGGCAATACAAAAAGACACAAGCAGAAGGGGATAGGGAGAAGTACCAGGAGAGGCAAAGGGAGGCAGAGAGGTCAGTAAGAGAAGCCAAAGCTCAGACAGAAGAGCATATTGCAAAATCAGTGGGTAGAGGGGACAAAACCTTTTACAGGTACATAAGTGAAAAAAGGAAGGCAAAGGGAGGAATAGTGAGACTGAAGGGGAGGATGGGGCTATGGAGGATGACAACAGTAAAGCTGACATATTGAACAGGTATTTATGCTCAGTCTTTACTGAGGAAGAGGAGGGTAATGGGTCTGAAGGGAGTACAAGGGGTGAGAATGGTGCAGAAATGGACACAAGTCCCTTTACACAAGAAAGGGTTCTGAAGGAACTGGAAGTAATAAGAGTTGATAAAGCAATGGAGCCAGATGGGGTGCACCCCAGGGTCCTTAAAGAACTAAGAGAGGTGGTGGCTGAACCTCTGGTAATCCTGTTTAGCCAATCATTGAAAACAGGGGAGGAACCCAAAGACTGGAGGACAGCAGATATAGTCCCCTTATACAAAAGTGGGAACAAATAGGAAGTGAGGAACTACAGACCAGTCAGCCTCACCTCGGTAGTGGGTAAGATCATGGAAGCACTACTGAAGGAGAGATTGGTGGAACATCTGGTTGTCAATGGACTACAGGACCCAAGGCAGCATGGTTTCATCAGGGGGAGGTCATGTCAGACCAACCTTGTTGAACTTTTTGACTGGGTGTCTAGGGAGGTGGATCGGGGAGGGCAGTGGACATGGCCTATCTGGACTTCAGCAAGGCCTTTGACACTGTGCCACATAGAAGACTATTACACAAACTGGGGAATATGGGTGTGGGCAGGACAGTAGTGCAGTGGGTAGGTAACTGGCTGGGCAGCAGGACACAGAGGGGGGTGGTGGTAAATGACTGTCGTGCCACAGAGGGAAAAGTGACCAGTGGGGTACCACAGGGATCAGTGCTGGGATTGGTCCTATTCAACATCTTCATCAGTGACATTGTACAGGACCTAGAAGGCAGAATTTGCCTGTTTGTTTATGACACAAAACTCTGTTACAGAATAGAAACAATGAGAAGGGACCTGCAGAAACTTGAAGAATGATCAGGGGTTTGGCAGTTGAAGTTCAATGCAAAGAAGTGCTAGATAATGCATATGGGGCACAAAAACCCTGGCACAATATATCAGTTGGGGGGTGAGGATATAGCATGCACCAAGCAGAAAAGGGATCATGGGGTTATCATCTCTGATGACCTCAAGGTAGGGAAACAGTGTAACAAGGCAGCAGGTAAAGCACATAGGATGCTGGGATGCATAGGCAGGGGCATCACCAGCAGGAAAAAGAGGTCATAATTCCACTATACAAGACACTAGTGAGGCCCCACCTGGAGTACAGTGTACAGTTCTGGAGACCTTACTTACATAAGGACATAGACAGGGTAGAGAAGGTTCAGAAGAGGGCAACAAAGATGGTACATGGATTGCATCACAAGTCCTATGAGGACAGGTTGAAGGAATTGAATATGTACTCCCTGGAGGAGAGGAGGGAGAGAGGGGATATGATACAGACATACAAGTATCTTACAGGGAGGACATACAGGGAGGACTTGAGACATACAAGTATCTTGCAGGAATACACTATTTTTAAGCAAAAAATATGTTCCAGGACTAGAGGGCATGGGATGAAGTTTGAGGGAGGAAGATTTGGAGGAAACGTGAGGAAGAATTTCTTCACAGAACAGGTGGTGGACAAGTGGAACACCCTGCCAGAGGAAGTGGTGGGGGCTGAAATAATCACGGCATTTAAGAATGCATGGGATAGACATAAAATAATTCTGGAGGTCAGGGTTATGTGGCAACAGACTTCTAGGAAAACAAGCTCAAATGGCAGACTGGGTGGGCTGTAGGCCCTTATCTGCTGACACTGTCTATGTATCTATGTAATCAAGACACTGTAATATTTGCATTAGTAAACAAAATGCCCACCTCATCACAAAGTTCCTCCCCAATGGACCAAAAAGATGGCACTCTATTCCAGAATTTGGAAGCCTGAAGAAGTTAAAATTGGGTCTTAAGTCTAGTATCCTGTAAGCAGATTACATCACTTCTTTCACTATGCAAGGCCCCCATCACTGTGATCAATTTCGTATATCTCTTAATGCTATTCACATTAATAATAGATATTGTGAGGGAGCTCATTTAGAGGAGTGAAAGGGAGAAACATTTAAAAAAAAAAGCATCAAGAGGTTTTCATACTTCTTCTATGCCTAGTTCTTTGGGCAATACTGTCCTCCCCGCCTCCCCCTTCCATATCTGAAGTAATCTCAGGGGTAGTAGAAGTTCTGGAAGAGGTGTCTGAATCATCCCCTTCTGATTCCTCTTCCTGTCTATCTGAGAGTAAAGGTGCAAATCTATTACCTGATTCCATGTCCCTACAGTGTTACCTCTATTTGTATTTTTTCCCGCTATGGTTTTGCATCCCCTGTTCCTTTTTTTAGCAATAACTTTTTTAAAGGGCTGGTCTTGGTTCGGAAGAGGGAAGGCATCTTTGCCTCATCATTAAGTGTAGCCACATCAGTGATTTCAATCTCAGTAGAAGTTTCTGCCCTTACCTCTGTTTGTGCTACAGGTATAGGGGTTGCCAGCAAAGCCACCTCGGGCAAACCAGTATCAGACTGATCTAGGGTAGGAGGGTGATTATGCTCCATTTGTCTGTCATTAACAGTGGAGGGGAAGGAAACAGAATAATTTTCAACTGTTGTAGTGGTAGCCAAATTCCCTATTCTCCTGGCTTGAATCTGCTGGGCCATATTTATTAACCCCTCATGAGAGGGGCAATCCTCACAGTTGTGAGAAGCCCATGGGCATTTGCCATTGCCATGTCGTCTTCTCACAAAGATTACACTTAAAAAGATTTATACAGTTTGGAGAGGTATGCTCATATTCTAAACAGTTACTATGCCTTGGTGTGTCTCAGGCTGTACTCAAACGTGCCCTGGATCTGTACTTCAAGCAAGATTTGAGCTGACCAATGTGAGATAAGGTGCCTCTTATCTTTTCCTAAATAGAAAGTGCTGGTCAGATGTACAGGGCGATTGTTAGCAGTATATAGCTTGACTTTGATTTTCCACCCACTGTTCCAGATCTGTTCACTGTCTAAAATAGGGTGTGGTCTCTCTAAAACTTCACATCTCTGTTTAAGCCAAAATAAAATATCTTCTACATTCACCCCCTTGTTACAGAACATAACAGTGATGTGTTTTATGGCAGGTTTTGTAAGGGGAACAGTCATGAATGGAATCCAAATGGGGGTGTTTTTCAAAGTCTGATACTGTGCTCAGGATCTGTCTAGACTGGAAACAGTTTTGAAGCTGACATCGTAGTTACCATTGCCTATGTGAATCAGTGGAAAGATTTCAGCTGGAAAAAAATGCATTGACCCTTTCAACAAATTTTTTACAATGTACAACCTATCTGGAGGGTTTTCAAGGCCTCCTTTAAAAGTCAAACAAACAGCATTTTTTATTGGGGCTGGCTCACCCTTATTCTGAAATAGGTCTGCTAATTGAAACATAGGGTTGAATCATGCCCTTCCAGTGGTGTTTTGCAATACAGAGTCTGAAGGTCCCAATAGATTTTCAGTTCCATTCATGTTTCTAGGAATGTCTTAAGATGTTGAAGCCTGCTGAATGTCTAAATTTTCAGATGCACCTTCGTTGGGGCCCATACTTGTTACAGTGTGTTCCAAAGTACTATCTGTATTTCCCTAAATCTCAGTGACTGTTAACGTTTTATCAGCAGGTAAATCAGCAACAGGTATCTGGTTCTGTGTGGCTTGAGATCTGTAACGTTGCACCTCTGAGTTGTTAGTGTCTGGGATCCACTACCCCTGATTTGTTTGCCTCCACCTCGCTCCTTCCAAGGCCCGAGAAGGTGACCAGGCATCCTCAGCAGCGGGGAGTGTGGAGAAGATCAGCTGGATCAACAGACTGCAAATCTCCTGCGCGTACTGTGACAGATACCTCGCTATCAGTATGTTTTTGTTTCAAAGCAGATTTTCTGGACTTTGTAGTACTCTTCTGAGCAGATTTTTGCAAAATGAATGGGCCAGGTGGGTGCAAGACGCCAAGTTGGTGATTTATAGCAAGTGGAGGATTTTCCTTTTGAGGGGATTGCAGCGGCTTTTGGCACACAAGCTCAGGTTGTTTCAAGCTGTCAGCCATATTCGTAGTTGTTTCAGCAGTTTCTGTCAGCTGTTTCTCAGCTGTCTGAGGCCCTTCCACATGAGTCATTCTCACTCGCTGTCTGTGAAGCGAACTGTAGTGCTGACAGCTCTGCCAGTAGCGATTTTTGTTGCTTAACAAATTGCTCAGTCTCTGCCAATTTCAGTAACTCGTGCTCTTTTTCTGAGATTACAGCAGACATATCTTGTGGATTAGGAAGTACCTGTGGAAGCTCAGCTTTGTCTTTCTCTGACTGTGACCAGTTCATATCAGAATGGAACAAGTATTTGTCAATGCCGAATGTTGCTTGCATATACGTGCTGTTTAGGTATTTGGAAGTGAAAGTACCATGCCTAAGAACTGTCATGTGCGCCCCCAAGACATCCACTGTGTCTTTCTGTTCAGTATTTACAGAAGTGGGAGAGGGGCAAGGGCCACGGCAGTACAGCAGTTGCAAAAGTGTGAAGAGGTGGACAATAGTCCATTCACAGACAGAAGAATCCCGGAGAAGGTGACTAAATTGAAGGTGGACAAAGCGATGAGACCAGATGGCATACACCCAAGGATATTAAAAGAACTGTGAAGGGAGATAGCAGTACCTCTGGCAGCCATGTTCACTGAGTCATTCAACACAGGGGTGGTACCAGAGAATTGGAGGAGGGCACATGTGTTCCCTCTATACAAATCCAGCAGTAGGGAGAAGACGGGGAACTATAGGCTGGTCAGCCTCACCTCAGTAGTGGGGAAGATCATGGAGACTTTGCTTAAAGAAAGGATAGTGGGGCATCTAGAAACCATCAGAGCCCAGGACCACAGATTCACAGCGGGGAGGTCATGTCAGACAAATCTGGTTGATCTCTTTGACTGGGTGACAAAGGAAGTAAATCAGGGAGGGGCAGTGGATAACGCTTACCTTGATGCAAGCAAAGCCTTTGACACCGTCCCACATAGAAGGTTGACAAACTAGCTGAGTAGGCTCAGCATGGGGAAAGGGTGGTAAAGTGGGTTAGAAACCAGCTCACAGACAGGAGGCAGAGAGTGGTGGTAAATGGGGTGCAGTCTGGAGAGAGGGGGTGACCAGTGGGGTGCTGCAGGGATCGGTCCTAGGGCCAGTCCTGTTCAATGTCTTCATTAGTGACATTATAGAAGGACTAAAGGGAAAGGTCTGCCTGTCTGCAGATGACACCAAGATCTGTAAGACACTGGATACCCCAGAGGGATAGAGAAAATGAGGAGGGACCTGGGGAAGCTTGAAAAATGGTCTGAGGACTGGCAACTGAAGTTTAATTCAAAAAAGTGCAAAATTATGCACCTGGGACACAGAAACCCTGGGGAAAGGTACAGGATGGGGAGTGAGTTGCTGACAGTCACAACGAAGGAAAAGGACCTGGATGTTCTTATTTCAGATGACCTGAAAATGTAAAAGTGGTAAGGCAGCTGGAAGGGCCAGTGACATGCTGGGGTGCATAAGCAGGGGTATCACCAGCATAAGGAGGGAGGTAATGATGCCATTATATAAAACCATGGTGAGGCTTCACATGGAGTACTGTGTACAGTTCTGGAGGTTGCACCTTTGTAAGGATATTAACAGGCTGGAGATGGTCCAGAGAAGGGTGAATGAGATGGTACAGAGCTTGCAACACAAGACTTATGAGGAGAACTTAAGGGACCTCAATATGTACTCACTGGAAGAGAAGAGGGAAAGGGGATATGATAGAAACATTCATGTACCTCAAGGGTATAAGTATAACTACTGAGAAGCAGGAGACAGCTGCTATAGGCGCACGTGCCAGTTTCTGTGTGATATTCTTTTGTTCTTGTAAATCTGTAATCTCCAGTATTTCAGTAACCATATGACCACACTGCCTTCTTTAGGCAATTTTATGCTGGTTGACGCCTGGTGTCAGACGGCAGACAGAGGGCTCACCAGATTGTGTTGCCATTTGAAAAACTTCATAGAGTGTTCTTTTACTGGTAAGCATTTTGGAAAGCTGGTGAAGGTCTCACAATATTTATTATGATTTTATCTCCTTATGCCTGTCCCCTTTGGTCCTCCCATCCCCACACCCCAACAGTCATCAGTGGCCACAGCTGCAGCCTTCTTCTTGCCAAGATGGTGGGTGAGCAGCTGCCTTCACAGTCTGTGAAGTCTGACGTCTTTCAGTGCCACTTATTGGTCATCTTCCAACACAGGCGAGACACTGCCAGCCCAAAACTAACTCAGGACAAGCAGGTTTCAAAGTGGGGAAGAAATGGAGTGAGCAAGAATCAAGTACTCATTCAGATGTGGCATCAATTTTAAGATCAGCATACTGGTGTGGATACTGCAAATAGAACCCCAGCTCTTTAAGCAGCCTTATGAAGGGTAAAGGCTTCTCGAAGCACTGGGGTTCTGTTTATTATACTGTAAGTGGGCTGCATCTAATTCGGTAATTTACTGTACCTTACATCTGTATGTATGGTAGGCCCAACTTTAAATAAACACTGCACCTGAATGAACACATGATGCCATAGAAACATAGAATTTGTCAGCAGAAAAGGACCGCACAGCCCACTCTGTCTGCCCAAGTGTTCTCTACCTACTTGTAACTCCTGCCTGTATATGTTACTGCATGTCTTATTCTGCCTTCGTCCATCAGGACCTCCTTGTGAATGAGCTTGCTTAATGGATTTTTCCTGCAATGAACTGGAACCTACTCCACTTCCCTAGCCCTATTGAGCTCCGTTGACCCCCTCCTTCCCCTTTTTCTAATATACCTCTATGTTTATCCCATGCATACTTCATTACCCCTACCATTTTAGATTCCGCCACTTCTCCTGGCAGTCTGTTCAAGGCGTCTACCACCCTTTCAGTAAAGAAATACTTCTCCACATCTATCCTGAATGCCCCCCCAACTTCATTGTATGTCCCTTGGTTTGAGTGTTCATCCTCATTTGAAGGAAACTCCCCAGCTGTACCCTCTTTACCCCTGTGAGGTACTTTGTAGGTCTTGATTATGTCACCTCTCACCCTCCTCTCTTCCAGAGTGTACATGTTGAGATTCTTCAGCCTTTCCTTGTAGGAATTCCTGTGAAAATTCTGAACCATTTTAGTTGCCCACCTCTGGAAAACCTCCACCTTATGTCCTTTCTGAAGTGTGGACTCTAAAACTGGACACGGAACTCCAGCTGGGGGTATACTAGGGAGTGATACAAGGGCAGCACAACATCCCTCCTCCTCCTACTGGAGATGCCACTCCTTATGCACCCCAGAATCCAATTTGCCCTGCCTATAGCCTTGTCACACTGTACTGCCACCTTGAGGTCCTCTGATATAATAACCTCAAGGACCCTTTCATGTCTAGTGAGTATCAGTACCTCCCCCATCCTATACTCAGCATCGGGGTTCCTATGCCCTAGGTACATGATTTTACACTTTTTGGCATTGAACCTCAAGTAAGTAAGAAAATGGAATTTATTTGAATGAATTGCAGGCTTTTAAGCAGCTTTCTGGGGAGTGTATATGTGTGTGTGTGTGTGGAGGGCTCTGCTACTATAACTATTTGCTTTTGATTTGGTATAATGTGCGAACAGACTAACCTGGCTCCCCACTCCATGTGCTATATTGGAGATAAAGAGCCCAAATAGCACTGGGCCAAACACTGAGCCCTGCGACACCCCGCTTGTCACTGCTCTGGGTGCCAAGAGCTACCCCACCACCACCACCCTCTGCACCCTCCCCTGTAACCAGTTCTCTATCCATTTAGTCAGACCACCATACACCTGTACCCCTCCTTCTCCTCACTCTTCTCCTCCTTGGCCTGTGTCCCTCCCCCTGATAGTCCGCACCCTTTCTCCTCCTTATTCTTACTGAGTGGTGGTGCCTTCTGTATTATACTCTGACCACTCTGCCCACCCCCTTCCAGGGTTACTATGCCTCTGCCTTTACCTATATGTAGGGCAGTGAGCTCATTAGGCTCCCTTATCCGGACCTTTCTACCAACCTCAGTCTTTTGGCCACCCCCCCCAAGTTTAAATCCACCTTAGTAGAGATATACCCCTCTAACTCTGCCTTTTTTTTTGTACATATTTTCTTCCTCGGGCTACGGTTGGCTTGGTCATCCCTACCGACCCCCCTAGCCCTGCCCCCGACATCAAGCCAACCTGCTCACCTCCATGGATTACTCCCCGTGGTGAGGAGGTGAGGAGCTTCCCAACTCGACCCACCAGAGCAGGATCCAGTTGAGGAGGCACCATTCAGGGTGGGCAGCGGGGGTCAGAAGCTCATGCTGCCCGACCGTAGCCCATTTTCCACTTTTCTCCGCTTTGCAGAGTGTGGGCATGCAATGACACTTAGGCACAGTGTGCCAACATCCTTAGTTGAGGCTGGTCGAGGGCACCTTGGCCTGGAGCTCCCGTAACGATCCTGAGCTGCCCCCCAGCCTGAAGTTGAGGCTGGTAGAGGGCACCTTGGCCCGGAGCTCCCGCGACGATCCTGAGCCGCCTCCCTGCCTGAAGGTAACTGCCACTGGAAGGGAAAACTATGTACAGCTTTTTTTCTCTCCTTTGTTCACCTTTAAATTTGGTGCCTTTCAAGCTGCTCACCGAAATGGTAGCACACCACGGCAGCTCCTATTAATAAGCTTGTTCTGGATGCAAGGGAAACGCTGCTGCAGCGTGGCAAAGCACATTGAAATGTAGTACAGTTTGCTTTCTTTCCCCTCACTCTGCAGAGCCCTGGCCTGTAACGGCACTCGGTACTGGACTGTAGGACCTGAGAGCTCATTCTAGAGAGAGTATTTTACATGTTGCATGTCCCTACTTTGGCTGAAGAGGATTTGATAGCGCTGATGTTATATAGCTACAGTCTTGTTTAGTGATGCTGCTTATTTGAAATACGCTGTTCAAACAGTACACCTTCCTGTGTATGAAATGCATTCTTGTGCCTATGCTGCATACTGTAGAGAACTGTTGAATAAGTTGTAATCACTTGATAGTTCAGACTGCCATTGAAAGTACTCCTACCCGCCTTCTTTCTTTGTTTCCCTCCCTCCTTGAAATCTCTTCTTTTGTCCCCTTCTCCTCCCCTCTGTAAGCTCCTCCAATCCATACATGTTCATGCCTGTAGTCTCCCTATATAGGATCGCACTCACCCCTTTTTCTTTCTCCTTAGTTGAGGCTGGTCGAGGGCACCTTGGCCCAGAGCTCCCGCAACGATCCTGAGCTGACCCCCCGCCTGAAGGTAACTGCCGCTGGAAGGGAAAACCACGTACAGCTTTTTTTCTCTCCTTTGTTCACCTTTAAATTTGGCGCCTTTCAAGCTGCTCACCGAAACGGTAGCACAGCACGGCAGCTCCTATTAATAAGTTTGTTCTGGATGCAAGGGAAACGCTGCTGCAGCGTGGCAAAGCACATTGAACTGTAGTGCAGTTTGCTTTCTTTCCCCTCACTCTGCAGAGCCCTGGCCTGTAACAGAGCTCGGTACTGGACTGTAGGACCTGATAGCTCTCTTCCCCGCAGTCGCTTCGCGACTGCTCCCCACCCCCCACCACACCCACCCTTGGCCGGCTTTAGCTTTATAGGGCTAGGCCACGTCTTTAAAACACCCCTGTAACACCCCTGAGTGGAAATTAACTATCTCCTCAGTTTTCCATTAGCAGGTTATACTGGTCCACAACTAGAGGGCGTTTTGAATTATCCAGCATCCTAACTATTTTAAATCAACAAGTAAAATTCTAATTCCTCTAACCCTGTTTCCTCTTAGATCTAGCTCTTTCTTGGACAATTAAATATCTTTCTAAACTTATACTCATTATGGACATTAAATACATTGTAACTTTTCTATTTATTTCAATCCTTTTTAATCCTTTTTTAGTCCAAGTCCCCTTCAAAACTAAAAACACTTCACTGGGTTATTTTCTAGCTATCAATCACAGGCACTTTTCATCTCAAACATCCTTTCTTTATCCCTTGGACACCTTCTCACTTATTATTCCCCACAAACTCACTTACCACTTAGCCTACTCCCTTCATAAACCTGTAGTCTGCAAATTTCCTCTCCTAACTCTATCCTTACACCATAAGCTATGGCACTTCCTCCGCCTAGCAATACTTTTATCTGGGGACATTGAACAAAATCCCGGACCTCTAACAACTAACCAGTCACCAAATAATGCAACCTGGACAGACTCAAAGGGACTACGGATTGCGCACATGAATATTAGGAGCCTCCTTCGTAATCTATCGGAACTTGAGGCATGGGTTGCACAGAACCTTCCTGACATCCTATGCCTATCAGAAACCTGGTTAAAGCCCTCTACTGCTGATCACTTGTGTGCCTTACCCAACTACAATCTTATCAGACAAGATAGAACCGCCACTAAGCGTGGAGGTGGGGTTGCTATCTACTACAAACAGCACCTGCTGCTAGGCCAAAATGTTCTTCCTGCCCTATCTCTTTGTGAAGTAATCCATGCTACGCTCCTACTAGGTTCAAAGAAGTTGCATTTAATCTGTGCCTATAACCCCCCTGCGGGAGGGTTAAAAGGCCTAGAAGAACTTCTCCAACTAATTGATAGTACCACTGGTCATAACGAAGTCCTAGTATTGGGTGATCAAAACCTAAACTGGGCTAGAAAAGCATCTCAAGCCCTCCATACCTTAGTGCAAAGTCACAATTTTCATCAGTTGATCTCTGACTCTACCAGGATTAGGGCTCCCTCGCAGTCTAGCACGCTTATAGAGTGGATACTTACAAACCGCCCTGATAGCATCAGCTGTGCAGGTACCTTACCAGATGTAATTAGTGATCACTCCCCGATCTACTGTACGTGGAGCTCAAATAAAAAAACATCTCTGCCCGTAAGACTTGTAACTTTTCGCAACCTTGCCAATTTTAACCCTTTTCACTTTATTAATGACCTTTCCATGATTGACTGGTCCTCCATTCACAATGCATCAGATGTCCAGTCCACCCTTGACAGCTTCCTCACAATTTTCAGTCGGCTCCAAGACTTCCATGCTCCATGGATCACTAGGCACTTTCGAGGCACTCAGACGAAGTGGCTTACTAAAGATCTACTAACCCAGATTAGGGCCAGAGACAAAGCCTGGCGTCTTTTTAAGTCCACAAGGCTGGAATCTGATTACTGCCATTACCGTTCACTGAGGAATGCCTGCAAAAGAAACATTTCTTCTATCTAAAAGCACCTTCTGTAGGAACTTGCTAATAAATGCCTCTGGTGATTCTAAGAAATTCTGGACTACCATAAAATCTATCCTCGGCTCTAATCAAAAGTCCCATACAAATAGTATGTTAATAAACGGTATACATTGCAACAACCCATTAACCATAGCCAATACCTTTAATAACCATTTCTCAGATTTATCAAGCTATCTGTCCTCCTTCCAAAATGCTAGCACTGCTCTGCCCCCTTGTGACACCACACCACTACCCTCAAACCCCCCTTTTAGGTTCCGGATCATTCAAAAAAGAGAAGTTGAAAACTACTTCTCACCATCCATGACAACAATAGTCCTGGGTATGATGGTCTTGAACCAAGGCTGTTGAAAGTAGCGGCCCCCTTTTTAGCTTCCCCAGTAACAGCAATTTTTAATATGTCCTTATGCCATGGTATAGTCCCAACTATATGGAAAATTGCCAAAATTACTCCTATTCCAAAGAAAGGAGACCAAAAGGAAGTAAAGAACTATCGTCCCATCACTATAATCTCTGTCTTAAGCAAAATCTTGGAAAAACTAGTCGCCACACAAACGATTGAATACCTCCAAAAATATAACCTCCTTTCCAGTTCCCAACACGGTTTTCATAAAGGCCATAGTACCACCTCTGCCCTGCTAAACCTGACTAGTGACATTAACTCATCCATGGACCTAGGCCTCCTGACTGGAGCAGTTTTTATCGACCTAACTAAAGCTTTTGATCTGGTAAACCACTCACTCCTTCTGTCAAAACTACGATCTTTTGGTTTCTCCCCAGATACCATAACCTGGTTTGAGAGCTACCTGGCCAACAGGCAACAGGCTGTGGTCTTTAACGCTGCAATTTCGGATCCTGCACCTATCTACGTTGGAGTACCACAGGGCTCCATTCTCAGTCCTCTACTCTTCACAATCTTCATTGATGACATCCCTTCAATTGCACCGAAATGTTCATCTCTGCTCTACGCTGATGATCTGGTCCTCTATCATAGTGCAAAAACTTCAATCTCCCTACACCATCCCCTTGCAGCGGATTTCGCTAGTATGCAAACCTGGCTTACTTATAATAAACTTGTCCTCAACTCTAGCAAATCCTACTCAATGGTGTTTGGCTCCCAGACCAGACTGAAAGCAAATCCTTATCCCCTTATCATCTCCTGTGTGGACAGCTCTCCTCTACCCTCTACCAAATCTTTCAAATATCTCGGTGTCACCCTGGACGAATCACTTGACCTTGCCCTTCATATCTCTACTATCTGTAAGTCAGTAAATGCTAAGCTAGGAAGTGCCTATCGTACCAGCTATGCACTTACCCCTCAAGCCAGACGTGCAGTGGCTCAAGGTTTCCTTCTTCCGTCTCTAGTATATGACTCACCGATCTTCCTATCTGCATCTAAATCCACCCTTCATAAATGGGACATCACTTATAATAACATCTGTCGCTATGCTGCTGCCTCACCACGTTTCAAGCACCATTGCCACCTTTATCGGGACCTAAAATGGCTTAGCCCATCTGCCTATCGTCTTCAGTCCTTTGGATCACTAATTGACTCTGTCATTAGAACAGGTCTCCCCTTATCCCTTTTATCTGCACTAGAAATACAACCTCTCACTCATGAATTACGATCCAATGATAAAGCCCTTCTGCGTGTCCCAAGATGTAGAACTAATATGGGCACTCGCGCGATTTTCTACACTGCTTCAAAATACTGGAACTCTATTCCCCTCTCTATCCGTCAAACAAACACCCATGCTATCTTCAAGAAACTGCATCGTGAACACCTTCATACCCTACATCCCTGCACTTGTTTTAACCCACCTTGAACCCTTACTAATTGTGCTCTCTCCTTATCTCATCTATCCACCCCTTTTACCCTTCCTCTACTCAAGATCTATACCTGCCATGCTCTTTCATCCCCTCTTCTCCCCCTCCTCTCTCTCCCTGTCTACCTTTATGGCACTTATTGCACTGTAACCTACTACCTTCCATGTTGTTTTCTTCTTTTGATACCACTCCTTTTTCCCTCTGCACTCACAGTATCTTATCCTTCACTATTCAGAATGTCAATGTACTTATTACACACTGCTTTTACCCATTTGTACTGTTCTCATGTGCTGCGTCACATGTTTATTGTTTGTCTGTAAACTGTTCTCTTCCGGGTCGTGCCTGAAAATAGGCATTGTTTGCCTAGTGCACTTACCCGGTCACCAAAAGCAAAATAAAAAAATAAAATAAAATAAAAACATCTGCCACACACCGCTGCCTTTACTACATCACTCTAGTAGCACCCCTGGTTGTCACCAGGGGCCACTACAGAGCGGTTGGTCCCTGGATCCCACCCCGGGATAGGAGAGCAGTCCTCCGGATGCTCAATCTTATCCCTCTCCTGCTGACCCCTGGTGGCCTGGGCTCATGTCCGAACTGGGGTCACCAGCATGGCCCGAGGTGTGGCATCCAGCACCTCAACCCTCAGCACCAGTGGTCTTTAGTACTTCCCTCCCCTTCCTGCCCCAGTGTACCCTGTCCTCCATGTATAAGTCACTATTCCCCCTAGACCCTACCCCAGTTAGTCACTAAACCATAATGTTTGATGTGGCACCAATCCCTCAGCCACGCATTGAACTCCTCAAGCCTACCTTTCCTCCCCATGCTTGCACATGGTACCGGCAGTACCTCCAAGAATGCCACCAACTTCCCCACCCCTTCACACTGCCTGCCCAACTACTCAAACCTCCCCCTCACTACTTCCACAGTGTCCCCCGCCAAGTCGTTTATACCCACATGCAACAGTAAATGAGGTTTCTTCCTCCCCCTCACTGCGCGCGAGCAGTGCCTGACCTGTCCCTCCTGCAGTCAACCTGGGGACAGCTTCAACCCATATAAGGCTGTGCCTTTCCTGCTTCCCGCCCCATCTCACCCATTTCAGTATAGAATCCCCTAGGACAAGTACCCCCCATCCCTCACCCCCTTTCCCTTCTAATGCCCCTTCTACCACCCCAGTATTTGTTCTTCCTGCCCTGCCCCCACCAGCTGCACCTTCTATGACTTCTGTATCTGTGCCCCACTTCCGCCTCACCCCTTTCTCTGCCTTATTCCTCCCATCCCCTTGAACCCCTTCCCAGCCTGACTACTCTTCCTACTGGGCTTCTCATGTCGACCTCCTCCTCCCCTGCTGATTTCCAACCCACCTTATCCCCACTGTTGTCGATTTAGAGCCCCCATTCCTTCTACCCGATAGTGATGCCCTCCCATCATTCCCCTTCCCATAGCCTTCTCCTCCAGTCACCACCCTCCTTCCTTACTAGCCCCCCTCTACCCTTTCATCCTTGCTATCTCTTCCCCTACCTGTTGCTATCCCTCTCATGCCCCGCTTGTCCGCCCCCCTTCAGTATGTTCCTGCTTCCCCTTTCTCTCTCTCCCATAGCAGAGGTTTGAATCTATTCCTAGTCGATACCCCTCCTACATCTCTTCCCCCTATTGGTTCCCCCTCCTACTTGTTCCACTCAGTGCCACCCCTAGTCCCTCCCTACCCGCAGCCATCTGCTCTTTCCCCTGGTACACCTCGTGGTCTCTTCCTCCCCCATCAGGAGGCCCCCCCTCACCTCGGGCACCCCCTCCCTTCTTCTGTCTTTTATGTTAGTGCCTCTGATACTGAGGTTGGTTTCACTCCCTAATTGTTCTTCCTCCATCCCCCTCTGCCATCCCCTATCCCCCAGGATGCCTACCATACTCATCTGAACTGCCACTTAGACTCCTCCCTAACCTCCACAGTTCCTCCCTCAAACTAGCCAGTCATCTACAGACCATACACCCCACCATCCTCCAAGCCCAGTCCAGGATCATGGCGGACCCACACCCTGTACACCCCACCACCCTTCCAAAGATTCCCACCCTATTGACATGTGGCACCTACCCCAATTTGGCCCCGATCTTATGTTACAGGCTCTTACTCCCAGGTTCTGTGCCCTACTACCACTGTTAAGCCCCTATTTACTCAAATTCCTGTCCCCCCACACTAGTCCCCCTACTGCCCCCTTGCCGACCAGGTTAATCCAGTCTCAAATTTCATCCATTAGATACTGTATTACTGTAGCAATCCTAAGGCCTCCTTGTCCATTTTTCACCCCTCAGCTACCGTACTTTTTGTTCTCAGCTCTCATATAGTTTCACTTAGCCCAGTTAGAAATCCTATTGCACTCCAAGTATTACTCAGCTCAGTTAGAGAAATAAACAGAACAAATAAATATGTATTATTACAGCAATCCTGACAGTATCCAATCATTGCTTTGTCTCCACTTCAGCGACCCTGCTGTCATATAGGACCACAAAGGAAACTGGGCGGGAGGGTGGGCAACTCTAAAGTCCCCATAGCACCATTGAGCTTGCTCACTCCCCCCACTCACTCATTCTATTTCTCCAGACGCTGCAGACTGTCCTTTTGTACTGGGCTCCTGCTTGCATTGGTGCCTTTTTCTGCCCACAAAGAAATCTGCAGCAGTCCCGACAGAGCTCCATTGAGCTCACTCCCCCTCTCTCATTCGCTCGTTCTCTCTCCCGGAGCTGCAGGCTGCCCTTTTGTGCTGGGCCCCTGCCTGCATTGGCACCATTTTCTACCCACAAAGAAATCTGCAGCAGTCCCAACACAGCTCCGTTGAGCTCGCTCACTCCCCCCTCTCACTCGCTCATTCTGTTTCTCCTGGTGCTGCAGGCTGCCCTTTTGTACTGGGCTCCTGCCTGTGTTGGTGCCTTTTTCTGCCCACAGAGAAATCCACAGCAGTCCTGACAGAACTCTGTTGAGCTCGCTCACTCCCCCCTCTCACTCGCTCGTTCTGTTTCTCCTGGAGCTGTAGGCTGCCCTCTTGTACTGTGCTCCTGCCTGCGTTAGCACCATTTTCTGCCCAGAAAGAAATCTGCAGCAGTCCCGACACAGCTCTGTTGAGCTCTGCCACTCCCCCTCTCTCACTCGCTCATTCTGTTTCTCCCGGCGCTGCAGGCTGCCCTTTTGTACTGGGCTCTTGCCTGCACTGGCACCTTTTTCTGCCCACAAAGAAATCTGCAGCAGTCCCTGACACAGCTCCTTTGAGCTCGCACACTCCCCCTCTCTCACTCACTTGTTCTGTTTCTCCTGCCGCTGCTGGCTGCCCTTTTGTACTGGGTTCCTGCCTGCGTTGGCACCTTTTTCTGCCCACAAAGAAATCCACAGCAGTTCCAACAGATCTCAGTTGAGCTCGCTCACTCCCCCTCTCTCAATCGCTCAATCTTAATCTGTCCCAAACACTGATTTCCCAAAGAGATTGCGCTATTCTGCACCGGAAGTGTGCAAACACTTTTCAGCCAGGATGTGAAAAATGACAGTTACTGTTCATAAAGAGGTATGAAAAAATTTAAGTGTTGAAAATCTGCTGTGAAAATATCACAAATTTGCAAAGTTACAAGGGTGCATGGAAACTGTGCAACACATGCTCGTAACACAGTCATTTTATGGACTTTCATCACAAAATTTTCAACATAGGCATTTTAGGACCTCTGCTCATGAACAGTGTCACTGTGATTTTCTTAATGTGTCTCGAACACTGATTTCCCAAGCGACCGCGTTATTCTGCGCTGGAAGTGCGAAAACACATTTCGGCCAGGATGTGAAAAATGACATCTGTACTGTTCACAAGGCAGTGTGGAAAAATGCCAATGTTGAAAATATGGAATGAAACTATTGCAAATTCATGAAGTTACGAGCGTGCGTAACAACTGCACAAAGCACGCTCGAAAAACAGTCATGTTTTATTTATTTATTTATTAAATTTTGGTGACCGGGTAGGCCCACTGAGCCCCGAAGGTCCCTTCTCCAGGGGTGACCCGGGATAACAATACATGTTTTGATGCAGAGGAAAGACATTAGTTTTCAAAATATATTCAGGTTTGCATAGAGGTTACAGCCATAGTTATCAACATGACACAGTTTTTACCTAGTAACTACCTGGCGTGGTTATATACAAGACAAGCAATTTGTTTTGGATTTTTTCCACCAAATTTGCAACATAGGCATTTTGAGAGCCCACCTCATGAACACTGGCACTGTTGTTTCATTAATAGGTCCCAAAAGGTGATTCCACGCAGTGACCGAGAAATCACCTTTCGGGACTGAATAATGCCATGACAGTGGCTGAATTCATGAAGAGGGGTCCCAATAACCCCACGTTGAAAATGTGGTGCTAAAATTCCCCCAAATGCCAGAGATTTGCACCAAAGTTGAAAAAACGTTATTTATGCCATTATACAGCTTACCAGCATTTCTTCAGTCCGTGGTCGGCTTTGAAGAGTGCAGACGTGTTCCCGGTCCACCGAAGATCATCGCACTGGGCTCCGGAGGTAAGTATGGAGTGAGGGGGGTGTGGGGAGGCAGGGTGCGCAGAGGGTGGGTGCGGGTTGGGGGCTGGGTCATGGACTCAACGAGGGACCATTTTCTGGTTTACAGGGTTAAAAAAAATTGCAGGACTGTTTTTTTTTTCAGGGACATTTGGCACACTGGGGTGGGCTCCCAGCATGCCATCTGAGTGGTTTTGGGGGGTGCTGTAGCCGGCAGGAGATTGGGCACCCCCATTGGCACATACCGAGGGGGAGAGAACGAGGGGGATTGGGTACCCCCTCAGCAGACAACAAATTGGGGGAGAGACATTATTCCAATGGGGAGTGGGCTCCCCCATCAGAAAATTCAACTGGGAAGGGGGGACTGAAGCCGACGGGGATCGGGCTCTCCATCGGCAAAGAAAGAGGGGGGGGTATGATGCCGAGGGGGATTGGGCACCCCCTCGGCATACAGCAGAAACATGGGTATGGGGACATTATGCCAAAGGAGACTGGGCTCCCCATTGGCAAACTGGGTCAGGGGCATGCAAGGTACCACCCTGCAATGACGGGTCGCTCCCTCATTGCAGCAGAATGACTGCGCTGCAATAACGAGGCAGCCCCTGATTGCAGCGGCTAAAATGTTTCAAGGTGGTGGCATGCTAGCTGAACTAGTGTCAGCAGTAGTGTGCCACCCCACTGGGGAAAGCAGGCCAAGCCTCAAAACGCAGTGGGGGCATTGACCACAACAGTGCCACACCTCTACAACCTGCTTCTGCAGCAAGCTGCCACAACATGTTTCTGTGCATGCGCGCATAGCAACATAAAAAACTCCAGGAAACTCCATAATAGCAGTTTCAGATATCTCAGCTTGTTCAGCCTCTAACAAAGAAACGGCAGAGGAGAAGGCCATCTCCCCTGCCGCAGTAGCACCAAGCCTTCCTCCTGGATCCACTGGATCGGCCATCTTGGCAGACGGCCAGACTCTCCCCTGCTGGTGAGTAGGGGAACTTCCTGAGTATCATGGCCTGATTTCCCTCCATTCACTAAAAATACCACCAACAGCTTAATCTGGTTCATGGTCAGTTGGCATTCATCTGTATCCCCCACCCCCGGGTTGTGCCTGAAAATAGGCAGAATTTGTCTAGTGCACTTAGCCGATCAACAAAAAACTAACTAAATAAAAACAAAAAAGCAGAGTGTTGAAAGTGGGCCTGTAGTGGTCAATAGTGTCAAAGACCAACAAGAATGAGGACAAATAGTGAGGTAACATATGAAAAGAGCAGTCTCCATTCTTCGGCTGGGATGTAATCCAGACTGGACACAAACAAGAATGTTATCTCAGGAAAGATGATCCAAAAGATAGGTGATAACCACTTTCTAATAAAACATAATAACAGAGAAGATCATAGATGGGTTAAAAGTAATAAAAATCTAGGGTACAGTAATGGATTTTATGAAGGGGCAGGACAGTTTGAAGTGGTCATGGAATGGACGAGAGACAAAGAAGTAGCTAACATGATCGATTAGCAGAGGTCAAGAGTAAGGAGTTACAGTGAAGCCCACTAGGATCAAGCACAGTGTCACAGTTTCCCTGCGTGACAAAAGGGATTAACTCCCATTGAAACTGCATTGTTCCTTGCAGTAGCTGTAATGCAGAATTCTGCAGAGTTTGGGCTTGATCCTAGCAAGCTTCATTGTAGGACAACAGAACAGAGGCACTCGGTTTACAGATTAAATGTTTTTATTCAGGAATATTACTATGGTATGTTGTAGAGATGTAGGTGGGATGGAGAGGGTGAAGTATGGTGTGGCAATTAATGAATTAAGACATTTTAAGTTGGAAGAATGAGGCCACACCTTTACTGGCAAAGGATGGTGATAGAAGAGGTGGATGGCTGTGAGTTCATAGAAATGAAGAGACTGTGGGGACTATTGGCCCTTTCACAGGGCATGGCTTGGAATGTCAAATAGATTTTTTTTGACACAGTCACTTTTTATTCAGTCATTTTGTGTGGAGAAAAGTTGACTTTGCCAAAACAAATCATTTTGCACAACCAGAAGAAATGAGGACCTTGGGACATGACTGAAATGGTGGGAGAAAACTGAAAACAATAAAACACATGCATTTATAAAATGATAATGCTATTCTGTCTCTTTATTTTTGATATGTAGTAAATAATGAAGTTGTTTCAATGTTATAGATATGTATTTTAAAATAAGTTGTTTTTATGGCTGTGGGCTGTGTCTACAGCCATCTTGATATCTGTAGTTGGAAAATGGAGTGTCGTGGAACACGTTTTGAACTTTTCAATGTATCTTTCCGTGCCAATTGAAATCAAATATCCCCTTCTTTCTGTTAAGAATGTTGGAGACATAACTCCAAGCTGCTTATCAGATGCCATTAGGAAACTGAAACAGGTTGTTAAATATTTGTTAAATATTGGTTGCCTAATAGACTGGAGATTTGTTTACCTCCTTCAGAATGCACAAACCGCACATTTAAATACTTAGCATTTAAACAGCTTCTTGACACAGTTCACTTCGGTATGTATTGTCTTTCAAGAAAGATTCATAGCTCATAAATGTTACCCTTTCCCAGCAAATCTATGATTTATACTGTTTTTTAACCTCTACAGACATTATCTGATGAGCACTGTCTCAGACATATGCCAGTTCTTCAGTGAACTGCTTAGACTAAATATGTAGCAATCAGAAGTCATTTTCTTCTATGCTTTTTGGGAAAAAATATATTGAGCTACAGCAAACACATACACACACTCTGTACATACCATCCTCTTGGCCATAACATTCAAAATAAATATTGCATTCTAATATGTTATAAAGAAACTGTTTACTGTATGTCAGTGAACACAGTGAAGTTCCATGTAGAGTAGATGTCCTTTAAATATTTCTTATCCTATATTTTGTACACACACACACACACACACTACACACTATACACCATCCTCATTGCCACAATAGTGCTGGTGGCCTGAGTTCAAGTCCTAGCTGAGGCACTTATTCTTTCTCACCTCTGTTTGTATGTGTTCCATAAAATATGCACACCACACTCCCATGTGATTGTTACAATAAAGAAACTGTTTGTCTGTGACCACAGTGAAGTTCAGTTTAGAGTAGATTTTCTTTAAATATTTCTCATCCTATATTTTGTATCCTGGATAGCACAGGGGAGATGCTACATCTCATTGTCATAGGGATCTTCATTTACACATTTTTGCACTGTATTTACTCAGGCTGTCCCAGATTAGATGCAATATCTTGTTTTCAGTGGGGTCATGATTTTACCATTTTGATAATGTATTTCTTCAGGGTAGCCTTGTTCAGAGCCCCCATATTCAAAGGAGATGCACAGCGCATCCCTGTGGAAAAGAGAGATGTGCCGTGCAATTCCAACAATGCACCACAGCATGATATTCAAATGTGCGGGATGCACCTGCTGCAAGGGAGTGGGCCAGGGCACACACAAATAGTATCTGTGCTAGTTGAGGGTGCATTCCCGTGCATATGCCACGTTGTGGTATACGCAGTGAGAAATTCACCCCTCACAGCCCAGAGAAAGGAGGCACACAGCTAGACCATGGATAGCTGGCCTAACCCAGCCAGCCACCCACAGGTGGGCTGCGGAAGTGCACCCAGGTGCACAGCAGCCTGGCAGCTCTGGTGGACTAGAGGTACCCCCTTCCATCCCTAATCTAGCCAACTCCATCCCTGAAGAGATCCATAGTATTGGGCCTCCCTGGACCCAATCGCACCAAAGGAAACCACGGTCCATATCCATAGCATAGAGGACCCCCAACCACCACCTTGGTACATAGACAACCCCGCTTCCCCCATACCTGACCTGTTGTGAAGACTGGCACTGCCCTCCCCACCCTGCCACTGCCAGCTGCCAACTGCACTGGACCCAGGCTGGTGACCTGCACTTCAGAATGACCTAAGTGGCTATACCATACGTTGGGGCACTTCACAAGCTGTGGACCCATCAGTGTATGCAGCTGTGTGTATGTCCCTGACAAACTGTAAGAGGAAATTGACATACCTCCAATGCATTCCTTGTTGATGCTGTATCTTCCTACTGGCATACATTCTCCTCCATTCCCCTGTGTAACAAGCCACCCTCTGTACTGATAAGGTATCCTGGATGTCATGGATGTGGTATCCTGCAATGCCATTTGTAGTGTATGCCCCAGGCTATGGTTCGCGGTTCCCCGATTGTACAAACAAAAGGGAGGCTGGCTGTTAACATGCCTGTTCTGGGACCTGTGTGAGTGAGTACAGCATCGACTTTCACCCACACTGAGCAGTGCAATGGCACTGGGATGATGGATCCACATGCGAGTGCCTGAGGCGTATGGCCACTGGGCATTATCGCCCACACACAGCTTGTACCTATGTATGACACATTCCAGAGTCCTACTGCTAGTGCTCCACCACCTGCAAATAAGATGCCATTTCTTCTGTGAACTAGCCAGGCTAAATATAAAGCAATCAGCAGGCAAATTCTAGGAAAATACATTGTAAAAATGTGTAAAAGGAAGACCACATTGAAACTGCCTCTCAGCAGATCTGCATTTTGCAGATTCATTAGAAATAATGGGTAAAAGCACCCCAAAAGCTTTCCACAGCCT